>OV049924.1:84452102-85927134 GCA_920104205.1 Eupeodes latifasciatus
GACACATGAAAGGACGGCGTTTTTCCTCGATTGAAGAAATAAAGGCCGAATCGCTGAGAAGGCTCAAGGACATATCAAAAAGTGAATATTAAGAGTACTTTGGAAAAAACACTGGCATAAGTGTATTATATCTGGGGGGGATTACTTTGAAGGGGACCACATTGATGTAAACGAATAAATAAAATTTTTTTTGAAAAACGAAAATTCCGGGTACTTTTTGAACACACCTCGTACAGTATTGAACAAAATAATAGAAACGGTGACTTCCATTTTATTCAACGATGAAAACATGATTTTAAAAATGCGTTTCTTCCCTGCAGGTTTTATTAATTAAGCTAAACGTTTGATCTAAAACAGTTGAGGTTTTTGCCGGTTTCAGTTTCTTGTTTGGAATTATGATAAAATAAGCGAAAATCGAATGCGAATTTTTCCTGGGGAAAAGGAACAAAATGAATTTCTTAGGATTCAAACGAATAATTGGGTTTATTATATTTTACAGGGTTTTCCATTTTGCGGTTTCAAAAGTAAACGTAAATAAAACACATATTAAATATTTGTTTTCATGATATTTCTTTTTAATTATAAAGTTTGAACGTTGACATTATGTGTGAAACTCTACATAATTTAAATGACCATCACGTCAATTGTTGCAAGCATCGATTCTTTTGAGATGATTTTCGAATACTGTTTGATACATATTGGGCGGTATCTCAGCCATAACTTGACGAATAATGGTTTTTAAGTGCTCAAGAAAGGTTTATCTAAATAAACACGGTCTTACGCGTAGCCACTAAAAAAAAAGTACAGCGGTGTCAAATCGCATGATCTTGGTCTCTTGGATGCCAGTTAATATCGCCACGACGAGAAATTAAAAGGCTCTTATATGTCTCTTCCTGAAACCAGATATTCTCCAAGTCGTATTTTTTAATAGTAGGCGAAAAAAAAGTCGGTTGTCATATGACCATACAACGCACGCTCCGAATCGAAGGTGACAGTCGTTCCATGGTCGATTTCGAAGAAGAAAGGTCCAATCACACCTCCCGACCAAAGAGCGCACCAAACAGTGACTTTTTGTTGATGCCTCTCTTTAATTACTTGAGGATTCTCAGAACCCTAAATACGACAATTTTGTTTATTAACTACCCACCGATTGAGAAATGTGCTTCGTCGCTGAAGCAAATTTTGTTCGAAAAATCACCGCCCACCGCCTTTTGCTATTCGACGTATCTACGACGACGTTGTGAATGGTCAGCTGGCTTCAGTTGTTGTGTTCAGGTGTAGATCCAAATGCAAAATACGCTATAATGTACCGTAAGACAGTCCTAATTCTTCGGTCTTCGGTAACACTTTCACTTTCAGCAGCGATATTTTGAATGGTACGAGCGAAACGATGATGCACAGGCCTTACAATATCTGTAATCAATCCAGTCTTTTAAAATTTCTTCACAATTTTGCCAAGTGCTTACGTAGTTGGACGATTATGTAAACCATACAAAACAAATTGGCTTAACAACTTAGTTTAACAGATGTCGAATTCCAGCCCTATACTTTTTCTAATAATTAAAAAATTCAAAAGATCGCAATCTTTTCAAGTAGAATAATTCTATTTTATAAAGATCAACTTTTTCTGGGAGAATTCAAAAAATAAACTTCTGATCTGAGCGAGCGTAAATTTGAACATAATGGAAGGTCTATATCTATACTCTATAGGGTGACCTTAAAAGAAAGATCAAGAATTCGAGGACCTAAAACAAGGACGGTTTAATCAAAACAGCAAAATAAATAATATTCCACACCTTCAAAGAAATTTGCCAAATTTGAAGAATTATGGATAGTTTTAGCCAATGAATGACAACCTTCTAAAAAAATAACTATCTCGATAATTATTAGTACTATTTCCTTTTGTTTTATTTAAAAAATACACTTCGTTTCAACTGAATACTCACAAACATTTTTGAAAATACTTTGTACCTTTCTTTCCAAATATTGATGGTTATTGTTCCATCTGTTGACGCTAATTTACTCCCTTAAGATGCTAAGAAAAACATTTAAAAAGAATTATCCAAAATCAAACACTAGTTTTTCTTTCGCCCACTTGCAAAAGCTTTCTTCTATGAAAAATTGAATTTGTTTTGAGTCAACTGTTAGTAGATTGGAATTTCTATTAAGTTTGGTAGTAGTTCGTACTTCAACCTTTACTTTAAATCATATCGTAAAATAGTTCCGGCATAAATCATGCTGCTTTTCAATATAGTTTCACTTAATTGCATAAATTAAAATATTCTTTTTCGCTAAATTGACGACTTTTGATGTAACGACCTCAATGTCAACTGTTCCATAATAAATGATATAGCTCTTCATATTACTACACATACTTCACGGCTATGATGAAGCTTTAAAAACCTTTTTGCTTTCTAAAATTGTTGCGGTTTTGTTTTACCCTTTATTGTTTAAGTAAGAACAACAAGCCATTCAAAGTTTGGTCAAGTGTAACAGCTGCTGCATTGGTTAGACCTTTGTGTCTAAACAAATCGATGTTTGATTTTAAAATACTATATAGGCATATAGATCTACCCATTGGTCTTGGAATTTTAGATAAGACATTTTATATCACTGAAAACACTAAAAATGTTGATTTATACTGTCCAGCACTTGAAATTTGGAGTTCTGAAACTCACTTTTATCGTTATCTATTTCTTTTTTTTTTTCGAAATTAAAATGAATTTCAATTTTTGTGATTTTCAAGTGATTTCAATTCGACTAGATTAAGTGGGTGTGATTTGAAATGGACATAAGGAAGTTGTTTTAAAACTGAAGTAGTTTCAATAAAAGAAAATGAGGCTTAGATAATTTTTAAAATAATCATGGTTCGTGGAATATTGTACACCATATTTAAAGATACGAACGATTTGTCAATTTTTAGTACGAAAAATATTTGTCAATTTTTAGTACGAAAAACATTTTCCTTATACATAGGTATCACTTCTAGCAAAACAATTTTCTTTTAAAACTTTCAAGATAGTTTTTCGACAGTGCTTCGGCCCAGAGCAACATCACATAATCAACATTAGGAAATTGTACAAATTATCATAATATTATTAAAATGGTTTATTGACTGATGTGATATATTATGCTTTAATTTCGCTTGAAGTGATTTCGAAAAGTATTCAAAGTTATAAAATCGATTTCCAATTTAGACCTAGATTTCATTTCGCTCGATTTCAATTTTTAATAGGAAACCAAAAACCACGCAATTTTTTTAATAAATTTTGGTTTGAGAAAAATATGTTCACAGGCAACACAATCATTTAATACTAAATCACACATAAACTCAAAAAGGATCAAAAAGTGTTTCAATGTAACAATTTATTGTGGCAAGTTTTCAAAAATTTACTTTTTATTTGAATTTGCTAGGGTTCGATAGTTTATGATGATGATTCGTCATCTTTATTTTTATTTTGGCTCAACTTTCCATTACCGCAGCACGAATTTCGACACGCGGTTTTTTTTATTTGATAGATATGCAAAAATAAATAATAATTATAGCAATTTTAGAGCGAGGAAGTATTTATTTCTATTTTAAATTAATTTTCAAAGTTCACTTTTGTACATACAAAACACGCAAAAATGGTTGATTTTGACATTTCTTCCCTGTTTTTTGTTCAGTGTTGCCATACTTGTTTTTTTTCCCGTTCGGGATTTCTTTGTTTTTAGTGCTTAAATGCGAAAAGTACTTTGCAATACCCAAACTCGCACCCACCCCAAATCCTATAGTGATTCCAAGCTCTTAGTATACTGTAGTATCAATTAAAAAAAACTTGTTTTAGGCTCAAAAAACGCAATACAAAAAAGTAGGGTTAAGTCCGAAAAAGAAAATATTTTTTTTTATGACTTAACGGTGTTTCCTCGCCTTAAAATTTAAAACATGTTCTATTGAGACCCCTACCTAACTGTACAAAAAAAATCAGAACGAAATTCGTGCTGCGGTAATCGAAAGTCGCCCCTTTATTTTATTAAAAAATTCGCCAATCGAATAATTGCACTAAGCTACCGCACCATTGAATTTCTATTTTTTCTTTGAGCATGTGTCAAAATATATGGGATCCAAAGTGAACATACCTTTGTTAACAAGTCCAATGGTTAAGGTAGCCCCTACATTCTGGTATGACACATGAGAATCCACATATTCACACCACATCCACTGGGCAGGCTGAGACCATGATACAACTAAAACAGATAGCGCATTCGCGTTTCTATTTTTGTTTCGTTCTGCGCATCTATACGTCACGAACACTCAACGAGTTTGACGTTTATTATATGTGTGTTCAGTGACGCTGTGCTGGACTGTTCTAGACAGAAAAGTACAGCTTTTTGCTGTTCATTGATGTTTTTTCTGTGCTAACTTGTTCTACTTTCCTGTTCATTGACAAACCTAGAACAGTTTAGAACAGGATTTTCTGTTCTTGCTTTTGAGTCAGATCAGGTTAGAACAGAATCGTGAGAAATGTCAAAATCGAAATTGTCATTTTTTTGGTTTACGTTTTGATTTGGCTGTGCTTTGTGTTTTTTTTCTCGTGATTTAAAAAAATTAAAATAAAGTTATTTTGTCAATTTGTTTTATTTGTTAAATTAAATAATTATAAAATATAATATAATAACTTTCAATGCAATTTCTTTTACATTTCATCAAAGAAAAGGTAATAACATTCGTCACACTTTTATTCCAATCATCTGAAGAGGAATCCGACGAAAAATCACTATCGGTGTCCAAACCACTAACATTTTCATTTAGTATTATCTTAGCAATCACTTGATTTTCCATTTCAATAATTTTTGATAATAATTTTCACAGTAAAAACACAAAAAATGAAAAAAATAAGCGAGAAACGAAAAATTCACACAATTTGCAATTTGTTTTGTTTTGTTTTTTTGACAACTGACGTTTAACTGACTGTTCTAACTTGATCAGACGTTTCTCACGAAACTGTGCTGTCCTGTGCTGTTCTGATCTAGAAAAATCCTCACTGAACAGACTTTATTGTATGTGAAATCAAAAACAAAACAATGGCACTAATTTGTTTAGATGTTTTGTTATTATAATAAAATGTTAATATTTCTAATATTTTTATTTAGGTAAATGGTTTTAAATAGTTAATATTTGTGTTTCTTCGTAAGTTAAAGAAAATTTGTGTGTTTGACTGAAAGAAATTAATTAAAAATCGATGTGAATGAAGAATTTAGTGTATTTTTTTTTCTTTTTCATTCGGATGCATTTTTTTTTCATAGAATTACCTGGAAGATTGTTTAATTAGTAATAAAGGGTTAAATAAAAGATATGATGGTCTTTTTGAATCAGTGGTTTTTCAACCTTTTATTTAATTAATAATTTGTTTGTATTTTATTTTTCTGGACAGTTTGTTTTCAGTGATTTGTCTATTCAGTTTTGGCATTCGGAAGTGCATACGACAACGAAAGAAAAGCTTCATAATATTCTCATCGCATTTGATCTTTGCTTTCTCGGCAACTTCAAGTAAATGCTAGATGTAGTTTGGACAGATGTAAATGCCTTCACCTTCTCCATTTACTAAATTAAAAACATTTTCTAATGCAGCGAAATAAGCCATCATTGTGAAATTTGCTTTAGACAAGCCTCCTTCGTCCAAATTATTGACCCAAGAGCTTTCGTCTGGTTCAATTTGTTCCAGGTTTGGTTTTTCTAACTATCGTAAGAAAATGGGAGATTTTCTTCTGGCTCAGAAGCAATAGGCATGCTATTGTCGACTTTGACAACGACAAAAATCCTTCCTGAAAAAAGCGAATATTGTTAAGATGAATCGATTATAAAATTGTGAGATCTCTTCCAAACATTAGTCTGGTGTATTATCCACACCAATATTTCCGTTGTGAGAAAGTGCACCTTCATTGTGCCCAACCAAGGATGTATGACCTCATCCTGTAATTAAACTCTTGGCGATCTGGGTGATCATGAAGACCATCTTTAGCTCTTATGACACCGAAGAAGTTTTCAAGGACGTCTTGGTTCAATCGATATGTCATTATGAACTTAATCTTTAATCAAATCATCATCAAAACGTTCCAATACATCCTTGTGCAATAATTGCTGGGCGATACCTTCAATATAATATATTTAATAGTGTTTATTTGAAGTAGTTTTGTAGTGTGCCTTTTTAGAAGCTTTTCTTCTAAGTTCGACTGGTTGCACTTGGCTTTTTTCACTTCAGTCTCCAACTGATTTATTCTCCTGGTCTTAGTCCTTAACTCTGTTTTGAGTTGCTCATTTTTTTCGCGTAAGGCTTTTTTTAATGAGTTTATAAAAACAAATTATTTTATACAACTTCAGACTGCATGGATAGTACGATTAAGATTTTGTTCTTATCATAAATGCATACAAATATTATTAGATATATACATAGGTACTTACAATTGTTCACTTAACACATCAAATTGAGCTTGTTCTAATTGTGGATGTGAAATATTTTCCATTAAGCTATCATTTTCGCATTGCTGTTCAGACACATTTTCATGCTCGAGCTCAATGGGGGCACGAGTACGATAACTTTGGCGCCAAGATAAAATAACATTTTTTGGTAGAGGGGCTTAATGCAAGCATTTTTTTACTATGAGAGGGGGGTCTATCTCCCCCCGTTTAGGCGGTAGGGGCAATTTAAAAAAATTATTAATTAAAATGGAACAAAATAATTAAAAAATAACGGTGATACTTACAATTAAGTTTCATACATTTTTTTTAAGCCAACATTCTGTTTTATTAGTTAGTTTTTAATTCAAGTCAAAACTATGCGTAGTTTTTGAAAAATTTAATTTTAAACTCAAAATTTGAGCAAAAAAAGTTAAAAAAAGGTTTAAAGTGTAATTTTTGAATACTTCAAGAATATCTACCATTGTTTTTATTTCAGAATTTATGGCTCTTATTTGTTTTTGATCAAAAACTGAAAACTAGATGATTTTATGTCTTTTAGTTTTTGAGAAAATTGAAAATAACCACAACTACTATTTTAATTTAATTATTAATTTACCCTAGGTGTATCTTAATCCATATTCGATTATTACTATCAAAATAAGACTACGTTAATACTTAAGCAAAGTCATCTAGTTTTCAGTTTTTGATCAAAAACAAATAAGAGCAATGAATTCGAAAAAAAACAGTAGATAATTTGAAAGTTTTGAAAAACTACACTTTAAACCTTTTTTTTAATTTTTTTTTGTATACATTTTTAGTTTAAAACAATTTTTTTCAAAAACTATGCATAGTTTTGACTTGATTTAAAAACAAGCTAATAGACAAAAATGTTGGCTTTAAAAAAAGGTATAATACTTAATTGTAAGTATTACCGTTTTTTTTTAATTATTTTTTTTCCATTTAATGTACATATTTTTTTAAATTGCCCCTACCGCCTAAACGGAGGGAGATAGACCCCCCCTCCCATAGTAAAAAAGGCTTGTTTTTAACTGATCTATACAAATCCGTCATTAAACTTTGTCGCCAAAGTTATCGTACTCTCCCCGTTTATCGAAATTTGCAATGATGAACAATTGACATTTTTTGATTTACAATTGCGTTTACATATGAACGTGCTACAGGGATGATAGCAAATCATCTCTGCAGTGATGCGTTTTGTGAATTTACACTTTATTTTCTGCGCAGTGCCATCTAATGTTTTGTGTAATATTCCATTACAATACAAAATGTAAATCGTGATGGACTTGTAGCTTGCCTGAGAAGTGTTTTGTACAATTTTTGCACAATCAACTAAAGGTAGAGGTTGGCGAAGTAAAGTTCCGAGTTCGAAGTTTATGACACTTGAAAAACTAACTATACTTACCTTGGTCAAACTTTACGTTCAAAGAATGCAGTTATCTGCAAATAAAGTCCACTGTTTCTGGCGTAAACACTAAATTTATACAACCTGCAAAGAAATTTGTACTTAACTCAGTATACCAGGATTCAAAAGTGCACTAGAAGTTGGCCTCAACACCAAACGTGAATGTATGCTGAACAATTTATTCTTGGCTTGATAATCCTAAGTCGTAAGAAATCACATCACGAAAATGATTTCTGCTTGAATTTTTGTGCAAATACCAAATCGATATCAAAGAATATTAAAGTTGAGAACTAAGGCCTAGTGACTTACAACTCCCAACCATTCCTGTGTTCGAGTACTGTTGGCAGGGATGGAGGGGACCTATACAGTTTTAAGCCGAATCCGAAAGGCTAATTTAAGAAAGCACTTTTCATGACTCATGAACTTCTCTTGGAGGAAGAACTTCTCTTGGAGGATTTGTCAATTCCTCGCAAGAGGCAGTACCCGTGAAAAAGAACTTTAGATGACATAGCCAGAAGTTGAACCCAAGACCTCTGCCCTGGCATGACAGTCCATAGCACTAACCACCTTCCCACGGGTACTACAAATTTTATAAAGCACGTAAAATACTTAATATTAACAAGGCTGGAAATATAAAGCGCAACGTCCGTATACCCTTATTGATTATAATTATAACTATCCGAAATTCCCACAAATAAGTTTTGAAGTTTAAATATATTCACAAAAAGGGTACTAATACAAAAAACTCTATTTGGATTATAAAAAGTTTGTTTTTCTTCAAAGCAATGATATACAATATCATCACAAAAGCAAATGTAACCCCAAAATCATCATTAGTGCGATGATAGGATTTTAAAATTAAAACCTCTTTTCTGAAATCCTAGAAATTCTTCGATATCAACTTTTTTATGAATGTAAAAAGAAAATGGTAAAAGTATTAAAATGAGCGTAGAGGTAAACTATTTATCATTAAAACCTAGGGCTTTGGCAAAATGAAGCAAAATAGAGATGAAAGTATGTAACTTCATCCTTTGCAGAAACAAGAGCTATACGTTTACAATGACCTATCCACCTCCATTCTGCATTCTCTATTCTGGATTCTGCACTGCCACATGCTCATTAAATACAAAACTTTAAGGATACAACTGCATTTTCTCTGGAGAAATTTTGTTTTTTATACAAACCAAGGCAGGGGTATCATATGTCTAATAGAAGAATCCCTATGCATACGTTTCTGGGGTATAAAAATCGGTATTGGTACATGCGGTGAATAGGGTTGAGGTTGAACAGGACTATAGAATAGAGAGGATAAAAGTTTATCGAAAGGTTTCCGAAAGATTGGAGTTGGAGGAGTTTCCTTATATGTTTAGGAAATTTAAATTTCGAGTGATTAGAAAACTATGGGTACTCAAGTTTCTTTTTTCTTTTTTTTTTCAGATTATAATAACTGCGTTTGGTGCCGTCGACCAGTGCCCGACAATTCAACGGATTTCCTTACAACTGCCGATGGACCAAGGTATTGCTCGGAATCATGTTTTACCCAAAGCAGGCGAGCTTCGTTTAAGAAGGCGAAGACATGTGATTGGTGCCGACATGTAAGGCATGCGGTGAGCTATGTCGACTTTCAAGATGGTGCTTCCCAGCTTCAGTTTTGCTCGGACAAGTGTCTCAACCAGTACAAGATGCAAATCTTTTGTAAAGAAACCCAGGCACATTTGGACATGAATCCGCATTTATGTGACAAGGGTTTGGAAACTGCAAGTGGGAGTGGTGGACTCATAACGCCGGATCTGTGGCTACGAAACTGTCGCAGTAGATCAGCATCACCTGCCTCAACAGTGTCAGTTTCACCTTCTCCGGCCACACCCACACCACAGATTATACCAACGCAACCACATAAACCCTTAATCTCAGTGGCTCCAGTCTCGAAATTGATGTCGAAAAGTCCGGGCATCATGAACAACCGACAGTCACCCAAGCATAGTCGGAAAAAGAGGCCTTCACGAGCTGCAACGTCTAGTGATGTTGGCCCCAACAGTAGCAACAGCAACAGAACCACCAACAGTATAAACAACAACAATAACACAAACATTTCAAACAAATCAAAGATTCTAGCTAATAGTTTGACGGCAAGCCCCAAACTTCCACCAAAGCCATTTTCAAGTGTCCAGGACTTTCAAAACATAAATGCCCCACCGATATCTCCGATAGATGTCCCAACACAGCCCCCACAGCAACATCCAGCAGCACGTCCATCAAATCTTCCATCTGGGTTCTTTCCGGGTCCGTCTTTTCCCCCCAGACCACCGTTTATGCCACAACCCCACCCAAGGTTCTATGGCGGGCTTCAACACCTATTTCCGCCACCAGATGCTGTTTCGGGGCTACTGGGTGGCATCCCACCTGTGACAGTAATGGTGCCATATCCCATTATAATCCCGCTTCCCATACCGATCCCAATACCGCTGCCAATAATGGACTTTGTAAGGGCTGCTCAGAAGAAGGAGGAAGTCGCAAAACCATCCGAAACACCCACTAACAGCAATACCAAACCTTTAGAACAAAATGATGAACCCCTCGATTTCACAAAATCGAAAGACGAAGAACCTACGCCGCCGCTGCCGCCGCTAGCCGTGGCGTTAACCGAAAGCCCTCCAAATACTGAACGACTTACACCTGCTGCATCTAAAGATCAGCCCCCAAGAAACTCTGAAGATAATCCTGATGACAATTATAAAGAGGAGAAACTGCCAAAGCTTAAAATTACACGGCTTCATAGCAAGCGGCTTGTGGCCGCCACTTCAAACTCACAGCCTTGTTCTGCAGCAACAACTAGCACGACACCAACTGTTCCCAAAGAAGCCCAAACCTCACCCAGTGAATGCAGTAGGCCGTTAAGGAAACGGAAACGAATAATAGACTGTGACTTCCAGCGAATGGCATTGAAGGAAGTGGATGTCGAAGACACTACTCCTTTGGCAAATAAGCAACGGAAATAAATTTGAAAAAATATTATAATTTTTCTTATTAAAATTAATATTACGTATGAGACATCTTGTGCAATTACTTGTTGTTAAAGTTATTGTTGTTTCGTTCAAAATAGTCCTATTTCTGGCAGAAATGCATTTTTATTTCATTTTATTTGTGTGTTGTAAACTCATGTTTTTGGAGGGAAAAATGCTTTTAAAGCCGATACAAACCCACCTCCCCCGTTTTATTATTATTGTTTTTAAATGATGTTTCCTTTTATAAAAATTGTTGTTAATTTGTCCTCAATAATATATAAATTGAGAAACTGTATGTGTAATTATTTATTTAAGTAATTTTTAAGTTTAGAACTATTTTTTTTGTTTGTTTATTTTTATAAGAAGAATTCAAATACAATATATTGTGTAAGTAAAACGTTTTGAAATAAATTTAAAAATTGTACGTTTGTTGTGTTTCTGTTAAAGAAAATTTAGAGTTCTGGTTGAAAAACTGTATGGCTTAAAATACTGTATTGCAAAATTCTATATGTATTGTACTGTTTGGTCAAAATGCTTTCAGTCAAAATTTAGTTTTTCACAATTCGGGTTGCCCAAAATTCGGGATATAGGCTGAAAACAAAAATAGTCCTGAAAATGTTTAAAGTGCAGAGTTTTTAAAAAAACACAATTATTTGAGAATAAAGTATCATTACAATTTTTCATTAACCACACTTTATCACAATATTTAAAGATAGTTTACATTTTAAGTTTAATGGCATTTATTTTTTAAATGAATATTCTTATTGAGAGGTCGTATAAAGGTGCAAAGAATTTTCAAAAATTTGACTATTTATGTTATTTTTCGTTGCTGTGCAAACAAAACATACACTTTTTAATGATATACTATTTTTAGCAAAGAAATTTTTAAATGTAGTATTATTTAAAGAAAAAAATAGAATTAAATGCAAACATCATTATTACCTAACAGTATCGTGCGGGATTTTGTGTTTTTAAAATTCTGAAATACAATATTTGGATCTGGGGCTAGTTTCACCAAACACTTTTCACTTTGTACCTTTGCACTTTTATTTTGCAAATTACGTTTAACCAAACGCAAACTTGCAAATAGGAAATTATTTATGTAATTGAAAAGTTTTACTCTTTGCAAAAATATGTTCCACCAAACTCAAATTTGAAAAGTGCCAGGTCTTTTCTGAAAAGTTTTGTTATTTTACAAAATATTTTTTTCATTTTGTTCCATTAAACAATAAACTTTGCAAATTATACTTAGAATTTTGAAAAATATTTTTAGTTACACTTAGTCCAAAAAGTCTCCGTACATTAGCCTAATTTTAGTGTTTTTTTTTTTTTTTTGAAAAAAAGTACTATGAATAAATGTAAAAACCAAAGTGGTAACATTGAAAAAAAGTTAGTTTCCACCTTCACTTTTTTACCAAATTTAAAAAAATTGTGATTGTGATTTTCAAAAACCCGTTTTTAATATATTGTTATTGTAAATATTTGATCTCGAATCATCAAAAAAAAAGCTGCTGTACGAAAACTTTTTGGACGATGTGTAAAGAGAAATTTTTATTTGGAAATAAGAGTTCATTTTGAAAAGTTGTCGACAACTAATAAAAAAAGAGGCTGGGATGCGACCTACACTGATAACTTCCCATCCCTTCTGTCGATTTGTCTTGCTTAAAAGTTTGTCTATATGTAGATTTTTTTTTTTATAAAAAAACGGACTGTTGGATTTTTATAAAAAAAATTACTCAATATATCGAAAACAATATTTTCTGTGAAATAAAATAAGTTTGAAGCCAATATTTTTAATTTTTGAAAAGCTATTTGAGTCGAAAGTAAATTTTTACCAAGTTTTAGTATTTCTCTTTTTCTTAAGGTTTTTATTTTTTTGTAAAAAAAACTGTCAATTTGATTTTTCTCAAAATTGTATCGAATGTTGAAAACAATAGGTATTTCTTATAAGTAAAAATTAGTTAAGCTAAGTGTAAACGATTGCCAGATCTGCAAATATTGCCAGATCTGTCATTGAAAAATTTGTCTCGAATGGCTGACAATCGTGTACACACCAAATTAATTTGCAGACAAATGGTTTGGCTCCTAATTTGCAGACAAATATCTGCCAATTAATTTGTAGATATCTGGCAATCGTGTACACGCAAGCTGACAACCGTCTACACACCAAATTGATTTGCAGACAAATTTGTTCATCAATCATTTTGAAGACAAATTAATTTGCAGATGTGGCAATCGTGTGTACACAAAATTCATTGGGAGATCACCAAATTTTTTTCATTTTCTGACGTTTCTGCAAACGTCTGACAATGAATAAATTTGCAGATGCCGTTTGAGGAACATTTGCAAATTTATTCATTGGCAGACAAATTTTCTGACTGATGCGATGTGTGACAATGAGCTGAAAATAAATTTGCACATCCAAAATCTGATTTGGTGTGTACACGGATGGCAGAAAATCTACAAATGTTTGCAAATCTATTGCTAGCTATTTGGCCAAATTAGTTTGTCGACATTGTCAGACAAATATTTGGCAACAGATTTGCAGATGTTTGTAGATATGTGCAAACACAAATTAAAATTTTCAGCTTATTGTCAGCTCATTTTCACACATTGTCAGACGTTTGCAGATCTGACAATGATTGTCAGACCTGGCAATCGTGTACACTAAGCTTAAGAAGCCATTATCTCAAATTTTTGAAAAGATATTTTTGTCAAAAATCAATTTTTACCAACTTTTGTTAAATTTTTTGTAGGTTTTTAATTTTTTGTACAAAAACTGTCAATTCGATTTTTTTTCAAAAACTTTTACTGAATGATGACAAAAATATTTTTTGAAAGATTAAAGTAGTTTAAAGCCAATATCTCAAAGTTTTGAAAAGATATTAGAGTCGAAAATCAATTTTTACCACCTTTTATAATTTTTTTCTTAGGTTTTTATTTTTTGTAAAAAAAAATGTCAATTCCATTTTTTTTTCAAAATTTTACTGAGAGTTGAAAACAATATTTCTTATGAGATAAAATAAGTTTGAAGCCTTAATCTCAAGTTTTTGAAAAGATATTTGAGTCGAAATTGAATTTTTACCAACTTTGAGTAATGTTTTTTTTTAGATTTATATTTAGATTTTTTTTCAAAATTTTATCAGATGTCAAAAACATTATTCTTCGTTGCACAACATTGTTTTGGAGATGAAATCATATTTTAGTCGTAAAATTTTCGAGGTGACATTTTTTTTTCAGTTTTTTTGATCTATAAAAAAAACCGTTAATTGGATTTTTTTCCAAAAATATAATTGTTTTGTATCACGTTACAATATAAAGGGTGTCCCAAAATTAACGCAAGATTTGAATTTGCCGCCATTTGTGCAGTGAAGTGTTGGCAACCCTGAAAAAAAGCAATTTGACAGCTAACAGTATAGGGTTATTAAAAATGGAGCGTTACACGAGAGAACAACGTGTCTTCATTATTAAAGAATATTTCAAAAATAGTGAAAGCTTGGCGGCTGATTTTTCGAGCAAAATCATCCTAAGCGATGAAGCACATTTTCATCTTGATGGCTTTGTCAATCGCCAAAAATTGCCGCATTTGGGGTTCGGAGAACCCACATATGATTGTCGAAAAACAAATGCATCCACAACGCGTGACTGTATGGTGTGGATTTTGCGCTGGAGGCATAATTGGGCCATATTTTTTTGAAAATGATGCTGGTCAAGCAGTGACTGTTACTGGTGCTCGATATCGCGACATGATTACACAGTTCTTTCTGCCAAAATTGGATGATATTGATGTGTCCAATATGTGGTTTCAACAAGACGGTGCCACATGTCATACAGCCCGTGAAACAATTCAATTACTGCATGAGACATTTCCAGGTCGTGTACTCTCTCGTTTCGGTGATCAAAATTGGCCTCCTAGATCGTGTGATTTAACACCATTAGACTTCTTTTTATGGGGTTATTTGAAATCACAAGTCTATGTCAACAAGCCCACAACCACCCGTGCATTAAAGGAGGAGATTCAACGCTGCATCAACGAAATTCAGCAACATTTATGCAGAATGGTCATGGAAAATTTCAACAAAAGAGTGCGCATGTGCATGCAAAGCCGTGGAGGCCATTTGTCCGATGTGTTGTTCCATACATAACCTTATCCTATGTACTTTACGAGTCAATAAAAATATAACTATCAAAAGACTAAAAACGGCGTTTTCTATTTAATTCAAATCTTGCGTTAATTTTGGGACACCCTTTATAATATAAAATTTAATGCAAGTCTCTAGCATCATTGGTTTATGAGATATTTAGGTTTAACCAAAATGTTCACCTTTTTTTAAACTGCTATAGTAAAAAAACCACCCACGCAATTTTCTTGAGAGCCCTTTCTGCATCTTTCTGCCTTATTACCTGTATAAAAACATTTATTTGAAGTCAATATCTCTTCTGGTTCTTGAGCTATGGACGACGAAAAAACGTAGCGAATGTACGAACGTACGTACACACGCACGCACAGACATCTTTCTAAAAATCTTTTATTTCGACTTTAGGGGCCTTGAAACGTCGAGAAAAGTCAAAATTTTCAATTTGACAAATCGGACCCATTACAATAACTTCCTATAGGAAGTTAAATAAAAATATATGAACCGTTTTGAAAATGAAGAAGTAAATAATAGTTGTAGCCCTGTTTCACAAAACACTTTTCACTTTGCAAACAAATTTATATCTTGCAAAATTTTAAAACTGCAAATTATTGTTTCACAAAAATTGCGAGGTGAAAAGATTTTTCAACTTTTCAAACTTTATTTGAAAATTAAAAAGTAAAAGTGTTTCACCAGTTTAAAGTACAACTTTGCAATTAATTCGTAAATCTAAGATTGTGTTTATTAAGATCAAATATACACTTCATGTCACATGAATAGGGACAAGATCTAAATTTACCTATTAGTGTGTTTTAAATCAGATAAAAGGATACTCTGATTGTTTGAGAGCTTAGTACAAGTATTAATTTGATAAAATCAAGATGTATGGGTAGAGGTTAGGGTTTAACCAAGGAGGAAATATAGACCAAATTCGGGATTACCAGGATCTAGGCAAAACCATCCGTTTAATAGCCAGCAAAATTAGAAGAAGTTCAAATGTTGTATCCAACTGCCTTAAGGACACGCAAGATCCAAATCCTTAACTTTGCAACAAATAAGATCAGGTAGAATCGAGCTTGGAAAACCGTCGTCTTTTCCCATGAAAAAAATCATTTGGACGGAACTGCTATCTCCATGATTTAAGAAAGGAAGAAATCTATCTTGAAAAATGACACAGCAAAGGAGGCGACGTAATGGTATGGAGAGCATTCACCTATATCGGGACCGTGTAGCCGGATTTTTAAAGCTCTAAAATGACGGCAATCAGTTACAAATGATTCTGGGACGAGTTTTTCCCTAGTTTTCTGAATTATTTAGTGTACAACGATAGACTTTCCAACAAGATAATGCATCAATACATACAGCACGGACAACAAAAGCCTGGATTCAGGAGCAAAATGTAAGCCTATTACTATGGCCCACATATTCTCCTGACCTGAACATCATGGAAAACGTATAGGGATGGCTTTCAAAAAATGTCTACAAAGGGGATGGCAATACCAAAAAACCGAAGAAATTATTGAAGCCATAAAGCTTGGATGGGCCCAAATTTCGCTCAATTATCTGACAGCACTCTATGAATCCATGCACTACAGGTTACTTAAAGTAATTTAGAAACCAGCAGGGAGCATACATTACTAAAAATTCTTTTAATCCATTCAATATTTTTAAAGGGTCTCACAGGTAAATTTAGATCTTTTCCCTATTCATGTGACACAAAAAACAGGTACTTTTTATGACCTTCTTTGGAAGAAACTTGTATTTATCAACTTAATCCAAAACTTTTGTTTACAATATAAACTTAATACATACCACATTCTTTTTACATTTGGGTTTTTCCAAAAAACCTAAGGGTTTGAAAAATAACGTCGAATAAAAATCGAAAAAAGCTTGTTCCTGTTCATGTGGCACGAAGTGTAGGTACATTGAAAAAATTGGTAAGTCAATATTATCTACCATGGCACCGCCAACACATGCAGTTACACAAGGAAATCCTCCTCGAAAAAAAAGTTGCGAGGCCATGTCTAAACAATTTAGTGCCCAACAAGTAGTATTAGAGAGAAAATCATCAATTATTATAATATACGACACTTGATCCTCCATCCATAAATGCAACACCTTGACTTGATATTGGTCTCCATTCCCAACTCAATGTAGTGTACACAAAAGTTGTTGAAAGAGACTTTAACACATATATGTACATGTACATATTCATTTGGCTATTGAAATTTAGTTTATTTCCAATTGTAGACAACACAAAATCGATGATACTTTTCGTTCATCTAAAAGTCTTTTTTGTCGAAAAATCATTTACCTACGATATCGAAGTTAATTCGAAGTTTCACAAGATTTATTGTTTGGGGAAACAAGATAGGTAACAAAACTTTTCACTTTTCAAAAAAGACTTTGCAATTTGTAAATTTGAGTTTGGCGAAACATTATTTTCAAAGTAAAGTGCAAAGTTTTTGGTAAAATAGGACAATGATCCCGAAAATTTAAACAAATGAAAAAAAAAAAATGCTACTTTTCTGCGTCCATTAATTAAATTATTTTGGAATTTATGTTTAGGTTTACAAATATGATGACAACAGCGGATGAAAGCACCTTGGGTCGTTTCGAGAGAAAAGTTCTTTGTGTGATCCACGGTCCCGTATGCATCGAAGGGTAGTGGAGGAGAAGATGGAACGACCAGCTGTACAGGCTGTACAGCGACGTAGACTTAGCCAGAAGGGTAAAAGTCCAACGACTAAGATGGCTGGGTCACGCAGAGCGCATGGAAACCAATGCTCCGGCCCGGAAAGTCTTCGAATCCTCACCCACAGGACAGCGCAGTAGGGGAAGGCCGCGGATCAGGTGGCGCGCACAAGTGGAAAGTGACCTCACGCAACTTGGAGCGCGAAACTGGAGACATCTAGCTAGGGACCGAGCTAGATGGAGGAGTTTGTTGGGTGAGGCCCTAGTTCACACAGGACTGTAGCGCTACCTTAAGTAAGTAAGTAAGTTACAAATATGATCATGTAGGGTCCGCCATCTATTTTTTTTTTTTTAACTAGTGCTTATTTCGTGAATGGTAACACTTAGCTCATGCCTGATTTGAAAGATAATTAGTTTCATCCTTCCGCTAAACAACATTGGGAAAAACGCTTAGAGAAGATGCCGATTTTGCCAAAAAAATCATATTTTCAGATGAAGCTCATTTTGATATTTGCGGGTATGTAAACAAGCAAAATTGTAGCATTTGGTTCACAGAAAACCCGCATGCATACATTGAAAAGCCGATACACCCAAAACGAGTCACTGTTTGGTGCGGATTTTGGTCCAGAGGCATAATTAGGCCATTTTTCTTCGAAAATGAGCTAGGAGTTATCGGGCCATGTTGGCAACATTTGGTTTCAACAGAACGGCACTACGTGCCACAGAGCCGAAGCTACACTCCATGTTTTTATAGCATTTTCAAAAAAAAAAGAATTTATTTGGCGGACCCTATATTTCAGGATAGGAGTTTTGTGTTTCTATACAGGCGACCCACATGAAGTTTAACATGTTTTAGGAAGTTAAATAATAACCCAAACGGCGAATCTACAGTGATGGTTCTCTAGTAAGGAACCCCCTCCCCCTCCAAGAGTATTTAAAATTATCATAAAATCAGTTTTCATAATATGGTCAATTTCTTTGCTGAATTCGGATTCGGCATAATAAACTTTAGGTTCCCCCCATCTCTGGCATTACTCCCACACGGGAATGGTTGAGAGTTGTAAGCCACTATGACCTTGTTCTCTATGAACTGTTGCACCACCTAATTTATTTTTAAATAATTCATCTGTTAATTGAATTTTTAAGACGGCAAATTTAAATTGGGTCCCGTTTAATAAAACTAAATTAAAAGAACTTATTTCAATCAATTAATTCAATGAATTTATTACTTTTGACTATCGATCATTGGATTTTATCATCATCGATGATGTTTAAAGGTACAAAGCAATTTTCAAATAAAAATGCAAAATTTTAAATAAAAAAAGGATCAAAGCAAAATAAAAAAAATGATTATGAAGTATGTTCCTCAACCCGTCGTAGGTAATTTATCGTCTCTTTCAATTGTACAAGTTCCATAGAGAAATTTTACCATCCATACCAGCTGCGGCCATTATTGGGGCATTCCAGTAGTAAATGTTATCATCTGAATAAGCGATATCCATTATTCCACCTGACTTGTGTTCGGTCAGAACGGCTAATGGTCGCAGGCTTTTGTATGAGAATATTCTAATTCTGCCATCCCATCCGGCAGTGGAGAATATTTTCCTATCTTTCCGAATGCGGATGCAATTTATTCCTGGATTTCTTATAAGTATCTCTTGTATTTTGGTAAGTTCCATGGCCTTCATTTGGAATGTAACAGCAAAGAGTTTATTTTCGGTGCCCCCGATTAAACCTCTGTTCGTTAGGCTATCGAAGTCCACACTTGTTGCGGCGCCAACATCAAAGTGAGCTTCGTTGATGGGTTTCTCTGAACGGAGGTCCCAAGTGAGGAAATCTCCAGATTCATAACCAGCGAGGACCATATCATGTCCTCTCAAATTGAATTTCTTCAGACAAGAGAGTTGTCCCAAATTGAGACATTTATCTGGCACTAACAGAGTTTTTTTCTGCCAATCTTTTGTGTGCAAAATACCAATGCAGTTGTCGTTTTGGGGGAAAACGAGCGCCTCATCATCATGTGAGAAGTCCGTGCGACAGAAAGCCATGTGATTAGTTCCACAAGTCTTTTCTAAAACATAAGAAGAATTAGTTTTGGACCAGTACTTAAGAGTTCCACCTTTTTCTTGTGTAATTAAATGAGAATTGGTGTGATGCATGGCAGTAATAGGATCAGAACCAATTTCGAAGCTTGAAGTGCAACGATTGGTCTAAAATGGACAAACATCTAATTAGTGGGTTTTCTGGAAGAGGTATTTAATTGAATTACCTGTAAGTCCCATAGTTGGACAGTTCCCTTAAGGGTCCCGGCCAGAAGTTTTTCGTCTTTGTAGAAGGCCAGCGAATTGATTGCGTCCATGTCGGCGTGTCGGAGGACAAACACGGGATCTGGTGGAAGCACAGACATGATAGAGGCTTTTCTTCGAAATTGTAATGAATTTCGAGAATATAATTGCAGTTGTTTTTAATGAAATTTAATGAAAATTATTCATGAGGACGAAATTGCGACGCGAAATTAAAGCACCGGAGTTGAAAACTGACACATCACATCAGAAGAAATATTTCCAACGTCAAAGTCAGATGTTTTGCAATGTTTATTTTTCTCTTGTCATACTTTGTTTGCGACATAGATGTCAGCTGTAAATGGTTTATGCCTTGACTATAAGGAACTTATTACGCAATATAGAGGGCGAAGCATAGTTGGAGAGATTAAACAAAAGTGTGTTCAATAAGATGAAATTTATTGCGAGTGTTAAAATGTTAACAATTGAGACAGTGTAAAATGTAAGTTAGATTTAGAACAAATGGTTTAAAATATATAAATTGCGATGGGAAAGATAAAATGGGTTGTATTGTTTGTCTAATAGTATAGAATAGAGTATTGTATTGTTGATAAATCTATTAAAGTTCAGACAGCTATGAAAACTTGTGTCCATATACTGAATAAAAATAAATAAACTAGGTGACGCAACAGTTGATAGAGAACCAGGAGCTACTTTCAACCATTCCTGTTTTCGTGAAAATACTTTTAAGCAGGCAGGTATTCATCCTGAGACCTCTGGGATGACAGTGTTATGCAATAATAATCACACCATCACACCACGAGTACCAAATAAACAAAATGAATTTATTTTGAATTATTTTGCAAGGATTTCAACGACGACAAACCGAGAAAAGAAAATTACATTTTCAAGTTGTATTTTCCATAAGAAATCAATTAACTAAAACAACGTGAATCTTTATGCAATTTTAGCCAAAACAGTTAGCTATTCTTAACGCAATCCCCAATGCTAAAAATTAAATTTAATTTCGCCTCGAATTTAACAAAAAAATTTAATTCTGGTAGGTATGAAATTTGAACCAAAACAATTGATTTCTAAAACAACAATTTAAATTTTATAAATAGACAAACTCGACTTTTTTGGGATTCATGTTTTGGTCTATGTTTACATTTCTCTCTTTTGAGGCAACCCTCAATTTACATCTCGCTCACACTTAATTATTAAAAATAGACGCGATGCAGATTCAGACAATTAAATTTTGTATAAATAATTGGGAGGGAGATTTAATTGGCGTGAAGATGTTTTATGAATATTCCCTACAATTCCCTAGATATTAGATACAAAATAACAATACATAAATACAAAAACAAATTAGTATACTCTTTTGAAAATTGTTCAAAAACTATAAGTTTTTTTACAAACAAATTTTGGTGCACATTGTAGCTCATTCTACACAAGAAAAGATTCCGACTTTCTTTTTCGTACAGTACGTACAGAAAGATTTGGAGAAAATCGGTCCAAGATATAAGGGTGTAGTGCATTTTGTCAAAATTGCTGCTTCATCACTGCACAGTATTGATCGAATTCTATACCTCACCATCAGGGGCGTCTTTAGACTTTTGGGGGCCCTGGGCCCAATAGGATTTGGGGGCCAAAAAAAGTATGCATAATATACTTTTTTTAAATTCTTTAGTTTAAAAAAATCATTTTGAAATAAATTTGTGTTTTTTTTTTTAATATTTTTACTTTTTAAAAACTAAAAAAACATAAAACAGATATTTTTTTATACTGTTATATTTTTTTTAGCTGTTTAGTCTATCTTGTAGCATTTTGCTTCGAAGTTTATTTTTTATCCGGTTCAAATTCGAAAATGAACGCTCTCCACTGCAGTTTGAAACCATCAAAGATAAAAAAATTCTACAGGCAGTTTCTACATTTGGAAATGTGTTCCCAATTGTATCCACTGTAATTAGACTGTACAATTTTGATATTGTAATAAGATCTTCATTTACATCTTTATTGAATTCTTTTAAATACTGTACGAGGTGCAAGCATTCTACCTCAAGTTCTTCTGCATAAACATCTCTATGGTTTTTTGAAAACTGTTCGCATGAATTTTGCAACTCCACTGAAGTCAAATATTGCAATCGACAAAAAAGGCAAACAATGCATTAATTTCTTGATAGCAATTGGATCGTATTTTTAATTGCAAAGTAATAGTGTCAATAATTGGAAATATGTTAGACTTTTTTCCCAATTAGCTGGACGGATGTTGCAGGACCATCAAAATATGTGGCACGCAAACTTCGTACTATTTTTCGTTGCATTAAGTCTATATAATTAGCATCCGCATTCTGAATTTTGGCACACGCTTCAAATTTATCAAAATTCTCCCTTAGATCATTTATGAAAGAACATAGTGAACAACGCAAATTGGCAGCAACGTCTATCATTAATGTTTCTTTTTGAAGGCATTTGCTGGTTTTATGAATTCTTTCTAATATTGCGCTCCAAATTTCTGTTAAAATGAGGAACTATAGTTTTGACATTTTCTTAGACAGGCTTAACGCTTCGATTTTTGTGTCTGGAGCTTGCTCTGGATCTCTAGAGATAGATATCAGCTTCAGTAATTTGCTTATAACCATGATGGAGCGCGTTAACTGCATCAACTCGTGCAGACAATCTTGTTTCAGAAAGGCTTTAAAGATCTCTATGTGAACCTAAACATTCATTTAATTTATTCCAGCGATGGGTAGAAGCAGACAAAAAGTTGTATATTTTTTGAACCACTTGAAAGAAACTTGTTGCCTCCTGCACACAACCAGCCGCATGAAGGCCTACTAAGTTAAGGGAATGTGCTGCACAAGGTACAAAGGTAGCAAATATGCACTTCTCTTTTAATCTTGCTTGCAAATCAGAATATTTTCCCGAAATATTAGACGCATTATCATAGCTTTGTCCTCTACAATCCTCTATTGAAAGAAATATCATGGTTTTCCAGAAATGTCAAGATTGTGTCAGCCAAATATTCAGATTTATGCTCTTGAATAGGCATACATTTTAAGAACCTTTCGATGGGAAAACAATTTTTAACATACCGAATTACAAAAGTCAACTGGTCGATATGAGAAAAGTCGGGTGTACTGTCAACACTTAGGGAAAAATTCAAAAATCATTAGGACTTGTTTTCCCATTATATCAATTTGCAAATATTTGCTGATAAATAGGAAGTGTATCCCTTTCCTGAGTTCCCACATTTTTTTAAATGATCTGCGATGAATGAATCATCATGGGACAACTTTGTGTTTGTTTATGGAGTGAGTTGGAAAGTCAACATGTGTGCAGAACTGTAGAGTAGAACGATAGCAGAGTTCTTAAAATAATGTTGACAGCGTGTGCAGTGCAGGTGTATGATTAAAGATTCATGTTGCCAGAAGTTTAAGATGTTGAGGAGGAGAATTTCAACGGAACAGAGAGTAAAATGAAACTTGTTTTTCTGTTACTGTCTACTAACCTTATTTCGTTTTCTATATAATTAAGTTGGTGGATTTGGGGGCCAAATAATTGCGGGGCCCACCGGGCCCATGCGTAAAGACGCCATTGCTCACCATGTTTAAATTTTTGACCGAATCCTTGCCTCAATCGATATTTTGTATTTTAATCGTTAAAAAGGTAGTAAAAGATGTTTTATATTTGAGCAGAGCACCGGTTTTTGGTCAATCAACCTATGATAGAGTAATATCGAAACACTGGCAGATTCTTGTATAAATTTAGTTTAAGAAATAGGCCTTAAAAATCAATGTATGTAAATAGTTTGTTAAAGATAGGACCTGTTTAATTGATAGATACTCATTCTTCGGAATTTTGTTTTTTATTTTAACATCTAAGGATTCGAGATGATGTGTCGTAAATATATCTACGTAGGTATGTACCTGAAGCTCGTTAACTTTTTTTGCACTTGGTGATACCTATATCCAAGTTTTATACTTAACCTTACTTAGAAAAAAGAAACAAATACCTACTTAACTGATGGTATCAAAATTATAGGACAAGAAATTGAGATCCAACTTTGGCGTCTAACTTTTGAGAGTGAAATAAAACATAAGACAAAAAATGATTTTGTATTCGGAAACATGTCCATTGGCTATAACTTAAATTCAACACATTCAACTACTTCTACCTATATTATAGACTATAGTCTAGGAATATGTGATTATTTTTCTGCTTAATGGTATATTAGATAGAGTCATATACAGCTATGTCCATAATAATAGGAACATTTCTTAACATTAATTGTTTACTTAACTAAAGCTAAAACGTTATTAGTAGTACAATAAGTCGGAAAAAGGGTGTCAACCTGGGAATGAGAGATATTAAGCTGAAAATTTGTTTATACCTTCCTTTTGGTGTTTTACACATTATGTAAAAAGTTGCATAAAATATTATTTCCTTTGCAAAATTATATTACGCATAAACCATCGTGCAGTTAGGGAAAAAAATAGGGACGGAAAGTATTCTAAAGTGTTTTTTTTTTTTTTTAATTAATTTATTTGGAATGGGTTGAAAAATGTGAGAAACTTTAAATCCTTAGTTCATTAAAATAGTGTTCAAACTTGGAGGTAACAGCACTACAGGTTGACTTGTCTAGGGGTTTCCGTCGTTGTATGAAGAAAACAAATTTTGGAACTTATTTTTATTATTATTATTTATTGAACTACACATAAATGTACAAAACAATACTTAAAAGCTAAAAGCAACCAGGGCTTCTAGCTGAAATGATGTACATATGTAAGTAGTATTTTTGGATGTTATGATGTTTTAAATTTGCCAGCTGCAGGGGGCGTTCGGAGTAAGTAAGAATAATAGGTCTGGCTTACTCTGACCGCTCCGCAGGGTTTTTAATAAACAAGTGTTAAATACTTTGATAAAGATTTTAAAAAAAGGAGATTTTTTAGATTACAGTTAAAAAGTTTATTACAAATTTCATTGATTTTCGGGCAGTCTGTAGTTAAATGGTTGATGGTCAGCTGGATATTGAGTTGGGAGAGGTGGCAAATGGGTGGGGGATCTTTGTTAAGTAGGTGACTATGGGTAAGTTGGGTGTATCCAATCCTCAACCTTAGTGAAGCATTTGTTCATGATTGCAGGTGGTGAGGATGGATAATGAGACCAATCTATTATTTTTTTGATTATGTAAAATGGACTTTTTAAAATATCGTTTTTGGTAGGTTGGTATTTTGATATTCCTAGAGGTTATTTTGGCTTCATTGTCTTTTAAACCGATGTTACCTGGCACCCAAAAATTTTTTATCGCTTTTCCATGTTTGATGACGTTGTCTCTGATTTTGCCGATGTAGAATGATAGATTGTTGACGTTTTCGATGGCGGCTAAAGTTGAATCACTTTTCGTGCATATCACTGTTTTTTTCTTGGATTTGCAGGCGAATTGCGTGGCTTTTAAAACCGCTAAGGCTTCGACTAAGAATACAGTGAAAAATAGTGGTAACTTTTCTAAAGAAATTAGATTGTTGTTTGAGTCAATATTGCAAAAGAGGTAACTTCCTTACACTTTGAACCATTGGTAAAGAGGATATTCCAATTATTTCTGATGAAAGGATTCATTAATTCATGAAATGAAACAAATGCTGAAGATATATGTACCTCATTCGGAGTTGAATTTTTTTTTTTAAATCGAGCGAGTGCAGTGTTGATGGATTCCTTCGGGCATTGCCAAGGAGGGTTACACTCGACATTCTGGAACTTTTCATCGAAAGAGTTATCAAAATTTGCGTATTGACGAGTAGATTCTAAATAATGTACTTACACAACTTTTACACCTCTACCGACGTTTTAAAATCTTTAAAAAAAGAAAGAAAACACTGAAATTTCCTTTATTTAACTTCATTATTTTATTATTAAATTTAAATTAAGCTAAAGTTTTGTTGGAAATGGATTTATTCTCATATGTCAACATCCATAAGCAATACAACGTTTCATATAAATTACTTTGTATAATTTTAACTTGACAAACATTTTCCAAAATCTATTTTCTTTGCAAATTTATTTTCTCCTTATAAATTATTTTGTTCTAAAATATTTTCATTCGTCGTTCAACTAATGTTCAATAAATAACTTATTTCAAATTACTGTGTAACATAATTATTTCTTCTGGAAATATCTTCTTGAAGCGGAACAATATTTCACAGGTTATGGGCGACTCCTAAAACAATATGGAATGGAGAACTGCAATCCAGTTGCGACACCCTCAGAGAAGAATGTAAGTTTTGATAATAATATAACTGAAATTCGTCCACAGGAAACTTTCCCGTTTCGAGAACTCACTGGGGCGTTGATGTATTTATCAGTTGCAACTCGTCCAGATATTGCAAACACTGTATCAAGATTAGCACAATTTACAATTAATCCAAAGAAGTGTCACTGGCAAGCAGCGAAACGTGTGCTTAGATATCTTGCTGGAAGTGCAGACCTTGGATTGGTTTATACAAAAACGAATGACTTGTTAATTGGGTACACGGATGCGGACTGGGGAAGCTGTACGATTGATCGTCGATCATATTCTGGGTACGTTTTTCTACTCAGTGGTGCAGCAATATCGTGGAAGTCACAGAAGCAACGTACTGTAGCACTTTCATCGACAGAAGCTGAATATATTAGCCTATCTGAAGCTTCGAAAGAAGCCATTTATTTAAGAAGTATTTTGATAGAACTTGGTTTTTCTAACCTTGCTAAAACTACAGTTTTTGTTGATAATCGGGGAGCACAATGCTTGGCAAATGATCATGTGTTTCATGCACGTACAAAGCATATAGATATAAGACACCATTTTCTGCGAGAATCTGTTGCTGCCGAGATGTTTGTTTTGGAACATGTACCAACCGAGCGCATGACTGCAGATGTCCTGACTAAACCACTAACTCGAGAAGTTCATTGGAGATGTATTAAAGGTCTTGGATTATCAAAGCAACATACACATATTGAACGTTAATATTGAGAGGGCGTGTTGGAAATGGATTTATTCTCATATGTCAACATCCATAAGCAATACAACGTTTCATATATGTAAATTACTTTGTATAATTTTAACTTGACAAACATTTTCCAAAATCTATTTTCTTTGCAAATTTATTTTCTCCTTATAAATTATTTTGTTCTAAAATATTTTCATTCGTCGTTCAACTAATGTTCAATAAATAACTTATTTCAAATTACTGTGTAACATAATTATTTCTTCTGGAAATATCTTCTTGAAGCGGAACAATATTTCACAAGTTTAAGTTAAAAATTAGATAGTTAGGTTAGGTTAGGTTAAAGTGGCTGTTGGTTGGGACGTCTAAAACACTTAGACCAAAGTATGGTCCGTTGTGATACCACATGGATCAGTTAATCAGCTTAACTCGTTGAACCAATTGGAGCTTCGAATGAAGCGTAGGAGACAAGTAATGTCTGAATTTTTTAGATCGCTGGTATCGTTAAAGTAGTATTCTCCAAGGTGGATTCTACGTCTTTGTGATAAGGCAGGGCATGTGCACAGAAGATGAGAGATTGTCTCCTCTTCTTCTTCGTCCATGCAACTCCAACAAAAATCATTTGCAGGGGCTCCAAGTCGAATAGCATGCCTTCCTATTAAGCAGTGCCCAGTCAGAACACCTATAACGTAGCTAATGTGCAATCTACTCAGAGAGATTAATTGTTTTGAGCGCCTGGCGCTAAGATTAGGCCAAATTAGTTTAGTCGCTGCACAGGTGGTGGTGTTATTCCACCTGAAGTTTGTTTTCTCTATGGTATCTTGCTTTAGCATGAGTTTACATTGTGAGCCAACAGAGGTAAAGTTGTTCCGCTTTTTGCAAGTTCTTCAGCTTTACAATTTCCTGGAATGTCTCCACCAACCCCTTCCTCCCTTTTTGATCCGTCTGTATAAAAATTTATAGGACCATCGTTCAAAAATGATGTATTCTCCCAAGAAGACCTGTGAGGTATAGTCACTTTGAAGCTATAATTAATAAACTGAGGATGGGGTATAATTATATAATATTACTGTTTATAGCTCTGAACGAGTTCAAAATAGTGGTGTGACCAATTCCATTATTGATCCACAGAGACGAGGCTTGAAGCCGTATGGCAGTATTAGCGGCCGTTTGCTTGCTGAAAATGTCCAGCGGTATTAGATGGAACAGAACATCTAGTGAGGCGGAGGGGGTAGAGCGAAGTGCTCCTCCCATACACAGGCATGCTGTTCGTTGGACTTTGCTGAGTTTATCGCGATTTGTCGCTGTATCTAGCGCCTTCCACCATACCGCTACTCCATAAGTAAGGATCGGTCTTATGACCGAGATATATAGCCAGTGTGTAATGCGGGGCTGTACGCCCCATTTATTACCAATGGCCTTTTTACAGGAGAACAGGGCTACTGTGGCCTTGTTTATTTTCTCTTGAATATTAGGTTTCCAACTTAATTTCTTATCTAAAATGGGACCCAAGTATTTTGCTTGTTCAGAGAATGTAAGTGGTACACCGTTTATGAGGGGAGGGTCAATGTGTGGGACTTTGTATTTCCTTGTGAAGAGGACAAGGTCGGTTTTTTGTGGGTTAACGCCTAGTCCACACCGATTAGCCCATCTGGTGAGCTTATTTAAAGCTATAGGCAAACACTCTGTATCCCTCTCTTTCTAGAGTAATTAGTAATTCATTTATTATTAAAGTTCCAGAGGAGAGGGGATAGGACACCACCTTGTGGCGTACCTCTACTGACACCCCTTTGTGTAGTAAAATCGCCCAGTTTTGAATTGATTAATCAATTAACTGATCGACTTATCTAGCTTCAGAGATGTCAATACACGTGCAATTGCAGATGTGTCGACATTGCTAAATGCACCTTCTATGTCTAAGAAGGCAACTAAGGTGTACTCTTTATGATGGAGGGAATATTCGATTGTACGTACTATACTGTGTAGAACCGTTTCAACTGATTTCCCTTTGTTGTAGGCGTGTTGAGCCCTTGAAAGGAGGGACTTATCAATACTTGCCCTTAAGTGAATATCGATCAAACGCTCAAAGGTTTTGAGAAGGAATGATGATAAGCTGATAGGTCTTAAGTCTTTAGGGTTAACGTGGCTGGATTTTCCAGCTTTTGGAATAAAAACAACTTTAACTTGTCTCCAAGACATCGGGATGTATGCCAATTTAAGGCATCCCTTGAAGATGTTTTGTAGGATGCGTATTAGAAAACTTGCATTTTCTTGCAGTTCGGCTGGAATTACACCATCCGGACCAGCAGATTTATATGGCTTAAAACTGTTAATAGCCCATTTGAGTTTTTCCCTATAGTGACTAGACCTTGTGGGGGATGTAATGTATTGCCACCATTACTAAGTGCAATGTTATTAATAATATTAGAGCTACCAGGAAAGTGAACGTCTAGTAGCAAGTTGAGCGATTCTTCGCTTCAATTGGTCCAGAGGCCGGAGGCGTTTTTCAAGCAGCTTGGCATGTTTGGATTTTTGGAGCGCAGCCTGGATGCTTCAGAGCAATCTTCCACGTTGTTTTCCTCAGTTCTTTTTTATATATCTTAAAATTAGATAGTATTTTCTTACAAAATATTGGTATAACAGAAGTAATGAAAAAGCTTGAAAACAAATAATAATACATTTTTAAATCACTCTTGAAAAAAAAGAAGGTATTTTAAAGATTAAATTTTATTTCTAGTCACAGATTTGATGCATCTTTCGAAACTTTGTGTATGACATGGGAAATCCTGAGTTTCGAGTTCTTCTAGTTTTACTGCAATTAAAGCTTTTCATAAGATAAATCTTGTAAAGCAGGTGGTGAAGTTAGTTCACATTCATTTCAAAAAATTATATCGCGATAATCTGTGGCGTTAAATGTATATTAACTTCCCATAGGAAGTTATTGTAATGGGTCCGATTTGTCGAATTGAAAATTTTGACATTTCTCGACGTTTCAAGGTCCCTAGAGTCGAAATAAAGGGCTTTCAAGAAAATTGCGTAAGTGTTTTTTTTTTACCATAGCATTTTAAAAAAAAGGTGAAAATTTTGGTTAAACCTAAATATCTCATGAACAAATAACGATAGAGACTTGCATTAAATTTTATATTATATATTGTAACGTAATACAAAACAATTATATTTTTGGAAAAAATCCAATTAACGGTTTTTTAATAAATAAAAAAACTAAAAAAATTTGTCACCTCGAAAATTTACGACTAAAATATGATTTCATCTCCAAAAAAATTTTGTGGAACGAAAAATAATGTTTTTGACATCTGATAAAATTTTGAGAAAAATCTAATTGACAGTTTTTTTTTTTTATACAAAATAAAATCTTAAAAAAAACATTACTCAAAGTTGGTAAAAATTAAATTTCGACTCAAATATCTTTTCCAAAACTTGAGATTAAGGCTTAAAACTTATTTTATCTTATAAGAAATATTGTTTTCGACATTCTGAAAAATGTTGAGAAAAATCAAATTGACAGTTTTTTTACAAAAAATAAAAACCTAAAAAAAATTAATAAAAATATCTTTTCAAAACATTGAGATATTGGCATAAAATTACTTTTATCTTTCAAAAAATATTGTTGTCAACATTTAGTAAAATTTTGAAAAAAATCGAATTGACAGTTTTTTTTTTACAAAAAATTAAAAACCGAAAAAAAAATTTAACAAAAGTTGGTAAATATTGATTTTCGACTCAAATATCTTTTCAAAAATTTGAGATAATGGCTTTTAACTAATTTTAACTTATAAGAAATATTGTTTTCAACATTCGTTAAAATTTTGAGAAAAATCGAATTGACAGTTTTTTTTACAAAAAATAAAAACCTAAAAAAAACAATACTGAAACTTGGTAAAATTTACTTTCGACTCATATAGCTTTTCAAAAATTACAAATATTGGCTACAAACTTATTTTATTTCACAGAAAATATTGTTTTCGATATTCAGTAATTTTTTTTATAATAATCTAACAGTCCGTTTTTTCATAAAAAAATAAAATCTACAAAAAATAGTACGCAAATTTGGTAAAAATTGATACATATAGACAAACTTTTAAGCAAGACAAATCGACAGACGGGATGGGAAGTTATCAGTGTGGGTCGCAGCCCAGCCTCTTTTTTGTATATTCTTCTGTCTGGTTTTAAAGATCCGTGATTCGCTCCATCTATCAATAACGGTTTGTTTTTCACTATGTACTCCACAAGAGTTTTTAGATTCTCAGATGGACAACTGGAACCCACATGAAGTCTTAGTATTCTATTAGAAGTTGTGAACCATCTTGAATGTGTCATTTTCCCACGATGTTGATAACCCGGGAGAGCAGTATCCTGATTTGATAGCTTGCCATATTTCAAAGAGATATTTGCTCAATCGATATGCGATTTTTTGGTCAGTATCAGGTATATTTCCGATAACAGGCAATAATTGAACAACATTGGTGTTTTCACAATCAGTTATGTCATTATCGGGCCAGAATACTCACGAGGTCCCGAAGTAGGTCCATTTTAGTTGGTGAAAAGTTGTTTTAGTGGCAAATAGTTTGTAAATCAAATCCCCTATCTTTAAAATAAATATAAAATTGAATTGCATATTTCTTTCCTGGACCATACTTCGGAGGTACGTGACCGAAGAATTTTGATTGTGGCTTTGTAAGAATGAAAATATGCTCTTCTAGAACCTGTTTTTGATAATGAAGCCCATCGTTTTCCTCAACAATAAGTGTCTTATCTTTTCTTCCATCAAAATATACATATACTAAGAGCTAAGATAGATTTCAACAATGCTCGAATTATTTTGTTCTTATAAATAACAAAAGTGGTACTATCGGTTTTTAGAATTCCAACGTCCTGGAGAACTGCTGAAACCACTTCTGCAGCAGATCGCACAAAAATGCCACATCTATCGCAAACTCTTTCTACAGATGGTAAAGAAAGTAAATTACGCTTATCTCATGATTTTTAGGGCTCTGATATATGTAGGGTAATTGCGGGATAGTTGCCGCGGTTTTTAAAAAATCAATTTTTATACTATGTTAACGTGAAATACATTTTTAATTTTTAACTAAACTTAACAATGGGTTTATATTCTATACCATAAACAAATACTTAACCTAAGAAAATAATAATAATTTATTCAATTAACAAAAAATAAAAAAGTTTTAAGTGCGCCAACTCTCCCTACATGTGTGGGAGAGTTGCAGCATATTAAATTCATTGAATTCATATTTGTACATTAGTGTGGAACATGTTGTTTTCGTTTCTCATCACGCCCAAAGTCTGTGCACAAGATGTTACCAGGTTTCTTGTACCGGGTACAATTTTCATGGAGCCATTTCCGACATCTTTTGCACTGGACCCAATCTTCTTTTTTCTTTGTTGAAAAATAATTTTCCCCAACATTCGGCACAGTTGTTTGGGTCATCAGCTGGCTCAATTAACTCATCATTCGTTTTTGGGCTTTTAGATTCTTTTTTTTGCTTTTTTTGCCTTTGTAGGTTTGGAGATTTTTTTTGCAATTGAGGTAGGGGTAGTTAAGACCTCTGCAAACTGCCTTCGTCTTGAAAAATTTGGTGTTGGAATCTTTGGTAGTGGTGAAAGTTCTTGAAGAAGTTTGGTTGGCGAGGGGTTTTTGAAACACGATGAAGTGTGGGTTTCATTTTCTGAATGGTTGCAGTGCAGGAATGCGCAGTGTTAATAATTGTGGTGGGAATAGTTAATTTTGAGACTGTTGCAGTAATAGGAGCAGTTTCAGAAATCTGAGTTATTGGACGGTTATCTTGATTTGCAGGCGATCGTTGATGGATGAAAAACTGTTAATTGTTGGGTTTGAATTACAACGGATATATTTGCGCGGCATAATTAAGCTGTATTTTAGCTTCTAAACAACGAAAAAAAAAAACACACACAAATTAAAGTGCGGCATCTTCTCCAAACAAAAATGCGGCATCTATCCCTTTTGTGAAGGAGAGATGCCGCACGACACTACTAAACAACAACAAAAATAGGAACAAACTAAAATCACACCAACCACTTCTCAAAACACTAACTAAAACCAAAAAAAAACTTACCTTTAAAAAAACAGGCAATCACTACTTTCCGCAACGAAATATTCCACCAGACTGAAAAATTTCCATAGTCAAAAGTGGAGCGAAAAACAAAATAAAGAATAAAAACTCCCTCTACTTGTCCCTCTATTTTCTGGAGTCTGATGTATCGACCACGTTTACTAACCTTGGTAAGATAGAAGTGGAAAAATTTGGGTTATTTAGTGCAATATGTTTTTTTTTGGCTTTTAAGTTTTTAAAGTTTCAACTTTGCCAACAACACCGATCACCATTTTCTATTACTTCTTTGGTCTATTAAAAATGACCTTTCATTAACAGATATTTTCTTATCATTTTCACAACGAAATTTATCAAAGGTATTACACTAAAGTACATATAATTAGTACGAAGTACCATTTTTTAAGAAATTAAGTCGAATAAAAGCAAACATTTTAGCGCTTAGTGCACATTTTAATAAATTTCAGAGTTAGAGGCCCAAAAGTAACATCGAATTTTTTGTTTCTTATTTTTGCCATAATATCAAGCCTCTTCCGCCATTTCATCGTAAGCGATATTTTCAATAAAAAAGAAAATTTAATTATTAAAATTTATTGATATTTTTTGTCAAAATTTATAGCTTTTTGAAGTTTAAATCAAGTTTTCAAATTTATTTTTGACATCCTTTTACAAAGTCTGCAGGAAATGTACTTCGGGATCGTGATAACCGGTATTACTTTTAAATTTAAATTTATGATTTGTTCCTCACTCAATTAAACTTTTGTCCCTATAATTCTGGCCATAGCTGTAAGTATGAGTACAATAGATAGATTTATGTACCTTTGGTAAACATACATACATTATATATGTATGTGCATGTACATATGTTGAATATAAAGTGTACATTTATGTTATTGTTGTGATGCTATTAAAGTTCGCAATTTTTGAGAGCATTGAATGGGAATTGGAATTCGAAGAAGTAACAACAAGCATTTTTCCTTGAAATCGTACCTAAAAAGTTGTGTATTAGATTTAGGTATTTTCATTCAATTTCTTCCCCTAGAATAGGTCATCAATTAATCAAAAGGAATAATTTTTCCAAAGGTCACACCAGATTTAAGGGATAAATGAGGTGTTTTGTCACATCACTTGGTCTTATGTGTGGTTCTTAATTAAAGATTTTGTTATCATGTGATTTTCGACTATATGTATATTTATATCGGGTGATTTTTTTGAGGTTAGGATTTTCATGCATTAGTATTTGACAGATCACGCGGGATTTCAGACATGGTGTCAGAGAGAAAGATGCTCAGTATGCTTTGACATTTCATCATGAATAGACTTACTAACGAGCAACGCTTGCAAATCATTGAATTTTATTACCAAAATCAGTGTTCGGTTGGAAATGTGTTTCGCGCTTTACGCAAATTTTATGCGTTCTTTTTTTTTTAAAGTTCTCAAGCTCTTAAAAAATCACCCATTATATTAAACAATGTCCTCTTTTCAATGGAGGACAATAAATACATAATGGGTGATTTTTTAAGAGCTTGAGAACTTTTTAAAAAAAAAAAACGCATAAAATTTGCAAAATCTCATCGATTCTTTATTTGAAACGTTAGATTGGTCGATGACATTTACTTTTTGAAGATAATTTCATTTAAATGTTGACCGCGGCTGCGTCTTAGGTGGTCCATTCGGAAAGTCCAATTATGGGTAACTTTTTCGAGCATTTCGGCCGGAATAGCCCGAATTTCTTCGGAAATGTTGTCTTCCAAGGCTGGAATAGTTGCTGGCTTATTTGTGTAGACTTTAGACTTGACGTAGACCCACAAAAAATAGTCTAAAGGCGTCAAATCGCGTGGTTGGTTTAATATCCAATAAAGTAAACTGAGTGCGAAACTTGGTCACAATCGCATTAATTGTTTGCTCACTTCGTCGATTATGTAGACCATAAATCGGACGTAAAGCGCGAAACACATTTCGAACCGAACACTGATTTTGGTAATAAAATTCAATGATTTGCAAGCGTTGCTCGTTAGTAAGTCTATTCATGATGAAATGTCAAAGCATACTGAGCATCTTTCTCTCTGACACCATGTCTGAAATCCCGCGTGATCTGTCAAATACTAATGCATGAAAATCCTAACCTCAAAAAAATCACCCGATATAACAAACAGAACAAATCGTTTATATTCATTATCATTGCAATAGAAGAAAAATAACAAAAATTGTAAAATCTAGTTAATGAAAAATTATTTGGCGATAGATATGGATTATAGTTTTAAATGATGAATTAGTTTTGAGTAAAATACGAGTAAGGCATAACAATAAGGCATCATTAATTCTAGTTACAATATAAATATTTATTTTGGTAAAGATTAAGAATAATGAAGTTTAGTTAGAATCGCTGACAAACATCGATTTTATAATTATTAATTTTTCATTGGAATAAAGGAGAAATAGGTCTGGTTTCTAAAATTGAAAATGTTTAAATTTCTTAAAGTTTCAAGGAAGTCCGTACGTTTCAATACCTTTTTTCGTTGGCCATATCTCAAAAACGATATAAATCAGATTTGAAACATTATAACATCAAAAATGCAAGAGACTTTCAAATAGCTCAGTGAATTTTTTTTTGAAATACAAAAATGTTCAAATAACTTAGAATTATTATATATTGGCTTAAATGTTAAATTGTATAACTTCATACAAAATTTGTATGAATAGTAAAAGGAGAACAAAAATCATTTTTCAGCTCGGAATTTTTAAAACAAATAATTATGTTTACTCCAGAAGATCTAAATATTAACACAAATTTCTAGAAGAAAATGTATTTAAGGTTATGTCGTGTGAGGTCAGCCCTCTCTAGTAGTCGGCCCCTTCGCAGCGTTACCACTTCTCAAAAAAAAAGTGGAAGTAAATTTGAGGAAAAAAGCGAAGTAGATTAAGAAAAATGGAAGTAGATGTCAAAAATCAAAAATTAACTTTTGGTCTTGTGCTGATCAGATGAAATGACTTCAGGGTGTTTTGATTGCAAAGGACGAGTTCTACAACAAATAGTTATCGTGAGGACAAACGTACGACTCCATTCAAAGATAGCCTTCCCGGTAAAACGTGGTACTACGCCTTCCTAAAGCGTCATCCTCAACCTCAACTGTCGATCAGAACTCCAGAGGGACTCTCAAAAGGACGGGCGTGAAGTAAATAATTCTTATAAAAACGATTTAATGATGAAAATGATAATATTTGAATCTTCGAAACTATTTTATTTATAGCTCAGTGACAACCGTCAACTTCCACTTCAGTTAGTCCTGCGTTTAGCCGCCATCTTTTACCTACAAAATTTAAACACATAAGTAAGTCATGAAGTCTTTTTGTTTGCTTTATTAATTAATAATAATATGTAAATCATAGTATTTTTAGTATTTTTTTATTTTTTTTGTTTAGTTTTTGTTTTTTTTTTCGTTATACCTATCTATGTACTTATTTAGGTATTAGTAGATAACTAATCAGTTTGTAGGTAAGTTATATTGAATGAGATTTGACTGAAATATACATACATATGTACATATGTATGTAAGTTCATTTTTATAAATTATTTCTTGTGTCTTGTGTCTTTTATTTATTTACTATAAACTGATGCAAAATAGGTTTGTTATAACATTTTGCAATTGATATGAATTATAAAAAAAGAGGCTGGGATGCGACCCACACTGATAACTTCCCATCCCGTCTATCGATTTGTCTTGCTTAAAATTTTGTCTAAATGTATCAATTCTTACCAAATTTGCGTTCTATTTTTTGTAGATTTTATTTTTTTTATTGAAAAAACAGACTGTTGGATTTTTATAAAAAAATTATTGAATATAAAAAACAATATTTTCTGTGAAATAAAATAAGTTTGAAGCCAATATTTTTAATTTTTGAAAAGCTATTTGAGCCGAAAATCAATTTTTACCAACTTTTATTAATTTTTTGTTTAGGTTTTTATTTTTTGTAAAAAAACTGTCAATTCGATTTTTCTCAAAATTTTTCCTAATGTTGAAAACAATATTTCTTATAAGTTAAAATTAGTTAGAAGCCATAATCTCAAATTTTTGAAAAGATATTTAAGTCGAAAATCAATTTTTACCAACTTTTGTTAATTTTTTTTTCGGTTTTTAATTTTTTGTAAAAAACTGTCAATTCTATTTTTTTCAAAATTTTACTGAATGTTGAAACCAATATTTTTTGAAAGATAAAAGTAGTTTAAAGCCAATATCTCAAAGTTTTTAAAAGATATTTGAGTCAAAACTCAATTTTTACCAACGTTTTTTTTTATTTTTTTTTAGGTTATTATTTTTTCTAAAAAAACTGTCAATTCGATTTTTCTCAAAATTTTATCAGATGTCAAAAACATTATTCTTCGTTGCACAAAATTGTTTTGGAGATGAAATCATATTTTAGTCGTAAAATTTTCGAAGTGACAAATTTTTTTTTTCAGTTTTTTTGATTTATAAAAAAAACCGTTAATTGAATTTTTTTCCAAAAATATAATTGTTTTGTATCACGTTACAATTTATAATACAAAATTTAATTCAAGTCTCTAGCGTCATTGGTTCATGAGATATTTAGGGTTAACCAAAATGTTCACCTTTTTTTAAACTGCTATGGTAAAAAAACCACCCACGCAATTTTCTTCAGAGCCCTTTCTGCATCTTTCTGCCTTATTATCTGTATAACAAAATTTATTTGAAGTCGATATCTCTTCTGGTTCTTGAGCTATGGACGACGAAAAAAACGTCGCGAACGTACACACGCACGCACAGACATCTTTCTAAAAATCTTTTATTTCGACTCTAGGGACCTTGAAACGTCGAGAAATGTCAAAATTTTCAATTTGTCAAATCGGACCCATTACAATAACTTCCTATGGGAAGTTAAAAATAAAGTTAATGGGCTGACTACTGGTGCCATCTATCTACAGAGATTTTGTTGGAAGAGAATCTTAAAAATCAAATTACAGAATATCAAAATTGTGATGAAACCAAAATATCTAAATCTTTCATTTCATATTTTTTTTGTTTAATTGAAGATAAAAATAGGCTTATGTACCACACCCACATTGAAAGCTTTCAATCCGTGCTCATCTGTCGATTTTTCTAAAAGTTTAACAAAATATTGAAATAAACACATTTGACGCCAATATCATCCTGTACTCTCATAACACTTAAATAGGAAACTATTTCTTACAAGTTTTTTGTTGTTGTTTATTTAGGTGTTCGTGCTTTGTAAAAGAAGTTGTCAATTGGATTTTTCTAAAAAGTTAACTTAAAGTAAGCAACAAAATCTTGCAAATGTTTATATACATAAGTCTTAATTCAATACCTATTTTGTTCCCAATATTTTGAAATCAAAACCGATTTTAGTACATTTTTTTTAAAACATTATGTCTCTTATTCTAAAAATACCGATTAAATTTTTCTAAGAACCTAATCTTACATTAACAACATTTCATTTGCATAAAATTAAATATTTTTGAAGTCAATAGTTTTATCCATTCTCGAGATAAAGTGACAAATGTTAAAAACAATATTTCTTATAAGAATAAATTATACTATATAAAAAATCAATTTTTAACATCTTTAAGTAATAATTTTATAGATTTCTTATTAGCTGTAGTTGTTGTGATTTATAAAAAAACACGTTTATTTAAACTTTCTCGAATTTATACAAATTTGGTATCACAATGAACATGGTTGTGTGCAGGGGCGTCTTTAGACTTTTGGGGGCCCTGGGCCCAATAGATAATATATTCTTTTTTTAATTTTTTATGTTATGTTAAAGAAATCATTTTAAAATTAATTTGTGTTTTTTTTTTTTAATATTTTTACTTTTTAAAAAGAACTAAAAACAAAAAGAACTTCGTACTTTTTCTCGTTGCATTAAGTCTATATAATTAGCATCCGGATTCTGAATTTTGGCACACGCTTCAAATTTCAAAAAATTCTAGTTACTGATTTTTTATTGCAAAAATATATGTAATGATGTTAAAATTTCTGAGAATGTGTAGATTTCTGAAATCATAGAAATATAACCTTACTTATTACCTGCTGACCTTAAAAAAGTTCTTCTTTTTGAATTGACTTCATTAGACAGTGTTTACATATTACATTGCACAGTCTTAAGTTGACTGACTTCATATTTTGTCATTTTATCTCTCAGTAATTTAAAATTATTACTATTGAAAAGATGGAGGAGTTTAATACTCATATTTTAAAATGAAATATGACGGATATGTTATCATATCTCATGTCTTGAATTTGATGTCTTCCCTTCAACATTAAAATTACACGATATGACATTTACCGCCGCCGCTAAAACTATTACAAACCTCTTTGCCTCATTATGCAGACAATCGTACAATTATCATCTTGAAGAACCTGACTGTAGTTTTTTGATTACTTAAAAGGTACTTAAAGGTACTTAATGCACCACCGTTCCGTTAGCTCAATCGAAATAAGTGATGATATTGTTGACAGAAAATGAAGCCTACTTAAAGAAGATTTCTCGGTCCGGATGGTTTGCTCCTGCAATATTATTAAAGAAGTTTGCTACCTTCCCATGTAAACTTTTTTTAGTACTTTTTCGTATTTTCATTTCTCAGGCTATCTTCTCAAAGCTTTGGAAAGATTCCTTTATTGTTCCTGTTCACAAAAAAGAGATTAAATGATCTTCTGAACTGTAGGTCCATAGCTCAGCTTTCTTCAATTCCTAAGCATTTCGACGATTCTCTTTATTTTCATTGTAGACCTATTTTTCTTTCTTAAAAGGCAGATCCACTACAATCAATCTTACTGAATTTGTGACTAAAGTTAAACGAATTAGAGAAAGGAAATGAAGTGAAGCCTTTGAAAAATCAGTCATCAAATTATTTATCTTAAACTTTAAGTCCTAGATTTCTCACCTTGAAAAACGAAGATATAGAGTTATTTTCAGGTTTTCAATCTCCAATCCCGTTTATGCAAACTCAGGAGTTCCTCAAGGGAGCCACCTAGGTCCTTTGTTATTTGTCTTAACTATCAACGACGTTATTAACGCAATTGATAATTCAACTGTCTCTATTTACGCTGATGACATGAAAATAACAAAGGTAACTTCTACTTTATCTGATTCTGTCTTACTCCAAAATGATCTTGGATCCTTTCAGACTTGATGCGAAAAAATTTCTTAGAACTCAATGTTGCTAAATGCCATTTCATAACATTCACTAGTAAGCGATCACATCCTCTCTAGCAGACTTAAAATCTGCACGATGTTACCATTCATTCTGTCTGTTCTACTCGTGACCTAGAAGTAATTTGCGACACTCATTTAAATTTTTGAATCTATTTTGGTTATAACTCATCTCTTGGCTTCATCAAACTTTGGTCTAAATAATTCTCGAACTCCTATTTCACTAAATCCCTATACACCAACTCCGTTAGACCTCTACTTAAATACGTCAAGTTTGTTCTCCCCATCAGAACTCTTACTCTTTAAGAATTGAATCTGTATAACGCTTTCTTCGATTTTCATTCCACGGTTTTCCTTGGGGGTAATAATCTACCTTAATTCTTAAGGTCGTTTAAAACTCATTAATTTAAAAACCCTCCAAAACGCGGCAAAGTCGCTGATATTGTCTTTCTACACAAGCTTTTAGCAGGTACCATAGACACACCATTTCTTCTAGAAAAGATTCCTTTTTATACTAATCCAAGGAACTTCATACAGGCTTCTTTCTTTTGCCTTCTTCATAACCATACAAATTATGGCCTTTTTGAACCTATTACAAGAATGCTGCGATTAGCTAATAACGTCCATACCACTTTTGACTCCTATATCAGTCCTTCGTCCCTTAGAAACAATATCTACAACTCGTTCTAAGCTTTTTGTTCATTAAAATGTAATGTCTGAGCCTTCGGGCCCAGAACTGATCATAATATAAAACTTAAACAAAAAATAGATTTAAGTCTAGCTTTAAGTCCTATTTTGTTAACAGTTTGCATTGAGCGTAAATAAATAAAATAAACAGATAAGTGGAAAAAAGCCTAGGTTTAAAATGTGAGCTTATCTTATAATCCTGGAGATATCAAATCTATCTTTGACTAGTATTTACAAGAACATAATACTTACAGCTATTTCATGTAAAAATACATATACCTGGGAGAGCTATTCACTTTCCTTGAGAATAACTATAAGAGGTCCTAGAAAAACCACTTGAAATTATTGTGAAATAGAAACAAAAACATCACTGTCGTAATGCATTTTCCTTCAGACAAGATGGTAAACAAGCTTAGTTCAACTATACACAAACTTGTCTAACCTTCCTAGTCTCAGTGAAAGTGCGAATTTATCCATAAAATAGTCCCAGAAATTTAGCAATTTACAAAAACAAAAACACCAATGTTTCTTTAATTTCACAATTCGAACACTTTCAACTGAATTATGGCAGCCGCTTCAATATTAAAGAACTCTTAGCATTTTAATTCATTGTGAACAATCTTTGGTTTATGAAAACAAGAGAAAAATTATTTTTGAATTTAAATGAAAATTGGCTTAAAGTATCTCGAATTTTAAAATTTTCGTTAAAAGAGCAAAGTCCACTTTTTTAAAATCTGACAACATTGGCTCTTACCAAGTAAAATAATTATAAATCGCTATAAAATCACCAAATTACAAAATTACTATGAATAAACACGATTTTTATGAATTGTTAAAAACTTTTGATGAGAGATAGCAAAAGTTATAACTAATTTTTTCACTATACTTACTTACTTACTTATCCGGCTCACAATCCATAAAGGGATCCCTCGCATGCACTCTCCACTCACCGAGACCAAGCGCTCTGGCATCCGCAGTCACTTGGTCCTTGTACCGTAGTAGGTTCGGTTTTCCTTGTCGCCTTGAACCTTTGGGCTGGGATGAGAAGACTTTCTTGGCTGGAGCGTTGTCGTCCATTCGCTCGATGTGGCCGAGCCAATTTAGTCGTTTTTTCTTGGCCTTCTGGACTACATCCGCATCTTGGTACAGCTCATAGAGTTCTCGGTTGTATCTTCTTCTCCATTCGCCATCGTCGCATACGGGACCAAAAATCCGTCGAAGAATTTTTTTTTCGAAAGTGCCCAGTATCAATTCCCCTTTTTTACTTATCGTCCAGCATTCGGCGCCGCCGTAGAGTAGGACTGGTAATATCAAAGTTTTGTATAGCAGACACTTTGTCTTTCGCGTGAGGAGTTTTGAACCCAGTTGTTTGGCCAAACCAAAGCAGCAGCGGTTCGCTAGGGTAATTCTTCTTCGGATCTCCACTAAGGTGTCGTTCGTGAGATTGATGTTTGTTCCAAGGTAGGTGAACTTCTTAACTACCTCGAAAATGCTGCTACCAACAGTGACGTTTTGTCCTAGGCGGTGGACAGATGTTGCTTTGTTTGTTGATAACATGTACTTTGTTTTGTCCTCATTCACTTCAAGACCAACTAGTTTAGCCTGTTCTTCAATCGCTGTGAAGAGTGTGAAGGCCTCAAGCACAGCTCTCTTGGATCGACCGATTATGTCTATGTCGTCCGCATAGCCTAGGAGCTGGGTGGATTTGTTGAAGATAGTGCCCTCCGTGCTCACACCTGCCTTGCGCACTATCTGCTCCAGGACTATGTTGAAGAAGTCACATGACAACGCATCTCCTTGTCTAAACCCTGCGCAAGTTTGGAATAACTTGGATGAGCTATTACCCATTTGCACACTGCACTGTGCGTATTGTTTAGCGTCATTCGGCACAGCTGGATTAGTTTGTTCGGGATCCCGAATTCAGACATCGCCATCATAAGCTCTTAGCGGTGGATGCTATCATAAGCAGCTTTAAAGTCGATGAAAAGATGGTGGGTTTCGACTTGAAATTCGTTGGTCTTTTCCAGGATCTGCCTCAGTGTGAATATTTGGTCTATCGTTATTCTGCCTGGCCTAAAGCCACACTGGTACGTGCCGATAATTGTGTTGCAGAAAGGTTTAAGACGCTCACGCAGTACGTTGGATAGGATTTTGTATGCAACATTAAGCAGGGATATGCCACGGTAGTTTTTGCATAACATCGGATCGCCTTTTTTTGTAGATGGGGCATATGGAGCTTATCGACCAGTCAGTGGGCATGCATTCATCCTCCCACACTTTGGTGATGACCTGGTGCATGCGGTTCATCAAAACACCTCCTCCATGTTTAAAGAGTTCCGCGGGTAAGCCATCCGACCCGGCGGACTTGTTATTTTTTAGCTTTTGGATGGCTCTTTCTACCTCTTCTCTGCTGGGGGCTGGGACTGGGTCTTCATTGACTGGTCTTGCTTCTCTTTCGTCATTATCTTGCTTGACATTTTGCGCATTCAGCAGCTGTTGGAAGTGCTGCTTGAAAACATCTACAATTCCCTGTGCTTTGGTGACTAGATTTCCTTCACTGTTTCGAAGAGCTTGTGTCCCGGTTCTGAAACCAGAAGCTAATTGCTTCGACCTTTTAAAGAAACGTCGGGTGTTGTTCTTGGCCCGAGACTCCTCTAGATCTTTGAGCTGAGAAACTGCGGATGTTCTTTTCTTCCTTCGCAGGGTCTTTTTCTCATTTCTCCTTTTCGTGCGGTACTCTTCCCTTGCTGCTCTTCTTTTCCGTTGCAGCATCTGCACACGTGCATTTTCCGTCTCTCTTTTCAATATCACGCACTCATCATCATACCACGGGTTCTTTTTCGGGGGTGGCTGGTAACCTATGGTGGTCTCGGCTACATTTTTTATTATTTCGCGATATTGGCTCCACAATGTGTTGACGTCTGTAGTATTTGGGAGGACGGTGGCGGAGAGTCGCTCGCTCAGGCGCTCACTGTAGTCTCTGGCATTCTCCAATGTGCTAAGGCAACCGATGTTGAACTTCTTTCTTTGGGCCGCACATGTTTTTTTTTCGTTTGATATTCGAGCTCTAAACTTAGCCCTACCAGAAAGTGGTCAGAGTCGACATTTGCTCCTCGGAAAGTGCGCATGCTCAGGATGTTGGATGCGTGCCTTACGCCGATTAGCACATGGTCGATTTGGTTGGTGGTTCGACCATCCGGAGATCGCCATGTTGCTGTGTAGATCTTCCTTCTTGGAAACCTAGTGCTACTTATCACCGTATTACGAGCTGCAGCAAAGTCAATTAGACGGAAGCCGTTATCTGTTGTTTCTTCGTGGAGGCTGTGCTTTCCAACTAATCTGCCAAAGATGTCTCCTTCCCGATTTTTGCATTGAAGTCTCCGAGTATGATTTTGACGTCGTCGTACCTTTGTATATAGAGTGGAATAGTACAATCATGAAGAGGAACGAACGAAGCGACGTCTGGCCTAACGTCAATGAACTAAATCTGCAAAGTTTGTGCAGAATTTTAATTGAGGAAATTAAGAGACAATTTGACAATACAAAAAGAGAAGAATGAATAATAAAGAGACATTTTTTTGTTTATTTATTTATATATAAAGCAATAATAAACACAAATAGGTACCAATAAGCCAAATACCAATTCAAATTTAAATTTTGAACTGTTGCCGTTTAGCCGATTGCCTATTTTCAAAACAAATAGGTAGTAGGTGCAATATTTTTGTTTTTCTTTTTTGTTTTTCATAGATAGATTATATGTATATACAAAGGTGTAATATTTTGTTTTCAAAGTGATATTTATGTAGAAATTATAAAGCGCGGGAAATATAAAATGTCTAGGTATGATAATTGATATTTGTTTTGGAATTGTATTTATAAAAAATTATAAAATGAACGACTGTGTCGCGTTCACTTATGTATATACAAAATTAAAAAAAGCATATAATATCTCACAAATAACATTTTTGGAGTAAAACATGTTTGTTTCCAAATATTTTTAAAAACATTTTTTAACAAAAAATGTTATTTAATATAAAAATATAATTAACTTAAAATTCAGAATTAAGAGCATCAAGTTCACTCCAAAAAAATGAAATGATCCACTTGAGTAAAAAACTGTGCCACATTAATGTATTATGTAATTTTTTTAATAGTTAACTTCCCATAGGAAATCCAATTTGTCGAAATGAAAATTTTGACATTTCTCGACGTTACATGTACCCTTGAATGTCAAACAAATTATTTTAGAGAGACGTCTGTGTGTGCGTGTGAACGTACGTTTGTACGGCCGGCCGTACGTTTGGGATACCATTTTTCGTCACTTCGTCATTTGTCACTTCGAATGTTTTACGAATAAAAAATGATATTATCTCCAGAATAATTTTATACAACGAAGAATAACGTTTTTGACATTTGGACACAAATCTTTACAAAAAATAAAAACCTAAAAAAAAAGTTGGTAAAAATTGATTAAAAATTGAATATCTTGGCAACAAATATTCTAAATTCTTCAAACTAGTTTTATTTTATAGAAAATACTTAATGTTTTTAATATTTACAAAACATTTTTAGAAAACTCAAATTAAGTGATTTTTATAAAAAATAAGAATATAGCAAAAATACACGCAAAATTGGTAATAACTGATGTTCGATTCGAATAAATGAAGGTATTGACTTCAAAATCATTTCATAATGTTTTTGACATCTCATAAAATTTTGAGAAAAATCGAATTGACAGTTTTTTTTACAAAAAATTAAAAACCTAAAAAATAATTTAACAACAGTTGGTAAAAATTGATTTTCGACTCAAAAATCTTTTCAAAAATTTAAGACATTGGCTTCCATCTAATTTTATCTTATAAGAAATATTGTTTTCAACATTTGGTAAAATTTTGAAAATAATCGAATTGACCGTTTTGGTACAAAAAGTTAAAAACCTAAAAAAATTTTAACAAAAGTTATTAAAAACTGTTTTTCGACGTAAATATCTTTTCAAAACTTTGAGACTTTGGCTTGAAACTAATTTTATCTCATAAGAAATATTGTTTTCAACATTCGATACAATTTTGAGAAAGTAAAAACCTAAAAAAAATTAATACTAAAACTTGGTAAAAATTTAGCTTTTTTTTTAGCTTTTCAAAAATTACAAATATTGGCTTCAAACTTATTTTATTTCACAGAAAATATTGTTTTCGATATTCAGTAGGTAATTTTTTTATAAAAATCCAACAGTCCGTTTTTTTTCATAAAAAAATAAAATCTTCAGAAAATAGCACGCAAATTTGGTAAAAATTTATATCGGGTGATTTTTTTGAGGTTAGGAATTTTCATGCATTAGTATTTGACAGATCACGCGGGATTTCAGACATGGTGTCAAAGAGAAAGATGCTCAGTATGCTTTGACATTTCATCATGAATAGACTTACTAACGAGCAACGCTTGCAAATCATTGAATTTTATTACCAAAATCAGTGTTCGGTTCGAAATGTGTTTTATCGACAAATTTTGTTCAGCGATGAGGCTCATTTCTGGTTGAATGGCTACGTAAATAAGCAAAATTGCCGCATTTGGAGTGAAGAGCAACCAGAAGCCGTTCAAGAACTGCCCATGCATCCCGAAAAATGCACTGTTTGGTGTGGTTTGTACGCTGGTGGAATCATTGGACCAAATTTTTTGAAAGATGCTGTTGGACGCAACGTTACGGTGAATGGCGATCGCTATCGTTCAATGCTAACAAACTTTTTGTTGCCAAAAATGGAAGAACTGAACTTGGTTGACATGTGGTTTCAACAAGATGGCGCTACATGCCACACAGCTCGCGATTCTATGGCCATTTTGAGGGAAAACTTCGGAGAACAATTCATCTCAAGGAATGGACCGGTAAGTTGGCCACCAAGATCATGCGATTTGATGCCTTTAGACTATTTTTTGTGGGGCTACGTCAAGTCTAAAGTCTACACAAATAAGCCAGCAACTATTCCAGCTTTGGAAGACAACATTTCCGAAGAAATTCGGGCTATTCCGGCCGAAATGCTCGAAAAAGTTACCCAAAATTGGACTTTCCGAATGGACCACCTAAGACGCAGCCGCGGTCAACATTTAAATGAAATTATCTTCAAAAAGTAAATGTCATGGACCAATCTAACGTTTCAAATAAAGAATCGATGAAATTTTGCAAATTTTATGCGTTTTTTTTTTTTAAAGTTCTCAAGCTCTTAAAAAATCACCCGATACATATAGACAAACTCTTAAGCAAGATAAATCGATAGACGGGATGGAAAGTTATCAGTGTGGGTCGCATCCCAGCCTCTTTTTTAATTAATAAAATTTTTAGAAAAAGTCAACCTACAGTTTTTTCTATATATTTGTACCTACCTATCATACTTTATAACTTTGCTTACAATAGAATACCAAATACGAATAACCTATTATAAAAATGAAGCTATACCTATACCTACATGTGCATAGGTACAAATTTGTAAACACTATCTAATTAGTGTTTTCAAATTTGTACCTAAATACATATCCAGCAACTTACGAGTAACAAAAATTGTACCTACCTCCCTACATACATATGTACATAACTGACTCAAAATTGAATTTTCCTACCTACCATATTGTTTCTTTCCAAAAAATGAAAAAAAAACCAACAAAGATCTGTTGCCAATTTTTAAATATGCACATCCACACAATTATGTACAATATTCAAAATATGACAACAGTGTAGGTATTTATTGTGAAAGAAATTTGAATTATTTTAGATTTTATAAATTTGAAAATTTGAAATCAAATGCAACAAAAACAAAACCTACATAGTTCAATACATAGGAATATCTCCATGACAACACACAAAAAAAAACATAAGCAACTGTATTATTTTGTTGCCTCACTTACTCTCTTCATTTCTAACAAGAGAGAAAATAATAAAACCCTCTTTTCCTCAACTCTTTTTTGTTTTAATTTCTAAAATCTGCACAACAAATATTCAGTACTCCGAGCGCCGCCTGTCTGTCGTCAATGAACTAAAAATTCGTGTTCCATAACAGTACTATAGATTATATATACAAAGGTCGTACTCTGGACAGGCTCCGTATGCTTTATCCAGGAGGTCTTAGAAATCTTCCTTGCTAGACTCCTCAGCATCATCAGTAGGGGCGTGTGCACAGCACATATTATACTGATGTTCTGTAATGTGGCCTTGATGCGGATCACAGCCAGGTGATCACTTATTGGCTTGAAATCCATAACTTTCGATCTAAGACGATTTTCCACGACGAGTCCGCATCCAAATATATACAATCTTTGATGGCAGCTATAATAAATGTCGCAATTCTTTCTCTTCATTGTCCCTGATCCTATCCATCGTATTTCCTGGATCGCAGTAATATCTGCCTTATACTACGAGAGGACAGATTCAAGTTTCTGAGTTGCACCTGGAGTGTAGAGGGTTCTTACATTCCAGGTACAAACTCTCAATGCGTAGTCCGTTGTCGTTCCGGGTCTGGTTGCCATACGAGGGGGTTCATTATCCGAGGCTGGTATCTCTCTCATAACTTTCAAGTTTTTCACTGTGGAGGGGTTGTTAGCCCCTCGCACTAACCTCCAAATTTGTTGGGCCGTTTTTCACTATATTGAATAAAACACACAAAGTCAAGAATATTTCTATACAAACATTAATACAAATTTTTAAAATTTAACTTTTCAAAAATTTTCATGGAACTTATAGAAATGAAAAATTGTATACAAACATTACAAAACATTACATTTTGTACTTGTAATCATTTAACTTGCAAATTTTAGAGTTTTTGAATTTTTGAAACCCTTTTAAATCAACAAATATATAGTTTTATCATATATTTATAAAAACAACAACATTCATAATCCATTACGGAAATTTAGTATTCTTTTCTTAAATTTATTTGTAATTGAATTATTGGTTTTTGTATTTTGATTATTTTTGAAACGACCACAGGAAGTTTTGAAAGTATAATTTCAATCACCCCGTATAAAAAGTTAATGGCTTATTTTTATATCCCCTTACGCGATACATTAGCATTTCTGTGATATCATCTCTTTTATAGGTACCTAACGTAGGTACATATACCTATGCCAGCGCATAATAAAACCCCCATTTAATATAGCAATCTAAGATTCTTAACAATATATCCTCATAGTCATAACCTTAAAATTTCTCGTAAATTTTGCCTATATGAATGCCAAGATAGGTACAAAAAATCCAATTTATCGGTCTTAGCTGCCATATAATCAGAAGAAGAAAAAGAATAAGATAAAGCGTGGTAGCGGGCGGAAGGCGTCTCGTCGAAGATAGAGAAACAATTTTTGTTGTCTTCAAAAAAGGATTTTAATGCAAAATGCGAGAAGTCGACTCGACCAGGTTAGCTGATTGTGCGATGTGAGTTCATATTAACAAGGATCTCACATCTCGTAGCCGTACATTGTTCACTTACCTCGAATCCAACAAAATATGGGGGGAAAAACATATAAGAGTCTACAACACCCAACAAGCGCAACAATGACGGTCGCCAACAAATTTTAATTAGCTTTTTCTTTTTTAAATAATAACGAGTAAAGTTGATCTTTGTGCTGCTGAAACTAACGCTGGGTTTAAATTGGTTTTCTGTGATGGTGGGTAGATAAGGTTAATTACAATATGTTTGTTGGCTTTCAATGGGCATTCTGTGGTAACAACAACGAACTAGAACAAGAAGCTAAAGCTAAAGCTGAAGCTACTATAGAATCCCTATCCCTGTAAAGGGGTACTATTAGACGAGAACAATATGTAAGAAGGTATGTTGCAATTGGATGTTGTATATGTATATGGGCTTATGCGTACACAGTTCACACACCACGCTTAAGGTAAATCCTGTAAGGACTAAATTCAATTACTTGTTATGTGACATTTGACATGGTGTTGTAGGAGAATCTAGGCAGGTTGATATCAAGGTTATGAGTTGACCTTTTTTATAAAACGTGTCACATCAGATCGAGTGCATTCTGTAGATAGGGTTTTTTATTTTTAATTCACTTTTTGTTTTTTTATTGAATATACATTAATATGAAAGTTTAAACCCGGTTAAGGCGTGTGATATATAATTTATATAGTCCTGGACTTGTTTTTAATGGAAATTTAACTTAAATAATGTTTTCTAGTTATAAAACGTTGAAGTTTAAAAGGGTAGATAAATGCATTTAAGAGGGCAATAACGTTTGGAGAGATTTTTTTGTAGACGTTTCACTTTTAATTTACTACCGCTGTCACCTTTTTCGTAACGAACTTGAAAGAGTAGTTGAGTGTTTGCACGTTCCTCTATAGGTGCACGTATAAAAATCTGCATGAAGCTTAGATCCCAAGGGAATATATTTTCTATGTTTATAGTTTAAGGCCATAAATTGATTAAGGAATGTCAAGCCGGATTTCGGAGTGGTTATGCAACAGTAGATAATATCTTCATACTGCAAAATATCGCGGGTACATTTGTCGAACAAAACAAAAAATTATTCGCGTTTTTTGTTGATTTCAAGGCAGCCTTCGACAATATCGATCAAAAAGCTTTAATATATAAGCTATATAATGCTGGAATTAGCAAAAAGTTTGGAAGGGTTCTCGAAAACATCTATCAGGATAATCAATCGGCTGTGTGGAGTGGAATTCAGATTTCAGAATGGTTTGAGACAACAATGGGGGTTCGACAAGGTTGCACTCTAAGTCCATATCTCTTTGCCATGTACATCGATGACCTGACCGACTTTCTACCAGGTGGCATAGAGATAGATAGAGTTCTTATAAAGGCCCTTTTATTTGCAGACGATGTAGTTTTATTTGCATACTCACCAGATTCTCTTCAACTTATGATTAACCGTCTTGATTCGTACTGCCAACTATGGAATCTTACGGTCAATCTTACGAAGTCAAAAATAATGATTTTTAAAAAGGGATCTGGCAGAGCTTGCAGAAACGAAAAATGGTATCTGAATGGACAGCCCATTGAAATTGTAAAAGCATACAGGTATCTTAAAGTCACGATAACTAACAATCTCAGCATGGAACCTCACTTGAAAGAAAAGTTAGTAAAAGCTAAAAGTGCCATATCCGCAACCTGGAAAAGATGTTTTTCAAATAACATAGTTGATCACAGTGTAAAATATAAAGTATTTCAAGCTGTATCTGAGTCTGTGATGTTGTATGCAGCACAATCTTGGGGGTACTATCAGTATAAAACCGTTGAGAAACTGCTAAGGTACTACGTCAAAAAATGTTTCAATCTGCCAAATACAACGCCCAACTACATCATAAATATAGAAACAGGACTACCACCACTTTTTATTAAAACCTTAAAACTGCATGTTGATTATGTAACGAAAGTTCTAGAAATGCCAGATGATAGACTTCCAAAGATAATTGCTAGAAAGACAATTGAAAGAAGAACTCTTTGGTTTAAAAAACTAATAGAGGAGCTTGCAACGTACTGCGGAATAGAATTCAATCTCGTGAATGGAAATGGAAGGTATTGCACAGATGTTTTCCAAAACATTATTTCAAAAGTAGATGAACAATACAGAGCTGACTGTATAAGCTTAGCTACTGCATCAGTCCACAGATCTACATACAGCATTTTAAATCATAATTTGCGCGAAAGAAATTATTTTCACAACGAAAATGTAATGGAAATTATATCGTCTATTTTTAAAATGAGAGGAGAGCTTATTCGTCTTAATTATATCCTCCACCGTCCTGACTTACCAATTTACTGTAACCTTTGCAACCTATCGGAGAGAGAAGATGTCATGAATTTCATTGGAAGATGCCCTATTTTGAAAGAAATACGAAGAAGTTATCTTCCAAGTAACACGCTATCGGAAGAAGAAGTCCTAGCACATCTCAACTGTGAAAACAATTTAAAGCAACTTTTTATTTTTATAAATATGCTATGAGCTATCGCAATCAAATTATCAATGAAGAGTTTTAACAACAAAACAAATTTGTATTTTTTTTACCACAAATATTTTTTTTTTATACATTATGTTCTAACAAATAGAAACATACTTAATACTAAATGTTTATTTTAATGTCAATCAGGCAGACGGCAAAGCCATGCTTATCGTTTTTTTGTAAAATAATGTGTAATACAAGGTGTCTCAAAAGAAAGTTCACATTTAAATCTTTTTTTAAAAGAAAAGTCTTAGCTTTATTGAAAAAATGTTTATTTAATATTGAAGTACACTGTTTGGGAATTTATTTTTTAAAAATAACATCGTCCAAATGTAAACCGTTGCGCTCTCGGCATTCATTTAGTCGGGCACTAAAATTGCCTATGACAGCTCGGCAGGTAGTCTCCAGAATTACTGAGTAACACTGTTCACGTTTTCGGCTGTTCTTGATTGGTTTCTCCAGAGTTGACCCAGTCTCTTCAAACTTCTCAACCCATTTTGCAATGAGTCGAGTGCTAGGCGCATCATTTAAGTGACGAATATGTCGAATACTGCAGAATTTTTATTTATTTATTTAATTCGTTAAAATCTAACACTAACAATTCTTATAATCTAATAATATCTAATATCATAATTTATATTTATTATTTATTATTCAATATTGTTGAAAAACATAAGTTTAAATTGTTTACATTTTATATTATCATTTACAGATTCTAAACAAAAATTAAATTCGTTATAAATTGTTATTAACTGATTGAGAGGGCTACATACACCATAGTTTGATCTGCTAAATATTTGAATAATAGGTTGCTGTCGCCTTAAACTTGCACGACTGAAACTGAAATTTAATTTACTTAGAACTGATGGTAATGATATCGAACCATTAATAATCCCAACAATAAAACAAAAAAATTGTATATACTTTCTGTGGTTAGTCAAAGAAGGAAGGCTGATCAAAGCTAGTCTTTGAGAATAAGGCGGAAATAGATTTTCCCTTGCCCATGGAAGAGACCGAAGACAGAAACGCAGAAACCTTTTTTGGATCGCTTCAATTCTTGAAACATGTATTGAGTAATAAGGTTACCATACCACACAGCCGTATTCTAAAATTGGTCTAACAAACGAAATAAATAGAAGTTTAAGAACATAAGGATCCCGAAAATCACGACCAAATCTTTTAATGAATCCAAGAACCCTATTGGCTTTTTTAATTATATAACTTAAATGATCATTAAATGATAATTTGGGATCTAGAATAATACCTAAGTCAGAAAACATAGAAACTTTACATAACGGACAAGAATCAAACGTATAGTTGTACAAAAACGGAATTTTCTTACGTGTAAAACTCATAGTTTTACATTTGTCAACATTTAAAACAAGTCGGTTTTTATTGCACCATTCCCTAAATATTGTTAAGTCTTCTTGTAATAATAAACAGTTAGAGGAGGATTTTATACTTTTGAAAAGCTTAATGTCATCAGCATAAACAAGGACAGACGAGTTTTTTAAGTTTGAAACCAAGTCGTTAATAAATAAAACAAATAAAATAGGACCTAGGTGGCTGCCCTGAGGGACGCCAGAATTGACAACAAATTGAATTGAACTTTCATTACGAAACAAGACAGAATAACGACGATTTTTTAAGTATGAAGAAATCCAATTTATAAAATTGTTGTTAAATCCTAGATGGTATAATTTTAGAATTAGTGTATTGTGACATAACTTGTCAAAGGCTTTACTAAAGTCAGTAAATACGCAATCAACTTGCCCGCGTTTTTCAAATACATCTAGACAAAAGGACACGAAGTTAAATAAATTAGTTACAGTGGATCTCTTTTTGACAAAGCCATGCTGGCTATCACAAATAATAGAACTACAATGAAAAGAAAGAACATTACTCACAATTGACTCAAACAGTTTAGGTATCACAGATAGTTTCGCAATGGGCCTATAGTTCATTATTTCATTCTTTGGGCCTTTTTTATGTACGGGAATAATAAATGAACTTTTCCAGATAACAGGAAAAATTGAACTTTTTAAGGATGCATTGAAGAGAACACATAACGGATATGACAGATAAGAAGCACATTTTTTTAATATATAAGATGGAACACCATCGGGGCCTGGAGTAAAGCACTCATCGAGTTTTAATATATGTTGAGCAACTGTGTCTTCACTTATTTCAAAATTAATTGCGTTTAAATGAGTAAAACTGTCAGAAGAAGAAGAAAAAGAAGAGGAATTATTAAAGTCTGATTCTTCAAATGCTACTTTGAATTGATTAGCAAACATGTTTGCAATAATCTTTGGGTCATGACTAGTTGACGAATTATTTGACATCGAATTCGGATAGCCACACGTTTTCCTTTTATTATTAACGAAATTCCAGAAACTATCTGGATTAGATTTAATACCATGTTCAATTTTACAAATGTAATCGTCATGGTGGTGCATTTGAAGCAAAACGTGATCTTTTTAAAGGAATAGTTTCGTAAAAGCAGTTAAAAAGAGTTCTATAAAAATTATTACACATATCCTCAATATTACAATTACAAAATAATTGATTCCAATTTACAGTTATTAACATATCAAAAAGATCTACAAAATTACATTTAGAAAAGTCAAATTCAAGTTTTTTGTTATTATCGTCATTGTAAGGAGAAGACATGTTTAAACCTAGTGAAATATCTAATGCAGGATAATGTCGATCTTCGTCTATTAGTTTTACAGTAGCAGTTAAAACAGCAATTTCGTTGTTAATTGTATCGGCGAAAAACACTTTTCTACGCGCTACAGTCGCCGAATTACCGTTTTTGTAAAACTCACGTACGCACAACGCACGGCCCGCACCAGAGAAACGCTCCATGGCGACTAAATTCCCAAGAGCCAGACTACCGACTGACATACCCCCCGCGCTCCTCAGAAGAGTTGCTTTCGCCTAATAAGATAAGCAAATGTGAACTTACTTTTGATACACTTTGTATAAACAAGAACAGAAACAATAAAAATCAATCTAATCTAATCTAGTTTAAGGCTCGAAAACAAACAAAATTGTATTTCTAGATTAAAATAAAGGGTTTTCCAATAAACTGGAGAGTTTTCGTTTTGATATTTGACGAAAAAAAGTAGTTTTTTAAGAAAAATCAAGTTCGACAGAAACTTCCAGATTTCTATACCTTCTAGATCTTTTTATGAAAGTAGGACATTCCTGGAAGACAAGTCAGTCCACTTTTATACAGATGAATCAAAAACAAAAGAAGGGGATGGTTAAGGTGTGTAATCTGAACGACTGCAATTAAGTCTGTCATTCCGCCTTCTCAATCATTGTAGCGTGTTCTAGGCGGAAATTTTGGCGATAAAAGAAGTCTTGTCCTGGCTTAAAGAAAACATGATATCAACATCTGATATTCGTATTTTCTCAGATAGTCAGGCCGCTATCAAATCTCTGGACTCTGTCTCTACAAACTCTATAACAGTCCATAACTGTCGATCATCTCTAATGGAGATGACACAACAGTTTAATATTCACCTTTGCTGGGTGCCGGGCTATAGAGACATTCCATGAAATTGTAAGGCAGATGAACTCGACAGGAATGGTACAGTACAACCTTTTCTACCACGTTTGGCAAATGCTGGCATACCAATCGCTACATGTAAACAATTGCTAATGCAGGACGCTATGAAGAAGCAATTCCGTTTTTACCCTTTTGGGGGCCTTGGGCACTATTATATACAAATGCTATGTTGTGTAATAAAGGTATACAGAAAAAATCACATAACTTTGAATTGATATTTATTCTTTTAATTTTTTAAATAAATACATTTTTTAATTCATTAAAAAAATAAATAGTTATTGCAGCATTTAAACCATACTCATAAACAATGTAAAACTAAAAACAAAAAATAAATATGTCATATAAAATTCAAAAATAAACAAAATTTAAATAACAGACAATTAAATAAGTTATTGAGAATGTAATTTAAGGAACACTATAGTGACACAGACTATATTTTTTCAGGTAAAAGAAAGAAATATTTATTGAAGGGGTCTTTTTCTTGATTTGAGATTAGCAACATCATTGATCACATCTTCAAAATCGATGCCTCTGAGCAGAGCATGTCGCATTCGATTGACATCAGCGACAAACATGTCAATCTTTCTTAAATCATTGCAGTTCTGAGTTCGTTTTTGATTCGTTTTAACTTAGAGAAGGAACGTTCCCCACTGCAATTGGTCACCATCATACTTAAGAAAATTCTTAGTGCAATTTCAACATTTGGAAATTCATCTTCAATTTTATTATTTTTAAAAAATTATAAAGCTCTAGAATGTTGTCAGTTTTTTTTTCATTTTCGTGTCGACTAATTTGAAGTATAGTCTTTTAAATTCAGGCATTCAGCATGTAGTTCATCTCCGTTCACATTTTCGGTGTAAAATTTAGCAAAAGATTTGCAGTTCTCTTTTAAGTCTTCTGAAATCAGATTTTTTAATAAAAAAAAAGTCAAAACGTTGGCCAATCTTCGTATGTATACGAACATAGTCGCTGTTTCAAATGAACGCTTAGTGTGTCGACAATGGAAAGAAAGGTTTAATTTTTAAATCTTTCTTTCCCAGTCAGAATTACTGAGGGTCCAGAGACGTCAAAAAAAGTCTGGCGTGAGCTTCTACACCTCATCCTTTCAGAAAGGTCCTTATATTCGGAATCCGGGTTTTTTTGTCTAGCTGATGAATCAAAGTTATCAAAATTCATCTATTGCACTCAGCAAATTTATTGCAACATCCAGGGTAATATTTTGTTTTTGAAGTAAAGTACTTGTTTTATTAATTCTTTGCAAAACAGAGTTCCAAAGTTTTGTAAGTATGGTAAATTAAAACTTGGACATTTTTTTGCAAAAACTAAATGCTTCCTCTTTGGCCTGTCCTAAATCGTTCGCGATAGACATCAAAGCTTCTTCAATTTCTTGATGACCTTTTTATAAGGCGTTTAGTGCAGCAGCTCGCGCCGCCGACCATCTTCTTTGAGAAATACTTTTTTAAACTTTTTTTGGACCTAAATGAGCATTCAACACACTCCATGGATGAGAAGATACCGAAAAAAAGTTATACAATTTTTGAATATTGTTTAAGAATTTGGTTGCTTCTAAAACACACCCAGCGGCATGCACTTCTACCAAGTTTAATGAGTGCCCTGCCCATGGTACAAAAGTGGCAAATTTATATTTTTCTTTTATTTTTGCCTGCAGACCAGAAAACCTTCCTGACATATTTGCCGCTTGTCGTATAGATTTGGCCTCTGCAATCTGTTATCGAAATGTCATGATCCTCCAAAACCTTCAGTATGGTTTCCGCTAAATAATCAGATCTATGTTTGTTAATTGGAATAAAGTCCAAAAACCTTTCAACAGGCTCGTGATCTTTTACGTAACGAATAATAAATATTAGTTGATCAACATGAGACAGATCGGGTGTACTTTCAACGCTTACTATTGACCTATAGAACAAATAGTGAGAAGTGTAATCTTTCATCTATCTCATTGAATGGCCAAAAACAAAAACTCTTTACTTTGAAATCTTAAAAAAATTGAGTGCCTTTCATCCGACGGATAGTTAAATCGCCTATGTGAGTTACTGCGTTTATGCAAACTTGTATGCGCGTTGCAAATATAGAAACACCATTATCTTTATTTTTTTATACAGGTAAAGTGATATTCAAAATGTGTGTGTTTTTTTTAGTTTCTGTCAGAAACGGAAATGCAAACTGCATTTCCACTCAGTTAGTTATTCATATTTCTGTTTTAATTTGAATATAATTTTGCAGAGAATGTGTTCAGCAAAGGTTGTTGTTCAGGAAGGTAAGTACGAATTCTGATCATTCTTTATGCATCTAAAATTGTATCGAAATATTTTTTTTTCTTGAAAATAGACCAATAGAGGTTAACTGATGTTTCAGCAATTTGGGGGCCCCTGGTGAATGCGGGGCCCTGGGCCTGGGCCAGTGATAAAGAGGGGTCTGTGAAGAAGGCAAACATCAGGTGGAATAACATCACGACGTGTCACGTCACAAAAAGCATCTGACCTACACTAGATTTAAAGCGATGAAGGTGCTTGCTTTCTCTTAGCAGATCTCATATAAGCTCGATAATACGTGTCATAACCGGGCACTGTCTAATAGGAAAGCGGTGCAGGGAATTAACTTCACGGGAACTACCTTCACATGGGAACTAACTTCACCACTTTTTTTTGTGAAGTTATCTCCCAATGAAGGTGGGAGATAATTTCATCAGAAAATTGTGTGAAGTAACTTCCCACCTACGATTGAAATATCTGAAAAAATATCAAGCGTTGAATTGGTGACGTGAAATAGTACCAAATGAAATAACACCAAATTTCAAATTTGGCTTTATTTCGTTGTTCAAAACGAAATAAAACCAATTTGGCTTTATTTCGATTTATAAAAAGAAATAAGGCCAAAAAAATAATGGAAACAACGCCGAATATTTTAAAATTCAAAAATGGTTGATTAATTGTCTGGAATAGCTACTTTTGCTAAAAAGTTTTTTTGAATTGATAGCACGGCGTACTAACAGCTGTAAGGGGGGGCATGTTGCCCCAACAAAAAAAAGCAAGTATGGCTTACAGTTGTGAAAGAATCACAACGCATTCGTGTTCTTTGCATATACCCAAACTCGCACCCACGCCAAATTCTATAGTGATCCCAAGCAGGGGGGTTGCAGGGGGGCAGCATGCCCCCCCCTTACATACCTAGCTGTTAGTACGCCGCCGTGCTATCAATTCAAAAAAACTTGTGTTAGGCTCCAATTTCAAAAATTTCAATCGAGCAACAAGTATCTGTCATTTTTCAACTTCAACTTATGTTAACTTCACATGAAAGTGAAATTGATTCCCACAAAAAAGTGAAATTATCTCCCACCTTCAGTGGGAAATAACTTCACCAAAAAAAGGTTAAATTAATTCCCACTAGTGGTGAAGTTAGTTCCCGTGAAGTTAATTCCCTGCACCTAGGAAAGCACGCCACGCGGCTAGGTGTATTCTCAAATGACTTTTGCAGAAGCTGTATGGATAAGGAAGAGGAGCAAACAGTTTTTTACCTCCTTCGTACATGACCTGCTATAGCTCAAAAACGCAAGAATTACATGACAAATTTTTTCTATATCTTAATCATATCAACAAAATCAGTTTCTCACATTTCGTAAGGGACTCAAACTGGTGTCATTGAACTTAGAAGAAAGCCTCAAGATTCATGTAGTATCACAATGGGCCATTAAACTGGCCTAAGTGCGTCCTTCTCCATTAAGGACAACCACTTTAACCTAAACTAAAGAAAAATCAATGGTTGTTTATTAAATTATAAGTGAGGGAGTTATTCCAAACGATAAACGATAGTAAGTCCACTGCCATGGCTACGGCTGCAGCACAATATACTTTCCATGTAGTTTTTATAATTCGCTCATTTGCTGTTGCATGTCCCAGAAAACTTCACGAATTGGGTTTGTTAGGCCTTGAATCAATTGTAAAAGATTGCGGAATAGGTCTTATCTTTCAGGTGAACCTTATTCAAAAAGTCTTAATGTGTTAAATCACAAGATCTCGGTGGGCAGTTGTGATCGCCGCGCCGCCGCCGCCGCCGCTTCGAGAAACAACACTGTCTGAAAGCTATTGTTAGAAAGTATCGATTGTTTCGTTGCTTGTGTGGTTATTAATGCCTTCGTGTTAAAAATTACCGTCGCTAAATTCAATATAAATTCCACTCATTTCAGATAAATAAGGTCAAATCTCACCGTCATCCAGCCCAAAACAGTGAATTCCATGGTGGGTATGGGAAAGCTTTCGAACAATCATTCTTGGATTTTTGGATTGAAAAATCCTCTAAAGATAAAATGGACCTCACCACGATGATTTTTCGATGTTAATCAGGTAAAGACAAAAAACTGTTTTACGAGTAGTTTTGAGAACTGTGAAAAAAGTTCATAACTTTTAAAACTATTTCAGTGAGTTTTCGAAAAGTGTATTATCTCAATTTTAGTAATGGTAGTAGTTTTTGTTTGTCAAATGTCAAAATATGAAATCTTCAAAAGTTACAACTGATGGCTGTTTAAAATGATTCTTCTTATTGGAAAACCCTTAAGTTTGTCTGATCCTTAAAAATACAGACAAAATTGTATGAATTTCTGGTCCATTGGGACCATTTTTGTTTACGTAATTTTGCATTCAAAGGTTAGAACAGTCTAACACCACTTTCATAGGTAAGTTTTTGGTATGAATGAAAAAAACATAAAAATAAAGGTTTTAAATAGAAACGCAAATTTAAATTATTGACATTGAAAAAAGAATGTACATATAAATATTTCACTCCATAAAAATGTTAACCGATTTTGTTTTATTAAAAAAGACTGCTTTTGTAAGTTTATACAAATGTAAGTAAATGTAACATAATCCAGGATATGCATAATTTTATATTATTAAGATGTTGAATTTGAAAATAAAGTACAATTTTTTGAAAATGTTAATGTGTTTTCACCTCCAAATGGAATTTTTTAAGTGTATAAAATGTAAAAATAAATTAAAAACTGTATTTTCATGAATAATAAAGTTTGTTTCAAACTTATTTATTCATTATATTCAAAAAGAGAATATTGTAGAAAATTTAAAATGAAAATTAAAAGAGTAGGTATTTCTTAAAAAAAAAATAATTTGTACCTTTATTTTACATCTTTTATTTTTCTATCGTTGTAAACCAGTCATCGAAAATAAAGGTAAGTAATCTTTCGAATTTCGGCTTCTTACGGTGGCACGGATCCGAATGGTCCAATTTTCAATGACTCTTTCGCATAAATCCGGCTTAATTTGAGCGATGGCCATTGTTATGTTCACCTTTAGGGCATCGGTGGATTGTGGTTTATTTGCATAGACCTACAACTTCAAGAAACCCCACAAAAAAGTCTAGCGGGGTCAAATTGCATGACGTCGGTGGCCAATTCAGATCACTCCTCCGAGAGATAACCTTACCCTCAAATCGTTCATCAAAATGTCATTCGTGGCGTTTGCTGTGTGGCAGGTAGCGCCGCCCGGCCGTCCTGCTGTAACCACATGTCGTCTAGGTACATATGGTTCAATTTGGGCCATAAGAAATTAGTTATCATCGTAATGTAGCGCTCGCTGCTGACAGTGACCACCTCACTAACGTCGTTTTCAAAAAAATGGCGATGTTCTCGGCCGATCTTGCTTTCCTTGAACGTACGGGTATTGGCTGATTGTTTACTAAACCGGTCGTCTCAAATTAAGCCACCAAACGTTGAAGAGTCCACTGTGAAGGACCACCACGTCTACCGTAAAATGAGCGCAATGCGCGCAACGTTTCCGTTAACGAACACTCATTTTGATAATAAAGTTTTATCATTTGAAGGTGCTGTTCAATCGTGTAACTTGCCATGATGATTTTGCATAAACAACTGAATAATGAACAAAAGGTTTGACAGGTGTCACCAAAACAAAATGGCTGCCACGGGCGCCAAAATCTATTCGCGCCAATTGAAAAACTCTTTATTAGAAAAAACTCTTTTAGATACTGGACGAAGTTCGTTGGAGTGACAAAGTTGTGCATTTTATTTTCGAAGACATTTAAAGTCCATTTCGCTGTTTAAATACAAAAATCCAAGGTTGATAAATTTGAAATTTCGCTCCCACTAACAATAATTATTGTTGGTTAACGAATTGACCATCAGGATCTACCTATACCTTCGGGATTGATGGTAGTTAACGTTGATCGTTCAAACACAACATTATATCCTTTGAATGACAAGGACAATTTCGTGCAATGCAGTTGCATAATTCAATATCTATTAAAACCCATAAAACAATCATTTACTAAACACTTAAAATTACTTTTCTCTCCTACGTAGCTACACAAAACGAACCTATCTACATACATACGTCAGGTATCGTGTACAATTCTAATGGAAATTATACTGAAGAACGACATCCAATATACTTTTCTGCAGCACGCTTTGGAACAAAATAAAAACTTGTTGATAGTAATTAAGCAACTCCATTGCGTGTTTGGATTTCCATTTTCTATACTCTGCACTTCAGTTAACTACTGTTTTTATATTTTTATGTTTTTGTTCTTTGAATTTCCTTTAAGAATTCGAATTTAAAAATAAAACATAACATTTAGATAAGTATAAACGGAGAGGAAAAGTGGATTATGTTTTCTGCAGGCCCCGAAACAATAAGTACTTAGCCTTAAAATTATTCCTACTATAATAAATGAGCATAAATATAGGGTGTTTTTTTTTAAAGTTTTGATTGTTGTTTTCTATAGTTTAAGAATTGAGAATGTCAAATTGTGTTGGCAATCCATCATGTTCGTCTAACACCAGAACACCGCTGTAAAAATTTACTTGGGAAAAAAGGACAATTCAAGATCAATTATTGACCAATTTGTCACCTACTTAAAGAGTGAATAAGAGTAAAATAAGTTGGAGGATAAATTAAGATTTGTATTTTCTTCCGAAGAATTATGTTTAGTTTGATGAAGCATATAACTGGTTAAAAAAATTCGTCAATAAGCAAAATTGACATACATATGTATATGTATATCGAGGGAATGCAAATCCCCATTTAAATTGGTTTGATGACATCATTGTACATTATTTCTTTCCAAATAAGGGAGGAGTTGCAGTTACGTTACGGACATTAGTCAACAGCGCCGTTAACCATCAAGTCATTGCAAAACAAAGGAGAATGGGAATTTTTTTATGGAATTTCACCTATCATTTTATGAATGTATGTGAATCCATTCACATGCAAATGGCGAGTTTCTAAATACTTGGAAATGTTCAACATCATCAATCATGATGATTTACTTATAAAGATAAATAAAGTAGGTTTTCACTCAAACTTTTTAAAATGGCTAAATTCATACTTAAGGGATCGTATTCGTATAAATAATATTCTTTCTGAACCGGACCGGTATATTTTACGTCGGGTGTCCTGCAAGGAAGCCATCTTGGTCCTCTTCTTTTTTTGTTTATAAACGATATTCCTGATATATATTTAAATTCAAAGTGATTGATGTTCGTGAATGATCTAAAACTATTTCTTTGTATAAAATCTGAACATGATTGTTTTCTTCTGCAACAATATCTTGATTTTTTATCGGACTGGTTTTTAACTAACTGTTTACATTTAAACATTTCCAAATGCCAAAGCTTAACGTTCTCTCGAAATCGATGTCCAATTAATTTTATCTATAAAATCAATCATATGCCATTGTCCAATATAACCTTTTGATGGTGATTTTTGACAAAAAACTTGATTTTGTAAAGCATAATATATATTTTTTAGTTGCTAAAGGCAGTTCAATGTTAGTTTTCATATTGCGTAATCCAAAGGAGTTTTCCGATTCACAAACCTTAAATTATTTTTATTTTGCATTTGTAAGGTCTTACCTTGAATATTGGAGTGTAATCTGGAAATCTTTTATATTTTCTTCAATAATTTAGAATCGAAAAGATCAAAAAACGTTTTACGAGAGTTGTAGTGAAAAGACTTTAATGGGACATAGATCTTCCTTTCTATGAAACGAGATGTACATAAATTACTTGGTACTTTGCCTCTTCAAATTCTTAGAAAGTTTACAATGAATAATTATTAAGGTGTTTATGAGAAACAAGTAGATACTGTTTGCGGCATGATTGATTTTTTTTATTGTTAATTTTAAATAACTTTACTGGTGGTAATGTTTAAAATGTAAAATTGTATATACATATTTAAAATTGTATATATTATATTATCAAGTAATAACTAAAGTAACTATTGTAACTTTTTTAGATGAGTAAACTAAACTAAACTAAACTAAACTAAACTAAACTAAACTAAACTAAACTAAACTAAACTAAACTAAACTAAACTAAACTAAACTAAACTAAACTAAACTAAACTAAACTAAACTAAACTAAACTAAACTAAACTAAACTAAACTAAACTAAACTAAACTAAACTAAACTAAACTAAACTAAACTAAACTAAACTAAACTAAACTAAACTAAACTAAACTAAACTAAACTAAACTAAACTAAACTAAACTAAACTAAACTAAACTAAACTAAACTAAACTAAACTAAACTAAACTAAACTAAACTAAACTAAACTAAACTAAACTAAACTAAACTAAACTAAACTAAACTAAACTAAACTAAACTAAACTAAACTAAACTAAACTAAACTAAACTAAACTAAACTAAACTAAACTAAACTAAACTAAACTAAACTAAACTAAACTAAACTAAACTAAACTAAACTAAACTAAACTAAACTAAACTAAACTAAACTAAACTAAACTAAACTAAACTAAACTAAACTAAACTAAACTAAACTAAACTAAACTAAACTAAACTAAACTAAACTAAACTAAACTAAACTAAACTAAACTAAACTAAACTAAACTAAACTAAACTAAACTAAACTAAACTAAACTAAACTAAACTAAACTAAACTAAACTAAACTAAACTAAACTAAACTAAACTAAACTAAACTAAACTAAACTAAACTAAACTAAACTAAACTAAACTAAACTAAACTAAACTAAACTAAACTAAACTAAACTAAACTAAACTAAACTAAACTAAACTAAACTAAACTAAACTAAACTAAACTAAACTAAACTAAACTAAACTAAACTAAACTAAACTAAACTAAACTAAACTAAACTAAACTAAACTAAACTAAACTAAACTAAACTAAACTAAACTAAACTAAACTAAACTAAACTAAACTAAACTAAACTAAACTAAACTAAACTAAACTAAACTAAACTAAACTAAACTAAACTAAACTAAACTAAACTAAACTAAACTAAACTAAACTAAACTAAACTAAACTAAACTAAACTAAACTAAACTAAACTAAACTAAACTAAACTAAACTAAACTAAACTAAACTAAACTAAACTAAACTAAACTAAACTAAACTAAACTAAACTAAACTAAACTAAACTAAACTAAACTAAACTAAACTAAACTAAACTAAACTAAACTAAACTAAACTAAACTAAACTAAACTAAACTAAACTAAACTAAACTAAACTAAACTAAACTAAACTAAACTAAACTAAACTAAACTAAACTAAACTAAACTAAACTAAACTAAACTAAACTAAACTAAACTAAACTAAACTAAACTAAACTAAACTAAACTAAACTAAACTAAACTAAACTAAACTAAACTAAACTAAACTAAACTAAACTAAACTAAACTAAACTAAACTAAACTAAACTAAACTAAACTAAACTAAACTAAACTAAACTAAACTAAACTAAACTAAACTAAACTAAACTAAACTAAACTAAACTAAACTAAACTAAACTAAACTAAACTAAACTAAACTAAACTAAACTAAACTAAACTAAACTAAACTAAACTAAACTAAACTAAACTAAACTAAACTAAACTAAACTAAACTAAACTAAACTAAACTAAACTAAACTAAACTAAACTAAACTAAACTAAACTAAACTAAACTAAACTAAACTAAACTAAACTAAACTAAACTAAACTAAACTAAACTAAACTAAACTAAACTAAACTAAACTAAACTAAACTAAACTAAACTAAACTAAACTAAACTAAACTAAACTAAACTAAACTAAACTAAACTAAACTAAACTAAACTAAACTAAACTAAACTAAACTAAACTAAACTAAACTAAACTAAACTAAACTAAACTAAACTAAACTAAACTAAACTAAACTAAACTAAACTAAACTAAACTAAACTAAACTAAACTAAACTAAACTAAACTAAACTAAACTAAACTAAACTAAACTAAACTAAACTAAACTAAACTAAACTAAACTAAACTAAACTAAACTAAACTAAACTAAACTAAACTAAACTAAACTAAACTAAACTAAACTAAACTAAACTAAACTAAACTAAACTAAACTAAACTAAACTAAACTAAACTAAACTAAACTAAACTAAACTAAACTAAACTAAACTAAACTAAACTAAACTAAACTAAACTAAACTAAACTAAACTAAACTAAACTAAACTAAACTAAACTAAACTAAACTAAACTAAACTAAACTAAACTAAACTAAACTAAACTAAACTAAACTAAACTAAACTAAACTAAACTAAACTAAACTAAACTAAACTAAACTAAACTAAACTAAACTAAACTAAACTAAACTAAACTAAACTAAACTAAACTAAACTAAACTAAACTAAACTAAACTAAACTAAACTAAACTAAACTAAACTAAACTAAACTAAACTAAACTAAACTAAACTAAACTAAACTAAACTAAACTAAACTAAACTAAACTAAACTAAACTAAACTAAACTAAACTAAACTAAACTAAACTAAACTAAACTAAACTAAACTAAACTAAACTAAACTAAACTAAACTAAACTAAACTAAACTAAACTAAACTAAACTAAACTAAACTAAACTAAACTAAACTAAACTAAACTAAACTAAACTAAACTAAACTAAACTAAACTAAACTAAACTAAACTAAACTAAACTAAACTAAACTAAACTAAACTAAACTAAACTAAACTAAACTAAACTAAACTAAACTAAACTAAACTAAACTAAACTAAACTAAACTAAACTAAACTAAACTAAACTAAACTAAACTAAACTAAACTAAACTAAACTAAACTAAACTAAACTAAACTAAACTAAACTAAACTAAACTAAACTAAACTAAACTAAACTAAACTAAACTAAACTAAACTAAACTAAACTAAACTAAACTAAACTAAACTAAACTAAACTAAACTAAACTAAACTAAACTAAACTAAACTAAACTAAACTAAACTAAACTAAACTAAACTAAACTAAACTAAACTAAACTAAACTAAACTAAACTAAACTAAACTAAACTAAACTAAACTAAACTAAACTAAACTAAACTAAACTAAACTAAACTAAACTAAACTAAACTAAACTAAACTAAACTAAACTAAACTAAACTAAACTAAACTAAACTAAACTAAACTAAACTAAACTAAACTAAACTAAACTAAACTAAACTAAACTAAACTAAACTAAACTAAACTAAACTAAACTAAACTAAACTAAACTAAACTAAACTAAACTAAACTAAACTAAACTAAACTAAACTAAACTAAACTAAACTAAACTAAACTAAACTAAACTAAACTAAACTAAACTAAACTAAACTAAACTAAACTAAACTAAACTAAACTAAACTAAACTAAACTAAACTAAACTAAACTAAACTAAACTAAACTAAACTAAACTAAACTAAACTAAACTAAACTAAACTAAACTAAACTAAACTAAACTAAACTAAACTAAACTAAACTAAACTAAACTAAACTAAACTAAACTAAACTAAACTAAACTAAACTAAACTAAACTAAACTAAACTAAACTAAACTAAACTAAACTAAACTAAACTAAACTAAACTAAACTAAACTAAACTAAACTAAACTAAACTAAACTAAACTAAACTAAACTAAACTAAACTAAACTAAACTAAACTAAACTAAACTAAACTAAACTAAACTAAACTAAACTAAACTAAACTAAACTAAACTAAACTAAACTAAACTAAACTAAACTAAACTAAACTAAACTAAACTAAACTAAACTAAACTAAACTAAACTAAACTAAACTAAACTAAACTAAACTAAACTAAACTAAACTAAACTAAACTAAACTAAACTAAACTAAACTAAACTAAACTAAACTAAACTAAACTAAACTAAACTAAACTAAACTAAACTAAACTAAACTAAACTAAACTAAACTAAACTAAACTAAACTAAACTAAACTAAACTAAACTAAACTAAACTAAACTAAACTAAACTAAACTAAACTAAACTAAACTAAACTAAACTAAACTAAACTAAACTAAACTAAACTAAACTAAACTAAACTAAACTAAACTAAACTAAACTAAACTAAACTAAACTAAACTAAACTAAACTAAACTAAACTAAACTAAACTAAACTAAACTAAACTAAACTAAACTAAACTAAACTAAACTAAACTAAACTAAACTAAACTAAACTAAACTAAACTAAACTAAACTAAACTAAACTAAACTAAACTAAACTAAACTAAACTAAACTAAACTAAACTAAACTAAACTAAACTAAACTAAACTAAACTAAACTAAACTAAACTAAACTAAACTAAACTAAACTAAACTAAACTAAACTAAACTAAACTAAACTAAACTAAACTAAACTAAACTAAACTAAACTAAACTAAACTAAACTAAACTAAACTAAACTAAACTAAACTAAACTAAACTAAACTAAACTAAACTAAACTAAACTAAACTAAACTAAACTAAACTAAACTAAACTAAACTAAACTAAACTAAACTAAACTAAACTAAACTAAACTAAACTAAACTAAACTAAACTAAACTAAACTAAACTAAACTAAACTAAACTAAACTAAACTAAACTAAACTAAACTAAACTAAACTAAACTAAACTAAACTAAACTAAACTAAACTAAACTAAACTAAACTAAACTAAACTAAACTAAACTAAACTAAACTAAACTAAACTAAACTAAACTAAACTAAACTAAACTAAACTAAACTAAACTAAACTAAACTAAACTAAACTAAACTAAACTAAACTAAACTAAACTAAACTAAACTAAACTAAACTAAACTAAACTAAACTAAACTAAACTAAACTAAACTAAACTAAACTAAACTAAACTAAACTAAACTAAACTAAACTAAACTAAACTAAACTAAACTAAACTAAACTAAACTAAACTAAACTAAACTAAACTAAACTAAACTAAACTAAACTAAACTAAACTAAACTAAACTAAACTAAACTAAACTAAACTAAACTAAACTAAACTAAACTAAACTAAACTAAACTAAACTAAACTAAACTAAACTAAACTAAACTAAACTAAACTAAACTAAACTAAACTAAACTAAACTAAACTAAACTAAACTAAACTAAACTAAACTAAACTAAACTAAACTAAACTAAACTAAACTAAACTAAACTAAACTAAACTAAACTAAACTAAACTAAACTAAACTAAACTAAACTAAACTAAACTAAACTAAACTAAACTAAACTAAACTAAACTAAACTAAACTAAACTAAACTAAACTAAACTAAACTAAACTAAACTAAACTAAACTAAACTAAACTAAACTAAACTAAACTAAACTAAACTAAACTAAACTAAACTAAACTAAACTAAACTAAACTAAACTAAACTAAACTAAACTAAACTAAACTAAACTAAACTAAACTAAACTAAACTAAACTAAACTAAACTAAACTAAACTAAACTAAACTAAACTAAACTAAACTAAACTAAACTAAACTAAACTAAACTAAACTAAACTAAACTAAACTAAACTAAACTAAACTAAACTAAACTAAACTAAACTAAACTAAACTAAACTAAACTAAACTAAACTAAACTAAACTAAACTAAACTAAACTAAACTAAACTAAACTAAACTAAACTAAACTAAACTAAACTAAACTAAACTAAACTAAACTAAACTAAACTAAACTAAACTAAACTAAACTAAACTAAACTAAACTAAACTAAACTAAACTAAACTAAACTAAACTAAACTAAACTAAACTAAACTAAACTAAACTAAACTAAACTAAACTAAACTAAACTAAACTAAACTAAACTAAACTAAACTAAACTAAACTAAACTAAACTAAACTAAACTAAACTAAACTAAACTAAACTAAACTAAACTAAACTAAACTAAACTAAACTAAACTAAACTAAACTAAACTAAACTAAACTAAACTAAACTAAACTAAACTAAACTAAACTAAACTAAACTAAACTAAACTAAACTAAACTAAACTAAACTAAACTAAACTAAACTAAACTAAACTAAACTAAACTAAACTAAACTAAACTAAACTAAACTAAACTAAACTAAACTAAACTAAACTAAACTAAACTAAACTAAACTAAACTAAACTAAACTAAACTAAACTAAACTAAACTAAACTAAACTAAACTAAACTAAACTAAACTAAACTAAACTAAACTAAACTAAACTAAACTAAACTAAACTAAACTAAACTAAACTAAACTAAACTAAACTAAACTAAACTAAACTAAACTAAACTAAACTAAACTAAACTAAACTAAACTAAACTAAACTAAACTAAACTAAACTAAACTAAACTAAACTAAACTAAACTAAACTAAACTAAACTAAACTAAACTAAACTAAACTAAACTAAACTAAACTAAACTAAACTAAACTAAACTAAACTAAACTAAACTAAACTAAACTAAACTAAACTAAACTAAACTAAACTAAACTAAACTAAACTAAACTAAACTAAACTAAACTAAACTAAACTAAACTAAACTAAACTAAACTAAACTAAACTAAACTAAACTAAACTAAACTAAACTAAACTAAACTAAACTAAACTAAACTAAACTAAACTAAACTAAACTAAACTAAACTAAACTAAACTAAACTAAACTAAACTAAACTAAACTAAACTAAACTAAACTAAACTAAACTAAACTAAACTAAACTAAACTAAACTAAACTAAACTAAACTAAACTAAACTAAACTAAACTAAACTAAACTAAACTAAACTAAACTAAACTAAACTAAACTAAACTAAACTAAACTAAACTAAACTAAACTAAACTAAACTAAACTAAACTAAACTAAACTAAACTAAACTAAACTAAACTAAACTAAACTAAACTAAACTAAACTAAACTAAACTAAACTAAACTAAACTAAACTAAACTAAACTAAACTAAACTAAACTAAACTAAACTAAACTAAACTAAACTAAACTAAACTAAACTAAACTAAACTAAACTAAACTAAACTAAACTAAACTAAACTAAACTAAACTAAACTAAACTAAACTAAACTAAACTAAACTAAACTAAACTAAACTAAACTAAACTAAACTAAACTAAACTAAACTAAACTAAACTAAACTAAACTAAACTAAACTAAACTAAACTAAACTAAACTAAACTAAACTAAACTAAACTAAACTAAACTAAACTAAACTAAACTAAACTAAACTAAACTAAACTAAACTAAACTAAACTAAACTAAACTAAACTAAACTAAACTAAACTAAACTAAACTAAACTAAACTAAACTAAACTAAACTAAACTAAACTAAACTAAACTAAACTAAACTAAACTAAACTAAACTAAACTAAACTAAACTAAACTAAACTAAACTAAACTAAACTAAACTAAACTAAACTAAACTAAACTAAACTAAACTAAACTAAACTAAACTAAACTAAACTAAACTAAACTAAACTAAACTAAACTAAACTAAACTAAACTAAACTAAACTAAACTAAACTAAACTAAACTAAACTAAACTAAACTAAACTAAACTAAACTAAACTAAACTAAACTAAACTAAACTAAACTAAACTAAACTAAACTAAACTAAACTAAACTAAACTAAACTAAACTAAACTAAACTAAACTAAACTAAACTAAACTAAACTAAACTAAACTAAACTAAACTAAACTAAACTAAACTAAACTAAACTAAACTAAACTAAACTAAACTAAACTAAACTAAACTAAATTAAACTAAACTAAACTAGGGACTAAACGATTCTAGGGACCATGAAACGTCGAAAATGTCAACATTTTGAATTTGAAAATGGGATGATTGCAGAAATTTCCTATGGAAAGTTAAAAAAAAATCATTCCTAGAATTTGTTTGCCTCGAATTATAATTTAAAGTTCTCAAGCTCTTAAAAACACCCAATATAAACGTTGCATTTTTAGGATAGCAGCTTGTTCTTCAAGGTGAGCAGGACAAACAGTTTAAGACATGTGACTCAAGAGACAGTTAAAAAAAAAACTTTCTAAAAGGAAATACTCAATTTAAATCATTTATTTACTTAATCTTAAATCATTCATAAAGTTGTATTTCAAGATGTCATTTATTGACAGTTACAGTTATGGAAAATCCAGCACTGTTTTGGATTGTTAATTCCCATGCTACACTATACTCAATTAAAATAGCTCTGGTGACTAAACGACAACGAAACAATGAACAACGAACGAGACGACCGTAATCGACCGATGCGATGCAACGTTTTCTAAAGAAATTAAGTTTTAAATTAAAATTTGTTAGCCACTTGAAATTCATTTGCCACTCCCACAACAGCTTAATGATGGATAATTAAAACTTTCCACGAAGCTTGTTACAAGAAAATATTAAATCGATTGTCACTCTCCTTTTTGAAGTCCTTATATTGTTTGCCCTTGATGAAGAAGACGATAAAGAAGAAGTCTCACGCATAGATTTATGCCCCAAATGGATGATTGTTTATATTTTTTTTTAATTTTGTATGAGGAAGGTCCTATGATGCTACATATGTACATACAAAATGTTTTGTATATGTTAACTAATTTTTGTATGAATAAACATGAACCATATGAGAAGAAGCCTCTTATAAAATGGAATGCGAAGCAAAGCTTGGGGGTCTAATCTGTTTTATGATTAATAACCAAAAGATGAGTTCTGAAAAGTTATTTTAAGTTTAGTAGGTGGCATTTCCTTCTGTGTATACATAAATACATTTTTAATGTTTTTCTCAGAAAATTGAGATATATTTTAATTAACTTTCATTATTATCAATAAGTTTTCAATAGCAAGCGGAAAGTTTTGAGTACATATTTTAGGGGATTGCTTGTTTACTTACTCTAAAGGGCATGTCAATATTTGTTTTAGTTTATCTTGATTTTATGTACACATATTTGGTAAATTAAATTTTTTAATATTTTTTGATTGAAAAAAGAAACTAAAATGAAAAAACAATTTGTTGTTAATACTTTGAGTAGCTTTTTGTTTGGACGAAAAGTATTTCACCTATATCTTCTTACTTACTTACTTAAGGTGGCGCTACAGTCCGGGCGGACCTGGGCCTTAAACAACATGCGTCTCCAGCCAGCTCGGTCCCTAGCTAGCTGTCTCCAGTTTCGCACGCCAAGTTGGTTGAGGTTTTCATCCACTTGCGTGCGCCACCTGAGTCTCGGTCTGCCTCTACTGCGCCGTCCCTCGGGATTGGATTCGAAGACCTTCCGGGCTGGAGCGTTGATGTCCATTCGCTCTACATGACCTAGCCATCTAAGCTGTTGGACTTTCTGTTAACTAGGTCAGTGTCGCTGTACAGCCCGTACAGTTCGTCGTTATATCTTCTCCTTCATTCTACATATATGCGTGCGGGACCAAAAATCACCCGAACAATTTTTGTGTCGAAGCATCCTAAGACGCTCTTATCTTTCTTTGATAGGGTCCAGGCCTCAGCGCTATAAATGAGAACCGGGATGATGAGTGTCTTATAGATGGCGATTTTAGATGCTCGAGAGAGGACTTTACTACTCAATTGCCTTCTAAGTCCAAAGAAGCAGCGATTTGCAAGAGTTATTCTTCGTTTGATTTCAGCGCTGGTGTCGTTGTCTGTGTTTATAGCGGTGCCTAGGTAGACAAAGTCCTCAACTACCTCAAAGTTATAGCTGTCCATGGTGATGTTTTGTCAAAGATGTCGTTGTTCAATGTCCTTTTTTGATGACAGCATATACTGGGTCTTGCCCTCATTGACCACTAAACCCATCTTCTTCGCTTCCGTCGCAATGCTCAAAAACGCTCCACTGACATCACTCTTTGATCTCCCGAATATGTCACTATCATCTGCGTATCCCAGTAATTCGATGGACCTTTGGAGGATTGTGCCTCTAGTGTTGACGGTTGAGTTTTGCACAATTCTTTCCAGAACAATGTTGAAGAAGTAGCATGACAATACATCGTCTTGTCTAAAACCTTTTTTGACATCAAATGCATCGGTGAGATCTTTTCCGACAAGCAGCTTTGTTTGACTTCAGTTTAGGTATAGCTATCTTCACTTCGTCGAGGTCGGGTAGGCAGAATTGTTGATCTGCGTCTAGGTTGAGTGGTTCTATCTCCCTTACAGCGGAATTCGGTTCGTCATCACCGTTATATATTATTTGGAGAAGTGGTCTTTCCATATTCTCAACATAGACTGCGGTTCTACTACGATGTTCCCCTGATCGTCTTTACAGGCTTCGGTTCGTGGCTGGTACCCTTGGGAGGTTTTTTTACCTTTTGGTAAAATTTACGAACCTCATGCCTGTTGTGACATCCCTCTATCTCCTCGACCGCGCGATTCTCGTGCTATCTTTTTTTCCATCTAAGAAGCCGGTGTTCCTCTCTCCTCTTCTGTTCGTAGAGCTCGCGAGCAGCTCTGGTCCTCCTGTGCAGCGCCGTTTTGTATGCCTGTTGTTTCGCTGCAGGTGCTTGCCGGCATTTATCGTCAAACCAGGTTTTTCGCTGTGGTGGCCATGTGAAACTTAGCACTTCAAAGGTGGCATCTCTGATGGCTGCAAGGCAATGTTGCCACTGATTTTCAATGCTTAATGCAGGCAGCATAGGACTCCTTAAGAGGTTATTAGAGACTCGATCGGAAAAGGACATGGCAGTCCTTGCTCTCTTGTGCATCGTAATGTGGTCAATCTGGTTGACAGTTGATTGATCAGGAGACTTCCATGTCCCCTTGTGTATATTGAGATGTGTGTACTACGTACTAGTACCGGAGGTCTCGGATTGTCGTGATGCGCTCGCTCACACTGTTCAAGACTTTTTGCCTGAGTCTAGTTCCAACAACAAATCCACACCCAAATAGACGCTGTGTTTGTTCTCGGTAGCAGTCACCGTAGTATACATCGCAGTCCTTTAGTTTGCGTTTGCCCGGTCCATCCCGTCGCACTTCTTCGATGGCGGTAATATCTGCCTTGCAGCAGTTTAGGGCTTCCGCTAATTGTTCGGCTGCACGTGGTCTGTTAAGGGACCTAACATTCCACGTACAGATCCGAAGTTCGTTGTCCTTATTTCGTTTGGTATTTTTTACGTGGCCAAGAAGTCACCCCGACGGCACAACCCCCAACCTGGAGGGCTAGATCCTTAGTATAACTCCAAGGACGGGACTCCGAATATGTCGTAGAAGCCCTATAAGGTGTTAACTAAGTAGTTCAACCTTACTGGAACTGTAGACGCCACCGTTGATTCCATCTCGAGATTTCGTCCGCTGCCGTCTGGATAAGTAGAGGTGCCTTAGTGGAAACACCTCTCCCCCTTCTCTCGTTTGCTGCCCCAACAACTTTACACTGGGGTTAGAACCCAATCTCCAGTTGAGGTACTAGGCATCTGATGTTCACCGCAGGGAGGTGAGAATAGGAGTTGATAGACAGAGGTGGGTTTTGAGAAAAACCTGTGGACGCTTGTGTCCTCTGAATGCACATGTCTACCATTTGAACACCTATAGCTTCAGAGCAATGAAATATACTCTGATAATGATATTGGATTTTCTTGGCCTGGGCATTAAGTTCAATTTTTTGAAAAATCACAGTCACAAAGTTTAAGAGAAAGAAGACACATTTGGCACCCCATCCAGCTTAGTAATAGGCTTTAATTTTAAAAAGATACGAATGGTAAATACAATTATCTGACCGATTAAACATATGTATTCTTACTTTTTTTTACTAAGACACCCTTTATTGAAATGTTGGTTATAAAAGCTCTTTAAGCCTTTAGAGACTTGTTTTCCCATAATTGAATTTTGTCTTGAATATAGTATTCATCACAGCAATGTAAAAATGTTTTTCCTTACTATATTTTTAGACTTTTGGAAGAGGAACTGAAGTAAGCCTTAGGTAGGCTTTCATCCAGTACATTACTGTCTAACTGGTTTGAACTACATTTATTTACCTACATATTCTATGGAATATATCCTAAAATTATATATTTTTGCCAGAAATTAATGTAAAAAGAATTATCAGTCTAGACAACACGAACCAATGAATATCAATTTTGTATGGATGGGATGATTTTTAAACAAAGAGATTGCTATATGTATTTGAAGGTTGCTTTAGTTATTATTATAATCAATTAACAAAATATTATTAAAATACTACAAGTTTTATACAAGCTACATTTTACGACCACAGCATTTCCAACTCAAAATAAGTGCCCATCTTTTTTTTAACTTCCCATAGGAAGTTATTGTAATGGGTCCGATTTGTCAAATTGAAAATTTTGACATTTCTCGACGTTTCAAGGTCCCTAGAGTCGAAATAAAAGATTTTTAGAAAGATGTCTGTGCGTGCGTGTGTACGTACGTTCGTACGTCCGTACGTCTGTACGTTAGCGACGTTTTTTCGTCGTCCATAGCTCAAGAACCAGAAGAGATATCGACTACAAATAAATTTTGTTATACAGATAATAAGGCAGAAAGATGCAGAAAGGGCTCTCAAGAAAATTACGTGGGTGGTTTTCTTACCATAGCAGTTTAAAAATAAGGTGAAAATTTTGGTTAACCCTAAATATCTCATGAACCAATGACGCTAGAGACTTGAATTAAATTTTATATTATATATTGTAACGTGATACAAAACAAGTATATTTTTTGAAAAAAAAAAATCAATTAACGGTTTTTTTTATAAATCAAAAAAACTGAAAAAAAAATTTGTCACTTCGAAAATTTTACGACTAAAATATGATTTCATTTCCAAAACAATTTTGTGCAATGAAGAATAATGTTTTTGACATCTGATAAAATTTTGAGAAAAATCGAATTGACAATTTTTTTCCAAAAATTATAACCTAAAAAAAAAATAAAAAAAAAGTTGGTAAAAATTGAGTTTTGACTCAAATATCTTTTCAAGACTTTGAGATATTGGCTTTAAACTACTTTTATCTTTCAAAAAATGTTGTTTTCAACATTCAGTAAAATTTTGAAAAAAAAAAGAATTGACAGTTTTTTTACAAAAAATTAAAAACCGAAAAAAAAATGTAACAAAAGTTGGTAAAAATTGATTTTCGGCTCAAATAGCTTTTCAAAAATTAAAAATATTGGCTTCAAACTTATTTTATTTCACAGAAAATATTGTTTTTTATATTCAGTAATTTTTTTATAAAAATTCAACAGTCCGTTTTTTAATAAAAAAAATAAAATCTACAAAAAATAGAACGCAAATTTGGCAAGAATTGATACATTTAGACAAACTTTTAAGCAAGACAAATCGATAGACGGGATGGGAAGTTATCAGTGTGGGTCGCATCCCAGCCTCTTTTTAAATTTTTGTTAACGTTCTTCGTTTTTAAACTTATACACGTTTTTATTGAAACTATTGAAATCTACAATTTTATCATTCAAAATAATGTCCCATTCTATTAGAGAATTTTTGGTAACTTAGCCATAATTTTATTTCATTTTTTAAACGGGCTTTATGTATTTAAGACTTTAACTTTTTCTTATGTATTACTTCTTAACATTTTAAAGTAACTTAGATTACAAATAAAACAAAGACTTGAAAACCGTTGATTTATTTTTCAAAAATTAAATTTTTTCTTTTACATAGATGTATTGATAAGTTATTCATATGAACAAATAGCTCTTATGTACATTTCTGTTTATTTATCAAGCTACATTCCTCTGCAATAAATTGTTACTTTAATTCACAAAATTTTTGTCACAACATCAACAAGAATGTCAAAAGTTAACTTCTCCATTTCGGCATTGACATACATGAAATAATTAACTAAATAAAATTAAGGTATCCTCCGAGGCAAATGAGGAAGACCTATCCTATTCGCATAACCCAAAGTTCACGTAGGGGTAGGTGCATAGCATATAGCATACCTAAATACATGCACGAGTATGTTTTTGTACATAACTGGTAGGATGTTTACTCAAGAAATATACTTGAATAATATAGAAAAATAAACCTCTGCACAACCTAGATAGTCACTGTGAGCTTTTTGTATTCCCTTGTATGAGCTAAATGAATAATTAAACGTTAATTTGTTAAGTAAAACTCTCTCATTGGCTTTCAAAAGTCAAAGCCGCCAACACTATGGCTTCAAGCCAGACATACCAGAACGTATAATATAAAAGTGTAATAAGCTCAAGGAAATGTATCCCTATACCTATACGTGTAAGAATAACGCGTATGATGTCCTGAAAAAAGGGTGCTGACGCTGAGCTGATTGTGAACGTGTTGTTGAATTTTTTAATAAGGTTTACTTTCCCATCGGGTTCCGGAAGAGCTTATAATTTTATAAACACAACAAGCAAAATACTCAAGATAAAATTAAAATAGTTAAAAAGTTCAAACCAGATGCTGATGGCACACTTAAGACATGACTAACCCATCGGCAAAAGGTAAAGGTATGTTACCTTAGCACTTTAAGGCAAAATGGAAATAAGAAATATTCTTCTGAGGTGTGAGAATCAATCATCATAATTTTTGTTCAAACAATTTTCTTTAATACAATTTTGATTTGAACAGACTTAATAACAAGGATTTAACAGAACGCGGGGAGCATACGCAAACACGATTCAGTTAAAAGATGCCAAAAAAGTTCAGAAACCCAAATTTTCCAAACAAGCGGAATCACGAACAAAGTGGTTGTATAATGTCATCAGTTTCATTATTTCCGCAACCGAACCCTGCAAATAAACATTTAAAGATAGGTCTTTTCAGGCTCTATCAATACCTCTAAAAAACTAAATCCTTCTCCGACCTCTGTCTTCAGAAATATTTGTGGTTAACTAAAATTACAGAATTTCGACCCAGACAATGAAAAGTATCTGTCGGTGGCGTTAATTCCGCAACCAAGCCTTGAAAAAATATGCGGCTTTCACTGGTTGGTAGCTAACAAATAGACCTTTGCAACGATGTGAAATTCGTCGCAATACTCGCCAATTTTTATTTTTTCAGTTTTACGAAAAAATCGTGGGGCTACCCTTGTCAAAAAAAAATAATTTTTTCATCAGTGTTCAAAAAACCCATCGAGATTCACATTTTGAGATAGGTCTTTTCAAGCTCTATCGATACCTGCAACCCAAAACATTCTGCGAGGTCTGTTTGGGAAATATTTGTGTTTAACTAAAATTACAGAATTTCGACCCAGCCAATGAAAAGTATCTGTCGGTGGCGTTAATTCGGCAACCAAGCCTTGAAAAAATATGCGGCTTTCACTGGTTGGTAGCTAACAAATAGACCTTTGCAACGATGTAAAAGTCGTCGCAATACTCGACAATTTTTATTTCTTTAGTTTTACGAAAAAATCGTGGGCTAACCCCTTGTCAAAAAAAAATAATTTTTTCATCAGTGTTCCAAAACCCATCGAGATACACATTTTAAGATAGGTCTTTTCAAGCTCTATCGATACCTGCAACCCAAAACATTCTGCGAGGTCTGTTTGGGAAATATTTTTGGTCAACTGAAATTACAGAATTTCGACCCAGACAATGAAAAGTATCTGTCGGTGGCGTTAATTCGGCAACCAAGCCTTGAAAAAATATGCGGCTTTCACTGGTTGGTAGCTAACAAATAGACCTTTGCAACGATGTAAAAGTCGTCGCAATACTCGACAATTTTTATTTCTTTAGTTTTACGAAAAAATCGTGGGCTAACCCCTTGTCAAAAAAAAATAATTTTTTCATCAGTGTTCCAAAACCCATCGAGATACACATTTTAAGATAGGTCTTTTCAAGCTCTATCGATACCTGCAACCCAAAACATTCTGCGAGGCCCTGTTTGGGAAATATTTTTGGTCAACTGAAATTACAGAATTTCGACCCAGAAAAGAAAAGTATCTGTCGGTGGCGTTAATTCGGCAACCAAGCCTTGAAAAAATATGCGGCTTTCACTGGTTGGTAGCTAACAAATAGACCTTTCCAGCAATGTTAAAATCATCGTAATACTCGCCAATTTTTATTTTTTCAGTTTTACGAAAAAATCGTGGGCCCCTTGTCAAAAAAAAATAATTTTTTCATCAGTGTTCCAAAACCCATCGAGATACACATTTTAAGATAGGTCTTTTCAAGCTCTATCGATACCTGCAACCCAAAACATTCTGCGAGGTCCTGTTCGGGAAATATTTTTGGTCAACTGAAATTACAGAATTTCGACCCAGCCAATGAAAAGTATCTGTCGGTGGCGTTAATTCGGCAGCCAAGCCTTGAAAAAATATGCGGCTTTAACTGGTTGGTAGCTAACAAATAGACCTTTCCAGCGATGTTAAAATCATCGTAATACTCGCCAATTTTTATTTTTTCAGTTTTACGAAAAAATCGTGGGCCCCTTGTCAAAAAAAAATAATTTTTTCATCAGTGTTCCAAAACCCATCGAGATACACATTTTAAGATAGGTCTTTTCAAGCTCTATCGATACCTGCAACCCAAAACATTCTGCGAGGTCCTGTTCGGGAAATATTTTTGGTCAACTGAAATTACAGAATTTCGACCCAGACAATGAAAAGTATCTGTCGGTGGCGTTAATTCGGCAACCAAGCCTTGAAAAAATATGCGGCTTTCACTGGTTGGTAGCTAACAAATAGACCTTTGCAACGATGTAAAAGTCGTCGCAATACTCGACAATTTTTATTTCTTTAGTTTTACGAAAAAATCGTGGGCTAACCCCTTGTCAAAAAAAAAAAAAATAATTTTTTCATCAGTGTTCCAAAACCCATCGAGATACACATTTTAAGATAGGTCTTTTCAAGCTCTATCGATACCTGCAACCCAAAACATTCTGCGAGGCCCTGTTTGGGAAATATTTTTGGTCAACTGAAATTACAGAATTTCGACCCAGACAATGAAAAGTATCTGTCGGTGGCGTTAATTCGGCAACCAAGCCTTGAAAAAATATGCGGCTTCCACTGGTTGGTAGCTAACAAATAGACCTTTCCAGCGATGTTAAAATCATCGTAATACTCGCCAATTTTCATTTTTTCAGTTATACGAAAAAATCCCTTGTCAAAAAAAAAATAATTTTTTCATCAGTGTTCCAAAACCCATCGAGATACACATTTTAAGATAGGCCTTTTCAAGCTCTATCGATACCTGCAACCCAAAACATTCTGCGAGGTCCTGTTCGGGAAATATTTTTGGTCAACTGAAATATTACAGAATCTCGACCCAGCCAATGAAAAGAATCTGTCGGTGGCGTTAATTCGGCAACCAAGCCTTGAAAAAATATGCGGCTTTCACTGGTTGGTAGCTAACAAATAGACCTTTCCAGCGATGTTAAAATCATCGTAATACTCGCCAATTTTCATTTTTTCAGTTTTACGAAAAAATCGTGGGCTAACCCCTTGTCAAAAAAAAAAATAATTTTTTCATCAGTGTTCCAAAACCCATCGAGATACACATTTTAAGATAGGTCTTTTCAAGCTCTAGCGATTCCTGCAACCCAAAACATTCTGCGAGACCCTGTTTGGGAAATATTTGTGATTAACTAAAATTACAGAATTTCGACCCAGCCAATGAAAAGTATCTGTCGGTGGCGTTAATTCGGCAGCCAAGCCTTGAAAAAATATGCGGCTTTCACTGGTTGGTAGCTAACAAATAGACCTTTCCAGCGATGTTAAAATCATCGTAATACTCGCCAATTTTTATTTTTTCAGTTTTACGAAAAAATCGTGGGCCCCTTGTCAAAAAAAAATAATTTTTTCATCAGTGTTCCAAAACCCATCGAGATACACATTTTAAGATAGGTCTTTTCAAGCTCTATCGATACCTGCAACCCAAAACATTCTGCGAGGCCCTGTTTGGGAAATATTTTTGGTCAACTGAAATTACAGAATTTCGACCCAGACAATGAAAAGTATCTGTCGGTGGCGTTAATTCGGCAACCAAGCCTTGCAAAAATATGCGGCTTCCACTGGTTGGTAGCTAACAAATAGACCTTTCCAGCGATGTTAAAATCATCGTAATACTCGCCAATTTTCATTTTTTCAGTTATACGAAAAAATCCCTTGTCAAAAAAAAATAATTTTTTCATCAGTGTTCCAAAACCCATCGAGATACACATTTTAAGATAGGCCTTTTCAAGCTCTATCGATACCTGCAACCCAAAACATTCTGCGAGGTCCTGTTCGGGAAATATTTTTGGTCAACTGAAATATTACAGAATTTCGACCCAGCCAATGAAAAGTATCTGTCGGTGGCGTTAATTCGGCAACCAAGCCTTGAAAAAATATGCGGCTTTCACTGGTTGGTAGCTAACAAATAGACCTTTCCAGCGATGTTAAAATCATCGTAATACTCGCCAATTTTCATTTTTTCAGTTTTACGAAAAAATCGTGGGCTAACCCCTTGTCAAAAAAAAAATAATTTTTTCATCAGTGTTCCAAAACCCATCGAGATACACATTTTAAGATAGGTCTTTTCAAGCTCTAGCGATTCCTGCAACCCAAAACATTCTGCGAGACCCTGTTTGGGAAATATTTGTGGTTAACTAAAATTACAGAATTTCGACCCAGCCAATGAAAAGTATCTGTCGGTGGCGTTAATTCGGCAGCCAAGCCTTGAAAAAATATGCGGCTTTCACTGGTTGGTAGCTAACAAATAGACCTTTCCAGCGATGTTAAAATCATCGTAATACTCGCCAATTTTTATTTTTTCAGTTTTACGAAAAAATCGTGGGCCCCTTGTCAAAAAAAAATAATTTTTTCATCAGTGTTCCAAAACCCATCGAGATACACATTTTAAGATAGGTCTTTTCAAGCTCTATCGATACCTGCAACCCAAAACATTCTGCGAGGTCCTGTTCGGGAAATATTTTTGGTCAACTGAAATTACAGAATTTCGACCCAAACAATGAAAAGTATCTGTCGGTGGCGTTAATTCCGCAACCAAGCCTTGAAAAAATATGCGGCTCTCACTGGTTGGTAGCTAACAAATAGACCTTTCCAGCGATGTTAAAATCATCGTAATACTCGCCAATTTTCATTTTTTCAGTTTTACGAAAAAATCGTGGGCTAACCCCTTGTCAAAAAAAATAATTTTTTCATCAGTGTTCCAAAACCCATCGAGATACACATTTTAAGATAGGTCTTTTCAAGCTCTATCGATACCTGCAACCCAAAACATTCTGCGAGGTCCTGTTCGGGAAATATTTTTGGTCAACTGAAATTACAGAATTTCGACCCAGACAATGAAAAGTATCTGTCGGTGGCGTTAATTCCGCAACCAAGCCTTGAAAAAATATGCGGCTTTCACTGGTTGGTAGCTAACAAATAGACCTTTCCAGCGATGTTAAAATCATCGTAATACTCGCCAATTTTCATTTTTTTAGTTTTACGAAAAAATCGTGGGCTAACCCCTTGTCAAAAAAAATAATTTTTTCATCAGTGTTCCAAAACCCATCGATATACACATTTTAAGATAGGTCTTTTCAAGCTCTATCGATACCTGCAACCCAAAACATTCTGCGAGGTCCTCTTCGGGAAATATTTTTGGTCAACTGAAATTACAGAATTTCGACCCAGACAATGAAAAGTATCTGTCGGTGGCGTTAATTCCGCAACCAAGCCTTGAAAAAATATGCGGCTTTCACTGGTTGGTAGCTAACAAATAGACCTTTCCAGCGATGTTAAAATCATCGTAATACTCGCCAATTTTCATTTTTTCAGTTTTACGAAAAAATCGTGGGCTAACCCCTTGTCAAAAAAAATAATTTTTTCATCAGTGTTCCAAAACCCATCGAGATACACATTTTAAGATAGGTCTTTTCAAGCTCTATCGATACCTGCAACCCAAAACATTCTGCGAGGTCCTGTTCGGGAAATATTTTTGGTCAACTGAAATTACAGAATTTCGACCCAGACAATGAAAAGTATCTGTCGGTGGCGTTAATTCCGCAACCAAGCCTTGAAAAAATATGCGGCTTTCACTGGTTGGTAGCTAACAAATAGACCTTTCCAGCGATGTTAAAATCATCGTAATACTCGCCAATTTTCATTTTTTTAGTTTTACGAAAAAATCGTGGGCTAACCCCTTGTCAAAAAAAATAATTTTTTCATCAGTGTTCCAAAACCCATCGATATACACATTTTAAGATAGGTCTTTTCAAGCTCTATCGATACCTGCAACCCAAAACATTCTGCGAGGTCCTCTTCGGGAAATATTTTTGGTCAACTGAAATTACAGAATTTCGACCCAGACAATGAAAAGTATCTGTCGGTGGCGTTAATTCCGCAACCAAGCCTTGAAAAAGTATGCGGCTTTCACTGGTTGGTAGCTAACAAATAGACCTTTGCAACGATGTAAAAGTCGTCGCAATACTCTACAATTTTTATTTCTTCAGTTTTACGAAAAAATCGTGGGCTAACCCCTTGTCAAAAAAAAATAATTTTTTCATCAGTGTTCCAAAACCCATCGGGATACACATTTTAAGATAGGTCTTTTCAAGCTCTAGCGATTCCTGCAACCCAAAACATAATGCGAGACCCTGTTTGGGAAATATTTGTGGTTAACTAAAATTACAGAATTTCGACCCAGCCAATGAAAAGTATCTGTCGGTGGCGTTAATTCGGCAGCCAAGCCTTGAAAAAATATGCGGCTTTCACTGGTTGGTAGCTAACAAATAGACCTTTCCAGCGATGTTAAAATCATCGTAATACTCACCAATTTTTATTTTTTCAGTTTTACGAAAAAATCGTGGGCTAACCCCCTTGTCAAAAAAAAATAATTTTTTCATCAGTGTTCCAAAACCCATCGAGATACACATTTTAAGATAGGTCTTTTCAAGCTCTATCGATACTTGCAACCCAAAACATTCTGCGAGGCCCTGTTTGGGAAATATTCGTGGTTAACTAAAATTACAAAATTTCGACCCAGCCAATGAAAAGTATCTGTCGGTGGCGTTAATTCCGCAACCAAGCCTTGAAAAAATATGCGGCTTTCACTGGTTGGTAGCTAACAAATAGACCTTTCCAGCGATGTTAAAATCATCGTAATACTCGCCAATTTTCATTTTTTCAGTTTTACGAAAAAATCGTGGGCTAACCCCTTGTCAAAAAAAATAATTTTTTCATCAGTGTTCCAAAACCCATCGAGATACACATTTTAAGATAGGTCTTTTCAAGCTCTATCGATACCTGCAACCCAAAACATAATGCGAGACCCTGTTTGGGAAATATTTGTGGTTAACTAAAATTACAGAATTTCGACCCAGCCAATGAAAAGTATCTGTCGGTGGCGTTAATTCGGCAACCAAGCCTTGAAAAAATATGCGGCTTTCACTGGTTGGTAGCTAACAAATAGACCTTTCCAGCGATGTTAAAATCATCGTAATACTCGCCAATTTTTATTTTTTCAGTTTTACGAAAAAATCGTGGGCTAACCCCTTGTCAAAAAAAAATAATTTTTTCATCAGTGTTCCAAAACCCATCGAGATACACATTTTAATATAGGTCTTTTCAAGCTCTATCGATACCTGCAACCCAAAACATTCTGCGAGGTCCTCTTCGGGAAATATTTTTGGTCAACTGAAATTACAGAATTTCGACCCAGACAATGAAAAGTATCTGTCGGTGGCGTTAATTCGGCAACCAAGCCTTGAAAAAATATGCGGCTTTCACTGGTTGGTAGCTAACAAATAGACCTTTTCAGCGATGTTAAAATCATCGTAATACTCGTCAATTTTTATTTTTTCAGTTTTACGAAAAAATCGTGGGCTAACCCCTTGTCAAAAAAAAATAATTTTTTCATCAGTGTTCCAAAACCCATCGAGATACACATTTTAAGATAGGTCTTTTCAAGCTCTATCGATACCTGCAACCCAAAACATTCTGTTCGGGAAATATTGTTGGTCAACTGAAATTACAGAATTTCGACCCAGACAATGAAAAGTATCTGTCGGTGGCGTTAATTCGGCAACCAAGCCTTGAAAAAATATGCGGCTTTCACTGGTTGGTAGCTAACAAATAGACCTTTGCAACGATGTTAAAGTCGTCGCAATACTCGACAATTTTTATTTCTTCAGTTTTACGAAAAAATCGTGGGCTAACCCCTTGTCAAAAAAAAATAATTTTTTCATCAGTGTTCCAAAACCCATCGGGATACACATTTTAAGATAGGTCTTTTCAAGCTCTATCGATACTTGCAACCCAAAACATTCTGCGAGGCCCTGTTTGGGAAATATTTGTGGTTAACTAAAATTACAAAATTTCGACCCAGCCAATGAAAAGTATCTGTCGGTGGCGTTAATTCGGCAACCAAGCCTTGAAAAAATATGCGGCTTTCACTGGTTGGTAGCTAACAAATAGACCTTTCCAGCGATGTTAAAATCATCGTAATACTCGCCAATTTTTATTTTTTCAGTTATACGAAAAAATCGTTTGTCAAAAAAAATTTTTTTCATCAGTGTTCCAAAACCCATCGAGATACACATTTTAAGATAGGTCTTTTCAAGCTCTATCGATACCTGCAACCCAAAACATTCTGCGAGGTCCTGTTCGGGAAATATTTTTGGTCAACTGAAATTACAGAATTTCGACCCAGACAATGGAATGTATCTGTCGGTGGCGTTAATTCGGCAACCAAGCCTTGAAAAAATATGCGGCTTTCACTGGTTGGTAGCTAACAAATAGACCTTTCCAGCGATGTTAAAATCATCGTAATACTCGCCAATTTTTATTTTTTCAGTTTTACGAAAAAATCGTGTGCTAATTAACCCCTTGTCAAAAAAAAAATAATTTTTTCATCAGTGTTCCAAAACCCATCGAGATACACATTTTAAGATAGGTCTTTTCAAGCTCTATCGATACCTGCAACCCAAAACATTCTGCGAGGCCCTGTTTGGGAAATATTTGTGGTTAACTAAAATTACAGAATTTCGACCCAGCCAATGAAAAGTATCTGTCGGTGGCGTTAATTCCGCAACCAAGCCTTGAAAAAATATGCGGCTTTCACTGGTTGGTAGCTAACAAATAGACCTTTCCAGCGATGTTAAAATCATCGTAATACTCGCCAATTTTCATTTTTTCAGTTATACGAAAAAATCGTGGGCTAACCCCTTGTCAAAAAAAAAAATAATTTTTTCATCAGTGTTCCAAAACCCATCGAGATACACATTTTAAGATAGGTCTTTTCAAGCTCTATCGATACCTGCAACCCAAAACATTCTGCGAGGTCCTGTTCGGAAATATTACAGAAATATTACAGAATTTCTACCCAACCAATGCAAAGTATCTGTCGGTGGCGTTAATTCGGCAACCAAGCCTTGAAAAAATATGCGGCTTTCACTGGTTGGTAGCTAACAAATAGACCTTTCCAGCGATGTTAAAATCATCGTAATACTCGCCAATTTTTATTTTTTCAGTTATACGAAAAAATCGTTTGTCAAAAAAAAAAAATTTTTTCATCAGTGTTCCAAAACCCATCGAGATACACATTTTAAGATAGGTCTTTTCAAGCTCTATCGATACCTGCAACCCAAAACATTCTGCGAGGCCCTGTTTGGGAAATATTTGTGGTTAACTAAAATTACAGAATTTCGACCCAGCCAATGAAAAGTATCTGTCGGTGGCGTTAGTTCCGCAACCAAGCCTTGAAAAAATATGCGGCTTTCACTGGTTTGTAGCTAACAAATAGACCTTTCCAGCGATGTTAAAATCATCGTAATACTCGCCCATTTTCATTTTTTCAGTTTTACGAAAAAATCGTGGGCTAACCCCTTGACAAAAAAAAATAATTTTTTCATCAGTGTTCCAAAACCCATCGAGATACACATTTTAAGATAGGTCTTTTCAAGCTCTATCGATACCTGCAACCCAAAACATTCTGCGAGGCCCTGTTTGGGAAATATTTGTGGTTAACTAAAATTACAGAATTTCGACCCAGCCAATGAAAAGTATCTGTCGGTGGCGTTAGTTCCGCAACCAAGCCTTGAAAAAATATGCGGCTTTCACTGGTTTGTAGCTAACAAATAGACCTTTCCAGCGATGTTAAAATCATCGTAATACTCGCCAATTTTCATTTTTTCAGTTTTACGAAAAAATCGTGGGCTAACCCCTTGACAAAAAAAAATAATTTTTTCATCAGTGTTCCAAAACCCATCGAGATACACATTTTAAGATAGGTCTTTTCAAGCTCTATCGATACCTGCAACCCAAAACATTCTGCGAGGTCCTGTTCGGGAAATATTTTTGGTCAACTGAAATTACAGAATTTCGACCCAGACAATGAAAAGTATCTGTCGGTGGCGTTAATTCGGCAACCAAGCCTTGAAAAAATATGCGGCTTTCACTGGTTGGTAGCTAACAAATAGACCTTTGCAACGATGTGAAAGTCGTCGCAATACTCGACAATTTTTATTTCTTCAGTTTTACGAAAAAATCGTGGGCTAACACCCCTTGTCAAAAAAAAATAATTTTTTCATCAGTGTTCCAAAACCCATCGAGATACACATTTTAAGATAGGTCTTTTCAAGCTGTATCGATACCTGCAACCCAAAACATTCTGCGAGGCCCTGTTTGGGAAATATTTGTGGTTAACTAAAATTACAGAATTTCGACCCAGCCAATGAAAAGTATCTGTCGGTGGCGTTAATTCCGCCCTGTTTGGGAAATATTTGTGGTTAACTAAAATTACAGAATTTCGACCCAGCCAATGAAAAGTATCTGTCGGTGGCGTTAATTCCGCAACCAAGCCTTGAAAAAATATGCGGCTTTCACTGGTTGGTAGCTAACAAATAGACCTTTCCAGCGATGTTAAAATCATCGTAATACTCGCCAATTTTCATTTTTTCAGTTTTACGTAAAAATCGTGGGCTAACCCCTTGTCAAAAAAAAAAATAATTTTTTCATCAGTGTTCCAAAACCCATCGAGATACACATTTTAAGATAGGTCTTTTCAAGCTCTATCGATACCTGCAACCCAAAACATTCTGCGAGGTCCTGTTCGGGAAATATTTTTGCTCAACTGAAATTACAGAATTTCGACCCAGACAATGAAAAGTATCTGTCGGTGGCGTTAATTCGGCAACCAAGCCTTGAAAAAATATGCGGCTTTCACTGGTTGGTAGCTAACAAATAGACCTTTCCAGCGATGTTAAAATCATCGTAATACTCGCCAATCTTCATTTTTTCAGTTTTACGTAAAAATCGTGGGCTAACCCCTTGTCAAAAAAAAAATAATTTTTTCATCAGTGTTCCAAAACCCATCGAGATACACATTTTAAGATAGGTCTTTTCAAGCTCTATCGATACCTGCAACCCAAAACATTCTGCGAGGTCCTGTTCGGGAAATATTTTTGGTCAACTGAAATTACAGAATTTCGACCCAGACAATGAAAAGTATCTGTCGGTGGCGTTAATTCGGCAACCAAGCCTTGAAAAAATATGCGGCTTTCACTGGTTGGTAGCTAACAAATAGACCTTTGCAACGATGTGAAAGTCGTCGCAATACTCGACAATTTTTATTTCTTCAGTTTTACGAAAAAATCGTGGGCTAACCCCTTGTCAAAAAAAAATAATTTTTTCATCAGTGTTCCAAAACCCATCGAGATACACATTTTAAGATAGGTCTTTTCAAGCTGTATCGATACCTGCAACCCAAAACATTCTGCGAGGCCCTGTTTGGGAAATATTTGTGGTTAACTAAAATTACAGAATTTCGACCCAGCCAATGAAAAGTATCTGTCGGTGGCGTTAATTCCGCAACCAAGCCTTGAAAAAATATGCGGCTTTCACTGGTTGGTAGCTAACAAATAGACCTTTCCAGCGATGTTAAAATCATCGTAATACTCGCCAATTTTCATTTTTTCAGTTTTACGAAACAATCGTGGGCTAACCCCTTGTCAAAAAAAAAATAATTTTTTCATCAGTGTTCCAAAACCCATCGAGATACACATTTTAAGATAGGTCTTTTCAAGCTCTATCGATACCTGCAACCCAAAACATTCTGCGAGGCCCTGTTTGGGAAATATTTGTGGTTAACTAAAATTACAGAATTTCGACCCAGCCAATGAAAAGTATCTGTGGGTGGCGTTAATTCCGCAACCAAGCCTTGAAAAAATATGCGGCTTTCACTGGTTGGTAGCTAACAAATAGACCTTTCCAGCGATGTTAAAATCATCGTAATACTCGCCAATTTTCATTTTTTCAGTTTTACGAAAAAATCGTGGGCTAACCCCTTGTCAAAAAAAAAATAATTTTTTCATCAGTGTTCCAAAACCCATCGAGATACACATTTTAAGATAGGTCTTTTCAAGCTCTATCGATACCTGCAACACAAAACATTCTGCGAGGCCCTGTTTGAGAAATATTTGTGGTTAACTAAAATTACAGAATTTCGACCCAGCCAATGAAAAGTATCTGTCGGTGGCGTTAATTCCGCCCTGTTTGGGAAATATTTGTGGTTAACTAAAATTACAGAATTTCGACCCAGACAATGAAAAGTATCTGTCGGTGGCGTTAATTCGGCAACCAAGCCTTGAAAAAATATGCAGCTTTCACTGGTTTGTAGCTAACAAATAGACCTTTCCAGCGATGTTAAAATCATCGTAATACTCGCCAATTTTCATTTTTTCAGTTTTACGAAAACATCGTGGGCTAACCCCTTGACAAAAAAAAATAATTTTTTCATCAGTGTTCCAAAACCCATCGAGATACACATTTTAAGATAGGTCTTTTTAAGCTCTATCGATACCTGCAACCCAAAACATTCTGCGAGGTCCTGTTCGGGAAATATTTTTGCTCAACTGAAATTACAGAATTTCGACCCAGACAATGAAAAGTATCTGTCGGTGGCGTTAATTCGGCAACCAAGCCTTGAAAAAATATGCGGCTTTCACTGGTTGGTAGCTAACAAATAGACCTTTGCAACGATGTGAAAGTCGTCGCAATACTCGACAATTTTTATTTCTTCAGTTTTACGAAAAAATCGTGCTCTAACCCCTTGTCAAAAAAAAATAATTTTTTCATCAGTGTTCCAAAACCCATCGAGATACACATTTTAAGATAGGTCTTTTCAAGCTGTATCGATACCTGCAACCCAAAACATTCTGCGAGGCCCTGTTTGGGAAATATTTGTGGTTAACTAAAATTACAGAATTTCGACCCAGCCAATGAAAAGTATCTGTCGGTGGCGTTAATTCCGCAACCAAGCCTTGAAAAAATATGCGGCTTTCACTGGTTGGTAGCTAACAAATAGACCTTTCCAGCGATGTTAAAATCATCGTAATACTCGACAATTTTCATTTTTTCAGTTTTACGAAAAAATCGTGGGCTAACCCCTTGTCAAAAAAAAATAATTTTTTCATCAGTGTTCCAAAACCCATCGAGATACACATTTTAAGATAGGTCTTTTCAAGCTCTATCGATACCTGCAACCCAAAACATTCTGCGAGGCCCTGTTTGGGAAATATTTGTGGTTAACTAAAATTACAGAATTTCGACCCAGCCAATGAAAAGTATCTGTCGGTGGCGTTAATTCCGCCCTGTTTGGGAAATATTTGTGGTTAACTAAAATTACAGAATTTCGACCCAGCCAATGAAAAGTATCTGTCGGTGGCGTTAATTCCGCAACCAAGCCTTGAAAAAATATGCGGCTTTCACTGGTTGGTAGCTAACAAATAGACCTTTCCAGCGATGTTAAAATCATCGTAATACTCGCCAATTTTTATTTTTTCAGTTTTACGAAAAAATCGTGGGCTAACCCCTTGTCAAAAAAAAATAATTTTTTCATCAGTGTTCCAAAACCCATCGAGATACACATTTTAATATAGGTCTTTTCAAGCTCTATCGATACCTGCAACCCAAAACATTCTGCGAGGTCCTGTTCGGGAAATATTTTTGGTCAACTGAAATTACAGAATTTCGACCCAGACAATGAAAAGTATCTGTCGGTGGCGTTAATTCGGCAACCAAGCCTTGAAAAAATATGCAGCTTTCACTGGTTTGTAGCTAACAAATAGACCTTTCCAGCGATGTTAAAATCATCGTAATACTCGCCAATTTTCATTTTTTCAGTTTTACGAAAACATCGTGGGCTAACCCCTTGACAAAAAAAAATAATTTTTTCATCAGTGTTCCAAAACCCATCGAGATACACATTTTAAGATAGGTCTTTTTAAGCTCTATCGATACCTGCAACCCAAAACATTCTGCGAGGTCCTGTTCGGGAAATATTTTTGCTCAACTGAAATTACAGAATTTCGACCCAGACAATGAAAAGTATCTGTCGGTGGCGTTAATTCGGCAACCAAGCCTTGAAAAAATATGCGGCTTTCACTGGTTGGTAGCTAACAAATAGACCTTTCCAGCGATGTTAAAATCATCGTAATACTCGCCAATTTTCATTTTTTCAGTTTTACGTAAAAATCGTGGGCTAACCCCTTGTCAAAAAAAAAAATAATTTTTTCATCAGTGTTCCAAAACCCATCGAGATACACATTTTAAGATAGGTCTTTTCAAGCTCTATCGATACCTGCAACCCAAAACATTCTGCGAGGTCCTGTTCGGGAAATATTTTTGGTCAACTGAAATTACAGAATTTCGACCCAGACAATGAAAAGTATCTGTCGGTGGCGTTAATTCGGCAACCAAGCCTTGAAAAAATATGCGGCTTTCACTGGTTGGTAGCTAACAAATAGACCTTTGCAACGATGTGAAAGTCGTCGCAATACTCGACAATTTTTATTTCTTCAGTTTTACGAAAAAATCGTGCTCTAACCCCTTGTCAAAAAAAAATAATTTTTTCATCAGTGTTCCAAAACCCATCGAGATACACATTTTAAGATAGGTCTTTTCAAGCTGTATCGATACCTGCAACCCAAAACATTCTGCGAGGCCCTGTTTGGGAAATATTTTTGCTCAACTGAAATTACAGAATTTCGACCCAGACAATGAAAAGTATCTGTCGGTGGCGTTAATTCCGCAACCAAGCCTTGAAAAAATATGCGGCTTTCACTGGTTGGTAGCTAACAAATAAACCTTTCCAGCGATGTTAAAATCATCGTAATACTCGCCAATTTTCATTTTTTCAGTTTTACGTAAAAATCGTGGGCTAACCCCTTGTCAAAAAAAAAAATAATTTTTTCATCAGTGTTCCAAAACCCATCGAGATACACATTTTAAGATAGGTTTTTTAAAGCTCTATCGATACCTGCAACCCAAAACATTCTGCGAGGTCCTGTTCGGGAAATATTTTTGGTCAACTGAAATTACAGAATTTCGACCCAGACAATGAAAAGTATCTGTCGGTGGCGTTAATTCGGCAACCAAGCCTTGAAAAAATATGCAGCTTTCACTGGTTTGTAGCTAACAAATAGACCTTTCCAGCGATGTTAAAATCATCGTAATACTCGCCAATTTTCATTTTTTCAGTTTTACGAAAACATCGTGGGCTAACCCCTTGACAAAAAAAAATAATTTTTTCATCAGTGTTCCAAAACCCATCGAGATACACATTTTAAGATAGGTCTTTTTAAGCTCTATCGATACCTGCAACCCAAAACATTCTGCGAAGTCCTGTTCGGGAAATATTTTTGCTCAACTGAAATTACAGAATTTCGACCCAGACAATGAAAAGTATCTGTCGGTGGCGTTAATTCGGCAACCAAGCCTTGAAAAAATATGCGGCTTTCACTGGTTGGTAGCTAACAAATAGACCTTTCCAGCGATGTTAAAATCATCGTAATACTCGCCAATTTTCATTTTTTCAGTTTTACGTAAAAATCGTGGGCTAACCCCTTGTCAAAAAAAAAAATAATTTTTTCATCAGTGTTCCAAAATCCATCGAGATACACATTTTAAGATAGGTCTTTTCAAGCTCTATCGATACCTGCAACCCAAAACATTCTGCGAGGTCCTGTTCGGGAAATATTTTTGGTCAACTGAAATTACAGAATTTCGACCCAGACAATGAAAAGTATCTGTCGGTGGCGTTAATTCGGCAACCAAGCCTTGAAAAAATATGCGGCTTTCACTGGTTGGTAGCTAACAAATAGACCTTTCTAGCCATGTTAAAATCATCGTAATACTCGCCAATTTTCATTTTTTCAGTTTTACGAAAACATCGTGGGCTAAAGCCTTGACAAAAAAAAATAATTTTTTCATCAGTGTTCCAAAACCCATCGAGATACACATTTTAAGATAGGTCTTTTCAAGCTGTATCGATACCTGCAACCCAAAACATTCTGCGAGGTCCTGTTCGGGAAATATTTTTGGTCAACTGAAATTACAGAATTTCGACCCAGACAATGAAAAGTATCTGTCGGTGGCGTTAATTCCGCAACCAAGCCTTGAAAAAATATGCGGCTTTCACTGGTTGGTAGCTAACAAATAGACCTTTCCAGCGATGTTAAAATCATCGTAATACTCGCCAATTTTCATTTTTTCAGTTTTACGAAAAAATCGTGGGCTAACCCCTTGTCAAAAAAAAAATAATTTTTTCATCAGTGTTCCAAAACCCATCGAGATACACATTTTAAGATAGGTCTTTTCAAGCTCTATCGATACCTGCAACCCAAAACATTCTGCGAGGTCCTGTTCGGGAAATATTTTTGGTCAACTGAAATTACAGAATTTCGACCCAGACAATGAAAAGTATCTGTCGGTGGCGTTAATTCGGCAACCAAGCCTTGAAAAAATATGCGGCTTTCACTGGTTGGTAGCTAACAAATAGACCTTTGCAACGATGTGAAAGTCGTCGCAATACTCGACAATTTTTATTTCTTCAGTTTTACGAAAAAATCGTGGGCTAACCCCTTGTCAAAAAAAAATAATTTTTTCATCAGTGTTCCAAAACCCATCGAGATACACATTTTAAGATAGCTCTTTTCAAGCTCTATCGATACCTGCAACCCAAAACATTCTGCGAGGTCCTGTTCGGGAAATATTTTTGGTCAACTGAAATTACAGAATTTCGACCCAGACAATGAAAAGTATCTGTCGGTGGCGTTAATTCGGCAACCAAGCCTTGAAAAAATATGCGGCTTTCACTGGTTGGTAGCTAACAAATAGACCTTTCCAGCCATGTTAAAATCATCGTAATACTCGCCAATTTTCATTTTTTCAGTTTTACGAAAAAATCGTGGGCGTCAAAAAAAAAATAATTTTTTCATCAGTGTTCCAAAACCCATCGAGATACACATTTTAAGATAGGTCTTTTCAAGCTCTATCGATACCTGCAACCCAAAACATTCTGCGAGGTCCTGTTCGGGAAATATTTTTGGTCAACTGAAATTACAGAATTTCGACCCAGACAATGAAAAGTATCTGTCGGTGGCGTTAATTCGGCAACCAAGCCTTGAAAAATATGCGGCTTTCACTGGTTGGTAGCTAACAAATAGACCTTTCCAGCGATGTTAAAATCATCGTAATACTCGCCAATTTTCAGTTTTACGAAAAAATCGTGGGCTAACCCCTTGTCAAAAAAAAAAAAAATAATTTTTTCATCAGTGTTCCAAAACCCATCGAGATACACATTTTAAGATAGTTCTTTTCAAGCTCTATCGATACCTGCAACCCAAAACATTCTGCGAGGTCCTGTTTGGGAAATATTTTTGGTCAACTGAAATTACAGAATTTCGACCCAGACAATGAAAAGTATCTGTCGGTGGCGTTAGTTCCGCAACCAAGCCTTGAAAAAATATGCGGCTTTCACTGGTTGGTAGCTAACAAATAGACCTTTCCAGCGATGTTAAAATCATCGTAATACTCGCCAATTTTCATTTTTTCAGTTTTACGAAAAAATCGTGGGCTAACCCCTTGACAAAAAAAAATAATTTTTTCATCAGTGTTCCAAAACCCATCGAGATACACATTTTAAAATAGGTCTTTTCAAGCTCTATCGATACCTGCAACCCAAAACATTCTGCGAGGCCCTGTTTGGGAAATATTTGTGGTTAACTAAAATTACAGAATTTCGACCCAGACAATGAAAAGTATCTGTCGGTGGCGTTAATTCGGCAACCAAGCCTTGAAAAAATATGCGGCTTTCACTGGTTGGTAGCTAACAAATAGACCTTTGCAACGATGTGAAAGTCGTCGCAATACTCGACAATTTTTATTTCTTCAGTTTTACGAAAAAATCGTGGGCTCCCTTGTCAAAAAAAAATAATTTTTTCATCAGTGTTCCAAAACCCATCGAGATACACATTTTAAGATAGGTCTTTTCAAGCTCTATCGATACCTGCAACCCAAAACATTCTGCGAGGTCCTCTTCGGGAAATATTTTTGGTCAACTGAAATTACAGAATTTCGACCCAGACAATGAAAAGTATCTGTCGGTGGCGTTAATTCGGCAACCAAGCCTTGAAAAAATATGCGGCTTTCACTGGTTGGTAGCTAACAAATAGACCTTTCCAGCGATGTTAAAATCATCGTAATACTCGCCAATTTTCAGTTTTACGAAAAAATCGTGGGCTAACCCCTTGTCAAAAAAAAAAAAATAATTTTTTCATCAGTGTTCCAAAACCCATCGAGATACACATTTTAAGATAGGTCTTTTCAAGCTCTATCGATACCTGCAACCCAAAACATTCTGCGAGGTCCTGTTTGGGAAATATTTTTGGTCAACTGAAATTACAGAATTTCGACCCAGACAATGAAAAGTATCTGTCGGTGGCGTTAGTTCCGCAACCAAGCCTTGAAAAAATATGCGGCTTTCACTGGTTGGTAGCTAACAAATAGACCTTTCCAGCGATGTTAAAATCATCGTAATACTCGCCAATTTTCATTTTTTCAGTTTTACGAAAAAATCGTGGGCTAACCCCTTGACAAAAAAAAATAATTTTTTCATCAGTGTTCCAAAACCCATCGAGATACACATTTTAAAATAGGTCTTTTCAAGCTCTATCGATACCTGCAACCCAAAACATTCTGCGAGGCCCTGTTTGGGAAATATTTGTGGTTAACTAAAATTACAGAATTTCGACCCAGACAATGAAAAGTATCTGTCGGTGGCGTTAATTCGGCAACCAAGCCTTGAAAAAATATGCGGCTTTCACTGGTTGGTAGCTAACAAATAGACCTTTGCAACGATGTGAAAGTCGTCGCAATACTCGACAATTTTTATTTCTTCAGTTTTACGAAAAAATCGTGGGCTAACCCCTTGTCAAAAAAAAATAATTTTTTCATCAGTGTTCCAAAACCCATCGAGATACACATTTTAAGATAGGTCTTTTCAAGCTCTATCGATACCTGCAACCCAAAACATTCTGCGAGGTCCTCTTCGGGAAATATTTTTGGTCAACTGAAATTACAGAATTTCGACCCAGACAATGAAAAGTATCTGTCGGTGGCGTTAATTCGGCAACCAAGCCTTGAAAAAATATGCGGCTTTCACTGGTTGGTAGCTAACAAATAGACCTTTGCAACGATGTGAAAGTCGTCGCAATACTCGACAATTTTTATTTCTTCAGTTTTACGAAAAAATCGTGGGCTAACCCCTTGACAAAAAAAAATAATTTTTTCATCAGTGTTCCAAAACCCATCGAGATACACATTTTAAAATAGGTCTTTTCAAGCTCTATCGATACCTGCAACCCAAAACATTCTGCGAGGCCCTGTTTGGGAAATATTTGTGGTTAACTAAAATTACAGAATTTCGACCCAGACAATGAAAAGTATCTGTCGGTGGCGTTAATTCGGCAACCAAGCCTTGAAAAAATATGCGGCTTTCACTGGTTGGTAGCTAACAAATAGACCTTTCCAGCGATGTTAAAATCATCGTAATACTCGCCAATTTTCAGTTTTACGAAAAAATCGTGGGCTAACCCCTTGTCAAAAAAAAAAAAAATAATTTTTTCATCAGTGTTCCAAAACCCATCGAGATACACATTTTAAGATAGGTCTTTTCAAGCTCTATCGATACCTGCAACCCAAAACATTCTGCGAGGTCCTGTTCGGGAAATATTTTTGGTCAACTGAAATTACAGAATTTCGACCCAGACAATGAAAAGTATCTGTCGGTGGCGTTAATTCGGCAACCAAGCCTTGACAAAATATGCGGCTTTCACTGGTTGGTAGCTAACAAATAGACCTTTCCAGCGATGTTAAAATCATCGTAATACTCGCCAATTTTTATTTTTTCAGTTTTACGAAAAAATCGTGGGCGTTACCCCTTGTCAAAAAAAAAAATAATTTTTTCATCAGTGTTCCAAAACCCATCGAGATACACATTTTAAGATAGGTCTTTTCAAGCTCTATCGATACCTGCAACCCAAAACATTCTGCGAGGCCCTGTTTGGGAAATATTTGTGGTTAACTAAAATTACAGAATTTCGACCCAGACAATGAAAAGTATCTGTCGGTGGCGTTAGTTCCGCAACCAAGCCTTAAAAAAATATGCGGCTTTCACTGGTTGGTAGCTAACAAATAGACCTTTGCAACGATGTGAAAGTCGTCGCAATACTCGACAATTTTTATTTCTTCAGTTTTACGAAAAAATCGTGGGCTAACACCCCTTGTCAAAAAAAAATAATTTTTTCATCAGTGTTCCAAAACCCATCGAGATACACATTTTAAGATAGGTCTTTTCAAGCTCTATCGATACCTGCAACCCAAAACATTCTGCGAGGCCCTGTTGGGGAAATATTTGTGGTTAACTAAAATTACAGAATTTCGACCCAGACAATGAAAAGTATCTGTCGGTGTCGTTAATTCCGCAACCAAGCCTTGAAAAAATATGCGGCTTTCACTGGTTGGTAGCTAACAAATAGACCTTTCCAGCGATGTTAAAATCATCGTAATACTCGCCAATTTTCATTTTTTCAGTTTTACGAAAAAATCGTGGGCTAACCCCTTGACAAAAAAAAATAATTTTTTCATCAGTGTTCCAAAACCCATCGAGATACACATTTTAAAATAGGTCTTTTCAAGCTCTATCGATACCTGCAACCCAAAACATTCTGCGAGGCCCTGTTTGGGAAATATTTGTGGTTAACTAAAATTACAGAATTTCGACCCAGACAATGAAAAGTATCTGTCGGTGGCGTTAATTCGGCAACCAAGCCTTGAAAAAATATGCGGCTTTCACTGGTTGGTAGCTAACAAATAGACCTTTGCAACGATGTGAAAGTCGTCGCAATACTCGACAATTTTTATTTCTTCAGTTTTACGAAAAAATCGTGGGCTAACCCCTTGTCAAAAAAAAATAATTTTTTCATCAGTGTTCCAAAACCCATCGAGATACACATTTTAAGATAGGTCTTTTCAAGCTCTATCGATACCTGCAACCCAAAACATTCTGCGAGGTCCTCTTCGGGAAATATTTTTGGTCAACTGAAATTACAGAATTTCGACCCAGACAATGAAAAGTATCTGTCGGTGGCGTTAATTCGGCAACCAAGCCTTGAAAAAATATGCGGCTTTCACTGGTTGGTAGCTAACAAATAGACCTTTCCAGCGATGTTAAAATCATCGTAATACTCGCCAATTTTTATTTTTTCAGTTTTACGAAAAAATCGTGGGCGTTACCCCTTGTCAAAAAAAAAATAATTTTTTCATCAGTGTTCCAAAACCCATCGAGATACACATTTTAAGATAGGTCTTTTCAAGCTCTATCGATACCTGCAACCCAAAACATTCTGCGAGGCCCTGTTTGGGAAATATTTGTGGTTAACTAAAATTACAGAATTTCGACCCAGACAATGAAAAGTATCTGTCGGTGGCGTTAGTTCCGCAACCAAGCCTTGAAAAAATATGCGGCTTTCACTGGTTGGTAGCTAACAAATAGACCTTTCCAGCGATGTTAAAATCATCGTAATACTCGCCAATTTTCATTTTTTCAGTTTTACGAAAAAATCGTGGGCTAACCCCTTGACAAAAAAAAATAATTTTTTCATCAGTGTTCCAAAACCCATCGAGATACACATTTTAAAATAGGTCTTTTCAAGCTCTATCGATACCTGCAACCCAAAACATTCTGCGAGGCCCTGTTTGGGAAATATTTGTGGTTAACTAAAATTACAGAATTTCGACCCAGACAATGAAAAGTATCTGTCGGTGGCGTTAATTCGGCAACCAAGCCTTGAAAAAATATGCGGCTTTCACTGGTTGGTAGCTAACAAATAGACCTTTGCAACGATGTGAAAGTCGTCGCAATACTCGACAATTTTTATTTCTTCAGTTTTACGAAAAAATCGTGGGCTAACCCCTTGTCAAAAAAAAATAATTTTTTCATCAGTGTTCCAAAACCCATCGAGATACACATTTTAAGATAGGTCTTTTCAAGCTCTATCGATACCTGCAACCCAAAACATTCTGCGAGGTCCTCTTCGGGAAATATTTTTGGTCAACTGAAATTACAGAATTTCGACCCAGACAATGAAAAGTATCTGTCGGTGGCGTTAATTCGGCAACCAAGTCTTGAAAAAATATGCGGCTTTCACTGGTTGGTAGCTAACAAATAGACCTTTCCAGCGATGTTAAAATCATCGTAATACTCGCCAATTTTCAGTTTTACGAAAAAATCGTGGGCTAACCCCTTGTCAAAAAAAAAAAAAATAATTTTTTCATCAGTGTTCCAAAACCCATCGAGATACACATTTTAAGATAGGTCTTTTCAAGCTCTATCGATACCTGCAACCCAAAACATTCTGCGAGGTCCTGTTCGGGAAATATTTTTGGTCAACTGAAATTACAGAATTTCGACCCAGACAATGAAAAGTATCTGTCGGTGGCGTTAATTCGGCAACCAAGCCTTGAAAAAATATGCGGCTTTCACTGGTTGGTAGCTAACAAATAGACCTTTGCAACGATGTGAAAGTCGTCGCAATACTCGACAATTTTTATTTCTTCAGTTTTACGAAAAAATCGTGGGCTAACCCCTTGTCAAAAAAAAATAATTTTTTCATCAGTGTTCCAAAACCCATCGAGATACACATTTTAAGATAGCTCTTTTCAAGCTCTATCGATACCTGCAACCCAAAACATTCTGCGAGGTCCTGTTCGGGAAATATTTTTGGTCAACTGAAATTACAGAATTTCGACCCAGACAATGAAAAGTATCTGTCGGTGGCGTTAATTCGGCAACCAAGCCTTGAAAAAATATGCGGCTTTCACTGGTTGGTAGCTAACAAATAGACCTTTGCAACGTTGTGAAAGTCGTCGCAATACTCGACAATTTTTATTTCTTCAGTTTTACGAAAAAATCGTGGGCTAACCCCTTGTCAAAAAAAAATAATTTTTTCATCAGTGTTCCAAAACCCATCGAGATACACATTTTAAGATAGGTCTTTTCAAGCTCTATCGATACCTGCAACCCAAAACATTCTGCGAGGCCCTGTTTGGGAAATATTTGTGGTTAACTAAAATTACAGAATTTCGACCCAGACAATGAAAAGTATCTGTCGGTGGCGTTAATTCGGCAACCAAGCCTTGAAAAAATATGCGGCTTTCACTGGTTGGTAGCTAACAAATAGACCTTTCCAGCGATGTTAAAATCATCGTAATACTCGCCAATTTTTATTTTTTCAGTTTTACGAAAAAATCGTGGGCGTTACCCCTTGTCAAAAAAAAAATAATTTTTTCATCAGTGTTCCAAAACCCATCGAGATACACATTTTAAGATAGGTCTTTTCAAGCTCTATCGATACCTGCAACCCAAAACATTCTGCGAGGCCCTGTTTGGGAAATATTTGTGGTTAACTAAAATTACAGAATTTCGACCCAGACAATGAAAAGTATCTGTCGGTGGCGTTAGTTCCGCAACCAAGCCTTAAAAAAATATGCGGCTTTCACTGGTTGGTAGCTAACAAATAGACCTTTCCAGCGATGTTAAAATCATCGTAATACTCGCCAATTTTTATTTTTTCAGTTTTACGAAAAAATCGTGGGCGTTACCCCTTGTCAAAAAAAAATAATTTTTTCATCAGTGTTCCAAAACCCATCGAGATACACATTTTAAGATAGGTCTTTTCAAGCTCTATCGATACCTGCAACCCAAAACATTCTGCGAGGTCCTGTTCGGGAAATATTTTTGGTCAACTGAAATTACAGAATTTCGACCCAGACAATGAAAAGTATCTGTCGGTGGCGTTAATTCGGCAACCAAGCCTTGAAAAAATATGCGGCTTTCACTGGTTGGTAGCTAACAAATAGACCTTTCCAGCGATGTTAAAATCATCGTAATACTCGCCAATTTTTATTTTTTCAGTTTTACGAAAAAATCGTGGGCGTTACCCCTTGTCAAAAAAAAAATAATTTTTTCATCAGTGTTCCAAAACCCATCGAGATACACATTTTAAGATAGGTCTTTTCAAGCTCTATCGATACCTGCAACCCAAAACATTCTGCGAGGCCCTGTTTGGGAAATATTTGTGGTTAACTAAAATTACAGAATTTCGACCCAGACAATGAAAAGTATCTGTCGGTGGCGTTAGTTCCGCAACCAAGCCTTAAAAAAATATGCGGCTTTCACTGGTTGGTAGCTAACAAATAGACCTTTCCAGCGATGTTAAAATCATCGTAATACTCGCCAATTTTTATTTTTTCAGTTTTACGAAAAAATCGTGGGCGTTACCCCTTGTCAAAAAAAAAATAATTTTTTCATCAGTGTTCCAAAACCCATCGAGATACACATTTTAAGATAGGTCTTTTCAAGCTCTATCGATACCTGCAACCCAAAACATTCTGCGAGGTCCTGTTCGGGAAATATTTTTGGTCAACTGAAATTACAGAATTTCGACCCAGACAATGAAAAGTATCTGTCGGTGGCGTTAATTCGGCAACCAAGCCTTGAAAAAATATGCGGCTTTCACTGGTTGGTAGCTAACAAATAGACCTTTGCAACGATGTGAAAGTCGTCGCAATACTCGACAATTTTTATTTCTTCAGTTTTACGAAAAAATCGTGGGCTAACCCCTTGTAAAAAAAAAATAATTTTTTCATCAGTGTTCCAAAACCCATCGAGATACACATTTTAAGATAGCTCTTTTCAAGCTCTATCGATACCTGCAACCCAAAACATTCTGCGAGGTCCTGTTCGGGAAATATTTTTGGTCAACTGAAATTACAGAATTTCGACCCAGACAATGAAAAGTATCTGTCGGTGGCGTTAATTCGGCAACCAAGCCTTGAAAAAATATGCGGCTTTCACTGGTTGGTAGCTAACAAATAGACCTTTGCAACGTTGTGAAAGTCGTCGCAATACTCGACAATTTTTATTTCTTCAGTTTTACGAAAAAATCGTGGGCTAACCCCTTGTCAAAAAAAAATAATTTTTTCATCAGTGTTCCAAAACCCATCGAGATACACATTTTAAGATAGGTCTTTTCAAGCTCTATCGATACCTGCAACCCAAAACATTCTGCGAGGCCCTGTTTGGGAAATATTTGTGGTTAACTAAAATTACAGAATTTCGACCCAGACAATGAAAAGTATCTGTCGGTGGCGTTAATTCGGCAACCAAGCCTTGAAAAAATATGCGGCTTTCACTGGTTGGTAGCTAACAAATAGACCTTTCCAGCGATGTTAAAATCATCGTAATACTCGCCAATTTTTATTTTTTCAGTTTTACGAAAAAATCGTGGGCGTTACCCCTTGTCAAAAAAAAAATAATTTTTTCATCAGTGTTCCAAAACCCATCGAGATACACATTTTAAGATAGGTCTTTTCAAGCTCTATCGATACCTGCAACCCAAAACATTCTGCGAGGCCCTGTTTGGGAAATATTTGTGGTTAACTAAAATTACAGAATTTCGACCCAGACAATGAAAAGTATCTGTCGGTGGCGTTAGTTCCGCAACCAAGCCTTAAAAAAATATGCGGCTTTCACTGGTTGGTAGCTAACAAATAGACCTTTCCAGCGATGTTAAAATCATCGTAATACTCGCCAATTTTTATTTTTTCAGTTTTACGAAAAAATCGTGGGCGTTACCCCTTGTCAAAAAAAAAATAATTTTTTCATCAGTGTTCCAAAACCCATCGAGATACACATTTTAAGATAGGTCTTTTCAAGCTCTATCGATACCTGCAACCCAAAACATTCTGCGAGGTCCTGTTCGGGAAATATTTTTGGTCAACTGAAATTACAGAATTTCGACCCAGACAATGAAAAGTATCTGTCGGTGGCGTTAATTCGGCAACCAAGCCTTGAAAAAATATGCGGCTTTCACTGGTTGGTAGCTAACAAATAGACCTTTCCAGCGATGTTAAAATCATCGTAATACTCGCCAATTTTTATTTTTTCAGTTTTACGAAAAAATCGTGGGCGTTACCCCTTGTCAAAAAAAAAATAATTTTTTCATCAGTGTTCCAAAACCCATCGAGATACACATTTTAAGATAGGTCTTTTCAAGCTCTATCGATACCTGCAACTCAAAACATTCTGCGAGGCCCTGTTTGGGAAATATTTGTGGTTAACTAAAATTACAGAATTTCGACCCAGACAATGAAAAGTATCTGTCGGTGGCGTTAGTTCCGCAACCAAGCCTTAAAAAAATATGCGGCTTTCACTGGTTGGTAGCTAACAAATAGACCTTTCCAGCGATGTTAAAATCATCGTAATACTCGCCAATTTTTATTTTTTCAGTTTTACGAAAAAATCGTGGGCGTTACCCCTTGTCAAAAAAAAAATAATTTTTTCATCAGTGTTCCAAAACCCATCGAGATACACATTTTAAGATAGGTCTTTTCAAGCTCTATCGATACCTGCAACCCAAAACATTCTGCGAGGTCCTGTTCGGGAAATATTTTTGGTCAACTGAAATTACAGAATTTCGACCCAGACAATGAAAAGTATCTGTCGGTGGCGTTAATTCGGCAACCAAGCCTTGAAAAAATATGCGGCTTTCACTGGTTGGTAGCTAACAAATAGACCTTTCCAGCGATGTTAAAATCATCGTAATACTCGCCAATTTTTATTTTTTCAGTTTTACGAAAAAATCGTGGGCGTTACCCCTTGTCAAAAAAAAAATAATTTTTTCATCAGTGTTCCAAAACCCATCGAGATACACATTTTAAGATAGGTCTTTTCAAGCTCTATCGATACCTGCAACCCAAAACATTCTGCGAGGCCCTGTTTGGGAAATATTTGTGGTTAACTAAAATTACAGAATTTCGACCCAGACAATGAAAAGTATCTGTCGGTGGCGTTAGTTCCGCAACCAAGCCTTAAAAAAATATGCGGCTTTCACTGGTTGGTAGCTAACAAATAGACCTTTCCAGCGATGTTAAAATCATCGTAATACTCGCCAATTTTTATTTTTTCAGTTTTACGAAAAAATCGTGGGCTAACCCCTTGTCAAAAAAAAAAAAAATAATTTTTTCATCAGTGTTCCAAAACCCATCGAGATACACATTTTAAGATAGGTCTTTTCAAGCTCTATCGATACCTGCAACCCAAAACATTCTGCGAGGTCCTGTTCGGGAAATATTTTTGGTCAACTGAAATTACAGAATTTCGACCCAGACAATGAAAAGTATCTGTCGGTGGCGTTAATTCGGCAACCAAGCCTTGAAAAAATATGCGGCTTTCACTGGTTGGTAGCTAACAAATAGACCTTTCCAGCGATGTTAAAATCATCGTAATACTCGCCAATTTTTATTTTTTCAGTTTTACGAAAAAATCGTGGGCGTTACCCCTTGTCAAAAAAAAAATAATTTTTTCATCAGTGTTCCAAAACCCATCGAGATACACATTTTAAGATAGGTCTTTTCAAGCTCTATCGATACCTGCAACCCAAAACATTCTGCGAGGCCCTGTTTGGGAAATATTTGTGGTTAACTAAAATTACAGAATTTCGACCCAGACAATGAAAAGTATCTGTCGGTGGCGTTAGTTCCGCAACCAAGCCTTAAAAAAATATGCGGCTTTCACTGGTTGGTAGCTAACAAATAGACCTTTCCAGCGATGTTAAAATCATCGTAATACTCGCCAATTTTTATTTTTTCAGTTTTACGAAAAAATCGTGGGCTAACCCCTTGTCAAAAAAAAAAAAAATAATTTTTTCATCAGTGTTCCAAAACCCATCGAGATACACATTTTAAGATAGGTCTTTTCAAGCTCTATCGATACCTGCAACCCAAAACATTCTGCGAGGTCCTGTTCGGGAAATATTTTTGGTCAACTGAAATTACAGAATTTCGACCCAGACAATGAAAAGTATCTGTCGGTGGCGTTAATTCGGCAACCAAGCCTTGAAAAAATATGCGGCTTTCACTGGTTGGTAGCTAACAAATAGACCTTTGCAACGATGTGAAAGTCGTCGCAATACTCGACAATTTTTATTTCTTCAGTTTTACGAAAAAATCGTGGGCTAACCCCTTGTCAAAAAAAAATAATTTTTTCATCAGTGTTCCAAAACCCATCGAGATACACATTTTAAGATAGCTCTTTTCAAGCTCTATCGATACCTGCAACCCAAAACATTCTGCGAGGTCCTGTTCGGGAAATATTTTTGGTCAACTGAAATTACAGAATTTCGACCCAGACAATGAAAAGTATCTGTCGGTGGCGTTAATTCGGCAACCAAGCCTTGAAAAAATATGCGGCTTTCACTGGTTGGTAGCTAACAAATAGACCTTTGCAACGTTGTGAAAGTCGTCGCAATACTCGACAATTTTTATTTCTTCAGTTTTACGAAAAAATCGTGGGCTAACCCCTTGTCAAAAAAAAATAATTTTTTCATCAGTGTTCCAAAACCCATCGAGATACACATTTTAAGATAGGTCTTTTCAAGCTCTATCGATACCTGCAACCCAAAACATTCTGCGAGGCCCTGTTTGGGAAATATTTGTGGTTAACTAAAATTACAGAATTTCGACCCAGACAATGAAAAGTATCTGTCGGTGGCGTTAATTCGGCAACCAAGCCTTGAAAAAATATGCGGCTTTCACTGGTTGGTAGCTAACAAATAGACCTTTCCAGCGATGTTAAAATCATCGTAATACTCGCCAATTTTCATTTTTTCAGTTTTACGAAAAAATCGTGGGCCAAAAAAAAAATAATAATAACCCCTTGTCAAAAAAAAAATAATTTTTTCATCAGTGTTCCAAAACCCATCGAGATACACATTTTAAGATAGGTCTTTTCAAGCTCTATCGATACCTGCAACCCAAAACATTCTGCGAGGCCCTGTTTGGGAAATATTTGTGGTTAACTAATATTACAGAATTTCGACCCAGACAATGAAAAGTATCTGTCGGTGGCGTTAATTCGGCAACCAAGCCTTGAAAAAATATGCGGCTTTCACTGGTTGGTAGCTAACAAATAGACCTTTCCAGCGATGTTAAAATCATCGTAATACTCGCCAATTTTCATTTTTTCAGTTTTACGAAAAAATCGTGGGCCAAAAAAAAAATAATAATAACCCCTTGTCAAAAAAAAATAATTTTTTCATCAGTGTTCCAAAACCCATCGAGATACACATTTTAAGATAGGTCTTTTCAAGCTCTATCGATACCTGCAACCCAAAACATTCTGCGAGGTCCTGTTCGGGAAATATTTTTGGTCAACTGAAATTACAGAATTTCGACCCAGCCAATGAAAAGTATCTGTCGGTGGCGTTAATTCGGCAACCAAGCCTTGAAAAAATATGCGGCTTTCACTGGTTGGTAGCTAACAAATAGACCTTTGCAACGATGTGAAAGTCGTCGCAATACTCGACAATTTTTATTTCTTCAGTTTTACGAAAAAATCGTGGGCTAACCCCTTGTCAAAAAAAAATAATTTTTTCATCAGTGTTCCAAAACCCATCGAGATACACATTTTAAGATAGGTCTTTTCAAGCTCTATCGATACCTGCAACCCAAAACATTCTGCGAGGTCCTGTTCGGGAAATATTTTTGGTCAACTGAAATTACAGAATTTCGACCCAGACAATGAAAAGTATCTGTCGGTGGCGTTAATTCGGCAACCAAGCCTTGAAAAAATATGCTGCTTTCACTGGTTGGTAGCTAACAAATAGACCTTTTTAGCGATGTTAAAATCATCGTAATACTCGCCAATTTTTATTTTTTCAGTTTTACGAAAAATCGTGGGCGTCAAAAAAAATAATTTTTTCATCAGTGTTCCAAAACCCATCGAGATACACATTTTAAGATAGGTCTTTTCAAGCTCTATCGATACCTGCAACCCAAAACATTCTGCGAGGTCCTGTTCGGGAAATATTTTTGGTCAACTGAAATTACAGAATTTCGACCCAGACAATGAAAAGTATCTGTCGGTGGCGTTAATTCGGCAACCAAGCCTTGAAAAAATATGCGGCTTTCACTGGTTGGTAGCTAACAAATAGACCTTTGCAACATGTTGAAAGTCGTCGCAATACTCGAAAATTTTTATTTCTTCAGTTTTACGAAAAAATCGTGGGCTAACCCCTTGTCAAAAAAAAATAATTTTTTCATCAGTGTTCCAAAACCCATCGAGATACACATTTTAAGATAGGTCTTTTCAAGCTCTATCGATACCTGCAACCCAAAACATTCTGCGAGGCCCTGTTTGGGAAATATTTGTGGTTAACTAAAATTACAGAATTTCGACCCAGACAATGAAAAGTATCTGTCGGTGGCGTTAATTCGGCAACCAAGCCTTGAAAAAATATGCGGCTTTCACTGGTTGGTAGCTAACAAATAGACCTTTCCAGCGATGTTAAAATCATCGTAATACTCGCCAATTTTCAGTTTTACGAAAAAATCGTGGGCTAACCCCTTGTCAAAAAAAAAATAATTTTTTCATCAGTGTTCCAAAACCCATCGAGATACACATTTTAAGATAGGTCTTTTCAAGCTCTATCGATACCTGCAACCCAAAACATTCTGCGAGGTCCTGTTCGGGAAATATTTTTGGTCAACTGAAATTACAGAATTTCGACCCAGACAATGAAAAGTATCTGTCGGTGGCGTTAATTCGGCAACCAAGCCTTGAAAAAATATGCGGCTTTCACTGGTTGGTAGCTAACAAATAGACCTTTGCAACATGTTGAAAGTCGTCGCAATACTCGAAAATTTTTATTTCTTCAGTTTTACGAAAAAATCGTGGGCTAACCCCTTGTCAAAAAAAAATAATTTTTTCATCAGTGTTCCAAAACCCATCGAGATACACATTTTAAGATAGGTCTTTTCAAGCTCTATCGATACCTGCAACCCAAAACATTCTGCGAGGCCCTGTTTGGGAAATATTTGTGGTTAACTAAAATTACAGAATTTCGACCCAGACAATGAAAAGTATCTGTCGGTGGCGTTAATTCGGCAACCAAGCCTTGAAAAAATATGCGGCTTTCACTGGTTGGTAGCTAACAAATAGACCTTTCCAGCGATGTTAAAATCATCGTAATACTCGCCAATTTTCATTTTTTCAGTTTTACGAAAAAATCGTGGGCCAAAAAAAAAATAATAATAACCCCTTGTCAAAAAAAAAATAATTTTTTCATCAGTGTTCCAAAACCCATCGAGATACACATTTTAAGATAGGTCTTTTCAAGCTCTATCGATACCTGCAACCCAAAACATTCTGCGAGGCCCTGTTTGGGAAATATTTGTGGTTAACTAAAATTACAGAATTTCGACCCAGACAATGAAAAGTATCTGTCGGTGGCGTTAATTCGGCAACCAAGCCTTGAAAAAATATGCGGCTTTCACTGGTTGGTAGCTAACAAATAGACCTTTCCAGCGATGTTAAAATCATCGTAATACTCGCCAATTTTTATTTTTTCAGTTTTACGAAAAAATCGTGGGCGTTACCCCTTGTCAAAAAAAAAATAATTTTTTCATCAGTGTTCCAAAACCCATCGAGATACACATTTTAAGATAGGTCTTTTCAAGCTCTATCGATACCTGCAACCCAAAACATTCTGCGAGGCCCTGTTTGGGAAATATTTGTGGTTAACTAAAATTACAGAATTTCGACCCAGACAATGAAAAGTATCTGTCGGTGGCGTTAGTTCCGCAACCAAGCCTTAAAAAAATATGCGGCTTTCACTGGTTGGTAGCTAACAAATAGACCTTTGCAACGATGTGAAAGTCGTCGCAATACTCGACAATTTTTATTTCTTCAGTTTTACGAAAAAATCGTGGGCTAACACCCCTTGTCAAAAAAAAATAATTTTTTCATCAGTGTTCCAAAACCCATCGAGATACACATTTTAAGATAGGTCTTTTCAAGCTCTATCGATACCTGCAACCCAAAACATTCTGCGAGGCCCTGTTGGGGAAATATTTGTGGTTAACTAAAATTACAGAATTTCGACCCAGACAATGAAAAGTATCTGTCGGTGGCGTTAATTCCGCAACCAAGCCTTGAAAAAATATGCGGCTTTCACTGGTTGGTAGCTAACAAATAGACCTTTCCAGCGATGTTAAAATCATCGTAATACTCGCCAATTTTCATTTTTTCAGTTTTACGAAAAAATCGTGGGCTAACCCCTTGTCAAAAAAAAAATAATTTTTTCATCAGTGTTCCAAAACCCATCGAGATACACATTTTAAGATAGGTCTTTTCAAGCTCTATCGATACCTGCAACCCAAAACATTCTGCGAGGCCCTGTTTGGGAAATATTTGTGGTTAACTAATATTACAGAATTTCGACCCAGACAATGAAAAGTATCTGTCGGTGGCGTTAATTCGGCAACCAAGCCTTGAAAAAATATGCGGCTTTCACTGGTTGGTAGCTAACAAATAGACCTTTCCAGCGATGTTAAAATCATCGTAATACTCGCCAATTTTCATTTTTTCAGTTTTACGAAAAAATCGTGGGCCAAAAAAAAAATAATAATAACCCCTTGTCAAAAAAAAATAATTTTTTCATCAGTGTTCCAAAACCCATCGAGATACACATTTTAAGATAGGTCTTTTCAAGCTCTATCGATACCTGCAACCCAAAACATTCTGCGAGGTCCTGTTCGGGAAATATTTTTGGTCAACTGAAATTACAGAATTTCGACCCAGCCAATGAAAAGTATCTGTCGGTGGCGTTAATTCGGCAACCAAGCCTTGAAAAAATATGCGGCTTTCACTGGTTGGTAGCTAACAAATAGACCTTTGCAACGATGTGAAAGTCGTCGCAATACTCGACAATTTTTATTTCTTCAGTTTTACGAAAAAATCGTGGGCTAACCCCTTGTCAAAAAAAAATAATTTTTTCATCAGTGTTCCAAAACCCATCGAGATACACATTTTAAGATAGGTCTTTTCAAGCTCTATCGATACCTGCAACCCAAAACATTCTGCGAGGTCCTGTTCGGGAAATATTTTTGGTCAACTGAAATTACAGAATTTCGACCCAGACAATGAAAAGTATCTGTCGGTGGCGTTAATTCGGCAACCAAGCCTTGAAAAAATATGCTGCTTTCACTGGTTGGTAGCTAACAAATAGACCTTTTTAGCGATGTTAAAATCATCGTAATACTCGCCAATTTTTATTTTTTCAGTTTTACGAAAAATCGTGGGCGTCAAAAAAAATAATTTTTTCATCAGTGTTCCAAAACCCATCGAGATACACATTTTAAGATAGGTCTTTTCAAGCTCTATCGATACCTGCAACCCAAAACATTCTGCGAGGTCCTGTTCGGGAAATATTTTTGGTCAACTGAAATTACAGAATTTCGACCCAGACAATGAAAAGTATCTGTCGGTGGCGTTAATTCGGCAACCAAGCCTTGAAAAAATATGCGGCTTTCACTGGTTGGTAGCTAACAAATAGACCTTTGCAACATGTTGAAAGTCGTCGCAATACTCGAAAATTTTTATTTCTTCAGTTTTACGAAAAAATCGTGGGCTAACCCCTTGTCAAAAAAAAATAATTTTTTCATCAGTGTTCCAAAACCCATCGAGATACACATTTTAAGATAGGTCTTTTCAAGCTCTATCGATACCTGCAACCCAAAACATTCTGCGAGGCCCTGTTTGGGAAATATTTGTGGTTAACTAAAATTACAGAATTTCGACCCAGACAATGAAAAGTATCTGTCGGTGGCGTTAATTCGGCAACCAAGCCTTGAAAAAATATGCGGCTTTCACTGGTTGGTAGCTAACAAATAGACCTTTCCAGCGATGTTAAAATCATCGTAATACTCGCCAATTTTCAGTTTTACGAAAAAATCGTGGGCTAACCCCTTGTCAAAAAAAAAATAATTTTTTCATCAGTGTTCCAAAACCCATCGAGATACACATTTTAAGATAGGTCTTTTCAAGCTCTATCGATACCTGCAACCCAAAACATTCTGCGAGGTCCTGTTCGGGAAATATTTTTGGTCAACTGAAATTACAGAATTTCGACCCAGACAATGAAAAGTATCTGTCGGTGGCGTTAATTCGGCAACCAAGCCTTGAAAAAATATGCGGCTTTCACTGGTTGGTAGCTAACAAATAGACCTTTGCAACATGTTGAAAGTCGTCGCAATACTCGAAAATTTTTATTTCTTCAGTTTTACGAAAAAATCGTGGGCTAACCCCTTGTCAAAAAAAAATAATTTTTTCATCAGTGTTCCAAAACCCATCGAGATACACATTTTAAGATAGGTCTTTTCAAGCTCTATCGATACCTGCAACCCAAAACATTCTGCGAGGCCCTGTTTGGGAAATATTTGTGGTTAACTAAAATTACAGAATTTCGACCCAGACAATGAAAAGTATCTGTCGGTGGCGTTAATTCGGCAACCAAGCCTTGAAAAAATATGCGGCTTTCACTGGTTGGTAGCTAACAAATAGACCTTTCCAGCGATGTTAAAATCATCGTAATACTCGCCAATTTTCATTTTTTCAGTTTTACGAAAAAATCGTGGGCCAAAAAAAAAATAATAATAACCCCTTGTCAAAAAAAAAATAATTTTTTCATCAGTGTTCCAAAACCCATCGAGATACACATTTTAAGATAGGTCTTTTCAAGCTCTATCGATACCTGCAACCCAAAACATTCTGCGAGGCCCTGTTTGGGAAATATTTGTGGTTAACTAAAATTACAGAATTTCGACCCAGCCAATGAAAAGTATCTGTCGGTGGCGTTAATTCGGCAACCAAGCCTTGAAAAAAATATGCGGCTTTCACTGGTTGGTAGCTAACAAATAGACCTTTCCAGCGATGTTAAAATCATCGTAATACTCGCCAATTTTTATTTTTTCAGTTTTACGAAAAAATCGTGGGCGTTACCCCTTGTCAAAAAAAAAATAATTTTTTCATCAGTGTTCCAAAACCCATCGAGATACACATTTTAAGATAGGTCTTTTCAAGCTCTATCGATACCTGCAACCCAAAACATTCTGCGAGGCCCTGTTTGGGAAATATTTGTGGTTAACTAAAATTACAGAATTTCGACCCAGACAATGAAAAGTATCTGTCGGTGGCGTTAATTCGGCAACCAAGCCTTGAAAAAATATGCGGCTTTCACTGGTTGGTAGCTAACAAATAGACCTTTCCAGCGATGTTAAAATCATCGTAATACTCGCCAATTTTTATTTTTTCAGTTTTACGAAAAAATCGTGGGCGTTACCCCTTGTCAAAAAAAAAATAATTTTTTCATCAGTGTTCCAAAACCCATCGAGATACACATTTTAAGATAGGTCTTTTCAAGCTCTATCGATACCTGCAACCCAAAACATTCTGCGAGGTCCTGTTTGGGAAATATTTGTGGTTAACTAAAATTACAGAATTTCGACCCAGACAATGAAAAGTATCTGTCGGTGGCGTTAGTTCCGCAACCAAGCCTTGAAAAAATATGCGGCTTTCACTGGTTGGTAGCTAACAAATAGACCTTTGCAACGATGTGAAAGTCGTCGCAATACTCGACAATTTTTATTTCTTCAGTTTTACGAAAAAATCGTGGGCTAACACCCCTTGTCAAAAAAAAATAATTTTTTCATCAGTGTTCCAAAACCCATCGAGATACACATTTTAAGATAGGTCTTTTCAAGCTCTATCGATACCTGCAACCCAAAACATTCTGCGAGGCCCTGTTTGGGAAATATTTGTGGTTAACTAAAATTACAGAATTTCGACCCAGACAATGAAAAGTATCTGTCGGTGGCGTTAATTCGGCAACCAAGCCTTGAAAAAATATGCGGCTTTCACTGGTTGGTAGCTAACAAATAGACCTTTGCAACGATGTGAAAGTCGTCGCAATACTCGACAATTTTTATTTCTTCAGTTTTACGAAAAAATCGTGGGCGTTACCGCTTGTCAAAAAAAAATAATTTTTTCATCAGTGTTCCAAAACCCATCGAGATACACATTTTAAGATAGGTCTTTTCAAGCTCTATCGATACCTGCAACCCAAAACATTCTGCGAGGTCCTGTTCGGGAAATATTTTTGGTCAACTGAAATTACAGAATTTCGACCCAGACAATGAAAAGTATCTGTCGGTGGCGTTAATTCGGCAACCAAGCCTTGAAAAAATATGCGGCTTTCACTGGTTGGTAGCTAACAAATAGACCTTTCCAGCGATGTTAAAATCATCGTAATACTCGCCAATTTTCATTTTTTCAGTTTTACGAAAAAATCGTGGGCCAAAAAAAAAATAATAATAACCCCTTGTCAAAAAAAAAATAATTTTTTCATCAGTGTTCCAAAACCCATCGAGATACACATTTTAAGATAGGTCTTTTTAAGCTCTATCGATACCTGCAACCCAAAACATTCTGCGAGGTCCTGTTCGGGAAATATTTTTGGTCAACTGAAATTACAGAATTTCGACCCAGACAATGAAAAGTATCTGTCGGTGGCGTTAATTCGGCAACCAAGCCTTGAAAAAATATGCGGCTTTCACTGGTTGGTAGCTAACAAATAGACCTTTGGAACGATGTGAAAGTCGTCGCAATACTCGTCAATTTTTATTTCTTCAGTTTTACGAAAAAATCGTGGGCTTGTCAAAAAAAATAATTTTTTCATCAGTGTTCCAAAACCCATCGAGATACACATTTTAAGATAGGTCTTTTCAAGGTCTATCGATACCTGCAACCCAAAACATTCTGCGAGGCCCTGTTTGGGAAATATTTGTGGTTAACTAAAATTACAGAATTTCGACCCAGACAATGAAAAGTATCTGTCGGTGGCGTTAATTCGGCAACCAAGCCTTGAAAAAATATGCGGCTTTCACTGGTTGGTAGCTAACAAATAGACCTTTGCAACGATGTGAAAGTCGTCGCAATACTCGACAATTTTTATTTCTTCAGTTTTACGAAAAAATCGTGGGCTAACCCCTTGTCAAAAAAAAATAATTTTTTCATCAGTGTTCCAAAACCCATCGAGATACACATTTTAAGATAGGTCTTTTCAAGCTCTATCGATACCTGCAACCCAAAACATTCTGCGAGGCCCTGTTTGTGGAAATATTTGTGGTTAACTAAAATTACAGAATTTCGACCCAGCCAATGAAAAGTATCTGTCGGTGGCGTTAATTCCGCAACCAAGCCTTGAAAAAATATGCGGCTTTCACTGGTTGGTAGCTAACAAATAGACCTTTCCAGCGATGTTAAAATCATCGTAATACTCGCCAATTTTCATTTTTTCAGTTTTACGAAAAAATCGTGGGCTAACCCCTTGTCAAAAAAAAAATAATTTTTTCATCAGTGTTCCAAAACCCATCGAGATACACATTTTAAGATAGGTCTTTTCAAGCTCTATCGATACCTGCAACCCAAAACATTCTGCGAGGCCCTGTTTGGGAAATATTTGTGGTTAACTAAAATTACAGAATTTCGACCCAGACAATGAAAAGTATCTGTCGGTGGCGTTAATTCGGCAACCAAGCCTTGAAAAAATATGCGGCTTTCACTGGTTGGTAGCTAACAAATAGACCTTTGCAACGATGTGAAAGTCGTCGCAATACTCGACAATTTTTATTTCTTCAGTTTTACGAAAAAATCGTGGGCTAACCCCTTGTCAAAAAAAAATAATTTTTTCACCAGTGTTCCAAAACCCATCGAGATACACATTTTAAGATAGGTCTTTTCAAGCTCTATCGATACCTGCAACCTAAAACATTCTGCGAGGCCCTGTTTGGGAAATATTTGTGGTTAACTAAAATTACAGAATTTCGACCCAGCCAATGAAAAGTATCTGTCGGTGGCGTTAATTCCGCAACCAAGCCTTGAAAAAATATGCGGCTTTCACTGGTTGGTAGCTAACAAATAGACCTTTCCAGCGATGTTAAAATCATCGTAATACTCGCCAATTTTCATTTTTTCAGTTTTATGAAAAAATCGTGGGCTAACCCCTTGTCAAAAAAAAAATAATTTTTTCATCAGTGTTCCAAAACCCATCGAGATACACATTTTAAGATAGGTCTTTTCAAGCTCTATCGATACCTGCAACCCAAAACATTCTGCGAGGCCCTGTTTGGGAAATATTTGTGGTTAACTAAAATTACAGAATTTCGACCCAGCCAATGAAAAGTATCTGTCGGTGGCGTTAGTTCCGCAACCAAGCCTTGAAAAAATATGCGGCTTTCACTGGTTGGTAGCTAACAAATAGACCTTTCCAGCGATGTTAAAATCATCGTAATACTCGCCAATTTTCATTTTTTCAGTTTTACGAAAAAATCGTGGGCTAACCCCTTGTCAAAAAAAAAATAATTTTTTCATCAGTGTTCCAAAACCCATCGAGATACACATTTTAAGATAGGTCTTTTCAAGCTCTATCGATACCTGCAACCCAAAACATTCTGCGAGGCCCTGTTGGGGAAATATTTGTGGTTAACTAAAATTACAGAATTTCGACCCAGACAATGAAAAGTATCTGTCGGTGGCGTTAATTCGGCAACCAAGCCTTGAAAAAATATGCGGCTTTCACTGGTTGGTAGCTAACAAATAGACCTTTGCAACGATGTGAAAGTCGTCGCAATACTCGACAATTTTTATTTCTTCAGTTTTACGAAAAAATCGTGGGCTAACCCCTTGTCAAAAAAAAATAATTTTTTCACCAGTGTTCCAAAACCCATCGAGATACACATTTTAAGATAGGTCTTTTCAAGCTCTATCGATACCTGCAACCTAAAACATTCTGCGAGGCCCTGTTTGGGAAATATTTGTGGTTAACTAAAATTACAGAATTTCGACCCAGACAATGAAAAGTATCTGTCGGTGGCGTTAATTCGGCAACCAAGCCTTGAAAAAATATGCGGCTTTCACTGGTTGGTAGCTAACAAATAGACCTTTCCAGCGATGTTAAAATCATCGTAATACTCGCCAATTTTCATTTTTTCAGTTTTACGAAAAAATCGTGGGCTAACCCCTTGTCAAAAAAAAAAATAATTTTTTCATCAGTGTTCCAAAACCCATCGAGATACACATTTTAAGATAGGTCTTTTCAAGCTCTATCGGTACCTGCAACCCAAAACATTCTGCGAGGTCCTGTTCGGGAAATATTTTTGGTCAACTGAAATTACAGAATTTCGACCCAGACAATGAAAAGTATCTGTCGGTGGCGTTAATTCGGCAACCAAGCCTTGAAAAAATATGCGGCTTTCACTGGTTGGTAGCTAACAAATAGACCTTTGCAACGATGTGAAAGTCGTCGCAATACTCGTCAATTTTTATTTCTTCAGTTTTACGAAAAAATCGTGGGCTAACCCCTTGTCAAAAAAAATAATTTTTTCATCAGTGTTCCAAAACCCATCGAGATACACATTTTAAGATAGGTCTTTTCAAGCTCTATCGATACCTGCAACCCAAAACATTCTGCGAGGCCCTGTTTGGGAAATATTTGTGGTTAACTAAAATTACAGAATTTCGACCCAGACAATGAAAAGTATCTGTCGGTGGCGTTAATTCGGCAACCAAGCCTTGAAAAAATATGCGGCTTTCACTGGTTGGTAGCTAACAAATAGACCTTTGCAACGATGTGAAAGTCGTCGCAATACTCGACAATTTTTATTTCTTCAGTTTTACGAAAAAATCGTGGGCTAACCCCTTGTCAAAAAAAAATAATTTTTTCATCAGTGTTCCAAAACCCATCGAGATACACATTTTAAGATAGGTCTTTTCAAGCTCTATCGATACCTGCAACCCAAAACATTCTGCGAGGCCCTGTTTGGGAAATATTTGTGGTTAACTAAAATTACAGAATTTCGACCCAGCCAATGAAAAGTATCTGTCGGTGGCGTTAATTCCGCAACCAAGCCTTGAAAAAATATGCGGCTTTCACTGGTTGGTAGCTAACAAATAGACCTTTCCAGCGATGTTAAAATCATCGTAATACTCGCCAATTTTCATTTTTTCAGTTTTACGAAAAAATCGTGGGCTAACCCCTTGTCAAAAAAAAAATAATTTTTTCATCAGTGTTCCAAAACCCATCGAGATACACATTTTAAGATAGGTCTTTTCAAGCTCTATCGATACCTGCAACCCAAAACATTCTGCGAGGCCCTGTTTGGGAAATATTTGTGGTTAACTAAAATTACAGAATTTCGACCCAGCCAATGAAAAGTATCTGTCGGTGGCGTTAATTCCGCCCTGTTTGGGAAATATTTGTGGTTAACTAAAATTACAGAATTTCGACCCAGACAATGAAAAGTATCTGTCGGTGGCGTTAATTCGGCAACCAAGCCTTGAAAAAATATGCGGCTTTCACTGGTTGGTAGCTAACAAATAGACCTTTCCAGCGATGTTAAAATCATCGTAATACTCGCCAATTTTCATTTTTTCAGTTTTACGAAAAAATCGTGGGCTAACCCCTTGTCAAAAAAAAATAATTTTTTCATCAGTGTTCCAAAACCCATCGAGATACACATTTTAAGATAGGTCTTTTCAAGCTCTATCGATACCTGCAACCCAAAACATTCTGCGAGGTCCTGTTCGGGAAATATTTTTGGTCAACTGAAATTACAGAATTTCGACCCAGACAATGAAAAGTATCTGTCGGTGGCGTTAATTCGGCAACCAAGCCTTGAAAAAATATGCGGCTTTCACTGGTTGGTAGCTAACAAATAGACCTTTGCAACGATGTGAAAGTCGTCGCAATACTCGACAATTTTTATTTCTTCAGTTTTACGAAAAAATCGTGGGCTAACCCCTTGTCAAAAAAAAATAATTTTTTCATCAGTGTTCCAAAACCCATCGAGATACACATTTTAAGATAGGTCTTTTCAAGCTCTATCGATACCTGCAACCCAAAACATTCTGCGAGGCCCTGTTTGGGAAATATTTGTGGTTAACTAAAATTACAGAATTTCGACCCAGCCAATGAAAAGTATCTGTCGGTGGCGTTAATTCCGCAACCAAGCCTTGAAAAAATATGCGGCTTTCACTGGTTGGTAGCTAACAAATAGACCTTTCCAGCGATGTTAAAATCATCGTAATACTCGCCAATTTTCATTTTTTCAGTTTTACGAAAAAATCGTGGGCTAACCCCTTGTCAAAAAAAAAATAATTTTTTCATCAGTGTTCCAAAACCCATCGAGATACACATTTTAAGATAGGTCTTTTCAAGCTCTATCGATACCTGCAACCCAAAACATTCTGCGAGGTCCTGTTCGGGAAATATTGTTGGTCAACTGAAATTACAGAATTTCGACCCAGACAATGAAAAGTATCTGTCGGTGGGGTTAATTCGGCAACCAAGCCTTGAAAAAATATGCGTCTTTCACTGGTTGGTAGCTAACAAATAGACCTTTGCAACGATGTGAAAGTCGTCGCAATACTCGACAATTTTTATTTCTTCAGTTTTACGAAAAAATCGTGGGCTAACCCCTTGTCAAAAAAAAAAGAATTTTTTCGTCAGTGTTCCAAAACCCATCGAGATACACATTTTGAGATAGGTCTTTTCAAGCTCTATCGATACCTGCAACCCAAAATATTCTGCGAGGCCCTGTTTGGGAAATATTTGTGGTTAACTAAAATTACAGAATTTCGACCCAGCCAATGAAAAGTATCTGTCGGTGGCGTTAATTCGGCAACCAAGCCTTGAAAAAATATGCGGCTTTCACTGGTTGGTAGCTAACAAATAGACCTTTCCAGCGATGTTAAAATCATCTTAATACTCGCCAATTTTCATTTTTTCAGTTTTACGAAAAAATCGTGGGCTAACCCCTTGTCAAAAAAAAATAATTTTTTCATCAGTGTTCCAAAACCCATCGAGATACACATTTTAAGATAGGTCTTTTCAAGCTCTATCGATACCTGCAACCCAAAACATTCTGCGAGGCCCTGTTTGGGAAATATTTGTGGTTAACTAAAATTACAGAATTTAGACCCAGACAATGAAAAGTATCTGTCGGTGGCGTTAATTCGGCAACCAAGCCTTGAAAAAATATGCGGCTTTCACTGGTTGGTAGCTAACAAATAGACCTTTGCAACGATGTGAAAGTCGTCGCAATACTCGACAATTTTTATTTCTTCAGTTTTACGAAAAAATCGTGGGCTAACCCCTTGTCAAAAAAAAATAATTTTTTCATCAGTGTTCCAAAACCCATCGAGATACACATTTTAAGATAGGTCTTTTCAAGCTCTATCGATACCTGCAACCCAAAACATTCTGCGAGGCCCTGTTTGGGAAATATTTGTGGTTAACTAAAATTACAGAATTTCGACCCAGCCAATGAAAAGTATCTGTCGGTGGCGTTAATTCCGCAACCAAGCCTTGAAAAAATATGCGGCTTTCACTGGTTGGTAGCTAACAAATAGACCTTTGCAACGATGTGAAAGTCGTCGCAATACTCGACAATTTGTATTTCTTCAGTTTTACGAAAAAATCGTGGGCTAACCCCTTGTCAAAAAAAAAAGAATTTTTTCATCAGTGCTCCAAAACCCATCGAGATACACATTTTAAGATAGGTCTTTTCAAGCTCTATCGATACCTGCAACCCAAAACATTCTGCGAGGTCCTGTTCGGGAAATATTTTTGGTCAACTGAAATTACAGAATTTCGACCCAGACAATGAAAAGTATCTGTCGGTGGGGTTAATTCGGCAACCAAGCCTTGAAAAAATATGCGGCTTTCACTGGTTGGTAGCTAACAAATAGACCTTTGCAACGATGTGAAAGTCGTCGCAATACTCGACAATTTTTATTTCTTCAGTCTTACGAAAAAATCGTGGGCTAACCCCTTGTCAAAAAAAAATAATTTTTTCATCAGTGTTCCAAAACCCATCGAGATACATATTTTAAGATAGGTCTTTTCAAGCTCTATCGATACCTGCAACCCAAAACATTCTGCGAGGCCCTGTTTGGGAAATATTTGTGGTTAACTAAAATTACAGAATTTCGACCCAGCCAATGAAAAGTATCTGTCGGTGGCGTTAATTCCGCAACCAAGCCTTGAAAAAATATGCGGCTTTCACTGGTTGGTAGCTAACAAATAGACCTTTCCAGCGATGTTAAAATCATCGTAATACTCGCCAATTTTCATTTTTTCAGTTTTACGAAAAAATCGTGGGCTAACCCCTTGTCAAAAAAAAATAATTTTTTCATCAGTGTTCCAAAACCCATCGAGATACACATTTTAAGATAGGTCTTTTCAAGCTCTATCGATACCTGCAACCCAAAACATTCTGCGAGGCCCTGTTTGGGAAATATTTGTGGTTAACTAAAATTACAGAATTTCGACCCAGCCAATGAAAAGTATCTGTCGGTGGCGTTAATTCCGCAACCAAGCCTTGAAAAAATATGCGGCTTTCACTGGTTGGTAGCTAACAAATAGACCTTTGCAACGATGTGAAAGTCGTCGCAATACTCGACAATTTGTATTTCTTCAGTTTTACGAAAAAATCGTGGGCTAACCCCTTGTCAAAAAAAAAAGAATTTTTTCATCAGTGCTCCAAAACCCATCGAGATACACATTTTAAGATAGGTCTTTTCAAGCTCTATCGATACCTGCAACCCAAAACATTCTGCGAGGTCCTGTTCGGGAAATATTTTTGGTCAACTGAAATTACAGAATTTCGACCCAGACAATGAAAAGTATCTGTCGGTGGCGTTAATTCCGCAACCAAGCCTTGAAAAAATATGCGGCTTTCACTGGTTGGTAGCTAACAAATAGACCTTTGCAACGATGTGAAAGTCGTCGCAATACTCGACAATTTGTATTTCTTCAGTTTTACGAAAAAATCGTGGGCTAACCCCTTGTCAAAAAAAAATAATTTTTTCATCAGTGTTCCAAAACCCATCGAGATACACATTTTAAGATAGGTCTTTTCAAGCTCTATCGATACCTGCAACCCAAAACATTCTGCGAGGCCCTGTTTGGGAAATATTTGTGGTTAACTAAAATTACAGAATTTCGACCCAGCCAATGAAAAGTATCTGTCGGTGGCGTTAATTCCGCAACCAAGCCTTGAAAAAATATGCGGCTTTCACTGGTTGGTAGCTAACAAATAGACCTTTCCAGCGATGTTAAAATCATCGTAATACTCGCCAATTTTCATTTTTTCAGTTTTACGAAAAAATCGTGGGCTAACCCCTTGTCAAAAAAAAATAATTTTTTCATCAGTGTTCCAAAACCCATCGAGATACACATTTTAAGATAGGTCTTTTCAAGCTCTATCGATACCTGCAACCCAAAACATTCTGCGAGGCCCTGTTTGGGAAATATTTGTGGTTAACTAAAATTACAGAATTTCGACCCAGACAATGAAAAGTATCTGTCGGTGGCGTTAATTCGGCAACCAAGCCTTGAAAAAATATGCGGCTTTCACTGGTTGGTAGCTAACAAATAGACCTTTCCAGCGATGTGAAAGTCGTCGCAATACTCGACAATTTTTATTTCTTCAGTTTTACGAAAAAATCGTGGGCTAACCCCTTGTCAAAAAAAAATAATTTTTTCATCAGTGTTCCAAAACCCATCGAGATACACATTTTAAGATAGGTCTTTTCAAGCTCTATCGATACCTGCAACCCAAAACATTCTGCGAGGCCCTGTTTGGGAAATATTTGTGGTTAACTAAAATTACAGAATTTCGACCCAGCCAATGAAAAGTATCTGTCGGTGGCGTTAATTCCGCAACCAAGCCTTGAAAAAATATGCGGCTTTCACTGGTTGGTAGCTAACAAATAGACCTTTGCAACGATGTGAAAGTCGTCGCAATACTCGACAATTTTTATTTCTTCAGTTTTACGAAAAAATCGTGGGCTAACCCCTTGTCAAAAAAAAATAATTTTTTCATCAGTGTTCCAAAACCCATCGAGATACACATTTTAAGATAGGTCTTTTCAAGCTCTATCGATACCTGCAACCCAAAACATTCTGCGAGGCCCTGTTTGGGAAATATTTGTGGTTAACTAAAATTACAGAATTTCGACCCAGCCAATGAAAAGTATCTGTCGGTGGCGTTAATTCCGCAACCAAGCCTTGAAAAAATATGCGGCTTTCACTGGTTGGTAGCTAACAAATAGACCTTTGCAACGATGTGAAAGTCATCGCAATACTCGACAATTTTTATTTCTTCAGTTTTACGAAAAAATCGTGGGCTAACCCCTTGTCAAAAAAAAATAATTTTTTCATCAGTGTTCCAAAACCCATCGAGATACACATTTTAAGATAGGTCTTTTCAAGCTCTATCGATACCTGCAACCCAAAACATTCTGCGAGGTCCTGTTCGGGAAATATTTTTGGTCAACTGAAATTACAGAATTTCGACCCAGACAATGAAAAGTATCTGTCGGTGGGGTTAATTCGGCAACCAAGCCTTGAAAAAATATGCGGCTTTCACTGGTTGGTAGCTAACAAATAGACCTTTGCAACGATGTGAAAGTCGTCGCAATACTCGACAATTTTTATTTCTTCAGTTTTACGAAAAAATCGTGGGCTAACCCCTTGTCAAAAAAAAATAATTTTTTCATCAGTGTTCCAAAACCCATCGAGATACACATTTTAAGATAGGTCTTTTCAAGCTCTATCGATACCTGCAACCCAAAACATTCTGCGAGGTCCTGTTCGGGAAATATTTTTGGTCAACTGAAATTACAGAATTTCGACCCAGACAATGAAAAGTATCTGTCGGTGGGGTTAATTCGGCAACCAAGCCTTGAAAAAATATGCGGCTTTCACTGGTTGGTAGCTAACAAATAGACCTTTGCAACGATGTGAAAGTCGTCGCAATACTCGACAATTTTTATTTCTTCAGTTTTACGAAAAAATCGTGGGCTAACCCCTTGTCAAAAAAAAATAATTTTTTCATCAGTGTTCCAAAACCCATCGAGATACACATTTTAAGATAGGTCTTTTCAAGCTCTATCGATACCTGCAACCCAAAACATTCTGCGAGGTCCTGTTCGGGAAATATTTTTGGTCAACTGAAATTACAGAATTTCGACCCAGACAATGAAAAGTATCTGTCGGTGGCGTTAATTCGGCAGCCAAGCCTTGAAAAAATATGCGGCTTTCACTGGTTGGTAGCTAACAAATAGACCTTTCCAGCGATGTTAAAATCATCGTAATACTCGCCAATTTTCAGTTTTACGAAAAAATCGTGGGCTAACCCCTTGTCAAAAAAAAATAATTTTTTAATCAGTGTTGCAAAACCCATCGAGATACACATTTTAAGATAGGTCTTTTCAAGCTCTATCGATACCTGCAACCCAAAACATTCTACGAGGTCCTGTTTGGGAAATATTTGTGGTTAACTGAAATTACAGAATTTCGACCCAGACAATGAAAAGTATCTGTCGGTGGCGTTAGTTCCGCAACCAAGCCTTGAAAAAATATGCGGCTTTCACTGGTTGGTAGCTAACAAATAGACCTTTCCAGCGATGTTAAAATCATCGTAATACTCGCCAATTTTTATTTTTTCAGTTTTACGAAAAAATCGTGGGCTAACCCCTTGTCAAAAAAAAAATAATTTTTTCATCAGTGTTCCAAAACCCATCGAGATACACATTTTAAGATAGGTCTTTTCAAGCTCTATCGATACCTGCAACCCAAAACATTCTGCGAGGTCCTCTTCGGGAAATATTTTTGGTCAACTGAAATTACAGAATTTCGACCCAGACAATGAAAAGTGTCTGTCGGTGGCGTTAATTCCGCAACCAAGCCTTGAAAAAATATGCGGCTTTCACTGGTTGGTAGCTAACAAATAGACCTTTCCAGCGATGTTAAAATCATCGTAATACTCGCCAATTTTTATTTTTTCAGTTTTACGAAAAAATCGTGGGCTAACCCCTTGTCAAAAAAAAATAATTTTTTCATCAGTGTTCCAAAACCCATCGAGATACACATTTTGAGATAGGTCTTTTCAAGCTCTATCGATACCTGCAACCCAAAACATTCTGCGAGGTCCTGTTCGGGAAATATTTTTGGTCAACTGAAATTACAGAATTTCGACCCAGACAAAAGTATCTGTCGGTGGCGTTAATTCGGCAACCAAGCCTTGAAAAAATATGCGGCTTTCACTGGTTGGTAGCTAACAAATAGACCTTTTCAACGATGTAAAAGTCGTCGCAATACTCGACAATTTTTATTTCTTCAGTTTTACGAAAAAATCGTGGGCTAACCCCTTGTCAAAAAAAAATAATTTTTTCATCAGTGTTCCAAAACCCATCGGGATACACATTTTAAGATAGGTCTTTTCAAGCTCTAGCGATTCCTGCAACCCAAAACATAATGCGAGACCCTGTTTGGGAAATATTTGTGGTTAACTAAAATTACAGAATTTCGACCCAGCCAATGAAAAGTATCTGTCGGTGGCGTTAATTCGGCAGCCAAGCCTTGAAAAAATATGCGGCTTTCACTGGTTGGTAGCTAACAAATAGACCTTTCCAGCGATGTTAAAATCATCGTAATACTCGCCAATTTTTATTTTTTCAGTTTTACGAAAAAATCGTGGGCTAACCCCTTGTAAAAAAAAAAATAATTTTTTAATCAGTGTTGCAAAACCCATCGAGATACACATTTTAAGATAGGTCTTTTCAAGCTCTATCGATACCTGCAACCCAAAACATTCTACGAGGTCCTGTTTGGGAAATATTTGTGGTTAACTGAAATTACAGAATTTCGACCCAGACAATGAAAAGTATCTGTCGGTGGCGTTAGTTCCGCAACCAAGCCTTGAAAAAATATGCGGCTTTCACTGGTTGGTAGCTAACAAATAGACCTTTCCAGCGATGTTAAAATCATCGTAATACTCGCCAATTTTTATTTTTTCAGTTTTACGAAAAAATCGTGGGCTAACCCCTTGTCAAAAAAAAATAATTTTTTCATCAGTGTTCCAAAACCCATCGAGATACACATTTTAAGATAGGTCTTTTCAAGCTCTATCGATACCTGCAACCCAAAACATTCTGCGAGGCCCTGTTTGGGAAATATTTGTGGTTAACTAAAATTACAGAATTTCGACCCAGACAATGAAAAGAATCTGTCGGTGGCGTTAATTCGGCAACCAAGCCTTGAAAAAATATGCGGCTTTCACTGGTTGGTAGCTAACAAATAGACCTTTCCAGCGATGTTAAAATCATCGTAATACTCGCCAATTTTTATTTTTTCAGTTTTACGAAAAAATCGTGGGCTAACCCCTTGTCAAAAAAAAAATTTGTCATCAGTGTTCCAAAACCCATCGAGATATACATTTTAAGATAGGTCTTTTCAAGCTCTATCGATACCTGCAACCCAAAACATTCTGCGAGGTCCTGTTCGGGAAATATTTTTGGTCAACTGAAATTACAGAATTTCGACCCAGACAATGAAAAGCCTTGAAAAAATATGCGGCTTTCACTGGTTGGTAGCTAACAAATAGACCTTTCCAGCGATGTTAAAATCATCAATACTCGACAATTTTTATTTCTTTAGTTTTACAAAAAATTGTGTAAGTTGGTAAATATCATATATGTTATTCCAATCAATGTTTGCAATACTCACAGTTTTAATTCAGCTTTAATTGAAAGGTAAAGGTTTTAATTAATACCAGTGTTGAAGGAGTATTCAGCTTCAAGAAATAAAACAACTTACATATTTATGTTTACTGAGGCATTTATTTTACATATATAATCTCATAAATTTTAATGTATATAATAATATAGTTCATGTTTTCATTTTTCTGTCGGTATTTGTTTTTTATTTTTTTATTATTTTTAACATTCATAGTTTATTGTTATTAACTGTGTTTTTCTTTTGCTTATCTCCTGTGTTGGTTTTGTTTTATTTTTGTTTTTTTATTAATAATAATTCCATCCACGTTTCTTTTCATTAATAACATATAATTTATTATTCCAACGTATTTTATTTTCTTGCCTGTATTGAATATACATAAATATATATATATAATATATATATATTTAATGTTTAGTAATTAATAACACATTTACATTTTTTGTTTTATTTTTTAATATTATTAAATTTTTAATAAATTTGAAAACAATACAAAGTTATATGAAATAATCGAATTAAGTTTTCTCATGGTTTTGTTTTATTTTTATGATTTATTAATAGTTTTATTATTTTCATGTTAATTACTGGTATATTTATAAGCATTTATTTGTTGCGCTGCTTCAGATAATAAACCACGTTGAACTGAAAACAGATTGATGAAGGAATTTAGGGAAGTTTTGAAAAAGAAGTTTTTGATTAATTTCGAACAATAAGCCTCCATTAAATCTGTTTACCTTAGTTTTTAAATATTTGGAGTAAAATATAAATATTGAGTTGTGTCCAATGAATTTGAGCAAATAGAACTGTAATTAAGCTATAGCCAAATGCATCACGTCTTGTCAACACTGGTGGTATTAAAATTGAGTTTGGTCAGCAACAGCGACCAATTTTAAACCGAACTTCTGCATCATTAACTAAGTATCGAAATGTTCCAATGCAGACTCTTGAAAACGCCTTATTTTAAGTCACTTCTGGTAATAGGGTAAATTTTAATAGGCACTCGTATTACTATGAAGGGATTGGAATACAGTATTAGGCCAGACATTTTGAACTCATTCTAATATGGGTAAAGAAAAGCAAGAAGCAAGAAAAGCTTTTAAATTAGCTTCAATTACACTAAAATCGAGATGTAAGGACTTCACAAAAACCACTACAAATACTTACGGCCGCGGCGGCGAAGAGAACCAAGGAATCTTAATGTGGCTCCTGATGGAGTTAATATATGCTATATCAGTAAAGTGATTTATTGTGAAAATGATTCCTTGAAATGAAATCAAAATTCATCAGAGAAAATGGCGTTTTATCAAAGATTTTTAGATATTGATTCTGAAGACTCCGGAAACAGTGAATGCAGTGGAGACAACTCTGCTATGGCTATAATATTTATTTCTTTACCAGAAGAATATATATCAGAATAGATTTGTAGGAATGCCTTTGAAGTTAGGCAAAGAAAAGTTATTTTAAACATGGTTTTGTGTAAAGCAGACTGTTCTTCTCCGATTGCAAAAGAAAAATGTCTTATTTTGATTTTCCTTTTTACTTTTAATGTTAAAATTTTAACTTTGTTTTCATTGCACTTTGTAAGTTTATATAAATTTATTAACCAGTTTTAGAGAAAAATCGAAATAAAAACAAAAACTGTAAGAAAAATTCGTAAGTGAAAAAGTTTCATTTTTGTAGAAAGTTTATTTTTTTGTTTTTTTTTTTTTGTTTTTTTTTTAATTGTTTTTAGCACGTTGAATCACATACATTTATGTATATATAAAATTATATATTTTATTTTAAGGAAAATCAAGAGTCGTTGCTATTTATTAATTAATATTCTTTTCTTATTTTCTCTCCTGAAAAACAGAACACTTTTATTTTTTATTTTTTTTTTGATTTAATTAATTTTAATTTTTATATTTATGTATATATAATTTTTTTTTGTTATTATTTAACAAACATAAAAAGAAATGAGTTAATAAAATACAACATTTTAATTATTCTTGTAATATATTTACAAAGCTAAATGATTTTTTTGTTTTATTTTAAAAGATTGATAAAAACAGTGTTTTGTTATATACAAAAAATTCATGTTTTATTTATGAAGTATACAAACATAATTAAAAAAATAAATACAAAAATATTTATTTACACTTATAGTTATATTAAATGATGTTTTTGTTTTTATTATTTATAAATAATGTACATTACTTGTAAGTAAATAGTTTTTTTTTTTAATTTGTTTTATAATCATTTTTGTTTTGTTTATTTCAATTGAATTTAAGTTTTTGTTTTGTTTTTCTTTTTGAAAATTTTGTTTGTGCTTTCAACAATTATATTTTTTTGAAAAAAAATCTTGTGTGCAATTTACATTTACGAAAAGATCGTTTTAATAATTTTGTTTTTATATATATCTAATTCACAATACATAATGCAACAAATTTAAAAATTTTATTTTCTTTAAAGAATATATTTAAGAAAATCTCTCCTTTAAATAAAATTATGTTTAAATTTTTTTAAATAAAAATGTGCAACGTTTTTTTTTTTTTAATATAATTATTTTAGTGCAAAAAAGTAAAAAAGATTATTTGTTAATAATTTTTGTTTTTTATTCAAATTACTAGCTCATCTCTGGTTTGTGTTTGAATCTTTTGTTTTGTCTTAATTTTTGTTCTCTTTTAGGAAGAAAATTGTTTTATTTGAGTGGTTTTGCTGATGCTTGTATTTTTAATAAACTACAATTTAATCATTTTTATGGTTCATCTAACAATTAATATATCATAAATACATACTTTTAATTTTAATATTTTTTGGTATTGTATATGAAACTACGGGTTCAATAATTTTTAAATTGTGCAAATATAAGTGCATTAAGGTGCATCACAACAATTATTTTGTTTATACTTTAATTAATTTATTATTACTATGTAGTATTTATATATTCGGCACATACAATCTTAGCAATACAAGCTTTTCTTTTTGTTAATATTGGATAGGGTAAGGTTATATTGTATTGGATTTATTTAATTTTTGTTTTGGAAAAAAATAAGTATTATTATTATCTCATTGCTGATGGTGGAAATTGTTTTGTTTTTGAAAACTTAAAGGGAGCATTTTTAGCAATTTGTAAAATAAAAGTAAAAGAAAACACTTACCAAAGAGAAGAAGTATAATGTTTTTCTATAATTTATCACTTAGGACGGATTTTCATTAACTTTGTAGGTTTCTTTTGGTATTGGTTTTTTTTCTTTATTTTATTTTTAAATAGTAAAGTATTTTTGAATGAGAAGCAATGAGCTCTTGTTTTTTGTTTTTTTTTAAATAAAAACACGGTTCGATTTTATTGTATTTTATTTTTCTCTGTCAGTTTTCCTCCTCTATTACCGTTTTATATTTTTAATTCTCTCTTTTTTAAGGTACATGTGACTACTATATCCTAAAATATATTTGTTTGTTAATACTTAATACTTTTTTGAATGAAAATAAAAATACAAATGATAATAATAATAATAAAGATAAGTAAATACACATCTATACATCTATAAATATAATATTTTTATTTTTTGTTTTTCTTAAGGAAACAAGCAATTCCAATTATATAAGTACGCTTTTCTTGCAGTAAATAACATTAATTTTTTATTTGTAGAAATTAAAAATAGTTTTTGTTTTGTTTTTAATATTTTGTTTTTTTTTGATTTTTTACAAGGCATAGTTTAGCTATAAAACATTAACCTAATAACAGTTCTTTTGTTTTTGTTTTTCAAAAAAGTTTAAAAGTGCATTTTTATATATTCAAATACTTTAGTTTATAAGTGCAATAATATCACATACTGTGTGCAGTGCAGTTTGGGTTTTATAAAAAGAAACAATACACATTACAATAATTAATATTTAATTTTTTTTTTAAATTAAGAACGTAAAATGTATACAATTTTATTGCCCAAAAATTTTACTGATACATTTTTATTATTAAAATAAAAACAAAAATAATAATTAAGGAAAAACAAAACAAAAAAATTGACTAATTACATTGCTTTTTGTTGTTCACATGATATTTAGTATATATTTATATGTTTTTTTTTTTGAAAATTGAGAAATTAAATATTTTTACAACTGATATAAAAATACATCAATATTTTTATTTTTCTAATTGGTGCAGTGTTTAATTTCGATTATATAAGTGCAAATTGGTGATATTGTTTGTTTGTTTAAATTTTTTTATAAACAATAACAAAAAAAAAACAAAACATACACATAATAATATATTCATTATATTACAGTCTAAAAGATATTTTTGTTTAGTTTTAAAATATGGTAAAAAATATGCGATAAATCTAGGTTATTATTATTATATTAATGTTACGTTTTATTCTTTTTGTTATTATTTTTTAATGAGTTGGTTTAATACTACTTGCATTGAGTGCATTGCTTTTATGAAAATATTTGTTGTAGTTTAAAAAAAATTAAATTTGTATTTTTCAAGAAACGTATACATATACTTTATGGGACTTTTTGTAGTAAGTTAATGTGTGTATTTTGTTTGGTGTTAGGATAGAATAGAGGAAATGTTGTTGAGTTGAGGTGAGAGACACTGATAGAGGAAAATGCATTTTTTTTGTTTAAATAAAAATAGCTTATATTTTTAAATATAACAACAAAAAAAACAGGTTAATATTTGCAAACGATGGGAAAAAAAGAAAACAATAAAAGTGTAAGATAAATAATTTGTTAAAGATTTTTATTTGTTTTATTTTACTCTTATTGGCTACAAATAGAACAATCGTAAGGCTATCGGCCAAACCATAGCTATAAAGGTTATTATAGTGAAGGTTTATAAAAATCGTTTTTGTAGACTTTAAGATTTGTCTCTTTCAAATTTTTACCCGATATTTTAAATGTTAGATTGTTACAAAAACAAACTTGATTGTAGTATGACAACTTGGGTGGGCTGGAATTTTATTTTATACGAGTGCCAATCCGATGAGTGAACTCCATAAGACCATTCCCATGAACAAATATTTATTTTTAAATCTATGATTTTAATTGTTTGTGATAAACTAGGGCAAATATGAAGAAATTTAAATATATGTACACCAAAATATATACATACAAAAGAGCCAAGAATTCGAATGTACAAAAAGCTGTTAATGTTAAGTTTTACTGTAATATTATTTATTATTAGAAGAAAATAGTAGTTGCCACGCCCATTTAAATAAAAACCGATAGTTGTTTTTAAGTTAATTTGTTTTCAGCCTGCTAATAAACTCAACCGAGCTTCGTTCTCTTAACCGCCTTTCAAAAAGAAAGGGGACGGTTGGCTGGGTGTAAGCGGGGAAGAAAGATTTCAGATACTTCACCAATCAACTTTTAAAGCAGATTTAACACTATACAAATTTTATTTGGAAGACTCTTAGTGGAAGTTTAGCCAAAGTTTAAACCGTTTTTTCCAGTTTTAGAAACTAATTTAATTGAAGTAAATAAAGTATAACAAAAAATGCTTAGTCAATTCATTCATTCTTAGCATCATATCGATAACAAAAATCTGATCTGTCATTATTAAGAATCACTCTACTTAAAATAAATTGATAACAACCCTGTGTATATTTACAGCTTAGTGACGAAATTGACGACAACCAGTATTCTAATTTTTTTAACTTCCCAAAGGAAGTTATTGTAATGGGTCCGATTTGTCAAATTGAAAATTTTGACATTTCTCGACGTTTCAAGGTCCCTAGAGTCGAAATAAAAGATTTTTAGAAAGATGTCTTCAAATAAATTTTGTTATACAGATAATAAGGCAGAAAGATGCAGAAAGGGCTCTCAAGAAAATTGCGTGGGTGGTTTTTTTACCATAGCAGTTTAAAAAAAAGGTGAAAATTTTGGTTAACCCTTAATATCTTACGAACCAAAAATGCTAAAGACTTGAATTAAATTTTATATAATATATTGTAACGTGATACCAAACAAGTATATTTTTGAAAAAAATCCAGTTAACAGTTTCTTTATAAATCAAAAAAACTGAAAAAAAAATTTATTTATTTATCTCCAAAACAATTTTGTGCAACGAAGAATAATGTTTTTGACATCTGGTAAAATTTTGAGAAAAATCGAATTGATAGTTTTTTTATAAAAAATAAAAACCTAAAAAAAACATTACTCAAAGTTGGTAAAAATTGAATTTCGACTCAAATATCTTTTCAAAACTTTGAGAAAGTGGCTTAAAACTACTTTTATCTTTCAAAAAATATTGTTGTCAACATTCAGTAAAATTTTGAAAAAAATCGAATTAATAGTTTTCTTACAAAAAATAAAATCTTAAAAGAAAATTTAACAAAAGTTGGTAAAAATTGATTTTCGACTCAAATATCTTTTCAAAAATTTTGAGATTATGGCTTCCAACGAATTTTAACTTATAGTAATTATTGTTTTGAACATTCGGAAAAATTTTGAGAAAAATCGAATTGACAGTTTTTTTACAAAAAATAAAAACCTAAACAAAAAAATTAATAAAAGTTGGTAAAAATTGATTTTCGACTCAAATATCTTTTTAAAAATTTGAGATATTGGGTTTTAACTACTTTTATCTTTTAAAAAATAATGTTGTCAACATGCAGTAAAATTTTGAGAAAAATCGAATTGACAGTTTTTTTTACAAAAAATAAAAACTTAAACGAAAATTTAACAAAAGTTGGTAAAAATTAATTTTCGACGCAAATATCTTTTCAAAACTTTGAGATATTGGCTTTTATCTTTTAAAAAAAAATTGTTTTCAACATTCAGTAAAATTTTGATAACAATCTAATTGACAGTTTTTTTACAAAAATTAAAAACCTAACAAAAAAACAATACTAAAACGTGGTAAAAATTTACTTTCGACTCAAATAGCTTTTCAAAAATTAAAAATATTGCCTTCAAACTTTTTTTATTTCACAGAAAATATTGTTTTCGATATTCAGTGGTTTTTTATAAAAATCCAACAGTCCATTTTTTCATAAAAAATAAAATCTACAAGAAATAGTACGCAAATTTGGTAAAAATTGATGTTCGGTTCTTGATATCTCGCAAATTAATTTAATTCATCTAATTAGTAAAAATTTAAGAAATGCTACTAAAATTGGTAAAAATTTGTTTTTCACTAAAAATCTATTTAACAAAACTACATTTTCAAATTAAACTATTTCTTTATATGAAAAATATTGTTGGTAATTTTAAAATTTTTAAGAATAATTCAACTGACAACTTTCTTAACCCAACACGAAAACCTACAAACTTTTAAGCAAGACAAATCGACAGACGGGATGGGAAGTTATCAGTGTGGGTCGCATCCCAGCCTCTTTTTTTTTTTTATAATAAGCACACACTCAAGGGGATATTACTACCATTATTATGCAGAGGCACAGTGTGAGCACTAAATTACATTATTCTACAACACTGTTAAGTAGTCATTTTAATTCATAACTAAAGTGGGTGCATACCACAACTCGTTAATCAAAAACCACGTTTTTTTTTCATTTTGTTACTATACCTTAGACTTTCCCTTGTGCGAAGATTCAAAATTATACTATATCGATGATTTTCTCACTTCGTCGTCTTTGAAGTGCCTTTAAAAATATTTGTAAGGATTGCAAATTTGAAATTAACGACTTTAATGGCGGTTGAGTTAGAATAGGGTATAAAATTGGCTGAGTTCGTTTCTGTGTAGATGTACGGAGTTGTATTAGGTTAAGTGAAAAGCTTAATTTTATAGTAAAGGAATTTATTCATATACATACAATAATTATTAAAATAGGTTAAGTTATCTTATCTTATCCCACCTGTGCGAGATACATTTTATGACATTTTAAAATAATATAAAAAAAAATAAAATAGGTGGCGCAACAGTCCATGAAGAACCAGGGCCTAGTGACTTACAACTCTCAACCATTCCAGTGTGCGATTAATGCTATTAGAGATGGAAGGGACCTACAGTTTATATGCCGAATCCGAACGGCTACTTTGAGAAAGCAGTTTTCATGACAAGAATTACTTTTGGAGGATTTGTCAATTCCTCGCAAGAGGCAGTACCCGTGAAAAAAGTTAGGTGGCACAGGCAGGGATTGAACCCAGGACCCCTTGCATGACAGTCCAACGCACTAACCATCACGCTACGGGTACTACAAAAAAATAATATACTTATGATATTTTCCACAATTATGCATAAAATTAAATATCTATGCATGAAAACAGACCTAAAAATAGAACAGGTAAAAACAAATTAAAACATTTTGTCTTGTATTGTTGGTGGGTGCAATGGGTTGCGTCTTAGAAAGGTACGACACAGCATCTACTTAACTGATAAGCCCAACTATCCTAATCGGGAAAATTGCAAATGTACTACACTAAATACTTAACTATACCATCTCAGTTATATTACTTAACAGCAAACAATTTGTTTGCACAAAAGAAGCTTTAAATTGGAATCAATTAAATTAGAATTTGAGCCACTGCACTATGCCATTACGATATTAAATTTACAAAATAAAATAGAATTTAAAGCATCAATAAAAAGCTGTCTGCATCGAACAAAGAATTAAGATAATTTGATTCACATTAATTTAACGTCTGGTTAACATCTTATCCATTATCATAAATTATTATTATTATTGTTTGACCTTACAAATAAAAGCTGTAATTCAACATTATTACCAACATAAAAGCAGAAGAGATACTTTCCTCACCCTTATTAATTTATTTGTTTCAAGAGAAGAACAGAGGTTTTTAGGTATACGAGTAAATTAAAATATTTATTTTGAATTGCTAAAATTGAAAACTATTTCATATTGTATAAAATGGCCACCTTTAATCATTTTTAAAGGAAAACTTTCAATTGCAACCACATGAGATTTTTAAACCAGAAAGAACAAAAACACAATAGATATAAATGTAGCTAATCTAATGTAGTTGCTGTCTTCTTGCAGGATATGAAATGAACCAACTTTGAAATTAAATGTTTAAACAGATCTTAAGGATTGTATTCACTCGTAATGTGAAAGGGGATATAGGGGAATGAAAAATAACAATTTCCACATGGAAACGGGAAAAAACACAAGACTCTCTTCATTTCTTCCACCGGATATTGATTTATTTTGTATTTTTCTGTATATAATTTTCTTTTATAAATATGTCTGCATCATCCCTGATGCCTAACACATTCAATTTAATTTAAAATCTGTGACAAAAATAAATTTATCTCCCAATGGATTTTGAGGAAATTTCCTGTTGCAAAAACAAGATACATAAACTCGTATGTTTAGTCGTATGTATTTATATCTTAAATTTCATAAGATTTATGTAAATAATATTTTTAAATTTCCTTACATAACTACGTTTTGGTGTTTTTTGAATGCAGATGGACAAATTCAAACACAATATGAACATCAAATCAAAAATTGAACTTAAGATTTTATTCTCAGGACGTAAAGGGTTGTTTATTCTTTTGTTTGAGGACTAAGTTGCGTTTATTGATTGGACATTCAGCCTCCATTGTATGTGAATTTATGCATGGCATTCTGTGATTTTTGAATAAATTTAATTAGGTATTATTATTATTATTATTATTTTATTGATTTTGCAAAAGAAGATTGCCTCCTGGGGAAACAATTCTCAGGAAAATGTTGCATTTGTGTTTTATATATTTTCAAACTCGATTCATAATAAATGTATTTTAAATATTATAATTTTTTTTTGTTTTTGTGTTTTTGATTTTTAACATTTAATTCTACTTTAACAGAAATCTAAGTTTTTTTTTTTAATTTAAATTTTGTAAAGAATTTATTAGATTTCTCGAAGAAAACATCACTAAAATTTACAACAATTAACTATAATTTGTGTGTGAATAATTGTATTTAGGTATTTAATTGATTTTTAATCTTTCGCAAAATTTCTGTCTAGAAAATTATTTCTTTATCTCAATTGTGTTTTTTTTTTTTTTCATTGCATTCCCTAATATTATATAAATATTTTGTTTTTATTTTTATAATCCATGGATTAGTTTAACATCTAGACAGACAAATATTTAAATCTACAAATTTGTATTAAGTTTAATTATATTAAAATTATTTATGTGTATTATTTAAATTTTGTATATAATTATTGTTGTATTATGATGGTGAAATTTTACAATCTTCCTTTTTCTGATAAACAAATGCAATTCATTGACTGAGAATTGTTAAGTAATTCATATGGGATTTAATATTCTTATCAATATCTGGATAGAATTTCTTGGAATTATAAATACAACGATTTTGTTGTGCTACATAAATATTGTTTTCATAACAGATTTCCGGTGAGAAAAATTAAGGTTAAAATCAAGATAAAAGCAGAGGAAGATGAAATGCTAGAAGTTTGGGTGGATGTGTCTGACACATCCGACATCGAGATACATTTTTTGATAATAATGTTGACTTATAAATGGAATAATGTGTTACGGTATCTTTTTACTGTTTAACATCTCATACTCTTCCGAGGATATGGCCATAATGTAAAAGTAAAATATAAACAAAATAAATAGAAATAAACCTTAGACGATTTAAAAACATAAAAACAAAAAATAATTTACTTAGTACTTTCTTAAAGTTTGGTTCATTTCAATCCATCTCAATGACTGTAATAAACTTTTATAAAAAATAAAAAACTTATTTGTTTAATATTGAAACGAATTACTCATGTAGGTAATTATTATAAAGTATTTTTGAATAGAAAATTGGATCTTGATTAAAAAATAAAAATAATGAATTTCTATCGGGAATGAGAGTTTTGACTGTTTTTCATGATATTTATTTTATATAAATGAATACGAAATACAAACATCTTTTTCCTGGGATGAAAAGGCTATGAGGTTGATAATGATGATAGAAATTTACATTATAAAATTATATAAGTTAGATAACGAGAAGATATATGTACCTACGAGGGGATGCAAAGGTTGTTTTTGGTTGGTTTTAATTTAAATGTTTAATCATATTTTATATCTCAAAATATTAAGGTTTCCAATTGTTTTAAGAAATTAGGAGCATAGGTATAATACATGTATTCAAAAGAGCAATAGTAAAAGTCTTCTATAAGAATTTAATTTAAATTAATTGAAGATGAAAGGAATTAGCTTTGGTTATCGGAATTTGTTTGTGATAGTGTTGACGAGAAAAAGTGGCACATATATTGAATAAGTTTTTTATTGGAGTTTTAATTAAGTTTATTGATTGAAAATGAAGGCTGGTTAAAATATATTAAGATTTAACTTTTTTGTTCAAAATATTAATGCATAATAAGAATATATGAAAAATTAATATCGGTTAAGTCAAATTAGTTTAAGAAGTAAGAGTTGTACATAGATTACGAACTCATCGATTTTTGATTACATCCTTTTAACTTTTATGGGGAATAAAACGGATCCAGTTTTCTGGATAGTTAGTATGAGTTTTTTTTCTTTTTAAGTTGTTTTACAAATTCTTTGATGAAATTCGATAGAAAATTATTTCTAAAATTATTAATTATTTAACAATTAATTTGAGTAAAACATAATAGAAATAATCTTATTTTGTTGGAATAAAATCGAGTTTTCTGTAATGAATATTTAAAAGACGGTCAATAAGACAGTAACGTATGTATTTTAGAATTTGAACAACATTTTGAAAGGCAAATTTAGTCTTGGCAGATTTTTGACTTGTTAAATTTATTTTTTGTTCACGAAGAAGAAGACAGTCAATTAAAAAACAAATAAATAGAAAATTTCATGGATTAATAAAGTCAAATATTTTTTCTTATATCTTCTTGATCCTTAATTAAAAGGAAAGAGTGTATTGCATATTATCACTCAATCTGGAAACATTTAAAACAATAGATAATTAAATACAAAATAATTAATGTATGTATATATAATAAACTATTATAGCAAAATCGGCAACACGTTGCTGTGGCTCAGTTGAACTAACATTATATTTTACTCAACCTAAATGAACTGTGTAGCCTTGTTTGTAATTATCTAAGTTTTCTATGCATATTTTTTGAAACTGAAAAAAACATACTTAAATATACTCGTACCTATTATATGGAAAATTAAAAAATTGATCGGTTCAGAATAGTTTCGGAATTAATCATGGACAAAAACCGTGAAACGCAATTTTTCTTCATAAAGTGATGATGCAGATAAAGAAAAAATAAACATTAGTAATAAAAGATTGTAAATAATATTGGATTAATTAACTTTTAAAAAAAAACGGCAGTATAACAACACTGGTCAAATTTATTTTTCCAATGGTTTTTGATGGCCTTAATTCAAATCCGGCTTCAAAATTAGTCTATTACGTAAGATAGAGAGATTTAGATATTAATTTTTAAAATTCGAAAAAACACCGTATATGTATGTATATGTAAGGCTTCTTAGGCCGCGGCCACGCAGTAAGCGGCTGATCGAAAAAAAAAATATAAAACATATGAAATCACATAGAAGCGGCCACGCAATGAGCGAGCGGCGAAACAAAATTCTGAGCGGCTAAGCGGCGCCGCTCAGCAACCAAACCTGTTTTAATTTTCTGAGCGGCAAGAAGTAAAGATGGTCAAAGTAAACATTGAGTTGTTAATTTCGTGTGTGCAATCTCGACTTTAACTACTAATCGCTCAAAAGCAGTCGCTCAGTGCCTGGCCATACGTCGCTTAGAGTTGCCGCTCAGCCACTTGCCGCTCAGCCGCTTAGCCGCTTACTGCGTGGCCGAGGCCTTATGGCTGTCTAAATTCATGAGGTAGCTTTTTAATACAATTCGTGATTGTTTTAAAAATCTATAATCCATAACTTCAATATTCAGTTGAAACATTCATAGTAATTCATAAAATTTTCGAAAAATATTCATAAGATGTTATAATTCACGTGTCTCGTGTTTAAAAAACCGCTAAAGCATTTGTGCTAAAACGGTTTTCAACAGAAAAGGGCAAAACGGATGAAATTACTCTTCGTTCTTGTAACAAATCCGATTCTAAACACTTCTACCATATCAAGCTTTTGAAATATTTAAGAAAAATTAAAAATAATGTTGAAAACGTGTATTTTTAAAATTTGTGGAATATAGTTAAAGTTCGGATTTGCAATCCGAACTAAAAATTAACACCCCAAAACTTATTTTCCAATAATGTGAATGCATTAAATTCAAGGCTTGCTCAAAACTTCATATAGATTTGAATAAAGGCTAAGAACTAATGAGAATTTTCAAAAAATAACAAGATACTAAAATGATTTCAACTGTAACTACATACCTACATACATAGAAGACAAAGATTTGTACAATTTAATGTTAAGGGATGTGTTGTGCTTTAATTAAGCCTTTCAAACGCCGTTTATGATTGGCTTTACTTCTTTTAAAGTTGTATATTTAAAAACCTGATGTGATAGAAAAATGTTAAGGCAAAATTTTAAATCAGGACAACTTTAGGCTTGTTTCACACTATACGGTTTTGACCTTACGGCAAAAAAAACCGGACGGCGACATTTTGTTAGAGGCGCGAGGAAGAGCATATACGCTTTCATATTATACGGTCACGGTCTCTAGCAAAATGTCGCCGTTCCGTTTTTTTTTCCGTACGGTCAAAACCGTATAGTGTGAAACATTCCTAATTCTTAAAAATAGTATTGTTTTTTTTTTGTGCGACAGAAATTTTGTAATTTTGTCGACCTGTGTAACCTTGATGGTTATCTTAAGGAGAGTGTTGATACCTTAAGATCTTTAAATTAATAAGATAAAACTTTTCGTTGCCATTTCGTTCGTTCTCATTTTAACCTTAGAACCAATATAATCAAAAACATTATTTTTTCAATATTTACTAAGTCAACAGTCGGAATACATGTACGTCAGCAAATAGATGAGTTTCGAAAACACAAAAACCATAACTGACTGATCAACTGACTTACTGACTTATTAAGATTATGAAGCTTCTCCAGATACAATCCTGAAAATTTGCACAAAGATAGGTCATGTGGTATATCTTGATTTTTGATTTTGGGCTCAGTTTTAGCTATCATTGGTTATTGGAAGCAATTACTGACATTTTTTGACACATCGGTTATGAAAAATTTATATAATTGGAAAAAAAAAATGTAATGATTGATTGAAATTGCAGAAAATTTAAACCCAAATTAGTAAAACGGTTCAAACTATTTCTTGACAAAGTGGAATTAATTGATTCTTAAAATTGAGTGAATTCCAAACGATCAGTATTTAAAATAGTCAAGGGGTTATGACTACTCTTACAATGATTAAATTAAACACAGTGATTAAATTAATGTGCGATGCACATTAGTTTTAAGTCAGAAATATTGAGGTGGCAAAGCGTAACATATTCGTGTAGTGTGGCTAAACAAAGAATCCCTGTACTAAACAGTACGCCTAAAATTGGGCTCAAGTTAAAACTGATAGGAATTCACAGAAGTACGGGTATTACAGTTGAACGGTTTGAGGGGAGGAATGCAACTGGCTATTTCGCTAGAGTATTGTTTATGAAAATAGCGCTAAAACAATTATAGGCCTGCGACCTTGCGACGGTGTTCAAGTGGTGTAGTAAATGTCTCATTAAGAGAATGATCATAATGAAAATGTTCACATATATTTTACGAAGAATGAAACGGGTGTAACTCCAAGCTTTTACCAAAATAATAATACATATTAACCTGGTTTTGAAATTAATGAAGATTTTACTTGGGTGGTATTTTCGTGTATTACTTAAAAAAGTTGTACTGTTTAAGAACTTGAATAATCTTATAACCTGTCGAAGAGTATTGCTCATTTCAGGCTAATGTTGCGTTTAGTTTGTAATACGAATGGGAACATTTTCCAAATATGTCATGGAAAAGCAGAGATTTTTGAAGTACCGTTTATTTCATATTACAAAATTATTTTCTTTCCTTTTGTATTGAAAAAATGAAATGTGCTTCAAGTTCAAATATCTCAGCTTTCCCATAACCGATTTTAAAAATTCTGCCACTCATATTACAACCTAAACGTCAATTTTTAAATTTAGTTGTCTGTTCAATTTTTGCAAACTGGTATATCTTTAACTTTTATCCATATATTTCGATACGAATTTTTGACGTGTTTCTATTTCCATTTTCGGTCACTTTGCTTTGACATAACTCCGGACTTAATTTCCTAAAGAGCAGTGAGCTTTGGGGTATAAAATATGTATACCTTAATTATATTTTGTGATCTGCAAAAATACTGTAAATAAATGGAAGTTAATTAGAAATCCACTGAAGTGAAGTTTTAATTGTGGTTCAGGTTTTTCTTTCAGGAAAATCTGTTTAGTTCACTTTTTGAGAAAGTGAAATTTCTGATACCCCTTTTTTACTAGAATACGCTTTTCTGTTTGTTCCCAGTTTAGATGAATTTTAAAATACATATATATGTATACAACTTTTGAAAAATAAAAGAACGAGTTTTTTGTTTTGGAATGTAATTTGCTATTTTTCACGGTAAAAATGCTGACTTGATTTTATTGAATGTACATACGTATACTAAGAACATAATATATGTATATATATATTTTCTTCAATATACCTTTTTACTTGTTGTTGATTTATTTCAAGCTCTTCTTGTATTCTGAAAGTAAAAAAACCTTACAAAATGTATATCGGCTTATAGATTTTTCAAAATTATTACATAATTACTCAAATAGGCCAAAAGTAGCTTGAAATCTAGAAAGGAATAGTTTGGCTTTCAGCCATCTTGTTCTATTTGACACAAAAGTTTAAAAATAAAAATTATAATAATAGTCTAAAACTTAAAAATGTTAATTAAATATAATTATAGTCTAAAACTTAAAAATGTTAATTAAATGGTATTTTCAACCATTTAAAAAAGAATTAATATTTTCTTCAGCATGCAATACTTATATAGGACACTAAAAGGGAATACAATTGAGGATCTTAAAATAAGTTAAAAGTTGATGCCAGTTTCAAAGTTCTAAAAACTATATTCAAAAAATAAAACGATTTTGAAATAGAGAATAAGAGAGCGAGATAGAGATAGAGAGAGAGAGAGCGTTATTGTATCTTAGTTTTTTTTTTGTTTTTATTAAAAAATCAAATAATAATAAAATAAATTATAAAATGCTTTATAGTCCGCGAATCGGAGAGATTTTCAAAATGTATTTTGTTGTCAATGTTTTTGTTGTTGTTGTTGTTGTTGATTTTTAAGTCCAGTTTTCTTGTTTTACTTCTTTTTGTTTTACATTTATTTGAGAATGTTGACGATAGTCTTGATATTTAAGTCTTTTAAGTTTTTTTTTTTCTTTTGGTTTTTTAATATGAGAGTGTGTGTATCCGACGAATACTTCTGAAGTTTTTTATCTTTAACTCTTTTCTGTTTTTGTTTTCTTGTTGTTGCTGACTTAAAATACTTAACAAAAATAGTTGAATCCTGGTTCGGAAATTTACAATGACATCTATTAAGTGGCTATGACTGTTGGATTGGGTATGCATAATATTTTGTTTGTTTTATTATTTATAATTTTTTATTTTTCAATGAAACATTTTGTTTTTAAATTTTTATATTGGGTTAGGAATGTACACATTTTTTGGGATATTTTATTTTTAGTTGTTTTATATTATATGTACTTTTATTTTGCAATAGTCTACTTGAATTTTTAAAATGAAAACCAAAGAAAAATTTGATTATTTTTTTTTTTAAATCGATCTTCGTAAGGACAAAAGGGAAAATAACAGAAAAGCAAAATTGGAAATATTTTGTAAATAAGGCCAAGCATTATGTTTGTTGTTGTTTTCAACATTTTATTATATTTTGTTTTATTTATAGTTTTAAATATACATATTTATATTTTTAATTATATATTTGTTTTTAAAAGTTTATATTTGTAAGTCTTTGTGTTAGTTAGTACTTTTGTTGTTATAAATGGAAAACAAATAATTAACTGTTATAGTTTTGTAAAAATTGTTATATTTTTAAATTTGTATTTGTTGTTGTTGTTAATATAAAAATAGGCCAAAAATATATTTGTTCTTTATTTTCTATGATTTGAGTCATTCTTCTTATATTTTTGTTTTGTTGCTTTAAAAATGTTTTTTTATTCATTACTTTTTTAATTCAATGTCAATGAATGTTTTTTTTTCTTTTGTCGTCTAGGAAAATTGTTTAAATATATAATTTGTATCTTTGTTTTTTGTTTTTTTTTTTTTTTTTTTTAATTTATATATCTACAGAGAAAAATTCCATTCTGTGCAAGGATCGGGTAAAGTTTATTATATTTTTAATTTGTATTCTTTTACTCATTTCTTTTAATGTGGTATAACATTTTTCTTAAAGGTGGGTTTTCTTTCCTTTTATAATTGGTTTAAATATTTTAGTGAATTATTTAGCACAAATTACATCGAATAGTAATCCAAATGCATGTAATTGAAAATAATATTTATGCAACAAATAAATACCGAAATTTATTGTTCGGAATGCCTTGGGGTTATGAACCGATATATGGTTTATACACAATCCAAGAGGGAAGGAACTTTTGTTGCTTTTTATTCAAGGATAAAATAATGCATTTCCATTAAATATCTTAGTTGAAGATTGTATAGATTCATAGAACTATACATACACTTCACTCCACTCGAAGGTAAAACTTATGTTGTATGAAATTAATTAATTTTGGGTAGGAAAATGTATGCAAAACGTGGTATTAATATAAAATACTGAACACATTGGAAAAGTTTAAACATACTGCAACAACATCTACTTTCAAGGTTTAAAAGGTTAAACGTGCTTAAACAAGGACGAAGATGTAAGAATGCATCAGGTATTGAAGAACTCGTGTTCTATAGCTTGTTTTGGGATAGATTTGAAAAAGTTTTTAATTAAATTGATTTTAATATTATGCAGACATTTTCTGAACAAGTATATTTTTCGTTTAATTCAATAAGAAGACGAATTTTGTTCGTTGAAGTTTAATCTATAAAGAAATGCTGATATTTTCCTATAAGATATAGAAGCCTCTTTTTCAAGATTTAAAATAATGTGTTTTAATGTGTTTGAAATTTCGGTAATTGTGATGGACTAAAATTCACGTTTTGTCTCAAAATCTTGAATGTTTGAATGGCAAAATATTTAACGTTTTTTGGAATTTCAAAATGCCTGAGCTATAAGGAAGGTTGAGATGCTAGATCAGAACTAGACTCCTGTTAAAAAAGCTTTTAAGAGCTGTTATCCGTATGTATCTTGATATTTTAAAAGTAAAGGAAACCTTGGCTGTTATTGAAATAAGGTTTATGAAAAACTTTGAACATTGTTATTATTTTGGAAAACAAGGGACTGAATTTAGTAATCAAACTGCTCTTCAAAAATGTTAAAATCATTTTATAAAAGAATGATGTTAAATGTATAGATAAAGCTGGTGGATTGAGGTCCCAATCATGAAGCCGAGCGGTCACCCTAGGGTTATCTTCCCTAGATCCGTCCTATCAAAGATTCGAAAGATGGTGAGCCGGACCAGGCTATAAACGGTGCCACGGAATATGATACAGCCCCATGATGCAAGGCGTCATGATCATATATGGGACGGCCCCCGTAGTGGGAGTTTCGTGGTGGCTGTGGTTTATCCTAGAATGCATAGGGTTTGGTTCTTCGTACCCTAGAAAAATCAAATTATGATAGAAAAAACCATGACCAAAGGTTAACAAATGGGCCGGCATTTGTTAGGTCTTGGAAGCTTAGAAAGAGGAACTCACTCAAAGCGATTTGATTATAGAGAGAGGGTACTCTTATGAAACCACTTTTGGTAAGTTTCAAAAACTAAGCGAAAAAGCAATGTCAAGGGACAGCAAGTTTATGAAAAAGTAAGCTTGCCAGTGAATAAGGGATTACCGCTAGGTGTTACTGTTGCGGGCTAACCTATCTTAAATCTTCAAAAATGTTGACTTCACTTGGTGTGATCGATCGTCGCGCATCCTTTTAATTTCTGAGTTTTGTATCAAAAGTTTCTTTCAGTTAAACATTCGGCTGTCATGTTGTTGCAGTTAACGATTTCCAATCTTATTCATTCCGATTTGTTACATTTCGCAGTTTTTCAAAATTATTTCACTCACTGAAGTTCTCAATCTAATAAAATGCGGCGGCGCGGCGGGCGGCGTTGAAAAAATTTTGTTCGCTCCTCTGAATGGGTTCTGATATCCAGCCAAACCAATTGGTTTATAAGACCCCAAGGCATTTCGAATTTAATACAAACAAAATGCAAACAAAAATTTTAAAATACTAAAGAATTTTTATCCTTGGTGAAGATCGTTTTATTTTTCATAAGTTTAAAACAAAAATACAACACAAAAATAATTGTATTTTTTTAAATTATATTTTCAAATAAAAATACAAAATATCCACAACCGATATAATTAGATGTTAGTATGATTGTTTCACAATTGATTGTTGTTTCTCTCGTTTTTGTTTTTTGTTTATTTTATGAAAATTATAAACTATAAAATAAAAATTGATTTTTTTCTTATAGACCAATTAATTAATTAGATTTGCAGTCGAATTGTGTTTTATTTTTCTTATTACATTTTTGTATATATGTATGTATATATTATATGTATGTATATATAATTGCGTTTAAATCATTCAAATGGATTTTAACATGTTGTGTTTACTATTTGTTTTTGTTGTTGTTTTTACATTTAACTACAGTTATAATTGTTTTTGTTTTTTATTTTTTAATTTAATATTTATATTTATATATAATTTACATTTAAATGAATCACAGAAAAGTATTTTACATACAATAATAAATATAAATATAAGTATAACTATTTATGAATTTTCTTTTTAATAATGCCTTCATATTTTTTCAATTTTTTCTTTAGAATCTAAAGATAATTATTTTTTAATTTTTTAATTTATTTTCTCAGTTTTAAGAATTTTGTTTAAGAAAGGAAAAGTAAAATATTAAGGAAAAAATAGAGAGAGAGAGAGAGAGAAAAACAAATCAAATAAAACAGAAAACAAGAAAACGTGTTTGTTGCATTATATAATTATTTTTTGTTTTTAAATCCTAGATTTCACATTATTATTATTATTATTATTATTATTATTAATAATTGTTATATTTTGTTTTGCTTTAATTTACTTATCTACAATAGCTGCCTTATCCATGAGAATAGTTTTGTTTTTATTATTTATTTAACAGAACAAACAATTATTTGAACATAAATAATTTTATTTTTGTTAATTTTGAAGATTAATTTAATTTGACTTCTTATTTTAATTAACGGAATTTTAAATTTGAATTAAATTTTTATGGTTTGGCTTTTTTCATGGAATCTGAATTTTGAAGTTCTTTGTTTTTAATTTTTAATTTACACAGTTTTCATGTATTTATATTATTTGATGGGGATGTACTGTGGGTATATGCTGCTGTTATTGTTGTTTCTTATGGGGCGCTCAGATGTTTTGAGGTTAAGCTATCTTGACCAGTCATTAGAGGATTGTTTTCTTTTTTTTTAATTTATTTTAGTTGCTTTACAATTGTTGCCTACTTTATTGAGTTGATTTTTTTGTTAAAGTTAGTCTTTTTATGTTTTATAATTTTGTTGTTGATTTTTTATTCTTCAATGTTTTGTTTGGATTTTTACATTAATAATTAGGTGTATATATACTTGCAGTTTTCTTATTCTGGTTTTGCTGGCTTTTTTACACTATCCTTAATTCTCGTACACTTCTGCAGTTTAACGTCCTCGCGCCCACCTCAAGAGCGCATCTGCTAACACATCTAAGTGAGCTTTCGTCTAAAAGAGAATTTAAAAAATGTTTTGGTTTTATTTTATCAATTAGGGTCAAGGGGGGTAATTGTGAACAGGGGTAATTGTAAACATACTTAATTTTCTCAAAACCGTTTATAATTTGAAGCATGTCATGAAATTATTTGAAAAGACATTATATTTAAATCATATTGACGCGTGGAAGGCCTTATCTGCCAAAGGGATATTTATGTTTTGTTCGTTTCCATGAGTCTTTCGTTTTTCTGCGTTTTTAAGTTTTTCAGTGCTAATTAAAATTGTTGCAAACCAAACAAAGGCGATCGAAGTAAGTTAAATTTTATCTTTAAGAAAGTGAAATATGAGTATAAATACATGCTATATGTTTTTATTTATCTGTATAACAAAATTTAAAAGTTGTTGGCTGTTTACAATTACCCCATTATGTTCCTATCATGGGTAAATGTAAACACCGAAATGGGGTAAAAGTGAACAATTTGGGGTAACTGTAAACATTAATTTTCAATGGCTTTGGTGTTGATCTAACAATATTTTATACCAAAAAGATACCACGTACATATCAACCAAAAACCACAGCTCCATCTTACACGTCAGTGGATCGGTGAAGGGAAAAATCCTACTGTCATTATATCTAGAGGCAGAAAACCAGCACTTTCGTCAGACGTGGAGGACACTATAGCAAGGTGCCTTATTTCAGATTTCGTGCTGGTTACTCCTGCGATAAGGATGATCTTGGTTTAGTAGGTACCTACATACATAAGGAGAGAGAACTTGGTTACCCCTTTCCACAATGGTAGAACTACTGGTACCGTTTTCATTTACCCCATTTTTATCGTTTACTTAAAAAACTAGGGGGGTAAATGTAAACATCAAATCTTATGAAAACTAATAAACAAACGCCATTAAGATAACTACTCTTTGATAGATAATACAATCCAAACTTAAGTAGCATAAACAAAAATGTTCGACATTGCATGGTTAAGCTGTTACAAACATTACAATTGAACAAAAATAAAAAAATGCAAAATCGTTTACAATTACCCCCTTTGACCCTATGTTATATTATTTTTTATGAAAAATACAGCGTTTTCCAATAAAAGGTTTTTTTTTTAAATATAGAGGAATATTTTTTAAGAGAAATCAAAGAATGATTAAATTATTGTAAAGAGGAAGTTAAGCTTTTAAAAATCGGAAATGATATCAATTCATGGCTACCAAATCTGCTATGGTTTCAGGAAAATATCATTTTCATGAAATTATCGTCACGGATTCGCACACTTGCTGCATGTATTTTCCATCAATAAACTATAAGGTCTTTAATCGATTGTTCAGCAATGGCATCGTAGACCTTATACCTTTCACATGGTCCCAAATAAAAAAGACGAATTATGTTAAATTACACGATTTCGATGACATATCTTGATCACTTCTTATTTTCTTGCAGAATTATGGTATTCGTAGTTACGTTGCATGTGTGTGGCACGTAGTTTAAGCCATCTTGTTGACAAAAAAGGAAACGTCGTCACCATCAATATCTTCCAATTAAAGTCATTATCATTAATCATAGCTCAGTAGCACAATCTTTTTATCTCACAGTTTATTTTCGATTAAGTAAGATCCAATCACAATGATAGAAATTGACAGCTCCAAAACCGCACCAAACAGAGAAATGTTTAGGCTTTTCGACAATCGTTCTTGACACAAATGTCAAATCTGTACTTCTTTATGGGTGCAGCACCTGGAAGGTTACTTCAGCCATTACAAGGAAGCTGCAAACCTTCGTGACTAGATGTCGATGTGAAAACGAAGATCCAATGAGGTCTTTTATAGAAGTACAGGTCAGAAACCTATAGACTCTATTATACGAAGGCCTAAGTGGCAATGGATTAGAGATACGCTTTGAAAGGTATAACGACTGCATTGCAGGCCAAGTAATTCAGTGGAATTCGCTCACACAAGAAGGAAAAAGAGCTGGACGACCGGGAAGAATATGGCGCACGACAGTCGAGGAGAAATCAGCGTCACTATGCAAGAGTCGAAGGGAGCTGAAACATATCTCCGGAAGCGGCACCCGATGGTGCGTAGGCGAAGTAGAGTCCCTATGAAAAGCACCCCATAATTAAAACAGTTTTTTTTTTAAATTAAAAATCTGGAATATTTTGGTCCATTTCAAGGATAAACTGCAACGTAAAAGCCTTAAATCATGAGTCTACGGTGCAACGAAGCGTTATATCGTTTTTGAAATGCCTTATTCCAAAGATCGATCAGGAAACGATAAACCTGGATTTTTGTCCAAACTTAGGCTACAGAAGTAATAAATTATGTTTTTTTTAAATGAAACACACAGTTTTGATTCTTTAAACTGAGTAGATTCTTCAAAACAACCTCAAAGTGAATTAAATTTTGCGATTTGTGACTGCAAATGTTCACTTTGTTTGTAATATGAATTTAACAAAAATCAAATTTTAGCAGTAAGCATTTGGTGTAGCTTTCACTTGTAGAATGTCAAAAGACGATAACTTCAAAGGCGAAATTTGCCTAATAGCGGGCACCATTCAAAATGAAACCTTTTATTGGAAAAAAAACTCTTTAAAGAGTCTCAAATTCTTATTTTATGGAAAACAAAATCGAGTATTTATATTTCGTGATAAAGTATATAATATATTGCACTTACCGTTTTATAGAACATGCACGAACTTCTGTTCTCATCCTCACCCTCCGGGCAATCAATGAATCCGTCACATAACACATGATCGTCTATGCAACGATATCGTCCTTGCAGGTCCGGTGTTGGACATGCAAATCGTTCCATACCATCAATCGCTGATGGGCATTCTGCAAGGAGCAAAAATAAACAAATCAAATTATTTTAATTAATTATATACCAAATATATAACCAAGGCTTTAAGGACATTCAATATAAAGATAACGTTTAATGTAGTAAATAATATAAGTTAAATTAAATTTTGCTATAATTTTCCCCACATATACATAAAACCCACCTATCTAGAAAAAGCAGAGATTGGTATTAAGCATATGGTAAGGTATTATAGATGGTACACAAAAAAGCGTATATAGAATAAAAGATAACGTGTCCTGTTTATGTCCTGGCTTTTGTCTATTTTTGCCATTGGAAAATATAGGGATACGTCTACCTACACACATATGGTATATGTTTTAGGAGCTGTTTGCCATTACCCATATTAAATTGTTTAGACGCTTTATGGTTGAAAGGAGAAAGGATATGGAAGGAAATTATACAACATTTATTTTTTCTTTCTTTCTGATGCTTTGTCAAGTTACATGAAACATGAACAAATATTGCGTTGGGTTTAAATTACCTGAGGTTTTTTTGGTTGTGTGTTTTATAATACCACTCGAAGCAATATGTGTTTGTGTATAAAATGAAGTAAAAGTCCTTTTTATTTTTGTCTGTGTAGGTGTGAGTTTAGTATTATATGGTTCCGTTTCCGTACAATGTTTGAGGATATATATGGCTGGCATAAAGCTGTAAAGGGTAGGTATAGCTAGAGCAAGAGCACACCATAATAGTTTCATCATAGTGACTAGTGACATACTTGTGGTGGCATATTTCTCTCTTCGTTTCCTCGTCCCCAGGTGCAGAGCACCACATATCAAAGGCAAAGCAGAGGCAGGAAGATTGATACGCTGCTGCTTTGATGAAATGGATGTAATGAAGTGCAACAAGGGCATTTTTGAAGTGATGATGAGTGTAATCAATGACGACATGATGTGAAAAATGTAGGACAATGTATTGGCTGTCGAATACTAGAATTATTATGGTTCGTTTTAGAAGCTTTTAGTTTACGAAAATATTTTATTTAACAAATTATATACCTATTAAGTCTAATTTATCTCACATTTTCAGTTTTCTGTCTACCTTATAAAATGTTTGGAAAAAAACATAAAAGGGTATAAACATACTTTCCCAAGTACCTATTGTTTAGCACCTCATAAATTATTACCAAATCTTACTATGCTTGGAGGACCAATACTGGGTGTAATATAAAAATAAGTCTGTAAGGGGTCATAAAAATCCCTTTTTATTTTACATCATTACTGCATATAAAAGTCCCAAACTTCGTTTGAGCAATAAAACCGAACTTTGAAACAGCATAAAATTAGTAGGTACCTTGTCTCACGTATAGGTACATGTAAAGGTACTAAATAAAGGCTCCCGTTTGGTTATATTCTATTTTTAAATATTTTATATTTTAAGTAAAAACAATCGTAAACACAATCTAAAAATACATATATCCTATATTTAAGAATTTTCGTTTCAATATAAAATATTAATAAATTAAATTATACAGCTGAGCTGGCTTCTATATTTAACTTAACTATTGAACATGAACATGTCCACACATTCTAAACATACATGCCTTCTCTTTAATGGCTTAAATGTAAGTATACAAATTTTAATTTTTTAGCCAAATTTTAATTTAATAAATATCTATAAATTTAACAAAAAATATACATCGGTAGACACACCTTTATGTTTATTTTAATAAAACTCATTTTTAAATGAACTTTAATAAATTATAATTTCATATGCCTACCACTATTTATGTTATAGGCCTGATTTGATTTAAAGTACATAACTTTTCATAAATGTGATAAACTTGAAAACTGCTACACAAAATTTCAATTTAGAATTTGTTTTTATAAAATAAAAATAAAATTAAATAGAAATAGAAATAGAAATAGAAATAGAAATAGAAATAGAAATAGAAATAGAAATAGAAATAAATTCTTAACTGCAATTATTTCTGAAAATAATAAGACTTGTGCAAGTATTTAAAATAAAATAATTTCTAAATACGTGGTTGAGGTAGTAAACAGACAAAAAGTGTTCCCAACAAAATTATTTTTGAAATTAAGGGGTTACATTTTTCGATAGATTTTTTTTTTTTTTTTTTTTTTTTTAAATGGTCCCATAAGACTTAAAAATATATAACCAAGCGATTATATGGTGCGAAAAAATGATATTTGCAAAATTGTTTATGAAAATGGGCGAGTTCAGTGAACAATTAATTTCACGTTTTGGGCTGGTCACTTGGTCACCTAGAACGTGCGACTGGACTTTTTTGTGGGTCAATGCTAAGAAACTGTTTTTTTTTACTTTGTTGTTAACTTCCCATAGGAAGCTATTGTAATGGGTCCCATTTGTCGAATTGAAAATTTTGACATTTCTCGACGTTTCAAGGTCCCTAAAGTCGAAATAAAAGATTTTTAGAGAGATATCTGTGCGTGCGTGTGTATGTACGTCCGTATGTCCGTACGTCCGTACGTTCGCGACGTTTTTTTCATCGTCCATAGCTCAAGAACCAGAAGAGATATCGTCTTCAAATAAATTTTGTTATACAGATAATAAGGCAAGAAAATTGCGTGGGTGTTTTTTTTTACTATAGCAGTTTAAAAAAAGGTGAACATTTTGGTTAAACCTAAATATCTCATGAACCAATGACGCTAGAGACTTGAATTAAATTGTATATTATATATTGTAATGTGGTTCAAAACAATTATATTTTTGGAAAAAAAATCCAATTAACGGTTTTTTTATAAATCAAAAAAACAGAAACAAAAAAATTGTCACCTCGAAAATTTTACGACCAAACTATGATTTCATCTCCAAAACAATTTTGTGCAACGAAGAATAATGATTTTGACATCTGATAAAATTTTGAGAAAAATCTAATTGACAGTTTTTTTTATAAAAAATAAAATCCTAAAAAAAACATTACTCGAAGTTGGTAAAAATTGAATTTCGATTCAAATATCTTTTCAAAAACTTGAAATTAAGGCTTCAAACTTATTTTATCTTATAAGAAATATTGTTTTCAACATTAGGAGAAATATTGAGAAAAATCGATTTGACAGTTTAAAAAAAAATAAAAACCTAAAAAAAATTAATAAAAGTTGGTAAAAATTGATTTTCGACTCAAATATCTTTTCAAAAACTTGATATTTAGGCTTCAAACTTATTATATCTTATAAGAAATATTGTTTTCAACATTCCATAAAATTTTGAAAAAATTAGAATTGACAGTTTTTTTTACAAAAAATAAAAACCTAAAAAAAAAACAATACTAAAACTTGGTAAAAATTTAATTTAACTCAAATAGCTTTTCAAAAAAATTCGATATTCAGTAATTTTTTTATAAAAATCCAACAGTCCGTTTTTTTCATAAAAAATCTACAAAAAATAGTACGCAAATTTGGTAAAAATTTATACATATAGACAAACTTTTAAGCAAGACAAATCGCCAGACGGGATGGGAAGTTATCAGTGTGGATAGCAACCCAGCCTCTTTTTTTATATTCTTTTGTTGCCACCACAAGGATTATTAATTTATCTTTTTTAAGCAACAATACAAAAATAGTAGTTGCAAAAAAAAAAAAAAAAATAAAATGTGTAGAAGAAAACCTTTTTATTAAGTTTTAATTTGGATAAAAAAATACTCTTATATTTTTTATTCTCCTTCAGACCCTTGCTACTTAAATATAAAGTATTAATTAAAAAGAATTTTAGACAGTACCCAAGTTTTTTGAAAGAGAAATCCGAGAAAACGGGCATTGGCCTTCATCATTAAAGTTATTTTAAAATTTTTTATTTTTTTATTTTTATTTAAAAAGTTTGAATTCCAAGAACGAACAAAATTGTTACAAAATTTATTTAAATGTTTAAACTGTTTTTTTTAGGGTTATAAACCTTAAGACCGTTTTTGAAATGGTGGGCTGAATACTAGTTTCTTTTTAAAAATGCAATAAAATGAATGAAAGTATTTTTTGTCACTTCAATTTTATAAGAATTTGATTATGGTTTCGGAGTATAGGACACAAATTGCTTTGATGATATTTGCCTCAAGTGCTCTAAACGTTTACGGATAATTGGCGTAACTCTGGTCTTTCATGGTTACCCATTAAAAATTCCAAAAGAGCCAAATCTCAGCTAATTGTCATCGATATGACTGCTGCTAACAAGATTTTGAAATTTGGAGCACAAAAAATCGATTGTGGTATAAGATTCTATACGCCTTTCGCTCACCAGAAGTCTTCCAATTCCATGACTCATTATCAGTAAAAAGAAATAATTCAGTTTAAATATGCTCTATAACTCCCTTTTATAACATGTACGAGTATATTCTTAATACTCGTAGCTTTATTTTCGAAGAAAAATTACCCATCAACAATAGGGTGATTCATTTCCGCAAAAATTTTTTTTTTCTCGGTGCTCAAGCAAAATATTAATTTACTTATAGAAAAAAAAATTCTCACCAAGGTAGAGCTCTTAATATCAATTTTAAGTACTTGCAATTTAAAATTGAAGTTTTCCCATATAAAATGCATGTAAAAAAAATGCTTTTTTTTTCAAAGTTCTAATGCTCATGCACCTTTTACAATATTGTCAACCGGTTAATGGACCTTATAGGGAATTTTACGCTCTTTAAAATTGCTTTAATGTTTTTTTGTGTAACTCGCACTGGTTCGCCAGTAGGAGTCATCAAAGTGTAATTTTTTGAATGAATAGCTTTTTTTCCAATTTTTTTGAGCAATTCGCAAAAAGTAGGGAGAAAAAAAGGGTTGATTCGTAAAAAATAGTCCTTTGACCAGTATTTATTCAATTTACAGCCATTTTTATGCCTCAAAACTTAAGAAATTGATAAATACTAATCAATCATGCTATTTAAATTGAACTTTTTTATTGATTACTAATGTATTTCTCTATAGCAACAACTTTTTTAGAATTATTATTATTTCTGACTTATAATAAATATAAAAATAACACATCAATTAACACATTGAAGAATATAGATAAAGTTTATTCAATTTTGAAGTTGAACAGTGCAGAAAAGAATTTCCAACGTGTGCCAAAAAGCTCCACTCAGCTCTAAAATCTTAATCTGCTTTATATAAAAATCGTAATTATTTAATATTTATCAACTTGTTTTTTATGAATATTGAGATGTTTACTAACTTTGCAATATATTACCTAATAATGTAACCTTCTGTTTGTTTTGATTAAAGTTTTGTTGTTTCTTTTTAAATTAATTTTTATATTTGTCATAAGCCAGAAATCATAATAATTCTAAAAAAGTTGTTGCTATAGAGAAATACATTAGTAATCAATAAAAAAGTTCAATTTAAATAGCATGATTGATTAGTATTTATCAATTTCTTAAGTTTTGAGGCATAAAAAAGGCTGTAAATTGAATAAATACTGGTCAAAGGACTATTTTTTACGAATCAGCCCTTTTTTTCTCCCTACTTTTTGCGAATTGCTCAAAAAAATTGGAAAAAAAGCTATTCATTCAAAAAATTACACTTTGATGACTCCTACTGGCGAACCAGTGCGAGTTACACAAAAAAACATAAAAGCAATTTTAAAGAGCGTAAAATTCCCTATAAGGTCCATTAAACCGGTTGACAATATTGTAAAAGGTGCGTGAGCATTAGAACTTTGAAAAAAAAAGCATTTTTTTACATGCATTTTATATGGGAAAACTTCAATTTTAAATTGCAAGTACTTAAAATTGATATTAAGAGCTCTACCTTGGTGAGAACTTTTTTTTCTATAAGTAAATTAATATTTTGCTTGAGCACCGAGAAAAAAAAATTTTTTTGCGGAAATGAATCACCCTAATCAACAATTTACCCTTTCGCTGTGGATGCATTGGCTTCAATTTTTGTAAAAGAATGCAATCTTTTGGGTTTGCAATCTTTAATGACTTTAATATAAAGATATCATTCATTGGATTCACCTAAAGATTAGGACATCAAATTTTGAAATCAACAATCATTTGACCTTAAAAAGACTACAATATTTTGTTCACTACACTACAATTGACTACAATGCAATCATTTGAGACTTAATGCATTGTTTGGATTCACTTGAAGTCTTTTCATTCTTTTGTATTCTTAAGTAAAGTTTGCAATCTTTTTTAAGGTCAAATGATTGGTGATTGCAAACTTTGAAGTACAAATCTTTAGGTGGATCCAATGAATGAATTGATTTCAATAAATGAATCAAAATGATTGAATTCCAAAAAGATTGCATTCTTTTGCAAGCCTGACGACTATATCCTGCGATTTTTAAGAGCAAACATTTTGTTTGTTAACGTAATCTTATTTTCAGAATAGATCATTTTTCTCCCAAATCCATTGTCCAATTCAAGTTGTTTTACGCTCCAAACAGTGAAGCGATTCTGAAGCAGTTGGTCTTCAGTTACTGAGTCGTTAGAAACTTCTAACTTTGGTATCTTTATGCAGAATTCTCTTCAGAACCATGATAACATGGGACGATGAATGTTTTTTTTTTTACTAGCAAACGAATCTTTTTGCACAATTAGGCGTACAGAAATGTAGTGGGTGCTTCATTTCAGACAAAATAAAATGTATAAAGCAACAAGGCAACTTCGATTGACGCACTGCAAGCATTTATTCGTTGGATAGTGACCGACATTTTAGAAACAGTATGTCAAATTTGTAATAGGCGGATGGACTATTTAAGGCGCAGCCACGACCAATATTTGCTATGAAATAATCTTCAAACATTAAATTATATCGACCGTAATATCAATTTAAAAACGATTTTTTGAATTTTTCTGATTTGTACATATGTGTTTTTACTTTTTAAATTACCGATATCTTTTAAAAAATCATTCGTTTTATTGAAATATATATTCTCCTTAGAAGTACTTTTGATAGTCTTTTATTAAAATTATCACTCACAATTTGTTAGCCAAATTTTACATTTTTTACTTTAGAAGTGCACAATGTGGCCAAAAATCAATATAAATCAGTTTGTTCGGCAGGTGATCCTGCAAAAGGCGACAAAAATGTCATTGACTGTTATTTTTAAACAAATCGTTTGAAAAATGTATGGTAAGCAATCACCAGCGTTACCACTTCTCAAAAAAAGTGGAAGTAGATTTTAGGAAAAAAGTGAAGTAGATTGAGAAAAATGGAAGTAGATTTCAAAAATTAGCTTTTTCTACATATTTTTAAATTACATTACTATTTCAATAAAAAAATAAAAAAAATAGAATTATTTAAGCCTTCATATCATATAATTCAATATGTTAATGTAACATTTCTTAAATTAATTCTTGGTTATTTGCAACGAAAACGCAAAGAATGGGCTCGTGTTGGTCAAATGAAATGACTTTAGGATGTTTTGATTGCAAAGGACGAGTTCTACAAGAAATAGTTATTGTAATCGTAATACAATAATTTCAGTACATCAACAAACCTTTTATCTTTGTTTTTGGACAACTTGAAAATATCTTTTCATATTGAAAACAAAAAATCAAATCCAAAATAACACTAGAGCACAACTTAACACAAATAACATTAACAAACAGAAAACAAATAAAATGCACGATTGGTTCGCATAAACTCGCTCATATATCCAAAAAAAATTTGTTTAAAACTATTTCCTGTATTTTAAGAATTTAAATGTATCTGGAAAAAAGTTTGTTTTGAAAAATGTAAATGACATTTGATTTCTCAAGAAAACCTTAATTTTTTTAAATTTGTATTTGAAAATCGTTTTTGAATTTTAGTTTAAAAATATTTTTGGTATATAGTTTTGAACTTATTAATTTATTAGAGATAGCTTTTCAATGCTGCTGAAAGAACAAGACTCGATAGTGACTGGGACTGTTATAAGACTAGTCAAAGAAAATTCAAAACAGAAACCCAACGAGCCAAACGGAGCTCGTGGAAAAATTTCTGCAGCAATATCGAGTGCACCAACTAGTCAGGAAAATCCTTTCGAAAACCTTCACTTCTGTTGGTTTTCGAAGGAAACCCGACAATGGCTGGAACTCCTGGTTGAAACACACTTCACAGGTAGCAAACCTAGCCCTGAACGCGAACCAGATGGATCATGAGTATGCTGAAAAACAGACAAATACATAGCGAGCTTGGTAACGCACATTTAGAGATGTACGCATCTAGAGGAACCCCGCAAGGTGGAAATCTCTCACCATTATTATGGATCTTAGTGATGAACGAGATCCTAATAAAACTTAGGAATTACGGTATAGTAGTGGTAGCCTACGGCTACGCTGATGACTTAGCGCTTTTGGCGACGGGTAAATACCTTACCACTATTAGCGAACAATTACAAAGTGCATTATCCAGGGTCAGCAACTGGACCAAAAAATGCAGTCTTAAGGTAAACCCCCTTAAAACAGAACTGGTTTTTTTTACAAACAGGAGGAAAATCCCTCCGTTTAAAATACCAAAAATAGATAATACAACACTAAAAATCTCCGACCGAGCTAGATACCTCGGAGTTTTATTGGATAAAAAACTCAATTGGGGTCCAAATATCTAAGAAAAATATAAGCAAGCCAATATCGCACTCTACTCATGTAACAAGATTCTGGGTAGAAATTGGGGACCGAACGCCAAAATAGTCATGTGGATGTACACTGCCATTGTCAGACCGATTCTAACTGGAGAAATCCACGAATCTAAAAACACTTACCAAAGTACAGAGAATGGCTTGTATCTGTACTAGTGGTGTGATGAGGACTACCCCAACTGCGGGCTTAGAAACGATCTCAATCTCCCCCCAATAGATCTATTCGTCCAAGAATCAGCAGCAAACAGCGCCCTCAGGCTCAGTCAAACTAACATCTGGAAAACTAGCCAGAGTGGCCACGCAGCTATTCTTACGAAATACGTAGACAACAATATCTGCACAGATTATATGACCCCTTATTTAGATTTCAACAAATCTTTTAGTACTAGGTTCCCCAATAGACTAGATTGGAAAAATAGTGTGCCCTACACCAACGACTAAATCATTACCATCTACACCGATGGCTCTAAAATGGATACTAGAGTAGGTGCAGGCTTTTACTCTGAAAGCCTCAACCTTGCCAAATCATTCAGTCTCCCCGACCATAGCAGCGTCTTCCAAGATCTTGGCAGTGAAAAACGCTGCTAAACATATATCCATGATGGCGATATCACACGCGGACATCACTTTTTTCATTGATAGCCAAGCAGCAATAAAAGCTATCTCTGCCACCCAAATCAAGTCGAAGCTTGTCTCTTGCTGTCGCGAAGAGCTTGGCACACAGCATAACGTAAGACCCTGCTGGGTTCCTGGCCACAGTGATGTACCAGGCAACGAAAAGGCGGATGAACTTGCTAGGGAGGGCTCCACACTGGAATTCTCTCTGATAGACCATCATATAGGGATACCGTTATGTGAACTGAAACAGAACGTCAGTAAAACCATCATTCAAAAATCCAATGACAGATGGAATCTCCTATAAACCTGAGTTAACACCAGGAAGCTATGGAAGCTATAAACTCTAGACAACTTCTTCTTTAATGAACTAGAGGAACTATCAGAACTGCCAGGCAAAAGTTTACTAAACTTTGTCAAGACCTCTAAATGGTTAAACGAACCACATGATTCATAGGTTATTATATCTTTTCAGGAAGTTACAACACTTCGGGGTACCACAATGGATCTACATTGATCTAAGTGTGATGGTAACAACATCAACTATCAGCCCGTTCAACCTTACCTTTTAATTATTAGACGTCTTACATTTCTATTTTGTAAAAAATTATGACATTTTCAAGATATCAAATTTCGAAAAAAAAATATTTGTTTTTAATTTAAAATTAAAAACAATAACATTTTTGGCAGAAAAAAAAATAGTTTAGTTCTTGGGAAAACCAACAAAATCGGGGGACCCACTTTTTTCGATTTCTCTATCATCGTAATGTCATGTTTGATTAAAATCTCGAATTCGAATTTGTTTACGAATACAAAACTTGCCATACAGGTCCTATATGTCGAAAGTAAAAATGAGAAAAGGCTTAAATTAGAATACATTAGATAAAACGGAACCTCACCGCAAATGCAAATACTCAAGTGCGATTTTTAATTCTCTAGAAAATTTTGAGACTACATACAAGAGTGATAAGGAGAAAAAAAGGAGTAGATTCAGTCTATTTTTATTAAAATTGAAGTAGGTAAAAACACAGATCTTAAAAATGAAGTAGATTTCAATATTTTGATGATGGTGCGAAGTAGATTTTTAATTTATTTTAAAAAAGAAGTAGATCTACTTCTATTGAAGTAAAGTGGTAACGCTGGCAAATCACTGATACGCATAACAAAATGCCTTTTCTGTAATCTCCACTTAATTTGTAGTATTTTTACAAAAATAGATTCTAATAAAAAGCCTACTTCCGACTGAACGCAGAAATGCCGAAAAATATTGTTGATTCATTTTTATGTAAAAGCTTTTCTATTTTGAAAGCCAAATGTTTTTTGTAAACATTTTCTATTTTTATGTGTATTTTATGGTGTTTTGTGTACAAAATTTCACTTAAATGTCAAGATTAAAGCCCCTTTTTACCAACTGGGCTTAGAAAACAAGTTAACAATATCTCGGAAATAGCTTTTCTGAGGTAGGTTCTATTGTTCTACTGACATTTAATTAAGTATCCGAAAATGTTTAAAAGAAACAATTACCTGTTCTTTGTACACTTCATTTTATGCATATGACAAGAAAAAATAAACACAAACTAAAAGTAAAAGGAAAAACACGTATAAAATAAACTAAAAGGCTAAATACAAACAACAAAAATTTATCAAATGTCCTGTCATTTCATACCTATCAGAAGTTAGAAAATATATACATAGGTATGTATGTGCATATGTACGTATAGAAAGGTGTAGATTTTACTTACCACCTTTTCGTTAAACCTACCTCTATACAAAAATAAAAACTTTCTACTATTACCTGTCATTAACCTGTCATACGTACGTATGCCTATAATAAAAGAAAAACAAAACAAAAAGCAAATGAGAAAAGAGTTGAGTTTGAGAACTTGAAAAATAAAGCATACACAAAAATGGGGTTGAGTTTGAGTTAGCATTAGCACATGTTGAGGCTCAGAACACGCACTTCATTCTTTTTTATTTTTGTTTTTTAATTTTGTAGGTATGTAGGTAGTTTGTTCTTTTTTAATGATCAAATGTCCGGGCATTCTAAAGCTAAATTAAAATAAAAAAGGAAAAACAAAAAGAACATGTACGAGTAATAGGAAAAATCCAAAAGAAAAATAAAAAATGAAAAACGGAAAACGGAAAAAGTTTTGTTTTCCGCGTCTCTTATTCTATTTTCGTTTTTCCATGTTTGTGTTTTTTTTTTTTATTTCTAGAAATACTTTTAGTCTAAGTATAGGTACCTAACTGTATTTTTCCATTTTATTTTAGTTTTCTTGAAAACATATAATATATGTACATATGTATGTTGTGTGTGTGCGTGTGGCGTGTTCAACTTTATAACGTGAAAATACGAACTAACCATGAGATAAGACGACAAATTTAAGAAAACGCTAAAGTCAATATAGTGGAACAGTGGTTGCAAGAAGTTTGAGAACCATTATTGTGTCTGGCATAATTCCTCAAAGGATATTTGGAATTTGGGTTGAAGGACCAACAAAATTATACCTAATAAGTATTAAAAGAAAGCTTATTACTAGTAAAGTAGTTGTATTCTAGGGCGAAAAGAGTCAAAACCGTTGGAAATCAGATATACATATGTACGCTTAGATGTCTTTTTCATAAAATGCGTTTTTCTATACCTATTGAAGTTCTTGAGGAGCCAGTTATAGCTTTCTTTGGTTTTCATCATTGAAATCAATCATTGGAATTTTTTGACAGGTTGGTTATTGGTGATTATATCTACAAAAGTTGGGTATCTAACTTTTGAGGATATTTTGTTTACGATAGTTTTTAAATCAAACTTCTATAAATTCGGGTGTACCTATATGATAGCTAATCTAATTAATATATTGTTCCCAATCGGGCCAGTCACTTTTTTGAGTACATTGAAAGATATTTAAAAATTTCAGAATTTGACTGCCAGAGGACTGACGAGTATACACAGTTTTGAAAGTATTATAATGAAATTTAATACAAATTAGTAAAAATCTCTTAGGATTTAATAATGATCACTTAAACTCACTTAGTAACAATTAAAAATAATTATTAATATGTAATACCTACTAGGAGAAAATACTACATCAGTTTTCAAAACAGACTTTTGACATTTAACGTATAACGTTATTCACTTATCTTTTACTACTTTCACATCGTTTTACTAAATATTTCAAAGTAATCAACAAACAATATAAAAAAAATCTAACAATATTCATCTTAAAAGTACTAATGATCAAGAAATGAAGAACAATAACAATTTACCTGACACAGGACTGACGCCATAGGACTGACGAAAAAGACGAAATTTGAGATTATAATCTGGACTAATGTTTTTTTTTTGTAATTTTAAATATCAACAAACTAAGTTTTAACAAATCAAAGTCTAATACGAATAAATAAAAATAAATTTTAGATTAACAAAAAAATAACAACACACCATAAGACTGACGTGTTGACTGGCTAAGCACGTGTATAGACAACAAACATAACCCAAACTCTTTTACAGATATGATGGCCGCCAAATTGTGCAACCCGCAACTAACTTCATTAGCAAATGAAATGAAATGGGATTTGATAGTGAGTCGGCGATATTTCGCACGAATTTCAAATTTAAATAACACACAAGGGACTGACGAATGAAACTGAACACAAAATTTCTTATTTTTTTAAATAAAGTAGAGAACACTGCATTATAAAAGTTGTAGTATATATTAAACTATATACATCGCATATTGTATTAAATTAATAAGTTTTCTCAAATCAATGATAATGTTTAATAGAAGAACAGTCCTTATTTCTGATAATGACGAGGAATCGACACGATACATTTGGGTCTTCCGCAGCACTTTCACTTACAGTATCGACTTCAAATAAATTTTGTTATACAGATAATAAGGCAGAAAGATGCAGAAAGGCCTCTCAAGAAAATTGCGTGGGTGTTTTTTTACCATAGCAGTTTAAAAAAAAGGTGAAAATTTTGGTTAACCCTTGATACCTTACGAACCAAAAATGCTAGAGACTTGAATTAAATTTTATATAAAATATTGTAACGTGATACCACACAAGTTTATTTTTTGAAAAAAAATCCAGTTAACAGTTTTTTTTATAAATCAAAAAAACTGAAAAAAAAATTTGTCACCTCGAAAATTTTACGAATACAAAATGATTTTATCTCCAAAACAATTTTGTGCAACGAAGAATAATGTTTTTGACATCTGGTAAAATTTTGAGAAAAATCGAATTGATAGTTTTTTTATAAAAAATAAAAACCTAAAAAAAACATTACTCAAAGTTGGTAAAAATTGAATTTCGACTCAAATATCTTTTCAAAACTTTGAGATATTGGCTTAAAACTACTTTTGTTGTCAAATTGATTTTCGACTCAAATATCTTTTCAAAAATTTTGAGATTATGGCTTCCAACGAATTTTAACTTATAAGAATTATTGTTTTCAACATTCGGAAAAATTTTGAGAAAAATAGAATTGAAGTTTTTTTACAAAAAATAAAAACCTAAACAAAAAAATTAATAAAAGTTGGTAAAAATTGATTTTCGACTCAAATATCTTTTTAAAAATTTGAGATATTGGGTTTTAACTACTTTTATCTTTTGAAAAATAATGTTGTCAACATGCAGTAAAATTTTGAGAAAAATCGAATTGACAGTTTTTTTTTACAAAAAATAAAAACTTAAAAGAAAATTTAACAAAAGTTGGTAAAAATTGATTTTCGACGCAAATATCTTTTCAAAACTTTGAGATATTGGTTTTTATCTTTTAAAAAAATTGTTTTCAACATTCAGTAAAATTTTGATAAAAATCTAATTGACAGTTTTTTTACAAAAAATAAAAACCTAACAAAAAAACAATACTAAAAGTTGGTAAAAATTGATTTTCGACTCAAATAGCTTTTCCAAAATTAAAAATATTGTCTTCAAACTTTTTTTATTTCACAGAAAATATTGTTTTCGATATTTAGTGGTTTTTTATAAAAATCCAACAGTCAATTTTTTCATAAAAAAATAAAATCTACAAAAAATAGTACACAAATTTGGTAAAAATTGATGTTCGGTTCTTGATATCTCTCAAATTAATTTAATTCATCTAATTAGTAAAAATTTAAGAAATGCTACTAAAATTGGTAAAAATTTGTTTTTCACTAAAAATCTATTTAACAAAACTAGATTTTCAAATTAAACTATTTCTTTATATGAAAAATATTGTTGGTAATTTTAAAATTTTTAAGAATAATTCAACTGACAACTTTCTTAACCCAACACGAAAACCTACAAACTTTGAAGCAAGACAAATCGACAGACGGGATGGGAAGTTTTCAGTGTGGGTCGCATCCCAGCCTCTTTTTTAATGAAAAAGATTTGATTAATGGACTTTATTATAATACCTTATAAACACCTTTAAAGTATACAAAAAAAAAAGATTAAAATCATTGCAATGCCTCAAAATACTGTCTAAGTCTTATTCTAAACCGAGTAGTGCAGCCTATCATCCTTATAGTTTGAGGTAGGGAATTCCACAACCGAACTGCGTGAACAAAAAATTGACGACTCGAAACAAGATAGGAGTAGCGTATTGGTATCAGATCGCTGCTTCGATTAGAGCGTGTAAAAAGGATTCTGTTGTAAAGGTACGTCGGTTGTCATTTTTGCATGACATTGTGGAGCATTATTAAGGTTCTAAACGAGAAAAGGTTATCAAGAGAAAAACCATATATTAATCTTGCATATGAGGAAATGTGAACATATTTCCCTAGTCCAAAGATATATCTTGTCACACTATTATAGACAACAATAAGTTTCCTTTTGTGCTTGGAATCGCAATTACTAAATAGTTCACACCCAAATAATAAAAGCGGAATAAGCAGCGACTTAGCAAGTATCATTCTTGTTTTTATTGGAGTGGTTCTTTGGGTGGTCCATAACATACGTAAGCCTCCGTACACTCTACCTATGATAAGTTGTATATGATTTGTCCAAGTGAGTGTCTTTTTGCATACTACTCCAAGATTCTTGGCTGAGTCAACAAACTGAATAGGGTTATCATTGAGTAATATTGGAGAAAAGCAATATGTGTCTGTAGGGTCTTTTGAAATGACTAAGCATTTTGACTTAGTAGGATTTAAACAAAGTCCGTTTGATCGAGACCAAAGCAATATCTTATTAAGATCTTCTAATATCTCCACAATACCATTTTCAAACACCCCAGCAGTTAAGCGATCCATTTTCGTAAATGTCAGATTTTCAACTAAAAATTAATTCTCAACAACTTGGTTTGACAGATGAATAACCCGCTAATTCGTTTTCCAAAAATAGGAAAGTGAATACATTTTTTTTGAGCACACTGTAAGTTGCAATGCTGATCCGTTAAAACTATTTATATCTCACATTTTAACGTCATTGTCTTTCAAAAAAGGGACATAAGAACCATAGACTTTTATACAAATAAAATAAAAACAAAACACCGGTAGAAATGACAGAGAAAAATAAAAATAAAATATGTGAGTTTTCATTCAACATGAAAATAGTTGAAGCAATGTTTTGTACTTACATGCATTATATATGTATACAGTGTTATATAACGGGTAATAGAAAACTTGGTGAAATGTAAAAGGATACACGCCATATACATACATATACGAATGGTCCTCGCAAAACATTCTGGGAGTTGACAACGAATATATAGAAAGAAATTCAACTTAACCAAAGAAGATTAAGGATCACATGTACATACATATGTATGTACATATACAATACATACATACAATATACATAGATATTAATATATATCTAAGAAGTTTTTCCAACAGTGGCAGAAAAAATACACATTATTTTCCTTATTTCACGGTTAAGAAAATTCGGATTCATTTTTAAACCACATATATCTACCTACACATATAGGTACATACATATAAGACAAGAAGACACGACTATAAGTTGAACATTTACAAGTGCGATGCACATATGGAAGCTAAGAACATAAACTATAGGTATCAAGTTTGAAATCAAAGATTTAGATTTTCAATTTCAGATATGTTGGTATGAGTATAAGGTAGAAAACAGGTACGGATTAAGGCGCACAACAAAAGCCACTTGTTTTTGTTACGAGGTTTCTTTCTTGGTGTCCAGATTTTTGTGACATAGAAAACACAAAAAAGCTCAAAATATTTTTTAAAAAATGTTAAAATCATCATTACTTCATACTGCGAGTATCATACTTCATACTAATACTAATATTATAAATGCGAAAGTAACTCTGTCTGTTACTCAATAACGCCTAAACTACTGAACCAATTTGCATGAAATTTGGTATGGAGATATTTTGATACCCGAGAAAGGACATAGGCTACTTTTTACACCGGGAAAATGACGCATTCCCATGGGACAATTCAGGTGGGCCGATCGCTTTTACGCCTAAACTATATACTGAACAGATTTAAATGAAATTTGGTAAGGAGATAGTTTGAGACTTAAGAAAGGACAAGGGTTACATTTGACCTCGGGAAAATTACTTTCCGGGGAATCTGATCACTTTCACTCCTAAATTACCAAAGATTTGAATAATATTTGGATAAAATTGGTATTACGGGAAAACAACGCATTCCCCACCCTTATGAAATAAGTTGTCGAACATGTTAAACTTATCATACACGTATATCAACGCGGGTGCGTTGTTGGTTTGGGATAAATGTACAATGTCCAACAAAAAAACAGTTGAAGTACTAGATCGTACACTGAAAGACATCAAGAACAACGGGGCTATCATGGGAGGGATGGTGGTTCTCTTAGCTGGCGACTTTAGACAGACCCTGCCGGTAATTATACTATAGATTTACATCGGCATGCAGATGAAAAAAACGCATGTTTGAAAGCATCTGTGTTATGGGTACATGTAAAAAAGTTTTGTCTAACTACGAATATGCGAGTACAGCTACACAATGATTCTCAAGCAGGACAATATGCCGCTGCTCTTCTAAAAATCGGAGAAGATTGTATGCCAACAGACTGTAATGAGTCATGAATTCTGTCAAATTGTCTGTAGCACAGATGAACTAAAAAGTAATGTCTATCCAAACCTGCATATAAATATGGGCAATCGGGAGTGGTTGTGTGAGAGGGCAATTTTAGCTCCAACTAATGAGATAGTTAGCCAGATAAACGAACAAATTATGTTGGACGTGGAGGGAGATATCGTCGAGTACCTCTCAGTAGACAACGTTATATGGACACGGAGAAAGTTACATCATACCCCATAGAGTTTCTTAATTCTTTGAAATTATCAGGGGTGCCTTCTCATAAATTGAAATTGAACGTTGGTGTTTCAGTCCTCTATCCTGTTAATGAGAAATATTGACGCACCAAAGTTATGTTATGGTACACGGCTACAGATTACTCACCTAGGACGAAATATTATAAAAACTATAATCATGACTGGAAAAGCAAAAGGAAAAAATGTTTTAATTCCCCGCATTCCGATAATTCCAACCGAATTATCATTATGGGCCTTATCCCATCTCGACACAATTCAAACATACGTACAAAAAAGTACAGCTTAGGTTTATTCATACTACTATCCAAAATCAATCCCTCCCTGTGCCACCTAACTTTTGTTCACGGGTACTGCCTCTTGCGAGGAATTGACAAATCCTCCAAGAGTAATTCTTGTCATGAAAAGTGCTTTCTCAAATTAGCCGTTCGGATTCGGCATATAAACTGTAGGTCCCTTCCATCTCTGATAGCATTACTCGCACACAGGAATGGTTGAGAGTTGTAAGTCACTAGGCCCTGGTTCTTCATGGACTGTTGGGCCACCTAATTTATTTTTATTTATTTATTTTTCCAAAAAAAACTATCTAATGAGGACGAAGTCGCGGGTAAAAGCTAGTTAAAATATAAGACTTAGTTCAAAAACTATTCGCAGCAAAACTAAAAAAAAGTTCACATAAGATTCAGATAGTTTAACAAATAATAAAAATAACCATTCAAATATAAACGAAGGTTTAAAATGTTTTGCAATACAAAAATTTTATTTTACAACAATTTTTACTTTAAAAATATCTTGCGAAGGAATAAGTACATTGAGTTCGAACTATTTTATTCTATTTAGTTGTTGTTAGTATTTGGTGAAATTGACAATATTTGTTTTTTTTTTTTTAAACAAATTTAATAACAATTGGTAGAAACTGATTTTGACCGAATATCTTAAGAATTGACATAAAATAAATATATACACATACATAGGTAGGTAAAGAAAGCAGTCACAAGAAGCCCGTCTTAAATATCGCTGGAAATCGTCGTTTTGGTAAAATAAATTCTTGAGACCTACATACATATGTACTAAAAAACAAAATAATAAAAAGATAATAATATGACGGATTTATATTTACAAAATTTGCGATTCTAGAGTCATTTCGTCGCATTCCGAAAGGAAATCAGGTCTTTGATTTTCATTTCATTAAGGAATGCCCTTCGGAAGCTAAATATTCTAGAACCGGCCAGGGCTGGACATTTGCAAAGAAAAAGTGAATCATATTTTTTTTTTTTTTTTATTATACGCGCACTCAAGGGGATATGAATACCCTTATGATGATTAATCACAGTGCGAGCAATTAGGAAGGGAGGATAGGATTAGAAAGGAGATACCGATGCACATTAGTTTTGAATGTCTGCACATTGTAATGAGTGGGAAACATTGAGTCTGGTAAAGCATTCCACATTCGTGTAGTGCGACTAAAGAAAGAATCTCTGTACTTTACAGTACGTTCGAAATTGGGTTCAAGGGTAAACTGATGAGCATTCCAAGAAGAACGAGTATTACGGTTGAATTGTTTGAGGGAAGGAATGCAACTGGCTATTTCATTAGAGCATTGTTTATGAAAGTAGCGATAAAATAATGACAGGCATGAAACCTTACGACGGTGTTCGAGAGATACAAAAGTTTCAGTTAGACAAGGATCACCTATCATTTTTAGAGCTCTCTTTTAAATTCTGTCTAGGAGACTCAAGTAGTATAGGCTTTATAGATTATAGCCAGATCAGAAGGGGTAAAAATCTTCTTGCATCTTCGGAGAAAACCTAAGCACTTAGCAGCATTTTTGGCGATGTCAAATATGTGATCACTCCACAACAAGTGGTTTGTAATGCACATACCTAGGACTGATAGCTGTTCAGGCTCCTCGTTGCAAGTACCACTCATGGATAGTGGCATTGGGGGAAGGTTACGCTTTTGTGACAGTAGACAGCATTGAGTTTTCGAAGCATTAAATTCTACACGGTTTTTGATTCCCTATTGGACAATGCTGTCAAGATCAGAATTTAATGAGCTTATCATACGCTGCCGTTGGTAGTCCACATCCGAAGAACAAGCATGAGAATCTAAAAACGAATATGAGAAGCTGTCATCAGCGAAACAATTAAGTGGGTTAGAAGTTTCAGAGAAAAGATCATTTATAAAAATAAGGAAAAGTGTCGGAGACAAAACGGAGCCCTGGGGCACACCAGCGTTTATTTTGTGGATATCAGATTTGAACCCGTCCAATACTACTTGAATTGAACGGTCCGAAAGGTAATTTCTAACCCAAATAGGTTATCAATATATGTATATATATAGTATCCTACAACTTGACGAATGTTTTAGTCCTGGTCCCGACGGTGTACCATCGTCCATTTTAAAGAAATGTGCTGCGTATTTAGCACACCACACCCGTTATGTGTTCTTTTCAACACGTCGCTGTTTCCTTTTATCTGGAAGAGCCCCTTCATAATACCAGTACACAAAAAAGGTCCTAAAAACGAAGTAATGAACTACCGACCTATTGCTAACCTACGAGTATCTGTGATACCTAAACTGTTTTGAGTCACTCGTATGTAGCGTCCTTTCTTTTCATTGTAGTTCAATTATCTGTGATAACCAGCATGGTTTTGTTAAAAAGCGTTCAATTGTTACTAATCTATTTAAATTTACGTCCTTTTGTTTAAATGTTTTTGAAAAACGTGAACAAGTAGATTGTATTTTTACTGATTTCAGCAAGGTCTTTGACAAATTGTATCATAAAACATTGCTTTTAAAACTATCGCAACAAGGTTTTAACGACTATTTCATTAACTGGAACTCCTCATACTTACAAGATAAACGTTATAGTATTAAATTTCGTAATGAGTGTTCAAGTTCATTTGTTGTGAATTTTGGTGTCCCGCAGGGTAGTCACCTTGGTCCTATTCTATTTGTTTTATTTATAAATGACTTGGTTTCGATCATACAAAATTTGTCTGTCATAATATATGCTGATGACATTAAAATTAAAAAAAAAAATTAATTCTACATCTGTATGTCTTTTCTTGCAAGAAGACTTAATATTATTCAGGGAATGGTGCAATAATAATCGTCCTGTTTTAAATGTTGACAAATGTAAAACCATGAGTTTTACACACAAAAAAGTTCCAACCGTTTTTAGTTACATGTTTGATTCTTGTCCTTTAAGTAGAGTATATGTATTTTCTGACTTGGGTGTTGTCTTAGATTCGAAGCTAACATTTAATGAACATATTAACTTCATAGTTAATATTTAACGAATTATGATAAATCACTAAATCTTTCAAATCTGTATGCAGGTACTGATTTTAAAATTATTTTATGTCAATCTTTTAATATTGTTGTTAATTTCGTGTAAAATAACATATTACATTTTAATTGTTATTGATTGCATACTTTCGAAGTTCCTCAAATAAAAATTTGGCTTGTAACATCTAAAAGTCGATTTAATCTGAAGGGCAATTTTTATTGAAACGAGTATATTGCATAGGTTTGAAAGCGCTAGAAGGTAAACTGATTGTTAGTTGTTGCCGTCTTACTGTACACAATTTTAAATCACCTTAAAAGCTTCAAAAATTTAACATTCAACATTCAGAACCTAACAAGTTGCCATGCCAGGATGTTTATTCATAAGCAAATCCGGCAGTGTAGAAAATAGAATGTGTGTGTCCTCATTCCTTAAATCAAACAAAACCCCGTAAGGATATGTGGATGGTTCACAAATGGACCATCTATCTACGTCGTCGTCGTCATCCGTTGGTCGTGTCGTTGCGCAAAACATTGGACTGTGTATCATCTCCTTGAAGATAAATTCTCTAAAACTTTCCATTCCCATCTCTTGTTTACACAAGTCAAAGTCGAAGTACGGAAAAAATCTCTTTGTTTCAAGTGACCCGACCCGTTAAATGTTGTTGTTTTCGTTTGCCAGCAGTTGGTATTATACACGTACTTGTTTCACTGGCATAAGCCATATGGCGGAAAAACTTTAGCCAGGTAAAACTACAGAATGGGTGTTGTAGTTGCTTGCCAGAGTTGAGTATTTTCTTGGTGTCAAAAGTATCTCGTTAATATTTCCATTAATATCCTGTGTAACAAGCACTATTTCATAAATGTAAACTTTAACTCTACTAAGTTACGTTATTCAGTGGAGGAGGATTAAAAATAAAATGGCTTTAAAGCTTGGGCGGACTTGCTCCGCGACTCCGACTCCGACTCCAACTCCGACATTTGGTGTTTTTTTCTGTCAGTTTGTGGGGAACAAACAAAGTTCAAAAATATTTATGCTCTTAGTTTGAGGTAAGCTGAACTTTTAAGTGGTATTTCAGTTTAATTATATCTAATGCATGTACATTTTTGAACAAAAGTCAAACGTTCATCAGTATGTACCATGGATTAGTCAGTTATTTTTGAGCATTGAAATTAAATGTTTTTAGTAATCTCAAATCGTAATAGGATCTAGAATTATTTTTATTATTATTATTATTTTTTTGACTTCGTTTCTGATGAAAATCATGATTTCTAAATTTGGAAAACAAAAGCATTTGAATTTTAAAATTTATTCGACTTAGGACATGAGATATTATATTAGAATTATTTGAATTGGATTTGAAAACGAAATTTTAGATACTGAAATCACTTCGCATGAAATTGACTTAATTTTGGGAGGCCTTAAAGATGGAAAGGCCCCAGGAACAAACGGGATACCTGCGGAATTTTATAAATATGGGACTAACAATTTGAAGGATTGCTTGTCAAGACTTTTTAATAAAGTGTTTAATGGTAATTTAACGCCAAAGGAGTTCCGAGATTCGATCGTATTCCCCATACATAAAAAGGGCTGCTTAACGAATCCTGCAAACTATAGAGGAATCTCGTTTTAAAGTCCACTTATAAAATATTTACAGCAGTGCTACAAAAACGCCTTACAACATGGATAGATTCGCAGAATTTGTTAAAAGAGTTTCAAGCTGGATTTAGAGCAGGGTATTCGACAGTTGACAACGTTTTCATTCTGAGAAGTATAGCGGAAAACTTTTTGTTGCAAAATAAAAAATTGTATGTATTCTTTATCGACTTCAAGGCAGCCTTTGATACCATAGACCGAAGAGCTTTATTATACAAATTGTATGGAGTAGGCTTGTCACGAAAATTTGGCCGAGTTCTGGAAGCTTTGTATAAGGAAACACATGCAGCAGTGTGGAATGGAGCAGAACTTTCAGAGGTTTGAAACTGGATCCGGTGTCAGGCAGGTATGCGCATTAAGTCCAACATTGTTTGCTATCTTCATAGATGATCTGATTGACTATCTGCCCGGCGGAGTGGTCTTCGCGGGAGAGAGTATAAAGGCGCTTCTCTTTGCGGATGACGTAGTAATGTTTGCAAATTCCCCTGAAACTCTGCAACTCATGATCAATAGAGAACATGATTATTGCCGGTTATGGAACCTCATAGTCAATATCGAAAAATCGAAAGTAATGATTTTTAGAAAAAGTGGTGGAAGAACCGCATCAAACGAAAAGTGGAAATTTAATGGGGAAAATATTGAGATTGTCAACGATTATAAGTATCTAGGTGTCTACTTCTCGAAGAACTTGAGTATGGAGAAGCATTTTAAGGAAAAGCTCCAGAAAGCAAAAGCGGCTATCAATGTCTCATGGAAGAAATGTTTTATGAACAAAAACATCGCGCATAGCAGCAAATACTAGGTATTTGAAGCAGTTGCGGAGACCATTCTGCTATATGGATCTCAGGTTTGGGGAAGTAAGAAGTTTGACACTTTTTGAACAACTTTTGAGGTTTTATGTGAAAAGGATATTCCATCTACCAGCAAACACACCTAATTATGTTATTATGATTGAGACGGGGCTATCACCTCTGTTCATAAAAACGCTTAAGCTCCAAGCGGATTATTTACTTAAGGTTATGATGATGCCGGAGACTCGACTTATTAGGAAAATCGTAGTAAAAGCTATGGAAGGTAGAAAAAGTTGGTATGCAGACTGGATGGGATTGGCACAGCGTTGTAATTTAAGCTTAAATATCAACATTGAAGATGTGGCAAGTACTAAAGGAAATTTGTACGAGATAATAGAAAAAACAGATGAGCAATATAGAGAAGATTACGTAACGGAAGCATCTGGGTCGTTGTACAGATCAATCTATAGTAGACCTAACCACAACTTGGTAAATACAAATTACTTTCACGACTCTAATAGTGTACAAAAAATGTCAACGATGGTCAGCTTCGAAGTGAATTGCTGAACCTTAATTATATTCCCCACAGAGCAGATTTGCCATTAAAATGCAGTATATGTAACCTGGCCGAACGTGAAGATGTTATCCACTTCATTGGAAGATGCCCAACTTTAAGGGAAACGAGGAGAAGTGTCTTTGGGCACGATTTCTTATCGGAGGAAGAGGTTATTATGCAACAAAATCAGATAAATGTTCCGCTACTTTATGAGTATTGCAAAATCGCACTAAAATATAGATTAAGAATACAAAATGAAAGCTTTTAAATGAAGAAAAATATATATATAATTATGTAGATGCAAATGTTCCACCTTATTCACTATTGTTGTAACAATCGTTATTGTATATAAATAAGAATCTGAAAAAAACACGACTTATTATAATTTGAGGAAAACTTGTATTACAAACTAGTAATTATACTTTATTGCCAATCTGGCAGACGGCATTTTGCCATGCTATATAAACCATTTTTGTTAAAATTTAATGTTAAAATTTAATTATGAATAAAAATACTACTACTACTACTACTACTACTACTACTACTACTACTACTACTACTACTACTACTACTACTACTACTACTACTACTACTACTACTACTACTACTACTACTACTACTATTAGAATTATTTGCAATTATGAATTTAAATTTAAATGTTAATCAAAAAATTCTAAAAAGTATATTATGGCTTTTTGCATTGACTTATTATTCCTGCTGAACAAATCAAAAGAACCTTTTTTAACAAAAATTAAATAAATATTTTATGTTTCCCTTCACCTTTTGTTTGCCTACAACGAAAAATATTAATTTTATATCCATGTGCATATATTCTTGAATACTTTTGTCAAAATTTATACCTATAAAATTATTACCCATGGTACCTGTGGCGTGTGTGGAACTATTTTTCATTAGAAAGTTCTATTTTATTTTTTGAATAAAAAATATATATAAAAAAAATATATTTAAATTTAAATGCATTATGTAATATATATAAATTACGTGTCACGATGTTTGTCCACGATGGACTCCTTAACTACTTAACCGATTTTAATCAAATTTGTACACCGTGTACAGTTTGATTAAACTTGAAAGATAGGATAGCTTACATCTCCATTTATGATAGTTATTATTTGATGGCGCTATGTCAAATTTCCAAACGTTTTACATAAGCTACATTTTAATAGCATAACCACTAAGCAGGGTGGTGCCCGTGTCTGATGTTCTCTTACCGTTCCCCTTAAACAGTTTACAACAATGTAATATCACAAAAAACGTAAGTCACAGCAACGGATGGTAGGGTCAGCTAGTGATATACATTTAAGTGTATAAGGAAAAGCATGATCTTTTCTAAGGAAAACAAAATTAGGACAATATTATGACATCAAATTTTCCGATTGTTAGAAGTTATTAAATACAATTAAAAACTATAGACTGAAGGCTTATGATATTTGTATGTAAAAAAGTAAGAACAAAATAGTAAACTTCTAAAAAAAGGACTAAACAGTAAAAAAGTAGGGGAGTAGTAGTAGAAAGATCGGGAATTTGAACACTTGGCAATACTTTATCTGACATTAAACTGCACAAAGGGTTATGAGAGTTATCGAAAAATCAAATATATTCAAAAAGTTCAACTCTTCCTAGCCAAATCATGAGGAAAGAAGAGGTTGGGATGACGCCCACACTGATAATTTCATATCCCGTCTGTCAATTTGTCTTGCTTAAAACTTTAACAAAATGTTCATAACAATATTTTGTGTTAGAAAAATAATTTGAAGTAAAAACCTTTCTTTATTCACGAGATATCGACAATCGAACATCAATTTTTACCAATTTTGAAAACTTATTTTTGTAGATTTTAATTTTTATGAAAGCAACTGACTGTCGGATTTTTATAAAAATTGCAGAACACAATATTTTCTATAAGATGAAATTTATTTGAAGTTAATATTTTTAATTTTTGAAAAGATATTTTGAATCGAATCAAATCATTTTTTTACCTACTTTAAGTAATGTTTTTTATAAGATGAAATTAAATGGAAGCCAATATCTTTAATTTTCAAAAAGATATATACATCAAAAATAATTTTTACCAACTTTTAGTAATGTGTATTTTTTTTTTGTATTTTTATTTTTTTAAACAAATTCTCAATTCGACTCTTCTTAAAATTGTACCGAAAACAATATTTCTTGTATGATAAAATTTGTTAGAAGCCATAATCTTAAATTGTTAAAAAGATATTTGAGTCGAAAATCAATTTTTACCAAATTTTAGTAATGTTTTTGTTTTTAGGTTTTTATTTTTTGTAAAAAAACTGTTATTTTTTCTTGTATAAAATTATTTTGAAAATAAATTCAATTTTTGTTTGTAAAATATTCGTGGTAACAAGTATTTTTTTTTTCAGTTTTTTTGATTTATAAAAAAATTGTACTAGTTTGGTACACGTTACAATGTACAATATAAAATGTAATTCAAGTCACTAACGTTACTGGTTCGTGAGATATTTTGGGTTAACCAAAATGTTTACCTTTTTTTAAATTGCTATTATAAAAAAAACACTCACTCAATTTGTTTGAGAGTCCTTTCTGCATCTTTCTGCATTTTTATCTATAAGAAAATTTACTTGAAGTCGATATCTCTACTGGTTCTTGAGCTTTAGACGACACGACGAAAAAAACTTCCCGAACGTACGGACGTACACACGCACGCATAGACATCTCTCTAAAAATCTTTTATTTAGACTCTAGGGACCTTGAAACGTCGAGAAATGTAAAAATTTTCAATTCGACAAATCGGATCGATTTCCTTAACTTCCTACGGAAAGTTAAAAAAAAGGAATTTAAAATACCACAAAAAGAGCCCAAGTTTCTCTTCCGCCATCTTCATGAAAAAAACTAAGTTTGGATAGCTATAATTTTTTGACATTCAATCGCCTTTAATATCATTTTATATATATTTGTAGTGTCTGCAGGTTGTTCTTTTCGTATATAAACACATGGGCTACAATACGTTAAAATTGTTTCTGTAAAAAAACCTATAGTTTTCAAGTTATTTCTTAATAAGTTTTAGGGAATGTTGAGAATGTACATGAAGCTTTTCACCAAAATTCAGTCTTTAGAGGTTAACGATTGGAATAAAGTTATGTTTATTAACTCCCCATAGGAAGTTATTGTAATGGGTCCGATTTGTCGAATTGAAAATTTTGACATTTCTCGACGTTTCAAGGTCCCTAGAGTTGAAATAAAAGATTTTTAGAAAGATGTTTGTGCGTGCGTGTGTACGTACGTTCGCGACGTTTTTTCGTTTTAAAGGGCTCTCAAGAAAATTGCGTGGGTAGTTTTTTTTACCATAGCAGTTTAAAAAAAGGTGAAAATGTTGGTTAAACCTAAATATCTCATGAACCAATGACGCTAAAGACTTGAATTAAATTTTATATTATATATTGCAACGTGATACAAAACAAGTATGTTTTTGGAAACAAATCCAATTAACGGTTTTTTTATAAATCAAAAAAAAACTGAAAAAAATACTAAAATATGATTTCATCTCCAAAATAATATTGTGCAACGAAGAATAATGTTTTTGACATCTGATAAAATTTTGAGAAAAATAAAATTGACAGTTTTTTTTTATAAACAATAAAAACCTAAACAAAATATTACTTAAAGTTGGAAAAAAATTATTTTTGAGTCAAAATTCTTTTTAAAACTTTGACATATTGGCTTTTAACTATTTTAATCTTTCGAAAAATATTGTTGTGAACATTCAGTAAAATTTTGAAAAAAATTGAATTGACAGTTTTTTTTACAAAAAATAAAAACCTTAAAAAAAAACAATACTAAAACTTGGTAAAAATTGATTTTCGACTCAAATATCTTTTCAAAAATTTGAGATAATGGCTTCTTACTTATTTTAACTTATAAGGAATGTTGTTTTCAACATTAGCAACAATTTTGAAAAAAATCGAATTGACAGTTTTCTTACAAAAAATAAAAACCTAAAAAAAAATATAAAAGTTGGTAAAAATTGTTTTTCAACGTAAATATCTTTTCAAAATTTTTGAGATAATGGCTTCTTACTTATTTTAACTTATAAGGAATGCTGTTTTCAACATTCGATAAAATTTTGAGAAAAATCGAATTGACAGTTTTTTTTACAAAAAATAAAAACCTTAAAAAAAACAATACTAAAACTTGGTAAAAATTTACTTTCGATTCAAATAGCTTTTCAAAAATTAAAAATATTGGCTTCAAACCTATATTATTTCACAGGAAATATTGTTTTCGATATTCAATAATTTTTTTTATAAAAATTGATACATATAGACAATCTTTTAAGCAAGACAAATCGACAGACGGGATGGGAAGTTGTCAGTCTGAGTTGCTTTCCAGCCTCTTTTTTATTTCATTTTTAATACGTTTTGTTTTAGAAACTATACAAAAAAGTTATCTTCAACACTATCTTCAACACTAATCGCCATTAACAGCTAAAATTAGAAATATACATAAATGCGAGCTGATAATGCCCTAAAGCTTTCATATTTAATTGAAAATTTACAACTCTATAAGGTAATCGTAACGTCCCAAACCACATGAAAATAACTTGTGCGTTCTTCATCTTCTTTTATCAGAAGAAAGTAAAAACACACCAAAATAAAAAAGAATTACATTGCCCAGCTTAATATTAAGACACAGAAAATATATATGTGCATCTACATATATATATATTTATTGTGGCAGGGTCTTAGCTGAAAGCCGAATAAGAAGAGGCTCCCAAGTCTAGGGGCCTGAAAATCTATGAGAAATAGGCTACCAATTGTGATATACAAAAGTATATTTGAATAAGTGATGATTTGTTGAAACTAGGAATAATTTTCGACTGAATATTCATAATTTACAAAGACTAAGGCTTAGAATTATTGATTGATTAAGACTTGATTAGTACCTATGAAGAAAGTAAGGAAACTTGTTTTTGAATACGAGTAAAATGGCTTTATCAAGATCAAAGAAAAATTTATATTTAGAATTCATAATTTATTTGGATTGTTAAACAAAGTTTTATACATATACATATATTAAAAGGGCCCAATACAAATCTTCTTTTTTGGGGGGACGGCCGGCCGTGCGTCGTTGGTACACAAATTCAGTAGGTTAGGTACACTATACAACACGCAAGGAGATGTCTTTTTGGGTCTAGCAAAATATTCTCTTGGGGGTGATGATTTCAAATTAAATAAAATTTTCTTTAAGGCTTCTGAATATTAAAAAGACCGTTGCGTCTATATTATCAACACGTTAAAGTCAAAGGTAGCTTTTGTGAGGATTTTTATTTTTATGTTTTCTCGTTATTTAGTATAGAATAGATGAGGGTTTTATTTCGGGCTGGACACATACATACATATTTCAAAGAAAATTGGTTGAAGGGAATAATATTTATACTTACTACAATTTTTGTATAATATTTTTGCTATTTAGATTTTGGATGCCTCATTTGGGTCTTTAATGGCAAATTATTTTCTAGACCCTCAGGTGGATAAAATATGGTAGTAAAGTGTAGATATTATAAATTTATGTAAGCTTATGTTTAGAAATTCTAAGAAAATACTGAATTTCCTATCGATTGTCAGGAAAGTATTGCAAAAATCTATCTCCATCTAATGTGGTATGTTAATTGGAAATTTTTCAAAAAGTATTTCTGAATTAATAACTATTAATTGTCCAATTTGAATAACTCACGGGCTCTTTTGGTTATTTTCTCATTTTATGCAGATAAAACAAAACTTTATTCCATAGTTTTCAATATGTTTACTTGTTACGACTTCTCCAGGAATGTTTTTTTTTAGATATTGAAAAGTATTTTTTTAATTTTTTTAATATAAATTTAATACTAGCACACCACTTTAAAAAGAAATTTTGATTTTTGATAATGCAAATTTTTCCTTAACCTTGAAATATTTTAAATGTGTCTACTCTTTCAATGTTTTGTAATCTTTTTCTCAAAACTATTAATTTTAATTATGTATGTAGGTATGTTTTTTTAATTTTTGAAAATTGGAGATAGAGCTTAAATCTTAGAAAGAATTTTGTATTACATTAAAAAAGATTTTGATCGAGAAGGCTGACAAAAAACAGACATAAGTTTTATGTATGATCAACTATCTTGCACAAAATTTAATACTTAAATTCGAACATCGGGTACTTAAGACTATTTGTTAGCTCTAATCTTTTAAGACGTCAGTCTGTTCAGTAAACTTAACTTCTTCGGTCATATCTCAAGAACCAGGAGAGATATCATATTCGAATACATTTTGTAGTGCACCAACAAATGGGGAAAGGACAAAGGAAATAAAATGCACGACTGGGTCGCACAAACTTGCTCATGCAACCAAGGAATCTGTTTAAAAATATTTACCTAATTTTAAGATACAAAAATGTACCTGCAAAATAGGTTTTTCTTCGAAAATTTAAATGCCATATATTTACTCAAAGCAAACTTGATTTATTTCGAAAATTATTAGAGCGGTCGTTTTTCTAAAATTAATTTTGTATATAAATATACAATTTTTAAATGTTGTCCTAACTAATTAAGATAGAATAATTATTGAAATCGGTTCATTAGTTCATCAGAAAATTTAAAAACAAAATAATGGTTCCATGGGGGGATCCCTTCTAAAGCTATACAAAAATATGTTTTCTTTTTTGTTGAAAGAAGGCAAGTCAAGAAAAATTCGTTTCCCAAATATCTCTCAAATATCCCAAATATTTCTCAAACCAATTAATCTAGCGATTTCAATTAAATTATAAATTATACATTGTGATGTGATGTGATACCAAATTGGTAAACACTCGAAAAAAGAACGAAGAACGGTTTTTAATGACTAAAAACAACTCAAAAGAAATATTTGTAATCTTGAAAACAAAAAATATAGTTTTAACATACGAGTCATACGTATGTATATCAATTTTTTGAAAAATCCAACAGTAATTTTTGTATTAAAAATAAGAATTTTCAAAAAATACTACTCAAAACTAGTCCGATTCAAATATTTCCAGAATAAATGTAGTTATTGACATAGACAATAATTTAATTTTATGCTAAATTTTGATGTTAGGTTAGGTTAGGTTAATGTGGCTGTGGATACAAAAAACCACACACTTAGGCCAGAAGAAAGGCCCATTGTGATACCACATGAATCTATAGAATTACTTCCCACTAGTTGAACCATTTTGAGCTTTTTATAAAGCGAAGGGGATATCTGATATCCTTTTTAGCTAGTTCACTGGGATCATCAAAAGAGTATTCTCCCAGATGAAGTTTGCGTCTTCGTGAAAGAGCAGGGCAGGTGCAGAGGAGGTGAGAGATTGTTTCTTCTTCTTCCTCGTCCATACAGCTTCTGCAGAAGTCATTTGAGGCTACACCAAGTCGTATTGCGTGTCTGCCTATAAGACAGTGTCCCGTAAGGACACCTATTAGGGAGCTAATATGAAGTCTGCTTTGGGATAGCAAATCTTTAGAGCGCTTTAGGTCCAATGAAGGCCATATTAGTTTTGTGGCTGCGCATGTTGGTAAATTGTACCACCTAGAGTTTGCTATCTCGAAAGCTTTTTCTTTTAGCAGAAGTTTACATGTAGCTATCGGTATACCTATCTTCTCCCTTTCAGGTGAAATAGGTATGACGGTTCCATTTTTAGCGAGTTCATCGGCTCTACAATTTCCTGCGATGTCTCTGTGGCCCGGCACCCAGCATAGGTGAATGTTAAATTGATGCGCCATCTCCATAAAAGACGATCGACAATCGAGGGCCGTTAGAGATTTGGTTGAGACGCCGCCATCAAGAGACTTGATAGCAGCCTGACTGTCAGAGAAGATGCGTATATCAGAAGTTAATATCACATTTTCTCTTAACCAGAAGAGAACCTCTTTGATCGCAAAAATTTCCACTTGCAAGACGCTACAATGATTAGGGAGGCGGAATGAGATGCTTAGATTAAGCTTTTCTGAGTACACACCACTACCAACTCCCTCATTTGTCTTGGATCCATCTGTATAAAAATGGATGCTTTTGTCATCCAGGAGTTTTTTATCTTCCCATTCATCCCTGGATGGAATGGATACCTGGAAGTTTTTACCAAATTGGGGTTTTGGGATAGTGTAGTCTATGTACTTTGGTATAGAACCAAAGAGGTTCAGAATGATGGAGGGCCCAACATTGTTGTTGGTCCATTGAGATAAGGCGTTGAGTCTTATGGCTGTATACTCGCTGCCAAAAAAATGTTGATGCTAAAATAAGATAATTCTATTAGAGAAATTCACTTCGTATATTACTTATAACTGCTATTAAAATTGCTTTTTGACTAAAAATTTCGAGAACAAAAACAGCGATTGAAATCAAACTTATTTAACATATGCAAACAACTAAAACAGTTGTTAATTTTATACTAAAATTGAATTCACAACTTTTTTTTACAAAGCACGAAACCTACAAAAACTAAAAGAACCCTTAAAGATTCTAGTATTATGAGAAAGAAAAAAAGATATTGTTAATAATATTTTGTTAACATTTTAGAAAGATCGATAGATGGCTACGGATGGGAAGTTACTCGTATCAGTATGGGTCACATCCCAGTCTTCTTTTCAATTCCTTAATTAAGTTAACCAACAAAAGATCACATCCTCTTATTTTTTGTTGCTATTAATTAACTTCCCATAGGAAGTTATTGCAATGGGTCCGATTTGTCAAATTGAAAATTTTGACATTTCTCGACGTTTCAAGGTCCCTAGAGTCGAAATAAAAGATTTTTAGAAAGATGTCTGTGCGTGCGTGTGTACGTACGTCCGTACGTTCGCGACGTTTTTTTCGTCGTCCATAAATCAAGAACCGAAACAGATATCGACTTCAAATAAATTTTGTTATACAGATAATAAGGCAAAAAGATGCAGAAAGGGCTCTCAAGAATATTGCGTGGGTGTTTTTTTTTACCATAGCAGTTTAAAAAAAAGGTGAACATTTTGGTTAAACCTAAATATCTCATGAATGACGCTAGAGAATTGAATTAAATTTTATATCATATATTGTAATGTAATACAAAACAATTATATTTTTGGAAAAAAATGCCACTAACGGTTTTTTTATAAATCAAAAAAAAAAACTTGTCACCTCGAAAATTTTACGACTAAAATATGATTTCATCTCCAAAACAATTTTGTGCAACGAAGAATAATGTTTTTGACATCTGATAAAATTTTGAGAAAAATCTAATTGACAGTTTTTTTTTATAAAAAATAAAAACCTAAAAAAAAACATTACTCAAAGTTGGTAAAAATTGATTTTCGACTTAAATATCTTTTCGAAAATTTCAGATTATAGCTTCCAACTTATTTTATCTTATAGAAAATATTATTTTCAATATTCGGTAAGATTTTGAGAAAAATCGAATTGACAGTTTTTTTTACAAAAAATAAAAACATACAAAAAATTAATAAAAGTTGGTAAAAATTGTTTTTCGACTCAAATATCTTTTCAAAACTTTGAGATATTGGCTTTAAACTAGCTACTTTTATCTTTCAAAAAATATTGTTGTCAACATTCAGTAAAATTTTGAGAAAAATCGAATTGACAGTTTTTTTAACAAAAAAATAAAAACTAAACAAAAATTAATAAAAGTTGGTAAAAATTGATTTTCGACTCAAATCTCTTTTAAGGACTTTAAGGTATTGGCTTTAAACTAATTCTTTGTTATATAAACAATATTGTTTTCAATATTCGGTAAAATTTTGAGAAATATCGAATTGACAGTTTTTTTTTACAAAAAATAAAAACCTAAAAAATAGAACAATACTAAAACTTAGTAAAAATTTACTTTTAACTCAAATGTCTTTTCAAAAATTAAAAATATTGGTTTCACACTAATTTTTTCTCACAGAAAATATTGTTTTCGACGTTCAGTACATTTTTATAAAAATCCAATAGTCAATTTTTTCATAAAAAATTAAAATCTACAAAAAATTGATGTTTGGTTTTCGATATCTCGTGAACAATAGAAGATATTGACTTCAAGTTAATTTCATTCATCCATATTGTATTTGTTTATAGAAGAAATCATTTTTTTTAAGAAATGCTACTAAAAAGGTAAGAATTGGTTTTCGACTAAAAATTACGTTAACAAAAAAATAATTTCGAAATCAAACTATTTCATTATATGCCAAATATTATTAGAAGTTTTTAAATTTTTAAGAAAAATTAAAAAACAAACAACTTTTTTAACCACACACGAAAACCAACAAACTTTTAAGCAAGACTAATCGACAGACAGGATAGGAAATTATCAGTGTGGGCCAATTCCCAGCCTCTATTTTTGTTTTAATTTTAGTATATTTTTTGTTTAATTTAATTTTTTTTATAATATTAGCAACTAAAATTACCTCCATTTTTATGTCATTAAAAAATTAGTAACTTGAATAAATCATGTTACTTTTTTTCTAAAATTTAATACATTATGTATGCACTTGTAAATAGACCACCAGAGAAAAAAAAATTCATAACGGCTTATTAAATATGATATTAGTGAGACAGTTAACCCATTTTTGAAACACAGAGGAGGTAACGTAATGGCGTGGAGATGTTTTTTTTTTTTGGGGCATGGACTGGGATTCACCAAGTAGATGGTGGAATGGGTCGTTTTATGTACCGTGACATTTTTCAAAATATAATGCTGCCACACGCTGAGTTTCCTCTGAAATAAATATTTCAGCAAGACAACGACCCAAAACACACGTTCAATACGGTTAAGACGTGGTTTAAAGAAAACCGGATTCACGTGTTACAATGACCAGCACAGTCCACAGATCGCAACCCCATAGAAAATGTTTGGGAAATTGTAGAGATCAATGAATTGAAAGGATTGTTTTCAAAAAATTGGAAAGTATTCCGAACAGCATTATAAGCAATTTAATTGACTCCATGTCTCGAAGATGTGCTGAAATGATTAAAAACAACGGGTCTGCTACCAAATACTAGCAACATTTTGGTAAGACTCAACAAAATATATGTATTTTTTAAAAGTTGCTTTTGTTTTGAATAGCCTGGGCCCTATTTCATAAACATTGACAGGTGACAATTCTACAAATTTGTTACACTTATGTGACAAGTTTTCATTGCATAACGTATTGACAGGTGACATATTTGTCAGTTAAATACAATGACAATTTTGTCATTGTCAAAGTGTGACAATTTTGTCGTGAGGATTATCATCATCCATCATTTGAAATGGTGCATGTTCACTTTCCAAATAATTTTTCAAGTTATGCAGTACTGTACAAGTCAAAATAACCTTGCATGTAGTTGCTGGTGACAATCGCAAATAGTTAAGGCAAGGAAATTTTTCCTTCAGAATGCCCAATGCATTTTCTACAAGCCTCCTCGTTTTCTTATAAGCCCTCAAAAATCTTAACAATGCTTCAGATTGTTCAACTTGGGGTGGAATAACTGGTGTTATCAGCCAACTTTTTCGCCCATAACCGCTGTCTCCTAAAATTATAGCATTTGGAAATGGCTTCCATCTATTTTCCCAGCGTCCGTCGTGCTAATGAGCTATTCCTTAAAACCCTAGCATCGTGAACGGATCCAGGCCAGCGTACAGAAACATAAAAAAAAACTCCAAATTTGGGCCGCATACAAACATGGCATTAATTGAGTGGTCGCCATTTCTATCAACAAATGCTGACTCATTATCAGTTGTTGCATCAATTCTTATTAATGACCCATCAACAATGCCAGAAACACAAGAAAAATTAGCAAAATGTCTAAAACGTGTACATAGATAAAATATTTTCCGAAGGCCAGCGGATTTCTTCCCCCATTAGTTTATCTACCGTCAGTGCAAAATATTTTGGCGCAGCGCTGAATGGAACTTTTAGAAACACCCTGTCCATCAGCAACTATCTACATGGTACTGAGCTCCACTTCCAAGCCAGTGTAAAGCACATACAATTTGGGTCTTAGCATCAAGAGCATGGTTTCTTTTTGTGGGATGCCGGAGGTGCAGACCGGTTTTTAACAAAATATATTCTGCTGTTGTTTAGCAGACGCGAAATTTTTCCTTAAATTGATAATCACTTGATGAAGCGAAATCATTGTTTATCCTTTGTCTAAAAACTCGAGGAAGGCGTACCTCGCTTTCACCGTCACTTTCACTTGAAAACATTATATCAAAATAAAATTGTCACCTTACGACCGAAACTCAATTGCCTGTCACAATTGTCAACTATATACTGACAAAATTGTAATTTGTACTATTTTTTCTGTTTCATACAAAATTTGTTTAATTGTCTATTAAACATTATCATTGATTTGAGAAAACTTATTAATTTAATACAATATGCGATGTATATAGTTTAATATATACTACAACTATTATAATGCAGTGTTCTCTACTTTATCTAAAAAAAATAAGAAATTTTGTGTTCAGTTTCATTCGTCAGACCCTTGTGTGCTATTTAAATTTGAAATTCGTGCGAAATATCGCCGACTCACTGTCGTCAAATCACACTTTGAATTTTAATGTTGCTAATGAAGTTAGTTGCGGGTTGCACAATTTGTTCAATTATATCTGTAAAAGAGTTAGGGTTATGTTTGTTGTCTATACACGTGCTAAGCCAGTCAACACGTCAGTCTTATGGTGAGTCGTTATTTTTTTGTTAATCTAAAATTTATTTTTATTTATTCATATTAGACTTTGATTTGTTAAAACGTAGTTTGTTGATATTTGAAATTACAAAAAAAAAACATTAGTCCAGATTATAATCTCAAATTTCGTCTTTTTCGTCAGTAGGTGTGGCGTCAGTTCTGTGTCAGGTAAATTGTTATTGTTCTACATTTCTTGATCATTAGTACTTTTAAGATGAATATTGTTAGATTTTGTTTATTGATTACTTTGAAATATTTAGTAAAACTATGTGAAAGTAGTAAAAGATAAGTGAATAACGTTACGTTAAATGTCAAAAGTCTGTTTTGAAAACTGATGTAGTATTTTCTCCTAGTAGGTATTACATATTAATAATTATTTTTAATTGTTACTAAGTAATTTTAAGTGATCATTATTAAATCCTAAGAGATTTTTAATAATTTCTAATTAATTTCATTATAATATCTACTTTCAAAACTGTGTATACTCGTCAGTCCTCTGGCAGTCAAATTCTGAAATTTTTAAATATCTTACAATGTACTCAAAAAAGTGACTGGCCCGATTGGGAACAATATATTAATTAGATTAGCTATCATATAGGTACACCCGAATTTATAGAAGTTTGAGTTAAAAACTATCGTAAACAAAATATCCTCAAAAGTTACCCAACTTTTGTATAATCACCCATATTTAAAGAACTATTACAAAAACAATTTTATTTTATTTTCTATTAGAAACTGTAAATATTTATTTAAATTTTAAAAACTAATTCAAAATTTGTTTTTTTAATTATTTAATGTAACTTAATTATAACTGTAGTTTAAAAGCACACTGCTGTATGTGTATGTACATATATAAGTTAATAATACATAAAAGACAGGAGAATAATTTTCAAACATATTTTGTCACTGATACATTTCATCAAAATTCTTCTTTTTAAAACAAAATCAGTAAAAATCAATAATTCATTTTAAAATATAATTAAACATAAAATAAAACAACAAAACAAAAATGTACCGAATATATATAATATAATAATATATTATTTGTATGTATAGTGATTTGAAAAATCGATTATCAATTGCAATGTTGTTGGCTCTATAAAGTTCAATATTGTGAATAATAATTGCAATTTTATTAATATGTAAATTTATAATGATTGCTTCGAAATTGAATTAAGGTATCAATGCGAATTAACTGACCAAAGCCTAAATAATGTTATTTGAAATTTATATGTGTAAGCAATTTTTTCAACTATATCTAAATAATAAAATGATTCACTAATTGCATATAGTATAGCATTACAGTTATAAAAAGTTATTTTTTTACAGCAGTTTAAAAAAAAAGTTTGAAAACCTAGAGTTCTTGCTTCTATGCAAATAAAATTAATTATTTTATTTTAGATATGATGATATTGATTGAATTAATTATTTACTATGTTGGATACGAGTATATAATAATGGTTATTGGGAAAATATATGTTTTTAGAATTGGTTTTATACACTTCGACATTTTGCCAATGTTTTAAATGTCAACAAAATAATTACCGCTGTTGTCACTTTTGGGTGAAATTATTTGAAACTTTAAGAATATTATTTTAGTCTTATAGGAGAAATGTATTGTGATTTGGGTGAACCATTCGTTCTTGCCGGCTCCCGGAAATTACGCCAGAATTTTTTTTGGAAAAAACGCCAGAAAATTCTTCATACAAAATTCTGGCTTTTTTTCCTAGGAAAAAATCCCAAATTTTTCTGGCAAAATTTCGGAATTTCAGGCATTTTTTCCTAAAAATTTTCTGGCGTTTTTTCCATTTACAGAAATGGAAAAAAGGCAAAAAATATTTGGAAAAAAGCCAGAAATAAAATTTCTGGCGTTTTTTCCTAAACATGAAAAGGAAAAACTGTATTTTGTATAAATTGTTGTAATAAATAAACAGTTTTACTACACATTCTTTGTCTTTATCATCTATTGCAAGAATTATTGTTTAGTTGCATTCGCGAATTCATCATTGACACTTGACGTTGTGAAAAAAAAACATGCAAAGTTATGACTACGAAATTGTGTGTGGAAAGCAAAAAAGCAGTAAACTTTTATATATTCTCGAACAGAAACAATTATATAAAAAAAATATTGTTATAAGAACAATGTGGTGTATATTTGTTATGTTAATAATTGTAAGGCAAAAATGATGCTGTGTGATGGTAAGGATATAAGGACGACGTCAGCTGTTGAAGCATATAATGGAGTCCACGGTAGATTGATACAACATAAGGGAAACTTTTTTAAATTCGTTAAAATTCTTCGAGAGGAGGAGTTTTTTAAAAGTCGCGACTTTTTTAATATGGTAGAGACTGGTGGTGCAACAGGCTCTATTAAGAAAAAAAATACAAAGATAAGAGCGCGAAAATTAAAGAAGCAAGCCAACTTTTGGCAGACAAAAAGATAACACCAATCATGTTTCTCAACAGGATGGTGTACGAAAAAAACTGTATATGCACAGATATGGAGTCGTTCGATGACGTTTTCGAAGGTTTTTGTTTTCTAATTAATAATCGTATTTTTAAAATAATTTCTATGCACTTTTCTAGATTCTAATGATGTTGACACTAACGTTTACTCTGACGAGGAAGAAGAAGCGGAACATCCTGAAGACGTAAAAGAAGCGGATGTAATATTATGTATTTATTATATGTCAGGTCCTTCCACCAAACGTTGTGTTGTTGCCGTGCAGACATATGAAAATATGTTTGGAGTGCAACTTAAAGTTGCAAGCTCAAGCAGTTGCAGATTCAAACGAAAATTACAAATGTCCATGCTGCCGGGAAATCGTAGCAGACACTTTGCAAGTTTACATTTAGTAAAAATATTTTGTTCTTTTCTATTTTGTTAAATAAATTGTTACAAATAAAAAAAATTATTGAATACTTTAGTAATTTTTTGCGTGGCAGCCACGCCGTAACCGCGCTGGCCCGCGCCGCGTCCGCAACGCTATGGCCACGCGCGCCGGGCCGCGCCCGCGACCGCGCCGGCTAGACGCACTGCGTCGCGTCACCAACGCCATGGCCGCGCCGCGCCCGCGACCGCCCCCCCCCCGCGGGTGCATGTCAGGGGCTGTTTTTTTCCTGTTGTGATAAAATGTCTACAATATTGACCAAGTAGCGACTTTTAAAATGCAAAACATTTTCTGGCTTTTTTTCCAAATTGATATTAGGAAATTAGGCCAGAATATATCAATTGGTTTTCTGGCCTAATTTCCATTTTGGTTTCTGTTTTTTTTTTCCATTTCTGTCTGGCACAATTTCCAATGTTTCTGGCTTATTTTCCACAAAAAATTCTGCTTCTTTTTCCAATTTGAAGCAGAAAACATTTTCTGGCGTTTTTTTCCAAAAAAAGATTCTGGCGTAATTTCTTCTGGCGTAATTTCCGGGAGCCGTTCTTGCCTCATATGCTTGCTAAGCTAGAATGTGTAACTTTGACATAATGGATTATCAGTGTTTTTACTGAATTTTCAGAAGAATTAGGATAAAAATAGCATAATTTCTTTAATAACATTTAATTGTTTCTTTTACTAACTTCAATTGTTTTGAACATTAAAAAAATGACATCTATAAAACATATATATAAAATATTTATTTTTATTAAATTTCTTTTGGGAGCGTATCGGAATCCCGCTTTTTAAAATCCCGTTTATAAAAAATCCCAAAAAAAACGTTTTAAAATTCCGTCTTCTAAAATACCGATTTTTTGAAATCCCGCTTATTCAAACTCCCGATCAATGACGATCCCTCTTTTTAATATCCCTTAAAATTTCGACAATACCGTTTTTTTTTTTTACAAAATACGTGCATTAAACTAAATAACAATAGGAGTTTGTTAAATTACTTGACTAAAATATAATAATATCGCAATTTGTTTGGATTTTACTGTAGGTACATAAACATTAATTTTTGTTTACAATATTAATTCTTTCACAGACAATATGCCTCCTACAGAAAATCTATAAAATCGCTCGATTTTTTAAAACTAAACTAGTTTGATTGCGAAATCAGGATAATAAAAAACGGGATTATAAAAAAGGGATTATAAGAAACGGCATTACAAAAAGCGGGATTATAAAAAACCGGGATCATAAAAAGCAGGATTATAAAAAACGGGATTTTGAAATCGGGATTTTAAGAAACCCATTTCTTTTTTATAATTAAGTTTGAACGTTGAAATTGAAAATTGAAAATTATGTGAAACACTAGGTATGTACATCGTTTAAATGACCACCATGCGAATTGATGCAAGCATCGATTCTTTTAAGGTAATTTTTGACCACTTTTTGAGGCGGTATCTCAGCCATAACTTTACGAATGTTGGTTTTTAAGTACTCAAGAGTTAAAGGTTTGTCTTCATAATAACTGCATCGATATCTCCACGACGAGAAATTACGTGATCAGGAAATTGCTCTTGGAATAAAGCCATATTCACTAGAGTTGTTTGGCATGTGGCACCGTTTTGTTGAACAACCCAAATATTCTTAAAGTCGTATTCTTTAAAAAAAAGTCGGTTATCAAATGACCATAACCCCCCGAGTTGACGGTGACAGTCACTCCATCGTTGTTTAACAGTGACTTTTGTGGGTGTAATGTCCTCTCTTCAATTACTTGAGAATTCTCAGAACTCAGAACGCTGAATACGAAAATTTTGTGTATTAACCTAGCCACCGAGTGAGAAATGTGCTTCGCCGCTGAAGAAAATTTTGTACGAAAAATTCGCTGTCCACCGCCTGTTGTTCAAGCACGTATCTACGACTTTCTAAATGGTCAACTGGCTACAGTTTTTGTGTGAGCTGGACTTAATATGGATGTATGTAGGTGTAGATCTAAATGCAAAATACGCCATAATGTGCCTTAAGACAGTTCTAATTCTTGAGAACTACGAGGAATTGACACATTCGGGTCTTCGGCAACATTCGCACTTACAGCAGCGATATTTTCAGTGGTACAAGCGAAACGATGATGCACAAGCCTTACAATATCTGTAACCAATCTCTTCAAATGTCTCCACATTATACTATACTTTTGAAACCGTAAAATTGATAACCCTTTAGTTTAGATGAATATAGGTTAGGTTAGGTTGAGGGACTAACAGTTGATGTCTTTACCGTCACACTTAGATCAATACAGATCCATTGTGATACCCGTGAGTATTGCTTCTCAAGCTATTAAGAAAAAACCTATGTGTTCAGTTAGTCAAGCCATTTAGAGGCTTTGACGAAGTTCAGAATGTTAATACCTGGCGTACTAGAGAGTTCTTTTAAATCCCCGACGAAATAGTTGCCAAGCAGTCTCTTTCTTTGATAGGAGAGTGCGGGACAGTGAACCAGAAAGTGCGAAGTGTCTTCATGCACCTACTCGTCACCGCATCCTCTGCATAGATCATCTGAACTGATTCTCATCTTTTTCATATGATAACCTAACAGATTATGTCCGGTGATTATGCTTACAAGAGATCGAAGTGATCCCTTTTGTAGCTGCATAATTCTTTCCGTTCTTTGTTTGTTAAAACAGGGCAGATCTTTCTTGTAGTGCCGCATGTTTCAAGAAGGTTCCACCTTTCATCGGCCTTAATAGTTATTCTTTTTGAGATTACCTGTTTTAAATGACAGGTAGGGGTGCTAACAAGCTGAGCTTGGCTTACGTCAAGCATTGACCCTAATCTTGCTAATTCATCGGCTTTCTCGTTGCCTAGTATATCGCTGTGGCCTGGGACCCAGCAGAGTCTAATGTTGTGCTGTGCGCCAAGAACCTTAAGCTCTTCGCGGCAGCATGAAACAAGCTTGGATTTTACCTCAGTTGCAGTAATCGCTTTTATTGCCACTTGGCTATCAATGTAAAAGGTGATATCAGCTCGTGGTATCGCCATCATTGATACCTTTTTAGCAGCTGTTGTCACTGCCAGGACCTCCGCTTGGAAGACGGTACTGTAGTTTGGAAGCCTAAGCGAGGCGGTTAACTTGAGAGATTCAGAATAAAAGCCTGCCCCTACACCAGTGTCCATTTTTGAGCCATCAGTATAGATAGCTATTGACGATTCACTGGAGTATGGTATATTATCTATCCATTCCTCTCTGCTTGGGATGGCAACCTGGAATGGTTTATGAAAATCAAGTTCAGGTATTTTATAGTCTACTGTAGTACTATGACCCATAACTTTATGAAGGATCTGGGCATGTCCTATGGAACAGTTTATCCAGACTTTAGTTTGACTAAGGCTCCGGGCACTTTTGGCCGCAGATTCTTGAACAAAGAGGTCTAGGGGAATTAGATTGAGTATAACTTCCAGTCCCGCAGTTGGAGTGGATCTCATTGCTCCCGTAATGGCAGTGCACGCAAGTCTTTGAACTTTTTTCAAAGTTTTCAAGTTCGTGCTCTTTTCTAAAGCTTTCCACTATACCAAATTACCATAGGTTAGTATTGGTCTAATTATTGCCGAATACATCCATCTGATAATTTTAGGGTTTGGTCCCCAGGTTTTCCCGAAAATTCTATTGCAGGAGTAAAAGGCAATCGATGCATTTTTGTATCTATCTTTGGTGTTCAGGCCCCAGTTTAGTTTTTTATCTAAGATCACACCGAGATACTTTGCGTGATCAGAGATTTCAAGAAGGCAGCCTTCAATTGAAGGAATTTTAAAATCAGGTATTTTGCGCTTGTTAGTAAATAGCACTAGTTCTGTTTTAGCTGGATTGACTGTCAGCCCACAGTTCCTAGTCCATTTGCTTACCAACGAGAGGGCGTTCTTCACGTTATTGAAGGCTCCCTCAATATCCAAGAACGTTGCAAGGGTGTATTCCTTGTCATTCAGTGATTTTTTCTATGACGCTGACAACACTGTGCAATGCTGTTTCAACGGTTTTTCCTTTAATGTAGGCATGTTGAAATTCCGATATACGATATAAGTATATGATATGTGTTTATCAATTAGCCTTTCAAAAGTTTTCAAAATAAACGATGTTAGACTAATGGGTCTATAGTCTTTGGCCTCCGTATGGCTAGGTTTACCAGCCTTAGGGATGAAAACTACCTTTACCTCACGCCACGATAAGGGAACATACCCCCATTTAAAGCTATTATTGAAAATGCTAGCTAGGTGTGGGATGATAAGGTTTATGCACTTCTGAAGCATCATAGGAAAGATTCCGTCTAGACCAGGGGACTTGTACGGGGAAAAGGAGTGAATGACCCATTTTATCCTTTCTTCCGTTATAATATCCGATGGTACTAGGGTTTCTGTATGAGACTCTGTTTTTAGACTGCGGATATCAGCTACACAGCCAGGAAAGTGAGTAATCACAAGGAGCTCAAGCGTTTCGCAACCGGATTCAGTCCAGCTGCCTGTAGATGAATATATAGGAACATACTGTAGTGCGATCTAAAAGTTTCTGATTAAACTTCGTGTTAATTTTTTTTTTTTTTTTTTTGGAAAATTTGTCTCTTAAAAGCTTAGCATGAAACAAATTGAAAAATAGAAAAAATCCCAGATTTTAAAATCAAAAGTAAAAGATCCATCTAGATTGAATAATTAAATAAAAAGTTTTAAGTTAAAAAATTATGTGACTTAAAATACCACAACCTTGTGATAGTAATTTGAATACTACAACATTCGATGAAACACTTAAGGATGTTTTGTTGGTATAACTCATCAATATCCACGAATTTTTAATTACTATTCAATTTTCTTGTACTTAGTTTATGATTGTTTATTGACAAGCTTCGGTTTGATACCTCTGGATGTCAAACCAAAATATTTTCTTATGTATTTTTGTCATGTTTTGTTGAAAGATACATATGTATGTACAGTCCTTGGCCATAACATTAGACGCACTGCAGAATTTTTATAATTATTAGATTATACGCAATATTTTTAAAGTTTCCGAATGGAGAACCATATATTTTTATGCAAGATGGAGCTCCATGCCACACAGCCCTATCCATAGAAAATTATTTGAGGGAAGAAAACTTCCCTCTGTTGGACTGGCCGGGAAACAGCCCCGACATGAACCCAATTAAAAACGTGTGGGAGCTGATGAAGAGGGAAGTAGCTAAAGATGCGGTCACTTATTGAAAGAGTAATTCACGTGTGGAATCACCACCCACAAATGCAGGAAATACTCAAATCATTCATTGACAGTATGCCGCGCAGAATTGAGACTCTTATTAAAGCAAAAGGATGTCCAACAAAATATTGAAAAAAAAAATACAAAAATAACAAAAAAAAAAAAACTGAAAATATTAATTTAAAAAAAAGTTCTCTAAATCTGTTGCTTTATTTCTGTAAAAATGTATTTATTATTATTATTATTATTAGCATTACAATATTCGAAAACCTGATTAAAATAGCTGGAAATTGAGATTTTGCATAAAATCTGAAGTGCGTCTAATAATATGGCCAGGGACTGTATAATGTATTTGTACATATTAGTAACAAAATATTAGCTACATAGTTATATAATTGAACAAGTGCAACAATTTAAATTTTGATTATTTTCCATTAGTTTGATGAATTTATCTTTCTCTTATCCTTTGAAGTTTTTTACAAAGTACGTGCACTACATACAGTAGACGCTCGATGTAGTGAAGTAATGAAAACCAGCCATGTTCACTATTTCGAGCGGGAGGCTAGAAACGCTTTCCAAAGTTAAATTTGATCAAAAATGCACATTTTGTTCAGTATGAAGATAATTATATTTATTTAATTGATAAACAAACATTTTAAACGACTTCGTTTACATGATTGAGTAAATTAATCACCTCTTCAGAAATATTTAAGATCTCCTGTTGCCTAAAAACAATAAGGGGAATATCATCTTCCTCATCAAAACTTTCTTTGGATTTAAAAATATTTTTCCAACACTTTGACCGCACCATCTAAGTTATTCCAAGCCGATCGTAAATTGAAAATTAAACATTTTGTATATTTCTTGCATCGTTGTTATCATTTTACTACCTACATTTTTTTTTTGTTTTGTAAGCCGGATTACGTTTTGGTCCATCGGTTGAATAAGTGGAGTAACATTTGGTTACATATATGTATATGACTGTTATGCAGCCATCTAATGTTTGAAGGTGATTTTAAGGAGGGTGACTTGGAGCGTTATCCAAAATAAATAGGGCTTTAAGTGGAAAATCATTATTTCTTAGAAAGTTTCGCTCTTCTGGAACAAATAAATTATAAAAAGATAGCTGCTGTCATTCAAGCTGATTTGGAGTGTCGATAATGTACAGGCACACATTTCTAAATGGGACAGGATTTTTGGCTTTTCCAAGTACAAGAGCTTTTACTTTATGGCGACCTGAAGCATTGATGCAAGCCATGAAAATAATCCTTTGTTTTTCGGCTTTTCTTCCTAGAGCAGTCTTCTCAGCCGACGAAACGTACATATATTTTTCCAGGAAGAAGCTTCAAAAATAAACCTGACTCATCAGCGTTATATATTTGATCTGGCTTGAGATCCAAACTCTTTATTTATTATTTATCTTGAAGAACTCGTTTAAAAGGGCAGACCAGTAAGTATTCAACCTAAGGCTAAATTATGGTTCGATTCGAGCTACAAAAAGGTTAACAAGGAGAAAGAGGTGACTTTCCGGTGTTTTAGAGCCAACCCAACTGAAGAAAACCGGAAAAGGTTTAAGCAAGCCAGGAAGGCCTGCTCGCCCATATTCGAAGGACCACATTTTTCCATGACCAAAAATTACGGCAAAAAATACTGCAATGTCCCAAAGGCAGTAAGAATTTTTGGTCATGCGTAAAAAACATTAGGAATTCTTCCTCTTCCTCGGTTCCTACGCTTGTTGTCAATGACACTCCTTTAGTTAGCTCTATTGATAAAGCTAACTTGTTTGCAAGGCAGTTCGCCGAAAACTCTAAATTACCAGATAGTGTCATGGCTCGCCCAGTTCTTGAACGCATAAATGATTCTATTTGACCAATCTTTTTTCGTACTCGAACTGTGGCGAGAGTTCTTAAAGATTTCAACATTCATAAATCCGCTGTTCTTCCATGCTAGCAAAACTGCGTAAGCTTTTCCATCTATCCTATTCTTTTGGGGTCGTTCCGAGTAGTTGGAAAACTGCATTTGTTCAGTCAATCCCAAAAAAAGGCGAATCTTCTTCTCCCGCAAATTATCGACCGATAGCACTAACGTCCCTTCTTTCTTATGTCATGGAAACGCTGATTAATTATCAGCTTAAGAAATATCTTGAGGAACAGAAGCTTCTTAATGACCGGGAATACTGCTTTCGTAGCAATAGGTCCACTGATGATCTCATGGTTCATCTCACCGAACAGTGGAACAAATCTTTATATCGTTTTGGAGAAAGTAAGATTATTGCAATTGATATTTCAAAGGCATTTGATAAAGTCTGGCATCTTGCTCTTTTATCGAAAATGCTTTCGGTATTGACGAATCTCTTCTTCATTGGATTAGAAATTTTCTTTCGAACCATTCACGTTGTTTTGGACGGATTCAAGTCTGAAACCCATACAAAATGAGAATATTACACACATTTCAGCATTTGGTCGAATTTGTTTTTCACAATTACAATGTTGTACAAAAGTAAAAACACAACAAGAACTTGTATTTAACTATGAGTCAAGTCAAGCTACTTTCTTTTGTGATACATGAATTAACGGAAAAATTTGCCCAAAGGCGGTCGACATGCTGTAGACGCATTGCAGCTGCAATATTCTTGTTCAAACCTGAAAAAAATATGTGTTCACTATTTAGAGAAGTGCATGTACAATTTAGAGTTCACTCTTCCGAGATTCACTATATCGAGCGTCTACTGTACCTTCATTTTGTAATCGTGTTTACGTTCAGACGAATATGAGTGAATATTTTCTTTCGAAAATTAATTTGTGAAAAAACACCAACAACATATATTTCAAAATTGTTTACGTACCTGCCATAATTATGTAGGTTGAGAAGAAGTACAGAAACTGACGTCCATCTATTACAATAGATTTACCTAATACGATAACGTTTAACCTCCTATAGGATAATACCTTAACAAAGGTCGTTTATTATACTTTGAAGTCAACGGAGAAAGCCAGAACATTCCAACTTGAGGGTAAACATCGCCGAAAGGTGCCAAGAAATAACACCCTCGAGCACGACGAACACAACAAAGCATTGCTGTGCGTTGAGAGGAGATATAGGCATATACATATATATATAACTATACCTACCTACGTTACATATGCGCTTTTTGTTGACTGTCTTTGAAAATATATTTTTGTTTTCATTTCATAATTTGTTTACTTTTTGATGAATAAACAAACAAAAACCTATTCCTTTTGACATAATCGCTGTCAACAACAACAACAACAACAGCAACAACAACAACAAAAACATCATCAACAACAACAACAACAACACTAACGACGACAATACTAAACTTTAAAATAAATAAAGCCTTGCACTTGTCGAATAGGTACCTACCTAAGAGAAAAGGTTCACACAGTGTTGGCTTTTTGTTTTGGCATTAAAACTGCAAGAAAGAAAAAGCTAAGTATAAATGAGTATCCTGTTTAGCAGGATACAGTACACCAGCATATAAGTATAGAAAACACAGTTTCGTTGTTAATGGCCAAAAATGAATGGCGGACCTATCTGGCGGCCTGGCGCACGTTATCCACAATATTGTCTGGCACTTAACCATATACCAACTTATATATGTATATTTTGATTTTTATTTTTCTTGTGAAAATAGTTATGTTTATGTATAACGTTTTATGTATAGGTTAGGTACCTACTATGTACATACATTATATACAGGTAAAAAGAACTTTAACTTTACGTCCGTCTCAAGTTTCTTCCTCGGCGCGGCGTGCTAGTGCTATAAGAAAATAAAATAGGTAGGTACGAGTATAATAGATAGACAAGCAGCACCAGAGAACAGAAAAAAGGTTATACATACTCGTAAATAGAGGAAAGAGCCAACAAGAGAGAGAAAAGAGGATTCTTCTAGCACCTTCGAAGGTATATTGAACCTGACGACACGAGCGACAATGCGATGATACTCATACTAAGCGTGTGCAAGTTTGTGCGGAACTTTATGTCCTTTGGTTCTTATAACATAAAAACAACACAGAAAAATAGAAGACAAAAATAACAACCGAGAATTTGTCAAATAAAATACCTAAGCTTTTTTCGCTTAGCTATCCTTAAGGATGTTTTCATATAGAGTTCTTTATTGTTTTCCTGTTTTATTTTTTCGTCTAAGCTGTTACTGTGTTAGGGCAAAAGGTTTAACTATGCAAGGCTAGGAGAAACTATAGATGCGCCACTTTATAGTCCTGTCCCAAAATGTTCATGTTGATGTTGAGTGTTTGTGTGCAAACCGTGCTGCAGAATTAAATGAGTTTCTAGGTGGAGGGTAATTTTGTTCCCTGATGCCTCTGCCGCCATTTCCGCTGTTGACGCCCGCCACCTCCGACTGTACGGTGGCTATAATATATACATGTGCACAGTTTATGGCAGACTTTAAAAGCAAGAACTGTGATTGTAAATATGGAACGAAATGAGGCGGTTATTCTTTTGTTTTATTTCATAGTTTAATTTGTGACAGTTTTTTATTCCAAAAAGAAAACGGATTTATTGTGATTTGAAGCTGTTTGTTGTTTCCGTTTTTTAAGGATGCTGCATATTGAGTCCACTTTTGGAATTTAAGGAAAGGATGCAGAAGTGAGAGGAGGAGAAGATTTGTATTAATTTGGGATTGGGAATTTTAAAGCTTTTGAGTTTTAGCTTTTTGTTACAAGTACAAATGTCTGGAAAGTACTCGTATTAAGATTTTATTTCTATACCTAATGATTTTTTGAGAAGTGTTTCAAGTCAGCACCTGTAACTAAATTATTAATGATGAAGAGAAGTAAGAAATTAGAGCCTTTAAGTAAGTTGCTAAGTTAAAAAAGATGATGATGAAAATTTTAAAAGAGTTGAACATCGTAATCTCCTTTAAAATTTAATACAAGTTAAGGTAATAATATACACTTTGTGTCAACCTTTTTTCGTCTTTTATTTAACGATATTTTTCAAACAGTTAGGTTTTTTGGTAAAACTCAAATGTGGACTAATTGAGGTATGTATAAAGTTTATATTGCAAGCAAACATTTTTGATAAATACAAGTTTTATTACGGTTTTTCAGAACAAAGTCAAAGTAGGTACCTGTTTTTTGTGTGACATGAATAGGGACAAAATTTAAATTTACCTATTAGCGTGTTAGATTAGATAAAATAAGATAAAAAGATAATCTGATCGACTCTGATCGTTTGGGAGCATAATACGATTATTAATTTGAAAGAATCAAGAAGTATGGGTAGAGGTAAGGGTCTAACCAAGGAGGAAATAAGCCAAATTCGAGCTTACTGGGATCTCGACTAAACCATCCCTTTTATAGGCAGGAAAATTAGAACAAGTTCAAATGTTGTATATAATAACCTAAAGCACCCGGAGAAGTATGGACGAAACAACAAAGGAAAAGTCAAGAAAGCCAAATCATTTCATGTTGCTTGGGTGCCACAGAAGGCAGACCATATACAACACGAGCGAACGCCTTAATTTTGCAACTAATCACATCAGGTGGTATCGAGCTTGGCATACCGCTGTCTTTTCCTATGAAAACAAATTTAATTTGGAAGGATCTGATTTTAGAATGAAAGAAATCTTTAAAAACGGCAGAGTAAAGCAGGCGGTGTAATGGTATGGGCAGCAATCACCTACTTCGGGACAGTGGAGCTGGATTTAAAATCGATTACAGAACGATGTTTTCCGCAGTGTTCTGAATTATTTGATGGACAACAATGGACTTTCCAACAAAATAATGCACCAATACATACCGCACGAACAACAAAAGCCTGGATTCAAGGGCAAAAAGGTGAGCCTGTAACCATGGCCCCCACATTTTTCTGACCTAAACATAATAAAAAACGTATGGGGATGGCTGTAAAAAAAAGTCTATGAAGGAGGACGCGGCAAAACCAAAAAATTGAAGGGATTATTAAAGTCATAAAACGGTCCTGGGCCCAACTTTCGCTCATTTATCTGACAACACTCTATGAATTCATGCACCACAGGTTACTTAAAGTAATTCCGAAATCAGGAGGCAGCAGGGGCGTCATTAGACTTTTGGGGGCCCTGGGCCCAACAGGATTTGGGGGCCAAAAAAAGTAGGTATAATATATTTTTTTTTAATTCTTTAGGTTAAAAAAATTATTTTAAAATTAATTTGTGTTTTTATTTTACATTTTACTTTTTAAAAAGAACTAAAAAAAAACATAAAACAGATATTTTTTATACTTTTATAATTTTTTTAAATTCACTTTCAATAGTTGAAATGTGTTTCCAATTTCATCCACTGTAATTAGATTGTACAATTTTGATATTGTAATAAGATCTTTATTTACATTTTTATTAAATTCTTTTAAATACTGTACGAGGTGCAAGCATTCTACCTCAAATTCTTCTCCATTAACATCTCTATGGTTTTTTGAAAACTGTTCGCAAAAATTTTGCAACTCCACTGAAGTCAAATATTGCAATCGACAAAAAAAGCCAAACAATGCATTAATTTCTAGATAGCAATTGGATCGTATTTTTAATTGCAAAGTAATAGTGTCAATAACTGGGTGCAGGACCATCAAAATATGTGGCACGCAAACTTCGTACTATTTTTCGTTGCAATAAGTCTTCATAATTAGAATCCGCATTCTGAATTTTGGCACACGCTTCAAATTTATCAAAATTCTCCCTTATATCATTTAGGAAAGAACATAGTTAACAAAGCAAATTGCCAGCAACGTGAATTATCATCGTTTTATTATTTCTTTCTAATATTATGCTCCAAATTTCTGTTAAAATGAGGAACTCCAGCTTTGACATTTTCTTAGACAGGCTTAGTGCTTCGCGTTTTGTGTCTGGAGCTTGCTCTGGATCTCTAAAGATAGATGTCAAGGCTTCAGTAATTTGCTTATAACCATTATAGAACGCGTTAACTGCATCAGCTCGTGCAGACCATCTTGTTTCAGAAAGTCTTTTAAGAACTCTATGTGAAACTAATCATTCATTCATCTTATTCAAGCGATGGGTAGAAGCAGAAAAAAAGTTGTATATTTTTTGAAATACTTGAAAGAAACAACCAGGCGTATGAAGGCCTACTAAGTTAAGAGAATGTGTTGCACAAGGTACAAAGGTAGCAAATTCGCACGTCTTCTTTAATCTTGCTTGCAAACCAAAATATTTTCCCGACATATTAGACGCATTATCATAGCTTGGTCCTCTACAATCCTCTATTGAAATATCATGATTTTCCAGAAATGTCAAGATTGTGTCAGCCAAATATTCAGATTTTTGCTCTTGAATAGGTATACATTTTAAGAACCTTTCGATGGGAACACAATATTTTTAACATACCGAGTTGGAAAAGTCAACTGGTCGATATGAGAAAGGTGGGGTGTACTGTCAACACTTGGGGAAAAATATTTTGCCGATCTAATTTCACCTAAAATTTTCATTAGGACTTGTTTTCTCATTATATCAATGAATTCGTTGCAAATATTTTCTGATAAATAGGAAGTGTATCCCTTTCCTGATCTGCGATGAATTAAGCATCATGGGACAACTTTGTGTTTGTTTATGGAGTGAGTTGAAAATTCAACATGTGTGAAGAACCGGGCCCATGCCTAAAGACGCCACTGGGAGGCAGCACACATTACTACAAATTATTTAAATCCATTCAATAAAACTAGTATTTACCTAAACCATAAGATTTGTTGTTATTTTCTCTACTTTAAAGGGTCTTAAACAAGTACTTTTTATGACCTTCTTCGGAAAAACCGCCAAAAATTTGTATTTATCAATTAAATCCAATTTTTGTTAGTAATTCATTCATTACACTTTTGATTTTTGCCAAAAAACCTAAGGGTTTAAAATATCGTCAAATAAAGAACAAAAAACAATTGTCCCTTTTCATGTGTCACGAAGTTTATGAGGACTCCATCATTTAGTATTTTGCTAAATCAATATCAGTTTTAAGTTTATAATATTTCAAGTGAATAGGTTCGTTCCACAGATTAATATTTGTGAAGTTTTTTTTACAAACTTTCACTTTTTAGACGTGTTCCAATGCATCATTTTAGTGAGACGGAATTTTTCGATATCTATTTTCAAGTTAATAAAACGATACAATTTTGTGAATAGTTGAAGTAGATTGGTTAATTTTTAGAAGATTGATTGCTGGTTAGAAAAGTTTGTTTAAAATTTTGAGTCAATTCCAAAGGTGGAAACGACCTCTAATTTTATACCGAATTTGAAAGTAGACTGATGCCTTCCTACATACATATATATCGGGTGATTTTTTAAGAGCTTGAGAACTTTTTAAAAAAAAAAAAAGCCTAAAATTTGCAAAATCTCATCGATTCTTTATTTGAAACGTTAGATTGGTCCATGACATTTACTTTTTTAAGATAATTTCATTTAAATGTTGAACGCGGCTGCGTCTTAGGTGGTCCATTTGGAAAGTCCAATTTTGGGTAACTTTTTCGAGCATTTCGGCCGGAATAGCCCGAATTTCTTCGGAAATGTTGTCTTCCAAAACTGGAATAGTTGCTGGCTTATTTGTGTAGACTTTAGACTTGACGTAGCCCCACAAAAAATAGTCTAAAGGCGTCAAATCGCATGATCTTGGTGGCCAACTTACCGGTCCATTCCTTGAGATGAATTGTTCTCCGAAGTTTTCCCTCAAAATGGCCATAGAATCGCGAGCTGTGTGGCATGTAGCGCCATCTTGTTAAAACCACATGTCAACCAAGTTCAGTTCTTCCATTTTTGGCAACAAAAAGTTTGTTAGCATTGAACGATAGCGATCGCCATTCACCGTAACGTTGCGTCCAACAGCATCTTTAAAAAAATACGGTCCAATGATTCCACCAGCGTACAAACCACACCAAACAGTGCATTTTTCGGGATGCATGGGCAGTTCTTGAACGGCTTCTGGTTGCTCTTCACTCCAAATGCGGCAATTTTGCTTATTTACGTAGCCATTCAACCAGAAATGAGCCTCATCGCTGAACAAAATTTGTCGATAAAAAAGCGCGAAACACATTTCGAACCGAACACTGATTTTGGTAATAAAATTCAATGATTTGCAAGCGTTGCTCGTTAGTAAGTCTATTCATGATGAAATGTCAAAGCATACTGAGCATCTTTCTCTTTGACACCATGTCTGAAATCCCGCGTGATCTGTCAAATACTAATGCATGAAAATCCTAACCTCAAAAAAATCACCCGATATATAGAAAAAATAACCCATGTTTCAAAATTCTTTTTAAATGACAGATTAAAGCCTTCTCCACACTTTTGAGACACTGATTTGACATGTCTACTAAGTTTTCTAGTTAACGAACATCCTAACAGTGATTTTCGTTAAAAACAAAACAAAAACTTGTTGTCCATCATCAAACATTTAACCCCATGTCTTTATAATGGCTTTTATATACCTATGATTCAAAAACTTATTCGATAAATAATTTAAATTTGCAACAAACCTGCCTCTCGATTTGATTAATTCCTTTCTCTTTTTATTATGAAAAGAAAAAGGAAAAATCCCATGTCATATTTAATATCCATACACCTTTATGGATTATTGATCATACTTCCTATCAAAATATTAAACTTAACTTTGTGAGGAGTTATCTTTAGGTTTTTGTTGATGGTAGAAAGGGTTTGAGGGTTATTTATGGTCCATGGATAGGACTTATTGAAAGTACATTGGGTTTGAATGGTTTTTAATCATTTCTGCAGGTATACTGGGGGAAAGGTGGAGGAGCATGTTGAACGAGGACTGGACCGGATTCAGGTTCTGGCAGCGATAACGGTGTCTTCGGCCAAGTTAACCAAGTAAGTAAGTAAGTAAGTATACGTGATAACGTGTTTTCTAAAAAATATTATATAAAAGTAAGAAAACAAAACCCACACTGATAACTTCCCATCCCTTCTGTCGATTTGTCTTGCTTAGAAGGTTTGCAGGTATCGTGTTTTGTTAAAAAAGTTATCAGTTAAATTGTTCTAAAAAATTTAAAAATCATCAACAAAATTTTGTATATAATGAAATAGTTTGATTTAAAAATCTATTTTTGTTAACGAGATTTTTAGTCGGAAACTAGTTTTTACCAATTTTAGTAGCATTTCTTAAAAGTTTTTATTTATTAAATAAACAAATACAAATTGGATGAATAAAATGAATTTGAAGTCAATACCTTCTATTTTTTTACGGGATTTCGAAAACCGAAGATAATTTTTTACCAAATTTGCGTACTATTTTTTGTAAATTTTATAGTCTTATGAAAAAACGGACTGTTGGATTTTAATACAAAATTTACTGAATGTCGAAAATTATATTTTCTGTGAGTGAAATTAGTTTGAAGCTATTTTTTTAATTTTAAAAAAGATATTTGAGTCGAAAATCAATTTTTACCAACTTAGTAATGCCTTTTTAAGGTATTTATTTATTGTTAAGAAACTGTCAGTTTGATTTTGCTCAAAATTCTATAGAATGTACACAACAATATTTCTTATAAGATAAAATTAGTGTGAAGCTACGAATAATATTTTTAATTTTAAAAAAGATAATTGAGTCAAAAATCAATTTTTACCAACTTTTATTCCTTTTTTTAGGTTTGTTTTTTTGTAAGAAAATTGTCAATTCGATTTTTGTCAAAATTTTACCGAATGTTGAAAACAATATTTCTTATAAGTTAAAATTAGTTGGAAGCTTAAATCTCAAATTTTCGAAAAGATATTTATATATGTATAACAAAATTTATTTGAAGTCGATATCTGTTCTGGTTCTTGAGCTATGGACGACGAAAAAAACGTCGCGAACGTACGGTAGGACGTACAGACGTTTATACGAACGTACGTACACACGCACGCACAGACATCTTTCTAAAAATCTTTTATTTCGACTCTAGGGGCCTTGAAACGTCGAGAAATGTCAAAATTTTTAATTTGACAAATCGGACCCATTACAATAACTTCCTATGGGAAGTTAACAAATGGGTTTTAAAATATATTACTAATAGTATTATTATTAAAGTTGGATTTGAGAGAACCTTGGATTTTGGTTGATTTTTCGAAAACAGTTAAAAAATGAGATGCCAAATACCACAGAAGCTATAATAAGTCAAAAAAGAAGAAAAAGCGAGAAACTTTAAGACTTTTTTGTCTTTATCGGTGATTGTAGAACACCTTTAATACAGGGTGGTGTGTTATCTTTCTTTTAAAATCTTTAGTTAATTTCACAGTGACACCTGTTTGCCACTTGAGATCTTGACAGAAAGTTAGTATCACATCTCCACGAAATTAACTGAGTCGCTTGAACAACGTTGGGAAACATTGAAACTTATTTAAAAGGGAATGCTTGTGACACTAGTATGCTAGAGGAAGTGGACAGCACCTATGGTCTCCATCGTAGATGAGGTACGTTCTTACAGATGAGACTCTGGCTGCTGTAGACTTGGGTCTTAGACTTAATTGACGAATACTAAACTGCCAACCGATCTCAAGAGCTCTACATTTCATGCACTTTATTTTTTTATTAGGTGGCGCAACAGTCCATTGAGAACTAGGGCATAGTGACTTACAACTCTCAACCATTCCTGTGTGGGAGTAAAGTTGTCAGGGATGGAGGGGACCTACAGTTTTAAGCCGAATCCAAACGGCAAATTTGAGAAAGCACTTTTTATGACAAGAATTACTCTTGGAGGATTTGTCAATTCCTCGCAAGAGGCAGTACCCGTGAAAACTTTTTTTTTTTAAATTAATAAGGCACAGGCAGGGATTGAACCCAGGACCTCTGGCGTGACAGCCCTACACACTAGCCACCACGCACTTGTCTGAGGAAAATTCAGCAAGAAAATCTCGGACTCATAAGATCAAAAATTGTCAGCAATTGAAGCAAAAAGACCATTCGCATTGATATCTCTTCAGAGCGTGGGTCTTAAAGCTGATTATATTGGAATGCGATTTCTGTGAAAAATCTGTTTTTTTGACTAGGTGCATTTTCACTTGGGTGGGTATTACGTTATAAAATTGATTCATATGGGTCTCTGAAAACCCAGACGTTATTGTCGAGATGGTAATGCATCTACAGAGAGTGATAGTTTGCTGTGGATTGTGGAGCACTGACATATTATGGATTTCGAATTACATGATGCTTATGCCAGAATCGATTTTTTTCTCATCGAATTTCATAATCGTCTTGAGAGAAGTTTACCAGTTTTTGTTTTACGCTAGAAAACATAACTTTTCGAAGTATCACAATATAATCAATACCTACGCAAATGAATTTGACCAGAGAAAATATGATAGTGCCTTCTAAAATAAAACATCCTATTTTTAATTTCATTAAACATTTTTTATCCGCAATCTTTTGAACTGATTTCCAATGACTTTCACCCACAGGTAAAAATCTGGAAGAAGTTAGCTACGATTCATTTCACTTTAATAATTTCAACATTATATTTGCAAAATTAACAATTTAAAAACACAGAATTCTAAACAGCCTGTGAGCTTAAAAATGATTTTAAACTCGGATCCATTTCCTTACCACAATGGAGACGTTTCCCGGAAACTTCTTAACAATGTACCTACAATGAAGGCCTTAACATAAAATATTAATTTTAATTTGAAATCTTCTGTGAAAGAAAGTATACTTAGGTAGAATGACACCTACTTCTAACAATCTACTCAGAAAATTCTCATCAAATATATCCGCGATCCATTATCATGCATGAAAACACCATCAAGGCACTACGAGTATATTATTGCTTTGCTTCTTGGAAGAACCATTTCTTGTTCTTTTAGGAGGTATCAAATATGTCGTTTTACCCACGTTAAGGCACTTCAATAACAAAACAAACGAATCAAAAATCACTCAAGAAGCACCATCGCATCCTTTTGTTATACATACACAATTGTAGCTGTGTTCAAATGAATATTTTTATTTTATTTTCCAAAGTCTCCACCAGATGGCAGACAAAAAGAAAATAAGAAACGAAAAACGATAAGTTATTCAAAAGAACGCACCCTTGAGGTTACATTTACAATCGACATGTAACAAACTGTGGTTTGTACCGCAATTGATTTGCAATCACGGTCGAGTCTATTACTTAAAATAACCAAGAATTTCTCCACATAATGGAGGTCCATCCAACGCACGTTTGAAGAATTCAAATCTCAAGAGCTTTTCATATCGAGGACGTAATTGAACCTCAATTGTGCGAAGTCGACTAAAGAAGTCGAGGGTTTTTCTTCTTTTTTTTTTTTACTTTTTGTTTTGTTCATGTGTGTATAATGTTTATTCACGTGTGTTTGTGTGTAAGAGTTTCTTTATGGCTTTAGGCTTCACTTAGAATTCCGAGGACGGAACAAACCCCATTGTGTTATTTATTAATGTATTATTCGAGAGAGAATAAAAAGGAAGAAGAAGTGGGGCCACAAGTCCTTTAGAAAATACACAGTCTACTCTCCTTGCTCTGCATAATTCTAACCCCATATGCTTATTTTTGCGGTTCGGGCCGGGCCGGGCCGGGCTGGGTTTTCTGTCAGACCCGGGGGGAGATTTGATGCTGCTGCCATTTTTTCTATATTCTCTCTCGATGAAGAATAAGGGTGTCATGTTTATTGTGAGTGAGTGAACGTTGAACGTCTGTGTCAGGCATTCGTTACGCTAGACAATGAATGGAGCCACCAGGTGGTTGGAGGTCAGGGCACAACTCAGGTAATAGATTATGGTACCCAAAGAGATTGTTAACAAAAAAAGAAGTAAAAATAAAAATATGAAACAGCCCCGTTGGCAAAAATAAAAAAGAAGAAAAAGTTGAAAACTGGAGGAAAACTCACGGTACATACGCAATGAATAATATAAGTATGTTTCGTTCCACCTGAAGGATATGTCATTTGGCATTTGGCACTGTAAGCATTTAACATTAAATTGTTTGAAGAGTTGTATATAAGAGGAATGGAACTTGAGGAAAGTGTTTTTCGTGCAATTAAGATTGAAAGAAAGGGCATGTACCTGCCTTACCTACCACCGTATACCTACCTTACATGCGATGCCTAGCTGTTCTCTTTTTGTCATTTTTGTCTGGATCTGGATCTGGATCTGAATCTGAACTAAAACGAAAACATTTTATTCAAGGGTATTAAAGAAGCAGCTCTCTCTCTCTCTATAAGACTTTTCAATTAACTGCCAATTACTATGGGCTGTTTTGATTGCTTGGAGTAATGTTTTTTTTAATTTTTTTTTTTAAATAATGCGTTTTAAGAATGCAGACAGAATTAGGATTTGATTTTAAGAAATTCTCATTGCCAATGAGAATTTGTGGTTTCATTCCTTAGTTGGGCACTTTTTGGAGGAGTCGCATAATTTCAATAAAAGTATAAAACCAAAAACGTTTCATAATCTTCAGACTTTTTAAATAAATTTTTTTGGAAATAGTGAACATATTTTAATAAGAGTAAATATCATTAAATTCATTTACCAACAAATTCAAACTAAAAAATCCAGTCTGGCAATACTTTTTTCTGTGTAAGTCTTTTTGACAGCTGTCACTTGAGAATAAATCTCTGTTTTGTTTAGCATTTTAGAATGAATTGACTTTCTTCTGATTAACGTTTGTAAATCGTGTAAATTTATTACCAAAATAACGGTTCAATTCACGCAACTCATAAATTCAGTAAATTTATTGGAAGAAGAATCTTTTGGTAAGCGAATTATCTCACATCAATAAGGGCCTGTTGCATGGTCTCCAAGAATATTTGACTTAAAACTGTTGGACTACTTTTTGGGGGGTTATGTGAAGTCGCTTGTCAACGCAGATAATGCTGAGAAAATTGCCACTTTGGAAGAGAATATTCGGCTAGTTATTTCAGAAATACGGCCCTGATTGCTGCGAAAAGTCGATTTCTGCAAAGGGTCGCAAATAAGATTTCTCGGGTGGAGTTTGTTTGAGCCAGCCGCGGTGGAAACTTGCCCGAAATCATTTTTTAAATATAATGACAAACCATTAGCTTAGTTCTTGGCCATAATATTAGAGTATAAGCGTTTAATAAAAATAAAATAAAGAAATTACATTTATTGATATGGATTGGACAGGACATATATGTACAGTAGTAGTAAGTAGTAATAATGACTTTATTTCAATATAAAAGTTACAAACAATTTTTGTTTTCTAAGTCTATTTTGGTTTGGCCCAAGGCCGTCTACCAGATTGGCATTGATTTAAATAAAAAGTTAAGTCTATAATTTATATTTATATTATTACAATTTATGCGGATGGATTAGAAGTCACCCTCAATTATGCGTTTTCTGTAGTGAAGTGCGCTTACGGTGTAGTTGTACAATATGTCCCAGCCTTGTTCTCCGTTTAAAATATCGATGACAGCAACGTCATTCAGAACATATGAACCGAAAAATTGTTTTCGAATTACCTTTAAAATTAGACATATTGCTAGAAAGTGTAAAACGTCATCCCTAGCTTTCATATTACATATGTTGCATAATAAAAGTAGTTCTGGTCGGTATGGAATGTAATTCAAATTAACTAATTCTCCTCTCATTTTAAGAATAGTGCTTATTTTATCAGTTGTATAGCAGTTTAAAAGATATGTTTGTTCTTCTAGATTGTATTTAAGTTTGCTATAGTACACCCTGTATTGGGAAGCTTGGGCTTCATTGACATATTTTTGATATACAGTGTTGCTAGTTTTTTCTAATAAGTTATCAAACTGTCTTCTTAGAGATTCAGAATTAAGATCTGGCGTAATGTCAGGGGCTACTCTACATTCAGAAGCTAGACGCTCCCATTCTTGCATTAGATTTCCTTTTGTTCTTATAACATGCTTAAGGACTTTTTTAGGTAACCTCTCTTCCTCCATCGCAATCACTTTTACCATGTAATTGAAATGCATTTTTAATGTGTTCAAAAACATAGAAGCCGTTCCCGTTTCTAAATGTAGCATGTAGTTGGGGGTACTACTTGGTAATCTAAATATTCGCTTAAGAAAGTAGCGCAGAAATTTTTCAACTGCTTCAAATGAACAGTATCCCCACACTTGGGCTCCATATAAAAGAATTGTGGATGCTGTCGATTGGAATAGCTGTTGCTTAGCACTGTGACTTACATGTCTATTACTTATGCATTTGCCCCAAACTGAACATATCGCGCGTTTAGCTTCAGATAACTTGCTTTTAAGATGTTTGTTTAAGCTAACATTAGGGGTGATAAGAACTCCAAGGTACTTGTATTCTCGAACAATTTCAATAGGTTTATCTTGCAAAGTCCACTTTTCATTTCGACTGTATCTTCCGCCACCATTTCTAAATATCATCATTTTGGATTTTGTTAGGTTTACAGAGAGATTCCAAGTGTTGCAGTACCCATCAAGCCGGTTTGTCATAAGCTGCATACATTCTACAGTATCTGCGAGAAAAACGATGTCATCTGCAAACATAAGCGCGTTGGAATACTTGTTCGGTCTATCTCAATCCCACCTCTTACGTTCTTCGTTATGTCGTTTATATATAGTATAAAGAGTAATGTGCTCAATACACAGCCTTGCTTCACACCCATTGTAGTCTCAAAACCTTCGGACAAGAAGTTTCCATCCCAAACGGAAGCTATATTATTTGTATACATTGCTCGCAAAACGTTTATTACTTTTGTCGATATTCCATATCCATAAAGCTTATAGAAAAGCGACTCTCTAGAAACAGAGTCGAATGCTGCTCGAAAATCTATAAAAAATGCGTAAAGTTTTTTGTGGTTCCTCTTGTAGATTTCAACGATGTTAGTTAGCGTAAATATTTGGTCGATTGTGGAATAGTTCTTCCTGAAGCCCGCTTGAAATTCATGAATGATTTTCTTCTTATCTACCCATTGAATAAGTCTGTTAAAAAGCACTGCACCAAAAAGCTTGGTTGAAGTTTTTAAAAAAGATATTCCTCTATAGTTTGTCGGGTCATTACAATCACCCTTCTTGTGCAGTGGAAATATTATTGATTTCAAAAAAGTCCCTGGTATATCAGCGTTTTCAAAAATGCGATTGAATTCAGATACAAGCGCTGAAAGGAATTCACTCGTACACTCGTAGTTCTTATAAAATTCAAATGAAATGCGGTCGTCTCCTGGGGCTTTGTTATTTTTAGAGTTAAAGATTACATTTTGAACCTCATCTAGAGTTATCGGTGAATCTAGGAATTCATCAACAATCCACGGTTCTGCATATTGAAATGGTTGGGAGATTTGTGTTGTGTTGAGCAAGTTTTTAAAGTGATCTTTAAGTTGTTCCGCTTGCAAGCTTAGTGCGATATTGTTTTTTCTACCATTGACATGCTTAACAGCTTTCCAAAACTCTGCTGGGCATTTTGCTTTGTTTAAAAGGGCAATATTTTCCTCGTTAAACGTAAAGGCATACGTTTTTGAAATGCTTATTTGCTTCTGCATAAAGTGTTTTTAACGTATTGGTGTTGTTCTTTCTAACAAGCTTGAGAAATGCAAAAGATGCATCTCTAGCTATCTATATGTACATATCATAGGAAATTTGAGTTTTAAGTTTCTTGCGACGACGCACGTTGATAATTTTTTAATATTCATTAGTTTTTCAGATACGCATACCTCTGATAATAGCTAAAGAGAAATCATACGTGTTTTATGACATTTTAAACTGTAGGAGAACACAGTTCCATTCAATTTTTTGTCGGGAATAAAAATTTTAAAATTATTCTTAAAAAAACGTTGAAAATATTGCAAAAGTTCTTTCGAAAACAAGAATTTAGGAGTAGTCAAATCAAAGAGGTTCAAGAACGAGATTGAAAACGAGATAGCTGCACGCCAAACAAATCAAACAATTACATATTTTTGCAAAATCGTCTAATTGACAGCATTACGAGAACTAACTGGCTTTGTTTTGAGTGACTGACCATTCGTGTCTCAGAAAAGTGAAATCTTGATTGGTGCCAAAAAAACGCGGTTATTTCGCCAAACAAACCGATTTATAACTTTCTAGTACCGAATTCTGAATGAAGAATGATTTGAAGGCTATTTCAAAATAGTGCTTTGTAAAATGTTTTGAAAAGTGGAAAGAAAACATTGTGAGACTAGTTTGTGGCGAATGAGAAAAGATTTTCGAAGACGAAATGAATATTTTTTACCAACAGAATATCTAAACAAGTGCAGTTAATCTTATTGTGCTTATATAATGTTGTGAAAATGTTTGAATAATTTATTCGTAAATCAGAAATTGACTTGAACAAAATTAGATTCGTGAGTAATTCTAATAATTTGTGTAAAAATATCATACCATACATTCAAAACGTTCTCAGAAAGGCTCAGAAATAAAGCATACTTCGTGTGAAGGCAGTCCTCGAACAAAATCAGTACACATCATTAGACTTTGAACGTTCAAAAACGTGCAACATTTATTCCGTTCCGAAATGACTAAATACATATTAAATTGAGTGATTAGAATAGAATATTTTGATCTATAATTTCTTAAACCTTTCATTTCTATGAATTGCTTTAATTTCAGAGTAATTTTTATTTAGTCAGACTTATTGAAATAAGACTGATATAGAATTATGTCCGAAACTTACAATTAACATCTTCCCTATTACAAGATTAAACCTTAGTATATTCACGCGAGTTAATAAAAAAACACAGAATAGTTTTATTTGTTCTTCAATTAAATTTACTAAAGACCCTATTGTACCTTTTTCCACATCCTTTAGCTATTAATTTTCCCAGTATTTCACTTATAGTTAATAGTTTATCAACCAAAACAATAAAATTATTCAAGCTTGGAAATAAATAATTGATTTCTCCTGTGTAGCGGAAACAACTCCTCACACCCCTCATCTAATCAATATATGTACATATGAAGGTGCATTTATGTAGGTATAGTCCATATAATCGTATACAGGGAAGAGCTGAAGTTGAAGGGAGAAAGTTGTGCGTTATTCATTCAACCCTTCAACACTGGTGATGGGAGCGAGGTGATGAAGGTGCTGGTTTCTGGATGGCGAAATGTGAAGAAATTCCACCCGTCCGTTTTTTTTTTTTTTTAAGTATAATAGAAGAGTGGAACTCAAATTTCCGATCAAAGATAAAAGTCCATGCATGTCTTGCATTACAACAACTCCCTTTATAGTAATATAACCATCCCACCTTATAAAGTTGATTTTGGCTCCGACCATAAAATCCTTGCCAGATTTTCCATTCCGTAAATAGGTAGCGTAGGAGTCGACTTCTCTATATTTAGAGGAAATAAAAATCATTCAACCTCGATTTCTCTCAAAAAAAAAAAAAAAAAGAAGAAGAAGTTGTCACTAAATCTAGACTACAACCAAGACATGCAAAGGTGCTGTGCAGTGTGCATACTCGTATAGAAAAAGGACATTCATTCTACAACGTCGTCGTCGTCATCGTGTTTTAATGGCATATATAACATTTTGTCAAAAGAGAATAGTGTGAGCAAGTGAATGTTATGCAACCCGGACCAGGGGTAAAGCAGCTAAACCTTTATCCAGTTCCATTTCCAGTTCCAGTTTCAATCCTGAATGCGCTTCTCTTAGAGCTTGTAAAGGAGGGTAAAGGGGATTATTTTTTCCTCTGTGTGTTTCGGTAGTTATGAATAAAAATTGTTTGTTTGGCAGCGTCGTCGTCGTCACCGTAAAGTAGTGTTAGGCACACGAATACACTGCCATTCAAATTGCTTTTCTGTGGCTGGTTGTGGTGCTGCTGCTGCTGAGATGACGACTGCACCCGCACTCTCATCCTCCTGCGCTTCAAGCTTCCAGCTCCGAAAAGGTTTCTGTCTTTTTTTTTCGGTGAAAACAAACTCCCCCGAGTGTCTGGACTAAATGGCGCCCAAAAATTCACATCACAGTGCATAAAGCGCAAGCGAGTTTAAAAGAGGAAGATATGGTTTTATTTTATTTTTGGTATTGTAACTTCAAAAATGTTGCTTGCTTTTCATTTCTCAAAAAAAAAAAAAAAAAAAAAAAAAAAAAAACAATAAAACAGACAGAAAAATGACAAAATCGCTTTGACCACAAAAATCTCCGTTATCATTCTATCCTATAGCATGTTTTCTGTTTATGCGTCTCTGTGGAAAACTTGAGGCCAAGCATATGGCACAAATCATGTTGTAATCAAAAACTTGTGCCACTACTATCTTGTGTATAGTATTGAGGAAAATCTTCGTAAGGAAATTCTTCATAGCGATTATGTTTATATATACATAAAGGACATTTTCTATAAGGATAATGTTATACATACATCATGATGGTGTACAAGGACAAAACTTTTTTTATTTTGACAATATTGTACACTATACTTTATTGTACATTTCACAAACGACAAGTTTATGGGGGAATGTGTTTTGATTTTGACATCTTCTTTTTTTATTCTTTGCTTTTTATGGCAACACGATTCATTTGTTTGATTCGGGATGATGCGTCGTTAAATAGTTTTCGAATAAAATTCCACGAACCCACAATAACCGTTTTATAATATCAATTGTAATCGTGTTTGATAAAATTGAAATTGTACTTATTTTTACTCGTATATATTATTTTGATTTTATTGATAGTGGAATAAGAATTTTATTTGTTTTAAATTTAATGACTGTGTTGGATGTCATTTCAAAAGAAGTTTGAATTGGAATGATAAGTGATTACGTGACAAGTTCCAATATGATATGACTTAGGTACATACTTACTGTTTATACTTTTGTACTTTCGATCACATCAAAAATGATGCGGGTTTTCAAAATTAGAATATCAAAGGAAAAACACTACATAGCATTAAGGGAAATTGAGAATACCTAAAACGATTTTTTAACTTCGAAGACTTTAACGACAACGAAATATCACAAAAATAACCCTTGGAGGATTTGTGAATTTCTCGCAAAAGGCAGTACCCAAGAAAAAAAAACTTTGTCACGGGCAGGGTTTGGTCCCATGGACTGGCTTGCAAGTCCTACGCACGCCATGAATATTTTTAATTTGTGTGATTTTAAAATATTGATGTGAAAGTTTGAGTAGACAAATTGTACATAAAATTTATATAAAGGGTTATCCATTTTGCGGTTTCAAAAGTAAAGGCTTTTCGACATCTGTCAAACTAAGTTGTTAAACCAATTTTTTTTTTGAGTTGAAAGTCTGACATTTAAGAAAATGGATCGCTTAACTTTCGCACAGAACATACAAATTGTTAAAACTTACTACAAAAATGGTGATTCTGTAACAGCCACATATCGTGCTTTAAGAGGATATTATGGTTTACATAATCGTTCAACTACGCAAGCAATTGGCAAAATTGTGAAGAAATTTGAAGAGACTGGATTGGTCACAGATATTGTCAAGCCTGTGCATCATCGTTTCGCTCGTACCACTGAAATATCGCTGCTGTAAGTGAAAGTGTGGCCGAAGAGCCGTTCTCAGGAATTAGGACTGTCTTACGGCACATTATGGTGTATATTTTACATTTCGATCTACACCTACATCCATATAAAGTCCAGTTCACACAGCAACTGAAGTCAGCTGACTATTCACAACGTTGTAGATACGTCCATTGGGTGCTTGAACAACATGCGGTGGACGGTCAATAAACAAATGTGTCGTATTTGAGGTTCTGAGATTCCTCATGTAATTGAAGAGAGGTCATTACATCCACATTACTGTTTGGTGTGCTCATTGGCCCGGGGGTGTCAGCGACGATGGAACGGCTGTCACCGCCAATTCGGAGCGTTATGCGGTCATTTGATAACCACCTTTTTTGAAGGATACGACTTTTAGAATATGTGGTTTCAACAAGACGGAGGCACATGCCACACAACTCGAGCGAGTATGTCCTTTTTGCAAGAGCAATTTCCTGGCCGCGTAATTTCTCGTCGTCGTGGCGATATCAACTGGCCACCAAGATCATGCAATTTGACACCGCATAACTTTTTTTTGTGAGGCTACGCGAGCTCTTGAGTACTTAAAAACCAACATTCGTCAAGTTATGGCTCAGATACAACCCAATATGTGTCAAAAAAGTGGTCAAAAAAATCCTAAAAAGAATCGATTCTTGCAACAATTCGCGTGGTGGTCATTTTAATGATGTAGAGTTTCACTCATAATCTCAACGTTTAAACTTTATAATAGAAAAGAAATTTCATGACCAAAAGCATTTTATATGTGTTTTATTTATGTTTAATTTTGAAACCGCAACATGGATAACAATGCATAAGAGGAGGTTTCATATTGATATTAAAAAAAAAGAGTATTTTGTATTGTGAATTTTATCATTTTCATGAAAATAATGACCAATTTGCGATAGTTTTAGGATTTTTAAGGTATTAACACTTTAACTTTTACGTGGCATCAAAGAAAGAATTGAAAAAGTGTCAAATCATAAGATCACGGTGGACATTTGTGATCAACTTTTAAAGACACTTTTATTGAAAATTTGCGATTGTTTTGTTGCTTGTGTGGCATATTATTTTCCAACTCCGGGCATACAAATGACACGATAAAGAAACAGTCGAAATTGTATTTTTTGATTTCGATCCGAACTTCTAATACTACAGTTTGGCTTATTACAGGGTACAAATTTATCCAATCAACAGAGATAAATTGTTGCTGTTGATTAATTGGCTTGAGTTCTTGTTTTAAGAAACTTACTAGTTCTTCTTGAGCTATACACACAATGGTACTATCAACTAAATTTGTCCACTTCTTTCAATATTGCCCACGAGAAGTTACTTTACGATGACCTAAAAGTGCGCGTATTTCGAGCAGTTCATTTTCTTCTCCGAAAACGATCTGTCTATCTTTATACCAAAGCAAAATTCATTCATTCAAAATTAGTTCTACGGTTTAGTCGTAAGGGTTTAACAAAAAGTAGTCTTTACTTTGCGTAGGTTAGGTTAGGTTAGGTTAAAGTGGCTGTTGGTTGGGACGTCTAAAACACTTAGACCAAAGTATGGTCCGTTGTGATACCACATGGATCAGTTAATCAGCTTAACTCGTTGAACCAATTGGAGCTTCGAATGAAGCGTAGGAGACAAGTAATGTCTGAATTTTTTAGATCGCTGGTATCGTTAAAGTAGTATTCTCCAAGGTGGATTCTACGTCTTTGTGATAAGGCAGGGCATGTGCACAGAAGATGAGAGATTGTCTCCTCTTCTTCTTCGTCCATGCAACTCCAACAAAAATCATTTGCAGGGGCTCCAAGTCGAATAGCATGCCTTCCTATTAAGCAGTGCCCAGTCAGGACACCTATAGCGTAGCTAATGTGCAATCTACTCAGAGAGATTAATTGTTTTGAGCGCCTGGCGCTAAGATTAGGCCAAATTCGTTTAGTCGCTACACAGGTGGTGGTGTTATTCCACCTGAAGTTTGTTTTCTCTATGGTATCTTGCTTAAGCATGAGTTTACATGTAGCTAAGGGGATACCTATGCTAGCATTGTGAGCCAGCAGAGGTAAAGTTGTTCCGCTTTTTGCAAGTTCGTCAGCTTTGCAATTTCCTGGAATGTCTCTATGGCCCGGCACCCAGAAAAGGTGAATGTTGAACTGTGTAGCCATCTCCGTAAGAGATGATCGACAATTTAGGGCTGTTAGTGAATTTGTAGAGACAGAGTCTAAGGATTTTAACGCAGCTTGGCTATCCGAGAAGATGCGTATATCATTAGAGGAGGATTATTAATAGCTGCTAAAAACTCTTTTATAAGTTCGTTGGTAAATGATTTCCAACAATTTGACTTCGAAATGATGAGCATAAAAATAAAAATGGATTTCGGTAGCCTATATATAGTTGCTGTCTACATACCACCAAGTTCCAACTACAATATATATACAAACAAATCTATGACAATTTGGAAAATTTATTTGAAAATATAAATGCTGAAGATGAAATCTGCGTATTAGGTGACTTCAATTTACCTAATCTTGATTGGTCCAAGAATGACAATAACGAAGAATATTTTCCGACCAACCCATCTACTGATATCGAATTTTGCACAGTCGACACAATGGCCTCTCTAGGACTCATTCAGCTGAACTCAATCAAAAACCACAATAACAAAATACTGGACCTTATTTATATTTCTGACATCGTAAATGCTGACACTGCTGTTATTCAAAGCGACATAAAACTTTTAATAGAAGACCGACATCATCCTGCGTTGACAATATCCTTAAATTTAAATATTTTTAATCTTGATACCTCTTGTGATAAGCAAATTGAATTTGACTTCAAAAAATGTGATTTCAATCAACTTTTTACCGACTTAAATCATTTGGACTGGGATTCAATATTTATAAATTTGAACTTAGATGATATGGTATTGAAATTCTATAAAATATTATTTAATTGCTTTCTATAGAGCGTAGCTCTTCGTAAAATTAAAGCCAAAGATAATAATCCGCCATGGTTTGATCGGCATCTTAAATGCTTAAAAAATAAAAGGAATAAGGCGTGGATAAAATATAACGAATCACATACTGATGTTGATTATGGTATCTACCAAGAAATCAGAAATGATTTTGTTAACTATTCAAATTGTCTTTATAACGAGTTTGTTGCAAATACTGAACGGGAACTTAAGACGAATTCACGAAAATTTTGGAAATATGTTGACTGTAAGCGAAAATTTGACGGGTACCCTCCAAACATGACATATAGAGACAAAACAAGCCATGATCCTCTGGAACTTTCGAATATGTTTGCAAATTTTTTTAAAAGTGCGTATGAAGATTCTTTTTCTACAAATCACAGCTCAATAGATTTAACAAATACTTCTCAGTTTCCTCACTTGGCTCAGATAAATCTAACAATCTCGGAATCTACTATACAAGACAAAATTCTAAAACTTGACGAAAGTCTTAGTCCAGGCACTGACGGACTGCCTTCATTTATGCTAAAAAAAGGCGTTAAATATCTTTCGCACCCATTGTGTATTCTGTTTAACCAATCATTTAATTGTTCCCATTTTCCACTCTTATGGAAATATGCATTTCTAAAACCAACGTATAAGAAGGGTCCCAAGCATCTTATATGCAACTATCATCCTATAGCTAAGCTGTCTGTTATACCAAAAATGTTTGAAGCCATTGTTTGTGATATTCTTTCCTTTAACTGTTCTTCTGTTTTTTGTGACAATCAACATGGTTTTGTGAAAAAAAAATGGACCGTTACAAATCTACTCGAATTTACAACATATTGTATTGACACTTTCGAAATTAAACAACAAGTTGACTGTGTATTTACAGACTTTAGCAAAGCATTTGACAAACTTAGCCATGAAGTACTTTTAGGGAAATTAGAAAAATTGGACTAAATGATAAACTAATAGCATGGATATCTTCTTACCTAACAAACAGATATTATTGTGTTGTGTTCAAAAACGACTATTCCAATCCGTTTATTGTCAATTCTGGTGTACCTCAGGGTAGCCACCTTGGTCCATTGTTATTTGTTCTGTTTATAAATGATCTCCCATCTATCTTAAGAAATTCTATGACGCTAATATACGCTGATGACGTGAAAATATTTCGAAAAATTAATTCCTTAACGGACTGCGAACTATTACAAGATGACCTACTTCGTCTATGGGAATGGTGCAATACAAATCGTTTATTGTTAAACATTAATAAGTATAAAACGATGAGTTTTACACGTAAACACAGTATTTTTGACTATAACTATAGGTTAAATTCTTCAAACCTCGAAAAATTGACTCACTTCTCAGACTTAGGTATCATTTTGGACACAAAACTGTATTTTACTGACCATTTCAACCACATTGTGAAAAAAGCTAATAAGACACTAGGCTTTATAAAAAGATTTGACAGGGAATTCCGAGATCCTTATGTCCTTAAAACTCTGTATGTATCGTTTGTCAGATCAGTCCTTGAATACGGTTGTATAGTTTGGGCCCCTTATTACTCGAATCATATCCATAGACTTGAAGGTGTTCAAAGAAGATTCCTAAGATTTATTTTACGATTTCTCCCACAGACACATGAATTAGCTTTGCCTTCCTATTCCGTTAGGCAACAACTTATAGGTCTTCCATCGCTTACTAGTCACCGTAAGTATTTGCAACTCTGCTTTATTGTTGGAATTCTGAATGGATCCATTTTATCTCCATCAGTTTTGTGTCGATTCCACTTTAATGTAAGCCGAAATTACTTAAGAACTCGAGTGCCAATTCGAGCAAATCTTAGCCGATCAAACTATGGTTCTAACAGTCCAATTAACCAGTTAATAAGCATATATAATGAAAATAATTTTCTTTTAAATTCTATTAATCAAAATATCAAATCAGATAGCTTCAAAATACATTTTTTCTCTCACTATTTAAATAATTCTTAGCTTTATGTGTCATATTATTATTAGTAATGTTTAAAGTATATTTTAATGTATAGAATATATTTATATATATAATTTTTTTTTTTTTTAGATATAAGTTTTGTTTGTAAACCTAGCGTTAGTATTTAACGTAATTGAATAAATAAATAAATAGTTGATATAACGTTTTCTCTAAGCCAGGATAGGACTTCTTTTATAGCCAGGATTTCAGCTTGGAACACGCTACAATGATCGGGTAGACGAAAGGAGAGACTTAAGTTAAGTCTATCTGAGTATACGCCTCCACCAACCCCATCCTCCGTTTTTGATCCGTCTGTATAAAAGTTTATAGGACCATTGTTCAAAAATGATGTATTCTCCCAATTACTTTGGGTAAATATTATTCAATATTATTATTGTTGTATTCGTACGCTAAAGATTAATACAAACAATTGTAGGATTTCAGTGCATTTTTGAACCGAGTAACGTCGCATATTTGGTAATGCCATATTTTAAACATGTCAAAGATGATAGCTTCAAAAGTAACAGCTGGCTGAATAGCATCATATTTCCTTTATCATTTTATGTGTATATGTAAAAATATTCTGTTTCAAACCTTAATGTCTCTTTTCGTTTTGTAAACTATTTATAAAATACTAATTCCCTTCTCTTTTAGTAAAAATAGTGTATACGATCAGGTCTTAATAATGATAGTTCGTAAAAATGAAAATATTTAAAGGCAATTTTTTTAAGTTACCTTTAGAAAAATGTTAAAAAGTAAGATGATGAAATTGTTGTTTAAAATTAGAAAAGTCTTATACTAAACTATTTTAACATTTTTAGTAGGTTTTTGTTGACCGCCGGTACGTATAAGTATACCAGAATGTTTATTATTAATCTTAGTACCTACCGTTTGCGTGGTTACGTCAATTTTTTTTAAGGTTTTAGCTGATTTGCATATTGATATTTAGGAAAAACATTATATGTATATATTGGAGTTTTAGTGATTTTTCATATATTTTTACCAAAAAAAAAAAAAGAAGTGGACTGGTAAGTACCGTCGCGTCGGTCGGGCTGTGTGATGGATATATGTTTTTTTTTTTAATTTGTGTTCTAATAGTAATTTTTTTTCTTCATATTGTTTTCATTTATTTATAAAGTGTATTATGTCGGCTGTGCAAAATGTTTTGTTGAAGGATGATGAGATTTTGGCTATATGCTTGAGGAACCTTTGGATAATAATGAAGATATCGATCTAGAATCCGAAGATGAATTGGATCTACTTACAATTCGTTCTAGAATAAGAGCTGCTACCGGATTGAATGAGGAAGTAGATGAAGCTCTACTTCAAGAAGAGCTTGATGAGTTGTTGGGTGTTGGCGAGGAAATTTCGGATAATCTTCCGGGATGCATTAGTTCGAAGAAAAAAATACGTGAAGAGGAACCAAATCGTCAATGGAACGATCTTGTAACAGAAATTCCCGAATTTTTAATTTTTTAATTTTAAAGCTGCGTCAGTCCAACCGATTTTTTCGTCTCTCTCCTTGAAAGTGTGCTCGAAAATATTGGGTACCAATCTCGCCGCCGCCGGCCGCCTTTCAGAAAAGTAAGGTGTGTTAGATTTGAAGAGATAGGAATAAGCTTCCTTATGGGATATCATAAACTGTCCAGCTGGAGGCACTTTTGAAGTGAAAGTGAGGATTTGGAAGTGTCTTTAGTACTTTAGTGAATAAATGATGAGTCGGAATAGATTCGATACGATTCTGAGTAGCTTGCATATAAACGACAACAGCCTTATTCCAAGAAATAACAAAGATCGACTTTTCAAGCTTCGTCCAATGATATATTCGTTGAATGAAAAATTCAGCACTTCCTACCATATGGGACAAGACAGCTTTCTGTTGACGAGTCGATGATTCTTTTCAAGGATAGGAACTCAATGAAGCAGTACAATCCCATGAAGTCAATAAAGAGAGGTTACAAATTATGGTCCATAGCTGACCAACATGGCTACATAAAGTAATTTTCAATTTACCAAGGAAAGGACGAGCAGCTAGAAAGTAAATATGAAAATTACGGTCTCGGCGAAAGAGTAGTCTTGGCAATGATTGAAAAGGAGTGGGGCAAGCAAAAAATAATTTTCTTTCACAATTATTTTTCGTCAGTGAGATTATTAGAAAAACTGATAACAGAAAAAACTCTAGCTTGTGGAACGATTCGGGCAAATAGAAAGAAAACCCGAAAAATTTAAAAGCAGATAAAAAAATTAAAAGACGAGACTTCGATTATCGATCTTCGAAAGATGGGATCAGTTTTTATAAATGCAAAGATACCAGAACGGTACTGTTGGCTTCAAACTACCATGGCAACGATGTTTCAACTGTTACCAGAAGGGATAAATCGGGAGTGCAACTAGCGTTGCCGCTGGGCTTCACGAAAGTGTAACACATTTTTTTAAAAAACGTAACAAAAGCGAAAAAAATGTAACAAATTGAAAAAAAATGATTTAAATCAAAAAATGCTCTTGAACTCAATTTTTCATTTTTATTAGGAACACAAGTTTTCTTCATCACAGTTTTTAAATTCAGTACAAAACTGTACATTAAAGACAAGACAAGAAAGAGGATGAATTTTGACAGATACATATAATTTTGTATTTTGGAATGTGGAAACTGGAATACTTTGAGGAATGGATATCTAGCCATGTTTATATGCTGGATCGAAAGATCGAGTTTGAATTTTAAGTAAAAGATAGCAAGATTTCGACTACACTGTAACTGAACGAGTTCGATCGAGTCGAATGAAGGTGATTTCAACTCAATTTAAGACGTAGGTGTGCACATAGGTGGAAGTGTTGTTTAAGCATACTTCACACTGATTAAAAAAATCATAAAGTAAATTTTTAAAGAAAAAAAAAGTTTGCGGAAAAAAGTATAATAAAAAGAAAAAAGTAACACAGTGACAAATATCGGTTGATTTTTTAAGAGCTTGAGAACTTTTTTTTAAAAAAAAACGCATAAAATTTGCAAAATCTCATCGATTCTTTATTTGAAACGTTAGATTGGTCCATGACATTTACTTTTTGAAGATAATTTCATTTAAATGTTGACCGCGGCTGCGTCTTAGGTGGTCCATTCGGAAAGTCCAATTTTGGGTAACTTTTTCGAGCATTTCGGCCGGAATAGCCCGAATTTCTTCGGAAATGTTGTCTTCCAAAGCTGGAATAGTTGCTGGCTTATTTGTGTAGACTTTAGACTTGACGTAGCCCCACAAAAAATAGTCTAAAGGCGTCAAATCGCATGATCTTGGTGGCCAACTTACCGGTCCATTCCTTGAGATGAATTGTTCTCCGAAGTTTTCCCTCAAAATGGCCATAGAATCGCGAGCTGTGTGGCATGTAGCGCCATCTTGTTGAAACCACATGTCAACCAAGTTCAGTTCTTCCATTTTTGGCAACAAAAAGTTTGTTAGCATTGAACGATAGTGATCGCCATTCACCGTAACGTTGCGTCCAACAGCATCTTTGAAAAAATACGGTCCAATGATTCCACCAGCGTACAAACCACACCAAACAGTGCATTTTTCGGGATGCATGGGCAGTTCTTGAACGGCTTCTGGTTGCTCTTCACTCCAAATGCGGCAATTTTGCTTATTTACGTAGCCATTCAATCAGAAATGAGCCTCAACGCTGAACAAAATTTGTCGATAAAAAAGCGGATTTTCTGCCAACTTTTCTAGGGCCCATTCACTGAAAATTCGACGTTGTGGCAGATCGTTCGGCTTCAGTTCTTGCACGAGCTGTATTTTATACGGTTTTACACCAAGATCTTTGCGTAAAATCTTCCATTTGGTCGAATAACACAAACCCAATTGCTGCGAACGACGACGAATCGACATTTCACGGTCTTCAGCAACACTCTCAGAAACAGACGCAATATTCTCTTCTGTACGCACTGTACGCATTCGTGTGGTTGGTTTAATGTCCAATAAAGTAAACTGAGTGCGAAACTTGGTCACAATCGCATTAATTGTTTGCTCACTTGGTCGATTATGTAGACCATAAATCGGACGTAAAGCGCGAAACACATTTCGAACCGAACACTGATTTTGGTAATAAAATTCAATGATTTGCAAGCGTTGCTCGTTAGTAAGTCTATTCATAATGAAATGTCAAAGCATACTGAGCATCTTTCTCTTTGACACCATGTCTGAAATCCCGCGTGATCTGTCAAATACTAATGCATGAAAATCCTAACCTCAAAAAAATCACCCATTACAACAAAATTAAGAAAAGTGTAACACTTTTGTTACACTTGTAACATTGTGGCAACGCTGAGTGCAACACGAGGTCAGCTGCCCTAAAGTCGTGAAAGAGTACAACACATTCATGGGAAGAGTGGACCATGTTGATTAACTTCGAGCCGCTTATGGGCTGGACCGAAGATCAAAAAACTGGTGGCATCGTCTTTTTTGTTGAATGCTCGAAATTTGTTTCGTAAATTCATTTATCATTTACTGCCAAATGAATGAAAAAGTTCCTCTTCTGGAATATAAAAGATGTGTTACACTGGGATTTTTATCACATAAGGATTTGCATGTTGACAGACGTGGTCTGAAATGAGCATCGCAGAGTGACGAATCTCCACAATGTAGCAAAAAAACGAAGGGGAAAAGGATAATCTGTTTCCAAGGACGTTCGACTTGGTAATCTGGTTGGCCAAAGTTCGTGGAATCTCGTGGAAGGTGTGAGGTTTGCAGTATTAACAAAATACAGTCCAAGCCCTTTTCTAAATGCAGTCATTGTCATGTATACCTTTGCTGCAATGACAAAAAAAAACTGCTTTTCCCTGTACCATGGAATACATTTTTAATAAATAAAAATTAATGTACATATTCTTATCTCATTCAAATAAAAAAGAAAAGAGGCTGGGATGCGACCCACACTGATAACTTCCCATCCCGTCTGTCGATTTGTCTTGCTTAAAAGTTTGTCTAAATGTATCAATTCTTACCAAATTTGCATTCTATTTTTTGTAGATTTTATTTTTTTATGAAAAAACGGACTGTTGGATTTTTATAAAAAAAATTACTGAGTATCACAAACAATATTTTCTGGAAATAAAATAAGTTTGAAGCCAATATTTTTAATTTTTGAAAAGCTATTTGAGTCGAAAGTAAATTTTTACCAAATTTTAGTATTGTTTTTTTTTAGGTTTTTATTTTTTGTTAAAAAAAAACTGTCAATCCAAAATTTCTCAAAATTTTACCTAATGTTGAAAACAATATTATTTATAAGATAAAATTAGTTTGAAGCCAATATTTCAAAGTTTTGAAAATATATTTGAGCCGAAAATCAATTTTTACCAACTTTTATTATTTTTTTTGTTTAGGTTTTTATTTTTTGTAAAAAAAACTGTCACTTCGATTTTTCTCAAAATTTGCCCTGAAGTTGAAAACAATATTTCTTATAAGTTAAAAATAGTTGGAAGCCATAATCTCAAATTTTTGAAAAGATATTTGAGTCGAAAATTAATTTTTACCAACTTTTGTTATTTTTTTTTTTCAGTTTTTAATTTTTTGTAAAAATACTGTTAATGCGCTTTTTCTCAAAATTTTACTGAATGTTGAAAATAATATTTTCTGAAACATAAAAGTAGTTTAAAGCCAATATCTCAAAGTCTTGAAACGATATTGGAGTCGAAAATCAATTTTTACCAACTTTTATTAATTTTTTTTTAGGTTTTAATTTTTTTTTTTAAAACTGTCAATTAGATTTTTCTCAAAATTTTATCAGATGTCAAAAACATTATTCTTCGTTGCAAAAAATTGTTTTGGAGATGAAATCATATTTTGGTCGTAAAATTTTCGAGGTGACAAATTTTTGCTTTCAGTTTTTTTTGATTTATAAAAAAAACCGTTAATTGGATTTTTTCCAAAAATATAATTGTTTTGTATAACGTTACAATATATAATATAAAATTTAATTTAAGTCTCTAGCGTCATTGGTTCATGAGATATTTATGGTTAACCAAAATTTTCACTTTTTTTTTAAACTGCTATGGTAAAAAAACCACCCACTTCTTGAGAGCCCTTTCTGCATCTTTCTGCCTTATTATCTGTATAACAAAATTTATTTGAAGTCGATATCTCTTCTGGTTCTTGAGCTATGGACGACAAAAAAAACGTCGCGAACGTACGGACGTACGTACACACGCACGCACAGACATCTTTCTAAAAATCTTTTATTTCGACTCTAGGGACCTTGAAACGTCGAGAAATATCAAAATTTTCAATTTGACAAATCGGACCCATTACAATAACTTCCTGGAAGTTAAAAAAAAATTTTTCTTATGATTTTTTGTACATTATATAGCCCAAAGGTGCTTTTGAGTATCACCAATACGTTTAGTCCTTGGAAGTCCTTGAAAAATTCAAGAATGAGTAATCCCTCTTAAAACACCCAAAAATTAGATATAATAAAAAAAAAACTTTTTTTTCATAATTTTTTCGTAGCTTGGTCAACAAAGGGAAGAACAAAATTCTAAAGATCTATACTTTCCTCGTTATAGCTTAATTTTCAGTAAATATTTTCAGTAGGTATTAGTTATAGAAAAAATAGGAACAAAATCAATAATTTCTTCTTTTTTTGTAGCATACGGGTGACATTTTCCTTTATTTCTTCCTTCTTTTGCAATCACCTCAAAAAACAAAAACCTTCCTTCTGCCTATATTCTGCTTCTATCTATATATGCACATACTTTTTCCCATTTCATTATACTGATATTCCTTCAACATAGGTATCTCTTTTTCTGACTTTTCCACATAAGCAGTTCCTTAGATACACATCAGAAATCACTGTGTATCTATATCTCCACTTTTGCGTTTTATATCATGCATCCCATAATACAAAACAAAAATCAAGGAAGAAGAAAAACCAGAAATAAGGAAGAGGAATTCATTTTCCTTATTGATACCTATAGCTACAAGGATACACAAATATTTCCGTTTTCTCTCTGGGATACTATAACAAAAAATAAGACTCTTCGGCCTTTCAAAAGTTTGTTTTTCTTATTTTTAACCAAAAGTTAACTTTTTCTCTAAGATATTGCTTTAACAAAAGGGACATACTTTTGGTTGACGTAAGATCTCAACGATTATTATTATTATGTCCTTTCAACAATTTTATTACCCTTTCCACAGACAAAAAATAATAATAATAGATAGAGTAGTTTATTTACTGACAGAAACTTAAGAAAAGCTACCCAGTCCTTAGCTTGTTCAAGATGTTTCTTTTCTTGAATAAGCTTAAGTAATTGAGTTGTGTATATTTGTACAATGTACCTACATATATGTATGTCTATATTTTTGGTTTTATTTTTGAGCTCAATACATCTTTAAAAAATTTTCAATATGACACTTTTGAATAATTTGATGTTTAAAGCTTAATTATGAGAGAATTTTTATTTAATGCAAATTTAAATAAACCACTATTTCTGTTTCATAAAGAAAATGGAACAAATCACTTTATTTCAATAAATTCTTTAGATTTTTAAGAACGGTTCTTGTATTTCAGTCTGTTTGACGAACTGACAAATAGAAATTTTTGAATATTTTGAATGCAGTTTAGTCCATTTAGTAATTCATTTTGAAATGCTGTTTCCCGCTCGAAGTTTTGAAAGAAATTCAATATTATATACCCACGGAAAGAAATCAGTTGGAATACGCTTGAAAAATGTTTTGAAAAGTTGAAAACTTCTTCCAAAGTGATAGTTGTGTAGCCTAAAAATTGCAGCTGAACTGTTATCTTCATTTGTCGAAAGGTGAGCACAGGCGAAAATGTGGCTGCTGTACTTGAGAGTGTGAGACTCATTTCAAGAACATCAGTTCGCCATCAATCCCATAAGCTCAACTTACGCGACTCAATTCGATCTTGGACTTATCACACTTTCAAGATCTTTTAGTGGCTACGTTGAAAACAAAATTGAAGCATCTGGTAATCGTTGGTGTCAAGAAGTCAATGTATGTAGCAAAGATTGACTGCTTGTTGTTTATGATGCCATCTTTGTACCATTTTTCTTCGGAAATGAGTGTTGAGGCAACGTTAACCGAAATTTTTGTATTGAAATTTTAGTAATGGATAAGTACATATAAGCTCTGGTTCATACAGAATGGATGGCGCACAGTTCCACATAGCCGATGCTTACTTACTTACATACTCGAAGCATCTTAAGACGCTCTCTTCTTTCTTTGACGGGGTCCAGGCTTCAGCGCCATTAATGAGAACAGGGATGATGAGTGTCTTATAGATGGTGATTTTAGATGCTCGAGAGAGGACTTTATTGCCTTCTAAGAAGAAGGCGATTTGCAAAGAAGCAGCCATTTGCAAATATTATTCTTCTTTTGATTTCAGCGCTGGTGTCGTTGTCTGAGTTTATAGTGGTGCCTAGGTAGACAAAGTCCTCAACTACCTCAAAGTTATAGCTGTCCATGGTGATGTTTTGTTAAAGATGTCGTTGTTCAATCTCCTTTTTTGATGACAACATATCCTTGGTCTTGCCCTCATTGACCACTAAACCCATCTTCTACGCTTTCGTCGCGTCGCAATGCTCAAAAACGCTCCACTAACATCACGCTTTGCTTTTCCGAATATGTCAATATCATCTGCGTATCCGAGTAATTGGATGGACCTTTGGAAGATTGTGCCTCTAGTGTTGAGGGTTGAGTTTTGCACAATTCTTTCCAGAACGATATTGAAGAAATCGCATGACAGTGCATCACCTTGTCGAAAATCTTTTTTGACATCGAATCCATCCGTGAGATCTTTTCCGACCTTTATAGAGCAGCGTCCATTCTCCATGATTATTCTGCACAAATGGATAAGTTTGATTGTGATGCCAAAAGTAGACATTGCTCTTTAAAGTTCTTTCCTATAGGATGCTGTCATACGGGGCTTTCAAATGGTGGGTATCGATTTGAAGTTCCTGGGTTTTTTCCAAGATCTGTCGTAATGTGAATAATTGGTCATTGTTGGACTTTTCTTGGCTGAAGCCATCTTTCTGATAAGGACCTATCAGGTTGTTGACGAACGGCATAGCCGATGCATTAATTTATATTTTGCGATCAAAATTTCCCTATCGTACTATAAGCCATCGGGGCTGCGATTTGACCAATTTTAATTTGCTTTTATAGGAAGCGCGAAGGACCAATTTAATGCTTCTTAGCCCAACATCATCCCAGCAATTTTTGAGCTATATCCCGAAACCAACATGGCATTGGAAATCTATGGTAAAAGAAGGTGTTACTAGCAAGCCAGCTGAGGTAACCACTTGTCCACTTGTGTTTGTGTTCCATAAAATTGTTTTTTTTTTTTTTTTTTTTTGTTCATTAATAATAATCCCATTTAACATGGATAGAAGGTATTTTTGGCCTACCCCATATGACCCCATATATTTTATTTACCGCAAACAAACTTTTCATAGAGTTTTAATTGTTAGTAATCCTATTGAATTATTAAACTACATTAAGAGAAAATTTAAAATTTGGTTAAAAAATAAAAAAAATTAATATTTGGGAAACTTGCCATACCAAACAGTTTTTAAGCACATGAACTTTAAGATTAAAGAAGACTTCATATTATGAAGGTACAAGACCTTATTATCAATTTCGAAACAAAATTTCTAAAATTTCTTTGAATTCCCAATGCCGCATTCATTCCAATTAATAGGTTAGTCACATATTTTAATTTGTTTAACGTCAAGGATAATGTGATTTGAGCTTTAGTTAACAAACTCATTTAGCAAACAACAATAACGACAACGTAGTTATTTTGATATTTATTGTTTCACCTATCTAAGAAAAAAGTTTTTCCCCCTCAAAAAAAAAAAAAAAAACAAGAAAAATTCTCAACTTAAATTATCCTGTATCTAAGTTTTCTTCTGAAGAATAGTTTTTAGATAGTCTTGGAATGGAGGAAAAGATGAGGATAAACGCAGAAATATTTGGAAAACAAATAATATAATGTAAAATATGGCTCCTTCGAGAAATTGAATGATATAAAGAATGAGGTTTCTAAGATAAACACAATAATCATCAGGAACACATTGTGTGAAATGTTATCATACCTTTAATTAAAAGACATATACATAAATACACGTATAAAGTTCGTAACTATCACACACCACACGCTCGAACAGAATTAAGGAGAAAACTATGTAAAGTTCAATGTCCTTTATAGGGTGATGTGTGGAAAATACGTTCAAACATACCTACACATGTATAGATCGAAGAAAGAATAGAGCAAGAGGAAACCCAAAAATATAGTTGATAGAAGAAAGGAAGCCAAAGAAAACATCCTTATCTCTCTTTTCTTCTAGGTACCTCTATAGCTTAGAGAAATAACATCGAAAAGAATTAAAGTTGACTTTGTTTTGTGGGAGTCATGGTGGCGTCTCGACCAACTTTGCACAAAAAAAGAAGGAAAACAGTCCCACATGAATATAGTTCAACTACCCCCAAATTCTATTTGGCAATGGTATCCTTTCTTGATTTTTATTCAGTACGAAAAACATATATGTACATGTGTACTGATAGTTGTACAGTACATATATATCCTGCTTCAATATATGCATAATTCGATTGTTTGTTAAACTTGCAAAAATAGAATGTTGTAAATAACGTTTAGGATCCATATATAGGTATAGGACGGACGCGACGACGACGACGACCAAAACGGACGTATATCCTTTCGAATGACTGTGCGTATTCGGCTTACATATCTATACAGAGTCTTAAAGTCCGTTGTATGCAGAATTAATCGCATAAATTAATTTATCTACTTTTCCAGAATAAACTTCCACACCCAACCAAATCCAACTCACAGATGTAGAACTGGACTAGAATCCTTAAATTGACATAGTCGTCCCTTTGTTTTAGTGGGTGGTAATTGATTTTGATTTTTAATTTGCAGTTTATCTTTATTGCAATGACATGCATGCGCGACGCGTGGGTAGAAAGGAAATAATTTTGAAGAATATAAAGCTTAAGGAAACATTTAATATTATTTTTTAAAATGGAATGGAGACATGTTTCATGTGTTCATATATTATTTCTGTGGTTTCCCACATGATTTTGTTATTTTATTTGTTTAGTCCTTTGGAGTTTTTGTTTAACATAAAATGCGTATATTTTGCATGGGAACCACCTCATCCAAGCCTTGGACCAGTTATTATTAAATTTTTGTTTCCTTCAATCAAACATTAAAAAGTCTTAAATTATTACAATGTTTCAAAAAGGACACGTTCTGTAATGTATGGGAAAGGAATAAGGAAAAAGCAGGAATAAAAAATGTTGGCTTTTCCAATTAAATCAATTGATTGAAAAAAGGGGGTGTTATTCTTTAATTTCTAATAATGTTTGTGTTGCTAACATTATTTTTTTTGTAATAAAGAAAATGTTTAAAAACAATTTATGTACGAATAAAAATGAGTAACTATGGAAATTTAAATGTCAAGTGCTTTTTTTTTAGTTAATGTTAATATTTTCATAATAATCTAAATCAAAATTAAGTTCAAATCACATTATATAATTAGATACTAGGTATAGATAAATTACGATTTAAGCTACACACGTACAATTTAATTTTTTTTTTATACAAATTCTTGTTTTAAATTTAATGTTATCCGGAATAAAAAATTGTAATCAATTAATTGCTTCTAATTACTTAATTAAGTTAGATAATAGTTAGCTAATAAATATAATACAACTATGTATAAAATAAGCAAAGATGATTGTCTGATTTTTGTTAGTTTTTGTTTGGAGAGCAAAACCATAAAAGCATAAAAGGGTTAATATTATCAGACCTAAGGAAAACGCATGGTTCGATGCGAGCTGTAAAGAGGTTATTAGGGTCAAGAAGGTAAGTTTCCGTTGTTTTAAAGCCAATCCAACTTAAGAAAACCGGAATAAGTTCAAGCAAGTCAGGAAGGCCTCCAACGCCTATATTCGACGGACCAAATTTTTACATTACCAAAAATTACGGCAAAAAATACTGCAATTTCCCAAAGGCAGTAAAAATTGTCATTCATTTGTAAAAAAACATGAGGAATTCTTCCTCTTCGTCGGTTCCTACGCTCGTTGTTAACGACACTCCACTTGTTAGCTCTTTAGATAAAGCTAATCTCTTTGCTAGACAGTTCGCCGCCAATTCAACTCTGCCAATGAGTATTATGACTCCGCATGTCATCGAGCGCGTTAGTGATTCTATGGGCCAATCTAGCTTAGTGATGAACTAGATCCTAATAGCACTTAGGAACTACGGTATAGTAGTGGTAGCCTACGTTGATAACTTAGCGCTTTTGGCGACGGTTAAATACCTTACCACTATTAGCGAACAATTACAAAGCGCATTATCAAGGGTCAGCAACTGGACCAAGAAATGCGGTCTTAAGGTAAACCCCCTTAAAACAGAACTGGTTCTTTTTACAAACAGGAGGAAAATCCCTCCGTTCGAAATACCAAAAATAGATAATACAACACTAAAAATCTCCGACCGAGCTAGATACCTCGGAGTTATATTGGATAAAAAACTCAATTGGGGTCCAAATATCCAAGAAAGATATAAGCAAGCCAATATCGCACTCTACTCATGTAACAAGATTCTGGGTAGAAATTGGGGACCGAACCCCAAAATAGTCATGTGGATGTACACTGCCATTGTCAGACCGATTCTAACTTATGGCAGCTTGGTTTGGTGGAAAGCGCTGGAGAAATCCACGAATCTAAAAACACTTACCAAAGTACAGAGAATGGCTTGTATCTGTACTAGTGGTGTGATGAGGACTACCCCAACTGCGGGCTTAGAAACGATCCTCAATCTCCCCCCAATAGATCTATTCGTCCAAGAATCAGCAGCAAACAGCGCCCTCAGGCTCAGTCAAACTAACATCTGGAAAACTAGCCAGAGTGGCCACGCAGCTATTCTTACGAAATACGTAGACAACAATATCTGAACAGATTATATGACCCCTTATTTAGATTTCAACAAATCTTTTAGTACTAGGTTCCCCAAGAGACTAGATTGGGAAAATATTGTGCCCTACACCAACGACTCAACCATTACGATCTACACCGATGGCTCTAAAATGGATACTAGAGTAGGTGCAGGCTTTTACTCTGAAAGCCTCAACCTTGCCAAAGCATTCAGGCTCCCCGACCATAGCAGCGTCTTCCAAGCCGAGATATTGGCAGTGAAAAACGCTGCTAAACATATATCCATGATGGCGATATCACATGCGGACATCACTTTTTTCATTGATAGCCAAGCAGCAATAAAAGCTATCTCTGCCACCCAAATCAAGTCGAAGCTTGTCTCTTGCTGTCGCGAAGAGCTTGGCACACAGCATAACGTAAGACTCTGCTGGGTTCCTGGCCACAGTGATGAACTTGCTAGGGAGGGCTCCACACTGGAATTCTCTCTGATAGACCATCATATAGGGATACCGTTATGTGGACTGAAGCACAACGTCAGTAAAACCATCATTCAAAAATCCAATGACAGATGGAATCTCCTAGAAACCTGTGTTAACACCAGGAAGCTATGGAAGCTATAAACTCTAGACAACTTCTTCTTTAATGAACTAGAGGAACTATCAGAACTGCCAGGCAAAAGTTTACTAAACTTTGTCAAGACCTCTAAATGGTTAAACGAACCACATGATTCATAGGTTATTATATCTTTTCAGGAAGTTACAACACTTCGGGGTACCACAATGGATCTACATTGATCTAAGTGTGATGGTGACAACATCAACTGTCAGCCCGTTCAACATAACCTAACCTAGGTAATGGGGCCAATCTTTTTTCGCACTCGTACTGTGGGAAGAGTCCTAAAAGATCTTAACATACATAAATCCGCTGGTTCGGATAGGCATTTGTCCAGCCTATTCCCAAAAAAAGGCGAATCTTCCTCACCCTCTAATTACCGACCGATTGCACTTACGTCATTTCTCTCAAATGACATGGAAACGCTGATTAATTATCAGCTTAAGAAATATTCGTAGCAATAGGTCCACTGGTGACTTCATGGTTCATCTCACCGAACAGTGGAACAAATCTTTGCATTGTTTTGGAGAAAGTACGATTATTGCACTTGATATAGTTGATATAGTTGAATTAGAAATTTTCTTTCGAACCGTTCAATACAAACTGTTTTGGACGGATTCAAGTCTGAAACTCATTAAATAAATGCTGGTGTGCCCCAGGGCTCCGTTTTGTCTCCGACCCTCTTCCTCATTTTAATAAATGATCTTCTGTCTGCCACTTCTAATCCAATACATTGTTTCGCTGAGCACTCTTAGCTTTTCATAATATTCGTTTCCAGACTCACAAGGCACAACCCTCCTCTTTGGATGTGGAACTGCAACGGCAAAATATGATAAGCTCATTAAATTCCGACCTACACAGCATTGTACAATGCTTCGAAAACGCAATTCTTTCTTGTGTCGTTAAAACGAGATAAATCCTCTTTGCCATCTATGAGTGGCACTTGCATCAACGAAACGGAAAATCATGACATCCTCGGAATGTGCATCAGCAACCACCTTTTGTGGAGCATTGCAAGAAATTTTTCTCTCCGTCTGATCTGGCTACAATCTACAAAACCTATATACGTCCGACACTTGAATATAACTCTCATATATATGGGCTGGTGCTCCAGTAACTTATTTAAGCCTCTTGGACAGTATACAAAGAAGAGCTTTTAAAATGATTGGTGACATTAACATAATAAACACGATTACGAACATCGACGCAAGGTTTCTTGTCTCACCCTTTTTTACCATTATTTTAACGGACTATCCTCTATTGAAATAGCCAGTTGCATTCCTCCCCTTAAACAATATTATCGTAATACTCGCGCTTCTAGAAATGCCCATCAGTTCACCCTTGAGCCCAACTTCGGCCGTACTATGATGTACAGAGATTCATTTTTTAGCCGTACAACGCGAATGTGGAACGCTTTCCCTTTCATTGCAATGTTCAGGAATTCAAAATCAATGTACACCGATACCTCCTATCCAACCCTTCCCTCTTTTCCTAGTGCTCACACTGTGTATTTGGCATATTAAGTGCATAAACAAACTCTTTTAATGTGTGCTAAAAAAAAATCAAAGAAAATCAAACAACAAAATGTCCTTATTTCAAAAAATCTTACAAAAATAAATTTTGCTTAAGATCTTCCTAAAATGAACAGATTTTAATGGCGTTGAGGAGAGGTGAGTCTTTTTGGTTTAATTTTTAATTTTGAATCTCAAAATGTTAATAATTAGGGCGTAATAATAATACACGTTTTTGCATTTCAATTTAAAACTAAAATTCGTCAAGTTATGACTGAGACACCGCCCAATATGTGTCAAAAAGTGGTCGAAAATCAACTAAAAAGAATCGATGCTTGCGTGGTGGTCATTTAAATGATCTTTCTTTTTTGGTGGTTTGACACATAATGTCAACGTTTAAACTTTATGCTAAGAAAATATCATGACAAAAAATATTTTATATGTGTTTTATTTACATACGTTTACTTTTGAAACCACAAAACCGATAAACTTTAACTTTTATCTTAAAAAGGAATAAGACTATATTCAATTTATTAAGTGGTCAAAATATCGAGGCTTAATTTTTGCGTAAAGTTTTTGATTCTAAATACAGAAAGAATTTTCTCATTTTTTTTTATTAACCTTCGTTACATCTTTTAACTCTTTTCTCCAACAATGGCTTTTAATCTTTGAGAACTTTACAAGATTTTTAATACTTTAACATTCAATGGAATAATGTGTGCTCTTAAAAATAATTTAACAGAGATTTATTCGATTTTCCGACGACACTTATGTATGCGCAATATTCAACTAGTGCTGCACTTGAAAATCCCTTTCAACTTCAGTTTAATTATTAATGAGAGGTTTTTGAAGTGTGTCATTCCATATAAATTGAATTTATTACTTCAAAAGTCCTTGTTCTTCCACTCCACCAAAAAAGAAAAAAGTTAAAATAAACTTCAACGCAAACGGTCCATCGATGAAAGTTTAATGCAAGATCCAACGATTGCTCACTTCTGTATGCTCAATTCTCATCATCATCCGCTTTCACAGTTCTCCGACAATATTTACATTCAACCATCATTCTGTCATCTATATAATAGTCAATATGTACATACATAGGTATACGAGCATATACATAAAAGTTTCACTTAACAGCCTTTAGGTTGCAAGTATAGTCATCTATATATATTTTCCAAATAGATTTGTTGGTCTTATCCTAAGGGCACTTGAAAGCAAATAAACAAATAAAGTGGCTGTCTGTATTGCAAGTATAATTTATTTATTTTGTTTATTAAAATTTAATCATTCACAGGTAAAAACATATTAAAATTGTTCTTTTGCAATTAAACGCAGACGACATGGAGTCCAATAAAAGTGGAATAACCTTTAGCATTGAGCAGATTCACGTTAAATAATTTCTTTGCAATGGGCATTATTTGTATTATAATTACCTATAAATTTAACTGCTTATGTAATCTACTGAAATTGCTCTCATTGAATCTTATAACAGCGTGTATAGTGATATTTTGAAAATTTCACAGCAGACGTAAATCTTCTTATTGTTACTCATCTCATTAGGCGTAGGGCTATATTTGATTACGTCAAAACATCGAAAATGTAAATGTAATGTAATCAAATTTAATGATCAAATTTTAAAGGCTTTCTTGCTTCTTTTTTTTCTGCAAGTCGGGCTACTCTCAAACTTTTGTTTTAGCTTGATTAGCAAACTACTTCCCCAATATTTCAATATTTCAGAAGAAGAAATTTCATTCCAATAGATCCACTGGTGATCTTATGGTTTGTCTCACCGAACATTGGAACAAATCTATACATAGTTTAGGAGAAAGTAAGATATTGCAGTTAATATTTCAAAGGTATTTGATAGTTTGGCATCAATCTCTCTTATCGAAATGCTTTTGGTATTGATGAATCTTTTCTTTGTTGGGTTTGAAATTACCTTTCGGACTGTTCAATTCAAGTAGTATTGGACGCGTTCAAATATGATATCCCCAAAATAAACGCTGGTATGCCCAGAGCATGATGGTGCGTTGGACTGTCATGCGAGAGGTCTTGGGTTCAATCCCTGCCTGTACCACTTAAAGTTTTTTTTCACGGGTACTGCCTCTTGCGAGGAATTGACAAATTCGCCCAAGAGTAATTCTTGTCATGAAAAAGTGCTTTCTCAAATTAGCCGTTCGGATTCGGCTTATAAACTGTAGGTCCCCTCCATCCCTGCAATTACTCGCACACAGGAATGGTTGAGAGTTGAAAGTCACTAGGCCCTGGTTCTCTACGAACTGTTGCGCCACCTAATTTATTTATTTATGCCCCAGGGCTCTGTTTTATCTTCGACGGTCTTCCTTTATTTCTATAAATGATCTTTTATCTGAGACTTCTAACCCACTAAATTTTTTCGCAATACGCAATACGCTCAGTTTTTCATATTCGTCTGTAGATTGTCATCCTTGTTTTTCGAATTTAGACTACCAACGACAGCATATCATAGGCACATTAAATTTTGATCTTGTCAGAATTGTTGAATGGGGAGTAAGAAGTCGTAAAGAATTGAATGAATATCCATGAGTGGTGCTTGCATTGAGGAGACTGAACAGCTTTTAGTTCTAGGTATGTGCATCACAAACCACTTGTTGTGCAGTGATCACTTATTCGACATCGCTAAAAATGCTACCAAGTGTTTAGGTTTTCTCTGACGACGCAAGAAGTTTTTGTACCCCTTCTGATAGGGCTACTATCAACAAAGCTTTTATTCGTCCAAAACTCGAGTATAATTCCGATATTTGGGATGGTGCACCAATAACGTGCTTGAGTCTTGTCGATTGAATTGAAAAAAGAGCTTTAAAAATGATAGGATATCGTTCTCTTAACGAGGCATTTGCTTCTTTTGAACACCGCCGCTGCAAGGTCTCATGCAAATCATTGTTTTTTTAGTTATTTTTATAAATTCCTTATGCTTGTGAAATAGCGAGTTGGATTCCTCCTCTTAAGTAATTCAACAGTAATACCCTTACTTCCTTCTAAATAGGAATGCTTATCAGTTTACTCTTGAGCCCGATTTCAGACGTTCTGCTAAGTATATGGATTCTTTCTTTAGCCGCACAACACGAATGTGGAATTCTTTACCAGGCTCATTATTTCCCACTCATTACAATGTGCATCGGTTTCTCCTTTCCTAAGTGCTCGCAAAGTGTCTAATCATTCATAACCCCTTTAGTGTGAGCACAACATACAAAAAAAAAAATACACAAAATATTATGGAACTTTTACAAAAAGACTCGTATCTCAAACAACGACATAAATGTTTACCTTTGATCCAAAAAGAAATAAATTCAAATTTATCTTCACCCATCATTAATTATCAAATGGTTGGTAACCCTAAAAGCTATTCAAAGATTTAGTTCTAACGTTACCAACACGTTTCGAAATACATGATGGAAAATTCACGTCTTTCGTGTTCTTGTGCATACTTAAATTTATTTATATTTCAATGCATCACTAAACACACAAATATATCACACACACTAAACACACAAATATATATATATCGTACATCATTGTCATCTTAGGGTTTTCCTTTTATTTTATTAAAATTCCCTGGAAACTTGATAATTATTCCCATCAAAAACCGCCTTTCTTTGTACACATAATACAGAACACCCACTCCCCAACTAAATTAGGAATATTAATTTTAGAAATTATTTCAGTGAGAAATTAAATTAAATTTCAAACAAATGAAAAAACTTTTTAAAGCTATAAATTAAAAAACAACATTTATTCATTATGTACAACTTTTCATCCACTAATCAATATTAATCTTTAATTACCCAACCCAGAGGCAAGCCGCAACATCTCATTCACATTAAATACGAAATCACTGCCTTAGTGCCTTGGCAAGGTATGAGGGTCCATAAAAAAAAAAAACAATTTAACATAAATAGAAATAAAACTCCATAAAATTAGACAGCAAAACGGATCAGCCATCTCTCAAAACATCATGTAAACATGCAAAATAGCACTTAAGTTAATAAATTAAGTTCAATCTCAGAATTGTTGCTGTGGATTTGACTAATTACTTTCTCAAACTACGTAAGGATGCTTCTGGTTCACCATAGCTATCGGTATGGTACTCAACTTATAACTTACGGCGTGGTGCGGCCGGCCGGCGGCGGGCCGCGGCGTCATGTCATGTCTCCAATTATATTACAATTGACTTAAGGAAATTCTTGCCAATTAATGAATCACATCACAATTCCATCTCGCTTGAAACCAGCAGATGTCAAAAGCTACAAACATACAGTTCAAAATGTTTTGCGAGGCTAATATTGATGATCACATTAAGGACTAAAAAATCAAATTGTGTGAAAACTCATTAATCGGTTTGAAATAAATATTGGAGAACACGCGTGGGAAATTATAGTTCCTATGTCACCTTATGCCACCACAAAGAGCTATTGACACAGCTGAGTGTTTTTATAGTCGTCGTTCGGTTGTCCTCGCCTATATCGTCATCCAGGGACCAGGACCCGAACGGAAGACATGAAAATGGGAGAGTATATACCATATACATATATGTGGAAAAAAAGAAACAACTACTCTCACATAAAACAGTTTGTGACGGTAGCAAAAATCAATCGATATTGGTATTTGTGGTACTATACTATATACGAGTATTATTAAGGTAGCGCAATTCTCGCAGTTTATCGGAGGCGCCACTAGGGATAGTGATTTATTTTTATTTGAATCAATGAAAGGACGAAAGAATTGCAACTAAATAGCAATTGAACCGAACCAAACCAAACCAAACCAAACCAAACTGAACCGAACAATGAAACCAGCAAAATGAAAGGAGATAAAGGCGGGGTTTTTATAAATATTTATGTGTAGTCTGGGTCAGAGTATCTAAATTTATCATTTCGAATTGAAGGACAATGTTTTTGTAATCAAACTGTTTACGTAGTGAAGCACAGCCGTTTTCGTCCATCCTCAAGTTGAGTTTATTCGTGTTTGTTTTTTCGAAATTCTTTGGTCGCATTTAATTTACTCATAATATTGGTACAATTAAAAAATAATCAAGAAATTGCTTTTTAAATATGCTGCGAGCAAAAAAAATAGCAGTGCATGGAAAATTATTTTAAATAAAACCTAAAACATAAAAAGAGCTTTGATGTTGGAAATGTTTTTAAGTAAAACTCCTTAAGATTCATTTAAATTTAATTTTTAGTAAGCAGTAATCCAAAAACAAAATACACCTCAAAATAAAGCGAGCAAAATAATAGCAGTGATTTTTTTTCTGTTAAATTTAAATAAAACAAGGACACAAAAAGTTTTATTTAATAAAAACTAGTATTTGTTAACAATTATTATTTTTATTTTTTATTATTATTATTTTATTTTTTTAAAACTGCTTCACAACGACGTTTCATTGATTCCACAAGTCCCTGACATCTTGATGGTGTTATTTAATTGCCAAGCCTGCTCAGCAACGCTCCGTAGTTCTGTGTTATTTTTTGGTATTGCCTTGAATACTTCTTTTTTAATGTCTGCCCAAAGATTCTCGATGGGATTGAGGTCAGGAGACTTTGCAGGCCACTCAATGACCTCAATCCTATTATCTTGAAACCATTGCCTGGCTGCTCGGCTGGTATGCTTTGGGTCGTTATCCTGCTGGAAGACCGATTTCAGGGGCAATTCGTATTCGGCACATGGCAGCATAGTGTTTTGCAGGATATCCACGTAAGAGTGCTGGTTCATAATGCTTTTGATGCAGTATATTGGGCCAACTCCATAATAGGAGAAGCATCTCAAAACCATTATACTGGATCGCCCATGCTTAATAGTTTTTGTAGTGTATCTAGGGTTATATTCCATATTCAGGGGTCTTCTCACAAACTGCCGAGATCCTTTACCGCCATAGAGAGCCACCTTGCTTTCATCGGTCCAGAGAATGTTTCTCCACTTTTCGGGAGCCCATCCAAAATGTTGGCGAGCAAACTTCGCCCTTTTAACTACAAGGTGTTTCTTTAAAAGTGGAACCTTTCTTGAACTGCGAGCATTTAAGTCATGCTCCCGTAGTATTCTCCTCACCGTATGCACACCGCACGGAACCTCAAGCTCGTCTGCAATCTCTGTAGCTGCTGCTGTAGGATTATTCCTTGAAAAGCGACCCGCACGTTTTATATAAGATGGTGTAAAATATTGTTTCCGTCTATCGTTTCTGACCTTCTTTCAAGGGTTAGGCGTTCCTTAGCATCTTCGCTGAACAGCCAAGAAGTTCCTGAACCTTTTTGTACGTTTTGCCTTCAAAAATGAGCTTTATTATAAATTCCCGCCTCTTCAGTGTGTAGTGTTTACCTCAACCCACTTTAAATTATTAAATTCAATAATTTTATTACAATTTTAACGGAAGTATAAAATAGAATAACAGGACTCGTTTTTATAACTTTTGAAATCAAAATTTTAATTAAAACACAATTATTTAAATTAAATTTGTCAATCACTGCTATTATTTTGCTCGCCTAAAATAATGAATCACACTACACAAAGCGACATTTAAACAAAGTAATGAGAATTTACCGTTAAATTATCACTTGTACCTTTTAAGATACTTACTTTGAGTACCAAAATAAAGTAGAGTTGCGAAAAAGTGGATGTGTTATTGATTTATGAAAAATTATAGCTTGTTGCCTATTACACTGCTATTATTTTGCTCGCCACTGTATGTATATGAAAAGGCAGTGATTGGAGAGAATTAATACTTTTTTAAATATCATACTTGTACATATATCATTATTTTATTTTTCGAATTTTTAATTTTTAGTTTTAGCAGATTTTTCAAAAACATACTAAAACAACTGAATTTTAGAAGCAGAGTATTATTAATTATTCAGAACTAGTAATTGGATTATGTTTGGCGTAACTTGTACTATGATATGAAACATAAACGAGATTTCAATCTCTAGGTCGCAAAATACGGGAAGGTGCATAAATATAATACATTGAAAGCAGCATCCAACAGTTAATATTTGAATTCAGGATATCAAAAGCGAAAAGAGCAGAATATAGTTTCCTTTTGAGTACTAGGGGCTTTAAATCAATAAAGGCACATCTGATCTCACAAGACGGAAGATTTGCATTTCTAAATGTTTTCCGCAAAGCAAATTTAGTAAAACCTTTTCTGAATTTTTTCAAAACGAAGAATGCTTGTTTGAGTATATGGATTCCAAATAACACAACAATACTCTAGCAGAGGTCTAACAATAGATAAAAACAGAGTCTTAAGGGTGTAAGGATCTTCAAAAGACTTTGAATTCCTCATTATAAAAACCCAACATCGAATTTGCTCTGGAGATTACTTGTTCAATTTGAAGCGAAAAATTAATTTTAGAATCAAAGATAACTCCAAGGTCCTTTTGACTCATTAATCTTTGTAGGTTTTTACCATCAAGTTTGTAATCGAAACAAATATGATTGAGTAATCTTGCATAAGTTACAACACTACATTTATTATTATTGAAAAATAATCCATTTAGATTACACCAGTGAACAATATTATTAAGATCATTTTGAATTTTACACACATCTAGTGGAGATTTAATGCAACTAAAAATCTTGAGGTCATCGGCATATAATAAGTATCTACATACTTTGAATATTAAATAAAACTAGGCAAATCATTTATAAAAAGAATGAAAAGGAGCGGTTCAAGATGGCTGCCCTGTGGTACACCGAAAAAATGTATGATTTCATTTGACAGGACTTTAACAATTTTGACATATTGTTTTCTTCCAACTAAATAACTATGTATCCATTTAAGAAGTGCGGAGTGAAATCCAAATAATTGAAGTTTTTTCACTAGAACATTGTGTTGTACCCGATCGGTAGCTTTCGAAAAATCAGTGTAAATAACGTCAACTTGATAACGGATTTCTAAATTACAAAGACAGTAATTAGTGAATAAAGCTAAATTAGTTGTTGTCGACCGTCCACTCATAAACCCATGTTGGTTTTCAGAAATATGATTTTTAATCAAATTATAGAGCTTGTTCTTTACTATTGCTTCAAAAACTTTAGGTATCAACTGAAGTTTAGCAATTGGTCTGCAATTTTCAACAGCCGATTTCGATCCCGACTTGTGCAGAGGAGTTATCAAGGAATGTTTCCAAGTATCCAAAAATACACCTTGTCTTAGAGACAAATTGAATATATAACAGAGTGGAGCAGCTAGATGCAATTTACAGTTCTTTAAAAGAAGCGGTGTTATATTATCTGGTGCAACAAAAAAGAAAAAAAAAAAAAATTTTCATGATATGGATATATTAAATACTTTGTCAAAAATATTAAATAATTTAAAGAAAATTCTAAACAGGGAATATACTCAAGAATATATAAATAAAATCAAAAAGGAATTTGAAAATACAAGGGAAGAGATACTTATAGAACTATCAGATAAAAAAAGAAATGGAAGAAATATTAACAAATTTTAGAGGAATAGAAAAACAAATTCTAGAATTGCTCATACTAAAAAAAGAAAAGAAAGAATTAGAAACTATGGCAAAGTTTGAAATACTAGTAGCTGCAAAGCTTATAACAGAATTCAATGGTGAGTCAAAGAACTTATCAAATTTCTTAGGGCTAATTGAATTTTATAACGATACATTAGTTGAGGACTTAGAGAAGAAAAAGCTGATCAAATTTGTAATAGCAACAAAAATAATTGAAAAATCAGTCAGAATTTTTTTCATAATTTTAAGAAGGCTTTGACAGAAATTTACAAACCAAATACAAATCCATTGAAAATACAACAAGGAACTCAAGAAGTAAATAGATTTGCAGAAAAAATTGAATTACTGATATCTCAATTAAATGAGATACAAATAGCTGAACAAGGTGTATCAAATAGAAGAGTTATAATAAATTTAAATGATCAGTTAGGACTAAATGCTTTCAAAAACTGACTGAATGAAGCTACAAAACAAGTTATACAACCATCTAGAATTAGCACATTCAGTGAAGCTATAAAGATAGCTACTGAAGTTGAAGTCTCTTTACGACAAAATAATGTCATGCAATTTAGAACAAACTTTAGAGGTGGACACCGATATAACAATTCTCACACTAGATTCAATAATAACAATTATAGACAATACAATAACAATAGTTATAGAAATAGCTATGAAAGAAACAACAGTTTTAATAGAGGTAATGCTAGAAGTAGAGGTACTGCAAGATGATACCATAATAACAACACTAGGTCGGATAACATAGGTGTCCCCGATCAGCAGATTTGGGGGAATCAAAGAAGGTTTTAAATTTCTATGGGGAATATGATACAAATTTTGTTAGCATAAGAATAAAACATTTAAACAAAACTTACAAATTTTTAATTGACACCGGCACAGATATTTCTGTTTGTAAAGAATATCTGGTAAAAGAATTGAATAAGAAATCGACATGCGTATCAAATCTAGAACTTATGATAGGAGAAGGTAATGTAGAACATGAATTTCATGTAGTCAATGAAGAATTAAATATAACAACTGATGGTATATTAGGAAGAGATTTCCTCAAAGCTTATAACTGTAAAATAGATTATGAAAATTTTGTGCTTGTAGTATTAGTACAAGATGAAGAAATAACACTACTATTAAATATGTCTCTGAGGAATTTAGGAAAATAAACAATTCCACCAAGAACAGAAATAATAAAAAGTATTGAACTAGATTTAAAAAAAGAAGATAGTGTTCTCATCGGGAATGAAATCAAAAAGGGAATTTTCTTAGCAAATTCAATATTACCTGCAAAAGGAATAAAGCATATCAAGATATTAAATACTATACAGATAAAGAGGAAACAATTGAGAATTCCATGATACGTATAGAAACTTTGATAAAATACAGAATATTAACGAATAATACAAAATTTAAAGACAAACAAGAATTTAAAAGATTGATATAATAGAGAAAATTCAAATAGACAACTTAGATAAATCTGCTGCTCAGACTATACTGAAGATCTGTGAAGAATTTCAGGATGTCTTTCATGATGATGATGAAAAACTAACAACAAATAATTTCTACGAACAAGACATCGCTTTATCAGACAAAAATCCAGTATACATAAAAAAAATAGACTACCAAACGCCAATTAGACGCAATACAAAAACAAGTGTCTCAGTTATTAAAAAATGACATAATTGAAGAGTCAGTTAGTTCATATAATTCACCTTTACTTATAGTTCCAAAAAAGACTCAAAATGGACAAACTAAATGGAGATTAGTAGTAGATTTTAGGTCTTTAAACAAGAAAATTGTAGATGACAAATTTCCACTCACGAGGTTAGAAGATGTATTAGACAAATTAGGTAATGCTAAATATTTTTCTATTCTAGACATGACAAGCTCATTTCATCAAATTTCACTAAATAAAAATTCCAGACCATTGACGGCATTTTCAACTAATGAGGGTCATTACCAATTCAAAAGACTTCCTTTCGGATTAAAAATCTCGACAAATAGTTTTCAGAGAATGTTGTCGATAGCTCTTAGTGGTTTACAAGCCTCAGCTTTTCTATATGTAGATGATGTGATAGTTTTTGGTAAGAATTTGAAAGATCCCAACGAAAACTTGATAAAAGTTTTAGGAAGACTTCGTAAATATAATTTCAATTAAATATAGAAAAATGTTATTTCTTGAAGCCAGAGGTAATTTATTTGGGGCATTTGATAACAGCAAATGGAATAAAACCAGATAAAAAAAATATTAAACAATTACAAAATATCACCTGGCTAAAAATGCAGATGATGTTAGAAGATCTGTAGCTTTTTGCAACTGTTATAGAAAATTCATAAAAGATTTTGCAGAAATAGCAAAGCCTCTCAACCAACTTTTAAAAAAGAAACAAATATTTTCTTGGACAGAAGACTGTGAAAAATGTTTTAACATACTTAAGCAAAATTTAATGACTCCTCCTATACTAAGCTATCCAGATTTTGAAAAACCGTTCATACTAACGACAGATGCTTACAATTTTGCTTTACGAGCAGTTTTGTCACAGGGAGAAATTGGAACTGATAAACCTATAGCATATGCTAGTAGATCCCTAAATAAACATGAATTAAACAAACCCATTATAGAGAAAGAATTGTTAGCAATACATTGGGAATACAATATTTTAGGCCATATCTTTTCGGTAGAAATTTCATAGTTTACACGGACCACTCACAAATATCCATCATCTAAATTAACAAGAATTCGAGTTGATTTAATGGACTATGATTTTAAAATAGTATTCAAAAAAGGAAAAATGAACACGAACGCTGATGCCCTATCAAGAATAAAAATTGATTCAGAGAAGTTAAAAGAGATGCTACCAAAATACAATATTGACGTTTTAACAAGAGCAATAAAGAAGAATAAAGAAAAGATACCAAATGAGGAAGAAAATTGTGCAGCAGCCTTGGACTCTAATATGAAAACTAGCTACCTTCATATTTGGGACTGTACATCAATATCGGACATAAGGCGATTAAAGAAGATAGAATTTAAGGAATGTAATGTTACAAAGAGAAAGAGAAAAAAGAGGCTGGGATGCGACCCACACTGATAACTTCCCATCCCGTCTATCGATTTGTCTTGCTTAAAATTTGTCTAAATGTATCAATTCTTACCAAATTGGCGTTCTATTTTTTGTAGATTTTATTTTTTTTTATGAAAAAACGGACTGTTGGATTTTTATAAAAAAATTATTGAATATAAAAAACAATATTTTCTGTGAAATAAAATAAGTTTGAAGCCAATATTTTTAATTTTTGAAAAGCTATTTGAGCCGAAAATCAATTTTTACCAATTTTTATTAATTTTTTTGTTTAGGTTTTTATTTTTTGTAAAAAAACTGTCAATTCGATTTTTCTCAAAATTTGTCCTAATGTTGAAAACAATATTTCTTATAAGTTAAAATTAGTTAGAAGCCATAATCTCAAATTTTTGAAAAGATATTTAAGTCGAAAATCAATTTTTACCAACTTTTGTTAAATTTTTTTTTCGGTTTTTAATTTATTTTAAAAAAACTGTCAATTCTATTTTTTTCAAAATATTACTGAATGTTGAAAACAATATTTTTTGAAAGATAAAAGTAGTTTAAAGCCAATATCTCAAAGTCTTGAAAAGATATTTGAGTCAAAACTCAATTTTTACCAACTTTTTTTTTATTTTTTTTTTTAGGTTATTATTTTTTGTAAAAAAACTGTCAATTTGATTTTTCTCAAAATTTGTCCTACTGTTGAAAACAATATTTCTTATAAGTTAAAATTAGTTAGAAGCCATAATCTCAAATTTTTGAAAAGATATTTAAGTCGAAAATCAATTTTTACCAACTTTTGTTAATTTTTTTTTTCGGTTTTTAATTTTTTGTAAAAAAACTGTCAATTCTATTTTTTTCAAAATTTTACTGAATGTTGAAACCAATATTTTTTGAAAGATAAAAGTAGTTTAAAGCCAATATCTCAAAGTTTTGAAAAGATATTTGAGTCAAAACTCAATTTTTACCAACTTTTTTTTATTTTTTTTTAGGTTATTATTTTTTGTAAAAAAACTGTCAATTCGATTTTTCTCAAAATTTTATCAGATGTCAAAAACATTATTCTTCGTTGCACAAAATTGTTTTGGAGAGGAAATCATATTTTAGTCGTAAAATTTTCGAAGTGACAAATTTTTTTTTTCAGTTTTTTTGATTTATAAAAAAAACCGTTAATTGAATTTTTTTCCAAAAATATAATTGTTTTGTATCACGTTACAATATATAATACAAAATTTAATTCAAGTCTCTAGCGTCATTGGTTCATGAGATATTTAGGGTTAACCAAAATTTTCACCTTTTTTTTAAACTGATATGGTAAAAAACCACCCACGCAATTTTCTTGAGAGCCCTTTCTGCATCTTTCTGCCTTATTATCTGTATAACAAAATTTATTTGAAGTCGATATCTCTTCTGGTTCTTGAGCTATGGACGACGAAAAAAACGTCGCGAACGTACGGACGTACGGACGTACGTACACACGCACGCACAGACACCTTTCTATAAAATCTTTTATTTCGACTCTAGGGACCTTGAAACGTCGAGAAATGTCAAAATTTTCAATTTGTCAAATCGGACCCATTACAATAACTTCCTATGGGAAGTTAAAAATGAAATAATAATAGCAGCAAATACTGTATTTGTAGAATTTAGCAATAAATCTCTATCAGAGATAAAATTGATTCTGAGGAATATGAACGCAGGTGTTAAAAGACTAGCGCTAGCAAGAAACAGTCTTATATTTAATAAAGTATGCATACAAGGAGTTAAAAATATATTTAATAAGCTGCAAGAAAATATAGAAGAAGATAAATATCTAGATATAATATTATATACTCCTTCAAAACAAAACATTACAATGTTCATTCAGTCATTACAATTTTATCGCAACAAAAACCAGCCTTTGGCTGTTTTCTTTTCCCTAGTTGTGGCTGCAAAATATCGGCAAAGTTGAGGGCAACCATGGTCTCATCATGTCAGTCGGACCCTTACCTAAACAGCAACAACAACATATCTTTTATTTTAAAGTTTTAATTCGTAAAGTAAATTTACTAAATTATTTATGTAAAAAAAATGGGTTTTTAACGCCACGTTTTTAAAGTCGCTTAACTTTATGTTTGGTACAAAACTCACACCTCGAATCTCGCGCGTAATATTAATAGTAATAGGAAAATGCCTAGTTGAGACTTCTTCTCGATTTTTGTTTTTCTTTAAACTTTCTCGAAAAATAAGAATAGTTGGGAAGGGGTCTTATGTTATTATGTTTCGGCAAGTTTTGAAAACTCATCCAACAACTTGTCAAAACCGTGTTTGTGTGTGTGAAAGCAAAGCTTAGCTGAAAGTCAATAACGGTGTCTTTCCTGATGAGCGTTAAGCTTCCAGGAAGCCGTGATACTGTGACTATGACCGACAATCACGAAAACGAATGCTTGTGTTGGATGAATGTGTGTGTGACTGGAATGGTCGAGGAAGGAAGAATGTAGTTTTGAATAAGCTTGGAAGGCACTCTTGAAGGAGCCTAACAAGCGAGGAGTTTAAAAATAAAAAGTTCGAGGAATTTTTGTTTGAAGTTAAAAGGAAAGATTGAGAAGACGGATGTAGAAAATCGAGAAAATTAGAAGGAAAACTAAGAGTCGAGGATCGAGGTGTGAGGATCGGGAATAAGAGGATAAATAGAAAGGAAAAAAGATAAGTATAGTTTGTTTCTTTTGTTTATTTGTTCTTTTCGAATAGGTATATATTTTTTTTTTGAGACGCGTCCGGTATTAAAACCCCATTTTTTTGTTTGCGATTTTCTTTTACTATTTGCTTTGTTTCTTATTTTAATTCTTTGTAATTTGTTAATTTTTATTTTGAAAACATTTTGGGTTTTATTCCAGGGATCTTCAATCCCACGGTTTCCTAAATAAATAAAACTCAACTTTTCAATATCAAGAACCATATTAACTTTTAAGCTGCTCCAAATTGATGGCACATAAAATAATTTTATAAGAGTACCTACTCGTATCTAAATAGTGTAAAAATAATAACGTTTTAGTCAATAAAATATATGTAAATAAAAATACACCCAATTATAGGTATATGAAAAGCTGCAAACATACAGGGTTATCCATTTTGCGGTTTCATAAGTAAACGTTAATATAATACATACACAATATTTTTGTTCATGATATTTCATTTTATTATAAAGGTTGAACATTAACATCATGTGTGAAACACTTCATCATTTAAATGACCACCACGCGAATTGTTGCAAGCATCGATGCCTTTGAGGTGATTTTTGAACAATTTTTTAAAACGAGTGTTGGTTTTTGAGTACTCAAGAGTATAAGGCTTATCTGCACAAACGCAGTCTTTCCACGACGAGAAATTACGCGTCAATAAAGCCATTTTCGCTCGAGTTGTATGGCATGTGACACCGTCTTGTTGAAACCACATATTCTTCAAGTCGTATTTTTCAATAGCAGGAAAAAGAAATCGGTTATCATATAACCATAATGCTCCATAATGACGGTGACAGTTGTTCCATCATCGCATCGTTTTCGAAGTAGTAAGGTCCAATCGCGCCTCCGGGCCAAAGATCCCACCAATTAGTGACTTTTTGTGGATGTAATGTTATCTTTTCACTTACTTGAGGATTCTCAGGACCCAGAACATGACAATTTTGTTTATTTACATACCCACCGAGTGCGAAATGTGCTTCATCGATGAAGAAAATTTCGTTCGAAAAATCGCCCTTCACCACCTGTTGCTCAAGCACCCATTGGACGTATCTACGACGCTGTAAATGGTCAGCTGGCTTGTTGTGTGAGCTTGACTTTATATGGACTTTATATGGTGTAGATCCAAATGCAAAATACGTCATAATGTGTCGTAAAACAGTCCTTATTCCTAAGAACGACGAGGAATCGAAACTTCGGCAGAATCATAATTTTTGCAGTAGGGTTGTGCGAAAGTTAAGCGATCCATTTTCATAAATGTTAGACTCTTTCAACTAAAAATTGATTTGACAACTTAGTTTGACAGATGTCAAATTCCAGCCTTATGATTTTGAAAGCGCAAAATGGATAACCTCTTATGAGATAAATAGCTGTCTTATTCTGATAAATTAACAGAACTATGAATACGAATGGTAGTACCCGTGGCATGATGGTTTGTGCGTTGGACTGTCATGCCAGAGGTCTTGGGTTCAATCCCTGCCTATGCCACCTAAAGTTTTTCACGGGTACTGCCTCTTGCGAGGAATTAACAAATTCTCCAAGAGTAATTCTTGTCATGAAAAGTGCTTTCTCAAATTTGCCCTTCGGATTCGGCTTTAAACTGTAGGTCCCTTCCATCTCTGACAACATTACTCGCACACAGGAATGGTTGAGAGTTGTCAGTCACTAGGCCCTAGTTCTCAAACGGACTGTTGCGCCACCCAATTTTTTTTTTTATGAATACAAATGCAACAATAATGAAGAATCTGATATGCGACCCACACTGACAACTTCCTATTACTATCCTTTAAAACTGTTTTTTTTGAAATTATCAAAATTTTGGAGAAAATATCATTATTTGTTTATAAAGTGTTAGAGTAAGATTGTTTTTAAAGTATGTTTTCTTCAAGTGTTTTGTATTTAAAAAGAAACTATTTGCTGAATTTGTTTCAGTTCATACCAAATATATCTAAAATAGAAGGTCCCCACGCACCCACAGACATCTCTCGTAAAACCATTGACTTCAATTTTAATCTAGAAATCTCAAAATTTTTTAATTTAAAAAGTCGGACCAATTACAATAATTTCTAATGAGAAATAACAACAAATAACAAAACGTTTATCTTTTGGAGTAAGTTTGAACGCGTGCATCGGGTTTTTTTGCCGAATTTTTTTAAGCTAAATAAGTGTTTGAGATTCTACTGTATAAACTTGACTAGGTGTTATTACATTTTAAAATAATGGGTGATTTTTTTGAGGTTAGGATTTTCATGCATTAGTATTTGACAGATCACGCGGGATTTCAGACATGGTGTCAAAAAAAAAGATGCTCAGTATGCTTTGACATTTCATCATGAATAGACTTACTAACCCAAATCTACTACCCAAATCAGTGTTCGGTTCGAAATGTGTTTCGCGCTTTACGTCCGATTTATGGTCTACATAATCGACCAAGTGAGCAAACAATTAATGCGATTGTGACCAAGTTTCGCACTCAGTTTACTTTATTGGACATTAAACCAACCACACGAATGCGTACAGTGCGTACAGAAGAGAATATTGCGTCTGTTTCTGAGAGTGTTGCTGAAGACCGTGAAATGTCGATTCGTCGCCGTTCGCAGCAATTGGGTTTGTGTTATTCGACCACATGGAAGATTTTACGCAAAGATCTTGGTGTAAAACCGTGTAAAATACAGCTCGTGCAAGAACTGAAGCCGAACGATCTGCCACAACGTCGAATTTTCAGTGAATGGGCCCTAGAAAAGTTGGCAGAAAATCCGCTTTTTTATCGACAAATTTTGTTCAGCGATGAGGCTCATTTCTGGTTGAATGGCTACGTAAATAAGCAAAATTGCCGCATTTGGAGTGAAGAGCAACAGAAGCTGTTCAAGAACTGCCCATGCATCCCGAAAAATGCACTGTTTGGTGTGGTTTGTACGCTGGTGGAATCATTGGACCGTATTTTTTCAAAGATGCTGTTGGACGCAACGTTACGGTGAATGGCGATCGCTATCGTTCAATGCTAACAAACTTTTTGTTGCCAAAAATGGAAGAACTGAACTTGGTTGACATGTGGTTTTAACAAGATGGCGCTACATGCCACACAGCTCGCGATTCTATGGCCATTTTGAGGGAAAACTTCGGAGAACAATTCATCTCAAGGAATGGACCGGTAAGTTGGCCACCAAGATCATGCGATTTGACGCCTTTAGACTATTTTTTGTGGGGCTACGTCAAGTCTAAAGTCTACACAAATAAGCCAGCAACTATTCCAGCTTTGGAAGACAACATTTCCGAAGAAATTCGGGCTATTCCGGCCGAAATGCTCGAAAAAGTTACCCAAAATTGGACTTTCCGAATGGACCACCTAAGACGCAGCCGCGTTCAACATTTAAATGAAATTATCTTTAAAAAGTAAATGTCATGGACCAATCTAACGTTTCAAATAAAGAATCGATGAGATTTTGCAAATTGTATGCGTTTTTTTTTTTAAAAAAGTTCTCAAGCTCTTAAAAAATCACCCGATATTATCTTTTTATAAACAAAATATATTTTTCCGTTGAATTTACTCTAAAAGAATTTCATTAGTACTCTGAGGCGTATACGCACTTTATTTTTTTATAATTTTTGCATTGGTTAATGTGACGAGTTGTCTTTTTAAAACCGTTCGTATGGTTAATTTTTGAGAAAAAAACAAAAAAAACAAAAAGTAAGCTTAAAAGTTTCAATCAATTTAAGCTTTAAGAACGAATTCGTGCGTTACAGTCAATTTTGCAGTAGGTATTTTATTTCCCAAATCAAAACAAAAACAAAACCAGAAACAGCCATGTTCTAAATGCTAAAACATTATAAGGACATAAATACATACGTGTATTTAATTATATTTTTTTAGTGTTGTATTAGTTCCACGATTGTGTTTTTAATTTCGAACAGGCATAAGAGAGACTGGGAGCGAAAAAGTAGATATACAAAAACACTGGCAACAGGTGGCGGTGATACAGAGAGTATGCTTTTTAACATGGAAAACCATCGCACTATTAATATCCTTGTCGTAGCCGACAGTGCTGCGCAACTATTTCTGAATTGTTTTTGTTTTTGTTTTTTTTTTTTTTGTTGTTTTTTTCCAACCCTTGTTTTCCGTTCGGATGCGATGACGGTTTTGGAATATTTTTCATCCACACGCGAAGAAATTACGAATGTCTATTGCGCTGAATACAACCAACATCATAGCACACTCTATAGCAATCTACACACCATTATTATTTATGGACTTGCGAAGGGGGTTAAGGAAGAAGATCCTTTCGAATTTGAATGTGAGAAGGGGTGGAATGACGTTAAGCTTTTTCGAAGTACAATATATGTAGGTACTTGTACATACAAAGAAAATAAACGAGTGTATGGACTTAAAAACTATTTGTCTGTCCCTCTCCTGGCCAGTGGTCATTACTGTTAATTATAATTAATGTATAATTATGTGCAGAGGTTGGGTTGTTCTACAGATGATACCAACACACATATACATACATAATATGGTAGATATGTTGAAAATTATTTCACAGTCCTTATTACAATCCTTACATTAAAGCTATGTGTTTTCACCTTCTCATTCTCTGAGTTCGTTCGTATGACTTTAATTTGTCATTCATAATCATTGTGACAGATGTAATCACGTTTCGTTGAGTAAAGTGGTTTTATGTTGATTAAGTTGGATTATATTGCTATTAACGTAGAGAGAAAATATGTGGCTAATGAGCAGAAGAGTACATAGGCTAAGAACTTAAAATATACTCGTATAAACATATGTAGGTAGTTGATTATGAGAGAAGATAAGGTGAGTGAAGTCCTTCAGAAATAAATTTATAAATAATGTATCAAGCTAAATGTCAGAGGGTCAAATTTATGGGAGAAACTTAATTAAAAAGCAAAGAAACTCGAAGAAAATAAATTCAAATTAAATCAAGAAAGGTGTTTAATTTATTGGAATCTAGTTAATAAAACGCACACACACACAGACGAATGGAGTATTGAGGAGTTGGAAACTTTTTACATTTTAACGAGTACTTTAAACAACATTATTTTAATTTTATTTTTTTTTAATCATGTCCTTAAAAATTAATTCTCATAATATTAAAGTTAAGAGAGTTCTAATGGAATTTTTGGTTTGCTCTTAAATTTGTCAAACTTAGTGCATAAGAAAATTGTAAAAAAAAAACGTTGCACAGAAAAAGTCTTGACATTTTAATATCATTTTTTAACAACAAAATTTAACGTGAACATCATAAATACTCGCTTTAAATTTGGAAAAGTTAAACCAAGCTTTATGAAACAAACACATTTTAACATTCCATATAAAATGAATGTAATGGAAGTTTGTCAATTTGAAAATGTTGCAATGGCCGAATGATAAATAGTTAGTTCACGTCTAATAAGAGGCCCATTTTGACCTAAACGGCAATGTAAGCAATCAAAATTGCAGTTTTTGGAGTGAATCAAATCTAGAAATGATCCATGAGACGGAACTGTACCCAGAACGAGTAAATGTGTGGTACGTAGTTTGATCAAGGTGTATTGTAGGGCCATACTTCTTTGAATGAAAGCGGTATAACAGTAACTATCAATAGGAACCGTTATTTAAAGATTTCAATCAACGAAAATTCCCAAACAAATTCGTTTCCAGTAACTCCACTTTGCGCTAGCTTACAAGATCACCTGACCTGATTGCACTAGATTTTTATGGGGTTATGTCAAGCTGCAGGTGTACAAAACGAATTCCAGGAATTTGACTGAATTGCAGCAGTCTATAATGACAATAATTGAGGTGATCCCAACTTGAACTATGCAGACCCCAATTAAAAGGTGCCGCATATGTATGTGTGGGTGAGGTAATTTGCGGTCTATCGTGTTTAAAAACAACTAATTATTTTAATTTGGTGCGCCCGCCACCCTGTATTTCACGAACCATCGACTTAAATTAAATTTTATTTAAGGTTTTTCAATAAGGGCGGTTAGATGTCGTGGCGTTTGCTGTGCGGCACATAGCAACGTCCAGCTGGAACCACATGTCATCTACGTCCTTATGGTTCAATTTGGGCCATAAGAAATTAGTTATCATCGTCATGTAGCGCTGTTTACGGTGACCGCCTCGCTAACGTCGTTTTTAAAAAAGTACAGACCACTTACGCCGCTGCCGGCCCAAAATCCACACCAAACGGTTACTTTTTGAGAATGCATTATAACTTGGTGAACCTCACGTGGGTTGGTGTCGTCCCATATACGGAAATTTTGCTTGTTAACACAGCCATTAATCCAAAAATGCAGCTCGTAACTTAGGATGATTTTTCGGCCAAAATTGGGGTCCTCTTTTAAACGATTCGAAGCCCAGTCAGCGAACAAACGGCGTTGTATATGGTCATGAACTTTAAGCTCCTTGGTCAGTTGGATCTTGTACGGGTGTAGGCCCAAGTCCCGAAGCAAAATTCCCTAAGTTAAAGTCTACGAAAGGCCGAATTCTTGTGCACGGCGAGGCATAGACTGCCTCGGGTTGTGCTGTACACTTTCACAGACCGCGGCGATGTTCTCCTCCGGTCGTCTCAAATTTGGCCAAACGTTGAAGAGGCGACTGTGAAGGACCACCACGTCTACTGTAAAATGGGCGCAATGCGCGCAACCTTTGCGTTAACGAACACTCATTATGATAATAAAGTTTTATCGTTTGAACGTACTGTTCGATCGTGTAACTTGCCATGATGATTTGGCATAAACAATTGAATAGTAAACAAAAGATTTGACAGATGTCATCAAAACAAAATGGCTGCCACGGGACGCCAAAATCTACCCGCGCCAATTTAAAAACCCATTATAACACGATGTGAAGTCATTGCTTCGCTTTGTTTTAAGAACAGTCTATCTTACATTTAAGGGAAATAACTTTTGAGTGTATTGAAATAGTATTTATTTCTAATGGTTCACCAAGGAGTATGAGTATTTATTAACTTCTCATAGGAAGTTATTGTAATGGGTCCGCTTTGTCAAATTAAAAGTTTTGACATTTCTCGACGTTTCAAGGATTTTTAGAAATATATCTGTGCGTGCGTGTGTACGTACGTTCGTATGTAGGTCTGTACGTCCGTTCGTACGTTCGCGACGTTTTTTTCGTCGTCCATAGCTCAAGAACCAGAAGAGATATCGACATCAAATAAATTTTGTTATACAGATAATAAGGTAGAAAGATGCAGAAAGGACTCTCAAGAAAATTGAGTGGGTGGTTTTTTACCATAGCAGTTTAAAACAAAGGTGAAAATATTGATTAAACCTAAATATCTCATGAACCAATAACGCTAGAGACTTAAATTAAATTTTATATTATATATTGTAACGTGATACAAAACAAGTATATTTTTTGAAAAAAATCCAATTAACGGTTTTTTTATAAATCAAAAAAACTGAAAAAAAAATTTTTCACCTCGAAAATTTTACGACTAAAATATGATTTCATCTCCAAAACAATTTTGTGCAACTAAGAATAATGTTTTCGACATCTGATAAAATTTTGAGAAAAATCTAATTGACAGTTTTTTTTTATAAAATATAAAAACCTAAAAAAATCATTACTCAAAGTTGGTAAAAATTGAATTTCGACTCAAATATCTTTTCAAAAACTTGTGATTAAGGCTTCAAACGTATTTTATCTCATAAGAAATATGGTTTCCAACATTTTGAAAAATGTTGAGAAAAATCGAATTGACAGTTTTTTTTACAAAAAATAAAAACCAAAAAAAAAATTTTAAAAGTTGGTAAAAATTGAATTTCGACTCAAATATTTTTTTCAAAACTTTGAGATATTGGCTATAACCTACTTTAATCTTTCAAAAAATATTGTTTTCAACATTCAGTAAAATTTTGAAAAAAATCGAATTAACAGTTTTTTTACAAAAAATTAAAAACCAAAAAAAAAATTTAACAAAAATTGTTAAAAATAGATTTTTGACTCAAATATCTTTTTAAAAATTTGAGATAATAGCTTCTAACTACTTTAAACTTATAAGAAATATTGTTTTCAACATTAGGAAAAATTTTGAGAAAAATCGAATTGACAGTTTTTTTTTACAAAAAATAAAAACCTAAAAAAAAAACAATACTAAAACTTGTAAAAATTTACTTTCAACTCAAATAGCTTTTCAAAAAAACAAATATTGGTTTCAACCTTATTTTATTTCACAGAAAATATTGTTTGCGATATTCAGTAATTTTTTTTATAAAAATCCAACAGTCCGTATTTTCATAAAAAAATAAAATCTACAAAAAATAGTACGCAAATTTGGTAAAAATTGATACATATAAACAAACTTTTAAGCAAGACAAATCGACAGACGGGATGGGAAGTTATCAATGTGGGTCGCATCCCAGCCTCTTTTTTTAATTTGTATTGAACTCACAAGTCTTTATAAAAATGTCTCGAAAGTTAAATAAAAATCTTCAAGAAATATGTATGCGAAAAAGTCAAATCTAAATGACAAAAGTAAATTTTATTTCATATTAAGCAATACGGTTAACTTCCAGCATCCTAAGTAAAATGAATTTTACTAAAAGCTTCGACTTAATAAACTTTTGTTTATCCTCAGCAATTTCAACAAATTACTTCGCCAAAAATAAAAACAAAAAAATACCTTACAGTCTTAAATAAGTTAGATTTTATTTTGTTTATTTCTGCAAGTTCTTTGTTGATATTACTCTTAATTTACCGTTCCAATAACTTCTAGTACCTAGCATTTCTTTAAATTTATTTTCTCAAAACAGCACCAGTGCAGCGGTAGCATCAGCATATTCTAGAAACTTGCTTACTCGTATACACTACAACAGTATAATTTCAAAACTACACTCAGGGACAATATAGTTTGGATGGGGTAGGAAAAGTTTTATGCATAAATTAATGTAAAATATATATGCTGAGGGGCTGAAAGCTGCTGGCTGGTGCGGTTCTTTTACAAATTAGTTTTTCTTAGAACTTTTCCTTTGTTTTATTTTTGTTGCTGTTGCTTTTGTTTTTCTTTTTGTTTTTCATAATAATAATAAAATATTTTTAGTATAATTTCTTGGTTAAATAAAAACTGCCCACGATAATTCGTTTGTATTTTGCAAAGAGTTTAATTAAGTTTTGTTTTTCTTTTGTTACATAACTGGTTTGTTAAATTATGATTTTCAATTTGTATTTTGATGTTTTTTGAAAAGTAATAAATTTGTTAGTGGGAGAACTAGGCCTCAGGGCATTGCAAGCTTCAGTCAAGTTGTTTGAATAGAGAAAAAACGGCGCATTTCTTTGCCAAAGAGATAAATTCTATTTATAAAAACAGAGCAAAACAATTGTTTTTATTAATAAAGCCAAAAGACTCATATTCCAAGGGTCTTAATAGCCTTAAATGTTTTAAACAAACTGTCAAATGAAAGACTTTACATTAATGATAATATGGGAGGAAAATGTTAAAATAGTGAGTGCTTTTTTCAATGTTTGGTTTTCAATCTGGCAATGATTTTTTGGAAGTTAGTCTGACAGCTGTCACTTGATTTATGCTCTATTTGGTTTGATATGTCAGAATAAATAGACTTACTCCTAAACAGCGTTTAAAAATTGTGCAATTTTGTTACCATCCTCACATCAGTTTAGTGAAGGAAACTTTTTGGCCTGTGGAGTGGTATCCAAGATTTTGTGATTTATCACCGCTGGCCTATTTTTTTGTGGGGTTATTGTGAATTCGCTTTTCTAGTGCAGAAATGCCCGAGACGATTGACGCCTTGGATACGAATATTGTTCGTGTTATTGTAAACGTAAGACACCAATTGCTGCAGAAAGTGGCCGAAAATTGGGCTAGCGGATAGAATTTATTCAAACCAGCCAAAGCCGCCACTTGCCGAAATCATTTTTAGAACAGCTTTATATTAAAGCGAAATTCTTGGTCATAACAATTAATTTTATGGGTTTTATTATTTCTTGAAAATTCCACGTATACAAAAACACCTCTTATAAATATAAAAATGGTGAAAATTTTGAAGTCAATTCACACAAAAAAACCATTTCGATGACAAAAGTGAAATTGGTGAATGTTTGAACTGGTGGCGCATGTTAGTGATGTTAAGAATCGAAACCGTGTGCATCGCTCAAGAACTACTGAGAATATTGCTCCTATACTTCGTAGTGTGTTTTGGTGTATCATCGATAGTTCAAATTGAGCGTTGACAAGTCCTAGACATGCATAATAATGGTCCGTATATTGCCACTGTTTGGCATCGTTTCTGGGCTGGCCATGGCGGTGTGATTGGACCTTTTTTTTTAACTTGATGGTGCAAATGTTTCGTTGAATCATTTGTGCCAAAGGGCTATAATTTTTGTGTGACAGTAATTATATGATATTGATAAGTGCAGTAATGCTTTAGTTGAACCCCTTACGTTCATATTCAAACTTTCTCTAAAAACAGGCTAATTTCCCAGTATATAGAAGAAGTCATTTCTAACATCAGTTCTTAAGAAAGGTAACAAGGCGGATATAACAAACTACAGGCCCAATGCAAAGCTTTCTTCCGTTCCTAAATTGTTTAAACAAATTGTTTGTGAAAGTGTAGCATTTTTTAAGTCAGAATCTCATTCAACATGGTTTTGTAAAAAAACAGATCAACCGTTATATGGTTATGAAGTTGACTGTGTATACCTGACACTGACTTTTTTAAAGCTTTTGACCAACTTAGCCACGGAATTATTTTATTTAAACTTAAAGCTCTTAGTTTTCCACCATTTTGCTTAGCTTGGATCAAATCATAGCTTGAAAACAGGTCCTATGAGGTAATATTTTAAAATTGTCATTCAAAAACTTTTTAAGCTCAATCTGGTGTTCCCCAGGGAAGCCATCTTGGCCCTTTTCTGTACATCATTTCTATTATCGAAGTTTGATTATGTATGCGCTCAAGTGAAGTTTTCATTTTTGCTGATGAAATGGAGATTTTTAAAATAATAAAGTCTACCGATGATCGTATTCATTAATAGATTCACATTTTGGCGTGTTAAAAATAGCCTTGCCCTCAACCCTTTAAAATACCAGACAATAACTTTTACTAAAAAACGAATCGGTAGTGTATTTGATTATTGTATGTTAATAATGACTTAATTTTTCTTCATCAATTCAATAACGGTGAAATTAATGCACCTTATTTGCTATCTTGTAAAGGGGTTTTTAATTGCCGCGGATGGATTTTGGCGTTCCGTGGCAGCCATTTTGGTTTGATGACATCTGTCAAATCTTTTGTTTACTATTCAATTGTTTATGCCAAATCATCATGGCAAGTTACACGATCGAACAGTACGTTCAAACGATAAAACTTTATTATCAAAATGAGTTTTCGTTAACGCAAAGGTTGTGCGCATTGCGCCCATTTTACTGGCCCTACACATTCGACTCTTCAACGTTTGGTGGCCAAATTTGAGACGACCGCACGAAAACATGGCCGCGGTCTGTGAAAGTGTACAACCCGAGGCAGTCTATTCCTCGCCGTGCACAAGAACTCGGACTTTTGCAGACTTCAACGTGTTGAATTTTGCGAATTTTGCATAGGGAATTGGGCCTACACCCGTGCAAGATCCAACTGACCCAGGAGCTTAAAGTTCATATACAACGCCGTTTTTTCGCTGACTGGGTTTCGAATCGTTTGAAAGCGGACCTCCATTTTGGACGAAAAATCATCTTTAGTGACAAATCGTATTTTTGGATGATAGGCTGTGTTAACAAGCAAAATTGTCGTATATGGGACGACACCACGCGAGGTTAAGCAGGTGATAATGTATCCTCAAAAAATGTCCGTTTGGTGTGGATTTTGGCCCGGCCGGCGGCGTAATTTTTTTTTAATTATTTAATTTAATTTTTAATTCTTATGGCCCAAATTGAATCATATGGCGTGAAAAAATGGTTCCAGCAAACTCAACGGTTGAAATTATGCATGAACGATTTGAGGGTAAGATTATCTCTCGCAGGGGTGATGTGAATTGGCCACCAAGGTCATGCGATTTGAACCCGCTAGACTTTTTCCTTTGAGGTTTCTTGAAGTAGAATCGCAGGTCTATGCAAGTAAACAACAATCAACCGATGCTCTAAAGGTGAACATAACACAGGCCATTGTTCAAATTTAGCTGTATCTATGCGGAAGAGTCACGGAATATTGGACCACTCGAATCCGTGCCACAGTAAGAAGCCGTGGCAGGCATTTGAATGATGTCATACTCCACGTTTAATGGAATACATGTGCCTTTCAAATAAAATAATAATTTTGTTAATACCTCACACACAGGTTGTTAACTTCCGATTTGACATTTCTCGACGGTCCCTAGAGTCGAAATAAAAGATTTTTTGAAAGATGTCTGTGCGTGCGTGAATAACCAGAAGAGCTATCGACTTCTAATAAATTTTGTTATACAGATAATAAGGCAGAAAGATACAGAAAGGACTCTCAAGAAAATTGAGTGGGTGTTTTTTTTACCATAGCAGTTTAAAAAAAAAGTTGAAAATGTTGATTAAACCTAAATATCTCATGAACCAATGACGCTAGAGACTTGAATTAAATTTTATATTATTGATTGTAACGTGATACAAAACAATTATATTTTTGGAAAAATATCCAATTAACGGTTTCTTTATAAATCAAAAAAAAAAACGAAACAAAATTTGTCACCTCGAAAATTTTACGACTAAAATATGATTTCATCTCCAAAACAATTTTGTGCAACGAAGAATAATGTTTTTGACATCTGATAAAATTTTGAGACAAATCTAATCGACAGTTTTTTAATAAAAAATAAAAACCTAAAAAAAACATAACTTAAAGTTGGTAAAAATTGATTTTCGACTCAAATATCTTTTCAAAAATTTGAGATTCTGGCTTCCAACTAATTTTATCTTATAAGAAATATTGTTGTCAATATTCAGTAAAATTTTGAAAAAAATCGAATTGACAGTTTTTTTTACAAAAAACAAAAACCTAAAAAAATATAATAAAAATTGATTTTGGATTCAAATATCTTTTTGAAAGTTTGAGATAATAGCTTCTAACTAATTTTAACTTACAAAAAATATTGTTTTCAACATTCGATACAATTTTGAGAAAAATCGAATTGAAAGCTTTTGTACAAAAAATAAAAACCTAAAAAAAAACTATACTTAAACTTGGTAAAAATTTACTTTCGACTCAAATAGTTTTTTAAAATTACAAATATAGGCTTCAAACTTATTTTATTGCACGGAAAATATTGTTTTCTATATTCAGTAATATTTTTTATAAAAATCCAACTGTCCGTTTTTCCATAAAAAAATAAAATATACAAAAAATAGTACGCAAATTTGGTAAAAATTAAAACATATAGACAATTTTTTTGTTGAGCCGTTAAATAAAAAGTCAAGTGTTCTGTTCGAGAGTTTATTAGCAAGTGATTAACAAAAGGTATAAAAATATGTAGTAAGAAAGAGAATTCATTGACTGATGTAATAAATGACATTGAGTTGAGTTAGCATTAGCATGAGCGTTGACATAAAGAGATATACAATGGTTAATTCACAATTATCTTCAACACTTTTAAGCAAGACAAATCGACAGACGGGATGGGAAGTTATCAGTGTGGGTCGCATCCCAGCCTCTTGTTATATTCCATTTCAACATCTACCCGCCCTTATTGAAAAACCCTTTATCTAGAAAATGTGAATACAATATACAATATTCAAGATTCAGGTATTTGAGAAATAAGGTATTTGCCAATTTAAAATAATCATTTCAAGAGCTTAAAGATGGATGGATCTCGTGAAGTTACCGAAAACATAAAGTCGCAAATGTGCGCATTTTTTTTATTTTTGAAAACCGATATAATGTAAATTTGCGAAATGCTTAAAAAAATACATTTAACCTAAAAAATACGTAAAGGAAATAAAAATAACTCATTCATCATGTTAAACTATTTAAAATTCCCTACAACACTCACCACTTTTATTCATTTTGGTGCAAATGGTAAACTTTTATTTTATAACTCATTTTTAAATTTATTAAATGTTGTGAATGTGATGCTCCTCCCATGGTTAACGTGCTTTAAAAACTTCCCACTATATTAGTTTGGTTTATCGTTTATGATTCAAGAGACAGCATTCCACTCGGTTACAGTTTTATAGATAAAAAGTCTTTTGATAACCCAACGGTGAATTCCGTTTCAAGCTGTCATACGGAACTTAAAACGAAAATCTGTTCCTTCTTTTACGAGTCTTGACTCAAAAATAAATATACACATGAATGAACAGACACGAAGGCCAATGGTAGTGTACCATATTATGCCAAAAAGTTTAAAACTAAACTCGTATTTAAAAAAAAACATACATATTTCATATTATTCATACATACACACAAGAGTAATGAAAAACGACTGCTCAGGAGGAATACAAAAATCATGAAAAACTTTTGAATTAAGGTGAACGAGAAATAGCACTTTAGGGTAGGTATAGGTGTGATATAAAAGCCGAAATATTCTACCAAGGGAGAGGCAGACTCTTATAAATAAAACACATGAATGTTTATCTAAAAGGCAACATGATATGTATTCACAAACAAAAATGGAAAACTGACACAAGTATTTAAAGGCTTAGATGACTTGACTTGACAGAAATGTGCGATTTTAAAGATTTAAATGTTGTGGGTTTGGTAGCTTTTATTTTTTTTTAAATACGAGTAGGATTTTAAATCTTAAAACATAGGTAACTAATTTTTGTTTGTATTGTTTTTTTCTTTGTTCTTAGCTTTAACACACACATGAAAAAAACATACATAGGTATATACATTTTATTGGAAGAAAATGTGTCAAAGGACACCATCAGAGAAAAAATATCTCATTAAAAAGGAAAATTATTCAAGTATAAAGGCCAAAAAATTCGAACTTGTTATTTCGGGATTTAAAAAATATAAAAGAAAAAGAACAAATAAAAACGTGACATGAATTTGAGTAAAAGTCAACACACAATAATATGTTTTCATTTTCCAAGAAGGTCAATTAGGGACGACATTATCTCATAGTTATTATTATTTTTTTTTTTTATTTTTTGTAACTTCTCTGTTTTCTTCAATATTGTAACACGGATTTTTATACGATTCATTAAATAAATCCCAAAGATAAAAATTGTCTGAAATAAGGCCATACGAGATAAAAAGGAATTATCTTCGGTATTGAACTTTACTTGTTGTTGTTGTTATTAAATTGATGATAAAAGCAAAACTTTTGATGTCAACCTTAAAGCAACATTGATACAAACATAAAGTTTTTAAATTTTCTTTTTTCTTTTAAATAATAATCCAATTAATTTGTCCTGCGAAACATTTTATCACATTTTTGCACATCCTATGTAGCCTTCTAGAACTTTCAATAGTATACCTACTGTATACTTTTCTTAAAGAAGACCAGAAGGAAATTATAAATTATAGCAAGCAACGATAAATTAAATTATTGTTCGATTAGTAGCTTTCAGAGTTAGTTATGCAGTCGTATAAATAACCATATGACATTAATTGCACCTACTTAAGAGTGAATACTCTATCATTTGACCACACCTTTCAATTGCACACAAAACTACGTAGGCATTATTATACCCTACTAATTAACCTACTGACCAGGCCAACACACCGTTCAAGAACATATACCGAATGAAAGGAAGTTACAAAAATACGAGTGCAATAACCACAACTACGAGTATAAAACATGAACTCGACTCCTCCTTTATGGCAGTTATTGCTTCCCTTTAAAAAAAGGAGTTGATTTAAATTTCAATGCACACCACACGCAGGACATAGTAGCCCGGATGATTTGCCAGCACGAAACTTATTTTTATTGATTGAACTAACCTCCTGTGCCTTCATTTGTATGGCATGCTAAATATAGAGACTTCTTTAATTCCGCAACTTTTGGTGCCTAAGTGATTTTCTGAGAATATAATAATTTTCAATTTGTTAGCATACTAAAAGGGTTTGGCATCACTGTTCTTTTCATAGTAAAGTTGTCTTTTAGAAGTGCTCCGAGAAAATATTTAATTTAAATTAAAAAAAGTGACAATAACTAAACTTTTGTATTTTGAAACTAAATATAAATATCTAAACCACGCAACACATTGAAATTTTGAGTAAGTCCTAAAGCACTAAGCACCAAACTGAAAGCAAAATTTAACTTTAGTTAACCTAACTAAATGAACAAAAGGGTGTTACAAGAAACCTCTCCAGAACATTTTAATTGTGAGAAGCGGCGAACCAACAACAACTCCAACGATATGTCATCGGACAACATAACTGGCATCTCAATAGACAAACTAAAGGAGATTCTTGAAGAAAAGAATAGGGAACTTGCAAAAGAACTTGTCTCAAAATCCGACTTTCAACAGCTTTATTCTGAGCTGTCAGGAATCAAAATAAAACAAGATGTGATTTCAGCAAAGGTTGTGGAGTTGGAAAATCGCAACAAGCTTCTGGAAGAGCAAATGGACAAACTAATGATGAAAAGCACCGAAACTAATGTTGTGGTACGCTTCCCTTCAGAAAGCGTCAACGATCCCACAGAAAAGGCAAAATCTGTATGTGTTGGCTTGCTGGCAGAAGGCGAAACAACTACTGCTGTTGAATCTGCCTACAAGATAAATACCCGGGACGAGAGAACAGCTAAAATAATCGTCAAAATGAAATCTCGAGACACAGCTATCAATGTTCTACGCAAACCAAACAAACTAAGAAACACAAATATCAGCATCCGTAAGGATTTACCGCCTAACGTTCGTCAAAGAAGGGCAAAGCTAATCCCTTTAATGATTGAGTTGCGCGAGAAGTTTTCGAAGCCACAAATGAAAATAGCTTTTAGAGACGACAAGTTGCATGTAGGGGGAAAAATATTCACTTGGGATTCAACAGAGGGACTAAAATGTGGTAGAGAAAACGGTGTGAAAATAATCCATGAAGTTTTTGGAGCGATACCGGCATCCTTAAAAAAAATTAATGGTGAATTACAAAATCATAACAAAACACAAAACAACACAAATGTGCACAAAACGTCAATGTCAACGTCATCTGGATCTGACTTCTGACAGTACAAGAAGTCAACCAGCAAGAGCACCTAAAGGCGTAAGCTCACCAAGAACAACCGCTGTAATCAATTTAGGCGCACACACAAGTGGGAGTTTACACGAGCCATCTTTTTGAGATAAATCCGTTTACCAGAAAAACAATTATAATCTATTAAATTTAAGAATATTAAGTTATAATGTATCAGGGCTAAAAAATAAACAGTTATTTGTAGAATTTTTCAATTATGTTAAAGAATTTGATATTTTGTTATTATTTGAAACACATTTACTAGATAATGAAGATGTAATAGTTAAGAATATTTTCAAGAATTATGAATTAAAATTTATACCTGCAATAAAAACAAGCGTGTATGGAAGAGGAAGCGGTGGTGAACTATACGGAATCCGTAAACAGATAGAAGGAGCAAAAATTAGCTTTAAAAACATAGAAGAATCGTACGTACTTGAACTGAAAACGGACTTAAACACCTCTCACATCGTGCCGATATATTTAAACTGCAATTACTGGGCGCATGACTACAACAAAATAAAGACCTACTGAACGCATTAGATTCGGTGAATTTAGTACTTATTGGCGATTTTAATGGAAGGATATGCATGTCGCAAAATAACTTTGTCAGTGAATTGGGTACATCCTTGATAAATACAGAACGCGACTCTAAGGACGAGATCTGTGATGGCAAAGGTGGTGCGATTCTGGAATTAATGGATGCATTTGATTGCCGAGTACTGAATGGAAACTGTGAGGGAGAATCGCGTGGGGAGTTCACATTTCTACGTGGGACAGCATGTTCTGTCATAGATTACTGTTTTATAACCGAAAACTTGTGCTCACTTCTTAAGGAATTGAAGTTACGTTATACTTGCACGAAAACCCACTAATTAGCAGCATAACACAGTTGAGCCTCCTACCAAAACTACTATGGAGAGATAGTTTTCAAAGATCGTATCAAATAAACCTCAACAAAGAACTCGTAGCTCTGACAAATGTTAATGCGCCACCAAATATTGAAAGCCTTAGAGAAATAATGAAAAAAGCCGTACCCAAAATAACACCACTAAAAAATGCCAAAGGTAGGAGCAAACAAAAATGGTTTGATATGGACTGCAAGCGAGCTAGAGATGCATCTTTTGCATTTCTCAAGCTTGTTAGAAAGAACAACACCAATACGTTAAAAACACTTTATGCAGAAGCAAATAAGCATTTCAAAAACGTATGCCTTTTTAAAAAACAAACGTTTAACGAGGAAAATATTGCCCTTTTAAACAAAGCAAAATGCCCAGCAGAGTTTTGGAAAGCTGTGAAGCATGTCAATGGTAGAAAAAACAATATCGCACTAAGTTTGCAAGCGGAACAACTTAAAGATCACTTTAAAAACTTGCTCAACACAACACAAATCTCTCAACCATTTCAATATGCAGAACCGTGGATTGTTGATGAATTCCTAGATTCACCGATAACTCTAGATGAGGTTCAAAATGTAATCTTTAACTCTAAAAATAACAAAGCCCCAGGAGACGACCGCATTTCATTTGAATTTTATAAGAACTGTACGAGTGAATTCCTTTCAGCGCTTGTATCTGAATTCAATCGCATTTTTGAAAACTCTGATATACCAGGGAGTTTTTTGAAATCAATAATATTTCCACTGCACAAGAAGGGTGATTGTAATGACCCGACAAACTATAGAGGAATATCTTTTTTAAATACTTCAACCAAGCTTTTTGGTGCAGTGCTTTTTAACAGACTTATTCAATGAGTAGATAAGAAGAAAATCATTCATGAATTTCAAGCGGGCTTCAGGAAGAACTATTCCACAATCGACCAAATATTTACGCTAACTAACATCGTTGAAATCTACAAGAGGAACCACAAAAACTTTACGCATTTTTTATAGATTTTCGAGCAGCATTCGACTCTGTTTCTAGAGAGTCGCTTTTCTATAAGCTTTATGAATATGGAATATCGACAAAAGTAATAAACGTTTTGCGAGCAATGTATACAAATAATATAGCTTCCGTTTGGGATGGAAACTTCTTGTCCGAAGGTTTTGAGACTACAATGGGTGTGAAGCAAGGCTGTGTATTGAGCACATTACTCTTTATACTATATATAAACGACATAACGAAGACCGTAAGAGGTGGGATTGAGATAGACCGAACAAGTATTCCAACGCTTATGTTTGCAGATGACATCGTTTGTCTCGCAGATACTATAGAATGTATGCAGCTTATGATAAACCGGCTTGATGGGTACTGCAACACTTGAAATCTCTCTGTAAACCTAACAAAATCCAAAATGATGATATTTAGAAATGGTGGCGGAAGATACAGTCGAAATGAAAAGTGGACTTTGCAAGATAAACCTATTGAAATTGTTCGAGAATACAAGTACCTTGGAGTTCTTATCACCCCTAATGTTAGCTTAAACAAACATCTTAAAAGCAAGTTATCTGAAGCTAAACGCGCGATATGTTCAGTTTGGGGCAAATGCATAAGTAATAGACATGTAAGTCACAGTGCTAAGCAACAGCTATTCCAATCGACAGCATCCACAATTCTTTTATATGGAGCCCAAGTGTGGGGATACTGTTCATTTGAAGCAGTTGAAAAATTTCTGCGCTACTTTCTTAAGCGAATATTTAGATTACCAAGTAGTACCCCCAACTACATGCTACATTTAGAAACGGGAACGGCTCCTATGTTTTTGAACACATTAAAAATGCATTTCAATTACATGATAAAAGTGATTGCGATGGAGGAAGAGAGGTTACCTAAAAAAGTCCTTAAGCATGTTATAAGAACAAAAGGAAATCTAATGCAAGAATGGGAGCGTCTAGCTTCTGAATGTAGAGTAGCCCTTGACATTACGCAATATCTTAATTCTGAATCTCTAAGAAGACAGTTTGATAACTTATTAGAAAAAACTATAACTATAACTGTATATCAAAAATATGTCAATGAAGCCCAAGCTTCCCAATACAGGGTGTACTATAGCAAACTTAAATACAATCTAGAAGAACAAACATATCTTTTAAACTGCTATACAACTGATAAAATAAGCACTATTCTTAAAATGAGAGGAGAATTAGTTAATTTGAATTACATCCCACACCGACCAGAACTACCTATATTATGCAACATATGTAATATGAAAGCTAGGGAAGACGTTTTACACTTTCTAGCAATATGTCCAATTTTAAAGGTAATTCGAAAACAATTTTTCGGTTCATATGTTCTGAATGACGTTGCTGTCATCGATATTTTAAACGGAGAACAAGGCTGGGACATATTGTACAACTACACCGTAAGCGCACTTCACTACAGAAAACGCATAATTGAGGGTGACTTCTAATCCATCCGCATAAATTAAAATAATATAAATATAAATTATAGACTTAACTTTTTATTTAAATCAATGCCAATCTGGTAGACGGCCTTGGGCCAAACCAAAATAGACTTAGAAAACAAAAAATTGTTTGTAACTTTTATATTGAAATAAAGTCATTATTACTACTATATTACTACTACTAAAAGGGTGTTTTTTTTTAGACGTGTGGTTTTCTCGAAGAAATAAAATGCATACAATTTAAAGTTATGGCTAAGAATTAAGCTAAGTTATAAAGATAAGGGCCCGCCGTGGTTGGGTCGAATAAATTCCAGTTAAGGGGCTGAATTTTCTACCATTTTCTGACAAATAGGACCACTATGGGACCGTATGTCAGCAATAACGTCTCGAATCATCCAAAGCTTTAAATAAGCAACTTATGTGACATATTTCTGTTTGTTTTCATATTATTTGAGTCCTTTTAATTCAATTTTTGAGTGCGAACCCATTGTTGTTTATTAAGACCTTTACGAATGTACTCTGAAGGTTCCTTTCAAAACATTCGAAATACCAAGACACACAGCTCCAAAGTTGACGAGGGTAAATATGTATGTATGTATGTACATATATGAAATTAAGGCTCCTCATTGTGATAGCTTATCAGTACCTACTATTTTCGTTAAGCAGTAACCTTAATTCAATAAGGTGTTCTTGACAAGTGATGTATATTTCATGTGATGTATGGATTTCAGTTTTTCAAAAGACAGAAGGTTGTCAGTCTAAACATACATATATTTAAATTGGCCTTGTGTAAATAATATTGGGAATCTCATTTTATTTTCATATTATAGGAATTTAATATACACTCGCTATCTAAGGCTAGACTAAGTTCTTTTTGGTCTTTCAATTTTTCCTCTTCATTCTTTTGTATCCTTTCAAAATAGAAACCATTGAATAAACATGAGGGATATACATGCGCCTTGCCTTAGCCTATACTTTAAGAGCCTAACCTCATTTCAAGAAGTGTCTCGATTTTTTCTTGTTTGTGTTGTTTCAATTTTAAAATTATGTTTAAGTATCATTAAAAATCCAATAACAAGGATAATATTATGTCAAGTATTTTTGTTGTTGTTTCGTACTGCTATAATATCCTCAACAACAGCCAACGACAAGTTAATGAAGATTACGCATAATTTTGAAGCTTCATGGGATGACATGTATGACATGCCTCAAGTGAATTATTGCGGCAATATAATGATTGATGAATTAAGCTAAATATAGAACTCTGCGCTGCTGCTATATGAAAACGCTCCAAATGCCATTAATGGTGCTGTATCTTTCGCAACATGTATCTATTAGTTCAGCTGTTAAGCTACAACTACAAAAACGAAAATATGTACTCTCAAGTCTTGTCTATAATCGAATGCTGTCTGAAGCATGATGGATAGTTTGCTGGTTTTCCATTGCTATTGAATTACACTTAACACTGATGGTTAAGGGAGATGTTATGTATCTAGCTTTGTGTTAATGTGCAACTAAACACAAATGAATAAAGTTTACTGATGGTAACTTTGATATGATGACGTCAAAAAATTTTGACACACAATTTTTTAATTTTGTTGCTACCAAAAATTATATATTTCTATTTCATATGTGGATATGTACACCACATAGCTACCCAAATTTACTAACACTAATGTTTCTTTTTTTAAATATATTTTTATTTATTTATGAAACTGTTGAAAATGTTATTCTTTACAAAACACTTCTTATTGAGTTTTTCACCCATTAAAATATCGTTATGCTTTTCAATTGAAAATTGTTGTTTGATTTTATAATAAAAAAGAGGCTGGGATGTGACCCACACTGATAACTTCCCATCCCGTCTGTCGGTTTGTCTATATGTATCAATTTTTACCAAATTTGCGTACTATTTTTTGTAGATTTTATTTTTTTATGAAAAAACGGACTGTTGGATTTTTATAAAAAAAATTACTGAATATCGAAAACAATATTTTCTGTGAAATAAAATAAGTTTGAAGCCAATATTTGTAATTTTTGAAAAGCTATTTGAGTCGAAAGCAAATTTTTATCAAGTTTTAGTACTGTTTTGTTTTAGGTTTTTATTTTTTGTAAAAAAAAACTGTCAATTCGATTTTTCTCAAAATTTTTCCTAATGTTGAAAACAATATTTCTTATAAGTTTAAAGTAGTTAGAAGCTATTATCTCAAATTTTTGAAAACATATTTGAGTCGAAAATCAATTTTTACCAACTTTTGTTTAATTTTTGTTCGGTTTTTAATTTTTTGTAAAAAAACTGTCAATTCCATTTTTTTCAAAATTTTACTGAATGTTGACAACAATATTTTTTGAAAGAAAAAAGTAGTTTAAAGCCAATATCTCAAAGTTTTGAAAAGATATTTGAGTGATAGTAAAATTTCAGTTGAAGACTGGAGAGTCTCACCTAAAGAATCTTTTTCGGATCACTTTAGGATACTCTTCTCTATAGACAGGAACTTTACTGAAAAGAAACCTTACAGGAACCCAACTAGAACGAATTGGACAGAGTACGAAAAATGGATGGAAGACTGTATTGATCCACCAGAGGACAATACAAGTCTAAGCACTTCAACCATTGACACTGTTGTCCAAAACTTGTCTAGCAAAATGAGAATGTCTTTTGAAAAACACTGCCCTTTATCTCGTTCCAATAACTCCACTAACCCACCCTGGTGGAATGGAGCATTAAAGAAACGTAGAACAGAGGTTAGAAAACTTTTCAATAAAGCTAAACTGAGTAAATTAGAAGACTACTTGAAGTCTTATAGAGCCGCACTTAACACTTACACCAAAGAGTTAAGGAAGGCCAAAAAGGATTCGTGGGCTAAACATTGTGAATCCATTGAAAAAACAAGCGAGGCGGCAAGACTCCGTAGAACCCTGGCCATTAATCCCACGATCCCGGGGTACATAAAACACCCAGATGGATCATGGTCGAACTCGAGCCTAGAAACGCTTGAACTCTTCATGGAAACTCATTTCCCCGGTTGTAAAAACCCAGAAAGTTCTGATTGCTTGCAATCGAACACGCTGGATTTTACTCACACGGAATCAAATTTAGAACTAAATCAGATTATTACTGAGCAAAAGATTATCTGGGCAATAAACTCGTTCAAACCCTACAAATCAGCGGGACCAGACGAGATTTTCCCAGCTCTTCTTCAAAATGCTCTCAAAGTAATAACTCCGTGGCTTAGGGTAATCTTCATAAGTTGTATTAAACTTAGATACGTCCCTAATAGCTGGAAAAAGGTCAAGGTAGTCTTTATCCCAAAAGCAGGGAAACCGACTCACTCGACCGCTCAGGATTATAGACCAATAAGTCTCTCTTCGTTTCTCCTTAAGACACTGGAGTAGATAATTGATCTACATGTTAGAGAATTTCTCAACGAAAACAACTTGTGAAGCTACCAACACGCTTACCTTAAAGGTAAATCAGTGGAGACTGCTCTGCATGAAGTAGTTTCACATATTGAGAAAAGTCTTGAACACAAAGAATATACACTGGCAGCATTTCTTGATATCGAGGGTGCGTTTAATAACGTTAAAACGGAATCGATCAAGACTGCCTTAGTTGAAGTTGGAGTTGAATCTGTCATTGTCGATTGGAGTTTCACCATGTTAAATGGCAGAATTATCAACTCTCAAATAGGAGTTAGCACTATCGAGAAAACAGTTACTAGAGGCACACCACAGGGAGGAGTCATCTCACCCCTACTCTGGATCCTCGTAGTCAACAAAATTCTCACAAAGTTCAAAGATCAGGGCATTAAAATAGTAGCATATGCATATGACATAGTGGTTTTGGTATCAGGCAAGTTTCTTACCATCATCGAAAACATTATGGAAAATGCATTAAAGGATTTATCTTTTTGGGCAACTAAGAACGGTCTCGGGGTCAACCCCACCAAGACAGAGCTAGTCTTGTTCACGAAGAAACGGAAACTGGAGGGCTTCAACCCTCCCAAACTAAATGGTATTCCTCTAAAACTTTCTAAGGAAGCTAAATTTCTAGGAGTAATCCTTGACTCCAAGCTTACATGGAAGCGTAATACGGAGGAAAGAATGAAAAAAGCATTATGTGCATTCTACACATGCAAAAAGACCTTCGGTGTACGTTGGGGTATGCGACCGCAAGTCATCCAATGGATGTACACAGCGATTGTCAGACCCATTCTTACCTATGGCTCTATTGTATGGTGGAAGGCGGTGGAAAAATCAAGCTATCTCAAGAACCTGAATAAGGTACAGAGACTAGCTTGTATAGGAATTACAGGGGCTCAAAGATCCACACCACAAGCTGGATTGGAAATGATCTTGGACCTCCCGGCTCTGGATGAGTTCATAAGGTGCACGGCAGCCAAAACTGCAATTCGTTTAAGAGAATTGTGTTTTTGGAGGCAGAGCTATCAAAGCCTTAGCCAGTGAGACCATAAGATCAAAAGCAGTTTTAAACTGTAAGAAAGAATTAAACAAAATCTGCCACACTAACCAGGTAAAGCTCTGCTGGGTTCCCGGACATAGCAATATAGAAGGGAATGATATAGTAGATGAACTAGCCAGGAAAGGGTCAGAAGCAGACACCAGTAGTAGCGACCATTCAGTCAGGGGATCACTCGTCCCGATTGGGGTACTCAAGAGGAAGATAGACCTTAAACTAAAAGAGAAAATCAATATCTCCTGGAAATCCAGGGACGATTGTGTAATCTCTAGAAGTTTATGGCCTAACACAAATGAAAAGGAAACTCGGTATATTCTATCGCTGAGTAAAAAGAACATTAAAATCCTAAAAGGTGTATTAACAGGTCATTGCGCCATTGGCACAATGGCTAACAGGATAGGGGCATTTGCACCTGATTTCTGTAGGAGCTGTCAGGATGAGGAGGAAATAGAAACTTGCTCTGTGACTGTCCGAACCTCCAAACCAGCCGACTCCGTCATTTCGGAAACAGGTTTGTTGGAGAACTGGATGATCTAGCACAGGTCTCAATGGCAAACATGAGGAAATTTATAGTTAACGAGCCAGTCTACGCTAATCGACAGAATTGAGGAACATCGTTGCTAAAAATTTTTACTTTTACAGGGGATCACAATGGACCAGTAGGCCCCCGTGTACGCAACAGCTTCATGCTGTGCACACCCCTTGCAACCTAACCTAACCCTGAGTCGAAAATCAATTTTTACCAACTTTGAGTAGGTAATGTTTTTTTTAGGTTTTTATTTTTTATAAAAAAAACTGTCAATTAGATTTTTGTCAAAATTTTGTCAGATGCCAAAAACATTATTCTTCGTTGCACAAAATTAGTTTGGAGATGAAATCATATTTCAGTCGTAAAATTTTCAAGATGACAAATTTTTAATTCAAGTCTCTAGGGTCATTGGTTCATGAGATATTTAGGGTTAACCAAAATGTTCACCTTTTTTAAAGTCTATCTCTTCTGGTTCTTGAGCTATGGACGACGAAAAAATCGTCGCGAACGTACGGTCGTACGGACATACGGACGTACGGACATACGGACGTACGGACGTACTTAAAAACGCACGCACAGATATCTTTCTAAAAAGGGACCTTGAAACGTAGGGAAATGTCAAAATTTTCAATTTGACAAATCGGACCCATTACAATAACTGTAAACGGACAGTTGCATTTTTATAAAAACTGTAGTGAATATCGAAAACAATATTTTCTGTGCGATAAAGTAAGTTTCAAGCCAATATTTTTAATTTGTGAAAAGATATTTGAGTCCGAAGTAAATTATTACCAAGTTTTAGTTGTGTTTTTTTAGGTTTTTATTTAAAAAAAAAAAATTGCTCTCAATTCGATTTTTCTCAAAATTTTACCGAATGTTGAAAACATAACACAATTGAAAACATAATCTCAAATTTTTATAAAAGATATTTGGGTAGAAAATCAATTTTTAACAACTTTTAGTAATGTTTTTATTTTTTGTAAAAAAAACTACCAATTCGATTTTTCTGAAAATTTTATCAGATGTTAAAAACGTTTGTCTTTGTTTCACTAAATTAACCACCCACATTATTATCGGTATAACAAAATTTACTTGAAGTCGATATCTCTACTGGTTCATGAGCTATGAACGACGAAAAAACTTCCCGAACGTACGTACACACGCACGCACAAACATCTCTCTAAAAATCCCTTATTTCGACTCTAGGGACCTTGAAACGTCGAGAAATGTCAAAATTTTCAATTCGACAAGAACGGGCCAATTACAATAATTTCCTATAGGAAGTTAATAAATATCATTTTTTTCATATTGCAGCTCTATAAGTCTTACAAGTTTTGTTTCAAAAATTGAGGAGCTGTATATTTCCAAGTTATAAGTTTAATATATTTTCTTAAATTTGGTTCGGAAATTTTTGATATTTAACTACTAAAGACTTATATCTCGAATACTATAAATCTTAGCGTATGGTGCTGAGGACATTTTTTGTAGGAATTTTGAATTTTCACACATTTTTTCTGGGAGTCCTCTCGTTTTCAAGATAATGATAGAAAAATGAGAATTGTATGAAAAAACGTTTGAGCGACCGTGCTTTCCGCAATAAACACTTTTAAGAGTCTTCACTTAGGCAAAATGAAGGTTGTAAATATTTTTTTAAAATAAATCGATATTTATTAGATTGATTTTTGAATTAATTTGAGAACTTTGTCAAAAAATTGGGCACAAATACTTAAGTAATCTTGATTTTCTTAAATTTTACTTGTAAAATATCTGTTTTGAGCATATTTGAGCTTTAAGCAGTCTTAGATCGAAAGAGTACCTAAGTTCGTTTCATCCAACCGTGTATTTTAATAGAGATTAAATAAACAACATAAACAAAAACTTTTTGTTTTAACACAAATAATGGGTGATTTTTTTGAGGTTAGGATTTTCATGCATTAGTATTTGACAGATCACGCGGGATTTCAGACATGGTGTCAAAGAGAAAGATGATCAGTATGCTTTGACATTTCATCATGAATAGACTTACTAACGAGCAACGCTTGCAAATCATTGAATTTTATTACCAAAATCAGTGTTCGGTTCGAAATGTGTTTCGCGCTTTACGTCCGATTTATGGTCTACAGCGATGAGGCTCATTTCTGGTTGAATGGCTACGTAAATAAGCAAAATTGCCGCATTTGGAGTGAAGAGCAACCAGAAGCCGTTCAAGAACTGCCCATGCATCCCGAAAAATGCACTGTTTGGTGTGGTTTGTACGCTGGTGGAATCATTGGACCGTATTTTTTCAAAGATGCTGTTGGACGCAACGTTACGGTGAATGGCGATCGCTATCGTTCAATGCTAACAAACTTTTTGTTGCCAAAAATGGAAGAACTGAACTTGGTTGACATGTGGTTTCAACAAGATGGCGCTACATGCCACATAGCTCGCGATTCTATGGCCATTTTGAGGGAAAACTTCGGAGAACAATTCATCTCAAGGAATGGACCGGTAAGTTGGCCACCAAGATCATGAGATTTGACGCCTTTAGACTATTTTTTGTGGGGCTACGTCAAGTCTAAAGTCTACACAAATAAGCCAGCAACTATTCCAGCTTTGGAAGACAACATTTCCGAAGAAATTCGGGCTATTCCGGCCGAAATGCTCGAAAAAGTTACCCAAAATTGGACTTTCCGAATGGACCACCTAAGACGCAGCCGCGGTCAACATTTAAATGAAATTATCTTCAAAAAGTAAATGTCATGGACCAATCTAACGTTTCAAATAAAGAATCGATGAGATTTTGCAAATTGTATGCGTTTTTTTTTAAAAAAAGTTCTCAAGCTCTTAAAAAATCACCCGATACATACTCATAAAAATATCCTAGCAATGATAATAATGAACAGTGAAATCGTGCCTGGATGAGAATTTAACAAGAACACAAATTTCCATGTTTACATATCGGATTAATTTTGAATATGTCCTGTTAACAGTTCATAGCCTTTAAATATAGCATATGATTCCATACATAGTTGCTAAATTTATAACTTCAAAAATATAAATTACCTACGGCTTCTTCAAAATTCCTGAATTTATTTAAGGTTCCAACTTACCTGAAAAAAAAGAAGAGAAAAACAAAGTTAATATGAGATACAAAAGATATACATTATACATATATAAGTTTATAATAGTTTCATTGAGTAGTTTTAATTTCAAGTGTTTAGATGGAAGAGGTGAAGAATGTATACACTTGTTTTAAACTTGTTTTGATCGTTTTATTTAAAATCAAAGGCTTACAAGTATTATGAAAAGAAGCATATTTCACCAATTTTTATTAATAGCTTATTTCAAAAACCCAAATACAATTTACTAACGTTTGAAAAATTCCATCGTACTGATTAAAAATTAAGAATAAATTTAATTGATTCAAACTTTTTCACGTTTGGATTTTTCATTTTTCTTTTATAATTTTTACTTCTTTTTTTAAAAGTTTAATGAAACTTAACGAATCGCATCTAAGTTCGTTCGTTCACTTATTGAGTTCATAATTCTATTATACAGTTATATCAAAGGGTTTTCCAATAATAGAATATATTTCTGAATAGTCTGATAATTGGCCATTTCACAAAACGAAAGTAGAATTGGGTAAACTTGAAGCATCAGCCTTTTGGTGGGCAATAATTAAATTGGTGGACAAAATTTGAGTGAGCGTTGGTCAAGAACATTTGAGGATATTGATGCGATAGGGGTTTTAATATAAACATACAGGTTCGTCGATTCATTTGCGATCTTGGATCTACTAATTAAGCATTCTAAGAACGTCAGTATACCGTATTTTCCATAAAACCATACGCCTTTAGGTTTGTAATGTTCAGATAACACAAGGACTTAAAACAGTCGATCACAGTTGGGTGTTTGAAACCCATTAAAAAGATCGCTCTAATCCAAAAATTTGATTTTTGAAACCCCTATTTATCCATAACAATTTGGAATGGTTTTTAGACTGGTAATGGCGGTGTGCTTGGAACTTACTTTAGCAAAAAAAATGGTATGTTAAATTTCATCAAAAGGATATGTTGCTGCAATTGTAATATTGGCGGCTATTTGGCTGTTCTAAATTGTTAATGGCCTGCTTAGTTAAACTACTTATTGACGTTCAAATGGTAGACATATGCATTGAAGATGACACAAGCGTCCACTATTTTTACTTAAAACCCACTTCTGTCTATCGACTCCTCCCCGCAGTGAAGCAAACAAGAGAGGGGGAGAGGTGTTTTCACTAAGGCACCTCTCCTTTCATCCAGACGCCAGCGTAGGAATTCCCAAGATGGAATCAACGGTGACGTCTACAGTGCCAGTTAGGTTGACATACTCAGTGAACACCTTATAGGGCTACTACAACATATTTGAAGAAGGAGCGGTTATGCTGGCTCTTGCCCTTGGAGTTAACTCAAGGACCTTGTCCTTCAGGTTGAAGGTCGTGCGTCAGGGTGACTTCCTAACTACAAAAAGAAAATCCATTTGCGAAGCACCAACAAGCCTTGGATAAGAACGGATTTACTGTCTGCAAAGCCGAAAGTGAAAACATCTTAATGGAACCGCAGTCAATGCTGAGGATATGGAAGGACCATTTACGCAGACTGTATTACAGCGACGATGAACCGAATTTCGGTGTCAGGCAGGATAATCCATTGAACATAGACGGCGAAAGCCAACAACCCCGTCTTTTCGACTTAGACGAAAAAAAGATTGCCATATCTAAGCTGAAGTGTAACAACCACTGGAGCAGATGGCTGAAAAAAAGAGACCCTCTAAAGCTAAACTGTACCAACTATAGAGGCATCAGTCTATTTAACATCGCTTACAAAATCTTCTCTGCCGTATGTGAACGTCTAAAGCCCAATGTCAACAACTTGATAGGTCCTTATCAGTGTGTATTTAGACCAGTCGATCAAATATTTACATTACGGCAGATCCTGGGAAAAACTCAAGAACATCAAATCGACACCATCTTTTCATTGATTTTAAGGCCGCATATGACAGTATCTACAGGGACGAGCTGTATATAGCCATGTCTAGTTTCGGCATCCCTGCCAAACTCGTTCGTTTGTGCAGGATGACCATTGAATGTTCACGCTGCTCCATAAAGAATGGAAACAACTTAACAGAAATATCTTTCAAAAGTCTGTCCTATTACTAGCATATGCTGATGATATTGACATAATCGGAAGAACTTAGCGTGATTTCAATGGGACTTTTGTGAGTATTTAGGCAGAGGCGGCAAAAATGGGCTTAACGGTTAATAAAGGCAAAGTATTTACATGTTGTCATCAAGAAAGGACCTACAACACCGACACGTCTCGGTCAAAACGTCACCATCGAAAGACGTTACTTTAAGGTAGTTAAGGACTTCGTCTTGAACCTGAGTTCAAACGAAGAATTACTCTTGCTAACCGCTGTTTCTTTGGGCTAAGCAATTGACTGGTAAAGCCCTCTCTCGAGCGACCGAAGTGTCGCTATATAATACCTTCATCATCCCCGTCCTGCTATACGGTGCAGAAGCATGGACTATAGCAAAAGCGGATGAAAGCACCTTTGGATCGTTTCGTGAGGAAAGTTTTTCGCGTGATCTACGGTCCCGTACGCATAGAACGCGAGTGGAGGAGAAGATGGAACGACGAACTGTACGGGCTGTACAGCGACCGACGTAGACTTAGTCAGAAGGGTAAAAGTCAAACGACTAAGTTATCGGCCCGGAAAGTCTTCGGATTCACACCCACAGGACAGCGCAGTGCAGGAAGACCATGGATCAGGTGGCGCACACAAGTGGAAAGTGACCTCACTCAACTCTGAGTGCGAAACTGAAGACATCTATAGCTAAGGACCGAGCTAGACGGAGAAGTTTGTTGGGTAAAGCCCTATTTTACAAAGGACTGTAGCACCACCTTAAGTAAGTAAAAAAGGTTAGTTCTTATATTTATTTTTGTAATTGTATTGATTACTTTGACATAAAATCGAGATTGAAGCTTAAACTATTTGGGGAAATCAAAATTAAGCCGCTTAAAAACTACTTCAGTATAGTCGCAAGTTATTCTTATGGAATCTATTTATTTTTATACATTGAATTACTTTGTCTTTGATGTAAACATATTTAAGTAATCCCATGATTTAGTAGCTATATAATAATAATATTCACTATATTCTATACAAAACACATAAGCACATACATATGTATTTATGTATATGTAGATACGTAATATAATGACTGTTGTGCGATATTTTCCTAGTTGAATAAAAAAACATAAACATAACGTTTGGTATCTATATTCTATACTTTGTTGTGTTGGGGACGAACTTCCCTAATGGAAATACATTAAAATAGAAGCTATCTATAAGCTAAAACTCATAATCGTTAATGGAAACATGTAAAACTTTTAGCTTTAGGTAATGTGATGAGTTTTTCTTTATATTTTGGATTGTTGATATTTGCTCTGCAAATAAGAACACGAACATTTATATATTTTTTATTTTCCTTAGTTGTGATTCATGATCTTTAACTTGCTGATAGGAAAATATTTCAGAGTTTGTGTGTGTCTTCTTTTGTGCTAATTACATAGTTCCTGAGGCTGAGGGTTGTATTTTAGGTGTAGCATGATTTTGTATATATTTTTGTCGTGATAAATGAGGCTACTTTTTCCTATGTTAAGGTATAATAGGGGCGTAGGATGGAAGATTTCATTGCTGCAAGAAATTAAATGACAGATATTTTATTTTTGATTGACGGAAAAGTCAAGTTTACCGCATCTTTTCTTTGAAACGCAATATCGTCGATATCCGCATCTTCTCTGACATTCAGGCTGCTATTAAATCTCTTGACGGTGTCTCAACCAAATCTCTCAACAGCCCTCGATTGTTGATCGTCTCTTATGGAGATTTTCACCTCTGTTGGGTGCCGGGCCACAGAGACATCACAGGAAATTGTAGAGCCGATGAACTCGCTAAAAATGGAACCGTCCGTCATACCTATTTCACCTAAAAGGGAGAAGATAGGTATACCGATAGCTGCATGTAAACTTCTGCTAAAAGAAACAGCTTTTGCGATAGCAAACTCTAGGTGGCACAATTCACCAACATGCGCAGCCACAAAACTCATATGGCCTTCACTGGACCTAAAGCGCTCTAAAGACTTGTTATCTCAAAGCAGACTTCATATTAGCTCCCTAATAGGTGTAATTACGGTACACTGTCTTATAGGCAGACACGCAATACGACTTGGTGTTGTAAGAGTACCTGTTTTAAATTTACTTTGATTCAATAATACTTTTTATTTTTTTATATATATATGTACATATATGAAGATAAATATGAAATGAAAATTCATTTGACTTCCGATATTCCAATAAGCTCAGCACCTAGAAGACTTTCTTGTGAATATCGGCGTATTGTCAGGGATATGATTAGCGACCTTTTGAAAAATAAACAAATACGACCTAGTTATTCTCCCTATGCATTTCCAATTGTTCTAGTGTCAAAAGAATGTGGCGAGAAACGAATGTGTGTTGACTATCGACCTCTGAATAAAATCATGGTAAGGGATAGTTATCCATTACCTCTTATTGATGACTGTCTAGAGAAATTGGAAGGCAACGCATATTTTACAACTTTGGATCTAAAAAATGGGTTTTACCAAGTAATAGTTTTAGAAAATTCAATTAAATACACAGCATTCGTTACCCCAAATGGACAATTTGAATATTTGCAAATGCCTTTTGGTTTAAAAAATGCACCTGCAGTATTTCAACGATTCATTAATAATATTTTACGTCCATTTATTGATGAAGGGACGGTTGTTGTATATATGGATGATATAACAATTGCTACCAAAACTATTTCGGAACATTTAGATTTACTTCAAAGATTATTACGACGACTTGCTGAATTTTCGACTTGAACTTAAATTCAAAAAGTGCCAATTCTGCTATAATGAAATAGATTTTTTGGGGATAATTTAAGGGATAAGTTAATAACGTCACCGGTTTTGGTATTGTATAACCCAAAATGCGATACAGAATTGCATCGTGATGCAACTGCTGATGGTTTTGGGGGAATACTTATGCAAAAACAAGATGATAACAAATTTCATCCAGTTGCATATTTTTCACAACGTACAACTGCTTCTGAGTCTCGATTTTATAGTTTTGAATTGGAAACCCTAGCAATAATATATTCGTTACGAAAGTTTCGTGTATATTTAGAGGGTATTCCATTTAAGATTGTAACGGACTGTAACTCTCTTACAATGACATTGAACCGTAAAAGTGTTAATGCTCGAATAGCTCGTTGGGCACTTGAACTTGAGAACTATGATTACAGTATTCAACACAGAAGTGGACTTTTAATGGGTCATGTTGATGCTTTGAGTCGTTATCCTTCAGCTTGTGTTCAAACTTCCAAAAAACTTAAACAAGTTATTTCAGTAATTAATCCGGATGATATAGACATGCAATTGCTAATTACTCAAAACAGAGACGATGATATTGTTCGAATACGGGATCGGTTAGAAAAAGAAGAAGTTCCAAAATTTGTTCTTGATGATGGCTTAGTTTACCGAAAGTTGGATAATGGAAGTTTATTGTTATACATATGTCCCGAAAGAAATGGAATCACAAATTATAAGGTTGTCTCATGAAAAACTTTATCATATTATGGGTGTTTAGAAATGTCTAGACCAAATTAAATTACACTACTGGTTACCAAAAATGAAAGAAAAAATTGAAAAGTATGTAAAAAATTGTGTTCAGTTTATAACGTTTTCTGTGCCAACACTTTATTCCAATCGCACTCTTCACCAAATTCCAAAAAAGCCTATACTATTCGATACCATTCATGTTGATCATTTTGGACCTCTCCCGTCAATTATTTCTAAAAGAAACACATTTTTGTCATTGTGTGATGGTTAGTGCGTTGGACTGTCATGCAAGGGGTCTTGGGTTCAATCCCTGACTGTGCCACCTAACTTTTTTCACGGGTACTGCCTCTTGCAAGGAATTGATACATCCTCCAAGAGTAATTCTTGTCATGAATAGTGCTTTCTCAAATTAGCCGTTCGGATTCGGCATATAAACTGTAGGTCCCTTCTATCTCTGACAACATTACTCGCACACAGGGATGGTTGAGAGTTGTAAGTCACTAGGCCCTGGTTCTTCATGGATTGTTGCGCCACCTAATTTATTTTTATTTATAAATTCAACAAGTACTAAAGAAGTATGTGCTTGCCTAGATAAGTATTTCGAATATTATAGTCGACCCTGTCGATCGTGGTTCATGTTTTTCGTCAATTGAATTTGGTTCATATTTACTTCAAAATAATATTGAACATGTTAAAATAGCCACAGCCTCACCTCAAGCTAATGGTCAGGTTGAGCGTGTCAACCGCATTCTTAAGTCTATGTTAGCTAAAATTACTGAACCAATTCAACATTCCGATTGGTCAAAACTTTTGATAAGAGTTGAATACGCTCTTAATAACTCTATTCATTCTACTACTAGTGTTTCCCCTTGTCAATTATTATATGGTGTAAACCAACGTGGACGTGATGTTCACACACTTTCTGAATATTTAGACGAAATACTATTTTTGACTTCTGAACATGATTTAGCTGCATTACGAAAGAAAGCTTGCGATAGTATAGAGTTGCATCAAGAACAAATGTCTGAATACTATGCAAATGTGCATAAACCACACGTAACATTTTCAGATGGAGATTTTGTAATGATTCGAAACATTGATACAACAGCTGGTAGTAATAAGAAATTCATCCCTTAATTTCGCGGTCCATACAAAGTGCATAAAGCCCTCCCAAATGATCGATGAGTAATCAGAGATATTGAAAATTGTCAGTTAACTCAAATTCCTTATGACGGTGTAATTGAAGCCTCACGTATACGTTCCTGGGTTGATTGTAGGGATTCACATAGTTTGAATTCTAGTTCAGAAAGGTAATACATTTAGATTAGGTATATCACATTCTTTTAAAATAATTTAATTTTTTTTGTTTTTATTTAATTTTTTTTTTAATAATTTTTAAATTTGATTGTAAAATTCTAACATTTACAACTTGATCGAGTCGATCAAAATGGTCAGGATGGCCGAGTTGTAAGAGTACGTGTTTTAAATTTACTTTGATTCAATAATAATAAACTTTCTAAAGATTTTGAAGAGCTACTGAAGTCTTTCAACACTGCGGTTGGCAAATTAAATGCATACTCTGTAACCAACATCATGGTTGATAGTTCTACTTCGACTAATGATTTGGCACAGACTATTCCTACTGCTTTCTCTTCTGCAGATGAAGATATTCTCGTGCAATCAGGTTCTGGTGTTAAAAACGCAGAAAGTGTACCTGACAAACAAAAAAAAAAGTCTAAGAAAAGAAGCCGAGAAAACTCTGAACTTGCTAGAAATTCAACCCCTCCATCAAAAAGAACAAATGTTAACATCACCCCAATACCTACAGATCCCACCGGAACCCCCCATATACCTCAAATTGTTGATTCAAATTTAGCTTCCAATAGCGACTCCGTTACAGGAACTATAATAAATAACTCAATCTCTATCAAAGCTGTCTCGAAACCAAAAATTATTTTTATATCTCGTCTGGACCCAGTTACAATGCCAGAAGATATAACTTCCCACTTAGTGTCTACCAAGAGCATACCTTGCAGCTCATCCATAAGGTGTACTAAGGTCAGTAAACCAAATAGCTTTGTTTCTTCTTTTAAATTAATAACGAATCCCACGTTCTTCGATTCTATTTGCAACACAAATATATGGCCCGCAGAGACTTTAGTCAAAGAATTTACACAAGGTCAAAAACAAGGTGTTTCTTTGAAAACCAAGTCAAAAAACTTAACAGGCTTGCGCTTTTCTACCAAAACGTAAGGGGACTTCGTAGCAAGACTGCTGACATTTTCCTTAACTCCCAATCATTTCCACACGACGTATTCGTTTTGACAGAAACTTGGCTTAATTCAAGCTTTTCCGACACAGAACTTTTCAGTCAAGAGTTCGAAGTTTACAGAAACGATCGTCATGTTGGTAATGCAAAGGATTTAGGTGGAGGTGTTCTCATAGCGGTAAAAAATACATATTTCTCTTCTTCTATATCTTTTCCATTTGAATTATCAATTGAACTGGTATGTGTAAAGATAATGGTACAGACTAAGACTATTTTCATTTTAAACGTCTACATTCCTCCAAAGAGTTTGGAGTCTGTTTATAACGATCTCTCCTTGGCATTAGACTTTCTTATAAATTTGTCCAGCTCTGACAACAATATTTTACTTCTAGGTGATTTTAATTTACCACACATTGACTGGATTCCATCCGAAGACGAATCCTGCCTTGAAGCCTCTCCTTCTTCTTCACAATTGGAACTATCTCTTCTCGATAAAGTCCTTCTTACTGACTTACAGCAAACAAGCTGTATTAAAAACTCAAAAAATCGAATTCTCGATTTAGTCTTTTCTTCTGACGCTATTAGTAATCTTGTTCTAGAATCTAGATCAGGAATTACTAATATTGATAAATATCACCCCCCTTTGGACATTTTTTTTGACTTAAGTAATCACCTTACTGAACACAGTAATTCCTTTGATTGCTTATATAATTTTGACTTCAGAAGAGCTAATTTCCAGCTGTTGTCTGAAGATTTAACCATTTCTGGAATTGCTGATACATTAGCATTTTCTAACATTGACGAAGCAGTTTCAACTTTTTATAAGATCCTTAATTATTGTTTGGAAAAAAATGTACCTTTAAAGAAATCAAAAAATACAAACTTTAGCCACCCTTGGTACACGAAAGAATTGCGTTTACTGCGTAACAATAGAAATAAGGCATGGAAAATGTATCTCAAAACTCTGTCTCCAACCAACTTCTTTTTCTATGTTGAACTCTTTAACCAATTTAAGTCTCTTTCTAATTTTTTATATGCTAGCTATGTTACTGATATGGGCACCTCTTTAAAAGAGAATCCTAAAAAATTTTGGAAACTTGTAAACCTAAAGAAAAAATCAGATGGCTTTCCAGTTAACTTCACTTACAAGAACCTTTCATTAAATAAAACTATTGATATCTGTAACGCTTTCGCAACTAATTTCCGTGAGTCATTTGTTAATAACCCTGAAGAAGTTGATGAAGTATATTTTCATAATCTTCACTCCTGTTCCCAAACTAGCTGTAGTCACATACCTGTGCTACAGAGTACGGTCCTTGATCTTTTATCCGCGTTAAATGATGACTGTTCAGCCGGTCCCGATGGTATTCCCCCGATAGTTTTAAAAAAGTGTAGTAATGCTTTAGTTGAACCGCTTACGTTCTTAATTAAACTTTCTCTAAAAACAGGCAAATTTCCCAATATATGGAAAGAGTCATTTCTAACACCAATTTTCAAGAAAGGTAACAAGGCGGATATAAGCAACTACAGGCCCATTGCAAAGCTGTCTTGCATTCCTAAAGTGTTTGAACAAGTTGTTTGTGAAAGTGTAGCATTTTTTAGTAAGAATCTCATTTGCGAACAGCAACATGGTTTTGTGAGAAAAAGATCAACCGTTATCTCTTCACATTCTCAAACATATGTTCAAACGCTTTAGAACAAGGTCATGAAGTTGACTGTGTATACACTGACTTTTCTAAAGCTTTTGACCAACTTAGCCACGGAATTATTTTATTTAAACTTAAAGCTCTTGGTTTTCCACCATTTTTCTTAGCTTGGATCAAATCATACCTTGAAAACAGATCCTATGAGGTAAAATTTAGAAATTGTCTTTCTGAACCTTTTGTTGCTCAATCTGGTGTTCCCCAGGGAAGCCATCTTGGCCCTTTTCTGTTCATCCTGTCTATTAACGATGTATCGTCATGTCTACGCTCAAGTGAAGTACTCATTTTTGCTGACGATATGAAGATTTTTAAAATAATAAAGTCCATCAATGATCGTATTCTTTTACAAGCCGACATTGATAGTTTCACATTTTGGTGTGAGAAAAATAGCCTTGCCCTCAACCCTTTAAAATGCCAGACGATAACTTTTACTAAAAAACGAATCGTTAGTGTATTTGATTATTGTATATCACAGCAAAAACTCTGTCGCGTCTCCACAATTAAAGATTTAGGTGTTAATTTTTGTTCCAACTTAGAATTTACATATCACATTAATTTGATTGTTAATAAAGCAAGTTCTATGCTTGGTTTTATAAAACGCTGGGCAAAGGAGTTCAATGATCCCTATGTAACTCTTTCTTTGTATAATTGCCATGTTCGTCCTCATCTTGAATATGCTTCGCAGGTGTGGACTCCCTATTACGAAATTCATAAAAAACGTATTGAATCAATTCAACATAATTTCATTCGCTTTGCCCTAAAGGGTCTTCCTTGGCATGATCCTTATGATCTGCCTCCCTATGAACATCGTATTCAGCTTCTTCAAATGCAATCTCTCCATCAAAGGCGTGTTAATAATGACTTAGTATTTTTTCATCAACTCATTAATGGTGAAATTGATGCACCTTATTTACTATCTTGTGTACATTTGAATTACCGAAGCGGAACTCATCACCTGCGTACATTTGATTTTATACATATTGACTTCCATAGAACTAACTATGGGAAGAATAAAGCATTAAGTCGAATGAGCATTTTATATAACTTAAACTGTTCATCGATAGATTTAAATTTAAATAAGGTGGGATTAAAATCATTGTTTAGAACCAGTGCTCCACTATCGTAAACGTCTTCATTTTATTTTTTGTACTGTAATAATTCCTGTTAAATGTTAATAATTATTATGTTTTGTATTTTGTGCGTGTGTTAGGCTATAATTGTATTATTTTCTTACTAACAACTAACACATGCACTTATGATGAGCCTCTGATCGTAGTTTGACGCTTGCTATAAGCTTACTACTTTCTGAAAATTCTGAAGTGTAAAAAAAAAAAAAAAAATAATACTTTTTATTTTTTTATATGTATATAAGCTGAGTTTGTCATATATAATTTTTAATTTTAAGATTCATTCGAAAACTGAGTGATCAAATAAAAACAACTAATATTTCTTACATTGATCTTTAATTCTGAAAAGGCCATAACAGTGTAGCCTCAAATGACTTCTGCAGGAGCTGTATGGACGAGGAAGAAGAGGAAACAATCTCTCACCTACTCTGCACCTGCCCTGCTCTTTCACTAAGACGCAAACTTCATCTGAAAGACTACCCTTTTGATAATCCCAGTGAACTAACTAAAAAGGATATCAAATATCTTCTTCGCTTTATAAAAACCTCAAAATGGTTCGACTAGTAAGAAGTAATTCTCTAGATTCATGTGGTATCACAATAGGCCTTTTATTTTGGCCTAAGTGTGTGGATTCTGAATCCGCAGCCACTTTAACCTAACCTAACCTAACCTAATATCGTCGGATAAGGCTATGAGAATATATAAAAAAAAATTCGAAGTTATCTTATTTTATCATTGATTTTATTTGTGGGGGTGATTTAAGATAAGCACCTGGGGCTTACATCGTTAGTATATTTATGTATAAGTAAGAGTTGAAGAAAATTAAGGTTTTGTGTTTCATAGATTTATAAATTCAATCAATGGCAACGGATAATTTTCTCGTTGTAAATATCAAGTCTTCATATCTTCTAATAATAACTGCTCTTCTGTGAATGAAAGATTGAAGAATGTTTATTTGATCACCGCAGTTATGAGAATATCAATTCAAAGTTTAATATTGAAAATGCTGTTTCTTATTATGATGGCTTATGGTATTTCCAACACTGGGTTTTTTGTTTTATACCATCACATACTCTTTTTTTTTGTGCAGAGATATTGAACTTGAATTTCAAAATGGTTTTGTGTAAGTTTTTAATCGATAACATATCAAAAACCACTGGTCTCACAGACAATTTTGAAAATTGGAAATATTTCTTAGAAGAATCATTTGCGATAATTATGCCAAAAATGGTCGAACATGACTAAATAAAGAAGCTCAAGACTTCTTTTAAAGTTTCTCAAAAACTTGAAGCTGAAAACTTGATAACTGAAACGTTATATTTAAACTTCAAGACTTTTTTGCAAACTTAGATTTGACTATTTCTCACAGATATTCAAACTTTTTGAAAATTACGTAAGTTTGTCGGTTTTTAAATCCCTTATACATACATAGGTACATATGTGCATGGATTTAAATATTGTTTTCTATGATGCAAACTAGTGTCAATAATGAATCTACAAGAATACATTTAAGTGTGGGAGGATTGTCTTTTTTTTCTCTTTTGAAAAATTTGCAAACGACATACTAAATAAAATAAAAAGATCTGTAAACTTAAAAAACTACATATACATATAAGCAGATACGTCACATTGTGATGTATCGCGAGATAAGGGAATTGTGATGTAATATAAGTTTTATTTGTGAACATCAATGCACGTTTATAAACATGTAATCTCAATCAATATACATAGATTGGATTTACTAATCAATATGTTGTTGCATTTGCATCAAAGCCGTTGTCATTTTTTGAGTATAACCTTTAGAATTATAATATTTATAACGCCATACGCCATATCGACGTCTCCCAATAGTTCATAACCTTTTTATAAATATCTTCTATATATACTCGTTATACTCGGTTATGATAGCGTTCATTCAACTTTGAACCTGTTGCATACATACTAAGGTTTTTTTTTATATCAGATCTATTTTAAATATATGTACTGTACATATATGATTGTATAGATAACATTTTAAATTTAAAGATGGATGTGTATAAATATAGTTATGTATCTTTCTGTATTTTAAAATTTAAATGTTACGAGTGTTTCGGTGATTTGTTGAATAAAATTGACAAAGAGAAAATTCAATGAACCTTTATAAACAACAAGTCAGGAGCGCTCACATAAATTTTACTTAAGGGAAGGCCACGTGCCTTCAGATATGTCAACAATATATCAAGACCATAAATTCTAGTGGAACTGAAAATTTAATATAATTTTAAGTTTTGTATTTATTCAAATTCCGAAATTCATACGGTTCTTAGAAGTCAAAAAATGAAAAGAGAATGGGATGTAACCCGCACTAATAGCTTCTCTCTGGGGCTCTTAAAACTTTTCAACATAAATTTTGTTTGAAATGAGTCAAATTCTTTTGAGTATGCAACACAAAATGTAATTTTACCTTGAAATAATTTACTAGTAGTATTGCACAATTCTGCCCATAATCTCGTAAAGTATTTAAAGATTTTGAGTTTTTTGCATATTTGGAGTTAGGGCATTGTCTCATTCATTTCTTAACCTTAAATCTTCAAATAAGCCAGAAAAACACAATTTCTAGAAGCCCTAACTACAAATCATGTGCATCAAAATTTATAAAAAGCCCTAACTACCACATAGGGCCTTTTATAATACACTGCATAGAGAAAGCATATTCATGTTCTTTTTTAAAAAGCCCTATGTGGCAGTTAGGGCTTTTTATAAATTTTGCTGCAAGAATTTTTGTAGTTAGGGCTTTTTTTCTGGCTACAAATTTGTATGTAAAAGGTTATAACCTCGTAATAATTTTAATAATGCCTTTAAATTTGTGTGTCATAACTCATACCTAAAATGTTTGAAATAAATTAATTGAATTTGAATTCTTATTTCATGTTTTACCTTCAGGTCGCGGTTAACGATTTAGTGTTTTCATCATTATCTCGAAATAGTGAAAATGTTAGTTAGGGCCTTTACGAGATTATGGGCAGAATTAGTACTCGTAGTTCTTACAGAAGTTACAAAAATAAAGTTTTTATGTTTGAAATGTTGTTTTAAAAAAAGTTCCGAGAAACATTTACTTTAAGATCAAATTTCTGAGGCCTGTAGTGTATTTTTAAAAAAAGCTTAAGCTTGCCTACATTATTGCAGCCTAAACAAAAAAAAGATAACACAAAATGATTTTCAAAAGTTTTTCTCCGTACTACGATATCGAATCGATCTTATGCTTTGATTTCTTTGTTTAAATTTCAACGACATCTCTTAAAAAATGTTTCGATGTGAAATGTTTATATTAAATTTATAATTTTGATTTTTCTCCCCTTTGGCCAAAAGGATTACAACTTGGATGAAAAATAAATTGAATTCTGAGGGACTTTGATATATAAAAATTCTTAACTTTGTTACGGGGAATAGAGGAATTTATACTCGCTCTGGGATTTTATCAAAAGCTGATATAGAATAAAAATAGACTAAATGTGGAAGGTAATTTAAGTTGGTGATCCCCTTAAAGTTTTAGCTACAATCGAAGTCGGTAACACAGATATACTTAAGAAAAAGTATAGGATTTTTTGCAAAAAATCCTTATAGACGAATAAAAGATTCCAAGCTTCGAGTCTATATGTATTTCAAACAGAGTGTTGTTGAAAAAAATCTAAATTTTGAAAGAAAGTTGTTATATTATATTTACATAGCTAAATGTCATTTTCATGGCTGACCGTTTTATTGCTGTAAGAGAACTTAACAAAAAAAAAAAAAAAAAAATAGTTGGTGCAACAGTCTCTTCAGAACTAGCACCTAGTGACTTAAAACTCTCAGTTATTCCCATGTCCGAGTAACGTTGCCAGGGATTGAGGGGACCTACAGTTTTAAGCCCAATCCAAACGTCTATTTTAAGAAAGCACTTTTCATGACAAGAATTGCTTTTGGAGGATTTGTCAATTCCAAGCAGGAGGCAGTATACCCATGAAAAATACTTTAGGTGACACAGGCAATGTTTGAACCCAATACCTCTGGCATGACAGTCCTTCGCAATAGCTATCACCCAATAGATGTCAGAGAACTTGCCCTTTTTTAATACAGAATTATGATTTGACAGGTCAAACTTAGTTAATATTTGATAATATTTGTTTAATATTTGTTGAATGCTTTCCCTTGACTACAATTGATCGACAAGAAAACAAATTTAGTACAGAAGTGGTATTTAAAACTTAGCCATTTTCGTGCATTACAGGATGATTATGGTCGATCGACCCGACTCCTGTACAATCGGGACGTCATGGCACAATCCGGAGCAGAGCTCCTTCGGTTCAGTAGGGCTATGTCCGAACGGGTCCGAACTGATAGGGTGAAGCAGGAGAACCAGTTTTGGTGACTTCAATCGGCACCTGATAGTGCTGGGTAGTCGGGACGGGGTTTAAAGCCTTGGCCGGCTTACATACTTGTTTTATAGTTTTAGGGTTTAGTTCTAAGTAGAATAGGCATGGTGGCACAAAAAACAAAAAAAAAATAAAAAAAAACATGAAATAAAAAAAAATAAAAAAAAGACAACAAGATTTGCTGCTGTGGTTGTTCTAGTTTTAAGTAGTTTATAGGTAGAATAAGTAGTTTTAGTTAGCTTTAAGTTTTATATTAAGGACCTTATTTTAAGTAGTTTTTAAGTAAAAATAAAAAAAGGATATTGATATTAGTTGTTTTTGAAATTTTCTGATGACTAAAAAAATAAATAAAATGGAATTGAAATAAAATAGATCTTAGGACCGGAAGGCATTAGCATTAAGTATTATTCACGCTTATTCTGACATTCTAATGAATAGCCAATTCGTTAGAATAGATCTATTCATTAGAATGAAATTTCTGTATTTTGACATTCTAACGAATAATGTTCACTGTTGAATGAATATATTAAATGAACAGGAATGAACTCGAATTCGAAGTTAGCTGTTTGAAGTTTCGATCTTATTTAGTGTGACCAAAGTAACAAAATTTAAAATTGTTCCAAAAACTTTCAATTTCTTTGAAACAATTGGATGGAATACAAAAAATACCTTAACTTAAGAAAAATTAAATTAATAAAGTTCTAAGTGCTAGTGATGTTAATTATTTAAAAAACCATCAATGACACTTTGAATATGGGAACATAAATTTAAGTTTATTGATATGAAAAGTAAAAAAAAATATATTAACAAATTTTGTACAGCTTACTCAGCACCTTTTAATCTAATACAATAATTAATGTACTTATAATTCGATTTGCTTTTGTCCCACATGTATTACCAAAAAAATGTTACTTTAAAGTTTCTTTATTTGAATCACACCTGGTCACACTTCACAATTGTCAACGAGAATCAAAAAGTAACACAGTCGATAAAATCCTTTAAATTGTCTTTCAAAAATTCAAATTGTTTTATTTGTGAAAAATCAAAGCAGCATAAATCGAAGAAGAATTATGGATGTATCAAATCGATTGGGGATTCGATTTGTAAGTCTGCTATTACACGATGAATCTAGATGCATGCGACATCTTCGAATTCTTCTTTGTGATCCTATCCTGTTTCTCAAGTGCTATTACACGTTGAAACTAGATTCATGAATCTATTTTGACAGTTCTCTTTCATTTTTATTTCGTCATCGACTTGTTTGTTTGTCTGTTTACTTTTATTAATCGAGAAAATTTTGTTATTCTTAAAAATCAATAAAAAACATTTTGTTTTGTAAAATTTATTTCTGACTGTGCACTCTAATAAAAAAACAAAGACATAGATTCCTACAAAATGAACTGTTCGTCGAAGTTTGCTTCTCGAACAACGAAACCATATGAAAGAGAATAGCAAAAATACGAATAAGAGAACAGAGAAACGTCAAATTGTCGCAAGGAAAATTTTACCCGTGCGACACAGGTCGATTTTCTTGCGTCTCATGTTTTCGAATTTTTTTTCTCTTTTGCACTTATGTTGTTCGAAGTGTCGCATGCATCTAGATTCATCGTGTAATAGCAGACTAAGGAAACCTCTCGCGATTTCATGGTTTTCTTCCATTAATTATATAAGAACTTCCTTTTGTTCTGTAGTTGTCCAATTTAAGTGTGACTGTGAACTTTGATAAAAACATCAATAGATTTTCATAAAAATATATTCCATTTTCTTTATTTTTCGGAAAAAAAAAAACTTAGGTACATGTTTTTCTCTTAATTCTCTCATCAAGATGTGAACGCTTAGTCTGGTATTACACAGAGCATGTAATGGGTGATTTTTTTGAGGTTAAGATTTTCATGCATTAGTATTTGACAGATCACGCAGGATTTCAGACATGGTGTCAAAGAGAAAGATGCTCAGTATGCTTTGACATTTCATCATGAATAGACTTACTAACGAGCAACGCTTGCAAATCATTGAATTTTATTACCAAAATCAGTGTTCGGTTCGAAATGTGTTTCGCGCTTTTTTATCGACAAATTTTGTTCAGCGATGAGGCTCATTTCTGGTTGAATGGCTACGTAAATAAGCAAAATTGCCGCATTTGGAGTGAAGAGCAACCAGAAGCCGTTCAAGAACTGCCCATGCATCCCGAAAAATGCACTGTTTGGTGTGGTTTGTACGCTGGTGGAATCATTGGACCGTATTTTTTCAAAGATGCTGTTGGACGCAACGTTACGGTGAATGGCGATCGCTATCGTTCAATGCTAACAAACTTTTTGTTACCAAAAATGGAAGAACTGAACTTGGTTGACATGTGGTTTTAACAAGATGGCGCTACATGCCACACAGCTCGCGATTCTATGGCCATTTTGAGGGAAAACTTCGGAGAACAATTCATCTCAAGGAATGGACCGGTAAGTTGGACACCAAGATCATGCGATTTGACGCCTTTAGACTATTTTTTGTGGGGCTACGTCAAGTCTAAAGTCTACACAAATAAGCCAGCAACTATTCCAGCTTTGGAAGACAACATTTCCGAAGAAATTCGGGCTATTCCCGCCGAAATGCTCGAAAAAGTTACCCAAAATTGGACTTTCCGAATGGACCACCTAAGACGCAGCCGCGGTCAACATTTAAATGAAATTATCTTCAAAAAGTAAATGTCATGGACCAATCTAACGTTTCAAATAAAGAATCGATGAGATTTTGCAAATTTTATGCGTTTTTTTTTTTTTTAAAGTTCTCAAGCTCTTAAAAAATCACCCGATATTTAATGCGCATTAATCGGCTATTTTGTTTTGAAGTGTCATTCGGTGATGCGCGCGTTATTACACGAAGACTTTTTGTATTTTTAAGTCTGTGCATTCTATCTTATCTTTTATTTCTAATATCTAAATATCATATCTTTTATTTCTAATTTCGTTTCTCGCTCGGTGTAACCAACTCACGATTGCCACATTGGTCATTTGTGACCAAATTTAATTTTTAATTCCATTTGGCCATATTTTTCGGAAACGAACAAAGATGTTCGACAATTTGAGTTACGAAAACGTTCTTTTAACATACTCATTTGGCTAAACAGAAACAACGGTTAAACTCATTTAAGCAACTTTATGTAAAAAATAACTTTATTAAAAATATAAACTCTTGACCTGAATTGGACTTAGGGAACAGAGAGAATTATCTACGCATTACACAGGCCGTACAAATTCTCAAAATCGAACCTTATTACTTTTAATAAAACTATTGTACAAACTTATATATACTCTAAACGCTTTGTTTTTATATTTCGTCATCCTTATTTGGGTTAATCTAATTTAATTAAGTTTGTTAGGAATTTTGTGAGTTTATTTGTACATAATTAAAAAATAAATGTCATCTGCATAATATGGAAAATATGTTAAATAAAATGCGATGAATTCATTAATTTGTGTTTATAAATTTTTCGGACTTGAATTATGTTAGTAATTTGTACCTACAACTGATCATGTTTATTTTCAAATTTGGAGACAAACAATTTTTTTTACAGTAGTGGCAAACATGGGTATACCTTAATTCACTTCCGTGTCCCATATTGAGGTATTAGTCCGGTATTACACGGCGCGTGTTTAGCCTCGGGTGAATGAAGTGCAAAAGAGAAAGAAAGAACGAAAAGATGAAATAGAAATAAATCTATCTGAACACGCACGGGTAGAAATTTCCTTGCGTGTTTTTGACGTTTGTCTTTCTACTCTTTCTTTGTTTCTTGGATTTGCTTTATTTTATTTTCGATGTTGATGAATGAATGATGAATTAAAATGGCTGAGGAATTCAAATGGAGCAAGAATTTAACAACTGAGCTCATTTCGAATTATGAAATGCACCCCATTCTTTATAATCCTTGTTTTCGGGAATATATCAACAGGGTCGAAAAGGCAGACGCATTTGAAAGTCTGTTAAATGCACTGAAACCTTATGATCCAAATATAACAATGGATGTAATAAAAAAAAAATTCATACACTTCGATTGCGGAGTCAATTCTCTAAAGAGTTCCGAGAAACGGAAAATTCGAAGAAGAGTGGAGCTGGTGCAGATGAGTTGCATGAGCCTAAGAAGATAAAATGAAAAATAAATGTCAAATAAACGCGCAGTACTGAAATGCGAAAAAGGCTTTGTATAATAACGAGCGCGTCACGGAATGAATGTTCAAAAGAAAATAACCAAGAGTTGCGCGTTAAACTCACGCGCCGTGTAATACCGGACTTAGCTCTACTAAACACGAACACGAAGTGAAGCAAATGCGAAAAAATACGAAGAAAAGGAACGACAAACGTCAAAAACATGCAAGGAATTGCTTGTACGTGCATGTGCATGCGGAAACAGATTTATTTCTATTTCATTTTTTATTTATTCCTTTCTCTTTCGCACTTCATTGATGCAAGGAAAAACATGCGCTGTGTAATACCGGACTTAATAAATGACGTTTGTTTCGAATGATTAGAAAGTCAAAGTTTGCTTTAGTTTCGAATTAAAATGAACTTTCGAATCGTTAGAAAGTGAAAATACGTATCATACGAATTCGAATAACTTTCGAACGAAAGAGAATGTCAAAATAAGGCTGATTGTTTAACTTAGAGTGTCCGTATGGGACCAGTAAGTTAGTTGTAAGTTATGGTTAATTAGGCTAGTTTTATGAATTTTTCTCTAGCTTTAAGATAGATTTAAGATTGAATTAATAAAAATGAATTTGGAAAAAAAAAATGGTCGATCGACTTCAAAAGTAATCGACTGATTTGGGAAGAACTTTGAAGTGAGTTGATGATTAACTTTTCTATGATCGTGCGCTAAGAAGAATTGCTGCTGCAAGTACAGGTGTTGCTGATGATATGAATTTTTCGACTTCATTGCGATTGCATCAATTAACACTTTGACTGCTGACGACAACGCGTCGTCGACAAATCGTATTCGTTCAATGCGGCGGACGTCGTCGACAATATGTTTATTACCAACCATCTTCCAATGCCTCCGCACACCACTCATCCGGGAAAAATGTCATACTATGATGCTGACGTCGACTATGCGACAATCATTTTTTACAGTCAAAAAACAAAATATTAGTAAAATTAAGCACTGATATAAGTAAAGTAGAGTAAAAGGAACCTTTTTGACAAAAAAAAAAAAAAATGTCAGCATAGAGGATTCGATCAGGTCAAACCATGCCGCAGTCAAAGTGTTTATTGCGTAAGAAGTTTCCTTGTCACGTAATTTCATCTTTTAGCGACTCCATCTCTCCATCACGGTTGGGGAACAATGAATACTTTTCGTTATTAATTTTAACTTTCATTTTAATTACAATAATTAGTAATTGTAAAAATAAAACAACAAAATATGTAGTTTTTAACTCAAAACAACGCATCTAAGAGAACTTAGTACTTTACAAAATTATTTTGTAATACCGTGTTCAGTGTATTTGACAAAGATAACATTTAACAAAATGTATGTGTAATGATTAAGTTCAAAAAGGAATAATTACTGCTTTACTTACTTTTGATTTAAATTAACTTTATGTAAATAAAACTTAAATTCAACTGACGCGTACCAATTACATGTATGTAATTATTAATTGAAATTTTAAAGTATTTATAAAAACATATGGAGATGTTAATTACAAGTAATTTAAAAAATTAAAAAGAGGATGGGATGCGCCCCACACTGATAACTTCCCATCCCGTCTGTCGATTTGTCTTGCTTAAAAGTTTGTAGGTTTTCGTGTTTTGTTAAAAAAGTTGTCAGTTGAATTATTTTTAAAAATTTAAAAATTATCAAAAATATTTAGCATGTAATGAAATTGTTTGATTTCAAAATCTATTTTTGGTAACGATATTTTTAGTTGAAAACCAATTTTTACCAATTTTAGTGGCATTTCTTAAAAGTTTTTATTTCCTTTGTACATATATAAAAAAATACAAATTGGATGAATGAAATTAATTTGAAGTCAATATCTTCTATTGTGCACGAGATATCGAGATCCAAAAATCAATTTTTACCAAATTTGCGTACTATTTTTTGTAGATTTTATTTTTTTATAAAATATATTATTTTTATAAAATATATTATTCATATTTTTAATTTTTTAAAAGATATTTGAGTCGAAAGTAAATTTTTTTAATATTGTTTTTTGATTTTGCTCAAAATTAGACTGCATGTTGACAAATATATTATTTTTATAAAATATATTATACATATTTTTAATTTTTTAAAAGATATTTGAGTCGAAAGTAAATTTTTTTTAATATTGTTTTTTTTTTTTAGGTTTATATTTTTTGTAAGAAAACTGTCAATTTGATTTTGCTCAAAATTTGACTGCATGTTGACAACAATATTTTTAAAAAAGAAAAAAAATAGTTTAAAGCCAATATTTTAAAGTTTTGAAAAGATATTTGAGTCGAAAATCAATTATTAACAACTTTTAGTAATGTTTTTTTAAGGTTTTTATTTTTTTTACAAAAAAAAGGCAATTCGAATTTTCTCAAAATTTTAGAAAATGTCAAAAACGTTTTTCTTTTTTGATTTTTGTTTACCAAAAATAATCTACTTTGGAATCACGTTACATTTTATAATTTAAAATTTAATTCAAGTCGCTATAGCGTTATTGGTTCTTGAGATATTTTGGGTTAAATAATTTGGGTTATTATCTGTATAACAACATTTATTTGAAGTCGATATCGCTAGTGGTTCTTGAGCTATGAACGACGAAAAAAACGGCCCGAAAGTACGGACGTTCACACATCTCTTTAAAAATCTTTTATTTCGATTCTAGGGACCTTGAAATGTCAAGAAATGTCAAAATTTTCAATTCGACAAATCAAACCGATTACAATAACTTCCTGTGGGAAGTTAAAAAAAAAATATCTTTGCTTATATTACTTAGCTTTGTTTTTGAAACGGAAACGAAACACAAAAGTATCTGTAAAAGATCCTTACATTTTATTGACAGTTACTGTCATCCAAATTTACCTAATTTAATGAAGAAACATTTTGAAATCCTTTGAATACAAAATTTAACATGGGTTCATAGGGTAGTAAGGCTTAATAATTCTTAAAATATTGGTATTTTGGTTCAGTCTTGGCAAGATGGTCTTGTAATATAACCTGAGGTGCCTTTCCAACTTTTTCATCTGCCAATTAGCTTGGTTGTTGTGCTTACTTTGCTTTGAACATTAAATCATTATCTTATTTACTATGGGTCGAAGATACGACTTTGTTGTTGAGTTTATAAAAGAAAATGGAGAAGGGATAAGGAAAACTCCATAACTCTTAAAAGGTAACAAAAAATGTAAAAAAAAGGAAAACGTTTCCTTGGCCCGCGCACACGAAATACATATGTATACCTATTATTTTTCATATATTTTGTTTTTGAAAAAGATTACCTTAGCTCTGCTAAATCTTCACCTGTATAGCAGCGGCAGAATATTATGGAGACGGGGCCTAATGGGTGGTATGTTAGCTTAACTTTAGTCCACACAGCAGTAAGAGGACAAACAACAATTTGTTTGAGTAAAAGGTTCCTGGCGCTTTGCAACGCTAGCTCATGTCAACGGCTAGGAGTTTTTTTTTATTATTTATGATTTATACAGTGTCCTCGTTATTGCTTGTTTTTATTTTGTGTATCTGCTGGTAAGACCATCCTTAAATACCAAACCTGAAGGACCTTTTTAATACAACTATACTCAATCTTAACTATGAAGTAAATGTACATATGTATATGTACAATGTACATCAGTGTATAGCGAAAGGTTATGTTGGAAGCTTTACGTACTCGTATTTTCAACATAATTTTTGTTGCGTTTCGCATTTATAAGAAATCCTGTTTACGTAAAAATGCCAAGCGAAAAAACAAGTAAACGGTCAAAGTTCCTCAAAAAGCTAAAGGAACTAAGAAAAAGCAAAACAGGAAACCCCCTCGGGGTTTTGATGGATGCACTTGTTTTGATGGGAATGTGTCGTGTGTGCTCAATAACTTTTCCATTTTTCATTCAAAACGATAAAAATCCTTAAAATGTGAAAATACATCGAGGACGTGAATATGTATGAATGTGTTTGTGGAATGCACATCATGATTTCTTTCCTTTCTATTTATTTTTATTTTTATTTTTATTTTCAATTTTATTTTTGAAATTGAGTTATGATTTATTGCACTTGTTTGAAGTGGAAGTTTTGATGGAATACAAGAATAAACACACGAGCACCATCAGGCAATGGTTACTTTTCTTTATTATTTTTATATCATACTCATGCAAAAATTTCTCCCACGGAGTTTGATGTTGTATTTTATATTATTTTGTTTAAACTTTCTTTTTTATTAAATTTCTGTGAATGATACCCGAGTGTGAGTTGATTTTGGTTTCAATTATGGGAATCACAAGTTGTTGGAATTTAAAAATTGTTTTTTTTTTCTTTTTGTACATCCGCATGAGTTCATATTTTCAGGAACAACTGTGCTACGCAATGGTTTCTCGAATTAAAACAGCAGTTTAAAATTCTTCTTATCCAGTCAATGTCAACATCGGGCGTGTACTTTCGCATTCATACGAGTATATAGTCCCAAAGAGGGACAGTCGAATTGAACCTAATAGCCTGCGCCAGTTATATAACTCGTAGTTGAAAAATTTAAAATTGAGTTTTTGAAGGCATTCGCAGGGAAATTCTGTTAAATTGAAATTTTTTAGAATTATTGTTTTTTTGTAAGAATAACTCTATCACTTGGGTTTTTCTAAAAATCCTGCTGGATGTTAAAAACGTCAATCTTTGTAGTATAAAAGTTTTCTTAAGGTATTGTTCGTAAATAATTCATTTTTTTTATTATTCACTAGCTGAACCGACCACGCGTTGCTGCGGTTAACGTTTTTAGTCACATTAAATTGTTGTAAATTATTTGAGGGGAACGGTAGGAGAACATTAGACATAGGCACCACCATGATTTTTTACAAAGATGCCATTTATTAAAAAAAAAAAAACATGGTGACCTTCATGACTGATTTTCTACTAGCGTTAGCCTTTATTACAATGAAATTATTATATTATGTTATTACGAATTATTATATTATGTTATTATTAAGACGGAAACGTAAAAGATGGTATGTAAATTTACTGGTTTGAAATTGGAAGGGGAAGGACTTTGAACACAATTGATCAAAATTTTCGTACCTACACTTGATATAAAGAAAAAATCAATAAAAAAAAAATTAAATTTAAAATGTATTATTATTTTTATTCAAGTTTGTAACAAATTAGTATATTACAAAGATTTAAGTAAATAAAATGTGAAAGTTAAAATTATAAATAAGGTAAGTAGGGCGAATAGTTTAAAATTTTCTAACAATAATTTTTATTATTTTGAATTATATATGTATAAATACATACTCTTAATTTCAATTTAATTTAGCACTAATTGTTGCACAATATGTTTAGTCAAACTGACTTTTGTAAACACAAATAGGTTCGACGATTTTTCTACACGTCATCATGTAAAATATAGCTGCTCATGAGAAAAACACAAATAGACATTGTTTGCCATTGAGACTTATTAATAGGCATGGCAAAAGCTCAATTAATTTATAAATTGTAGCCTTTTGAAGAATATGGAATAGATAAATAAATTGGAATACGCGAGAACAGGACCACTTTACCTTTAAACTTTCCAGTTTAAATGGTTTCTTCATCTTTTCGATGACCAAACGTGTACCGTTGCATAATTGAAGTGGATTCTTCCAATAACGCATCAGGAGAGTTATAGGTGAACCAATCTTTAATAGAAGATTTGGTGGTAGAATTCCAGGTATATTTAGTAAATTTAAAAATTCAATTGGAAAATTTACACGATACAAAAATTTGAAATTTGATAATTGCCGTTTAAATCTGGCTTAGTTCATAGTGGATGCATAGTGGTTATGCTATTAAATTGTAACTTATATAAAACGTTTGGAAGTTTTACATACCGCCATCTATTGAATACTCAATCCAGTCAACAGATGTCTCCATCTATCACTTGGAGCTAACAGATAATTGTGACTGTCAAATAGTATTGACAAATAATTTGCAATAAGTAATATTAAAGAGCATAGTAGAAAAATGCACGAATAAGGCATGTAAATATACATCATACAATAAAGACAATTGGAAAGTCATTGTTGAAGACGCCGATGCGTATAGATCTGTCACTGAAGAATTGAACAAAAAGAAAATTCAATGGCACTCGTACGAAAATAAAGCTACAAGATCGATAAAAGTAGTAGCAAGAGGCCTTCACTCTTCATGTGTTGCCAAAGAAATTGTCGAAGCCCTTATACAAAAAGGCTTTCAAGCTCTCGATGCCAATAATCTTATTAAAAATGAGATAGTAAAAGACTCCACTGGGGTATCAACGACAAAAAAGAGATCTCTACCTTTATTTATGCTCACGTTTGAAAATAAAGAAAGTCTCGATAAGATTTACAGTATTAAATCAATTATGGGCATAGTTGTCAAAATTGAACCACTGCGAAAGCCGAAAACTGTTCCACAATGTAAGCGCTGTCAAGCCTTTGGGCATACACAAAAATACTGCAATCGCGAGTTCGCTTGTGTTAAATGCGAAGGCAGACATGCAACTAAAAACTGTCCCATGGGCAGAGAACAGAAAGCGAAATGTGTTAATTGTCAAGGCAATCATCCTGCAAGTTACAGAGGATGTCCAGTAGCAAAAAAGTTCCAAGACACAAAAAGAAAAAACAAAACTGGGAACAAGTTTAGAAACTCAACCAACACAAAACCAGTAGTTGAAAGCAAAAAAGTAACGGTCGATAACATTACTAAAAATCAACCGGGAAAAGCAATTGCACTAAGCAAAAGTGATGAAAATAAATCCTATTCCCAGATTGTAAAAAATGTGCGGAAGAACGAGGAAACTTCTATAAAAGAAATGCTGGAACTCATCCTGAAAAGGATTGACCAACAAGATTTAAACATAAAACAGCTAAGCGAAGAAGTCGCTCTTAAAAAACAATGATGGACAGATCACTCAAAATCGCAACATGGAATGCAAACGGTCTTTTACAGCATGTATCAGAACTAAACATCTTTTTAGACATAGAGCATATAGACATTTGTTTGGTGTCCGAAACCCACCTCGCTATTGAACAAAGTCTTGATAATAAATTTCCAAACTATACATGTTATCACGCTCCGCACCCAGCTGACAAAGCCAGGGGAGGATCAGCAATACTTATAAAAAGTGCTTAACACACTATGAAGAACCAAAATTTACTAAAGAAAACATGCAAGTAACAACAATTAGTATTGGTATAAAAAAGAAAGAATTCAAAATAGCAGCTATATACTGCCCCCCGAGGCGCTCTCCAACTGAAGAAGACTATGCAGTACTCCTACATTTGTTAGGACATAACTTCCTTGTTGGTGGCGACTTCAATGCTAAACACACCCAATGGGGATCTAGGCTCATAACAACAAAAGGTAAACGGCTATACCAAGCAGGCCGAAAATACAACTGCGAATTTTATTCTTCTGGTTCGCCAACATATTGGCCATCTGATACTAACAAAATACCAGACCTTATAGACTTTTTCGTAGTTAAAGGTATTAAACGAAATCATATAAGTGTCGAAGGTAATTACGATTTATCATCAGATCATACTCCAGTAATTTTATCACTGAGCGAAACAGAAATAATAGAAAAAAGTAATCCCAAGCTCGTGAATAACAGAACAAACTGGAACGAATTCAGAGACAAACTTGAAAATTTTATAAACCTAAGATCCCCTATGCAAACAATTGAACAAATTGATCATGAAGTAGAACAATTTATTGCTGATGTGCAGCAGGCTGCAGAAGAAAGTACTCCAACTATTTCGAATGCGAGAGAAAAAGAAATAAAATATCCTATCGAAATAAAGGAGTTGATATTGGAAAAAAGAAGAGCTAGAAGAAAATGGTAATCCACGAGATTCCCAGATGATAAGGTAGTTTTTAACCGTCTTAACAACGAATTAAAAAAAATAATCTGTGAGTTTAAAAATGATTCACTAAGTAGATTCCTGAAAAGTCTGACGACGGATGCTTCTACAGAATACTCCTTATGGAAAGCAGCTAAGCGCCTAAAAAGACCTCAGACACAAAACCCGCCGATAAAATCTTAAGATGGTAAATGGATCGGAAACCCGAAACAAAAGGCTGATCTCTTCGCTGAACATCTCGCGAATGTTTTCAAGCCATTCCCAGCAAGCACAGCTACAGATCCCTTACAGTTTGTTGACAGAAACGACGAATGTGAAATACCTTTTGTCACGCTCAAAGAAGTAAGAAGCATGTGTCAACATAAGTTGTCAAGCAAAAAATCACCAGGGAACGATCTTATAACTGCTCAGGTTCTGAAAGAAATGCCTCTTATAGCCTTCAAGAAACTCCAATTTATAATAAACGCATGCCTTAAACTAAGATATGTGCCACATCATTGGAAAATTGCAGAAGTCATTGTTATACCTAAACAAGGTAAGCCACCAACAGAAGTTACATCTTACAGACCAATATCGCTTATACCAATCATGGCAAAAGTTTTTGAAAAACTGCTACTGAAAAGGCTTAGCAAAATAATTGAAGAAAGAAGAGCCATCAGTTTGGATTTAGAAATAAACATTCCACGATAGACCAAGTGCATCGAATTACGGATGTTGTGGAAAATGCACTTGAAGAAAAACAAGTATGCTCGTCTGTATTCTTAGATGTTGCTCAAGCTTTTGACAAGGTTTGGCACTTGGCACTTGAGTACAAACTGCATAGGGACTTCCCCAGGCAGTACTACAAAATACTGAAATCCTACGTTACGAACCGACTCTTTAGAGTACGGTACGACCAAAATTACTCGGAACTTAAGAAAATTGAAGCCGGTGTACCACAAGGAAGTGTCCTAGGACCAACCCTGTATCTGTTATATACAAGGGATATTCCAGTGGACATCAACGCTATCATGGCCACCTTTGCTGATGATACTGCAATATTGGTGCCAGATAAATCCGTTACGAAGGCTACACAAAAATTGCAAAATGCAGTCGATAAAGTTAGTGATTGGACGCACAAATGGCGTATCAAATTAAACGAAACAAAATCGACGCATATAAACTTTACAAACAAAAACATAAACAATGTTCCAATTTTTATAAACAGTACAGAAGTACCTTACTCCAATACCGCCAAATACCTTGGAATGAATTTGGATGCAAAGCTTAAATGGAAAGAACACATCAAAAAGAAAAGAGAAGAACTAAACTTGAAGTACAGAAAAATGTACTGGTTAATAGGAAAGAACTCTGACCTATCTATCCAGAACAAACTAATGTTATATAAGCAAGTATTGAAACCCGTTTGGACATATGGCATTCAACTATGGGGCTGTACAAAGAAAACAAATGCTGAACCCATCCAAAAATTCCAAAGCAAGGTCCTTCGTGGAATAATAAATGCCCCTTGGTATATAAGAAATAGCGATCTACATCGTGACCTTCAAATTGAAATGGTTACAGAAGTGGTTAAGAAACACGCTGTGTCACACAATCAGCGACTGCAAAGTCATACTAACTCTGAAATGGAGACCGTATTAAATGTACGAGACAATGTTCGGAGATTACGAAGAACCAAGCCTCATGAGCTGATGGTCTAAAAGCTACGGGAAAGTGTTATAACCTTAAACTTCCCCCAATGCGATTTAAAAATTAAGAAATAAAAATCATTTGTCGATCTTTCATAGATTGGTCCTGATTCACCGGTGGTTTTAGTGCGGTAAGAGTCCCACACTACTCGGTACCGATTCTTACCGAGTGTCTTTTGAAGATTTCCATCGGATAAAAAAAAAAAAAAAAAAAAAAAGTAATATTGCGATCATAAATTGGGATGTAATAACATATCCTATTTTTCAAGTTGGATCAAACTGCACACAGTGTACAAATTTGATTAAAATCGGTTAAGTACTTTAGAAGTCCATCGCGGACAAACATCGTGACACGTGATTTATATATATTAGATTTTAATTTTCTTTTCAATTCTCAATCAAATTCAACAAGAGAAATCTAATCTAAGGTGCTTTGTAAAGTGTTGTCATACACTGTTGTTAAAAACGGTGATACTAGTGTTGTCCAAAGTTAAACTTTTCGCACTTTTTGTGCAACTTTTAATCATGTTTTTTTTGTTTTTTTTTAATATTAAATATACTAAATAAATCCCCTGAAGAAGTTGGAAAACAACTGGCGAAACGTAGGGTAGAACCAAGATGGATTAGTTTTATTTTATTATTAATCGCATCCAACTGATTGATCATCAAAGCCCAAGAAACAAAAAAAAAAAACAAAACAAAAATTCTTAGAAATCTAATAACATTTGTTATTAATCTAAACAATTTGAAACAATGACGATTATAATAATCATTTTTCTCATGAGCTTTATTTTGTGATTTTAAACTTAAAATTATGATTGTCAACCACCCACATCAACTTGCTTTAGCACAATTCAAAGTTTAATATAGGGATTTGATGTATGAAGCATATTTGTTGGGTGCCCATATGTGAGGCTATACAATAAGATTTGTTGGTTTCTTGCACATCAGATAAATTGAATGAGTATACTCTTAAATTTAAAGGACGTAAAAACACTTGCTCTCTCTTGAAATGAATAAACAAATATTTCAATTCACATCTGAAATTTAGAAATGGCGAAAAACCTCAAAAAAGTTTTGAAGTGGTTAGGTACACAACTTTTTAAAAGAGAGTGAAGCTACCTATATTTTTGTGTAGGTAAATCAAAATATTTCTGTATTTACAACATCAATTTGTTTAATAGCTTAAAGGCGATAAACTTTCCAGCTTTGATTTGCCTGACAAGTTTAGGTATTCAACGATAACCTTTGTAAGTTCATTTCTTAGTCAATGCAATGCAACAAACTTCTACATTTGTACAAAAATCTAAGTTCCCATTTTAACATTGTTTTGGTAAGAGTGATAATATAATACCATAGATAACCCTTTAAGATATGAAGGAACGAAGCTGATATACAATCCAAATTGAATTGAGTTATTACCAAGCCATTTAAAAGACCGAAGCCCACACTCAAGAAGAATATATTATATACACTTGAGATTGGCAACACCAATCATCATAATCTAAATCATCATCATCATCATGATTATAATTATCATAATCAGCAGTATTGTCTTCGTAACCATCATCAAACGACCCACTTAGACTGCAGTAGTAAGCTGAATCAACCAGCAACCAGCTATTCAGCCATCCAGTCATCCAGCCAACCAACCAGCCGACCAGCCAGCCAGCCAGTCAGTCAGGCAGCCATATCCATCTTTGCTTCCTTATAAAAGGAGCCGGAGATGGAGCATACATCTACTTTACCCACTCATATGTCGTCGTGTCCATAGAAAATAAGGAAAGAATCCTCCTCTTGTACTTCTTTTCCAATGGAAATCCTTAAATTAGAACATCGTGGCTATAAATCTCTTTTTCTGTAGCTTTTTCTTTTGCTTTTCTGCTCTTCTTTGCTTTTCTCTTGTTCTTGTGAAAAGCTCAGACAACGAATATTTCCGGCTAACAACACATTGCAAGGCCCATCAACCTAAATCTCATCGAAGAGTGCATGGGTATATAACTCGTTGTCGCCTTAGTAGTCGTCGTCGTCGTTGTCGTTGTCGTGGTCCTCGGTTTTAACGTTGCCGTCGTCGCCACCACCGACCGCCAACAGCAACCGACACGGACGTCGCTCGTCGCCAAACCAACGACGACGAGGACGACAGACGACACCGACAAGGAGCAATGCTTGACATAGATATGTCTTTAGCTCTTCACTTGTAAGCACTTCCGTGAAATTCTGGAATTCCACTTGGAAATTATTATGACACTACCATATCGCTACTATTTCCACCCGACCAACTGTCACCGTCATCGTCATCATCATCGACACTATCATCAGCAGGTCAACCGACACGACATCATCGTGACACGGCGTCGACGCGACAAACCCAATAAAACAAACATCACCTTGGAGCTTACTGTTTTCGTTGTTGTTGTTGTTGTTGCTATTATTGTTGTCATTATTCTTTTTCGTTGTTTTGCCTTCGAGTCCTCATTGAATTTACTTTCGAAAATATTTTTGGTAAATTTTTAGATTGAACTCAAGCCCCATACAGTCCAATCATAGTTAACATAAAAATTGTATGTCACTTTTCGACGACGACGACGCGACGGTTTTTCATCCAAATACATACAGCTATCTCTCTCTGACACATTAGACACAACAACATTAAATGATACAACAGGTTATTTTCCACATGGAATTGAAAAGTACAAGGGTTTTGAAATTCGTTAGTGTTGGAACTGTTTCGGACCAGGCGCGAGCGGGCGGGCTCTGGCGCTGGATGGCGGTTGGTGGTTGGCGGTTGGTAAAGATTTATTTCGATTTTTCCAAAGTTGTGATTGTGATGTTATGTCCGCGGCTGTGTGCTTTTCTCATTTTAATTTTTGCTTTATCCTTTTTAGTCTACTGGTGGATTTTTGGTTTAACGGTTTTGTGTGTTTATTCGCACGAAAACTGATCGATACTTTGTTTTATTTATAACTACAAAAATAAGTATACTCATTCGGAAACTTGAGAGTGCAGCTCCGGCAACAACAACAATAAACACAACACAATTTTATTTCGAAATATTTTATATAGCCTCTTTATTGAATGAAATTCTATAATAATATCATCATTCACCAGGGCGTATACGTAACTATTTTTGTTCATTTTTTCGAGCTTGATAGTTAGTTATATTTTCTTTTCTATAGTTTGCCTCTAACCCCACCCCCCTTCCTAGATTAGGCTTTTGATGGAAAGCGTTGTCGTTTTGAATTGAGGTTTGGGGTTGTTATTTGGGTATACCTAGTGAAATTCTATTAATAGTATTTTATTTCTTTTTATGGTTTTTCGAATTAAATTTTCAGAGATTTAGTTTTTACCTGCGCTGCGACGGAGTTAAGTTTTTGTTTTATTCTTAGAGTTGAGTTATTTGAGAGGTAATTGACGTTTAAGTGTGCTTTTAGGGGTTAACTGAGGGTGTGTGTGTGTGTGTGTAAAAAGTAGAAAAGTGTAGCAACTTCTGATGATGGTGATAAGAATAGAAATATAATGTATCTTGTATACATACATAGGTTGCACCAGAGAGGGCGGGTATAGGTATAATTTTGTACTCGAAATGAAGTGAGCAAAAGTGGAAAATGAATAAATTCTAATTTTATAGTTAATGGATTATTATATAAAAATTGTATACCTAATGCATAAAATTATTTGGATTTTTTTTGAGCTTTCATTCTTTTTCGAATTCAGCTGTTCGTCTCATTGGTAGTTATTTGTGTAACAGAACTCAGCGTGTATGTGTTGGAAACAATTTTTCAGCACATACGTACTTGAAGATGGGCGTGCCACAAGGCTCTATTCTGGGGCCAATTTTGTTTTGTGCCTTTATCAATGATTTGCCTTCGGTTTGTGAGCACGTCTCTTTTCATCTATATGCAGATGATATACAAATTTATCTCTCACGTAGAATTGGTTTAATAGAGGATCTTGTCTTTCGCGTTAATGAAGATCTTGAGAGAATTTCTAACTGGGCTAAGGAAAATGGTCTAGTGCTCAATCCCAATAAAAGTCAAACCATAGAGATCTACCTTCGATTACTTTGAATAGTGCCCATGTTAGTTTTGTAGATTCTGTGACCAGTCTTGGATTCAAAATCTCTAGGGATCTCTCTTGCAGAGACCATATAAATTATGTCATTGCACGTATTTACGGAACTTTAAGAAAACTATGGGTATCTAATTCTTTTACTCCTCAAGAAACAAAACTTCGTCTTATGAGAACTCTACTCGTACCAATCATTTCCTTTTCTGAAGTCGTGTATCCGAAACTGGATTCTTTATCTGAATACAAACTACGTGTGGCGCTTAATGACATGACGCGTTACGTTTATGGTATTCGCCGATATGACCATATCTCTGCTTTCAGCAAAAAAATTCTTAAGTGCACTATGGTCGAATACGTAAATTTCCGTATTTGTATCTTTCTCCACAGAATTATTCGCACAAGAACACCTGAGTACCTTTATGAAAAAATTGAGTTCTGTACATCGTCAAGAACAAATAATTTAGTTATTCCAACTTTTAGATATCTAAATTCCTCACGGTTGTTCTTCGTTCACATCATTCGCCTTTTTAACTCTTTGCCGGTTAGCATTAAGAGGATAACGGATGCAGTAAGTTTCAAGACCGAGGTTTTTAAACATTTTTCGAACAACTAGGATGTTAAGGGGGAAATAGGAAAGAAGAAGAAAGGGAAAGTCTTATATGTATTATTAAAAAAAAAAAACAAAAAACAAATATTTTTAGCAGCCTAAGTATTATCTTATTGTATATAGAATCAAACAGCACTTTAATTGTTCAACCAAAGTACAAATACTATAAAAGACATTGTCTTAGTGTATTGTTTACAATAAAGAAATTGAATTGAATTGAATTGATTCTATCGAGAGATTGAAGACGAGTATTGTTTTGAGTTTGAGGCAGCAGTTAAGTTGATTGAAATTTGAAATAATTTAGTAAAATTTTGAGGCCATTTTAGTACGTTACTGAGTTAAAAAGATTATTTTATTAAATTCAAAGTACCTGAAGATGTACATACATACATATGTACATATACTAATGTTTGTTTTATTGGACTTTAATGACATGTTTTTATCTTTTAACATTTAACTAAACTTAAAATCTTAAAAATGACGAATCTTATAAATCCATAAGTTTTGAGTTTCTGACATTTAAAATTCAAAAGATATCTAGCATCTAAGTTTTTGTTGTTATTTTCACAGACATTCACTGGTAAAACGTGATTTTTTTTTTAAAAAAGAGTGAGTTACAATTTTCAATGGGTGAAAAGAATATTGCCAGTGAAGAGGAATTTTGTTTTTAAATTTGCTAGGTTTCAAAACAAAATGTTTCATTTTAAATAGCCCTTTTCAACAAGAGTATTCACTTCAAAAAAGAGGCTGCGATGCGACCCACACTGATAACTTCCCATCTCGTCTGTCGATTTGTCTTGCTTAAAAGTTTGTCTATATGTATCAATTTTTACCGAATTTGTGTAACTATAATAAGTTTGAAGCCAATATTTGTAATTTTTGAAAAGCTATTTGAGTCGAAAGTAAATTTTTAGCAAGTTTTTTTTAGTATTGTTTTTTTATATTTTTATTTTTTTGTAAAAAAAACTGGGAATTCGATTTTTCTCAATTGTTGAAAACAATATTTTTTATAAGTTAAAATTAGTTAGAAGCCATTATCTCAAAATTTTGAAAATATATTTGAGTCGAAAATCAACTTTTTACCAAATTTTGGTAAATTTTTTTTTCGGTTTTTAATTTTTTGTAAAAAAAACTGTAAATTCGATTTTTTTCAGAATTTTACTGAATGTTGACAACAATATTTGTTAAAGGATAAAAGTAATTTAAAGCCAAGATCTCAAAGTTTTGATAAGATATTTAACTTTTTGACGTGACAACGTCTTAAATTAGGTTGCGGCTGGGAGTCACTTATGAAAAAGTGTAACGCCCGGTAACGTAACGATGAGTCACCGAACGAGAGAGAGGCCCGCCAAATGCCTTGCGTCTCTCTCCCACTCAACTATGATCGGTCTGCCGCGCGCGCAGCACTAGAGAATTAGGCGCATTGAATCGGCGCATGCTTGTGTCTCTGTCTTTGTCTTTCTCGAACGTTCTTGGCGTTGGAAAAACAAGAAAGCGTCATAATACAAGTTCACACGTTAGGTTAAAGTATCGTCAGCTGTGTCTGCAGTGAAAATGTGGAGTGCTTAGATTCGTCATTTACAACAACTACAACAATAAAGGTAAATAATTGTACACTGATATTTCATTATCGTAAACTATGATTGATTGATTAATTGTTAGATTGACACAAAAGTTGAGAAACTGAGTTTATAGGTTATGTCATACTATTGATAAATGTTGATAGTGTTAAGTAAATTATTAGTTAAAAAAATTTGTGCAATTCTTATTTTCATTCAATTCCTTGTTCCTATTGTGCAATTTAATTATATTCATATCAATAAATATTCTACCGAGAAAAAGACGTTGTCACGTAAAATTTTCGCCCGTAAAACCGACTTTACAGGCAACCATTTTTTTTAATTGTATATTTTTTATAATTTGTATTTTTTAGGTTTTTATTTTTTGTAAAAAAAACTGTCAATTCGATTTTTCTCAAAATTTGTCCCAATGTTGAAAACAATATTTCTTATAAGTTAAAATTATTTAGAAGAAATTATCTTAAATTTTTGAAAAGAAATTTAAAGCCAATATCTCAAAGTTTTGAAAAGATATTTGAGTCGAAATTCAATTTTTACCAACTTTGAGTACCTAATGTTTTTTTTAGGTTTTCATTTTTTTTATAAAAAAAAAAACTGTCTCAAAATTTTATCAGATATAAAAAAAACATTATTCTTTGTTGCACACAATTGTTTTGAAGATGAAATCATAATTTAGTCGTAAAATTTTCGAGGTGACAATTTTTTTTTTCAGTTTTTTTTTGATTTATAAAAAAAACGTTAGTTAGATTTTTTTTCCAAACATATAATTGTTTTGTATCACGTTACAATATCTTTATATATAAAAGAAAGTCGTGTTAGTTACACTATTTATAACTCAAGAACGGCTGCACCGATTTGGCTGAAAATTGGTGGGTAGGTAGCTTAGAGCCAGGAGAAGGACATAGGATACTGTTTATCCCGTTCGACAGCGTTCCCGTGTGACTTGGCATAAAACGTCAGTCACTGTAAAAATGGTATAACAAAAAAGAATCAGACTTGGAATAACAAAACGCAAATGACAGCTATGTGATGGACGTATGATTTGATTTTTGTAAGAAATCAATATGAAAACCATTTCTATTAAATAAATAATTAACAATCATAATAATGTAAGAAATCAATATTAAAACTATTTCTATTAAAAAAATAATTAACAATCGTAATGTAATGATGGAGCCATTGCCTATTTCAAAAAAAAAGTGAAGTGAACTATAAAAGGTGGTAAATCAAAAACGCATCAGACTTGGAATAACAAAACGCGCATCTCGAACAGCTAAGTAATTTTGTCTATGAATAATTGGTTGAAAATTTGAGTTGTGAAATAAATGTTTAGATGAATTAAAGTGAAGTTTAATTAACAAGGGGGTAGTAATATCCCCTTAAATGTGCGCTTATTATAAAAAAAACAATGCCGCGACCAAGACGATCGAATCTTTCCCGAAAAGCCGTAATGCAAGAAGGATACGAAACACTACAAATGAAAAAACTGAAGAAGGACAAGAAATTGCACGTGAAGAGGTCAACAAACAGATAATTTGCGACGCAGAACAAGAGCTTTATAAAGTGCTGATTTGAATTGAGCAGTGTTTCGGTACGATTGCAGCAATGATTACAGCTTGCATCCTAGCGTTTGAATTGGACAAATGGACGTTGTTTGCCAGTATTGTGGTGCATTAAAGTTTTCCGGAGAAATGCCCGGATTATGCTGCCTTAATGGTAAAGTGATATTAGCATTGTTGACTCCGCCACCTGAGCCATTCTTCATTGCTTTGTGGCGAAAAAAATGAATCACGCTACTTTCTTGCAAACACTCAAAATTGCAATGGTTGTTTCCAAATGACATCATTTGGGGCAGATATTATCGAAGAACGAGGATTTAATCCGACATTTAAGGTATGTACTTATTTTTGTACTTACATAGAATATAGTTAAAACATAACTTACATTACTCATTCTTACGTATTTAATTTGCAAATTCTGAACTCTACTCTCACATCGAAAAAAGTCTTTTTATTTTGTAGATACAAAGACAGATTCACCATCGAATTGGAAAACAATTAATGGATATTGGAAATAGGCGAATGGAAATTGATGAATCTACACAATGTATCACCCTGCAAGCAAACTTCTGTAAGATCACATAAAGCATCGACGAATTAGTGCAGAAAGTTTTTCCAAACATTGCACAAAACTACAAAAACCATTAGTGGCTCAATAGGCGTGCTATATTAGCAGCCAAAAACATCGATGTCAATACCATCATTCTCACCGTTCAGCATGGAATACCCAGTGAAACGACAACATATAAGTCCATCGATACTGTGGAGAATCAAGACGGGATTGTCAACTATCCAACTGAATTCTTGAATTCGTTAGGTTTTCCAGGCATGCCACCGCACGTTCTTACTCTGAAAATTGGCGTACCCATTATTCTTCTTGCGCCTGGATACACGAGCGCAAAAAAGAATTACTTTTGTGGATACACACAGATAAAAAAATTAGGTGGGCATGCAAGAAAATTTGACAATAGAGGAAGAGTCGGAAATTAAAACACAAAAAACTTCATTGGATACTCAGCCGCAGGTACTTTCTTTTCGAATGAACTATTATAAGTTATTATTTAGACTCTCAATCAAGAAAATGGGGAACAATATTACCGAGGCAACAATTTTGACAGGAAAGTTCAACGGTGAAGACGTAGGTACTGTTGCCACGTATCCCACTGATCCCGACAGATATGCCATTCGAATTCAAAAGTTTACAGTTCCCGGTGCGACTCGCTTTCGCAATAATTATTAACAAAGCGCAAAGACAATCGTTGCAAGTGTGTGGATACAATTTGGAGAATCCATGCTTCTCACATGGGCAGCTCTATGTGGCTTGCTGACGTGTGGGAAAACCTTCTGATTTATTGGTCTACGCACCAGATGAAAAAAAAAGATAATCTTTAATGTGTATCCCACAGCACTTTTTTTCGAAATAAACAAATTCAATAAAATGGTTTAGAATGAATTGAATATGTGTGTAATGATTTTTCTTTAAAATTATTTTTCTTAAATTTATTTTAGCTGTTGGTGAAGCAACGCACGCCGGGTACAGCTAGTATAATATAAAATTTAATTTAAGTCTCTAGCGTCATTGGTTCATGAGATATTTAGGTTTAACCAACATTTTCACCTTTTTTAAATTGCTATGGTTAAAAAACCACCCACTCAATTTTTCTAGAGAGCCCTTTCTGCATCTTTCTGCTTTATTATCTGTGTAACAAAATTTATTTGTAGTCGATATCTCTTCTGGTTCTTGAGCTTGGACGACGAAAAAAACGTCGCGAACGTACGTACACACGCACGTACAAACATCTTTCTAAAAATCTTTTATTTCGACTCTAGGGACCCATTACAATAAATTCCTATGGGAAGTTAAAAATGGTGCAACTTAAGAAGTCACAAGTCAAACATTCAAAGCAATTTTGAGTTTGAAGCAGCTTTCGGCAAGCCGGCGCGGCGCAGGGGTGGCGGAACACGGTGGTTAAACTGGTGGTGGAATTGAAGTCTAAGAGATAATCGTGTGAATTGCTCAAAAATAAATGAGAAGTTAGAATATTGCTGCTGTACCTCTCAGGGATGACGAAAACCCAGGTTATTGTCGATTCCCTCTTCAGCCAAAGGCAATTGTTTCCAGTTTTAGGGTTGGTTGAGTAATTGGATCTTACTCATTAAAAAATTACCGTGGAATTTATCGTGCTATTGATCTACTCGTATGATAAATAATTTCTATACGGCCGGAATTGGTAGATAATGATATGGACGACATTTACTTTCAACAAAACTGAGCTACGTTCCGCATAAGAAACGAAGCAGTCCCGATCTTGCACTGACCATATTATTTCTCAAAGAGGTAACCGAAATTGGCCACCAAGATCTTGTGATTTGGTTATGAAAAATTTCATGTAAAGAAAAGATCGTAGCCATTTAGCTGATATGGTTTTCCATTGCTGATATCATAACTTGATCTTAACAACGATATACACATTTATTGATATCTCTTAAAATAAAATGCTTGACATGGGTCGAACGACCTTGCTCAAGTATCCAAAAAGGCTGTTTAAAAAAATTTAATAAGATTTTAAGATTTGTTTTCAAAAATGTAACCGCCATTTGATTTCTTAAAAAAAATTAAATTTTTCAAAATGTTTATTTCAAAATCGTTACAGCGGTTTTTTTTAATTCGTTTTTTTTTTTTTATATATATATATATATATATAACGTTTTTGGATTTTAGTTTACAATTATTTTCGGTATGCAGTTGTTTAGAACTTATTAATAAATATCCATTTTTGACAAATCGAATTTCGAAACAAAAAAGTTGAATATCACTGGTCTGCAACGAAATCCTCCTTTTAATAAAGCTATACTTTTCTTATTCTGAATCTGAAGTCAGAATTACTGTAGCACGTCAGGTTTTTTTTTTAAATATTCCCATTAGAAAACCACAAAACCCTGCTTTTTTTTGCTCTTTTCGAAACAATACTTTTAAGTAACTTAATCTTTTTCAACTGAATTTGTAACGTTTTATAAAAGAACTTGATTTTTGCTTTTACATTTTTTTTCCGAGATATCTTAAATTTAAGTTGATATGTTTTGGCATATTGTACCATACATAAACTAATCTATAAAACTTCATATTTATTTGTCCCAGAAACAAAATCATACTTTTCGAATGGATTTTGATATGATGATTTCGAATTCAGATTCCAAAATTTTCGATTAGATCTCGTTTTGGAGATACAACATTTTTTGAGATTTTCTTTAAAAAAAAACTTGTTTTTGTAATTTTAGAACACGTACGAGGTGTGACGGTTAAGTTCCGGTAATTTAGTTATAATTTAAAAACCGGCAACACTTTTTCATTTGTTATCATCTGTCTAAGAAAGGGGATCTTCCTTTTAGTTAGAGTTCAAAGTTCAAGTATATAGCACGTTTGGTTTGCGTTTTATGCGTATTTTTTGCAAGTAACTTTTTTAGTGACGTAGTGAAAATGTGTGACGTACATTACAAGCAACGTGTTGTGATTCAATTTTTAGTGAAATCTGGCGAAAATCCCTCGGAAATCTTCCGAAAATTGCAGGCTGTCTATGGAGACGATAGCATGTCAAAAACGCGTGTGTTTGAAAGGGCGAAGCAATTCAAGGAAGGGGGTGAATCGGTGGAAGACGATCCACGTGAAGGAGCTCCCGTCACCTCTCGTACCGACGCGAATGATGATCGTTTGCGCATGTTGATCACGTCTGACCGTCGCCTAAGCATTCGTGCATTGTCTTACGAGTTAAACATCAACAAAGAAACGATTCGCAAGATGTTACACGAGAATTTGAACATGCGAAAGATCTGCGCAAAGATGATGCCTAAAGTTCTCACTCATGAACAAAAACAAATGCGGAAATCGATTCGCGAGGATCTGTTATCCCGCATTCAGAGCGACGGCAGAGACTGGATGAGTCGGGTAGTCACTGGAGACGAGACTTGAATATTTGAGTATGACCCTGAGACGCATAAACAAAGTCAACAGTGGATGGAAAAGAGTGGTTTCAGAAGGTCCAAGAAGCTCTAACCGTGGTGCTAAACGGGCTAACTTCGGAGGACTACCAAGGGTGCTTCCAATCATGGGAGAAACGTTGGAATCGTTGTGTAGAGTTAAAGGAAGATTATTGTGAAGGTCGATAGTAAAATTTTTCCTAAAACTTCATTTTCTTGTTTTTTTATTGACAAATTCCCGCAACTTAATTGCCACACCTCGTATATTTCAAAGTCCTGACATGTTCGAATTTTTTCGACTTTGGATTCAAATTCAGGGCATCAACGACTTTAAGAAAAGTATGCTAAAGGCTTATCTGAATTAGATATTTCTAGATAGAAAAATAATGCTTAGATAAAATTAAAAAAAAAAAAAAACACGTTTCAGACGGTCATCCATCTTTCCGCCAAGAGCGCTTAATGATCTTTCTTAATCTTTCTGAAAGAGATGGTTTACATCCTAGTTCTTCATCATGAAACTTTATTTAATTTTACTTACTTGAGAAAAACCTAATTTTTCTTATATAAATTAGGTGTATATACAAAAGACTATATACAACTTTTAAACGAACTTAGCAAGGCGAAAATATGCAGGCGTATGCAAAACTGTTAAAAATGAATCAATTAATATCATTTTCCTTCTTTTTATCAGCATGAGTCGTTTCTATAAGTTAAAATACTATCTGAACTGAAAAGTAAGGAACGAGAAAAAAAAAACCTTTTATGAATTTTATAAGGTCTTAGTTTTCGGTTTTTAATGATTTTATAAAATTATCTCTACAACTTTGACTTCTTATATATGTATGTATGTATGAAAGGACGTTGTTATTTTCTACAAACTCATCGTGTATTTTAAAACACATTCTAAAAAAAAAATGATACGTGCTAGAATTTTTCTAAAACCAGATTAAGATTTAGAAATGTCAAATCTTTTATAATTTCAAAAATTATTTGAAGGCAAAAAAGTTAAATTTTGCAGACCAGTGTTTTTTTTTTTTAAATCGAAAAAGTAAAATAATTGATATCAGTTCGTTAGTTCTTGATAAAACTTAAGAATAAAATAACGGTTTTATTGGGGGTACACTTCTCGAGCAATACAAAAATATGGTATTTGTATTGAAAGAAGCCAAATTAAGAAAACAAAATTGACCAAAAATTTACAAAAAATGTATCGGTTTGTTTTTGAGAAATTAGAGTTTTCTATTTTTGACCCAAAAAATTGTATTGTGCCTATTTTAAATTTTTTTTAATTTTTAATCGGTTAACAAACCGTAATTTTCAAAATTGAAGTCAGTCGACCCGATGGTTCGGGCTGTAGGGGCAAGGACAGACTGACGGAATGGGTAGATCCACGACTTCTCTATCATCGTTTAATGCCATGTTTCATTAAAATCTCGAGTTTGAAATTTGTAACGAATGCACAACTTGCCACAAAGTTCCAATGTGTCGCAAATAAGGATACTGTAGAAGGAAAAATCAATGCATTCAAAATAATTAGCATCGCTACAAATCAAACTTCATTAATTAGAGTTATTTTGCTATCCTCGAATAAAAAGCACATTCAATTCAATTATAAAGAATGCTATATACTTTTCGTTCGTTCTTAAAAAAAAATTGATTTTTTAAGAAATTTCGAATACTCAACATAATCTTAGTCAATATAATGGTGTCTTTCAGATTTTATTTTAATTTAAAACTCACAGTGACGCGGCACAATAACAACAATGAAACAGCGAGAAAACAAACGAACAATAAAATAATTACTTTAAGAAAACAAGGAGTCATTATTTTTTAGGGAGCTGGTGGCAATATGAATCTTATATGAAAATCCTAATTGGTTTGCAGTTGCTAGTATTTAAATGTTTTCCTCTGGTAATTACCATAGTACAAGCTTTAAATATTTAATGAATTGAGTTGATGACATCATGAATTTATTGATTTAAATTGCTTTTTGCTTTTATGGTGTGTGATTTTTAACTTCCCGTAGGAAGTTATTGTAATGGGTCCGATTTGTCAAATTCAAAATTTTGACATTTCTCGACGTTTCAAGGTCCCTAGAGTCGAAATGGTGGGTGGTTTTTTTTACCATAGAAGTTTAAAAAAAGGTGACAATTTTGTTAACCCTAAATATCTGATAAACCAATGACGCTAGAGACTTGAATTAAATTTTATATCATATATTGTAACGTGATACCAAACATGTATATTTATTGAAACAAATCTAATTAACGGTTTTTTTTATAAATCAAAAAAAAACTGAAAAAAAATTTGTCACCTCGAAAATTTTACGAATACAAAATTATTTTATCACCAAAAAAATGGTGTGCAAATAAAAATAACGTTTTCAACATCTGGTAAAATTTTGAGAAAAATCGAATAACAGTTTTTTTTTATAAAAACTAAAAACCTAACAAAAAACATTACTCAAAGTTAGTAAAAATTGATTTTCAACTCAAATATTTTTTCAAATGAGATTATGGCTTCAAACTAATTTTAACTTATAAAAAATATTATTTTCAATATTCGAAAAAATTTTGAGAAAATTCGAATTGACAGTTTTTTTACAAAGAAATAAAAACTTAAAAGAAAATTTAACAAAAGTTGGTAAAAATTGATTTTCGGCTCAAATATCTTTTCAAAACTTTGAGATATTGGCTTTAAACTGCTTTTATCTTTAAAAAAATGTTGTTGTCAGCATTCAGTAAAATTTTGAGAAAAATCTAATTGACAGGTTTGTTTACAAAAAATAAAAACCTAACAAAAAAAAACAATACTAAAACTTGGTAAACATTTATTGTATTGTCTTTAAGCTCTTTTTAATTCACAGAATATATTGTTTTCGATATGCAGCAGACAAAAAATAGTACGAAAATTTGTTTAAAATTGATGTTCGGTTCTTGATATCTCTAAAATTAATTTCATTCACCCAATTTGTAAAAATTTAAGAAATGCTACTTAAATTGGTAAAAATTTGTTTTCGACTAAATATCTATTTAATAAAACTAGATTTTCAAACTAAACTATTTCTTTATATGAAAAATATTGTTGGTTATTTAAAAATTTTTAAGAATAATTCAACTAACAACTTTTTTAACCCAACACGAAAACCTACAAACTTTTAAGCAAGACAAATCGAAAGACGGGATGGGAAGTTATCAGTGTGGGTCGCATCCCAGCCTCTTTTTTAATTTTTAATTGAACAAAATTCTTTAAATTTAACATTTTGAACTAAAGAAGAACTAGGCTAAGACAATGAAATGATAATTGATTTAAAATTGAAGCATAGAAATTCTTTATATCCATTTTTAAAGTAAGAATTATAGAGAATATTGCACTAAATACAAAATAAACAATATATAAACAATTGTACAATACAATTTAACTTGACCTTGTAGTCCAATATCCTTGCAAGGCGAAGGCATATCTCTAGGGACAATATAAAAACAACCCGTAGAAATTGCATTAAATTAAAAATTACATTTTCATAGCTTTCCCTGGACTGCACTTAAAAATATTAACTAAAGCCATTTTACCGACATCAAAATTTGTAACTTCCTTAATTAATTCATACACAAATATATTTAAGATTTCGTAAGTATAGTTCAACTACCATTTTTTGTATATCTTTTTTTAACTACCTGATACTTTCAGAATAGTGATGGTAATAAAATTCAAAATCTTCATATCCTCACCAGCTCCCTGACTTAAAGAGAAAAAACCAAAAAAAGAAGAAAGAATAAATTAAGGAGGCAACACACAAAAATGGAAGAACAACACAATCTTATTAGAAAAAATAATAAACAACGAAAATGTAAAGGCAGAAAAATAAAAAAGGATAATGAAGAACAAGAATAAGAAAGGAGGAAATGGACCGAGTTTCGGGGGGTCATCCCTGGGAGAGGAATATTTCTAAAAATAGAAACCGACAAGAAACCCTAAGCGTGATGACGACGCGGCGCGCGGAGGTGTGCATTCAAGGACATGTACGTCGTCGGTTGGTTTTATATTCTCTCACATTGCTTTTTGTTTTTGTATTTTGTTTTGTGTGTTTCTCCTTCTTTCCTTTCTTTTCCTTTTCTTTCTCCTAATAATATACTTTACACGTTATCACAATGTGGATGCGGACTGCGGAGTCGTATTTTCCAGATACGTGCCCTGTTCTGTTTGTTTATTGGAAATAATGGTGTTCCTATTTTTGGGCTTTTGTGAGTGTATTTTTGATGTTTTTAAGTGTATGTGTGGGTTGATTTTTCGTAAATTTACACGCAAACGCACTTTACGCATAAATATGACGACATGCGAGCCTGTTTTTTTTTTTATTCATGTAGTAACTTTTTGAAATCCTTGAGGCTAATTTTGAAGAACACACAATATTTTAGTCAATGAAACATGTGAAAAGTTAAAATTGATTTCAACCAACTCGATTTTTTGTCACTCTGCAAGTGAAGGTTAAAGTTAAGTTATTTTGTTTACTTCCAAAGCCATGACTTTGATTTGGTCTTTGCAAAGTTTACGGTTCCGAAACATTTTAAGCTGTACCTGAATCCTAAAGAGAGCCTACAAATATTTTTGAGGCCTTAGAAAAGTGGATGTTGTTTTATTAGAGGTTGACTAAATAATGTTTTATAATGTATAAAATTATTAAACATCATGGTGTCCATTTAGACACTGTAGGAATTGTTATTTTTGACATAAAACAAGTAAAAACTATTCCATTAGCAAAAATGGAAAGATATACAATGCACTCAATTGTTGTCTCAAAGCTGATTAAATAAATAAATTTTATTGTTTATCACAAACAAGAACTGCAATTGCGTTCTAATTTTCTTTAAATGTTCATTACTCATGTACCTACTTATATATTTTTACGGAATCATCAAGAAATCGTGAAATATATAATACAGTTTTAATTTTTATTATATCGTGACTAATGATAAGCAAATTTTTTGAACTAAAGAAGGAGGGATTATTGTACTATTTAAAGCTTCAGTTTGCTTTTCAGTCACATCAGTAGAGTTCTTACTATTTGTCTTACAAGAATGCAGTCGTCTTTATTATTAGAGATTTGTATTGGTCTGTAATTAACTTTTGTATAGAATTTTTTAGTATTAATTGCATTTTAAAAAACATTTTTCTCAACAGGTATTGTTATCCTTTCGATTGGAGGATATATGGCAGCAGCCTCACCAGATACTGACTATGCAAGGCTTTTCCTTAAAGAATAATGAGTGTTCTTTCTTTGTTTCTATATACAATGATAAAAGCTATATTTGTTATAATAAATAAATACAAATCGTATTCGTATTACTTTTCCATGTAAAAAAGTTCTGAATTGATAGAGAAAAGTTCAAAGTTAAAATGAAGAAACTGCAACTGTTATCTAAATCAAGATTCTAAATCAAGTGAATACAATACGATGGTTCGAGTTTTTAGCGAGAGGATAACTAAACTATTGCAAATTTCAATAGAGATTTTACTATTCTAAAGCTTAAATGGTCACTCAAAAATATTTTCACTAATTCTTCCAGTATTGCAACAAGGTCAGAAAGGTCTCGGAATTTCAATCAAGAAATACATTTTTATTTGACTAGCTCGTCAATTGATGATGATGGTCGTCATGGCTGTGCCTTGTGTTTGTGTGTTTTCGTAGTCTTTGTACAACTTGTAGAATTTCCAAACTTTTGTTTCCAGTAGAGCTTTCCCAATAAAACCATTCTTTAACACTTTCTGCAGAAGACGTTTCATTCCTCACAATAGATTTAAATAAATTGTGATAAAAAATATTTTAGACACCATACAAAAAAATTCACTTTAAGCTTTTAACAAAAGCACGCGTATCTCGAAACACTAACGAATATTTTGGAGTGTATTTTGACGCCACGCCGCAACTATCGATGAAAGCGATAGTGGTGTCAACCTTGGGGTGTGGTCCCTGGTCATGAAACTTGTGGCCAAGTAGTTGCTTAGATCTTTATCTTAACCTAATCTAAGCCTAATCGATACAGGAAGTTGCTATAGGAAGTTATTGTAATCGGCTCGATTTTTCAAATTGAAAATGTTGACATTTCTCGACGTTTCAAGGTCCCTGGAGTAGCTAGATTTTTAGAGAGATGTCTGTGCGTTCGCGAAGTTTTTTTTGCGTCGTCCATTCCATAGCTCAAGAACCAGTATAGATATCGACTTCAAATAAATTTTGTTATACAGATAATAGTGCAGAAAGATGCAGAAAGGGCTCTCAATAAAATTGAGTGGGTGTTTTTTTTGGTGCGGGGAAATAAATCCACGGGAACTAACTCCACTGAGGGATTTAGTTCCCACTCAGTGGGAACTAAATCCACTTTAGTAAAGTGGATTTAGTTCCCATGCTAAGTGGGAACGAACTCCACTTTCTTATGGGAATTTAGTACACATTCAAAAATATGAAGAGGGAACTAATTTCTAACAACAACAGTTAGTTATCAGATTCTTGAAACTTGTTCGATTTTGATGAGTACAGTCGAATACCAGTCTTAAGCAATTTAAGAAAACAGTGCGTAGTGTGAATAAAAAAAAATAAAAAATTAAAAGCAAGGAAAATAAAATTGAATTTATTACCGGGTTTCGTAAAAATAGTGTGTTAACTTATGACCGTGAAGAAAAACAAATTTATGTTAAAAAATATACTCGAAATAATATTTCACGTTACATTTGCTATTATGGTCAAAATTGCAAGGGGAGCTTAGTTATTGATGAGCAAGGTGATAAAAAACTAATAAAACATTGTCCCCAAATTTGTGTTTTCCGTTGCTCCGCTTAGGGTTTGTAAACTCGCCAGGCAGGCGCCAATATCAACAGCTTTTTTGAATAAAAGCACCTGTGGGTGGCCCGCTTCGCGGGATCTCGGGATTTAAAGTGCTCCAAGTTGTGTCATTTGGTGATTCTTATTAAGTGGGACATTAGCCCCAAAATTTTTATTTGGGGCTTCGGTCTTACTTGGGTGGGACTTAGGGCCCAAATAAGATTTCGGTTTTATGTCCCACCGAAGTGAGACATAAGCCCCAAAAAAAAAAATTTGGGCGTTATGTCCCTGGGCCCTATGCCCCTGCGCCTTATTCTACTTGCTTCTTCTTTTAAAAAGTGGGAATTAATTTCAAACTCAAGGAGAACTTAAATCACACATTTTTTTCGGAATTAGATTCCCAGTTAGCATGGGAACTAAATCCACTTTACTAAAGTGGATTTAGTTCTCACTAAGTGGGTACTAAATCCCTCAGTGGAGTTAGTTCCAGTGGATTTATTTCCCCGCACCGTTTTTTTTTTTACCATAGCAGTTTTAAAAAACGTAAAAATTTTTGTTTACCCAAAATATCTCACGAACCATTAACACTAGAGACTTGAATTAAATTTTATATTATATATTGTACTATTATACCAAATAAATATATTTTTGGAAAAAAATCCAATTAACGTTTTTTTTTTTAATTAAAAAAAAAACAGAAAAAAAATATTTGTCACCTTGAATATTTTGTGAACAAAAAATGATTTTATCTCCAAAATAATTTTATGCAACGAGAAATAACGTTTTTGACATCTGGTAAAATTTTGAGAAAAATGGAATTGACAATGTTTTTATAAAAAAAAAAACCTAAAAAACAAGGTAAAAATTGATTTTCGACTCAAATATCTTTTCAAAGATTTGAGATTTTGGCTTCAAACAAATTTTATGTTATAAGAAATATTGTTCTCTACATTCGGTACAATTCTGAGAAAAATAGAATTCACAGTTTTTTTTTACAAGAAATAAAAAAGCTAAACAAAAATTAAAAAAAGTTCAAAATTTAAGATTATGGCTTTAAACTAATTCTATCTCACAGAAAATATTCTTTTGGATATTCAGTAATTTTTTTATAAAAAATTAACAGTCAGTTTTTTTCATTCAAAGTTAAAATCTACAAAAAATAGTATACACAAATACTAATAAAATTGGTAAAAATTGGTTTTCGACTAAAAATCTCGTTTACAAAAATAGGTTTTGAAATCAAACAATTTAAGCAAAAGCAAAATATTGTTGGTAGTTTTTAAATTTTTTAGCAGAATTCAACTGACAACTTTTTTTATAAAAACACGGAAACCTACAAACCTTTTAAGCAAGATAAATCGACAGACGGGATGGGAAGTTATCAGTGTGGGTCGCATTCCAGTCTTTTTTCAGTATATGATATACTGCAATATCGTAAAAATGCAACATTTTTCGTTTTTGACGTCTTTTTACCTTAATTTTTCATTAAAATTTACATCGATATCTCTTCTCACTTATAAACACGAGAGTCCTTCTTATTGCCCTTTTGTCGATTTTCAATATGTTTATCGCAAAAACAAATTCTTTAATTGTATTTATGTATCTCAAAATGTTACATTTTAAATTAAGACACTAACTGAACGATAAAGAATCCTACTTAAACGCCAACCGCTATAGTGTACATTTTCGGTGTATTTTCCAACAATAGAAAGTTTACAAAATTTCAACTAACTTTATTGGTCGAATAATTACACTGCCTTCTTTAAGATGTTGTTGTTATTTTTTGGTTGCTTAATTTCTGTCAAATATGTTCAAATGGTAGACATGTGCATTCAAGAGGACACAAGCGTCCACAGGTTTTTTCTCAAAACCCACCTCTGTCTATCAACTCCTACTCTCACCTCCCCGTGGTGAACATCGGGTGCCTAGTACCTCAACTGGAGATTGGGTTCTAACCCCAGTGGAAAGTTGTTGGGGGCAGCAAACGAGAGAGGGGGTGAGAGGTGTTTCCACTAAGGCACCTCTCCTTATCCAGACGGCAGCGGACGAATTCTCGAGATGGAATCAACGGTGGCGTCTACAGTTCCAGTAAGGCTGAACTACTTAGTGAACACCTTATAGGGCTTCTACGACTTATTCGGAGCCCAGGCCTATAAGGAGCGGTTTATCCGGCTCCCCGTTTTTGGAGTTATACTAAGGATCTGGCCCTCCAGGTTGGGGGTTGTGCCGTCAGGGTGACTTCCTGACCACTTAAAAATCTTATAGTTGCGAAGCACCAACAAGCCTCGGATACGGACGGATTCACTGTTGACAACCCAAGCAAACGAAATAAGGACAACGAACTTCGGATCTGTACGTGGAATGTTAGGTCCCTTAACAGACCACGTGCAGCCGAACAATTAGCGGAAGCCCTAAACTGCTGCAAGGCAGATATTACCGCCATCCAAGAAGTGCGATGGGATGGACCGGGCAAACGCAAACTAAAAGACTGCGATGTGTACTACGGGGACTGCTACCCAGAACAAAGACAGCGTCTATTTGGGTGTGGATTTGTTGTTGGAACTAGACTCAGGCAAAAAGTCTTGAGCTTCAACAGTGTGAGCGAGCGCATCACGACAATCCGCATCAAGGCTAAATTCGCCAACATAAGCCTAATATGCGCGCATGCCCCAACAGAGGAGAAAGATGAAGACACCAAAGACATATTCTTCGAGCTCTTGGACAAGACATATGAGCAGTGCCCTGGCTATGACATTAAAATTGTCTTAGGAGATTTTAATGCCAAGCTAGGAAGAGAAGACATCTTTGGTGGCACAATCGGAAGATACAGCCTGCACGACACCACCTCCGACAACGGATTCAGGCTGATCGATTTCGCTGCGGGGCGAGACGTTGTGGTAGCTAGTACGCAGTTCACACATCTCAATATCCACAAGGGGACATGGAAATCTCCTGATCAATCAACTGTCAACCAGATCGTTGTAGCCAAGGTACGGCTACGGATATCCCGGTCCAAGCCAAAACAAGGAAGTACTGTGAGAAGTTTCGACGTTAGACGGCTACAATCGCAAGAGACTGCCATGTCCTTTTCCGATCGAGTCTCTAGTAACCTCTTAAGCAGTCCTATGCTGCATGCATTAAGCATTGAAAACCAGTGGCAACATTGCCTTGCAGCCATCAGAGATGCCGCCTCTGAAGTGCTAGGTTTCACACGTCCACAACAGCGAAACCCCTGGTTTGACGACGAATGCCGGCAAGCGCACGCAGCGAAGCAAGAGGCATACAAAACGGCCCTGCACAGAAGGACCAGAGCTGCTCGCGAGCTCTACGAGCAGAGGAGGAGAGAGGAACACCGGCTTCTTAGATGGAAAAAAAGAGTGCACGAGAATCGCGCGATCGAGGAGATAGAGGGATGTCACAACAGGAATGAGGTTCGTAAATTTTACCAAAAGGTAAAAAAAACCTCCCAAGGGTACCAGCCACGAACCGAAGCCTGTAAAGACGATCAGGGGAACATCGTAGTAGAACCGCAGTCTATGTTGAGAATATGGAAAGACCACTTCTCCAAATTATATAACGGCGATGACGAACCGAATTCCGCTGTAAGGGAGATAGAACCACTCAACCTAGGCGACGCAGATCAACAATCCCGCCTACCGGACCTAGACGAAGTGAAGATAGCTATATCTAAACTGAAGTCAAACAAAGCTGCTGGAGCTGACGGAATCGCTGACGAACTATTTTAAGCAGCAGGCGATGACTTGGTAAGGAGCATGCACCAACTCATCTGCAAAATATGGTCGGAAGAAAGCATGCCCGATGAGTGAAATCTCAGCATAGTTTGTCCGATACATAAAAAAGGAGACCCTTTAAATTGCGCCAACGACAGAGGGATCAGTCTCCTTAACATTGCATATAAGATCCATTCTGCCGTACTATGTGAACGTCTGAAGCCGTTCGTCAACAACCTGATAGGTCCTTATCAGTGTTGCTTCAGACCAGGAAAGTCCACTATCGACCAAATATTCACATTACGGCAGATCTTGGAAAAAACCCAGGAGCTTCAAATCGATACCCACCATCTCTTTATCGATTTTAAAGCCGCGTATGACAGCATCCATAGGGAAGAGCTCTACAGAGCAATGTCTAGTTTTGGCATCCCTGTCAAACTTATCCGTTTGTGCAGAATGACGATGGAGAATGCACGCTGCTCCATCAAGGTCGGAAAAGATCTCACCGATGCATTTGATGTCAAAAAAGGTTTTAGACAAGGCGATGCACTGTCATGCGACTTCTTCAACATCGTTCTGGAAAGAATTGTGCAAAACTCAACCGTCAACACTAGAGGCACAATCTTCCAAAGGTCCATCCAATTACTCGGATACGCAGATGATATTGACATAATTGGAAGATCAAAGGGAGATGTCAGTGGAGCTTTTTTGAGCATTGCGACGGAAGCGAAGAAGATGGGTTTAGTGGTAAATGAGGCAAGACCAAGTATATGCTGTCATCAAAAAAGGACATTGAACAACGACGTCTTGGACAAAACGTCACCATGGACAGCTATAACTTCGAGGTAGTTAAGGACTTTGTCTACCTAGGCACCGCTATAAACATAGGCAACGACACCAGCGCTGAAATCAAACGAAGAATAACTCTTGCAAATCGCTGCTTCTTTGGACTTAGAAGGCAATTGAGAAGTAAAGTCCTCTCTCGAGCATCTAAAATCACCATCTATAAGACACTCATCATCCCGGTTCTCATTAATGGCGCTGAGGCCTGGACCCTGTCAAAGAAAGATGAGAACGTCACATACAGCGACACTGACCTAGTTAGCAGAATAAAAGTCCAACGGCTTAGATGGCTGGGTCATGTAGAGCGAATGGACATCAACGCTCCAGCCCGGAAGGTCTTCGAATCCAATCCCGAGGGACGGCGGCGCAGTAGAGGAAGACCGCGACTCAGGTGGCGCACTCAGGTGGGTGAGGACCTCAACCAACTTGGCGTGCGAAACTGCAGACAGCTAGCTAGGGACCGAGCTGGCTGGAGACGAATGTTGGTTGAGGCCCAGGTCCGCCCCGGACTGTAGCGCCACCTTAAGTAAGTAAGTAAGTATGTTCATTACAAATCGTCTCGTAACTTCAAATAGATTAGTTTTGCCTTACGAAACACATTAAATATGAAATTTTCTCTTTTATATTTAATTTAATTAAATTTATATTTACTTTCACACAAATTGATGTAATACCTCTTTATTTTTCACTGAAGGAATTCGTGGTATATAAATATTCACTGATGGCTAAAGGGATCTAAAAATTAGCCTTCTGCGACGCAAGGATGTATACTATATATTATTAAAATATTTATTTTAGTGATGCCTGCTATTGACTTCGTCTTCGCAGTTTCATAATCTTCCTTATTGCAAGGACGAACATTTTAATGGAAGCCTTGTGTGTGACCGTAGGCAACACTCCTACAGTACGAGTATACGTAAATTAATTATTTTTGTTTGTTTATTATTATTTTTGTGAGAAAGCTTCCTTACTCAGCTGCTGGCAGTAAAGTTATTAATGATGAGAAAAATTAAAAATCCGGTACGCCTTTATAAAAAGTATATGCTAACTAAATGTTAATTACATAGGTAAAATGATGGAAGGAATGAAAGTTGGTATAGAAAAGAAAAACATCTAAAAATTAAGTTTTGCTCTAACACTGTGCTCTGGTATGCGTATACTTACAGAGTTTCACTTTGCATATATTTACTTCAAGGAATAATTAATTAAGACGGTCCTGAGGGTATTTAAAAAAGTTATTGTTGCCAATGGCCATAAGAAGGATAATATTAAATAATTTAATAAGAAAAAATTCATTTGCTTTAATTTTGTAAATGTTTGTTTGTTTTTTCTTGAAGTAAGAAAATTTTATTCATAAAACATGTATGTATCTAAATCCTTAGGAAAAACTTAATCGAGATATTTAAATTAGTTTGTATTTCACAGGTAAAAGTTTTTGTTTTATATACAAAGTCAAGGGTGAGTAAATTATAATTATGTTCTATCAAATAATGTTGGTATGGTAATCCACTATACAAAATAAATACAGAAAAAGTTTACGAATTTCGTATTCATCATTATCAAATAAGAAAAACATTAGAAAACAATTTCATACACGATTTTTCTTTTGAGAGCTTTCCGGTTTGAGATTAAAAGGATTCTATAGCGGATAATTTACTCTTTAAAAAACAAAGGTTGGGATGCGATCCACACACTTAAATTTCCATTGATGACTTTTAAACCTTGTATCTTATATTTGTTTATAATAAAATAAATTGTTGTTTAAAAAACTTCAAAAAATATGTTCATAATGCACTGCACATATCAATTATTGAAGTTTAGATTGTTTTCTGTTTTCAAAAAAATTATTTAATTTGTTTTAAAGTTTGAACGATATTTATTCTATATAGTCCAATATTTTCTATAGAGATTTAATTTTAAAAAAATATACTATTAACATAGAAGAACGATATAAATTAAATGACCGCTATATCCTTTACATGCAATTTTCTATGACCAATTTGTACATTTTAGGCTGCAGGCCCTCGATTACTTTACAAATTGCATTCTTTAGGTCTTGAGTTGTTGTTTTAGCACTGGCACAAACCTTATATTTCACGTGTCTCCAAAATAAAAAAATGTGACGGTGTTAAATCATTAGTCACAGGATTTATTGGAAATATTATGATCATCTCATCGATTTTAATAACACGTTCAGGAAATTGTTACTTAAAATTTCGATTGTTTCGCCGCTATTGTTGAAAATAAAAGTTGTTCACATCTAATCTTCCAATTCTGTCCATACAAAATCATTAGCCATAACTTAGTGTCGCAATCTGTAGCACTTGTACCAGACTTATTTTCGAATAAGTAATCACACCGCCCATTCCTGACAACAATACTCGCTCACAGGAATGATTGATAGTTGTAAGTCACTAGGCCCTAGTTCTCAACGGAATGTTGCGCCACATAATTTATTTATTTATAATCACACCGCCATCGCTTGCACAAAAACAGCACTAAGAATCAAGACGGGTTTTAGCAATCATTCTTGGATTTTCCTGGTGCTAAATGCGGCAATTCTGATTGACAACGTTGCCTCCGAGGGTTGATAAATTTTCGATAGAAATCCAGATCATTTAATGTGTTTCTAGGACCCAATTAGCAAAGACCCGAAGTTGCTCCTAATTTGTTTCTTAATAATTTACAGGCACTCAAGGGGTTATTAGTACCCTTTATATGTTTATATTTAAACACAGTTAGAAAATTAGAAAAGGATTTAAGAAATGGTACCAGTGCACATTGGTCTTAAAGTTCTAAACATCAAACTGTGAGGGAAAAATAGAGTTGGTCCGAATATTCCACATTCTCGATGTGAAGTTTAAGAAAGAATCTCGAAATTGAACTCAAGGTTATGAGATGAGCATTCCCGGAAGTGCAAGTATTACTGTTGAATCGTTTAAGGGATCGAATGCAACTGGCTTATTCGACAGAATATTGTTTGTAGAAATATCGATAAAACAACGAAAGCCATGAAACATTGCAGCGGTGTTCTAGCGATACAAATGTTTTGGTTATAGTTCTCCCGACCATCATTTTTAGAGACCTTTTTTGAATTATATCGAAGAGATTTAAACTTGTTTAAGGGGCACCTGCCCAGATATGCAAATTATATTCAAGCTTTGGATGGATGAAGGCTTTGAAAATTACAAAATTTCTTACACCTTCTAAGAAATCCTAAGCACCTTGCAGCTTTTTTGGCAATATCAAATATGTGATCATTCCATAAGAGGTGATCTGTGATACACATACCGAATACTGAAAGTTTTCTGGATGCAAGTGCCACTCATAGATAGCGGCATCGGGGGTGTGTTACGCTTTAGCGACAGGACTCAGCATTGAGTTTTCGAAGCATTAAATTCTACACGATTTTTGTTTCCCCATTGCTGTTAAGATCAGAATTTAATGAGCTTATCATACACTGCCGTTGAAGTTCCACATTCGAAGGACAATGTTGTGAATCTAGAACGAATATGAAAACCTGAGAGTACTGTATGTCGTCGGCAAAACAGTTTAATAGATTAGAAGTGGCAGACAAGAGATAATTTATGAATATGAGGAAGAGAGTTGGAGACAAAACGGAGCCCTGTGGGACACCATTTTCAGATAATTTATAATCCAACGAAGAAGACATTCATCAATACCAAAAGCACGCATTTTCGATGAGAGAGCTTGGTGCTTTTGAAATATTAAGTACAATAATCTAACTTTCTCCAAAACGATGTAAAAATTTGTTCCACTGTTCGGTGAGGTAAACCATGAGATTACCAGTGGACCTATTGCTACGAAAGTGATACTGTCGGTCATTAAGAATCTTCCGTTCTTCGAGATATTTCTTAAGCTGATAATTATTAATCAACGTTTCCATAACCTTGGAAAGAAGGGACCGGCTTGAGTTCCTATATTAAGGGAACTTTTAAAGCCTTAATTTTTCAAAAAATACGATGTAATGTCGCGTGAAGAATGTTTAGTTCAAAAGATCATAGAGGAATCGACATTTCATTTTTAGTAACGTATAAGTTTTTACTTGTAAAACGTTAAAGCTGACAGCTTTAAAAATGTCAGCTGTCTAAAAATGTATGTATGTATGTATGTATTTAATGTCAGCTATTCAAAATGTAAGAAAAACTTTCTTATATTTCTTCATCTTTTTTTAACAAACACGAAAAAGAATACATTATCAATTAATGTATTTTTATTATTAGACAAAAATTTTCAATAATCTGCTGTTTGTCTCCTCTGGTTAATTTAACCTACATAATTTTGAATTCAAAATTGTATACCTATTTATAGTCTAACTTTTGTCCTTTTCTTGAATCCAACCACCGAAGCACGTGATGTTATGAATATGAAACTTAAAACCACATCACTGATTTCTAATTTAAAAAATTTCAAAATTACACAAACAAAAATTATTACCTACTACAAATTTTTCAAGGACTTATGAAAGAAGCACTCAAACAAATAAAATAATAAGGAAAACTAATTATGGATATTTATTTATTTATTATATCACTTTAATTCTTCGTAATGATGAATAAATGATGTTGACCAAAATATAATTACAATTTAAAAATATTATAATTTTTGAGTTGTGATGGAAAAAGTGTTTTTGATTCGATGTACGCTTGAAACTGTTTCCTAAGCTAAAAATAAGTTACTCAAGGAACTTTATAAATCAAGTTTAAATGTCAAACCAATAAAGTCTTGTTGTTCTATTTTAAGAGAGCATATTTCTTAAAATTTTGAGAAACCCCACATAAAGGAAATCAACAAAAATGTATTTAACTTAATTCAATACGAAAATAAATTTAAAATGTTATTTTTTTTTTTTTAATTTTCACATCTGTGACAACTCACGTAGTAAACTTTCATAAACTTACAGTTGCAGTCAAAAAAATAGGACTCAAAATATTTTTTAAGAATTTAAATTTCATTTGGATAAATGTAAAATTGTTTTATAACTTTTATTGTGGAAGAAGTTGTTAGTTAAAACAAACGTGGGATAAGCGAATTTTGACGTTAAGACGGAAATGTTTCGGTGCAAGTCAAGTAACTAACTATACTATAAGATATCGTTAAAAGCTGTTGGGTATTGATTCATGTTGTTAAATGATAATATTCTCTTGTAAAATTAATGCAGAGGCATTGTCCAACTGTTATATAGAAAAAAAAACACAAATTTAACAAATTGAAAAATAAAAGAATGGATTTTAATAAAAAAAAAGGTTCAGTTTTAATTTTGTTGGATGTGATTTTAAGACGATGCTATTTTTCACTGACAAAATTTTGAAAGGTCTAAATTGAACTAAATTTGACTCATCCAAGAAATGCATTAAATTTGAAATCTTTGTTTTTTGTGTAAATTATTTTAAGCAAACTTGTTTGATAGGAAGCTACTGTACTCAAGGAACCAAATAAGTTCTTCCACTTTATAAAGTCGATGTTCTTTGGTGCTTTTTTGGCGACCGCAGCTGTATACAGATTTACAGATAAATAACGTTGTCAAACAAAAAATACATAAAATATATAAATGTGTATATGTGTAAGTGTTTTGTTAGATTTTCCCATCTTTTTAACTTTCCGTTTTATTTTAACGACTATCAAAGTTGAATTACGGTTAGAAAATTGACTTTAGCAATCTGGCTTTGGGACAGAAAAAGGAAAAAAATACAATCTAAAATCCTTCGTATAATAAAATCATTCAACTGAAATGGACAGAAATTTCCCCCGGATATGGATATCAATTTGAAAATACTTGATTTGTTTTTAGTTTTTAGGTTTCGTTTTAACTCGTCCTAGCACAATATCATTTCAGGCCTATAGACAAAACTATTGTTGTTTTGTTTTGATTTGTTTTTCTATTTGTTGGTGTAATTTTTCAGTTGGGCACGTATTTTTAAATAGTACAAAGAATCTGAAGTTCAATTGATTTTCTTTTGTGTATGAACGGTGTTTGTTTTGTGAGCATTGATGTTGAATATCCGTGCACAGAAGCTTTGAAAGAAAACAAATATGCACAGCTAGAAAACTATCAAAGATGCCCTTTAGCCATCGTCCGCTATATTTTCAAAGAGTCGAGGTTTCAATTTTCGACAAAAACAACAACTGATGAATGTTGAACTTTGAATTTTGAAACACACTTCGACACAAACAAAAAAATCAATGTTGGCAGGTACCGGTACATGGTGTAGCTTTGATAGGGGCTAGCATCACCTTGCGATCTATTGGGAAAGCATGTATAATATTTTAAAATGTCAGCTTTAAACAAAAATATACAAATTTAAGCTGACTTAACGTAGAAACTTGATGTTAAAAACATTGATATTAAAATTTAGTTCATATAAATGTAAATAGTTCTTAGAATATACCTACTAAGAAATTGAGACATTGGTCTAGTGATTCTTTTTTAAATAATAGTTTATTTGATACTGATATCTGCTTCTCGCTCAAAAACTTAAAAAAATGTCAGCTTCATAGATCTGCAAAACGAAATAATTCACTTTACTTTTACTTGGAAAATTTTGAAAACTTATATGGAAAGTTAGAGCTACATATGTAGCCCAAACAGTGCGTTTTTGAAAAGAAGTTTTTCCAAAATGAGTCTATCCCAACAGCCCCATATTCTACGCCCTAGTCTGAAGTAAATTTTTGACAAGGACCTTGAAGTATTCGCTTGAATTTAATTACGATTTTGGCAGAAAAATCATCTTGTCTGACGAAATGTAGTTTTATGTCGGCGGCTACGTTAACAAACAAAATTGGCGCATTTAGAAATCGGAAAACCCTCACGTTTATTTGAAAAGTAAATGCATTCTCATACAATGACAGTTTAGTGCGGTTTGTGAAGTGGATCATTTTTTTTTGAAAAAAAGGAGACTGGGCAAAATAATTTTATAAATCAAAATTTGTTTAATAATAAATATATTTGTATAATAATTTTATTAGCAACCTACACTGATAACTTCCCATCCCGTCTATCGATTTGTTTTGCTTAAAAGTTTGTAGGTTTTCGTAGTTTGTTAAAAAAGTTTTATTCGAAACCCAATTTTAGTAGCATTTCTTAAAAGTGTTTATTTCTTATATAAACAAATACAAATTGGATGAATGAAGTCAATTTGAAGTCAATATCTTCTATTATTCACGAGATATCGAGAACCGAACATCAATTTTTACCAATTTTGTGTAGATTGAATTTTTTTTATGAAAAAACGCACTGTTGGATTTTTACAAAAAAAATTACTGAATATCGAAAAAAAATATTTTCTGTGAGATAAAATTACTTTGAAGTTAATATTTTTAATTTTTGAAAAGATATTTGAGTCGAAAGTAAATTTTTACAAAGTTTTAGTAAAGGGTGATTTTTAAAAGCTATTGGAAAGTTAAAAAAACACATACAATTTAGAAAAATGCATAAAATCTTTACTTGAATCGATAGTACGGTTAATATAATTTAATGTTTGAAGATTATTTCTTGCAAATGTTGACCTTGACTGCCCTTCAACATTTCGGCCGGTATCTCACGAATAAAAGCTTCAATGTTGTCTTCCAATGCGTCAATTGAAGCAGGCTTGTCTGTATAGACATGAGCTTTAACATAGCCTCACAAAAAATTGACTAAAGGCGGCCAATTGACTGGTCCTGAACGTGAAATAAAATGTTCACCAAACTCGCCTTTCAATAAGTCCATTGTTGTGCGTAATGTGTGGCATGTGGCACAGTCTTGTTGGAACCACATGTCATGCAAGTCAAGCTCTTGCATTTTGGGCAAACAAAAGTTGGATCTCATCTCACGGTAGCGCTCACCATTCACAATTAAGTTACGATTCGCATCATCGTTGAAGAAGTACGGTCCAATGATGCCACCAGCCCATAAACAGCACCAAACTGTGACTTTTTGTGGATGCATTGGTAGATCTTGCAATGCTTCTGACTGATATTTACTCCAAAATCGACATTTCTGCTTATTTACGTACCCATTGAGACAAAAATGAGCTTCGTCGCTGAGTACAATTTTTCGGTAAAAAAGTGAATCTTCGGCCAACTTTTTAAGAGCCCATTCACCAAAAATTTCACGTTGCAGTAGATCGTTAGGCTTCAATTCTTGCACCAGCTGTATTTTGAAAGGCATCCCACATAAATCCTTTCGCAAAATTTTCCACGTTGTTGAGTAAAGCTGGCTATAGACGGTGAACATGTAAGTGTGATTTGTTGGTGTTGGGCCGAAAATTATTCGTGTATGGGCATGTTGGCCAACAAATCCACGGTTTATGAAATATTTTATAAACCTTGAAGTTGTGGCGTACATTTTGGATGTGTATGGGCAAGTTTACAACACGTTTTGAAGTTTATCAACATGTTCGTCGTGTATGGCGTTGTGGGACAACAATTCGTCATTTGTGTTGTTATTTTCATTGAATTAATATGTCGTCGCAATGCATCATCCGCACTTCTATCCCACATCTTGACTTCACGACAGTCACACAAAAAATGAAGTTTATAAACATGTTGGGCCGTGTATGGCGAAGCGCTGCCCAACAAATCACACCAACATGTTCACCGTCTATGGCCAGCTTAACAGAGGCCCAATTTCTAGGAACGGCGACGACGATAATTGATGGTCATCAATAATACTGGCCGATACGATACAGCTGAGATATTTTCTTCAGTTCGCACTCTACGTAAGCGTGTTGGTGGTTAAATGTACAACAATGTAAATTTGGTGCGAAATTCAGTCACAATAGCCCGAATAGCCGCTTCAGTGGGTCGATTAAACTGACAATAAAATGGAAGGAGCCCGCGATGAACTTTCTTAACAGAGTACGCATTTTGATAATAAAATTCAATAATTTGCAACCGTTGTTCGTTTGTAAGACAATTCATGGTTAAATAATAGACCAAACTGAAGATTTTTGACAGTAAAACAAAACATGAAACGTGCGTCAGCTGTTTAAACCAGTGTTGCCAAAAAGATAATAGCTACAAAATCACCCTTTATAAGAAAAAGAACATTAAAATGACAATCTTGAGTTATGCCAGCAACATCTTGTATCATATTAGAAATGGGTGCTCTGCCATGATATGATGCCAGTCAAATTAAGTCTGAGTTTATTAAAAGACGTATTTAAAAAAAAAAACATTAAATAAACATAAACAAAATTCTTTGATCATTTAATCATCATTTTTAAATAAGTAAAAGTATATACATATGTACATACAATACATATATAGAATTCAATTTAGAATAACGAAACTTTTATTAAAAATAAAATTTAAAAAAGAGTCGTATACCTACCATTGCATTGAAAAATAAAATACCAACATGATATCTCGAAATTTGTTGTTTTATTTACACAACTTACTTATCGCAAGTTCAAAGAGAAAAATGTTAAAGACGATAACGACATTTCTTTGATTTCGAAATTTAATATACGTAAAATTTAGCTACGACACATTAAAGAAAATTATTCTATTAAGATATTTTGTATTTTTCCAATAAAAATAAGGTTGAAATTTAAAACATTGCTCGTAATATGCGGGCTTCTATTTCAATGGAAATGTATGTAAGTGTCAAAGGTTATTGTAAAGTTTAACAAGCAAGTTACGTACACTTGGAAATAATTGAACTTTGTATACCATCATAGAGGTATGGTAGGGAGAGCGGCGGCAGGGAAGTGGTAGTTGAACCACGTCTTACTTGATATCACAGCTATGAAGCTGTCTTCTAAATGAAAATTTAAAACTATTGAAAATATCTGCTGCCTTGAATGTACAAGAATCCTACACTTAACTTACCCAAAAAGCCGCTATAGTGAAGCTAATTAAACCAGTGTTCATCTGTTAATGGATTGAATCAGCCAAGTAACTCAGTCATTTTTGACAAAGTTAGTTCTAAATTTAATCGATTGGCTTTTCTAAAAGTAAATTTGTTGATTTTAACCGAGATGAAATTGTTAGAATTCATTCCAAGTTGGCCTCGGAGTAAAAACATTTCCGGGTCTATGAAATAACTCCCACGAAATAAGTCCTACTTTTAAAAACGAAATAAGTCCCACCAAAAATTGTTATTTTGAAAGTGGGAGTTATTTCGTTTTTAAAAGTGGGACTTATTTCGTCAATTGGTGGGAGTTATTTCGTTACGCGTTTTTATTTTAAGGGGGATTTATTTCGTTTTGAGTGGGAATAAATTCGTTTTGTAAAGTGGGAGTTATTTTATACCCCTAAATTTATATTTTGGTGGGATTTATTTCGTTTTAAGTGGGACTTATTTCATTTTCATTGAGTTGATTTATTGACCAATTTGTGTACTTATTTTGATTATTGGAATTATAGTTTTCCGTCGGCTTTTTGGTCACTATAGTTTTTGCAATGAAACAATTACGTTACATTAACTTTCCCAACGTTTCGGCAGGGGTTGCTGCCTTCCTCAGGGGAACTTTATTAACACAAAAATATACAAATAATTTAAGTTAGATAAATAGGATACAATAACAATATAGTTTACTCACTCAAGAAAGATTTAAAAAAAAACAAAATTTAATATTAATTACATTAATTAATATGAATTAAAAATAAAATTATAAATGTAGTTAGCACTTCGAAGAGTGAAGTTACGTCAAAATTAAATAAAGCACAATTTACATTTAAGAACAAAGAAGAGAGCAATATACAGCAGAAATGTTTTGTGTGTCTTGTTTTCGGTTCATGTTGTTTTTGTTATTGAGAATATGTAATGTTTCTAACGTGTACCGTTTCGAAACATGTTTCTCTGTCTGTAGAACTTCCACGCCTTCAAAGTTTGGAGAATGACCGCTTTCAATGCAGTGACTGGCCAGGGCTGTCTTCTCAGAATTTTTTAATTTTATGTCGGACTTATGATTCGAGATGCGTTGTCTAAGAAGTTGTTTAGTGGTCCCAATGTAACACAGGTTGCACAGTTCATTTGATTTACCATTGCAGTTAATTTTGTAGATTATGTCTGTTTGTTTGTCCTTATCCGGTTTCGTCTTGAGTTTAGTAAAACATTGGTCAAGTGTTTTGTTTGATTTAAAAGCAATGCGAACCTCTGTCAATTTTTTGGAAATCGATTTTTTGAAGTTGTTAGATAAAGTTGGGACGTAAACCATGGTTTTGTGGTGCGTTCTAACGGGTTCATCAATGTTTTGTCGTGAAATATGCATTTTGTGTTTTAAAAGGAGGCTTCGAATTATGGTAGAAGGATAACCATTATCACTTAAAATTTTGATGACTTTTTTCTCGTTGGCGACGTGGAATCGTACATCACTTATTTTGAAAATTTTATTCACGAGGTTGGACGCAGTATTAATTAATACTCATTTTCAATTGTGAATTGAATTTTTGGGTGGAATCCGTTTAGAATTTTTAGTACTTTTTCTATGTTTCTTTTATCTATTACTGCAAATATGTCATCAACATATTTTGCTATGAACACAGGTTTTTCTTCAATGTTGTTTAAACATTCGTCTAAAACGTGGTCCAAAACCAGATCTGCAATAGTCGGAGATAGTGGGTTGCCCATTGGCATCCCAAAAATTTGTTTGTATATAGTGTCTTTGTATTGAAGAAAATTGTTTTCTTTAAGACAAAAGTCTAGTATCTCAATAAATTTGTTTTGTGCGATCTTTGTGCTTTTATTTATTATATCCCATTTCTTCTTGGCAATGGTGATAGCCAGTTGAACGGGGATGTTAGTAAACAATGAAACTGCATCGAACGAGACTAAAACATCATTTGGACTTAGTTTTACATTCTTTGCTTTTTCAACAAATTCAAACGAATTTTTTATAGAGTAGCTTGAATTTGTTGTCACGCACTGTAAAATTTTTCCAACATACTTAGATAGCTCATAGCATGGTACATTCATGGATGACGTAATCGGTCGTAGTGGCATGTCTGTTTTATGAATTTTTGGCAGTCCCTAAATGGATGGGAGCTGGGCGGTGTAAGTGGTCATCTTTGCTTTCTCTCTATCGTCAATGCAATTGTTGTTTTTAAGCCATTTGACTATGTCATTGTTTCGCGTTTGAAGTGTTGTTGTTGGATTATTCCTTATTGTTCTGTAGGTGTTGCGGTCAGACAATAATTCAACCATCTTATCTTCATAATCTTTACGTTTCATGGCGACTGTGACGTTACCTTTATCAGCTGGTACAATGACGATATTCTTGTGCTGTTTAAGGAAATTAATTGTTAGTTTGTTTACATACAATACATATTTAGCAAATCTATCATTTTTATGATGACGTATGAACGAGTGTAACATGTTGCTGTATTGTGCTCTCATGAGTTCTTGTTCTCTTTCGTCTTGTATGCCTCGAATTACTTCTTCTCCATCAGCTATGAGTTGAAAAAGAGGAAAACTTTGTTTATCAATTGGAAGTGTGAATTTTTTCCCAAGTGATAAAAGCCATTTAACCTCTAAGGGAAATTGAATGTCTGTACGATTTTCAAACCATTTTTCATGTAATTGAATGTTAAATTCTTTCCATAGCGATGATTTGAGTGCGTCTATTTTTTGTGTATTTGATTGTTGTTTTTTGTTATAAATCTTTTTGTGAACTTGTTTTTGTTTCTTAATAAATTGTATGTATTCATTTTCTGATATATTTTCTTTGATGCGTTGGTCATGTAATCTGATAGAGTTAGTTGTTCGTTTTATTTTGTGATAGATTTCGGAGATTTCAATGTTTAGGACTTTTTGGTGGAATTTAAGCTCTATTTTGGCATATGCTTCTAGAGATTCTTTGCTTGAAAGGATTTGTTTTGTGTTTCGTGTGGAGTTATTCAGATGGTTAGGTATAAGTCCAGTTTTTCGGCATATTATCAAAAATTTGAGGTTTTGTTTTTGTAAAGCTAGTAATCTTTGTGAGTTGCTATATTGTTTTAAATTGTTACATACTTGTAAACCATATTTGTATTTGATGTGTTCATAGTAGTTCTTCATATTGATGTTTTATGCTGCTCGGCTAGCCGTCCGATGATTTTAATTGAGTTGATTTATTGACCAATTTGTGTACTTATTTTGATTATTGACCAAAAAGCCGACGGAAAACTATAATTCCAATAATCAAAATTATTTTATTTTCATGAGTTTGCATTTTAAGTGAATGCTTGATAATTTTTGCCGTTATTTGTTGCTCTTCACGTTGTTTCTCATTGAATTTCATAATGCTCTTTTTGTTGCTTTTTTAAAAAAATGTATTGTATTGTAGAATATGCTTTTGAAAAGTTGTTATTTCTTGCTCTTTACGAAATGAATGGTATTGTTTCAAATTTGTTGTTAAGTGTGCTAGTGTACAAGACCTTATCATTATATTGATTAGTTAAGTTTGTGAATTTCAGTAATGAACACGAGTGTGACATAGGTAATAATTGCAGGGAAGAGGAGTAACAGCAAGCTTCTTTATATTTTTTTTTGAGAAACAATTATATATAGGGTGTGTAAAGTCGCAATAAAAGCATCTGTGGGTGGCCCGCTTTGCGGGTTTCCAGGATTTTAACTCCCTTTTTCGGGGTCACACCCGCTCACGCAACTCCGTTGCTCCGCTTAGGGTATGTAAAGTCACCAGGCAGGCGCCAATATCAACAGCTTTTTTGAATAAAAGGCCATTATGGCTTTATTTCTCATTGGCTTTATTTATATTGGACATTTCGTAAAAGGACAACCATAATTTTTTGTCCTTATCTCTCATGGCTCTCCTTTTTTTTTGTTATTAATTACTTTATACTTACTATAATACAAAAAACTTTAAAGAAATGTGTACAAATAGGTACCGAACTTAACTACTAGAAAAACAATATTAAAAAAAATTGTTGACGTAATTGCGTATGTAAGTGTTTTATTATATTTTTAGTATAGGAAATTGGAATTCGTGTTCCATGTTTTCTAATATCACCATTACAAAATACAACTAATCCCAATGCCACGTTAAAACTATAATACCGTCTACCATGCACTGGATCTTCAAGCCATTTATAAAGGTCGATAATTTTAATCTGATGGTCCTTCCGAAACGGTTTCCATCTTAATAATAAGAACAATTGATCTGTACTTAATCCATTTACGAATCCAAACGTTGTTACTAGTGGGACTTATTTCGTTTATAAAAGTGGGACTTAATTCATTTAAGAAATATATTATTCAAGGGGGAGTTATTTCATTTTGAGTGGGAGTTATTTCATTTCATTTTTTTTAAATCATTTCATTTTGGTGGGACTTATTTCATTTTTTTTAAGTAATTTTTGGTGGGACTTATTTCGTTTTTAAAAGTGGGACTTACATATTTCGTGGGAGTTATTTCATAGACCCAATATTTCCACTGGTACTTCATGAGCAATTCAGTTAATCTAACATTTTTTCAGCAGAATAACATACTGCGCTTCACAGCAGGTGTACAAAATTCAAGTAGTTTTTACAAAATGGAAAAAAGATTGTGAAACTGATCGAAAAATTTCATTATTTTGTTTCTTATGAGTTATAGATTCTATGCAGAACAACTTTACCGTGCGTCAAAGAAAAGATGTCAAAAGATTATTAATAGGGTAATCGGTAGAAGTTATATCAGTCATTATGTTCGCCTCATTTCAGCGGCAAGCAACGACTGTAGATCTATCTTCTCTTTTTTTTTTACTTACTGAATGAACTTTAGAAATTAAATTTTAAATATTCAAATCCCAAAATAGATATCAGCCAATCAAACGACGCACGTTTGAATCATCGCCTCAATGCATGCTTTCAACATAATGATTTTCATTTTATTAAATCGATTTCGGTTTTACCGGGCATTTCATTCTCCCTCATCATAGTCTTTCATTCATCAATCTGTCTGTTTTCCAACTAAATTTCATCAATTTGTTAACCGAAGTATAAAATTTATATCAACATTGTTCACGCAGGAATTTTCAAAACCACTCTCTCTTATTCAACTTGATGAGACAAAACCAGGATAGACTATCGTGTAGAGTCGTTAGGTTTTGTATATTGTATGACATGCATGTTAGGACGATTCAGTTCAGGGTATAACCAGACAAAATGGCTATGGCTAGCGTGTGCCCTGATGAACTCTGCGAAATATAGATACTAAATACTATAGTTTTACACCTGATGAACTAGCAGTGATTAAGATACATTTTTGAAGTGATGCAGAATAGAGCGAGTTCAATTATCCTTTAGACCATTTTCCAATTAATGTGCATCACCTTGCAGTTGTTGCACATACAAAGAACACTCCGACCTTTAACCTCTTGAGAAAATATGCAATTTCTGATTTATTGCTTGGTGCCATATTACCAATTCATCCTCATATAAACGCAAGTTTATACCATGAGTCTTGCTTAGATGCTTTAGTTTAGGATCAGGTGCGTGTGCGGGTGCGGTTGCGGGTGCCGTTGCGGGTGCGGAGCTAAATTCAAACCTATATGTAGGAACATAAAAGACTCTTCTGCTAATGGGAAATCATGTTTTCCTGAATGGAAAGTTAGTGTGTGCCTGTGTAGGCTTCCTTCTATACATAAATTCTGCAAACGGAAAGTTCAAAAGTTCAGGTGCTTTATCATGTCGTTGTCGGTCGTGGAAAGAAAGAAAATATAGCAAATGATGTTACGATTTATTTGTGGGTAATCCTTTCTTTTTTTGTCCGTCTTATATTATTAGTCTTTTGAAAACACGCGGAAAGATATGAAAAAATATTTTCGTATCCTGGCGGCTAACCGGATTAAATATAGGTGTAGAGAATGGAGCCGAATCGATACAGGTACCCATGGATATGGAATATAAGTAAAGCATAACTTTATGTGTTTATTCTATGGGGATGTGTCAGATTAACATCGAAAAGAGGATTTTTGTTCGATGCGTGGATGTGTATGTGTTGACACAATGACTTTTGTAATTTGGTTGGATTTGTGGGATTTGTGGGCTTTATAGAAAAAAGTCAGTTATCAAATTTAGCAGAGTCATGTATTAATAATATGTCAAATATTTTAATTATTCAATTTCTTTAAGACACCCACAGCAGCGTGATGATAATAGGCTTAATCGAAGCTTAAAGCACCAATCATTTCATTTCGACCAAAACTTATTCTATTCAAAAACGCACTTTGGAAATAAGTTTAAGGTTTTTCAAAACATTATTTGAATGTAACTCTTTGGCTGCGTTTAATTAAGAGGGGAATAGATACCTAATTGAATGAGTTGGATAGATAAATTGAGATAGCTTAAAAACAACTTGCAGCTGATAACAAAAAGTAAACAGACATTCAAACAAATTTCTAGGTCAAAAGTTGTTGTAAAATAAAATGTTTAATGGATAATTTCAATAATTCAACGGATTTAGACTAAAAAACATAAACATTTTAAATCAATTTTCGGGTTTCTTCATGTGTTGACTCAGCTGTTCTGTTATATATCACCCATATAAAACCTGACTTTTTTGGATAACTTGGGTCAGCTGGTCTTTTACATGTAAAACTTTATCAAAAATGTATCCTGATACCCTACCTGTCTAAGACTGAAGGCAGTCATTTTGTTCCGCTGAATATTTACTTATTTTCCGTCATGATTTCTGGGAGGGAATAGCTGTCTGTGTGAAAATATCATATGATTTAAAAAGCAACCATTGTTGACTTTGGGAATATTCCGTAACGATATAAAATCTCCTGTTGTAGAAACTTTCTATTCCAGACGGAGTTTGAAGAAATCACAATATAGAAATAGCAAATTTTCTTACTGAAGTGTATCAAAATAGTATACAAGAGTTTCTCTTAAGAACATTCTTAGAAGTTTTGGTATTAAAACAATTTTTGCATCGACGACGGGGAAAACCTTAATTTTAGCAGCATATTGAAGTAGCAAGTACTCGTATCAAACAATTCAGTCTTTGCTACAAAAGTTAATTTTGTCTCTCAAAATACGCATCATTAATTTAAACCTATCAAAATAACAAAGTCATATTTCAAAAACAAATTTTATGAGTAATTTCTCCTGAGAACTTGATACCATGTCAGTCTCTTCAAAGGCATCAGTGAAGGTCGGAATTTGTATTCCACTATTGGACAGTGCGATTTCTCTTATAAATTACTTCGGTTTGGAGGCTTGACCAAACTAGTCTATCTTATAACGCAAGTTATCATTGATAAATGAATAATTTGTATTTGACTGTTCATACTTACTTACTTACTTAACTTAAGGTGGCGCTACATTCCTGTGTGAACTAGGGCCTCACCCAACAAACTTCTCCATCTAGCTCGGTCCCTAGCTAGATGTCTCCCATTTCGCGCTCCAAGTTGGGTGAGATCACTTTCCTCTTGTGCGCGCCACCTGATCCGCGGTCTTCTTCTAATGCACTGTCCTGTGGTTGTGGATTCGAAGACTTTCCGGGCTGGAGCAGTGGTTTCCATGCGCTCTACGTGACCCAGCCATCTTAGTCGTTGGACTTTTACCCTTCGGACTAAGTCTAAGTGGCTGTACAGCCCGTACAGCTCGTCGTTCCATCTTCTCCTCCACTACTCTTCTATGCACCGTAGATCACGCGAACAACTTTTCCCTCGAAACGGCCCTAGGTGCTTTCGTCCGCTTTTGTCATAGTCTATGCTTCTGCACCGTAAAGCAGAACGGGGATGATGGTTCTTATACATAGCGACATTTTGGTCCCTCGAGAGAAGGCTTTGCTACTCAATTGCTTTCTTAGCCCAAAGAAACAGCGGTTAGCGAGAGTTATTCTTTGGAAGCTCTGCACTATTTTTACAAGTACGATATTAAGGAAATCGCATCACCTTGTCTAAAGCCTTTTTTGACATCGAAACGTTCTGTTAAGGACGAGTTTGGCAGGGATGCAAAAACTAGACATGGCTCTATACAACTCGTCCCTCTAGATGTTTTCATATGCAGCTTTGAAATCGATGAAAAGTTGGTGGGTGTCGAATTGATGTTCTTGGGTTTTTTCCAGGATCAGCCGTAATGTGAATATTTGATCCACTGCGGACTTTCTTGGTCTAAAACTATACTGATAAGGACCTATCAGGTTGTTGACGATGGGCTTTAGACGTTCACATATTACGGCAGAGAAGATTTTGTAGGCGATGTTAAGTAGACTGATTCCTCTATACCTAGTTGGTGCGGTTTAGAGGGTCTCCTTTTTTCAGAATCGGGCAAACAATACTGAGGTTCCATTCATCGGACATGCTTTCTTCCGACCATATCTTACAGATAAGTTGGTGCATGCTCCTAACCAATTTATCTCCAGCGGCTTTGAAGAGCTCGGCATTCAAGCCATATGCTCTAACGGCTTTGTTAGACTTCTGCTTAGATATGGCAATCTTTACTTTGTCTAAGTCGGGAAGACGGGATTGTTGGCTTTCGTCGTCTATGTTGAATGAATCATCCTGCCTGATAGTGGAATTTGGTTTGTCGTCGCCGTTCATACGATTAGAAAATTGCATCTTATTGGAAAACAATAAGAGGTTTCATTTTGGAACGTTATGCGGACATCTGTCACTGCTGAAGCTGACATATTTTGACATTTGTAAAATATTCCATTACTTAAAATCTAAGAAAACACACTTCCACAACATTCATTACAAAAAGAGCGCTTAGAGCCACACAAACAACAACACAATCATACAATGACTTGGTGCCGTGAAATAAAGCCAAGTGAAGTAAGGCTAAATTTCAAGAATTACCTCACTGTTAAAATAAGTTGGTTTTATTTCTCAGAAAAAAAAAAAAAATTGCCGTACTTCACTGTGTAGAAGTGCAAGATGAACAAGTTCTGAAAATTGGCTTTCTATTTTACTTTAGTAAAGCGCAATAAGATCAATTTTTGAAAGTTTTTCTCATTTCACTTGGCCTTATTTCACGACACCCAACGAATTGGTACATTTTAGATTGGTCTTTATGATTCTCAAAAATCAAAACCTTCAATCATTGTAGTGTTAAATATCTCCATAAAACACCAATTCATTGTGTAAAAATCGGTCTTTGAGAGTTTAAATGGGTTAGCGTTAGAGTCTTGAATTCTCATGTTTCTACTTTAAAAATTAGATGAAAACGTAAACTTGTTTCAAATGAACAATTTCACAATATCCATGCTCATTTTTCATTCATAAAAATAGAAGCTCGTCACGTTACTCGTACTACCAATAAAATAAGGTAAATAAGCTTTTCATTCATCGTTTATTTTAAGGATGATGGTATATGCCTTATGGCAAACAATTCAGGCCTCTTAAATGAATTCCTACAAAGAACCATGATAGAAACCCTTGAGAATGCAGCAAATTCTGCTTTTTATAACTTCCCATCAGAAGGATGGTGATGATGATGATAGGTCGGGGGTTCCTACTACAATATTATTATTTTTTTTTTTTTTTTTAATTATAAAAGAAAGAAACTAATTTAGCATCATGGCAATTGTACCACTTAATTCATTACACCCCCATTAAGGTTTGTGCATTGCACGTTTATCTACCTTTTGCTACACTTGATCGTTTGTCAATTGAATCTTTTGCTATGAAGGCGCATATTTTTTCCGTTTCCGTTCCGTGTTTTCATTCATTTATTCATTCATTCAAGATGCTGGATCATGGGATGGTCTCACTCCATGTACAGTTTTAATAAAACCATTTCTGGTTGGTTCGTGCTTTCGTTCAAAGAGCGAACGTGTAAACCGCACCTGGCTGCAAGCTCCCATCGCCATTGCTCTCTAATTTCCCAAAATGACTACAAGAGCCACGATTATATGAATGACGGATTGACAAGACTTCTGTATCAGGGTTGTATTTGGTTGTACGGGGTTTGTAAGGGGTGTACGACTTGCAATCCTGCTTAACCTGCCAAATGAACAAACGACCACGGCAAAAAGGGTTTGATGGGTTGTGAATTTGAATGTTGACGGAAAAGGTGATGTGCATCCGTCACGATGACGACTTGCCACTTGAATAGAGGAAACCGCATTTTTTATCTTCTTCTGATGCTCCTGCAAGTATGAAAAGGGGTTTGGAGAGGGGGTGCATGGGGTTGATGGTTCATCACCTCATATAGGCATATACATACATACACATACTATATATGTTATCGTGGAGAGGGTCGCCGCGACGCGTCACAAAAGCCAGACTGATGAAGGAGTTGAAAAGTTATGATAGCTGGAACACATAGTCGAGTCGAGTCGAGCTCAAGCTCAAGAATTACACATGTTAGAGCGACATCTTGTGAATGACACTCGATTTTTATGTTCGCCGGTGTTTTTGTGTGAATATGCTGCAACCCTTTAATTTTGTTCAACCATATAACACAGGGGGATAGCTTGATGCACATCCGTCGTCGTCGTCGTCGTCGTCTTCGTCGCTCGTTGTTGTTGCCGTCATCGTCGAAGTTGGAAGGTAGTCATCACCAGGGCGCTTGAATGGCCACTTGAGAACATCATCGCAATAAGTGGATGGTGCAAGGGTGAATTGCCACTGTCCCGTTTTTGTTTTTATTCTTTTCTACAAATTTGCAGGTGAATTCCTTTAGATTATGAATGGAAACAAGGGAAAGACTTATTTTTTTTTTTTTTTTTTTTTCAATTTCTAGTCTTCTCTTCAGGCGCGTCACCGTCTGCTGTGCAATGACTACTTTAAGTGGCTTGCCAGTTCAGGGAGTATCAGTTACAGACGTAAATTGTAAGTTAAGAAGAGTTTTTATTTTCTTCTTTAAAATTTTGTTTTTTGGGAAAAAAAGTTCAGAGATTGAAATTGCAATGAAAGGGTGGTAAGCCGGCTGGATGGCAGCGCGGCGCCGGCCGCGCCGCCGTTGCCGTTGCAGTTGGTTGGCGGCAGTGCAACGTGGCGTAGTACTACCATTTTCTATTGAGTGGAAGTTATTGCACCAAGTTTATGCAACTTAGTTATAGTGCTGGGGTAAAGATGACTTTTTTTTTTGCATGAGTAAGGGGTTTTTCATAGCAAGATTAAGTGAAATTGGACACCCTAACGTGATGATGCCAAGAGGGTGCGTGTCGGAAGGTGGCAGATAAGTCTTAGGCAGGCCCCCTCTATTTGTTTTTACTTGTTTTTCAATGGGAAATACTAGAAGTGTAATTGGAAACTTAAAAAATCATGGCATGAAATTAAAATTGCTTTAACAAGATTGAGTAATGTGTATAGGTACTAAACAAATACATGTATTAATTGTTAATGGAGCAAATGTCATCAGTGGGTGATATAAACATGGTTTGTAAATCTTAATTAACTCACTCAAATCAAAAGAATAGAATGTTTTCAGTTCGAAAATTTCGATTAAAAACGTGTGAAGTTGTATTTTTTCAAAATATGTAAGCATTTAAACAGCGACACACAAGACAAACCAAAGCATCTACTTAAATAGCTGGCTATCCGAATAAAACCTCTTATTTGAAATCCCTTTATAAATATCGTCAGTTATGTTTTATGAATAATACTTAAAAAAACCTTATTGTAGGATTTTCCTTGCGTTTTCAAAAGTATAGGCCTGGAATTCGTAATCTGTCAAACTAAGATGTTAAACTAATTTTAATTTTCAGTTGAAAGTCTGACATTTACGAAAATGGACTATAAAAATAGTGCTTCTGCCACACCCACATATCATGCTTTAAGAGGAAATTTTGGTTTACATATTCGTCCAAATACTCAAACAATTGGCAAAATTGTAAAGAAATTTGAAAATACTAGATTGGTCGCAGATATTGTAAGGATCAAGGTTTCGCTCGTACCACTGAAAATATCACTGCTGTCAGTGAAAGTGTTGCCGAAGACCCGAATGTGTCCATTCCGCGTCGCTCTCAGGAATTAGGACTGTCTTCTACATCTACATCCATTTCCATATAAAGACCAGTTCATACAACAACTGAAGCCATCTGACCATTCATAACGTCGCGGTCGCGGCCGTAGATCGAATGAGTGCTTTTCGAACAAAATTTTCTTCAGCGGTGAAGCATATTTATCACTCGGTGGATATGTTAATAAAAAAAATGTCGTATTTGGGGTTTTGAAAATCCTCAAGTAATTGAAGAGAGGCCATTATATCCACAAAAAGTCAATGTTTGGTGGGATATTTGGTCCGGAGGTGTGATTGGACCTTACTTCTTGGAAAACAACATTTCTCGACGTTTCAAGGTCCCTTAGGTCGAAATAAAAGATTTTTAGACAGATGTACGATATTGTACGTGTGTACGTACGTTCGAAAAGTTTTTTTCGTCGTCCATAGCTCAAGAACCAGTAGAGATATCGACTTCAAATAAATTTTGTTATACAGATAATAGTGCAGAGAGATGCGGAAAGGGCTCTCAAGAAAATTGCGTGGGTGTTTTTTTTACCATAGCAGTTTTCAAAATAGGTACAAATTTTGGTTAACCCAAAATATCTCACGAGCCAATAACGCGAGACTTGAATTAAATTTTATGTACGTTACAAATTGTAACGTGATACCAAAGAAGTACATATATTTTTGGAAAAGAATCCAATTAACGGATTTTTTAAAAATCAAAAAAAAAACTAAAAAAAAATTTGTCAAATCGAAAATTTTACGAATAACAATTTTGTGCGAAGAAGAATAACGTTTTTGATATCATTTGGAATTTTGAGAAAAATCGAATTGACAGTTTTTTTATAAAAAATTAAAATCTACAAAAAATAGTACGCAAAATTGGTAAAAATTGATGTTCAGTTATCGATATCTCGTAAAAAATAGAAGATATTGACTTTAAATTAATTGCATTCATCCAATTTGTATTTGTTTATAAAGGGTGTCCCAAAATTAACGCAAGATTTGAATTTGCCGCCATTTGTGCAGTGAAGTGTTGGCAACCCTGAAAAAAAAGCAATTTGACAACTAACAGTATAGGGTTATTAAAAATGGAGCGTTACACGAGAGAGAGAGAGAGAAGAGAGTTCGTTGAATGGATTATTGAACATCAACAAATGGACCCTGATTTTTCGAGCAAAATCATCCTAAGCGATGAAGCACATTTTCATCTTGATGGCTTTGTCAATCGCCAAAATTGCCGCATTTGGGGTTCGAAGAACCCACATGTGATTTTTGAAAAACAAATGCATCCACAACGCGTGACTGTATGGTGTGGATTTTGGGCTGGAGGCATAATTGGGCCATATTTTTTTGAAAATGATGCTGGTCAAGCAGTGACTGTTACTGGTGCTCGATATCGCGACATGATTACACAGTTTTTTCTGCCAAAATTGGATGATATTGATGTGTCCAATATGTGGTTTCAACAAGACGGTGCCACATGTCATACAGCCCGTGAAACAATTCAATTACTGCATGAGACATTTCCAGGTCGTGTACTCTCTCGTTTCGGTGATCAAAATTGGCCTCCTAGATCGTGTGATTTAACACCATTAGACTCCTTTTTATGGGGTTATTTGAAATCACAAGTCTATGTCAACAAGCCCACAACCACCCGTGCATTAAAGGAGGAGATTCAACGCTGCACCAACGAAATTCAGCCACATTTATGCAGAATGGTCATGGAAAATTCCAACAAAAGAGTGCGCATGTGTTATTCCATACATAACCCTATCCTATGTACTTTACGAGTCAATAAAAATATAACTATCAAAAGACTAAAAACGGCGTTTTCTATTTAATTCAAATCTTGCGTTAATTTTGGGACACCCTTTATAAGAAATAAACACTTTTAAGAAATGCTACTAAAATTTCTAAAAATTGGTTTTCGAATCAAAATCTTGATAACCGAAATAGATTTTAAAATCAAACTATTTCATCATATGCAAAATATTGTTGGTAATTTTTTAAATTTTTTTAGAATATTTTAACTGATAACTTTTTTAACAATATACGAAAATCTACAAAACCTTTTAAGCAAGACAAATCGACAGACGGGATAGGAAGTTAGTAGTGTGTGTCACGTGCCGGCCTCTTTTTTACGTTTATTTTTGAAACCGCGAAATGGAAACACTGCATTTCGAAAGCATATGTTCTTCGCAAAATTTTTGCATCAACCTCATATTTCAGATTTTTTAAGTATAGCTGTAATAAAAAAATCAGTAACCGCATTTTTTGAAAGTCTTTTCTGCACATCCTTACACCATAATACATTCTCCCTTTATTTTGAACAGTTGAAATCATATAAAGTTAAATGGTATTTCGTTGGAAAAGAGCTGGAATTTGACAAATATCAAAATATTTACTACTAATATTATTCAGTATCGATTCAATTAGTGCACTTGTAAAATATTGCTTCTTTTTATTGCAGATAACTTAATTACTTGCTACGTCAGTTATAACGCTGTTTTTTTTAACTTTTTCACTGAACTTAATGATTTCATAGTAATACAATGAAAAAGACTTGAAATGATGACGTAATGCAATCGAATGCATCAAAGATCTAAAAATATTTTTAATCCAGTCCACGCTTATAGCTATAAATATACCTACATATATTTCGAATCTGATTTGGGTAAACTAGCATATACATATGTACATAGGTACATCTTAGGAATCGTCTCTGATGAATCTGAGGACATCCCACGTGTGTATAATTTGTTTGTTTTACCTACCACACCAATTCTATCACATTTCAATTTGCAAAAGAAAAACAAAATCAATTTAAAACGGAATTTAATCACCTTCAACATATCCGTTACCCAATTAACCTTTGAGGCATATTTAATGATTTGGCAAACTCAATATAAAGTGTGTGTAATCCGTCAGCTTGAAGCACCTAATTTGTCTCAAATATACATATGTACATACATACGAGTATATGGGTCTAGGTACATAATATATTTTTGTATGATTTTAAGAAGGTTGTTGTAGAGATCATCAAAACAAAACAAAAACCGTGCACAGGCACACGTTGACGGGCGCGGTGTTGTTGTTTCAAAACTCCAATATTCTTAAAAGTGTGCCCCCAAAAACAAAACTTTAAAAAAGAAATGAGGCAAAAATGTGCAATCAAAACCTAATTGAATCTTCCGCCACTCCTTCTTTGAACTACCGAAGAAAGTCCCAAAGTTTACCCATCATTCTTTTTCACCAGTTCGAGCGAGACCAAGACTAAGAACGAGAACAAGAACGAGAACGAGAACGAAAAACGAGCTCTACATTCGACAAGTTCTTCGCACGCTAAGTCCTTAAGCCTTCCCTAATGACGTTCATTAATCTAATCAGAACATTTTATTTCTCATTACATATGAGAGATTTCCATCTTGGCGAAGAAAGCTTGGGATAGGAAGAGAAATATGGTGTTGATGTTGGAACTTGGAAGTACCGGAATACGAAATATAATGTGAATATGTGTAATGGTGGAAAGTGAAGACACAAATGGATGTAGTGGGTATACCTACATATGTGACGCCGCCGTTTTCCACTTTGTTTATCAGTTAATTTTGAATTATTTGTTCTTTTTTATTTTCAGCTCTCCCCTTAGAGTAACTTTTCTCCCCGTTCCCCGTTCCCCTTTCCATCCTTGCAACCTTGCTTCTACCTAATATACTTGACAGACTAAAAATCAAGGAAAACGTTCGGTGGTGCTAGGTTGGCTTAATGGGAAAATGTTATTCCAGGAGACATTCTTTGAAAGAATAGGTACATATTTTGATTTAGCTATAAATTCACTCATTTTTGTGTATACAAACTTTTTACACTGTGTTACTGTTAACATCCTGTGGCAGTGGTAAGAACTACATATTTCAAAACACGTCTTCTATAGCAGGTATGTATGTATGTATGTATGTACGACGACGTACGTACGAGGAGAAGGAGAAAGAATCTGAAGTCAGCATAAACCAAGAGTGAGACCCAGCCTGGCCCGGCCTGGCATAGCCTGGCAACAGACATTCTGGCTTGTGTTTGGAATTTTATTATTTCTTCCACCCCCTCTACTCTCATCACACTTCTTACTCAGCTCCGTGGCCATTAAAGTCGAAAAAATAAAGCTCGGCAGTATTTTGTAAGAATATGCGGTGTATACATGCCCTTATAAGTGCCACCTTCTTTGGTGCAGCATCACCATCGACGAACACAACGAGAACGACAACGACAACGACGAAAATGCTATACGACAACGAACGACATGATGATGGCAACGACGACGACGACGAGCGACGCACGTCAGCAAGAGTATGTGGCAAGCATATTGTTGCACGTATAAATGCATATAGTGATATATGGTCCTTGTGTATAGAGCTATTGTTGTTGCACTCCGAAACAATGCTGTCGAACGTACTGCAAAAGCAATATGTGTATTACTTTAGCTTGGTACGTACTGCCGTACTGCACACTTTTCTTTTGTAGGTACTGCATTTTCATTTTTGTATTGCCATTTGTATTGCCTTTTCAAATTCGTTGTTCATAAAACTAAATAAAGGGTGTCCCAAAATTAACGCAAGATTTGAATTTGGCGCCATTTGTGCAGTGAAGTGCTGGCAACCCCTTAGTGTTATTAAAAATGGAGCGTTACACGATAGAACAACGTGTCTTCATTATTAAAGAATATTTCAAAAATAGTGAAAGCTTGGCGGCTACAGTTCGAAAATTTCATAAAAAATATGGTCGGAATAGTGTTTTAACTTCGTCAACTGTGAAGAGATTAATTGAAAAATTCATGGAGACTGGATCCGTTGGAGACGCCAAACACACTGGTCGTCCAAAAACAAGCCGTTCCAATGTGAATGTCGAAGCAGTTCGTGAGAGTGTTGCTGACAATCCAGGAACCTCCATTCGACGTCGTAGACAAGAATTGCAAATTTCAAGAACCTCTCTACAGCGTATACTCACCAAAGATCTGTGTCTTCATGCTTACAAAATTCAATTAACACAACAATTGAAGCCTAACGACCATGGACAGAGAAGAGAGTTCGTTGAATGGATTATTGAACATCAACAAATGGACCCTTATTTTTCGAGCAAAGTCATCCTAAGCGATGAATCACATTTTCATCTTGATGGCTTTGTCAATCGCCAAAATTGCCGCATTTGGGGTTCGGAGAACCCACATGTGATTGTCGAAAAACAAATGCATCCACAACGCGTGACTGTATGGTGTGGATTTTGGGCTGGAGGCATAATTGGGCCATATTTTTTTGAAAATGATGCTGGTCAAGCAGTGACTGTTACTGGTGCTCGATATCGCGACATGATTACACAGTTCTTTCTGCCAAAATTGGATGATATTGATGTGTCCAATATGTGTTTTCAACAAGACGGTGCCACATGTCATACAGCCCGTGAAACAGTTCAATTACTGCATGAGACATTTCCAGGTCGTGTACTCTCTCGTTTCGGTGATCAAAATTGGCCTCCTAGATCGTGTGATTTACAACCATTAGACTTCTTTTTATGGGGTTATTTGAAATTACAAGTCTATGTCAACAAGCCCACAACCACCCGTGCATTAAAGGAGAAGATTCAACGCTGCATCAACGAAATTCAGCCACATTTATGCAGAATGGTCATGGAAAATTTCAACAAAAGAGTGCGCTTGTGCATGCAAAGCCGTGGAGGCCATTTGTCCGATGTGTTATTCCATACATAACCCTATCCTATGTACTTTACGAGTCAATAAAAATATAACTATCAAAAGACTAAAAACGGCGTTTCCTATTTAATTCAAATCTTGCGTTAATTTTGGGACACCCTTTATGAAAAAAAAGTTTAGAGATGGCATCACTTTAAATATTTTCCATGAATGTGCACTTCCAAAGTTCCACTATTTTGTCGTACTTTGTCAAAAACGAATTTATCGATGACGCCTCTCTGAACTCAATAGATTTTTGCAATAAATATTGGTTTTAAGAATCAAAAGAAATCTACCTTGGGGCATAAGCTAACATTTTAGTTTGCTCTGGGGGCTTAACAGGTGAGGTTGTACAAAATATTAGAGATTAATGCATCGAATGATGCACTCAAATAAGAAAAAGAATTAAGCTCCAATAAAAAGTTTTAGAAGCCGTGCAAACAATTGATCCAAAAAAATAAATCCAAAAGCCTTACCCCGCTTATACAATTGTTTCCAAATTTAATTCAAGAAGAACTTGTCAATGAAATTGATGATGAATGAAGGGCTCTTTTACATCAAAGTATGATAAGTGTAGATTTTAAATTCGAAGACTATTGGAGCGCTATCTTTAATTTAAAAAACGCATTAAATGCTCCAATGTTTCCCTTTTTAAAAACATTTGTTGGGTCCAATTTATGCTTTCCGCATAGTAGTGCAAGTGCAGGGCGCATATTTTCGCAAGTAGCTTTGATAAAAAAAAAAAACTCTACTGACATCCACAATAAATTCAATTTTAATGGCAAAGGAATTAATAAGGCATAGCTGCGCTATGTAAAATTCAATAAACATTGTTTGCCTTCCAAAATTATTACTAGTTACCTGAATTTAAAATATAATTTTGTGTTGAGTCTTTATACAAAATTATTCTCGTTTTAAAATTAAATGTGTTTAAAAATTCACAAATATAAATTGAAATTAACTGCGATATTTTTATTTTATTTGTATTCATTTATTTTTGTCTAATAGTTATATAGCTATTAGCTTAGGAGCTCGCAACGTTTTTGAGCGAGAATTTTAGGTCAGTCAATTTTTTGATATGTTGTCTTACTTTCTTTTTCGGTTAGAGTCTGGACAGTCTGGCTGGCGGTAGCGGTTGTGTTTGTTAGTGCCCAACCTACCTGTACAGGTGATAATTTTGAATTTTAAAAGATTTTTTTAAAGCTTAATTTTCAATTTTCCACCTTTAAATAGGTCTCCTAAATATGCATTTATTATTGCCAGACATTTTTATGATTGTTTATTATGTGTCATACGCGATTTTTTTAATTTTTTAAATAAAAAATTAATTAAGTAAAAAAAGTTTGGGGAGAGTACGATAACTTAGGCGACAAAGTTTAATGACGGATTTGTATAGAACAGTTAAAAATAAGCATTTTTTACTATGCGAGGGGGGTCCATCTCCCCCCGTTTAGGCGGGAGGGGTAATTTAAGAAAATTATTACTTAAAATGGAAAAAAATAGTTACAAAATAACGGTAATCCTTACAGTTAAGTTTTATACGTTGTTTTAAGGCCAACATTCTGTTCTATTAGCCACTTTTTAAATCAAGTCAAATCTATGCACAGTTTTTGAAAAACGTAATTTTAAACTCAAAATTTAAGTAAAAAAAAGTTGAAAAAAAAATTTCAACTTCAATATTTCAAAACCATTTGTTTATAAATATGTTTTTTTTAATAATTTGTTGCTCTTATTAATTATTAATCAAAAACTGAAAACTAGATGATTTTATGTCTTTTAGTTTTTGAGAAAATTGAAAAATTACTTTAGCCTTGGTATATCTTAATCTATATTCGATTTTTAGTAATCTTCAATTTTCTCGAGAACTAGTAGACATACAATCATCTAGTTTTCAGTTTTTGATCACAAACAAATAAGATTAATGAATTCTAAAAAAAAAAACAAATAGTATATAATCTTAAGGTTTTGAAAAATTACACTTTCAACCATATTTTTAACTTTTATTTACCAAATTTTGAGTTTTGACTTAATTTAAAAACAAGCTAATAGAAAAAAAGGTATAATACTTAATTGTAAGTATTACCGTTATTTTTTAACTATTTTTTCCCATTTTCAGTAATAATTTTTTTAAATTGCCCCTCCCCCCTAAACGCAACCGCTACCGCCAGCCAAACTGCCCAGACTCTAACCGAAAAAGCAAGTAAGACAACATATCAAAAAATTGACTGACCTAAAATTCTTGTTTTCCAAACGTTGCTAGCTCCGGGACTATATAATATATATTTATTTTTATTATAAAAAAGTTCCTATTTTATTAAAAGTGAAATTAATACAAATATTAATGTTAAAATAAGACTAAGCAGTTGAACTAAAAGGCGTATAGATATATAAAGTAGATATGTATGTATTTAAGTTTATTTTTTGTTATAAAGAAAAATAACAATACATAAATATGAATTTAAAAAATAAATATATGCGTATTGCTTTTGTGCAAAAATTAAGCAAAATGTTTTGGAATGTACTGCTTTGGACTTTTCCAAAACGACAGCACTGCTCCGAAGAATATTTTAAGTTTGCTATACGTAGAATTTATGAGTTTGTTTGTTGCCTCTATCTTGCTCCCTCTCTCTCTAAATTCACAGGACGAAAACATTATTTTTCAATTCAACGAACCAAAAAAGAATTCAACTTTTCAAAATTCTCTATTTAATTATACAATAAAAACTAACTTGTGAATCGTATGAGAGCTGTGAGAAAAATTGAATAACAGATTCAAAAAATTATTCAATATTTCTAACTAAATTGAAATTTTCCTGACAAGTTTTTTTTAAAAAAAGAACTTTTAAAATTAAAAAATAGATATTTGGAATTGTTGGACTTTTTTAGTAAGGGGCTATGCAATATGTACGTATGCACTTATTATTCCTTCCAGGTAGCAAAAACGAGACGGGGAAATTCCAAGAACTCATCTTAAAATTTAATATTCGAATGAGTTCACAAATTCCGCTGATCTCAGATTTAAGTCATGATATTGACAGTCGTTTTTATAAATGCTACATAGAGGCGACGTTAATAAACAATGGGAATAATTTTAAAATTCTTAGAAACTTTTTAAAGCAATTTTAATAAGTTGTTAAGTTAAAAAGGTAATTTTTGTTAAATATTATTAAGAACCTCCTAAAACCGCAAACTTTTGTATGTACCCAAATCTGCACTTCTTATAGGAAAAAGTCGTAAGAAATCGTTAAACTAAGAACTTGAATATATTTTACCCAAGAAAGTAGAGTGTATTTCATATTTTAAGGTTGTTAAAACACGATTGGGACATAATGTAATCCAACGCAGATAAGTTATTCAAAGTAGGTTGTTTCAAAAATTGCCCCAGGACATAACTTGGAAGTAATGTAAATTTTGACTGAAATGTTCGAAGGCAGACACACAGAGGTCGCTACTAATATTTTAAACGTATGATTTTTAATTAGACCTAAGGAGCCGATTAAGGCTATCATATTTGATCTATATTTTTAGCAAAAGATAAATGTAATAAGATGGATTCTAATGACGTTTCACTAGCTATATAGCTGGACTTGAAAATGGCAAAGCAGCAGGTGCTGACCGAAAACCAATTGAATTTTATAAGTACGGGACAAATAACCTTATCCAAAAGGTGACTGTGTTGATGAACCATGTTTTTATAGATGCAATAGTTCCAGATCAGTTGAAGGAAGCGCTTATTTTTCCAATACATAAAAAAGGTGATACTAATGGCCAATCGAACTAGAGAGGTTTTTCCTTCCTCAATGCTATTTATATAAAATTTTCATTGCTGCACTCCAGAAGCGACTTAAAGTCTGGATAGCTTCGAAAAATCTCTTAAGTGAGTTCTAAGCTGGTTATATGTAGATCTGGATATTCCACCATTGATCATGTATTTGTGCTAAAAAGTTTTGCTGAGTCATTCCTAGCAAGAAATAAAACATTGTATGGTCTTTTTATAGATTTTAGAGCGGCTCTTGATACCGTTGATCGCGATACTCTTATTTAGAAGCTATACGGACATGGTATGACTCAAAAGTTTGGAAAACTAATTCAAAACATATACAAAGCCACAAAGTCAGCAGTTTGGACTGAAAAAATGAATACATCGAAGTGGTTTGCAAGTCAATCTGGAGTCCGACAAGGCTGCACCCTTAGTCCAGATCTTTTCGCTCTTTAAATAAGTGACTCAGTGAACAGTTTACCTGGTGGTATTGAATATCGAGGAATGCAAATCAAAGCTCTGCTATTTGCAGATGATGTAGTGATGATGGCAAATTTTTCGGAAACTCTACAAATTATGATTAAGAAGCTAAAAGAATATTGCGATCTGTGGAATCTTGTGGTAAATCTGGACAAATCCAAAGTAATGATAGCAAAGAAGGGAGGTGGAAGAACAAGAGTGTAAACGAGAAATGGTCTTATGATGGAAGTCCTGTTGAAGTTGTAAAGGAATACAAATATCTTGGAGTGTTGACCACGCGATATATAAAAATGGATAAGCATTTGCTTGAAAAACTTAAAAAGGCAAAAATTGCTATAAAAGCAACTTGGAAAAATTGCTTCAATAACAGCCAAATAAGCTCCAGCTGCAAGTATCGCGTTTTTGAAGACATTGGGGAGTCTATTCTCTTCTACGCTGCACAGACATGGGTAGGAAAAAAATACAAAGCAATTGAAAAACTTTAAAGGTTCTTCATCAAAAGAACTTTTCATCTTCCTCCAAATTCGCCAAACTATATGATAGTGTTGGAAACTGTGATTAAATTCTTCGTGTTATGCACGACATGTCAGATCACCGTCTTCCTAAAAGGAAGGCAACGCATATGCCACGCAATAGAAGAGAATGTTCTGAGGAATGGCATGACCTAGCAGAAACATGCGATATGGATCTGAATTTAAGTGCGCAGAGAAACCAAGTACCATTGCTGTATAAGTTGATCAGAAAAACAGACCTAAGATAAAGATCTAAATACGAAAAAGAAGCTAGAAGCTCGAAGCTCGAAGCTCCCTTTATCCATCAATACGAGTATATTTTCGAGATGAGAACGACAGAGCCAAAATCTCAATGATGTTCTGACTACGAGAGGAATTATTAGATCTAAATTAGGTACCACATAGAAGCAATCTACCAGTCTTATGTGATCTGTGTAACCGAAGACATAAGGAGGCTATCATACATTTTCTAGGGCAATATCCAATCTTGAGAGAGATAAATCAAAACTTATTTTTAAATGACTATTTAACAGAGCATTCATGTACTTCACTATTAAATGTGATTGATGTTAAAAAAAGTATCTTCATACGTCAAGACTGCACTTAAATATAGGTGCCGCATACAGAACGCTAATTTTTAAAACAATAAAGACTGCAAAGCCATGTTAAGATTACTTTTTTTTATAAATTTTAAATTGTAACCAATCTTTAACGAAATTAATTAATAAAATCTAATCGAATCTAATTTAAATCTGGACTTTAATGTCATGTACTGTTTTCCAAAAACAAACAATTCAGGTAAATTTATTTCGTTAGCACTTTTTAAAAATTTAAGTGATAAAATGAAAATTTTACTAAGTACCTGACTGCAAAATATAAAAAGAGGCTGGGATGCGACCCACACTGATAACTTCCCATCCCGTCTGTCGATTTGTTTGCTTAAACGTTTGTAGGTTTTCGTGTTGCGTTCAAAAAGTTGTCAGTTGAATTATTCTTTAAAATTTCAAAATTACCAACAATATTTTTCATATAATGAAATAGTTTAGTTTCAAAATCTAGTTTTGTTGAATAGATTTATTAGTCGAAAACAAATATGTACCAATTTTAGTCGCATTTCTTAATTTTTTTATTTCTTCTATAAACAAATATATACAAATTGGATGAATGAAATGAATTTGAGAGATATCGAGAACCGAACATCAATTTTTACCAAATTTGCGTACTGCGTTTTTATTTTTTGTAAAAAAAACTGTCTAATCGATTTTTCTCAAAATTTTACCATATGTTAAAAATATTATTCTTCGTTGCACATAATTTTTTTGGAGATAAAATCGTTTTTTTGTTCGTAAATTTTTCGAGGTAAATAATATTTTTTTTTCCAGTTTTTTCAATTTATAAAAAAACGTTAATTGGATTTTTTTCCAAAAATATAATTGTTTTGTATCACGTTACAATATATAGCTTAAAATTTAATTCAAGTCTCTAGCGTTATTGGTTCGTGAGATATTTAGGGTTAACCAAATTTGTAACCTTTTTTTTAAACTGGTATGTTAACAAAACCACCCACGCAATTTTCTTGAGAGCCCTTTTTGCATCTTTCTGCCAGACATCTTTCTAAAAATCTTTTATTTTGACTCCAGTAACCTTGAAACGTCGAGAAATGTCAAAATTTTCAATTTGACAAATTGGACCCATTACAATAACTTCCTATGGGAAGTTAAAAATACAAAATTTTCTTTCTTTTTTGATAAAGTATACAATATACATGAACAACATGCGCAGAACTCTCCTCGTATAGTATACTACAAATCTCGAGAAAGCTACCATTTTAGTTGAAAAAACAAACGACTTAAGTTTAAAACTAAGTCAGGTATATACATAATTATGTAGTGCTGCTATCAGGTTAGGCATAGGCAGGTTTGTATGTGAAATCAGCCCAGATGAACAAAATCTTAGTCTTAGTCTGTGTCTACCAATCTAATTAAAACTTCGATAGGTTCGTTTTATCTATAAAAGTTAAAAATACCTTTCCGTATATATTTTACCATACCTACTCGTATAATGGAAAGAAAAACCTATTTCAATATCAGAAAACACATAATTAACCAAACCAAATAAAATACTTAAACCTATGCAAAAGAATTTCAATAAAGAATCAGTTGTGTTTATTTCTTAACCCTAATTCTATGCTTCATCAGAGATAAGTTTTTAACAGAAGCCCCAAGGTTCTCGCATGAATAGATAAAGCATGTTCCACTCCAACTCCCATAAATGTGCTATACAAAATACAAAGCAAAGGCAAACAAAACAACAAAATAAAACAAAACACCATTAAACACCACTAATTCCATCAATTCTCGCAACCATCAGAGAAGTACATAATCACTTTTGGTGACATTACCGTTCCTGTAAATGGTTGTGTTTCGAATAGAATCGAAAAGGGGCCCGCAATATAATTTTCTCTGCCCTCCTTATCACTGTCAAGCCTATTGTTCGGATGATTCCCAATCGATTTTTGATGGAAGTTGCTTATAGTTCGTATCGTATTGGTATGGAACGAAATCGAGAAATTCTATACCAGCAACAGTCTCTCCATCACCATATCTAAATGTAACCTCTAGCTCGTCCACGTCCCATAACCCATAATACCAGTTGGCTCAGAAGAACCCTGGAACTGGAACGACACGCGGACGGCCGAACCAATACAAACCCGGCCTAAGCTTTGCAATATTCTCAATTAAGATTTAAGGTTGTGATTGTCGTCCGGGTGTGCGGTAGGTAAAGGGAGACCATTTAACATCAACAAGGAAATAGTGTGCCTCTGCCTATAGAACGAGCTCTGAGTTGAGTAGGCTGCCATTTAAATGAGTGTTATGCTAGCGGATTTACCGATCCTAAGCCATGCTATTGCTATAGCTCGTCGTTTAATAGGTACGAGTAGGTATATAGAAAATGGTTGGCACGGAGCGGCGGCGCGGCGCGGCGGTGGATAGGGGAACATGGGTGTGAATGAGGCTATGACGATGGTGATAGGGCGATGACGATGGCGGGCGGTGGGGTATAAATTTTGAATTAACTACCATCATCAGCCAAGCTGGTCCGGTCCGGTAGTCTAGGTAGGTATTTGTTGCACGATTTATAGGGGTGATTGGAGCTTCAGCCCCATAACTCTGCCTTGCCACCATTTACTCTGTCTCCCTAAACACTTCTAATGTTTATTTCGAGCTATACTCTGTGCGAATTTTCTAGACTTTGTGTTTTCGATTTCAACTCAAGTGATAAGGATCTTTGTGTTGCTATTTTTGGTTTAAATGAACCAACAACCAACAACTGACGACGACGTTGCTCGTCGACCACCGACCACCATTATGGCCACGCCACGCCCGCCACTCTACGCCACCCTATTATACGAGTAGCTAATGCCTGCCTAAGGACTCTAAAGAAGGTTGAGGTAATTTTATTTTTATTATTAAACGAACAACGATTTTGTGTATTTTTATATTTTTAATGAAAAGTTAGCGATTTTTGCTGTTTTCTGTTTGCTGTTGCTTTTGGCTCATCAGGAAAGAGGAATTAAAAAGCGGGCATTTTAAAAATATCCTTTTTTGTTGTTCACCCCCTTTCCTTTTAAGCCATACACCAAAGCAAAGCCAAGAATAAAACCAGTCTCGATGGAATATTTATAGCCAAATGATTTATGAGCTTACTTTCGACATCCAAAGGAAAGGAAATTGTGTGTGAACCTGTATAAATTACGAAGTAGCTATGTATATTTTTGTATAGGCCTACCTTAAAGTATGCCACCAGGGTAAATTACTAGGGGTTTATTTTTGTGAGGTTAAAATACTATGGATATGGATAATGATGGGCGTAATATAAAAATGTATCCACTTCCACTTACACACCTCCCCTCCACTCCCCTCCCCATACCTGCAGAAAAGAAAAATAAAGAAACAGGAACAATTTGTTAGTTGTTGATTGTGTGAATGCCAGCAGATGAGAGTTAATTTATCGAGGGGGCAAAGGGGGTTGAAATGGATGGCGATGGATTTAGAATTGAATTTGTTAGAAAGTGGGTGAGATCTTAACCCAAACAGGTCAAGATTTTTGAATTAGGTTAGGTTGACGTAGAACTGGGTAATAAAAACGAATTTATTATTCTTTATGGATTAAAATAAAAATCATTATTTTGTTTGCTTTTTTTGTTGGTTAAAAATAAGCTGTTCATGAAGAAGAATGCTTTAGGCCTGGGGGGGAGGGTAGAGCGTGGGTAAAGCCGAAGAAATAAATAAGGTATAGTGTAGGGTAAACTGGGGCACATTTGACGCCGGGGCACATTTGACTTTGTGATTTTCGGTTTGAACACATCCTTTAAGAAGAAAATTTGGGATGGTGAACGAAGCCTCAATTAATATAAAGCAACGTTATGAACTTCGGCAGTTTTGCTTCAACTCGTCTTCGAGTAACACGTGTTTTTTTTTTTTTTTTGATTTCGGGATTTTTGATGTAATTTTTGACTACAGGTTTGTAAGAGATTTGTGAACAAAATAAAAAAGTTTTTGTTATTGTGAAATAATATTATGATAGCATTGTTCCTAAATTATTAATATTTTAAAGCCAATTTTGTTAAATGAAAACATTAATATAAAAAAGAGGCTGGGATGCGACCCACACTGATAACTTCCCATCCCGTCTATCGATTTGTCTTGCTTAAAAGTTTGTCTAAATGTATCAATTCTTACCAAATTTGCGTTCTATTTTTTGTAGATTTTATTTTTTTTTATGAAAAAACGGACTGTTGGATTTTTATAAAAAAATTACTGAATATAAAAAACAATATTTTCTGTGAAATAAAATAAGTTTGAAGCCAATATTTTTAATTTTTGAAAAGCTATTTGAGCCGAAAATCAATTTTTACCAACTTTTATTAATTTTTTTGTTTAGGTTTTTATTTTTTGTAAAAAAACTGTCAATTCGATTTTTCTCAAAATTTGTCTTAATGTTGAAAACAATATTTCTTATAAGTTAAAATTAGTAAGAAGCCATAATCTCAAATTTTTGAAAAGATATTTAAGTCGAAAATCAATTTTTACCAACTTTTGTTAAATTTTTTTTTCGGTTTTTAATTTTTTGTAAAAAAACTGTCAATTCTATTTTTTTCAAAATATTACTGAATGTTGAAAACAATATTTTTTGAAATATAAAAGTAGTTTAAAGCCAATATCTCAAAGTCTTGACAAGATATTTGAGTCAAAACTCAATTTTTACCAACTTTTTTTTTATTTTTTTTTTAGGTTATTATTTTTTGTAAAAAAAACTGTCAATTCGATTTTTCTCAAAATTTTTCCTACTGTTGAAAACAATATTTCTTATAAGATAAAATTAGTTAGAAGCCATAATCTCAAATTTTTGAAAAGATATTTAAGTCGAAAATCAATTTTTACCAACTTTTGTTAATTTTTTTTGTCGGTTTTTAATTTTTTGTAAAAAAACTGTCAATTCTATTTTTTTCAAAATTTTACTGAATGTTGAAACCAATATTTTTTGAAAGATAAAAGTAGTTTAAAGCCAATATCTCAAAGTTTTGAAAAGATATTTGAGTCAAAACTCAATTTTTACCAACTTTTTTTTTATTTTTTTTTAGGTTTTTATTTTTTGTAAAAAAACTTCGATTTTTCTCAAAATTTTATCAGATGTCAAAAACATTATTCTTCGTTGCACAAAATTGTTTTGGAGATGAAATCATATTTTAGTCGTAAAATTTTCGAAGTGACAAATTTTTTTTTTCAGTTTTTTTGATTTATAAAAAAACCGTTAATTGAATTTTTTTCAAAAATATAATTGTTTTGTATCACGTTACAATATATAATACAAAATTTAATTCAAGTCTCTAGCGTCATTGGTTCATGAGATATTTAGGGTTAACCAAAATTTTCAATTTTTTTTTAAACTGCTATGGTAAAAAAACCACCCACGCAATTTTCTTGAGAGCCCTTTCTGCATCTTTCTGCCTTATTATCTGTATAACAAAATTTATTTGAAGTCGATATCTCTTCTGGTTCTTGAGCTATGGACGACGAAAAAAAAGTCGCGAACGTACGGACGTACGTACACACGCACGCACAGACATCTTTCTAAAAATCTTTTATTTCGGTCCTAACCTTGAAACGTCGAGAAATGTCAAAATTTTCAATTTGTCAAATCGGACCCATTACAATAACTTCCTATGGGAAGTTAAAAAAAAACATTACAAATGTTATGAAAAACCTTTGGGGCACCTTTGACTTTTGCAAAGGGGCTGATAATAGGGGTACATTTGACATTTTGATGAGAGCGATAAAAGCATCTCCTATGCCGAATCTGATAAATCTAACGGTTTCATTTTTGTCCAAGATAATTTCGAAATGGAAAGAACAGAGCTTTTAGACTATAAGCTTACAGATGATGAGAAATTGGAAGTCGGACATTATGTTCTTGTGAAATTCGGTAAAAATTCTAAGAAGCCATTTTCCTATGCAGGGGAAATTGCAGAAGTCCACAGTGACTCTACTTACACTGTTAACTATCTAAGAAAAGCATCATTGGTAGGTTAGCTTTTTTACTAAACCAGCCGTTGAAGATATTTCTTTGACTTTAAGGAGTGAAATCAAATTCAAACTGCCACAACCCACAAATCCAGCCTCAACTTCTCGTTGTCGTCAAAAATATTTATTTGACGTTGACTTCAGCAATCTCTATATTAAATAAGATATTTATAAATATTCCTATGAATAATATTCTTAACGACCTTATGGACTGATAGTTTTTAAAATGAAGTTTTATAACCTGTTATTTTTTTTTAAAGAAAGTGAATTTATTGATTTATGTTTTTTATATTGTTAAAATAGAGCGTTAAAACAATTTTTGACATTTCTTTCCATTCAAACACTAGGCGAAATAGACCCGCTAATGCTTTTTATGTATACGATATAATGAGATAAAACTGCAATTGTCAAATGTTCCCCGCGTAAAGTCAAAGGTCCCTCATGCCCGGGGCACTTTTGATAAAATGACTTTTTTTTTAAATTTAAAAAAATTGATGCAGTTCTTACAATAGTAAAATGTATCTGTGAGTCTTATCTAGAATAGTCAATGCATCTTATAAATAAAAAAGTATTGGAATTCATATATAATCTTCGGAAAAACATGACTTTTAAAAATTAAGTGTCAAATGTGACCCAGTTTCCCCTATTATAGAGTTGGCCAAGTGTTTTGTGATGTTTTAATTTTTGATTGAATAAGATTTATTTTTATAAGGAGGACTTAATAATAAGTAAAGAAACTATAAACATATTTTTATAATATTTATGCACATCTCGAAGCCTCGAACTTATTTATACAATTTTGGAGACCAAAATACTTTAAGTGGATTTTATGTTATTTATATACATATTGTTTACCTCGACTTATGAAAGAATAGTTCGACTCTTTAAGCTTTACATTTAATTAACTTCCCATGGGAATTTATTGTAATCAGTTGGATTTGCGGAAGTGAACATTTTGAGATTTCTCGAAGTTTCAAGGTCCTTAGAATCTAAATAAGAGATGCACACATATATATATATATATATATATCCTTCCACATCTAAAGAATCGTTATAGATATCGGCTTCAAATGAATTTTGTTTTCAAGATAAGAACACTGAAAGATGCAGAAAGGACTTTCGTAAAAATTAAAAATTTAGTTGATCCCAATTATGCCTCGAATCAATAACCCTAGCGACTTCACATACATTTTTTTGAAATACATTGCTACTTGATAACAAATTGGTATAAATTCGAAAATTATTATTATAAAGTTTATGAACGTTGCCATTATGTGTGAAACACTACATCATTTAAATGATCAATACGCAAATTGTTTCAAACATCGATTCCTTTGAGGTGATTTTCGACCACTTTTTAACACTTATTGGGTGGTATCTTACCTTTAACTTGACGAAAGTTAGTTTTATGTGCTCAAGAGTTAAAGGCTTATCTTCATAAGCACGGTCTTTCGGGTAGCTCCACAAAAAAAAGTCCAGAAGTGTCAAACCGCATGATCTTGGTGGCCAATTGATATCGCTACAACACATATTCGTTCGAGTTGTGTGGCATGTGGCACCGTGTAGTTGAAACCACATATTCTTCAAGACGTATTATTCAATAGCAAGCAAAAAAAAGTAATTTATCATATGACCATAACGCCCCGAATTGACGGTGACAGTCGTTCTATCGTCGTTTTCGAAGAAGTAAGGTCCACTCACACCTTAGGATCAAAGAGCCCACCAAACAGTGACTTTTTGTGGATGTAATCACCTCATTTCAAATATTTGAGGATTCTCAAAACCCCAAATAAGACAATTTTATTTATTAACATTTCCACCGAGTGAGAAATGTGCTTCGTCGCTGAAGAAAATGTTGTTCGAAAAACCGCCGTCCACCGCCTGTTGTTCAAGAACCCATTCGACATATCTACGACGTTGTCAATGTTCAGCTGGCTTCAGTTGTTGTGAGTGAGTTGGACTTTATATGGATGTAGGTGTAGATCCAAATGCAAAATACGCCATAATATGCCGTAAGACGGTCCTAATTCCTGAGAACAATGTGCAATCGACACATTTGGGTCTTCGGCAACACTTTAACTTACAGCAGTGATATTTTCAATGGTACGAACGAAGCGCTAATGTAGAAGCCTTACAATATCTGTAACCAATCTATTCTCTTCAAATTTCTTCAGAATTTTGCCATATCTTGTGTAATCTCCTCTTAAAGCATGATATTTGGCTTTGGCAGAATCACCATTTTTGTAGTAGGTTTGAAAAATGTGTATGCATTGTGCGATAGTTAAGAGATCCATTTTCGTAAATGTCACACATTCAACTGAAATACAAAATTCGTTCAAAAACTTAGTTTGACAGATATCGAATTCTCGCTCTATACTTCTGAAATCGCAAAATGGATAACCCTTTACTAATAAAAGTTGATAAAAATTGATTTTCAACTGGAATATCTTGGCAAAAATTAAATACACTGACCTTAAACTAATTTTATGTTATAAGAAATATTGTTTTTGACATGTATTTAAATTTAAAAAAAAATCTATCAGTCAGTTTATTATTTAATATACGAATCTGCAGAAATACTACTCACACAATCTCGAAAATGAAAAAATTGAAGTTAGCAATACCAATACATAGTAAGATATCAGTGTGGGTCGCATCTTCTTTTTTAGTTTTTGAGAAACGCGTCTTTTTGTTAACAACTAAAAGAAATTGTTTAAAGCAGTTTTATTTAATTTTTGTGCAAATTGTATTCGCTGTCGCCATAAAGTTCAAAATCTTGCAGAAGGGGAAGACCTTTGGCGAGGAGTTGTTAAAGTCGTTTTTACAGGGTCAAGAAAGCGTGCTAGATGAGGCACGACCTGGAAGACCATAAACATCATCATATGTTTACAAAATCAAAGAATTGGTCTTCTTAAATCATCGATTGAAGACTTACTGACTTTGGAGCACTAAAAACAATTTTTGAAAGACCATTCAGGACATAGAAAAATTATATCTTGTTTGTTGCAAAAATCTCGTAATTCGTCACCAATTCCCCAATAATTGGACCCATATTGTTATTATTATTAAACCACCGTATTTTCTCTGGCCATGTGACTTCAGGTTATTTGCTTAATTTAAGAGACCGCTTTGTGAATCAATAGAAGAGACGGAACCAACACGAAAAAGGAATTAGTTTCTATGGCGGAAAATTGGGAAAAAGTTAGCACAATTATTTTGCAACCGGAGAAGTAATTTAACAGAATGATATAAACCAATTTGCTTTGTGAATTTCAAATTCAAGAATCTAAAAAGATTAATTTAATATGATATACAATTCTAATTATTTCAACTTAAAAATAAATGACTGCGGAAAAGTCAAACAGATTTTCTAGTCTGCTAGTTTATTTATTGATATCGATTTTTTATTTATAAAAACTCGTAGTCCTAAAATTTTTGAGCTGACATTTTTAGATACGATTTATACAAAAATTGTCAGTTCATTTTTTCTTTTAAAACACAAAATCCTGTATGACACACGAATTTGCTTTTAATCTGGAATGCAGAATTCGGGGAAAAACAAATTAATTTTTAATCAATAATTCAACATGGCCTTAATGGCTAAAATTCTATCAAGTTTTTCCCTAAAAAAAGTAAAAACTAATCATACTGGAAAAACACAAAATATCAAACCTTCCTACATACATACATATATTCTATGAAAAATGTTATTATAATTTTTCTATTTTTAGATTTTTTGATTTAGTTGTTTATTCCATTTGTCAACATACTTTAACACACTGAACTCATTTTTATTTACCTAGCAATAATAATTGTGAAGAGCGAATTTAATTTTAAATAATGGTAGCATTTTATTTTCATGCAAATGATGGCTTAATGGAGGGTAAAATGACTTGGCTTTACCGTGCCACAATTCAAATCAACAAACAACCCTCGTTTGTTGTTCATGATGCGAAGGCTCTCAGTCATTGAAGCATCAGGCTTGACAGGAAAAGGCACAACGCAAATCAACACAAAGTAAGCATATAATGGTATATTTACTTGGAAAATATACAAAAGTTGATTTAATTAATGGTTTCGTTATTCACACTTGAAGTCTTCAAGTAGAGTACTTTAGTTTCTATATGTACTGTATATACATACATACATATATACTTAATAATGTTATTTTCTGCTACATATATTAATTTCAGATGATATTGTAGTTTTGAATTTCGGAGTAGCTATTTGTTGTTTTTAGGAGAGAAAAATGCAAATGAACATTAGAACACGAACATCGAGAGGGATAAAGGGGATATGGTTTAAAGCTATGGGGTTTTGGGGACTACTTCATTATTGAAAACAATGCTTTAAGTTCATGTTGTTTTTGTTTGTTTTCAAAACCTACAAACAAAAATGTGTATGACAGCTAGACGTGCACATATGAGAAATGTGTTGGGTCTGGTCATTGTTTTGTCAAAGGATTAATGCTCCTGTTTACATAGTTGACAGTATAAGTATGGAACTGCTTCCTAGTCTTGAAAAATAGGCACTCAGAAGTACAATAAAGAGGACACTTTTTAACCTAAAGTTGGAACATATTTTAGTTTTTAGATTAGTCGATTTAAAAATGTTGTTTCCTTAAATCTATATCCATGATTTTAACGTAATTTGGTTCTTTGATACCTTCGATTGACCTTGTTTTTCTCTCCCTATCTCAAGAAACACTATGCATATGAAATGTATGTATGTCTTAAGAACTTTAATCCGAAATTGAAAACTAAGCTGATTTCTGTCTGTGATATTTCAGACGCTAATTAAATTAAATTAATAATATGTCAATAATACTGTCAATTGAATTATTCAACTCAAAAAAGTAACTAAATGTCAAAAACGGTATGAAAATAAGATGAAATACGTTTGAAGTTAATATTTAAACTAAACTAGGAACCAAAAAATTCAAAAGAAATTTTGAACTTCTAAAAAATGGTACAAAAACAGTTTTTCGATCAGAATAACTTAACAAAAAGAAGATGACGTACTATTTAAACGTGCGTTCATGCGGTCGTCTGTGAACATTTAAAAAAAAAAAAGAGGCTGGGATGCGACCCACACTGATAACTTCCCATCCCGTCTATCGATTTGTCTTGCTTAAAATTTGTCTAAATGTATCAATTCTTACCAAATTTGCGTTCTATTTTTTGTAGATTTTATTTTTTTTTTATGAAAAAACGGACTGTTGGATTTTTATAAAAAAATCATTGAATATAAAAAACAATATTTTCTGTGAAATAAAATAAGTTTGAAGCCAATATTTTTAATTTTTGAAAAGCTATTTGAGCCGAAAATCAATTTTTACCAATTTTTATTAATTTTTTGTTTAGGTTTTTATTTTTTGTAAAAAAACTGTCAATTCGATTTTTCTCAAAATTTGTCCTAATGTTGAAAACAATATTTCTTATAAGTTAAAATTAGTTAGAAGCCATAATCTCAAATTTTTGAAAAGATATTTAAGTCGAAAATCAATTTTTACCAACTTTTGTTAAATTTTTTTTTCGGTTTTTAATTTTTTGTAAAAAAACTGTCAATTCTATTTTTTTCAAAATATTACTGAATGTTAAAAACAATATTTTTTGAAAGATAAAAGTAGTTTAAAGCCAATATCTCAAAGTCTTGAAAAGATATTTGAGTCAAAACTCAATTTTTACCAACTTTTTTTTTATTTTTTTTAGGTTATTATTTTTTGTAAAAAAACTGTCAATTCGATTTTTCTCAAAATTTATCCTACTGTTGAAAACAATATTGCTTATAAGTTAAAATTAGTTAGAAGCCATTATCTCAAATTTTTGAAAAGATGTTTGAGTCGAAAATCAATTTTTACCAACTTTTGTTAAATTTTTTTTCGGTTTTTAAAATTTTGTAAAAAAACTGTCAATTCTATTTTTTTCAAAATTTTACTGAATGTTGAAACCAATATTTTTTGAAAGATAAAAGTAGTTTAAAGCCAATATCTCAAAGTTTTGAAAAGATATTTGAGTCAAAACTCAATTTTTACCAACTTTTTTTTATTTTTTTTTAGGTTATTATTTTTTGTAAGAAAACTGTCAATTTGATTTTTCTCAAAATTTTATCAGATGTCAAAAACATTATTCTTCGTTGCACAAAATTGTTTTGGAGATGAAATCATATTTTAGTCGTAAAATTTTCGAAGTGACAAATTTTTTTTTTCAGTTTTTTTGATTTATAAAAAAAACCGTTAATTGAATTTTTTTCCAAAAATATAATTGTTTTGTATCACGTTACAATATATAATACAAAATTTAATTCAAGTCTCTAGCGTCATTGGTTCATGAGATATTTAGGGTTAACCAAAATTTTCACCTTTTTTTTAAACTGCTATGGTAAAAAAACCACCCACGCAATTTTCTTGAGAGCCCTTTCTGCATCTTTCTGCCTTATTATCTGTATAACAAAATTTATTTGAAGTCGATATCTCTTCTGGTTCTTGAGCTATGGACGACGAAAAAAACGTCGCGAACGTACGGACGTACGAACGTACGTACACACGCACGCACAGACATCTTTCTAAAAATCTTTTATTTCGACTCTAGGGACCTTGAAACGTCGAGTAATGTCAAAATTTTCAATTTGTCAAATCGGACCCATTACAATAACTTCCTATGGGAAGTTAAAAAAAACTTATAAAAACTGAAATACTGAAAATATTGTCACGGGTTATCCCATTTTTACGGGATATCCATTTAAAAGTATAGAGCTGAAATTCGACATCTGTAAAAGTAAGTTGTTAAAACCAATTTTGTTTTTTTCGGTTGTAAGTCTGACATTTACGAAAATGGATCGCTTAACTATCGCACAACGCATAAACATTGTTAAAACCTACTATACAAAAATGGTGATTCTGTCACAGCCACATATTGAGCTTTACGCAAGCAATTGGCAAAATTGTGAAGCAATTTGAAGGGACTAGATTGGTTACGGATATTGTAAGGTCTGTATATTATCATCGTTTTGCTCGTACCACTGAAAATATCGGTGCTGTAAGTAAAATTGTTGCCGAACACCCCCCGAATGTGTCGATTCCTCTTCGTTCTCAGGAATTAAGATTGTCTTATGGCACATTTGAATCTACACCTACATCTATATAAAGTCCAGCTCACATAACAACTGAATCCAGCTGACCATTCAGAACGTCGCGGTCGTAGATACGTCGAATGGGTGCTTGAACAACAGGCGGTGGACGGGGATTTTTCGAACAAAATTTTCCTTAGCCACGAAGCTGAAGCTGTTGGGGTTCTGAGAATCCCCAAGTAATTGAAAAGAGGTCATTAATTAATAATAATTGGGTAGCGCAACAGAGAGCCAGGGCCTATAGTGACTTACAACGCTCAACCATTCCTGTGTGAGAGTTATGTTGTCAGGGATGGAGGGGACGTACAATTTTAAGCTGAATCTTGAAGAATACGACTTAGAGAATATGTGGTTTCAACAAGACGCAGACGCGACGGTGCCACATTCCACACAACTCGAGCAAATATCATTCTAAAAAACATTTCCTGGCTTCAACTGGCTACCAAGATTATGTGATTTGACAACGCTATACTTTATTTTGTGGGGATACGAGTGTTAATGCAGATATACCTTTAGTTCTTGTATCAAAAAGTGGTCGAATATTACCTCAAAAGAATTGACTTAAATGTGTAGTGTTTCACACATATTGTCAACGTTCAAACTTATTTTATATCTGCTTTATTAAAGTTTACTTTTAAAACCATATAATGGAAAACCCTGTATGTAAGATTTTTATATTCAAGTCCACTGGGTTAACAAAAATATTGTTGTTTGTAAATTGGACAAAGCTTCTTGGCGTTTTTGAGGTTGAAATATACTCTCCACAACTGAAAGTAGATTTCTCTGTTATTTTAAACTAAGGATGATTGATGATGATGATAGCTTTGAGGTATATTATGAAGAACAGAGTTGAAAAGTATATATTTTTGTATCATGCTGTTTTCAAGGAGATCCTTGGTAAATGATTTGAATTTAAATTATGAAATACGAGGTGTATTGTGAATTCGTATTTATCTTAGGCGGATTTAAGTGTCTATAAACCAAATTCGATGTCTAGACATCATCTTTATACCGTCCGAATTTTAATTACCTGTTAAATTTTGTTGTTTTTGCTTTTTTTTAACTCAAGGAACATAAAACAATACCAAAAGGTTAGGTACCTTATACCTTAAGGTTGATATAAATTAATTGGAGAGAATATATCTAATATACATATATAATTTTCCTGTCACAGTGTTAGTTGCCATACTCCTCCTAAGATAGATAGATAGATAGATAATCTTTATTCATTAAAACGATATATATTAATTTACAATAGATAAAAAAAAATTTACAAGCAAGGCATCAGAGCCGTCTGCCGAATATTATCAAGATATTTACATTGAGAAAAAAGAGTATACAATTATGGAATATAAAATAAAAAACATATGTATATAAATAATATTACAGAAATGTGATCAACTTGTTAAATGTTGTTTTGTTAAAGTGGCAAAATAATTTAAAGAAGAAAAAGAATAGTTAACAATAAATATGTTACAAAGAAAACAATTAACAATTAGGTACTTTAAGTGATTGTTCAAAATATTTAAGTTTATTTTTTTTTTTAAACTAAAAAAACCGAAGATGGCGAAGAAATGGAAAAGTTTCGGTGAATATGGACTTTTAGTTTAGTTAAAACGGAAAAAGGTGAACTCTAAGAGATTCATGTAATGGAATATTGGGGCTTTTAGTTTAGCTAAAACAAAACTTTATTTTCTTTTTTTACTTAAATAGACTCAAATAAGAATTTCTGTAATTATTTGCATGGGAGACATAGCGTACCAGCAATTTCCAACCATACTCCCCGTTCAAAACACGTAAACATTCTTCCGAAGAAAAGAAGCTTTTATCAAAATGAAGTCTACGGATTTCTTGTAAAATAGGACAAGTTGCTAAAAAATGGTAAACATCTTCGTTTTGGTTTGAGTTGCAGAGTGAACAAATTGCATCTAAGTCAGTTCTATGTGGCCTGTAGTTGAGTTCAAGAGTTTCAGTCCGTATTTTGAATATTAAACTTATATCAGAAGCAGAAAGGTCCTCACAGAAATAATTATAATCGCCCAAAGTCAAATTAAGACGGCTATAGGTTGCTCTAGAAAGTGATTCCCTAGCCCTTTCGAGATTAGTTTTGTACATTTCCTCATCAACCATCGAAATGCAGTTGTAAAAGTTATTTCTCCATTCTTCTTTGTTGTTTGCATTTAGATTCATTGCTAAATTATATGCTGTGACAAGAGCATGCCAATTTCTAAAAGGGGAATATCCACAATGGAGTGATATAAGCAGGACTTGCTTTTGCAGATTACTATCGGGTCTATGCATAACTTTAATAAGATAGTCTGCGTTGGCCTTTAAATTTCTAACATATATTTGCGGAAGCCCGGACTCAACATATATGGCGTAATTAGGCGTGCTACGCGGTAGGCGGAAGATTCTTTTGAAAAAGTATCTTTGAATAACTTCCATATCCTCTAGAAATTGGTATCCATACACTTGATTCTCATAACAAAAGCAACTGTTCACGGTAGCCTCAAAAACCTTAAATTTCGATGTAGGGTCCACGAAGCTTCTTGAGAAAAAAATGTGACCACATCGAATTTATAGCTGATTTGGCTAGTACCAGTTTCTCTTAAATATGATTTTTGACGTTCAAAGTATGAGTGATAGTAAAACCAAGATATTTATACTCGCTGACAACTTCAATAGTGGTACCATCTAATGTCCAATTTCGTACATTATTATCTGAACGGTTTTGAGTTTAAAAATCATAATTTTAGATTTAGAAATGTTGATTTTGAGATCCCACGAATCGCAATATTGTTTAAGTTTATTTATCTGAGGCTACAATGTCACTGGGTTATCAGAGAATACCACCAGGTCATCAGCATAGAGCAACATCTTCAAAGATAAATCGCCATAGTGGACGCCTCCCGGTAATTTATTTTCAATATCATTGATAAAAAGAGCGAACATCAGCGTACTCAATATACAGCCTTGTGGAACACCTGTTTCGGTATTAAAGGATTTTGACATACATAGATATACCATAACAAACCATTGCAGCCGTGTTTAATAAAAGTTGTTCGTAGATCCGAATAAATTTGGTTGAAAGGCCAATAGCTGCTAGCTTATATAAAAGTGATCTTCTGTTGATGGTATCAAAATCAGCTTTAAAATCGACGAAAAAAGTGTATAAAGGCTTCTTTTTGTCGATAAAACGCCTGGCAACACTCGTAAGAGCAAAAATTTGATCAATCGTTGAAAGGCCAGGCCGAAAACCAGCCTGATATCGACTTATCAAATTATTTCTTTCAATCCAATTCACAAGCCTAACGTACAACATTTGTGCAAACAGTTTTCTTAGTGAGCTCAGAATTGAAATGCCTCTATAATTTTCTGGTGAACTCGGATTACCCTTTTTAAATATAGGAAATATTGTAGCCAAACGAAAGTAGCTCGGAAATTTCTCTTCTGTAAACATTTTGTTTAATAACCCAAACACACGCTCGAGAAATTCAGGAGTTGAATTCTTATAGAATTCGATAGGAATGCCATCCAAACGCGCTGCTTTATTATTTTTCATTCTGCTTAGAGATGCCAACATCTCAACCATAGTCAAAGGAGAGTCTAGCTCATCGATTGAAACATTTTGCAGAGCAAAACTGATGGAATTCTGGTCAGGATCTGGCAGTAGTAAATCTTCAAAGTATGTGGTCAGGTCGTCAACACTAATACTTAAAGACGATGACTTGCTGCGACCTCCCAAAATCCGTACATTGTACCAGAATGACTTTGAGTCCTTACACTTACAGTCTAGAAGTTTCCCAGCCGCTTTGATTAAATATAATTGCTTTTTCCGTCTACACAAATCTTTATATATTTTAATCTGTTCACGGTAATTTTCTCTGTGAGTTTCGTTGTTAGATTGTCTAAACAATTTTAGGTAAGCGAAAGACTTTTCCCTACATTTCTTACATTCATCGTCATACCACTTCGATTTTTGTATCAGTGTTGAAGGACGAAATCTGTGCGTTGCTGATTGTCTTATAAGTTCAAAAATAGAAACTGTAACAGATTCTATACATTCTGGATAACAGACCATCCGTATAACCTATAAGTTGACTTAGGTTTCGTCTATAAACACCAGCCTTGTTTTTAATTCTTGCTAAAATACGATCAAATAATGGTAACGTATTGACTGTTGCATCTTTTAGCATTGCGGCAACTTTATTGGATGGAGGCAGAACAGCTCATCCAGTATTGAAACTGCCAATAAATATTCAAAACAACACAGACGCGGTGTGCAATATACAGAAACAATCTCACCCATGGCCACAGTGATGAAACAGTGTAAAATTATCATCTGGGATGAATGCACTATGGCACACAAACTTTCGCTTGACAACGACAGACTATTTGGCAGCACTCTGTGACTCCTTTCAGGTGATTTCAGACAAACCCATGCCCTGAAACATTCTCAAAACAACTGTTAGATATATAGGCGACGGAAAAGTTACTACAGATGAAACTGGATGCATAAAATTATCGGTCGATTTCTGCACGATAATTGATTCAAAAGATGCTTTTATTGACCAGATATTTCCCGATGTACACAGACAATATACAAATCATGAGTTGCTGGCAGAAAGAGCAATAATAGCAACAAATGTGGATGTCAACGAATTAAATCTCACGTTACAATATTTGTTACCAGGATACTTGGTGCCATACAAATCTATTGATGCAGCTGTAAATTATTAAAATGAGTTTTTGAACTCTTTGGATTTAATCAGGCATGCCACCGCATAATTTACAACTGAAGGTTGGATCTCCGGTAATTTTGATTCGTAATTTAAACCCATGAAGGTTGGCAAACGGCACGCGATCAGTTATTAAAAAACAGGCTGGGATGAGACCCACACTGATAACTTCCCATCCCTTTGTCTTGCTTAAAAGTTTGTCTATATGTATCAATTTTTACCAAATTTGCGTACTATTTTTTTGTAGATTTTATTTTTTTTATGAAAAAACGGACTGTTTGATTTTTATAAAAAAATTACTGAATATCGAAAACAATATTTTCCGTAAGATAAAATAAGTTTGAAGCCAATATTTGTAATTTTTGAAAAGCTATTTGAGTCGAAATTAAATTTTTACCAAGTTTTAGTATTGTTTTTTTTTTAGGTTTTTATTTTTTATAAAAAAACTGTCAATTCGATTCTTCTCAAAATTTTATCGAATGTTGAAAACAATATTTCTTATAAGTTAAAATTAATTAGAAGCCATTATCTCAAATTTTTGAAAATATATTTGAGTCGAAAATCAATTTTTAAAAACTTTTGTAAAAAAAAAATTTGTTAGGTTTTTTATTTTTTGTACAAAAGCTGTCAATTCGATTTTTTTCAAAACTTTACTAAATGTTGACAGCAATATTTTTTGGAAGATTAAAGTAGTTTAAAGCCAATATCTCAAATTTTTGAAAAGATATTTGAGTCGAAAAACAATTTTTACCAACTTTTATTAATTTTTTTTAGGTTTTTATATTTTGTAAAAAAACTGTCAATTCGATTTTTCTCAACATTTTACCGAATGTTGAAAATAATATTTCTTATAAGGTTAAATAACTTTAGAGCCTTAATCTTAAGTTTTTAAAAAGATATTTGAGTCGAAATTCAATTTTTACCAACTTTGAGTAATGTTTTTTTTAGGTTTTTATTTTTTATAAAAAAAAAATGTCAATTAGATTTTTCTCAAAATTTTATCAGATGACAAAAACATCATTTTTCGTTGCACAAAATTATTTTGGAGATGTAATCATATTTTAGTCGTAAAATTTTCGAGGTGACAAATTTTTGTTTCAGTTTTTTTGATTGACAAAAAAACAACGTTAATTGGATTTTTTTTTCAAAAAATTAATTGTTTTGTATCACGTTACATTATATAATATAAAATTTAATTCAAGACTCTAGCGTTTTTGGTTCGTAAGATATTTATTGTTAACCAAAATTTTCACCTTTTTTTAAACTGCTATGGTAAAAAAAACCACCCACGCAATTTTCTTGAGAGCCCTTCCTGCATCTTTCTGCATTATTATCTGTATAACAACATTTATTTGAAGTCGATATCTCTTCTTGTTCTTGAGCTATATGGACGACGAAAAAAACGTCGCGAACGTACAGACGTACGAACGTACGTACACACGCACGCACATACATCTTTCTAAAAATCTTTTATTTCGACTCTAGGGACCTTGAAACGTCGAGAAATGTCAAAATTTTCAATTCGACAAATCGGACCCAATAAAATAACTTCCTATGTGAAGTTAAAAATTAATGAAAATGTTATCGAAACCATAATTCTTAATGGCAAATTCCGAGGTGGAAATATATTATTACCGCGAATCCCTATTATACTTACAGATGTGCCAATTCAATTCAAACGCCTTCAATTTCCGATTAGATTGGCATTTGCAATGACTATCAATAAGTTTCAAGGCCAAACGATGTCTGTCTGCGTTTTAGAATTGAGAAATTCATGTTTTTCACACGCACATTTATATACGTATACGTGCCGTTTGTTTGTATTGGGGAAAGATGAGATCACAAAAATTATTGTACACTCTGTTGCATTAAGGGAATGATATTGTTTTTTTTTGTTTGTAGTGTTGTCATAATTAGCGATATGCATAAATAATTTTACAGAATTAATTTTAATATATTTAAAAAAAAATTGTTTGGTGATTTCTTATTTTAATATTTTGTCACCGTTATATACCACATCCTTATACACACCTCCAATAAGTTATTTATTTCTATTAAAATATTCTCTAGAAATTTTTTATATGACAAAACAACGTTTGTTGGGTCAGCTAGTATATTATATAAAGATCGCACAGAAAATTGATTTTATTCATTACTCAATTGGAATAATTAATTATAAGCCTTAACTCAACTCAACGTACCATCGACATCAAAAATATATTTATGTAGATCCATTTATTATCTATATATTTGATGGCTTATTTAAATGAATGGTATTTTTGAATCAATTTTCATCATCATTAAAATCCTTCGCCAAAAATAACCTTTGCCCTCTTGAATTCGGTTATAACTTTAATCAACCACTGATAAATGAAAACGAATATCCTGTCTGAATATCCGTATTTGAAAAGGAATCATCCCCTTCCACTCTCCTCTCTTCTCTGCTCTGCGCTTTACCGTCTGCCGTCTGCCGTTGTCAACTAAATTGCCTTGGAGCATTGATTTTGAGAGTCAATATGCCTATCTGAGCATTGATGTACTCGTATGTATGTATGTTGGAGTACTGTACAATGTACATTTCCATTCATCCATGCAATGAATAAAATGCACTTTATACGAATATACGAATCCATCTCCAACCTACTGCCCATTTCCACTTTCAGAATTCTCTGTTCTGCAACCCCGCATCCTCGAAGGAGCAATCAGTATTCCGCGTGCAGTGCATCCTTTTGCGAAATTGAAACAGCAGTTATCGATGGAGATTGGAAATGTACGTCGAACTACGTGACGTGACGCGACTTATGCATTGATGGTTATCGTTTCGTTTGGGGGTATTTTGGTGAGGCTCGTTCTTTGCTCTCTTATTTTAGTTGCATTTCCATTTAACGTCGTCGTCGATTCAGGACGAATTATCCACGCGATTTTTAGGAATTACTATCATTTGCCTTAAGTGAACACGTTTTGATATTTATTTTCTGTTCATACATATCTACATACATTCGAGTATGCAATCCATGAGAAAATAATTCATATAGGTAGACAAAGTGTCGACATTGTGCGGTGTAGTGTCGTGTCCAGCAGTGTGTCCTTTCTTCTTCCAGAGTAGCTCCTTTTTGTATTTTGTATTGTACTGAAATACAGAGGGTACACGCAACATGTGTGTGCGGTCTATATTTCTTTTTATTCGGTCTGTTGAACAGTGGTATATCGAATATAATAACATGTGTTTCCTTGTATAATATCTTTGGGAAGAGGGAAAATAAACTACACTTCAAAGGATGCGATGCATGAAATTTATTTACGAGCACACGGACCTACAAACATAGATATATAGAAGTGAAGACACATATGAATGAGATGTCATTTGTTTCAGTTTCATTTTCAGTTTTTGTTTTTCGTTTTTTTTTTTTTTTTTTATACATATATATGAAAGGATATGAAGAGAAAGGACACTCTTGACCTAATTAGAATAAAAGTGTGGAATGTTTTCTTGTCCTGTGTGGTGGTATAGTGTGTAGGTACCTATGCCTTGAAGAAATCTTTCTGTCACTTTACGCAACACATATATATAAAGATTGAAAGTGTTTTTCTGTGGAAATCTATTAGATCATTGTGGAAGTGGAAAAAAAAAATAAAAATATCACAAAGAATACAAAAACAAAAATATCCTTTTAATATACTCGTGAATAGTGCATAGTGCGGGAATGTGGAGTAGAAATTCTATTTTCATAGCTCTGGGGTGTTTTTTTTATGATAAGTTGATGGTGATGATTAATTAAGGTTATGATGACTGAGAGAAGAGGATATACTTGCACACACTCATATTTTGTATATGTGTATGTTGTTTTTTTGGCAATGAATGAAATGTTTTGTCGTCACGCAGTCTAGAAAAAAAGGTAGGACATTGTGTAGGCTGTTATATGTAATACATATTTCGAAAAGGAATATTTCAGATTTTCTCGGAAAATGAATTGACCGAAACGACTGAATTCTTTTTATTTTTTTAAATCATTCATATTTTATTTTTATCATCATATTTTCCAAACCTAAGTTTGTTAGTAAGTATGAGAAAAAAGAGGATTTGAGTCTATTAGTCCTATGGATGGGTAGGTTCATTATGAGGGTGTAAAAGTACACCTTTATTTGGCTGTGATTTTTATATTCTCAATAAGTCAAACTTCGTTTCATGTAGAAGAAAATATACACAAGGTGTGGTGAAATTAAAAACAAGTGGGACTCATCACACCGTCTATCAATTTACATATATACATTTACTCATGTCTCTTTGTTTTTTTTTTTTAACTTGAAAGTCCATACTTTTTTTTACATATAAAACGTACGTGTTCGTTTGTGAATCTTTTTTCTTCGGCTATACTGATTAATTAATTTTTTTATAAATTAAAAACATATATTCCATAAAAAAAAGTTTTATGCATCACCGAATAACGTTTTTGACATCTAGTAAAATTTTTAAAAAAATCGAAGTGACAAAAAATAAAAAAAAAAGTTGGTAAAAATTGGGTTTCGACAAGATATTCGGCAACAATTCAATATATTGGCTTCAAACTATTTAAGTATTTTAATCGTATTAAAAGTACATATATTGTTTTCAACATTTAGTTCAATTTTTAGAAGAATTCAATTGTCAGTTAAAGTAATTTTCATAAAAATATAAAGATTACACAAAATTGGTAAAAACTTATGTTTTGTTTAAATACCTCAAGAATAAATAAAGGTAGGTAGGTAGGTATAGAAATGGCGATCTCAAGGCAACCTAGCCTGAGATCCAATATAGCGCTGTAGTGCGCCGTTTTGATACCAAAACTCGTTTGACCTGTGATAGAAAGGAAAAGATTTATAGAGAAGCTTCATAGCGATTATGTTAGAGCCATTTTGTCGCATTGAGAAAAAAGATTAGGTCTCTAATCTTTGTCTCAGATAGCTCATGCAGTTCGTGAAAGAATGCTTTCCCAAAGCATTTCATTCTAGTGCTTGCCAAAGCAGGACATTTGCAGAGAAAATTGATTATCGTTTCACTTTCTCTTTGGTCGCTACAACTGGGCCAATGTCCTGTACAAACCGCAACAATCCGGGCTATGTCTTGCCTTGGCCTGCATAGAAGATCGTTTGTACGGGTTTTATTATAGGTGGGCCATATCTTCCTAGATATAATGCACCTTCGGTTTGATTCAGTTTGGTAGATGGAAAAGATTTTACCCTTCATAGCACCGAGAGCAATGTTAACCATTTCCGCAAGTGAGCTATGAAGGGCCGATCCTTGTCTGATGGCTAGTTCGTCAGCCCGTTCATTTCCCACGATACCACTATGGCCCGGAACCCAGATCAGGGTGACACCGAGGTTAATGCGTTCAGGCTCGCAAGCTCATCGCGACATTGCTGGACCAATTAAGATGAGGATGTAGCCCAGTTAATGGCTTTGACAGCTGCCTGATTGTCTGTGAGGATAGCCGCATTTCGGTTTTGGTTTGGGCTTTGTTTAAGTATCTTACATGCCTCCCTAATTGCCAGCAGTTCAGCCTGAAAAACGCTAGCAAAGTCAGGAAGCCTAAAGGATTTAGCTACATTTAGGGACTCAGAAAAGATCCCAGAACCAACTCCGCACTCCATCTTTGAGCCGTCAGTAAAGATGGTAGTATCGGAACCTATCGACACGATGTCATCCTCCCAATCTTCTCTGGATGGGAAAATGACCTTAAAACCCTTACTAAAGCTCAAAGTAGGATTGCAGTAGTCAGTGTCTACAGAGATAATATAGGGAATCAATTTTGCTGTGTTGCTGTGACCATAGGGTTTTGACAACCAGCTGTTTGATTCCTTCAGCCTAATAATGCTACAGGAAACTACATATGTATTTAATAAAAAGGTCGATTGGTAGAAGATCCAAAATAACGTTTAAGGCGTCCGTTGGGCAAATACGCATGACCCCTGTGGTGCCCACGCAAGCTGTTCTCTGAACCTTCTTTAGCTTATCGATATTATAGGCTTTGCTAAGAGCAGGCCACCACAAAATCGAACCATAAGTTAAGATTGGACGTACTACGGCTGTGTACGTCCATAAAATCATCTTCGACTGAAGTCCCCACTTTTTGCCGAAAGTTTTGCTGCAGGCGTAGGAGGCAACACAGGCCTTCTTAACCCGTACTTCAATATTTCGTTTCCAGTTTAATTTAGGGTCGAGTATAACTCGCAAATATTTTGCACTGGAAGACAATGATAGGATTTGACCGTTGAGTCGAGGTAGCTTGAAGGGCGGTACTTTAGTTTTGGTGGTAAAGAGCATCAGTTCAGTTTTACTTTGGTTAACTCCTAGTCCACAACTAGTGGCCCAACTGCTAACTTTCTTCAAAGCTGACTCCGTGATTTCACTAATCACAGAGATGTACTTTCCTGACACCAATAGCACCAAATCATCCGCATAGGCTACCGCCTTCACTCCACATCTCTCTAATTTAACGAGAGAGATGTGGAGTGAATAAATAAAGGTATTGACTTCAAAATTATTTCATTGAATTATATAATTTTCTTTGAAAAATCCAATCGGTATTTTTCTTATAAGAAATAAAAACTTTCAAAAAACCGTACTAAAATTGGTTAAAAATGGTTTACGACAAACAAATCTCGGAAACAAAAACAGGCATAGGTTAGGTTTTGGCTTGAGGCTTTCTTCTAAGCTCAATGAAACCAGTTTGAGTTCTTACGAAACGCGATAGGCTGATCATGTTTGTATGATTTAGATCGTTTTTTAGATATAGAAGAATTTTCCTAGGTAATTCTTGCATTTTTGACCTTGAGCAGGGCATGTACAGAAATGGTGAAGAACTGTTTCCTCCTCTTCCTCATTCATACAGCTTCTGCAAAATTCATTTGAAAATACGCCTAGCCGCGTGGCGTGCTTTCCTTTTATAGACAGTGCCCGATAATGCCACCGATTATCGAGCTTATATGCGATCTCCTTAGAGATCTAGTGTAGGACAGATGTTTTTCGTGACCTGATACACATCGTTATTCCCCTGATGTTTGCCGTCTTCATAGCGTCTTGCATTAGCAATAGTTTACAAGTTGCGATTAGTATGTCAGCATTTTCCAAACGTGGTAGAATGGGTTGTGCTGTACCATTCCTGGAGAATTCATCTGCCTCACAGTTTCCTGGAATGTCTCTATGGCCCGGCACCCAGCAAAAATGAATATTAAACCGTTGTGTCATCTTCATTGGAGATGATCGTCAATTATGGACTGTTTTAGACTTTGTAGAGACAGAGTCCAGAGATTTGATAGCGGCCTGACTATCTGAGAAAGTACGGATATCAGTGATGTTGATATCACGTTTTCTTTAAGCCAGGACAAGACTACTTTTATTGCCAACAATTCCGCTACAATATGATTAGGAAGTCGGTATGAGAGACTTAATTTCAGTCGTTCAGAGTACAAAACCATCTGTATAATAGTACACTGACTCGTCGTCGTCTTCCAGCAAAAAGTTCTCGAAGGTATAGAAATCTGGAAGTTTCTGTCGAATTGCAATTGGGGGATGGTGTAGTCTGTGTGCTTTGGAATTGATTCTAAATACTTAAGAATTACGGAGTGGCCAATCCTGTTGTTAATCCACTGCGACGAAGCTTTGAGGTGAATAGCAGAGATTGCAGCTATTTGTTTGCTAAATAAATCAAGAGGTGTTAGGTAAAGTAGGGTGTCCAGTGCCGCAGATGGGGTTGTGCGAAGCGATCCGCTTATACATAGGCAAGCTCAACGTTGGGCTTTATTTATTTTTTTCGTGATTTATAGCTTTTTCTAAAGCAGTCAACCATACTGCCAAACCGAAAGCGAATGCGTGATTCGAGGTTGTAAGCACCATTTATTACCATTAGCTTTTTTGCAAGAAAGGATTTACAGTAGCTTTTTTGCCTCTTTCTTGTGCATTGCGTTTCCAATTAAGTTTTTTGTCTAAAATAAGATTCAGGTACTTAGCCTCGTCTGTAGTTCCCGTGGCATGATGGTTAGTGCGTTGGACAGTCATGCCGGAGGTCATGGGTTCGATCCCTGCCTATGCCATCTAAAGTTTTTTTCACGGACATTGCCTCTTGCGAGGAATTGACAAATTCTCCAAGAGTAATTCTTGTCATGAAAAGTGTTTTTTTTTTTCAAATTTGCCGTTTAGATTCGGCTTAAAACTGTAGGTCCCCTCCATCCCTAACAACATAACTCGCACACAGGAATGGTTGAGAGTTGTAAGTCACTAGGTCCCAGTTCTCAACGGACTGTTGCGCCACCCAATTTATTTATTTTATTTACTTAGTCTCGTCTGAGAACCTTAATTGAATTTCTTTAATATAGGGAGGGTTAACAAATGGAATTTTGTATTTCCTCGAAAATAGGACTTATTCGGTTTTGTGTGGGTTGGGTGTTAACCCAATAATGGTGTTTTCGACACTGATCATCCCATTGTATTAGTCTGTCTGAGGCATTTTGTAAGAATTCTTTTAAGGTGTTAAGGTGCTTTCCTGAAACCGCATAGGCAACCATTCTGAAACCCTCCCCATCCATCAGAATAGTTAGCATTTCATTTGCCACAAGGTTCCTGATGAGACTGGATAGTGATTGCAGATGTGTCCACGTTGTTAAAAGCACCTTCGATGTCAAGGAAAGCAACCATAGTGAACTCTTTATGATGGAGGGAGTATTCGATGGTGCGTACTAGTGTGTGTAACGCCGCCGTTTCCACCGATTTAACTTTAAAGTAGACGTGTTGAGACGTAGACAGAAGTCTTGTATCAATACTTGCCCTTAAATGGATATCAATCAATCCTTCTAAGGTCTTAAGGAAGGAAGGAAGGAAGAAGGAATGATGATAGACTTATAGGTCGTATAGATCTTAAGGGTTGACTTGCGAGCATTAACCTGCTTTGGATATAAAAATAACTTTAACTTCTCTCCATGCCGAGGGAATATGGACCAGATATAGACAGCTGATAAAAAATTGCCTCAAAGGATTGGTGCAATTATGTCTGAAAAACAGACATTCTAAACAAACTCTTATTTTATCATGTGCAAAATATTGTTCTTGACTCTAAGTTAATTTTTTTATTCAAGAATAATCCAATTGAAAATTTTCCTACAAAACCCGAAAACCTTAAAAAACAACCAAAACCTGATAAGAAATGGTTTTCGACTCAAGTATTATGAGAAACAAAAAGACATTGACTTTGACTTCAAATTTTAAAATATTGCTATCAATGTATGCTTAAACCTTTAGACAAATCAACAGACGGGCACAGATGTTAAGTTATCAGTGTGGGTCTCATCCCAGCTTTTTTATTTGGAGTTGATTTAAAGTCTCAAATATACCAACAGAAAAGGGCTTTAAATTCAACCACAATAACATTATGTGGATATATTTGTGCATATCATGTTAAAGCTTTGCATTGTTATCGCACTATATGCTGTCTTACTGTCCTGATTTAAAAGAAAAATATATATTTAATGATCTTTTTATTTTAAATTAACTTTACCCTTCACATTTATCTCAACATATAAGAAATTCATTAGAAAATCAACACCTGTCAGCTGAATAAAATAAATGTTGAAAGTTCCCGAAAAAATCAGAAGCCACACCGAGCAGCACATGATTTTTCGTTTATTTTCCATCTGATTTCAATTTTGCATACAAAATTTATTATTCCTAGAACTTAAAATACCGTACAAATATAAATAATAGAAATTCTATATATAAAGTAAATTGGCTTAAAGGAAAATTTAAAAAAAAGCATCTCATATACATAAATCTGCTCAAACGGTAAAACCCGTATAAGTGCGTAACATTTAACTCCTCCTCTCTTTTTGAGGGCGCTTATGCTTGAATTTGAGAAGATTTTCCTAAAGGAAAACAAGACTTTGTCTTTTTTAAACTGGTTTTGAATTTGAACTTACTCGTAAAAGAATTTCTTAAAAGTAAAATTCGCATAAATTATACAAAATTATATTGAATAAATTAAGCAAAATGTACTTAAAAGGTTATAGCTTTATATGAAAAAGTCCTTACAATTATAGTACCTATGCGGGTTAGGCACTTATCCTGGTTTTACTGTATTCAAGGCATGAATGGTATGTATCTTAAACACACATCACAATAATATGGAACATACACAGTTGTATGGTGAAAAAAAATAACACTGCAGATCATAATCAACTTTACGGGACAATATAATTATATTCCGTAAATCGAATACAGTATTTATTTTATCCTGTGAAATCGATTAGATTTTGAGACTTTAAATAATTATCTTAAAATGCCAAATTTCCAAGGCTTTTAAAAATTTGGTAGCATGTCGTATAATTTCTTTACCTAGCTTCTGTACAGACTTAACATCTAACAACAGGTATCGACTGCCATCAGTTCTTTACGATAGAGCAGTTTTTGTCGTAACTTGGCTTGCAACAAGACACTTCTCTCCTTGCCTGGGGACTATGGTGATCTTTCAATGTCATCACAAAACATTTATCACACAAAAACTTTAACTGTTTAAAATATTTCGAGTAACAATTCAGGTGTATTGTTTTTTGACCACAACTGTAAGTGTACATTATATGGGTTTGAATAAATTTGGTATGTTACTTATTCCTTGATATATTCATTTCTAACCTACATACTCGTTCCGTACAAAGCCATACATATTTAAGTTCCTATACCCAACCCATATACATACATACATCTAATCCAAGGAATCATCCTATTCTGGTCTCTTACAAGGAATATCCATTTAAATTTATTCATAGGTAGGTATAACATACAATAGGAAGGTAGTGTCTGATGCCATAGCAGATGCATGCGATTTGGAAAGGATCATATCTATTCTGACATCTTAAATTCTCATTCTCAGCGAAAACAGATGGTTTTTTTCTTTTTGCCATCATGTCAGCTTTACTTTGCTGGCCTCTAGACATTACCTTGTTTTAAAGACAAAACTAAAGCTTTTTAAGGATAAATGTAGAAACTTTAAGTTAATTGCTGAACAATGATAATACCTAATCAATCATCATCATCGATAGGATGTCTGATTGTAAACCTTTAGCAGAAATCCACAGTAATTAAAACAAAATTATAAATTGAGGCTGAAAGCTATTTTCACTCTAACCATTGTTCAATCCATTGATTGTAATAAATAGTAGGGCCAGCCTTACAAGCAAGGTCCAATCACACCGCCGCCGCCGCCCACTAGTTCAAAAACCGCAAAAAAGACTATTTGAGGATGGAGAAGTTGTCCATATTCATGGATTTTCCGAGCCCCAAATGTGACAATTATTAACATAGCATCCAAGTTAAAAATAGGGATTATCATTGAAGATGATTTTTTGATTAAAATCTGGACCATTTTGATTCATTTTAAGAACATAATCATCGAAGATACAAAAGTTGATGTTGATCAACTGGCTTAAGTTCAAGTGTCAAATTTTAGTCTTTAAGCAAAATGCGGTTTCCAATCATCACATCACTGACTTGTCCCAACAGCCTAAATTTTTTCACCAGTTTTACTATTACTGCTGACTTCAGAATTTTCACGATTTTCAAATTTGACTATTTCAGTGATTTGCTGGAGAGTTGTCAGTAGTAGGTTTGTTTTTACTTTTCAAATGTCATAAGATGACGGCTTCGAAAGTGATAGCTTTCAACTAGCGGCCTAATAACACTGGTCTACAAACTTACGGTTTTTTTCTGCATCGCAAACAAAACTATATTTTTAACTTCACATAGGAAGTTATTGTAACGGGTCCGATTTGTCAAATTGAAAATTTTGACAAATTTGACACGAAATAAAAGATTTTTAGAAAGATGTCTTTGCGTGCGTGTGTACGTACATTCGTACGTCCGTACGTCTGTACGTTCGCGACGTTTTTTTCGTCGTCCATAGCTCAAGAACCAGAAGAGATATCGACTTCAAATAAATTTTTTTTCTACAGATAATAATGCAGAAAGATGCAGGAAGGGCTCTCCAGATAATTGCGTGGGTGGTTTTTTTTACCATAGCAGTTTAAAAAAAGGTGAAAATTTTGGTTAAACCTAAATATCTCTAATGAACCAATGACGCTAGAGATTTGAATTAAACTTTATATTATATATTGTACCCTGATACAAAACAATTATTATATTTTTAGAAAAATTCCAATTAACGGTTTTTGTTATAAATAAAAAAAAAACTGAAAAAAAAATGTGTCACCTCGAAAATTTTACGACTAAAATATGATTTCATCTCCAAAACAATTTTGTGCTATGAAGAATTTTGTTTTGACATCTGATAAAATTTTGAGAAAAATCTAATAGACAGTTTTTTTTATAAAAAAATTAAAACCAAAAAAAAACATTACTCAAAGTTGGTAAAAATTGAATTTCGACTCAAATATCATTTCAAAACTTTGAGATATTGGCTTTAAACTACTTTTATCTTTCAAAAAATATTGTTGTCAACATTTAGATAAATTTTGAAAAAAATCGAATTGATAGTTTTTTTACAAAATTTTAAAAACCGAGAAAAAATTTAACAAAAGTTGGTAAAAATTGATTTTCGACTCAAACATCTTTTCAAAAATTTAAGATAATGGCTTCTAACTAATTTAAACTTATACGAAATATTCTTTTCAACATTCGATACAATTTTGAGAAAAATCAAATTGACAGTTTTTTTTTACAAAAAATAAAAACCTTCAAAAAAAACAATACTAAAACTTGGTAAAAATTTACTTTCGACTCAAGTAACTTTTCAAAAATTACAAATATTGGCTTCAAACTTATTTTATTTTACAGAAAATATTTTTTTCGATATTCAGTAATTTTTTTATAAAAATTCAACAATCCGTTTTTTCATAAAAAAATAAAATCTACAAAAAATAGTACGCAAATTTGGTAAAAATTGATACACACCTATAGACAAACTTTTAAGCAAGACAGACGGGATGGGAAGTTATCAGTGTGAGCCGCATCCCAGCCTCTTTTTTAAAGGGTTTTCAATAACATCATGTTTCAAAAATATGCCTTTTTAAATGGTTAGGAAAACTAAAAACGGGGTTTTTAAGGCTAAGGTAAAATGCATAACTTTTGTGATAATTTTAAAAAATAAATAAATTAGGTGGCTCAACAGTCCGTTTAGAACTAGGGCTTTTGATTTACAACTCTCAACCATTCCTGTGTGCGAGTAAAGTTGTCGGGGATGGAGGGGACCTACCGCTTTAAGCCAAATCCGAACAGGTAATTTGCAAAAGCACTTTTTATGACAAGAATTACTCTTGGAGGCAGTATCCACGAAAAAACTTTAGATGACACTGGCAGGGATTAAACCCAAGACCTCTGGCATGACAGTCCAACGCACAAATCATCACGCCACGGTTATGATAATTTTGCAAAGTGCAAATCTTTGTCTCCTAGATACAATTTTAAATTCTTTTACTATCTTATTAGTTTCTTTAAATTCTGATTAGTTATGACTTATGAGTCTATATTTGATTCTATATGAAGTTTTTGGGAAAATCTTCCATTTAATGCTTTCATATAGTTTTGTAAAATACGTTATGGAGTTAATTTTGAGTGCTGACTTCGTTTTAGAACTTTAATTTTAACTTTTTGATCAAGTTTTTAAAATAGGCGTTTTCAACATTATTTTTATGTTTTCTAATAAACTACAAAAATTGATATGATACAACAACCAAAATTACTTTCAATCCGTTGAACATTTTATAAAATACTATAAATATTTAACAGAATATCGAATAGAGGGATTATAGATTTGGAAAACTATAACGAAATAAAATGCCTTGTGTATATGTGTTTAATTTTAAAAAGTAATGTTTCAAAACCAAAATCAAAGTCTTACTCAATCTTAATTCGCTTCTATTTCCTGATGTTATGATCAAATATTTTATAGAAACAAAATTATATGCATGTGTTTTTATTTTATACTTTTGAATGCAAAACACTCCACTGTGCAGCTAGGTGGTAAATGGCAATGGCACACCCTCAAGGTTGAAAAAATATACTTTCTCAAGGGACAACACCCACATAAAATGTATGTATGTATGTATGTATGTAGGTATAATTAATTAGATACTAATACACCATAACTCGAAAGACTCAAATGAATATGAAAGAGTTCTCAGAATTATGACAACTGGCTGCTATGTTGGAAACCTTTAAAAACCTTTCAAAAATTACAGCTTGTGATTTGCTGGATCTTATCCTTTAACTTCTCAATTCTGATGGTTTAAAGTTGAGTAATTTTTTAAAATTAAAAAAAAAAATTGAATTTCCCAATTTTCTTAAAATTTTCCACCAGGGTTTCGATAGATATAAAATATGTAAAGACACCTACGCTCTTTGAATTTTTGCCTTTGGACTTAACCCTATTAGCTACCGATCAACTCGTGTATCATATAAAAATAGTTAGGTAAACGAAAAGAAATAACGAACAAGCTCACCATCACCACTCTCTATATTTACCACACGTGTGTTATATTATTGGTAATATTGCGTCAGTAATATCCTTTATTCTGATACAGGCTTAAACGATAGCCCTTTGTTCATTTAGCACTCTATAGTGACAAAATATCTTATTTTCGAAGGGAAAAAACCTACACAACACGAAAAAAGAAAATAATAACTACATCCCAGTCTCTGTCCGGCTAAAAAGGAGTAGGTTCCTACTTTACGTATGTACATACATACATATGTATATGTAATAAAAGTGATGTAGTATATCGTCAAGTGATGAAATTGAATTAATTAAGACATTAATTGCATTAAGTCTAGCCCCATATGGTTTATGTAAATAAATTGAATTTTTTCGTGAGTAAAAACAAAATCACAGATAGGTGCTTTGCCCATGCCCATGTATGTACAAGTACATACACACAAACATACATACATATGTACATGAGTAAATATATAATTTTATTTTTTATTACGCACGTTCGTTGTTCGAAAAAAGCGTACAGCTGCGGTCAAAAAAAATAGCACCACACACCACACAATACTATAAACTTTTCGAAGTGAAATATTTGATTTCCTTGTAAGCTTTTAAATACGAGTAATTGTGCAAACAAATAGTTATATTAAATTTTCAAGTGATTTTCAAACATTTGTAACACAATGAAAATTGTACCTTCTCTACACAGAACGAAAAAAAGTCATCCCATTAACTATTTTGATAGTCAAACTGACTATTTGGTAAGGAAATATTTGACTGTTAAAAGTCAAATAGTTTTTTTTTTCCTGAACACTGTTATTTATAATAAAATGATTTAAATTCATGAAAATAAAATAAATATGACTATTTAGTAGTTATTTTTCAGCCGGTTTCGGTTTTCGATTTTGGGATCCGAATTTTTTTTACAACTTAGTAGTTAATATGACAACTTTAGTAGAAGGAAATTGAAACTACGGTTATCATATTTAATAGCGTGGTACTCAATACGACAACTGCTGCAGTCAATAATACAACTGCGGTAGTCAATATAACAATTTTCGATCCATCGATTACTTTTGTTGTCATATTGACTACCTGAAATTGACAATCGAAAATTGTTCTATTGACTATTCAGTAGTCAATATTTCGAAATAAGGTTGTCATATTGACTATTTTGGTAGTCGACGACGCGAAAATTGGTCAGAATTTCAAGTTGACTATCGACGATTGTTAATATGACAACTTTTATTAACTTCCTATAGAAAGTTATTGTAATGGGTCCGATTTGTCAAATTGAAAATTTTGACATTTCTCGAAGTTTTAAGGCCCCTAGATTCGAAATAAAAGATTTTTAGAAAGATGTCTGTGTGTGCGTGTGTAAGTACGTTCGTACGTCCGTACGTCTGTACGTTCGCGACATTTTTTTCGTCGCCCATAGCTCAAGAACCAGAGAGATATCGACTTCAAATAAATTTTGTTATACAGATAATAATGCAGAAAGGGCTCTCAAAAAAATTTGTGTGGATAGTTTTTTTTACCATAGCAGTTTAAAAAAAGGTGAAAATTTTGGTTAACCCTAAATGTCTCATGAACCAATGACGCTAGAGACTTGAATTAAATTTTATATTATATATTGTAACGTGGTACAAAACAATTATATTTTTGGAAAAACATCAAATTAACGGTTTTTTTTTTAAATCAAAAAAACTGAAAAAAAATTTGTCACCTCGAAAATTTTACGACTAAATATGATTTCATCTCCAAAACAATTTTGTGCAACGAAGAATTATGTTTTTGACATCTGATAAAATTTTGAGAAAAATCAAATCGACAGATTTTTATAAAAAATAAAAACCTAAAAAAAATATTACTCAAAGTTGGTAAAAATTGAATTTCGACTCAAATATATTTCAAAAATTTGACGGCTTCAAACTTATTTTGTATTATAAGAAATATAGTTTTCAATATTTTGAAAAATTTCGAGAAAAATGGAATTGACAGTTTTTTTTACAAAAAATAAAAAATTAAAAAAAAATTGAATAAAAGTTGGTAAAATTTGATTTTCGACTCAAATATCTTTTAAAAACTTTGAGATATTGGCTTAAAACTACTTTTATCTTTCAAAAAATGTTGTTGTCAGGATTCAGTAAAATTTTGAAAAAAATCGAATGGACAGTTTTTTTTTACAAAAAAATAAAAAACCTAAACAAAAATTTAACAAAAGTTGGTAAAAACTGATTTTCGACTCAAATATGTTTTTAAAAATTTGAGATTATGGCTTTCAACTAATTTTAGCTTATAAGAAATATTGTTCTGAACATTATGAAAAATTTTGAAAAAAATCGAATCGACAGTTTTTGTACATAAAATTAAAAACCTAAAATAAATTTAAGAAAAACTTTGAGACATTGGCTTCAAACAAATTTTATCCTATAAGAAATATTGTTTTCAACATTCGATAAAATTTTGAGAAAAATCGAATTGACAGTTTTTTTTTTACGAAAAATAAAAACCTAAAAAAAAAAACAATACTAAAACTTGGTAAAAATTTAATTTCGACTCAAATAGCTTTTCAAAAATTAAAAATATTGGCTTCAAACTTATTTTATTTCACAGAAAATATTGTTTTCGATATTCAGTAATTTTGTATAAAAATGCAACAGTCCGTTTTTTCATAAAAAAATAAAATCTACAAAAAATAGTACGCAAATTTGGTAAAGCAAATTTGGTAAGCAAGACAATTCGACAGACGGGATGGGAAGTTATCAGTGTGGGTCGCATCCCAGCCTCTTTTTTAAATTTCTAGTTCAAATCAATATTTGATAGCATGACATTTATATTCTTTTAAAGTTGTTTAACGTCTTAACGATTTTTGGACTCCAACAACGATTAAAAGCAGCTTTTAGCGATAGACTAGTTCTTTATCGTTACTTGCTTTAAACCGAAACACTTCTGTCTCTGTGTGTCGGCCCAAAGATTTTCGATTAAGTTTAAGTTAAGGCGACACCATCAGCTTTGTTATCTAGAAACATTTTTTGGTTGAACCTCTTCCAGCACACAACACAATTTTGAATTTATCTGTTCACAACGCATTTATCCTTTTAATACGAGTACGTGCAACTATTTTGAGTTACCTAGTTTTATGACCGCAACTGTAGGTACATAAATATCACATACAATATGTGATGATTATATTGGATGCCAAAATGGAAATGGCTGCCTGAATCAGTAACTAATTTTAATGGAAAAATATTTTCTTTTTTATCACACCGCGACCTCCCGCCGCGCCGCCGCCGCCGCCGCCGCCACCACCAATAAAAAACGACGACGATGTGAAATGTATATAGGGTACACATGTTGTTGAAAAAGGGGAAGTAGGTTGAAAGGTTTTTCCTGAAATGAAAATGATGTGCAATGTCCTTTCAGTGAAAATGTTATTATTACAGATTGGATATTAAAATTGCTCTCTTTATATTTACACACACTTTATTTTTACCTGTGAAATAAATGTCAATTATTTTTGAATTAAATTAAAAGATACATAAAAGAAGATCAATTTCTGTAAGCAGTAGCGTGCTTTTGTATATTTATGTATGTACGAGTATGTATTTGTAAGCTACATAAAAAGCGTTGGAAATTAAGAATTCAAAATTCAATGTATTTGATATAATGTATGTAAGTAGAATTATTTTTTCAACAAAATTTGTATTTGTTTTAAAAATAAATAATTGTTTTTTAAACAAATTTAATACACATTTTGCAATATTCAATATTTAACAGATCGAAAGAAATTAACAGATGTGACACAATTTGATCGTTATATAAAGGGTTTTCCAATGGGAGCGGGTAGATTTTGGCACCCCGTGGCGGCCATTTTGTTTTGATGAAATCTGTCAAATATTTTGTGTATTATTCAGTTGTTTATGCCAAATCAGTATGACAAAATGAGTGTTCGTTAACGCAAAGGTTGCGCGCATTGCGACCATTTTGAGGTAGACGTGGTGGTCCTACAAAGTCGACTCTTCAACGTTTGTTGGCCAAATTTGAGACGACCGGTTCAGTAAACAATCAGCCAACACCCGTACGTTCAAGGAACGCAAGATCGGCCGAGAAAATCGTCGCTGTCCGTGAAAGTGTACAGCAGAACCCGAGGCAGTCTATTCTTCTCCGTGCACAAGAACTCGGCTTTTCGCAGAATTCAATACGGTGAATTTTGCGTCGGGACTTGGTCCCACACACGGAGAGAATTGAAAAATCACTAATTGCTAAATTTTAGGTTGCAATTTACGAAAATTCTTTTTTTAGTAAATCAAGACGATTTTATAAAAAAATTAATGAGAAAGTTGTAATTTAGCATTCAAATCTTCGTAAAATACAAAATTTTATAATTTGGTAATTATTATCAAAAGTTATAATTCAAACTTGTTGAAATGAAAGTAAATTGCAACTTTTGAGTCGCAATCTACTATTTTAGGGGAATAATTTAATTTGACTACTCATTAATCTTGTTTTGCGAAATGTATGCGGTGATTTAAGCATTCTCAATTCTCAAATCAATAAAATATAATCACAATATAAATATTCAAGTTAGCAGGGAAATGAAAGTGGCTACAGTTTGTCTTCTTTAAAGAATTGTAGCAACTGTATAATTCGCAGTTGCTCTATGCAGCTCGGATTATATGGAGTCTGGATTTATTCGGGAAAGTATGCGTCAAGACAAGGTGTAATGGTCATCTTCTCATGAGCCTAACCATTGCATCGGGGTGAAACGCATATATGAACACTTATGCTGGTTTATATTTTTCATGATTTTAAATCATATCTATAAGAATAAGTTTATGTTGTAAATCACTAATGAAGATTGTTGATTTTGCAAAAAAAATTGTTCTTGAATCTCTACATGATTGCTTGAAAATGGAAAGTAAATTAATCTTTAAAAGCTACAAATTGCTGCAGAAACTGTTTCAAATTACGACTCAAAAGTTGCAATTTAAAGATAACTAAGTATCAAAACTGTGACTGTCATTTGCAAACTGCAGAATAACCTGTTTCAAATTACAACTCAAAAGTTGCAATTTAAAAAAAGAAGTAGCAAAACATTAGTTGTCATTTGCAAACTAATGTATATTGTCGCAGTCTAAGAAAACAAGGGTTGAAATTTGCTACTTGTGTGTGTAGGTATTTAAAAAAACGAATCATAACCTACAAGAAAACAATTTCAATCTACAAACTCCTGCTGAAATTCACGATAAAAACAAACTTTAAATTGATAAAAATTGATATCAAATTGCAATTCGCTGTTTGAAATATTTGATTTCCTCGGTCGAATTATTGCTACTCAAATGTAGTAAAACATGATTTTTGAGTGTCAATATCTTCATTTTGCTCATTTTATGAAATTGCAAACAAAAAGTAGCAATTTACTTATTTCGAAGCCAAGGTCCAAAACTGGATTCATTTTTCGTGATTTGTAGCTTTTTTTTCTTGATCTGATCTAAGAATTCTTTCCGTGCACCCATACAAGATCCAACTGACCCAGGAGCTTAAAGTTCATGACCATATACAACGCCGTTTGTTCGCTGACTGGGCTTAGAATCGTTTATAAGAGGACCCCAATTTTGGCCGAAAAATCATCCTAAGTGACGAGCTGCATTTTTGGATGAATGGCTGTGTTAACAAGCCATTAACATAACAGAGGTTATGTGAATTGACCACCAAGATCATGCGATTTGACCCCGCTAGACTTTTTCCTGTGGGGTTTCTTGAAGTCGAATCGCAGGTTAATGCAAATAAACCACAGGTGAACGTAACACAGGCCATCGCTTAAATTTAGCCGGATCTATAGGTGGAAGAGTTATTGAAAATTGGACCACTTGGATCCATGCCACCGTTAAAGCCGAGGTGGGCATTTGAATGATGTCATATTCCACACTTAATGGCATACATGCGCCTTTCAAATAAAAAAAAATAATTTTGTTAATACCTCAAATAGCCCAAATAGTGCGTTTCTTGAAAATAAGTCTTGGCTGTACTCAAGTTCTAATCGTGACACTGGTACACAATGCTTACTTTCATCATTTGGTGAGCGCAGACGATTCAAGCGCTAAGCTGATGAGTATTTTACTCAAAGATTACGTTTACAAGTCCATTTGACTTAAAAAATTGAAGTTGAAGGTGCAATTGCATTTGAGAACGATTTTGGGAGAAACATCATCTTTTCTCAGAAGGTCATTATAATCCGTTTTCAGATACGTCAACAAACAAAAAAAATATATAGCATCTGGAGTTCGAAAAACCACCAAGTTGTTGTCAAGAAGCCAATGCATCCACAAAAAGTTACAGTTCGGGGGGTATTGTCTAGTGATGGAATCATTTTACCATTTTTGTAGACGTATGTATGGACGCAGCCGTGTTAACCGACTTTCTTTTTTCGGTTGAAATTGAACTTTTGGATTTAAACGACATCAGGTTTATAAAAAACGACGCACCATGTCACAGCTCATGTCATAATCAATCTGTTGCGCACCATATTCCCAAACAGTAGCCGTCATATGGCTTTGTCAATAGGCTGCCAATGAGCAGCGATTTGGCCCTTGGAGACTTTGTTCCGATGTTATTCCAACAACTCCAAAACAAACAATTCAAGTACTTAAGATCAATATCATTTAAGAAATTTATTATAATTACATATATATCCCGAGTTCATAAATATGGACTTTTAAATTTCGAGTTAGAGAATGCGATCCCGCGAAGCCAGCCGCTTGAACGACACGCACGACGCACTTTATGTTCCATAATTAATTGTGGAATATTTGCTTTTACTTATTATGTCATAATACACCAACAAAATATAACTATTGTATTCACTTTAGATTAAGAAGATTTTGTTTAAGTTTTAAAAACTCAAAATTACCCCCAAAAACGATAAAACCTAATTACACACTTAATATTTTTAAAACATCTACTTATCGTTAATTTACCTCCAGCCCCGAAGACAAAGCAATTGAAATTTAATACAAAAACTATCATAGCGAAAATGATACCACTTCTTTCAAGAAAATATCTAATTATCAGATTCTGAGTTCATAGAAAATGTAACAAAACACCTCTGGCATTAATACCAGTTAATTTATCAACCATTTAATTATTATTATTTAAGTTATATTGAGTTTGAAAATTTACCTTTAAAATGAAAATTGTAGGTAGATTGATGAAAATTATTTTTCTTTTGAAAGAGACTATATATACATATATGTACTTATATATTGTGGGACAATTTTCTGTCCCTTTGTTTTCTTTTTGAATTCTGTCTGTAAAGATGGCGTGGCTGGCGGAGGCGCGCGGCGGCTATTCAAAATCAATACCTAAACCTTAATTATACAGACAATTTACGTCACATCGTTATTTTTTTAATATTTTCGTCGCAAGTATTGTATAGAGTTACCTTAGTTGTTTTTTGATGTTGTTGTTGTTGTTGTTGTTGTATTGATTTGATTTTCTTCTTAGAAAATCTGTGTGGTGCTAAAGATGCAGAAGGTAGAACAACCAAAAACAAACCTGCTCAATTCTTTGTAGTCGTTTTTGTTTTCCATTCAATATTTTGTATTTTGCTCTAAGGGATAAGTATTGGTTTTTAAGTGCAATATTAAATCTGCATCATTTAAACTTTTGATTAATAATTTATAATTACTTATTAACTTCCCATAGGAAGTTATTGACATTTCTCGATGTTTCAAGGTCCCTAGATTCGAAATAAATTTTTTTTAGAAAGATGTCTGTGCGTGCGTGTGTACGTACGTTCGTACGTCCGTACGTCTGTACGTTCGCGACTTTTTTTTCGTCCTCCATAGCTCAAGAACCAGAAGAGATATTGACTTCAAATAAATTTAGTTATACAGATAATAAGGCAGAGAGATGCATAAAGGGCTCTCAAGAAAATTGCGTGGTTGTTTTTTTTTTACCATAGCAGTTTAAAAAAAGGTGAACATTTTGGTTAAACCTAAATATCTCATGAACCAATGACGCTAGAGACTTGAATTAAATTTTATAATATATATTGTAACTTAATACAAAACAATTATATTTTTGAAAAAAAATCCAATTAACGGTTTTTTTTATAAATCAAAAAAAAACTGAAAAAAAATTTGTCACCTAGAAAATTTTACGACCAAAATATGATTTCATCTCCAAAACAAATATCTTTTCAAAAACTTGAGATTAAGGCTTCAAACTTTTTTTATCTTATAAGAAATATTGCTTTCAACATTCTGAAAAATGTTGAGAAAAATCGAATTGACAGTTTAAACAAAAAAAAATAAAAACCTAAAAAAAATTAATAAAAGTTGGTAAAAATTGATTTTCGACTAAAATATCTTTTCAAAACTTTGAGATAATGGCTTCTAACTAATTTTAACTTATAAGAAATATTGTTTTCAACGTTCGATAAAATTTTGTGAAAAATCAAAGTGACAGTTTTTTTTACAAAAAAAAAAACCTAAAAAAAAACAATACTAAAACTTTTCAAAAATTACAAATATTGGCTTCAAACTTATTTTGTTTCACAGAAAATATTGTTTTCGATATTCATAAAAAAAAAAATCTACGAAAAATAGAACGCAAATTTGGTATAAAAATTGATACACATAGACAAACTTTTAAGCAAGACAAATCGACAGACGGGATGGGAAGTTATCAGTGTGGGTCGCATCCCAGCCTCTTTTTTAACATTAATAATTATCCTTGAGCTTTGTAAGTAAACAAAATCAACATTTTTAAAGTATTTAAAACAACAGATAAATATCCATTAAACCCAACATTAAAAGTATAATTTATCATAATTTCAAATAAGCTTTCAAACAGCTTCAAAATGATAAACAAATATCATGATATCATAAGTTTTGTGCAAGTAAACAAGAAACCACATGGTTCAAAAATAACGGAACGATTTATGTATGTACTTTTAAATTAAATGTTCCGCATAAGGCTATTATAAACTCACAATAAAGGTAAGTTATCCTTAACTCAAGGATTTACTTAAAAACAGTAGAATAATCAAATTTCTATTTCTGAGTCGGCTTATTACCTTCCAAGGAAGTGATAGTTTGGTTTTACTATGCAGGAAGTCTTAAAACACAATCTTTGAAAACAGAAAAGACGCCATAAAAAAATTTTAATTAATTTTAATAATAATTTCTTAATTCGTTATATTAAAAAAAATAAATAAAATAGGTGGCGCAACAGTCCATGAAGAACCAAGGCCTAGGGACTTACAACTCTCAACCATTCCAGTGTGCGAGTAATGCTATTAGAGATGGAAGGGACCTACAGTTTATATGCCGAATCCGAACGGCTAATTTGAGAAAGCACTTTTCATACTCTTGGAGGATTTGTCAATTCCTCGCAAGAGGCAGTACCCGTGAAAACAGTTAGGTGGCACAGGCAGGGATTGAACCCAGGACCCCTTGCATGACAGTCCAACGCACTAACCATCACGCTACGGGTACTACAATTCGTTATATTGGAGGATAAAAAATAGTCCTAGTTTTTAGTGTATGTACGTCTAAATTTTTAAATCCAATATCGAAAATAATTGGCAAACCATAATTCTGAATTTGGTGCATTTAGAAATTTTCTACATCTTTGTTTTAGGTTTGGTACGGGTACTTATTTGAAACAAAAGAGATTTTGTTTTTTGATTGAGATTAAATGAAAAGTAAATGTTGGTAAAAAGAATTCAAAAATGTTTTAGCTAATTAAAATGTAAAATTTCTGGATAAAATAGATTAGACGAAAAGTTTTGGTCTTGGCAATCGAATTGCACTTCTTCAACCGGTTTTTTTAGCCTTAATTCAAATAAAAGTTACTCTTTGATTGTTTGGTTTTTGAGATATTACTTTTTAGAAATTGAAAAAACACATATGCAAGACTTTTTGAGACTTTCTCAATTTATAAAGTAGCTTTTTTTCGATTGAATTCGTGATGTTTCTCCAAATTAATCAAATCAAATCTTTGATATTGTTTGATATCACGTGTCTTAAATTAATGATAAAGAAACGGTGATCCATTTGTGATAAAATGGTTTTTAACACAAAAAAGGCAAAATGAATTGAAAGTAAGTTTGGCCTTGTAACGAATCTGTCTTCTAAAAAAAATTTGTAATATCAAGTTTTTGAAACACATTACGAAGCAAAGAAATAATGTTGATTTTTAAAACAGATAGTTAAAAAGAAAATACAAAATAGAAATCAGTCCTTAAATTAAAATTTAACTCCAAAATATATTTTTCAAAATTATGAAAAATGAAAATGTTTTATTCAAGGTTTGCTCAAACCTTCATAACTAATGAGATTTTTCAGAAACTAAGTAAGATACTTAAATGATTAAAACTATATTTTCTAGATACAAAGATTTGTACTTTGAAAAATCATTAAACAATTTATTGTTGAAGCATATTTTGAGCTTTAACTTAGCCTCAAAAAAACCGTTGTTATTGTCTTAAGCATTTTTAAAGGGTCGTCTTTTTAGAACCTGATGTGAAAGAAAAATTAGGCAAGATTCGACAACAGATATCTTATTCCTTTGAAAAAGTAGCTATTATTTTTTCGACCAACAAAAGTTACATAAAGAACAAATAAATTTAAAAAATATGTATTCGTCTTATAGTGTTAGGATTTTATACATTAAGTTAAGATTTCTGATCTTTGTGTGAAATAAATAAATTATTTTCTAAGATTAATGTATGTGTATTTCTGTTTAGGTACTGAAAGCTTTGAAACAAGTTGAGAGCAAACGATTTGTGAATACTTGTTTTTACGAGTAGTATTGAAAAGTTGGCTGTGTTACAGTTGAAAGGATTGTGTTTGGATAACTTGAGTCCTTATGATATCATCAATCGATCTTATCTCACTGATTTGTTCAATTATTTTTCTTTTACTATTTGACAACATTTATATTCGGACCGTTTTATTTGAATAATAGGATGACGATTTTCGTTTTTTAATACTCGTATTATTCAAAAATATGTTTTGACCCACTTTAAACTATATCGGCTTTGGCTGTACAATTTTGTAAGATGGCCTTTACTGAACTATACCTTCACTTAAATCGTAGTATATAGTGAAAAATACTTTTCACAAACAAATTCATGCGATCGGGTTGTGATTTTTAGTTTTATATTGTTTATAAGTTCAAGGAGTGAGCGACTGACTTCCCGCTCGCTTTTATCCTTCGCGTCGCAGCAATTTGTTGAATGTTTTGTTTGCATTTGTATTTTTCGGGTGAATATCAAATTAAGAGAACAATGGTGGGTGGTTTTTCTTTCGTTTCTTATAATAATTTATATCCCTCCCGCGGTAGCAATGGCGATATTGTTGTCGTCGTCGTCGTCGTCGTTTGGAGTGCGAAGGAGTCAGAGTTAAGTCAGCATCAGAAGCACCATCACCATGCCAGTGTTGGGCTAAAATAGAAAATGAAAATTAAATGAAAACAAAACTGGGACAGCTTTCTCCACAAACACCAATGTGGCACCTTGTCGTTGTCCTCATCGTCGTCCTCGTTCTCGTCTTCGTCTACATCTTCATAGTCGTCATCATCGTCATCATCGCCATAGTCTATCTTTATTTCGTCGCACTCTATCCTTGAATTTCGATTAGTTTATTGTTTATGTTTCTCGTGAATGCTGAACCAGCCATTTTGTTCTTTATTCATAATTATTCCACCCACAAATTTGTCTTTGTGTTTTTTTAAATTCAATAACAATAATTTATTTTGTTGTTGTTGTTGTTGTTGTTATTGTTTCTTTATATCAATTTTCAGCTGGGTGTGCATGATGTACTTACCAACCTAACCTATTATTAGGAATATGAATAGAACTGTTAGGTCAGGTGTCTGATGTCCTCCGCATAAATTTATTTCCTTAACAAGTACATAAATACTTTTGAAATTGGTTCGGTTCGAATTGAAGTGTGTCCTTTTCTTTGATACAAAAGCTCCGCACTTCAAAAGATCGTTGGGGTGTTTAAGTGGGTCAAATTGGTTCAATAATAATTTTGACGCAGGTTAATAGGTATCTGTGTACTGTAGTGTACAGTGTATACTGTATATACGAGTAATCCTCGTACTACCCAATACTATATATATGGCATAAGTACCTACTTGAGTCAAAAGTTGTTCCTTAAATTTATTCAGAAAATCAATAAATATCCTACTGTGAATGTTGTTTATTGAATTGAATTTGAAACAAATTGAAATAAGTAGCTTCTTCGTTATATTGTTTGTATCACTATCTTTATACATATATAAACATAAGGGTATGTAGGTAGATATTACGAGTTGTTTGTAATATTTGTGTCTTCTAAGAATTCTAAGAAATTACATCCGGGATGTTAAAAAGGTAAATTATATTTATACATAATATATTCCTTCTTACCGATTGTGGGCTCGTCACATTTTGATATATGCATGTAGGTATACTATACATACGTAATAGGTGCATAGTATCTATAAGCTATACCTTCCTACACAATAAGCGTGTTTAAACTTTAAGAAACTTTATGTACATAAACAAATACAAAAAAAAGATTGAATATATGGAAACTTGAAAAACAGATAAATATGTATATTTTTTTTAAGGGAAGGTTGCTATTGTTTTAAATGTGTGTACCTTTGTATATACATGACAATTATGTTATGCTACATATGTATGTTTTATGTATGTATATGTTTTATTGAATGAGACCTGTCAATACTATTTTTCCATACAAAAGTTATTCGCATGCGACATTTAATCATGATACAGGGTTAAAATAATAACACAAGTAATAACATTAATAAATTGCTTATTAATTATTATTAGCAACGTTTTCAGCAAATCTTAATCGTTTTGTTGACTTCCTATTGTAATTCGTCACTAAAAAGTCACTAGACCAAGTTTTCACTGACTGTTATTCCACCTTTTTAATTTTTGTACGATAACTTAAACAAATAGTGACCTATTAATATCTCATGAACCAATTAGCCAGTTTATATTTTTAAGATCTCAGAGATTTCTGTATTCTCAGAAATAAAAAAAACAATAAACTAACTAACTAAATTTCTCACTTTTGCTATAAGAAATCTGAGAACTGAATTTTTATGATTCGATTTCTAAAGAATTCAAAATGGAGAAAAAGAAATGCAAAGCTGATTTGGTTGATAGGTAAGAATGAATACTGAATTGTGTTTATATTTCGTTCAGCTGATATATCTGAAAAAATTTTCCAGAAATCAAAGAAATTGATTTCAATTTAATGTTATCTTAAAAGCAATGACGCCGGGCGTAGAGAATTAGTATACATTTGCAAGCATTTAACAAAATACAGATACAAATATGTATTTACAGTGGTGGCCAAAATAATAAGAGTGAAACCGATTTTTTCCATTAATTTGCTAAAAAAGCTTTTTTTGTTTTAATTCCAATGAAAATAATACATATACATATGTATGTATATTTTTCAGAAATACTTCTTCTCCCTGATTATACTATACATTTTCTTCACATTCAATAACAAAATCCTGCTCAATAAGTTTTTAGGTTGATTTTTATCCTGACCAAAAAAAATAAGAGCGTGGAACACAATTCACTTAAAAATTTAAAAAATATCAATTTAAAGGCTATTCTTTATGAGTTTTAGTATATGGGTCACCTCTAAAGTCTTAGTATTTTATAGGATGTCCTTTTTTAGTACCGCATCTCATCTTCTTGGCATAGAATCGATGAGTTTTCGGTATGTTTTCACAGGTGTAGAATACCATGCTCTTTCCATAACGCCTGTTGATTAGTGTTTCTTTTTTTTTTGTCGAGACCCTTTTCTTCAAATCTTTCCAAAGATTCTCGATAGGATTTAGATTCGGAGATTGGGAAGGCCATTGCAGTACCTGCACATTATTTTGCTGAAACCACCTGGTCACCATCTTAGCCGTGTGCTTGGGGTCGTTATCTTGCTGGTAGGTCCACACTAAAGGCATATTTTCTTCAGCATATGGAAGCATTACATTGTTTAAAATGTCCAAATAGGTTTTCTTGGTCATATTATTTTTTATCCAATATATATGTAGGACCTACTCCAGTATAAGAAGAACAACCCCAGATTTTTATGTTGTCGCCACCGTGCTTCACTGTTTTTATGGTGTTCCTAGGGTTCAGCTCTTCATTGTTCCTCCTTCTCACATAAAATCTACCATCAGAACCAAATAAATTCATCTTGGTTTCTTCACTAAAAAGAACATTTCGCCAATTTCTGCAAGTCGATTGTGAAAGATTTACTTTTGCAAATCGTATACGCTGCTTTACGTTCCAAGAACTAAGTAACGGAACCTTTCTCGCAATTCGACCATTTAAATTTTTATCCTGCAAACGTCTGCGGATTGTGCGAGAGCTGATATCCAATGATAGATTTGCTTTTATACAGCTTGATGTTGTTGATGTTGTTTGTCCAGCAAAGCTGTGTTTTTTTTTGTGCACCCTCTTTTTTCGGTGAAATTTGTTGGTAGACTTCGCTCCTTTAACACCCTAGCAACAACACATTGAGATCGGTGAAAAGCATCTGCAATGAAACTGTATGTTTTGCCTTGATCTCTTAGTTGGAGAATTAGACGGCGGTGTTCCTCGGAGCAATGCTTTCCGCGTCCCATTATTTAAAAAATAAATGCACTTTAAACACTTAAACACAAGTCTAACGGTAAATTTAATAAATAAAAAGTCGGAATCGGAAGTGAAAAAGACCAGTAATAATGCAATTCTACACAGCACTCTTATTTTTTTGACCATTGCAAATCTGACATTTGTAAGTAAAACTAACGGTACATTGCAAGTGCCCATGATTAATGGTTGGTAGCACTGGAAATGTTTTACAGTCAAGTCAAAGAAAATCCATAATTTTCTCCAGTTAAAAAGGTTTAAGGCATAGATTCTATTATAAGAAGAAAACAAAATGATCCACTCTTATTATTTTGGCCACCACTGTATATAAGCTGGCATGTTTTATGATCAAAAAAAGAAATTAATTGCAAAATAGTTTTACAACACGAAGAACGATGTGTTTGACATCTCACATTTAAAGAAAAATCCAATCCAACTTACAAAAAATAAATAACTACTACAAATTAATATTATAGTCGAAAATTTTTTGTTAATGTTTATTTATTAACTGCCCAACGTTTCCAATATGTTTTGAGAAAAAAGCTTAAACTTCAATTTTAAATTCAAATATTGCATAACTTGAGAAAATGTTGTTTTTCGAAAAAATGTCCGATAGCTTTTTACTGAACTTATTGTATATGAACTGTAAGTTTCTTTTTGATTATGTAGAAGAAGCTTCTCCGAATTGAATCTAAAAGATTTTTTCAATTTTTCATGGATGGAATACTTGAAATTTTTTAAATTTGCATATTTGTAGAAAATAAAGGTAGGTTAGGTTAGGTTAGGTTGAAGTGGCTGTCCAAGATGGAAACGGACGCACTTAGGCCAGTTTGATGGCCCATTGTGATACCACATGAATCTTGAGGTTTCTTCCTAAGCTCAATGGAACCAGTTTGAGTCTCTTACGAAACGTGAGAGGCTGCTTATGCCGATATGATTTAGATCGTTTAGATCGTTAAGGAAGAATTCTCCTAGGTAATTCTTGCGTTTTCGAGCCAGAGTAGGGCATGTGCAGAGAAGATGAAGAACTGTTTCTTCTTCTTCCTCGTCCATACAGCTTCTGCAGAAGTCATTTGAGAATACGCCTAATCTCATGGCGGGCGTGCTTTCCTATTAGACAGTGTCCGGTTATGACACCTATTATCGAGCTTATAAATAAAGGTAATTCGCGTAAAATATTTTCCATTGATTGAATTATAAAAAAAATAAAACTTTTTAATACATTGTTTAACTTGAGATTTTTAAATAAGTTTCTCAGCAATCAACATAAATCTACATATTTGTATACATTAAATCGTCAAAAATTCAGTTTATTTTAATCATAATTCTTACAATAATAATAATAATAAATTATTATAATGAAGGATTTGTTAAACTTAAACAGAAATTCCTATTTACTTATTTGCGAAAATGTGTTGGTTTTTCACTTAACATTAAGTTGGATTAATTTTTAACTTGTTTTAAAAAAAGTAAAGTTGTTTAATTGTACTGGGCGTATGAGCGTTTGTTTTTTTCTCGTATTTAATAAATAAACAAGTGTTAATATTTAATAAAGAACTAATTAAATCACACACACATTTAATCCCAAGACACTAGAATGTATTTTAAAAAATTGTTAAGGAAATCATTAAAAATGATTGTACTTTCAGTTTGTAGTAGTTTTAAGAAGATTATCCTTAACATTTATTTATTAAAATGCAAGTTTGGTAAAAAATTTAGTTTTTTTAATTTTCTTTATTAACATATAGAACGATGATAAATTTAATTTTGATTGTATATGTATGATCATAGTCATAGTTTTGAGTAAAATAAGTCAGTTAAAGTAGAGTCATTCGTATTGGATCAGTAAGTTAAAGTTTTAGATTTATGTCTGTAAAGAGTTTTAAAAAAAATAAATTACGTGGCGCAACAGTCCATGAAGAACCAGGGACTAGTGACTTACAACTCTCAACCATTCCTGTGTGCGAGTAATGTTGTCAGAGTTGGAAGGGACCTACACCTACAGTTTATATGCCGAATCCGAACGGCTAATTTGAGAAAGCACTTTTCATGACAAGAATTACTCTTGGAGGATTTGTCAATTCCTCGCAAGAGGCAGTACCCGTGAAAAAAGTTAGGTGGCACAGGCAGGGATTGAACCCAAGACCCCTTGCATGACAGTCCAACGCACTAACCAGCACGCTACGGGTACTAGCCTGTAAAGAGTTTTGGTTTAGCTAAAAAATAATACGGTTTCCGAATGTGTACATAATCATACCTTTTTTTAATAATATCATAAAAAAGGGAAGAGCAATACGTTATTTTGAAATTAAGTGTTAAGAGTGCAATGCAATTAGTCCATTAGTTTGTCAGCTTGTGTGTTTTGCTAAAAAAGTTGTCAGTTGAATTATTCTAAAAAAAATAAAAATTACCAACAATATTTTAAATACAATGAAATACATAGTTTGATTTCAAAGTCAATTTTTGTTAACGAGATTTTTAGTCGAAAACCAATTTTTACCAAATTTAGTGGAAGAATGAAATTACTTTGAAGTCAATATTTCTAATGGTTCTTGAGCTTTGGACGATGAAAAAAACGTCGCGAACGTACGGACATACACACGCACGCACAGACATACATCTCTAAAATTTTTTTATTTCGACTCTAGAATCTTGAAACGTCAAGAAATCAATTCGACAAATCGGACCGATTAAAATAACTTCCTATGGGAAGTTAATAATCCAAAATAATTTTTATAAGTCGAGACATTAACGGATTTTATTTATAAAACATTGAAATAATCAATATTTTTCTAAATTGCTTATTTTAAAAATTATTTATTCTTTAAATTTGAATTCACGGTAAAATTTATCGCAATTTACATCTCTCAAAAATGTTCCGATCCCTAGGCCATTGTGCCATTCCTTATTGCTTATTGACGTTTAAAAATATTGTAACTTTTTTCAAAGCTGCATGAAGTGTTTTTATAAATATTGTTACCAATATAATAAAACAAAAAAACTTTCGTATTGTAAACTGTTTCGCTATTAATGAGGCTATTGTCTGGTCTGAAATCTATGATATAAGAGAATGGAATTAGTAGTGAATACCAGTCACAGAAAAATTCAATTAAAAACTTAATTTGATTAATTATTATGTTTTATTTTATGCAAACAAATATTTGCTTCCACAAAATAAGTTGGGACAGAAACATCTTTTTTCTTTTTCTTCATCTTTTTCTTTTTATCTTTTAAAGTTTTTCTGAATTTAAAATTTGAAGTTTTAATCATTTTCTAAATCCATATTTTCCTGGGACTCAAATTAATAAAAAAAATTCATCTTATATTGTATTCAGCTAATATTGGAACAAGCGCTGTAGTTTGAAGTATTGTAAGTGATTTTCTGGGGGTGCCGTGAAGTAAAGTTAAGTGAAATAAGGCCACATTTCAAGAATCGGCCTTATTTTACTTTTGTGAAGTGTAATAAAACCAATTTTCAACAATTGAATTTATTATACTTAAACAAAGTGAAATAAAGTCAATTTGGTTCTATTTCACTTTTAACAATACACTCAACCTCGCACATACCCCAAATCCTGTAGTGTGTCCAAGCAGTGAAGTAAAAATAAGTTGGTCTTGCTGAAAATTTGCTTTATTTTACTTTTCTTATGCACTTCATAAGGCAACTTTTTCAAATTTGTTCTTATTTTACGGCACCTATTCTAGGACGTAATGAAAACAAAACTGTTGAAAAACACAATTTATTTTTTCATATTTGAAAATACGTGAAATACCTATTCAACTGTTTGTTAACACAAAGTTGTAAATATATTTTTATCTTTAAATCATGGTTTCTATTGATCTTCGTTTATTTGTAGAATTCCTTAGGCCTCAAACTTCAACTGCTTAAGATCCTAACAAAACAAAAATTTTAAACTGGAATTTGAAATCCATAAATTAAACGAAAATCTAAGCCCATTTTAAAGTCTTAATATTCCATTGAATCCTTCACAAACTGAGGTACAATGTTCACTGCAAACTCTGAAATTTTAAAATTTGTCAAACCCCAAAAAACCAAAAAATACCAATTTCATATGCCTTAAATGACCAAGTTATCATCTGTGTTAAAAGAAGGACAACCTCTAACAAATTTTTGTATAGAATAGACGGATAACTTTTAATTTAATTAAATCTAACCAAGAACTATCAAAAATCAATTTAAAAATAAATGTTAATAAATGTTCTGGTTGGGTGACATATCTTCTTTAATAACTTGCAATGGGATTTAAGAAAAGGTATAAACTTCTATTCAAGTTATTGGCATCCATTTTTAAAGCTAAGTTTTTGAAGTTGCTCAAAAAATAAGATTAGTTCAATCACAAGACAGCAGATAAAGCAGTACAAAATTATTAAAAAGAATGATCATAACTGATACCAAGGTTTTCAGGATAATATGACGTCTGAATTTTTAATATTTCAAATTAAAACGTATTGAAATAAAAAAGAAATAGTATTTTACTAGTTGGAAGAGTTTTACAGTCAGCCCTATCATGAATTCCATCGTAATCGGAAATTTTTACGAATCCCGAAAAACTGTATTATGAAATCCGTTCGTAGTGGAAAACATCATACAATTTTGCATTGCGAATAACGGATTTCATGGTACAGTTTTTCGGGATTCGTAAAAATTTTCGATTACGATGGAATTCATGAAAGGTCTGAGTATTGGAGTAGATTGTATATTAGGTATTAAACATATATATAGTTCCCTAAAAATAATGGCTTTTGTTGAAGGGTCCGTTTATCTTGTAATATTTTTGTTTGTAAATATTTAATACCGTGGCCTGATATGTAGTGCGTTAGACTGTCATGCCAGAAGTCTAGGGTTCAAACGCTTCCTGTGCCATCTAAAGTTTTTTTCCACCGTCCCTTCTGCGAGGAATTGGCAAATCCTCCAAGAGTAATTCTTGTCATGCAAAGTGCTTTTACAAATTAGCAATTCGGAATCTGCTTAAAACTGGAGGTCCCCTAAATCTCTGAAAACATTACTCATCCACAGGAATGGTTTGAGAGTTGTATGTCACTAGGCCCTAGTTCTCAAAGGACTGTCGCGCTGTTGAAAAATAGAAAGCATGATCTATTCCTTGACAAACCTACGCATTTAAATTAAGTGTATTTTCAAAACAACTTATAATTCAATTAAAATATCTAACTGTGATTTAGTTTTAAGCATACAAATCTAACTTAATTTTGTTAGCTACTGTTCTGCATGTTCTGTAGCCGATATCATCGACTTGCATAAACTAATCAACTACCAAAAGTGTTGAGTATTTTGTATTTGTATCATTGCCGTAAAATATTTTAAGAAATTGATTGCAAAATTCTGTAAAAACGGCTAATTACTATATTTTGGTTGATTTTTTGCTTTTATTTGCAAACAAATAAAGGAGAACTCACCAAAATGCCAAGTTTTTATATATGACCATAAGAGTTGGTGTTCATTTTCAAAACGAAGACAAACCTTGAAAATCTAATGTGACCAAAATTTTGTAAGTTAAAAATCCAGTCTTCTTTTTCAGAAAATTTTGAATAGTAAGTAGGTATTACATATATCATATTATATTTAACTGTTAATGAATTCACTTTTCAATATCCTTCATATAAGCTCAATAGAGTTATCGTTAACTAAATAAAAATTCAATACTCTCATGAACTGTTTTGTGAAAAACACGGATTTAAAACATATTTTATTATGAACAATTTCTTGAGTGGCCCTTAACTTATAAGAATATGTAAATGTATACGTAATCATTTTCCATTCACATATGTAGGTATAATATTATAAAGGACCCTGTGGAGTTGATGGTGTTTCGAGATACATTATAAATGGAATTGAACAAAACAAACAAAACTTGACACACCCACTTCCAAATGTAACTAAAGGTACGGTTATAATCAAAAGCAAAATAAAATTCTCATTGTTTTGAAATTAAACAGAAAACTCAATTCTTTATAATTTATGTATATACATATGTATGTCCCCACAGTAAGTTAAAAAAAGGCATAACAATTCCGAAACGGTTAAGATTTATTGAAAAACCAATGTTGCCCGACAGCCCATGCACCATAGCAGCACAAATCTTGTCCGTATTTTCACGTTCAATTAATAACGCATATGTATCAGAAAACCACTTGACTGTGAGAAAGCAAGTGGACAGGAATAATAGGGAAGACGAAAAATGTGTGTGTGTGTCCCTGAAGGATAAAGAACAACGAAGGCAGAGCCAAAGGCAAAAAAAATTTAAACTTTTAAAAAATGTTAGTAAAAAATATAACATACCAATTTGCGGCACATCGTACTGTCGTTGTCCTCTCGCCGTACGTAACATCAACTGGCTGGCTATGCTATGGGTAACGGGTGGTGGAGCTCCAATACCGCTGTTTATCCCTGAACGCTTACTGTTAGTGGTGCGATGTAATAACTGTTGCTGCTGTTGCTGGTTTATTTTTTGGTGTTTTTGTTCCTGTGGATTTGCCAATGATGGAGGGGCGCCGCCGTTGTTGATAATTGCTGCGACAGATGAAGAGGAGGAAGAGTCGACAGCTTTTGAGCCTTGTAATGATGGTTGATTTTCCAGGTTCTGCTTATGTTGGGTTCTTTTCCGTTGCATTTTCTTTTGTATTCTAACGTCGAGACTACCAGAGCGACGGTTTGGGCCATCGAGCTCATCAACGACTTCATGGTTATCGAAAAGTTCTTGGAGTCCTCTTGAAGGTGGTTGAGCATGAAAATGTGGTCCGGAAGAAGGCTGCTGATGATGGATTGGTGGGTATTTCCGGTACATGCCTTCCCCGCGATTGAAGATGTCCTCCATAATTTCATAGCTACCATCGTCATAGCGATGATAATGGTCGGATTGGGGTTTTTGGAAGTCCTGGAATCCTCCACCACCACCATCACCTCCATCGTGACCGTCATCATCGTCTCCGACAAGGAAATACGGTTCACGTCGAATAGGGAATTCATTGTCCTGCAACATCGTCAGCGACGAAGCCGGATAATTCGGAACCTCCCCATCAGTATCATCGACTGTCATATGCAAGCGTCCTGTGACTATTGGGCGCCCCCTTCGTCCTCCACCCATGAAGAGCATTCGCTCTCGTTCTGACTCCGCTGCCGCCGCCATTCGTCGATATGGGTTGCTGACATGGTGCTGAAGCGTTCCACTAACGCTAATCGGTGGAACTAATACACTTCCGCCGCTACTGCTTTCAGCAGAGCGATCATTGCTCAGATGGAGGGATAGAGCACTGCCAATCAGGACACTCACGCATATAAGGATCTTGATTATCATCTTCATTTGATCACTTGGTTTGATTTAGGAATTGGTTGGTATTGTGGTAGGAATTTTGTTAAGGTAGTCAATTCGGCAGAACGGTGAAGTTTATGCAAATGGAGCGTCCTTCGATTTTGCTTTTGATGAAGTCCTTTCAATCTTTATTTCTCTATATGAACTCAATTACACGGAAAGTGTTTTTCAATGCGAATGACGAAGGAACTTAACATGTTGGTATAAGGGAGTCTGTATAACTCTATGGATTTTTATATACGTTGTATTTTTCTCCAAACTATCTTTGTATTTCCCCAAAAGGTTATGTGAAAAGGACGATACTAATATAACCAAAAATCAAAATCCAAATTTCGTAATTTAAAAATTTAAGGAAAAACAAATTAAAGATAACAAAAATTACTATCTAAATGGACACAATTCCAAAAAGTATAAATAAAGAATGTAACAAGGAAAAGGATCAAAGGACACACACTCGCGGTACACGATACAAATCCACCTGTTTTTGTATATTGATTTCGGTAACCGGAAATACAATGTACCTTATAGTAGGTAGGTACCTATGTTTTTCAGTTTTCAAACAGAAAAGGATTTTATATTTTTATTTTAAAATTTTTTCAACCTTTCACAAGGATTTCTTTTTAATGTTTTACTAGTTTTCGCAGATTTTATTATTTGAATGTAAAACACTTTGTTTCACTTAAATTTTCATCAACCACTTGTTTCTTCGAAACTTAGTATGTAAGAACTTCTATGAACTTGTAGGTATACATATACACTGAACAATACTGAACAAATATATCCTTTCCAAGGACCCTTTTTAATATTTTTCTTCAAAAAATATTTTTCTTTTCATAAGTAAAATTTATGTTTTTTTTCCACTTTTATGAATCACTGTATCCTTATTTATTTTGTTTATTTATTAAATGTTATAAATATAAGCCTTGAGATTATTACTTTATCCGTTATAAATGGCTCGCTCGGTCGTGAGAAATCCTTTTTTGTTCGCGAAAATCTTAACACTGAATGGTATCGAATGTTCGTTCAGAGTTGTGCTCCACACTATAATACTCCACACACCACAACAAAATAACGGAATTGTGGAGCATAAAAGAAACCAACAACAAAAATGATGGAAAAGAAAATACTTAACGCAAGTCGGAGAGGTTAGTTGCACTACAACCACCCTGTTGGGGGGCCAGCCTGGCCATGACGCGACTCTGCAACGGTCGTCAACGTTGTCGTTTTTCGTTGACGTCCCGTTTTTATAGGGCAATTTGTTATTGTTTAACGTCGATAGGCGATAGTCGATATTCGTACCACACTCTAACTTCTTGTCACACTCCTCTCTTATATCTATAGAGTACAGACACTTCTTACAACAACAAATACCGATTGGAAAACCGCTGGTCAAGTATAAAGTAAGATATTGTTCGTTCTTCGTTCTTCGTTCGTTTTCGTTAAGGGATGAATCGCGAATGATTTAACGTTGGGCACTTTCGGCAGGGATATCCCTTTTCTGGATCTACACTAGCTTGCGAGTTGTTTTTACTAAAATATTTGTTCTTATTTCCTTTTGTTATAACAATTCGTTCTAATCTAGCTCTGCTCTTTCTCTCTAGAAAAATTGTGCGGCTTGGTGCTGCTGATGTGTGTACCCGCAACGACGACTGCACAACACAATGTCGCCGATGGCAGGCAAAAGGATATTCTCATATCCTTGCTTCTGCCGGTGGTTTTGAGGTATTTTCACTCTCCTCTCTTTTGCTCGTTTATGCGAGAAACGGGAACTTCTTTTTGTTGATGTTGTTGTTGTTGTGGGCTATTCTTATTCTCTCTTTCGCTTCTCTCTCTCTCTCTCCGTCTCTTTCTCTACTCTCTGTTATCTATTTTTCGGTGTAACTTATAACGGTGTGTTGGAGGATATTGTGTGGGTGTTGCTCATGGTTTACTAATGGAAAAGTTCATTAGGATTCATCTCAATGGTTCAGTGTTCAATGTTTAGTGACGACAAAGCGTGCATAGGTATTTGTGAATGGTTTGCATCGATGACAACATTTTTCGGAGAGTCTTCTTGATACTCTCCGTTTTCATTTCCATTTCCATTTCCATCTCCACATCCGCCGCTCCCTCACTCACCCAGTAAATGTGTAAAACAAACGGGAAAAACTTGAACCCGAAGCTCCAATACCCAAGTCCCAAGTCCCAAGCCCCACGCCTCAACCTTTTTCCATCATTCTATACATTGTAAGTATATTTTTGCGCATGTCCTTTGACAATTGACTTCAACCGTCTGAGAGTTTCGTAGATTCCCCTGTTCAACCGATGTTTTTATTTTGGGGGAAGCTTTTACGGTTCGCATCAACCGAGCCGTTGACTGTGGGTGCGCCTTCAGCAGCCGCCCACGCTCAATTGTGACGTAAGCCAGGCACTTTATCGAGCGGCGACAACGTCGGAGACGACAGCGACGACGACGGCTGGATTTCTGGTACTAGGACTGTTTCTACTGTTATTGCTATACTGCTGCTGCTGTTTCTGCTAAAGTGCTCGACCTGGCCCTCATTCAAAAAGGATTCTCCAATTCCAATTCCAACTACGACAACCGAACTGTTACGAAATAGCGCGTAGTATATAAAAGAAAGAAACTTGTGGCAAGCCCAGCGGGAGCAAGGTGCAAGGGAAAATTGCTATTGCCAGTCAACTCACCAAAAGTATTGTGTATTTCCCCAGCATGAAGATGGAGAAGGTTTTGTAGTAGGTAGTAGCAACAGCCGTTTATGAAGCAGCATTCATGGAAGCTCATCACTGAACTACCTCACTACGCTTTAGTGGAGAAAGGATGCTGTTGGTTTCGTTTGCTATTGCTTGGCTCACAACTTTTGCCTGTTTAAAGTCAGGCCTTGTTTTTTTTTGTGTTGTGTGTTAGCAGCTTTTGTTAATTTTGTAAAAGGATAATAGGTATGTTTGCCAAAAAATTTCTTCGAGGATATTTTCATTCTTTTATGTAATGAATGCTTCGTACCTAAGAGTAGATACATATACATACATATATTTTTGTATTCGTATATATGAATGAAATGCTTATAGTTTAGTTAGAAATTTATAGCCTTGAAGGTTTAAGTTTTTTCTAAGAAAATGTAAGGTTTGTTGCCGTGAGGAAGATATGCTGATGTTTTTTTGATGAGTCTAATGTGCATTTAGTGGAGTCTTGAAATTTGAATGAGTGAATTTTCAGAAACTAGATATGTATGTATGTATGTAAATCATCATAATCTTTAGTTGCTAGGAATTGGATCGTTTTAGTTACCTACTAAAAGTTTGTTTTGTTCAAGGTCTATAATGTTAGTTCTTGAGAAATAGATATGATGGTTTGTTAATCGTAAATATGAATTTTAAATTAAATTTGCTATAATTTCTGAAAAAAAGAAGTGAATTGATAGGAATAGATAGAATTACTTCGAAATCAAAGTTACAACTATAGAGGTATAGTATACAGAGCTCCAAATCATTTTTAATTTTCATAAAATCAAACAAAATGAGCGAAAATTAGTTAAGCTTAAACTAGGGTGTCCACAACGTGTTTGAAAAAAAAGAGAACATTTTCAAAAATTTAAACTTCTACTGTTATACTCCCCCTGCTCACCTCACCATCATCCAAATAAAAGATATGATCAAAATGTTCGTTTCATAAAAATATATATTTATAAAAGAAGCATTAACTACAAACTAATAATAGCCGTGTTTTATTATCACCATGATCTGATCCGGATCAGATCATGATAATAAAACAGCATTGGATCATCATATTTTTTGTTATTTAAAGTTTGGTAGCAGTGTCAAATTCGTTCTTTCAAAAGTGACATTACGAAGCAAAACAAAAACAAACACATACCGAAAATGGAAGTTCCATAACTTTTGAAAATGTTTCTGCAAATCACCATTGCAATCTCAAACTCAAAGCATCCAGGAACGCTCTGGTCTCACATGTAATAACAGATTCTTTTTGACCTTTTAATAAATGTGACACTTTAATAATTTAATTTAGATATTACTAACAATTTATTTGAACATCTTTTCTCCCATTTGTGCTGCAGCTTTCACGATTTTATTTATATTTTTTGACATTTAAAGCAGGGTTGCCCAAAGAACATTTTGCTCAATGATTTTTTTTTGTTCCTTTTTTTTGGGAAAATAATACCCATAAATTATGTCAAATATACATTTTTTTGGACTTAATTATTTTAATGTCACCAATTAATATCTAGTTTTGTTAAAATATCTAATTATTTCATGGATTATATACCAAATAAATAAATATAAAGCTTCTCGCTTTCTATTTAAAAAATATTTTATTTCAGTCAAATGGAAATGTGTATATGGCAATACAGGTTTTATTTAATTTGTTTGCAATGATACCAACATTTACATGTGAAATTACAATGATAAAGCGCTCCTTGTTGTGAAAAAAAGAATTATATTTTGGATCTCAAATTGAGATCCAAACACAAAGCTGGATCTTGTGTTGTTGTTGTAATGCATGTAAATCCAAGATCCGGATCAGATCATGGTGATAATAAAACGCGGCTAATAATAAATAGCAATAAATAATAATGATTAGTAAAACTTCAAGTAAATAATTATTATATATTTCAAGTAGATTATTTTACATAAATATGTTAATTTTCTTCCTCATCTGAGGATGTATCATACTTTTGGGAGCCTCGAATTTGATCTAGATATTTTTTTTTTCATTTAAAAAGGTATCATAAAACTTATTGCAGCTTAAATCTTTTAAGTTGTAGGCAACTAATAGAATCGATTTGATTGTTCCTACTTTTAAACGATCCCGTTCCGATATCGTCTTCAAATCCTTTTTAATTAAATTATTTAGAATCGATTTTGTAGCTAGAGGAAAAAATGTTGATCATATCTGTTCTTTAAAATAGTTTGAAGAGAATCTAAAACCATTGAATTATTTCCTTTTCTAATTCTATGGCTTTTTCATTAAACATGAAAGCAAGTGAATGTACAAAGTACAAAAAAGCTTCAGATAAATCAGATTGAAAAAATGTTTTTAAAAGAACAGGACAGTTTATGTTGGATTCAAAGCAGGATACACTTGAAGGATTCTATTAATTGAGGGAAACAAAGACAGCCATCTGTGCTCTACTTCAAGCGAGGCGCAAAATTCTTTTAGATTTTCATTTCTTTCTGCCACAGCGACATATCGTGCTTTAAGAACAGATTATGGTTTACATCAAAATCGTCCAACTACGCAATCAATTGGCAAAATTGTGAAGACATTTAAAGAGGCTGCATTGCCTACAGATATTATAAGGCCTGTGCGTCATCGTTTCGCTCGTTTCACTGAAAATATCACTGCTGTAAGTGAAAGTGTTGCCGAAGACCCGAAGTGTCGATTCCTCTCCGTTCTGAGGAATTAGGACTGTCTAACGGCACATTATGGCGTATTTTGCATTTGGATATATACCTACATCCATATAAAGTCCACTCACACAACAACTGAAGCCAGCTGACCATTCATTACATTGCATTACACACTACTCAGCACATAAATGTACAGAGTAGAGAACACAGCACCTTGAGCGACTAGACTATGGGCCTTACCAATAATCAAATTTAGTGACGACTTAAATATTTAAGTGGACTCTAAATAATGAACCATACCAATAATCAATTTAATAGTCAGACTAACGCTAAACGTCACTCTAAATTTTAGAGTAGAGAAACGCGCGTTTAACTTCGTGATTAAGTGTAAACGTCATGTTTGTGCTGTCATTCCGACAGTTGGTAGCAAAAGAAATCTTTCTTTTATCTGTTTCAAATTTATTTTTGGCCGTGACCGTGACCGTGTGCTCATAAAAATAAACAAAGTTAAAAAAAGGTAATTAAAATAAACAAATAGATTAATTTCTTTTTATTTAAATATATAAGTAAGATTTCAATTTATTTCAGAGTAAATTGTTATGGCAACGAAGCGAAGTCGGTCCGTTAACTGGACACCAGCAATGAAGGAGTTGCTGGTTGAAGCAGTGAAGTCCTTTTCAATGACAGTGGAGAGTAAACTGAATGATGAGAAGACGCTCAAATTTTAAAGCTTGGCAGAGCATTCAAGAAATGTTCAATGCCACTGGCTATTGCTTTACAGCCAAGCAAATAAGGGAACAGTGGAATCGGCTAAAAACGCAAGTCAGGAGCAAAATAAGTGCTTTCAGTCGGTCTCAGAAGGAAACTGGTGGGGGAACACCCCCCAAAGAACCTTCTCAACACAATTGCTCACTGATTGTTGTGAAATGTTGTGGCAGTCCCCTGAAGTAAATAATTAAACGTTTCAATGATCATTTACCGTACATTTGAGAGAATAATCTTATTATTTTAACTTACCGACGTCCTTCTGATATGAACTTGCAGCCAAATATCTGATTGCTGTTAGTGCTATAACATCTGTTGAAATTGCCCCACCTCTGTTGGAAAGTGGGGTAATATCTGACCGGACAAGATCAATTATGAACCTCGCAGTGGACTTATCAAACCTTAAATTGTTATTTTACAAAAATGATTTTTACTGGGACAAAAAAACCTTACTTGTAGTGCCGAAAAAAAACTTTGTCGTCATAATCAGATCTATCCTTTTTCTGTAAATTTTCCTTCTTCGGGATTGTGACACCTCCTCCAAAATGTTGATATCATTAATAATATTTGCATCGTCGGAACTCATAATTAATTTGTAGGTACTTTTAATAGTTTCACTTAAAAACTTTTATGCTGACATTTCATAAATAAAACAAATGTCATTTCGACAGCAGCTGTCTGTTTGGCAACAAATGTAATAGATAATGTAATAGAGCACAGTTTAGTTAAAGACGTGTTTAATTTGGTTATTGGTTAACAGACAAATAAACTCGTCTCTAAAGTTTAACGTGGCGTTTATCTAAACGCTTGCTTAGTCAATAATTATTGGTAAGGCCCTATATAAGGTGATAACAACACAAGATATTAATACAAGACAGGACAGAAGAGAAAGAAAGAACACATGACAACAGCACGCGGTAGGTTTCGAGACGGTCAGTGACTAGGCCGTTGCCTGCAGACAATTCAGAACTACGTAGATACGTCGAATGGGTGCTTGAACAACAAGCGGTGGACGGTGATTTTTTGAACAAAATGTTCTTCAGCGACGAAGCACATTTCTCACTCGGTGGGTATAATAATGAACAAAATTGTAGTATTTGGGGTTTTGAGAATCCTCAAGTAATTGAAGAGAGGCCATTACATCCACATAAAGTCACTGTTTGATGTGCTTTTTGGCTCCGAGGTGTGATTGGACCTTACTTCTTCGAAAACGACGATTAAACGACTGTCACCGTTAATTCAGAGCATTATGGTCATATGATAACCTACTCCGTTTTTGCCTGCTATTAAAGAATATGACTTGGAGAATATGTGGTTTCAACAAAACGGTTTTATTGATAGAGACATTTCCTGGCCGCGTAATTTCTTTTCGTAGCGATATCAACTGGCCGCCAAGATTATTCGATTTGACACCGCTGGACTTTTGTGTTTATGCAGATAAACCTTTAACTCTTGAGCACTTATAAACCAACATTCGTCAAGTTATGGCTATAAGTTATTAGGCGGCATAATATGTGTCAAAAAGTGGTTGAAATGACCTCAAAAGAATCGATGCTTGTAACAATTAGCGTGGTGGTTATTAAAATGATGTAGTCTTGCATACGGGAGTTAGCACCCCTACCTGTTATTTAAAACTGGCAATCTCAAAAAGAATAACTATCAAGGCCGATGAAAGGTGGAACCTTCTTGACACCTGTGGCACTACAAGAAAGATCTGGCCCTGTTTTAACAAACAAATAACGGAAAGAATTATGGAGCTACACAAGCGATCACTTCGATCTCTTGTAAGCATAATCACCGGACATAATCTGTTAGGTTATGATATGAAAAAGATGAGAATCAGTTCAGATGATCTATGCAGAGGATGCGCTGACGAGTAGGTGCATGAAGACACTTCGCACTTTCTGTGTCATTGTCCCGCGCTTGGCAACTATTTCTTCGGGGATTTAGAAGAACTCTCTAGTACGCCAAGTACTAATATTCTGAACTTCGTCAAAGCCTCTAAACTAAATGGCTTGACTAACTGAACACATAGGTTTTTCTTAGTAGCTTGAGTAGCATTAGCAATACTCACGGGTATCACAATAGATCTGTATTGATCTAAGTGTGACGGTAAAGACATCAACTGTCAGCCCCTCAACCTAACCTAACCTATACGGGAGCGGGTCAAAATTCTGTGTTTTAAAATACTGTATGGTCAAAAATCTTTAATATACTGTATGATACTGGTCATAATACTGCAAGCTATTCTGTATTTCAAAATACTGTATATTTAAAATACTGTATCACAAAATGCTGTTTTGTCAAAATACTGGATTTCATTATACTGTATGGCATTGGAAGTTTTGACAGATCGATTAGTTTTGTGCAATATTGTTTATGCAATTTTTGATTATGATAGGAACAATTTATGTTAAAATGTTAGAGATATAAAACAGTTAGGAAGAAAAAAATGAGAAAGAAAAAATGTAGTTTTTATTAATTCAAATACTTATGAAATATCATAGGAACATATGTACATATGTATGTACGTTATTGTTGTATTGTATTTCAAAATTCTGTATATAAAAATTCTGTATTTCAAAATGCTATTAATAAGGCTGACAAATAAAAATCGTTGTGCGCACTTTTTTTCATTATGAAAATGATTTTTATTTTTCAGCCTTATTAATAGCATTTTGAAATACAAAATATGGGTTGGGATCGAAATACTGTATTTAAAATGCTGTATCTCAAAATACTGTATTTCAAAATACTGTATGTACAAGATACTGTATGATCAAAATACTGTATCTCAAAATTCTGTATTTCAAAAATCTGTATATCAAAATTCTGTATTTCAAAATGCTGTAAATAAGGCTAAAAAATAAAAATCGTTTTGACAATGTTAAAATGTGTGCACTTTTTTCAACAGGGTTTACAACAGAACATATTTGTCAGTAAATAACCCAAAAATTTATTTGCCACACCTTATATTATTACATTTTTAGAAATGTATTGACTTGACGTGGAACACCCCACAAAATGTTCGACCGTTTTTCCAAAAGTCCTTGTAAAATGCAACTTGTCGGAAAGTATGATATCTCGCCACAAAATTGTTGTTCAATACAAAGATGCCCCAAAGCCTTCAAATGATACGAGATTTGTGTGCAGAATTATTCTCAATTCAGTAGGTATGTATGTGAAATATTATACTATTCAGATTGATGGTAAATTGGTGTTCGTGCTTTACGAATGAATGAATGAATTAAGTTTAAAGTTCCTAAGTGCACTGCGACCTTACAAATCTCGTGTGCCTCCTTCTAGAATTGGATGAGATTTCCCAATTGGCTGACAAAATGGCTATGTTTTGATTATCATAGTTTCTTTCGAGATTGCATTCAGCGCACTTTGTAGTGGCATTGAATTCAGCTTAAATAATGCTCGAGGACTGTCCCATTGATTTTATTATACTATTTCAAACCCATTTTTTTGCAACTTGATTTTTAATAAAAGTTATATTTTTTTATCTTACCATCTTTTGGGATGTCGATAATATTTGTGACAGGGAATTTCGGAATGCGGAGTATTTGCCTGTAGCCAATACATTTGCCATTCCCAGTGCCTTCCTTATACCGAGTCTCATTATTATTCCCTTCGCAGCACCACGTAAAGAGGAAATAGGTGAAGGATAGGTAACTTGAATTTCTGTGGTGGGGCAAGTTCTTATTGCCATCCAGTGATGCACATATATGTGGATGCGAGCCTTTGTACTTTCTCTAGTGATTTATTTGATTATTCTAATTTGGTTCTGCTATACCATATAATCGTACCATAGGTAATGAAATGATGATCCATCTTGGGAGATCTTGAGTTGCAGAAAATAGCACCTCAAGATCTCCCTGCAAGTTTCTTGCAAATTATGAGAGTCTTAGTGGTTTTCCCAAATGTTATATCAGTGTATTTTTTCCAAAGGAGTTTGCAATCAAATGTTATTCCTGGACACTTTTTTGATTAGATTGTTTCACCCGCTAACATGTCAGGTAGTAATCTTCTATTGGTAAATGGCATTATATAGTCGTTATTGTGGGGTCTATCGATAGTCCCAAAGATAAACAAAATTTCTTGTAATTTGTAGGCCTCTTTGGATTATATCACAAAAAGAGTGCTTTAGAACTTCAGTAATAACCATATTATCAGCAAAACCGATACATCTTATACCATTGGATGTTAGTGTTTCTAGCATGAGAAGTTCATTTTTCTAGCAATTCATTTACTATACAATACTCCACAGCAAGGATGATAGAACCCCTTCCTGGTGGACACCTTCTTGTTAGAGTAATGGGTACGCTCTTTCTTATGAGCGCAATTTCAACAGCCTCATGAGAAGTGTTGTCAAAAACTGTTTCTATGGCCGAAATAGTCACACACTTTAGGAGTCAAGACTAAAGCAGCTACATCCTCACTTATGCGCAAATGCGTATAAATTACGGAATCATAAGTGTTATCCAAGACCAAAATTTTGGCACAAACACAGCTCTCACTTTTTTTCATTCAAAAAGCAACTACTAGATGCCCCACCGTGTATACGGCTTTTTCGGAATTTTCAGATGTTTTTCGTAATTCCATAAAACTAATAATAAAGAATCTAGCGTTCATACTTTTTTCTCCATATCAGACCAATAAGAATTCAATAATTTAGAGCATTTACTAGGACAATAAATATTTAACAAAAACAAAATAAAAAAAGAGGCTGGGATGCGACCCACACTGATAACTTCCCATCCCGTCTATCGATTTGTCTTGCTTAAAAGTTTGTCTAAATGTATCAATTCTTACCAAATTTGCGTTCTATTTTTTGTAGATTTTATTTTTTTTTATGAAAAAACGGACTGTTGGATTTTTATAAAAAAATTACTGAATATAAAAAACAATATTTTCTGTGAAATAAAATAAGTTTGAAGCCAATATTTTTAATTTTTGAAAAGCTATTTGAGCCGAAAATCAATTTTTACCCACTTTTATTAATTTTTTTGTTTAGGTTTTTATTTTTTGTAAAAAAACTGTCAATTCGATTTTTCTCAAAATTTGTCCTAATGTTGAAAACAATATTTCTTATAAGTTAAAATTAGTTAGAAGCTATAATCTCAAATTTTTGAAAAGATATTTAAGTCGAAAATCAATTTTTACCAACTTTTGTTAAATTTTTTTTTCGGTTTTTAATTTTTTGTAAAAAAACTGTCAATTCTATTTTTTTCAAAATATTACTGAATGTTGAAAACAATATTTTTTGAAAGATAAAAGTAGTTTAAAGCCAATATCTCAAAGTCTTGAAAAGATATTTGAGTCAAAACTCAATTTCTCCAACTTTTTTTTTATTTTTTTTTTAGGTTATTATTTTTTGTAAAAAAACTGTCAATTCGATTTTTCTCAAAATTTTTCCTACTGTTGAAAACAATATTTCTTATAAGATAAAATTAGTTGGAAGCCATAATCTCGAATTTTTGAAAAGATATTTAAGTCGAAAATCAATTTTTACCAACTTTTGTTAATGTTTTTTTTCGGTTTTTAATTTTTTGTAAAAAAACTGTCAATTCTATTTTTTTCAAAATTTTACTGAATGTTGAAACCAATATTTTTTGAAAGATAAAAGTAGTTTAAAGCCAATATCTCAAAGTTTTGAAAAGATATTTGAGTCAAAACTCAATTTTTACCAACTTTTTTTTATTTTTTTTTTAGGTTTTCTTTTTTTGTAAAAAAACTGTCAATTCGATTTTTCTCAAAATTTTATCGGATGTCAATAACATTATTCTTCGTTGCACAAAATTGTTTTGGAGATGAAATCATATTTTAGTCGTAAAATTTTCGAAGTGACAAATTTTTTTTTCAGTTTTTTTGATTTATAAAAAAAACCGTTAATTGAATTTTTTTCCAAAAATATAATTGTTTTGTATCACGTTACAATATATAATACAAAATTTAATTCAAGTCTCTAGCGTCATTGGTTCATGAGATATTTAGGGTTAACCAAAATTTTCACCTTTTTTTTAAACTGCTATGGTAAAAAAAACACCCACGCAATTTTCTTGACAGCCCTTTCTGCATCTTTCTGCCTTATTATCTGTATAACAAAATTTATTTGAAGTCGATATCTCTTCTGGTTCTTTAGATACGGTTATGGACGACGAAAAAAACGTCGCGAACGTACGGACGTACGGACGTACGTACACACGCACACACAGACATCTTTCTAAAAATCTTTTATTTCGACTCTAGGGACCTTGAAACGTCGAGAAATGTCAAAATTTTCAATTTGTCAAATCGGACCCATTACAATAACTTCCTATGGGAAGTTAATACAGCTTTGCTTTGGTTAAGGAATGATATTTTTACAAACGGAATATACATCTGGAAACTATTACTCAACCTCTTGTTATTGTGTTTATTCTTAATCTATAAATGTACAAATAAACCAACATTACATACATCATTCTTCTATTATATGTGTTTTCTTATTTTGTAAATAATATGTGAAAGGAATCCTTATTTATCCGAAGAGGTTGCGTTGCGGCCAGTCCCCAACAACAAAAGACTTACATTGTCATGTATCAATTTTAACTACCGATAAATCCTGAGATAGTAATAAATTTTACTTCTACAACAAAAACCACGACCATAAGGAGAGAAATAAAACAAACATTTAGTATATCCTTGCGCCGCGGCCGCCCGGTGGCCGTGTCTATAGGAAAACAAAAACAGGACACGCATGCTAAACGTCTAATTGTGCATATTTAAGAACTTCAATACTTAGTCCAGAAGTATGATTTATTGTTATAATGTCCGGATTCTAACCTCAGTCTGTATAAAAAGTTATACCAAGAATTAGTAATTGTTAATTCAGGGCCTAGAAGCCACAAGGTAATATCTCTCAAACAGTTTGAGCGTCAAAGTTTTATTCAAATGTATGGTCTCATGACATCGTTAGGTTTCTGGATCTAAAGAGCTTTGATAGACTTTGAGGGTCCAGTTGGATTTGAGTACAAGTCCAAATATTGCTTCATTTTTTTTTTGTTATATTTAACTAAAGGTATTTTAATAAACTGTTTTGCAACAGATGATAAAAGTTGAGTAACATTTTCTATTTCAAAATATTCCTGAGAAATCTAGAAGATGCTTGAGTGTCCTGTGCTCTTGACGCAGTTGCGTAATTTTTTCAAGTCTCGTCTCACATCTAGGTAAGAAAAATATAAAGAGTATACAAAGGTATGCGTCATCTAATTGCCTTATTATCACTTTTGCCAAGTGGGTGGGGTGTTCTTTATAATTTTTGTTTGTTGTCTTCCACTTCTTCGATATAAATAAGAACATTAAATTTATTAGCTCGTCTCGAATTTCTTTTAAGCGAAAAAATCTATATATAGAACCCAATACCATTTTGATATTGTCTTCGCACACTTCTGCGAGTTTCGTTTTGTATGGTCCAAGGAAATATATTCAAGTGTATATAGCAGAAGCAAGGACTAGGTACTGCCGTACAACAGACGGTGAACTAGCAACAAAATTATAATATCCTGTCGTCGTCGTTTTCGAATTATTCCTATTCCATAAGATTCATAGAACCGATCCTTTGAACTGCCAACAAGCGTAGAAGAGAAAAAAGGACTCGTGGAATATCCTCAGTATACATATGTATATACATATGTACTCTACATCATATGTATATTGTATAATGTATGAAGATGTGATATAATTTTGTTTCCAATATTTTTATTATTTTTGTTTATTCTTTGTTATCCTGTTGGGTATTTTCGACATGGCGGTTGTGTCTAAATTACTTGGTTCTCTTCCACCCAAATCCGAATGAAATTTTTCATATTTGAGAAGGGTTGCCAGCTTACAAAATATTTTTTACACTAAGCTTCATGTGCTTCTGATTTTGATTAACTTGCTTGATTGTATATTTATCGAACAAGCCAAAGAATGAGAAGTATCTGTTATTGTCGCTTAATACTGACTAATCTGGGCAACATATTAAATAACCAATTATGAAGGTTTTGACTTTGTTATTGATATTTTATAAAACTTTTAGAAATAACGACAGATTGACGAGGGTCACATCCCAGTCTCTGTTTTTTTTTTTTATCTATGTTAGAGTTCAAGGAATAGTAAAATTTAAATTATTAACAGATCAGGCTTTAAATTTTGTAAATAACGGCCAATTACTTGACCAAACTTCAAATGTCTAAAACTCAGTTAATCGAAAGATTTGAATTCCATTGATTTCAACTCATTTCTGCATTATGTTTTCAAGTATTAGAACTCTGATTTAATCTCAGTTTGAAAAAGAATTTCTATTCATAAGACCTTCTAGTTTGGGGATCCAGGAGATTAGAACTTGGTTTAGCAATACCACTAGAATTTTAACTGTGCAATGGTAAGAAATTTCATATTTCCACTAAAACAGATAAGTAGCAAGTACACATTTTGTCCCTTTCAAAAAGACATAATGCTCAGAGAGTTACTCCAAGGTAATTCTTTCGTTTTTGAGCTAGAGCAGGGCATGTACAGAGAAGGTGAAGAACTGTTTCCTACTCTTCCTTATCCTTACAGCTTCGGCAAAAGTCATTTGAGTATACACCTAGCCATGTAGCGTGCATTCCTATTAGACAGTGCCCGGTTATGACACCTATTATCGAGTTTACATGTGATTTCCTTAGAGATAGCAAGCATCTTGAACGCTATTAATCTAGAGTAGGACAGATGTTTTTCGTGACCTGATACACGTCGTTATAAAGAAGGCAAACATCAGGGGAATATGTTTGCCTTCTTCATAGCGTCTTGCATTATAAATAGTTTACAATTTGCGATTAGTATGTCAGCATTTGCCAAACGTGGTAGAATCGGTTGTACTGTACCATTCCTGGAGAATTCATCTGCCTTACAGTTTCCTGGAATGTCTCTATGGCCCGGCACCCAGCAAAATGAATATTAAACCGTTGTCCCATCTCCATTAGAGATGATCGACAATAATGGACTGTTATAGAGTTTGTATAGACAGATTCCAGAGATTTGATAGCGGCCTGACTATCTGAGAAAATACGGATATCAGTGATGTTGATATCACGTTTTCTTTAAGCCAGGACAAGACTACTTTTATTGCCAAAAGTTCCGCTACAATAATAAGGAAGTCGGTATGAGAAACTTAATTTCAGTCGTTCAGAGTACAAAACCATCTGTATAATAGTACACTGACTCGTCGTCGTCTTCCTGCAAAAAGTTCTCGAATGTATAGAAATCTGGAAGTTTCTGTCGAATTGCAGTTGGGGGATGGTGTAGTCTGTGTGCTTTGGATATGATTATAAATACTTAAAAATTACGGAGTGGCCAATGTTATTTTTAATCCACTGCGACGAAGCTTTGAGGCGAATAGCAGAGATTGCAGCTATTTTTTTGCTAAATAAATCAAGATGTGTTAGGAAGAGTAGGGTGTGCAGTGCTGCATATGGGATAGTGCGGAGCGATCTGCTTATACATAAACTTTAATTGGATTCATTTAATATAGGGAGGGTTAACAAATGGTATTTTGTATTTCCTCGAAAACAGGACTAATTCGGTTTTGTGTGGGTTAACATCCAGTCCACACCCGATCAGCCCAAAGTATTGGTCTGTCTAAGGTATTTTGTTAGAGCTCTTTTAAGGTGTTAAGATTTTTTCCTGAAACCGCTATAGCAACATCATCCACATAGGCATTCACTCTGAAACCCTTCGCAGGTTAAAAATGAGGGGTATAGAACACCACCTTGCGGTGCCCCTCTTCTAACGAATCTTCTATCAGAAAAGTTGCTCAGTTTTGAGTCAATTATTCTGCTAGTCAGCATTAAATGAATTAACTCCGCAAGCGAACTCTCTACTTTTAGAGATGTTTGTGCAGATGTGATTGCAGATGTGTCCACGTTGTTAAAAGCGCTTTCGATGTCAACGAAAGCAACCATAGTGAACTCTCTATGATGGAGGGAGTATTCGATGGTGCGTACTAATATGTGTAACGCCGCCATTTCCACCGATATACCTTTACAGTAGGCAGGTTGAGACATACATAGACAGAAGAAGTCTTGTATCAATACTTGCCCTAAAATGGATATTAATCAATCAAAGCATTTACCTGCTTTGGGTATATATGGCAAAGAAAGAAAAAGAGTTTTCGTGCCACTGTTAAACATGAAGAAGGTAATGTCATGGTTGAGAGGGTCTAAGGCAATAAGTTGAACTTGAATCTTTGAATTTATTGACAAAATAATAGAGAAATGGACATTTCTAGACATTCTTAAAAGAAATACGCGTCAGTCCTTAGAAAAATTGAATATTTGATTCATTTATATGCCCATGACGTGAAGCTCATTATATATTATGTCGACCCTTTGCTGTGAAAAAATATGCTATAGCTTTAATGAATTATTGATTTTCACCTCATCTTACAATGGTAAAAGAGAAACAGAAACAGACTCTGCTTAAATCCACTCAAATCAACGGCGGCGCTTCCGATCCATAGTAATATCTCTGAACGTTCGATTTTAAGCCGCTTAAAATTGGGAGACGAAATAATTGATTATGTCAGCACAGCTAGGACATATTTTCAACCGCACTCTCAATGACCACCTTAACAGTATTATTGGAAAAGTCTATGGTAGTCTTCGCGCTCTTCAGGTAACTCCAAATTTTGCCCCAAACAAACACTTAATTGCTACTTGCCAAAAACCCTCTTACCACCAATTATACTATTCATGTTAAGTTTTCTGTAATTTGGACTATGTACAACAATATTACCCGCTATGTTTGAACCCATATCCTTTTTCTTGACACGTATTTCTGGCTGTAGACTTAACAACTTACTTATAGCTTCCGATTGGTAAGTTACTTGCATGAAATCATTTAAACCCGACAACCGGATTATCTACACTACAGGCTGAACTTCCTCAGTTCAACAAGGACTTTTGTGCTCATACAACCACGTTTAAGAAACCTTGTTGCTATAAGCGTCATTGTTTGTCCTTGTTACGCGCGTTTGGAAGTCCCTAGCAATTGTGATGAGAATTACGAAGAAGCAAGAACAGATTTAGGAATTTAGTTTTCAATTATTTGGAAAATCGTCTTCATTATTTGTTTTATTTTTCTTCTTAAATTTTAACGAAATTTATGACATGGCAACCCTGTTACCAATGCGAAACATTTCTGTAACTTTCATCACCTGAATTGCGTTCCAAAAGAGTTAGCAATTTTGTTATTCTATATATAAATTCTAAGAAATAGAACTCATTTCTGAAACAGGTCACTTAAAATTTAAAATTCATACATAAAAGCAAACGTTGGAAACCCTTTACTCTGTAAGTAACACTGTAACTCTGTGTCAAGTTTGTGTTCGCTTTCACTTTAAACACATTCAAACTTTAATGATAAGAATAAGAAGTTTGCCCACGCAATGAATTGAATATACTCGTATTTTTTTTCATACTTTGAAGTCCTTTTTTTTTCAAAAAATAAATTTATATTTTGTAGTCCATCTTTGGTTTTGTTGTGATTGTTCTTTTATTGAAGCTTGAGGGTTACGAGATATTGGTTCCTTTTCGTCCTCGTTATCGTTGCTTACGTCTGTCTACATCGTGCGTGCGTCGGTCGTCGTCGTCATCGGAAGTTGGCTGTTTTCGTTTTCGTTCTTGCGGAAGGGACTAATAAGCCCTTTTTATGTAAATAAAAGAGTACCTTAAAATAAGCTAAAAGGCAAAATAGACAATGCATAAGTTCTTCGGGTCTCATTTGAGAAGAAAGGAAAAACAAAAAATAAAAATCAAAAAACAAAAACATTGTCGTTGGAAGGGGGGGGGGGGGGGGGGCTGCGCGGTGGCGGCACAAGCTTTCCTCCCTCATTTTGGTTTGTTTTTATTTTAAAGGGCTGACTGATGATGGTGTGACTTGAAGTATTTTACAATAAACTTCGGATAAAGTTTGCTCTCTGATATAACACCAGAGGGAGTGATACCTTTAACCTCCCTCTAATATTTCCCTTTTATTATGTTTTAGATTGTGGACTGAAGGTATTGCCAACTACTACGCAATTTGAAAACCTTTTATGATTTGTGACTTGTTATCGTCTTCGTTGTGAACTCTCTCTGTCTGTCTATAACGTCATTTATCTTCATTGTTGTCTTTGGCAGCGGAGTACGTGATTCGAATAATAAAAAGGATAACAACTATAGTACAGAAATAAATATTTATACTCCCACATAACTCATCAGCCATCAGCCATGTATGCTACGAGTAAGTTCATGTGTTTATAGTTTAAGTATCATACGTGGATTGTGTGTCGTGTTCTTGTTGTTCTTCTTCTCGTGCTACAGTCAAACGACGCGGAGGCGGCGGCGGGCGGGCGGCGGGCGGGCGGCTCCTTACCTTGATTGTCTCGCACTCTATATTTCTATCCAATATGTGATGTACTCCAGGTTTTTGATTAAGTTTCATTTATTAAAAAACTGAGACGGCTTTGTTAAAATTATTTCTAGGCCATGCACTAATCTGCTGAATGATTTATCATATGACAGAGTAGAGAGCGGATTTCAATCGTTGTAGGATGTGGTTATAAAATACAAGTTAAAAATAGTTCCCAAAATCCGACTACATCACTACCGGCGATGGCAAGAGAAGAAAAATGAGACGTGATAGAATGCGACTTGCATTGGTAAGGCCTCACTTTTGTGCGCCCTTGGGTACTCCTATCGAGACATTATGCCATTTTGTTATACACAACTGATTAGCTGAATGATCTAAGGTCATTTATCTAAAGTTTTAAAAAATTGGGGATATTCCGGAAGTGGTTAGGTTAGGTAAAAGTGACTGTCCAAGATGGAAACGGACACACTTAGGTCAGTTTTCTGGCCCATTGTGATACCACATGAATCTTGAGGCTTCCTCCTAAGCTCAATGGAAGCAGTTTGAGTCCCTTACGAAGCGTGAGAGGCTGATTATGCTGTTTTTGAGCCAGAGCAGGGCATGTACAGAAAAGGTGAAGAATTGTTTCCTCCTCTTCCTCGTCCATACAGCTTCTGCAAAAGTCATTTGAGAATACGTCTAGTCGCGTGGCGTGCTTTCCTATTAGACAGCGTCCGGTTATGATACCTATTATCGAGCTTATATGCGATCTGCTTAGAGATAGCAAGCACCTTGAACGTTTTAAATCTAGTGTTGGCCAGATGTTTTTTGTGACCTGACACGTGGTGATGTTGTTCCACCTGGTGCCTGCCCTCCTCACAGCGTCTTGCATTAGCAAAAGTTTACAAGTAGCGATTGGTGTGCCAGTACGTGCCAAACGTGGTAGGATGGTCTGTACTGTACCGTTCCTGGCGAGTTCATCTGCCTTAGAGTTACCTGGAATGTCTCTATGGCCCGGCACCCAGCAAAGATGAATATTAAACTGTTGTGCGTAGGAACATTTTAAACATTTTAAATGCTCCTAAATTAATTTGGGAATTTTAGGAGTAAAGTTGATAATCGTACATTAATCAAATCGTGTATACTATAAAATGGATGGAAGAAAAAAAACCGTTCCTAAGACTGAGACTGGGAAGCGCCAATACAAGGCCTCCGGCATGGCAGCCCTACGCATGTACCATCAAGCCAAAGGTACTTATGCCTGTTCCTGATTCTTTTGTTATTATAATAAAATAATAAATAACTTAAGCTGAAGTGTGAGGACATTTTTGTCTGTAAAAAAGCAATATTTTTCTAAAATACATATTAATCGTAACAACAAGAATTTGTATAGAGGGCTCTCCAATAAATGGTTTTATTTTGAACATTCGTCTATTTAGGAAGTGGTAAATTTTGAAGCTATATTATGTTTAAATAATAGACATGTAAAAACTCTGCCATTATTAAAATTCTCTTTGGAAGACGATAAAAGGTATTAAAAAGCCTCAAATAATGTCGGCACCTATTCGAAAAAATAATTCTGAATGGGCAAAAACTGATAAGGAAAAGGCGGATTTATTTGCTAAGCACCTTGAGGAAACGTTCAAACCTTTCGATGGTCAAGAGCTTCTGACTAATGACGGAGAGCTCCAACCAGCGCCGGACACTTTTTCTATCAGGAATATTACTTTGACTGAACTTGTCCAGGAAATAAAACGGCAGAAAAATAATAAAGCTCCTGGCTACGACCTGATTAACGGTCGTGTCCTCAAAGCGTTGCCTAAAAAAGCAATGGTTAAGCTCTTACAGCTCACTAACGCTGCTTTAAGACTTGCTTACGTACCCACGCAATGGAAAGTCGCCGAAGTAATAATGATCCCCAAACCGGGTAAGCCACCGAATGAGAAAAATCATATAGACCAATTTCTCTCTTACCAATTATATCTAAAATATTTGAAAAATTGCTTCTTAAACGAATGCTACCAATTATTGAAGAAAAACGTTTAATTCCCGACCACCAATTCGGTTTCCGGAATAATCACTCGACAATTGATCAGGTTTACCGAATAACTAACGAAATTGAAAAAGCATTTGAAGAAAAAAAGATTTGCTCAACTGCATTTCTTGACGTTTCTCAAGCTTTTGACAAAGTTTGGCATGACGGGCTAAAATATAAATTAAAAGTCTTTCCAGAGCAAATATATAACATTCTTGAATCGTACCTAGAAAATAGATTCTTTCGAGTTAAGCAAGGAACGGAGTATTCGGAGTTTAAAGAAATAAACGCTGGGGTTCCCCAGGGTAGCGTCCTTGGACCGATTTTGTTTGTTCTTTATACCCGAGATATACCCCAAACAGAAGGCACAACTTTAGGCACTTTTGCCGATGATACAGCTGTACTCGCAATATCGGATTCAATAGAAACGGCAACCTCTAAGCTTCAAAAGGCATTAAATAGCATTTCAGATTGGACAAAGAAATGCGAATTGCTCTTAATGAAACGAAATCGACGCACACAAATTTTACGTATAAAAAAGTATATAACTTACCTATTTATATAAATTCTGTGCAAATTCCATACGCTAATGAAGCGAAGTATCTAGGCATGACTCTAGACGCGAAACTTAAATGGAAAGTTCATGTAAAAAAGAAACGCGATGAACTCGAAAATAAACTCCGCGAATTGACATGGCTTGTTGGAAGATATTCCAATCTAAGCGTTTATAACAAGCTTCTTATTTATAAGCAAGTAGGTACTGAAATCAGTTTGGACGTACGGTGTACAACTTTGGGGTTGTACCAACGAAAGAAATATACAAATTTTGCAAACATACCAAAACAAAGTACTTAAAATAATAGTAAATGCTCCATGGTATGTAAGAAATAGCGACTTACATAGAGATTTAAATATAAAATATGTAGAAAACGAAATTAAAAAATTTGCTACAGAGCTAAGATCACGACTTAGAAATCATAGTAATAACTTAATCCAACAATCTGTTAGCGAGGCGTTCGTTTTTCGGCGTCTGCACCGAACAAGACCTTCTGATCTAGCGCAAACAAATTAATCTCTCCACTCGAATTTTGTGGAATCTTCAGGTCCTCTCGTTGGGGAGCTTCCTGACAAACGCGAACAAAATGACGCTAAAACTACTTGTTAAGCTGGACTTAGCTATAGTAATAATATAGAAGATAAGGGAGGTGAGTTTTAGTCAGTAAAAATCTGACACTACTATAAGCATCGGGCTTATAGTGTCTCTGAAGATTTCTCACCTTCCTGCGGAAAAAAAAAAAAAAATTCTTAAAACTCATGAGTAATTGAACAATTTTTGGGGATTTCTGGTGGAAATTCAACATCTTTCAATACTGCTAAAAAAAACACAACTCTTCTATTGTAAATTTTAAAATAATTATTTTTCTGTCCCACGAACAAAACACTATTTTTTTTAATGACTAAGATATTCTTTATTTGAATCTTTGGCTTGCAATTTGTCTATCACATTTAAAATACCAGCCCAACTACAAGAACCTCAGACATAATTCCACCAATTCTTGAGGCAGCTGTCTATATCTGATCCATATTTCTCTGGCATGGAGAGAAGTGAAAGTTGTGTTTATAGCTTAAGCAGGAAAATGCTTGTTATTCAACCCCTTAAGATCAATTACCTTCTTAAGACCTTAGAGGGATTGATTGGCATCCATTTAAGGGCACGTATTGATACAAGACTTCTGTCGGTGTAACTTGCCTAAGTAGGCACCATAGAGTACTCCCTCTATCCTACAGAGTTCACTATGGTTGCTTTCCTTGAAATCAAAGGGGCTTTTAACAACGTGGACACATCGGCACTAACATCTCTGAACGTAGTAGGTTCGCTTGGGGGTTAATTCATTTAATACTGACAAGCAGATTAATTAACTCAAAACTGGACAAATCTTATGTTAAAAGATTCGTTAGTAGAGGGATACCGCTTGGTGGTGTTATGTCATGTCCTCTTGGACATGGTGGCAATTGAAATCCTAACTATAGTCTGTATGCGGGGGGCTTCAGAATGATTGCCTATGGGGATGACGTAGCTATAGCAACGTTTTAGGAAAGCATCTTAACAGCTTGAAGAAACTCTTACAAAACGCCTTAAGCAAACTATTACTTTTACTATTAGTATTACTTATTGGTGTGGACTGGGTGTTAACACACACCAAACCGATTTAGTCCAATTTTCGAGGAAATACAATTTTTCATGTAAACACTCCAAACAAAAACAAGTCCAAAAACCTACTCTTGCAAAAAAGATATTAGTAATAATTGGGGTTTACAATCCCGAATTTCGCATTGCTTGTACACATCGGTTATAAGACCAATTTTACTGTACGGTATGGCAGTATAGTGGATTGCTTTAACAAAAAAGCTATAAACCGCGACAAAATAAATAAAGTCCAACGTCCCCATCTGCGGCATTGGATACCCTATACTCTAACCAACACACAAATAGCTGCAAGCTCTGCTATTCGCCTCAAAGCTTCATCTCAGTGGGTTAACAACAACATTGGCCACTCCGTAATTCTTAAGAATTTAAAATGAATTCCAATCCCCTAACAGGTCACGAAAAACATCTGGCCTACACTATAGATTTAAAGGGATCAAGGTACTTGCTATCTCTAAGCAGATCGCATATAAGCTCCATAATCGGTGTCATAACCGGGCATTGTTTCATAGCAAAGCACGCCAACCGGCTAGGCGTATTCTCAAATGACTTTTTCAGAAGCTGTATAGATGAGGAAGAGGAGGAAACAGTTCTTCACCTTCTCTGTACATGTCTGCTCAAAAACGAAAGAATTACCTAGGAGAATTCTTCTATAACGATCTAAATCATATTAACATAAACAGCCTTTCATTTTCATGTTTCGTGAGGGACTCAAATAAGTTTCATTGAGCTTAGAAGAAAGCCTCTAAATTCATGTGGTATTACAATGGGCCATTAAACTGGCCTGAATGTGTCCTACTCTATCACGGACAGCTAATTTAACCTAACTTAACCTAACCAGGCTTTCAAAATATGTCCCTTTAAAAATGCTTAAAACAACGGAAACGGTTAAAAATCAAAACATCTCTTATCTATCCCATCAAGATACAATTTAAACCACTTTAGTATCTTACTTAGTTTCTAGAAATTCTCAATGGTTATGAGTTTATATTTGACTCTATAACATGAAGTTTTGATAAAACCTTGAATATGATACTTTCATATGTAATGTAGAAAAATACGTTTTGGACTTAATTTTGAGTGCTTATTTCGAATACGAACTTTCAAGTTTTAAAATTAGCATTATTTTCATATCCATATTTAAAAAATTCGACATAATGAAATTGCTTAGACAATAAATTTTTTACAAGAACAGAATTTACTTTCGTTACACGAGAGAACAACGTGTCTTCATTATTAAAGAATATTTCAAAAATAGTGAAAGCTTGGCGGCTGCAGTTCGAAAATTTCATACAAAATATGGTCGGAATAGTGTTTTAATTTCGTCAACTGTGAAGAGATTAATTGAAAAATTCATGGAGACTGGATCCGTTGGAGACGCCAAACACACTGGTCGTCCAAAAACAAGCCGTTCAAATGTGAACGTCGAAGCAGTGCGTGAGAGTGTTGCTGACAATCCAGGAACCTCAATTCGACGTCGTGGACAAGAATTGCAAATTTCAAGAACCTCTCTACAGCGTATACTCACCAAAGATCTGTGTCTTCATGCTTACAAAATTCAATTAACACAACAATTGAAGCCTAATGACCATGGACAGAGAAGATAGTTCGTTGAATGGATTATTGAACATCAACAAATGGACCCTGATTTTTCGAGCAAAATCATCCTAAGCGATGAAGCACATTTTCATCTTGATGGCTTTGTCAATCGCCAAAATTGCCGCATTTGGGGTTCGGAGAACCCACATGTGATTGTCGAAAAACAAATGCATCCACAACGCGTGACTGTATGGTGTGGATTTTGGGCTGGAGGCATAATTGGGCCATATTTTTTTGAAAATGATGCTGGTCAAGCAGTGACTGTTACTGGTGCTCGATATCGCGACATGATTACACAGTTCTTTCTGCCAAAATTGGATGATATTGATGTGTCCAATATGTGGTTTCAACAAGACGGTGCCACATGTCATACAGCCCGTGAAACAATTCTATTACTGCATGAGACATTTCCAGGTCGTGTACTCTCTCGTTTCGGTGATCAAAATTGGCCTCCTAGATCGTGTGATTTAACACCATTAGACTTCTTTTTATGGGGTTATTTGAAATCACAAGTCTATGTCAACAAGCCCACAACCACCCGTGCATTAAAGGAGGAGATTCAACGCTGCATCAACGAAATTCAGCCACATTTATGAAGAATGGTCATGGAAAATTTCAACAAAAGAGTGCGCATGTGCATGCAAAGCCGTGGAGGCCATTTGTTCGATGTGTTATTCCATACATAACCCTATCCTATGTACTTTACGAGTCAATAAAAATATAACTATCAAAAGACTAAAAACGGCGTTTTCTATTTAATTCAAATCTTGCGTTTATTTTGGGACACCCTTTATATGTATTCTTATGAAGAGCAATATTCCCGTGATTTTCCACACGACATCCACCTCAAACCAGCTCTACCAAACAATAACAATTCAAACAAATAAGCCACTACTTATTACAAACATTTATAGAGAACATGATGTATCTGTAACCCCAGAGATTCTCAATGGTATCCCCTTAATAAACGATAGCCATCATATAATACTGGGTGATATTAATGCTTCTAATATTCTTTGGGGCTCTAATGCGAAAAATGCTCTAGGATCTGCTTTCGAAGAATTTGCAAATGATCGTAATTTAACAATCCTTAATGATGGAACACCTACACTCTTCAACACTAGGAACACTTTCACAGCTGTTGATGTGGCGTTTGCTTCTGTAGACATTGCTCCCCTTCTGCAATGGGAGGTAGTCGACTCAGGCAAAGATCATTTGCCCATTATAATACGAACTTCGGCAACAAACTTCGGCAACAAACTTCGGCAACTTTCTTGTTTTGAAAAAATCATTGCGAGAAGAGTCAGTTGGGTAATTGAAAAAAACGATACACCCCGCACAACATGCCTTCCGGCCAAAAACAGAGGTGTACAAAGCCTATTACACTTATTAGAGGATAAGCTATAGCTGATAACCTATCTATGCGGAAGCATAGTGTTGTTATGTTAGCTGATCTTGCAAAAGCTTTTGACAGAGTTATATTCATTACTGTTATTAGACAACTTCATTTATGCGTGTGTCCCAAAAAGTATCCTGAAAACTATAATTTCATTTATGACAAGTAGAACTTTCCAGGTAAATGTTGACGGTTACGTGTCTTCCATTATATTAATTATATCGACTCATTGATATGTAAACATAATAACCCAATGTACGGATTAGATTTTATCGGTTGCTATGCAGATAACATCTATACTATAGCATCTGGAGACCCAAACCATGTCAAACTACTTTTGGAAGCAACCGACTCAGCAACCCACCAATGGGCACAAGAAAGAGGAGCTTCTGTTCTACCAAATAAGATCGAAGCTATTCACATTTGCAGAAAAAGAAAGTGCTCCTGTTCACCTCTTTTCCTGCGAAATACTTTAATTCCACTTAAAAGAGAACTCGGGATACTCGGCATACTTTTTTCTGGAAATTTGAAATGGAATTCTCAAATAAAAAAAGCAACGAATCAACTTAAACTACGCAACAATGCCCTCAAATTGATCTGCTCCAAACGAAAAGGTCCACATATAGAAACCGCCATCCGCCTAGCTAAGACCTTAGTAGATGGTTCTCTTTAACATGGTTTGACCACATTCATGTGGACTACAAAGAAAAATGTAGAAACTATTAATGCTGCCATCAACCAATGCTTCAGAACGGCAACAGGTGCGCTAAAAACAACACCTACATATATTAGCACTTCGAAGAGAAGCTGGTTATCTACCATTTGAACTCTTTGCAAAGAAAAGATCAATTTCACTTGCATGCAAGGGTCTGGGCTGGGGAATCCCTTGCACCCTTTACACAAGGCTACGAAGAAATCGCTCAGCATAGAAAAGCCTCGCAAGGGTACCATCTCTGCAATAAATAAGCTAACGTCCTTTTTATCACAACCAGGGTTTCCTCTTAATTTTTCCCTCACAACAAAAGATGAGGTAGTTCAGAGTCCTCCTCCACCTCGGAAACGAAATTTTCTCTTAATCGACACTTCCTTAGCAAGTCATAAGAAAAACAATACACCGGATCAACAATTTATAAAGGACTTCATAGTCAGATGATCGCTGATAAAAAAGCCGATCTTATTTTCTATACAGATAGTTCGTTTAAGGATTCAAACTCCTCTTATGCAGTAGTGGAATTAGAATCAAATGAAAATTCAAAAATAATCTAACAATGGACTTCTTCCCGATTCAACTGGAATGTTATATTTCAGAACTTACTGCAATTCTGAAATGTTTATCTTTCGCCAAGGATCTACCTGAAAAAAAAATAATTTTTACTGACAACCTCAGCATACTAAACGGCTTTAAAAGTGGTTTCAATAAATCCCAGTCCTTAGAAAACGTGAGAAGTCTCTTATACTCTTCCAAAGATACTTGCTTAGCTTGGGTACCTGGACAGTGGACATGTAGGCATCAAGGGTAACCAAGATGCTGACACCGCATCTAAGGAAACTTTCAACTTACCATTAACAATTGAAGTACCAGAATCATCGCTTTTAATTAAAAAAAAATATTAGCAGCACACTTAGAGAAAGAGGTAGCCACTTTGTGGGAAAGTAGCCAAACTTTCTTGCGAATGTACGAAAATCACCACAAGCGTACTCCCTACAATAAAAACCTTACCAGAGAAAACTGCATTAAATTACTCCGTATGACGCTGGGAAAAACACTTTTCACCAGTAGGCATTATTACACCAGAGATAACAGGGGCTCAAAGATCCACACCACAAGCTGGGTTGGAAATGATCTTGGACTTCCCGGCTCTAGATGAGTTCATAAGGCTCTGGATGAGTTCGTTTAAGAGAACTGAGTTTTTGGAGGCACAGCACTTCTGGACACGGGTCAATCTTACAAAGATATGACACGATTTTAGGACTGATGGAGACCACCGATTACATCCCCCCCTTTACTAGATTTCGATAGGAAATTTTCTATTTTCATACCAGAAAGACAGGGTTGGGATCCTAATTCACTTATAAGTAAACAGGGTATCGCTTTCTACACTGACGGACGGTTCAAAAATGAAATCAGGAACAGGTGCTGGAGTGTTTTGCCAATCTCTCAACATCAGAACGTCATATAAACTCCCAGCTGACTGTAGTGTCTTTCAGGCCGAGATCTTTGCCATTGGAAAAGCAGCTGAATTGGCACATCACGAAAAGCTAAGCTCTTCGGAGATTACTTTTTTTCGTGGACAGCCAGGCTGCTATCAAAGCCTTAGCCAGTGAGACCATAAGATCAAAGGCAGTTTTAAACTGTAGGAAGGAATTAAATAAAATCTGCCACACTAACCAGGTAAGGCTCTGCTGGTTTCCTGGACATAGCAATATAGAAGGGAATGATATAGTAGATGAACTAGCCAGGAAAGGGTCAGAAGCAGACACAAGTAGTAGCAACCATTCAGTTAGGGGACCACTCGTCCCGATTGGGGTACTCAAGAGGAAGCTGGACCTTAAACTAAAAGAGGAAACCAATAACTCCTGGAAATCCAGGGACGATTGCGTAATCTCTAGAAGTTTATGGCCTAACACAAATAATAAGGAAACTCGGTATATTCTATCGCTGAGTAAAAAGAACATTAAAATCTTGATAGGTGTATTAACAGGTCATTGCGCCATTGGCACAATGGCTAACAGGATAGGGGCATTTGCACCTGATTTTTGTAGGAGCTGTCAGGATGAGGAGGAAATAGAAACCATTAAACACCTGCTCTGTGACTGTCCGAACCTCCAAACCAGCCGACTCCGTCATTTCGGAAACAGGTTTGTTGGAGAACTGGATGATCTAGCACAAGTCTCAATGGCAAACATGAGGAAATTTATAGATAGCACAGGCTGGTTCGTTAACGAGGCAGTCTACGTTAATCGGCAAAATTGAGGAGCATCGATGCTAACTTTTACTTTTTACAGGGGATCACAATGGACCTGTAGGCCCCCGTGTACGCAACAGCTTCATGCTGTGCACACCCCTTATCACCTAACCTAACCTAACCTACACCATTGAAATGCAATTTTTGTTACGTCGAATTGTCAGTAGGTATATCATTGTCTAATTACATGCCCTGCATCAAAAATAATTACTGACGCCAACGGTTCTTCAAGCAGTGAACAACAACTTGCGGAACTACTAGATCCTGTCAACCCTGAATCTTTAAAATACATCAAATTAGCAACAACACCTCATCATAAATTTTTGGATATTTAAATAATTTTTTTTTTGTCTCTTATAAAAACTTGCTATTTATGTACAAACACATACTAAATTTTGTTTTCTACATATCTTTTTAAATAATTTTTGTATTTAATCATAATAAATTAATCTGAACTTAAATTCATTTTCAAACTTAAAAAACGACTTCAAATAGCGTTGTCGCCCTGAAGTCTTCCTAAGTAAATAATTTATAAATTAATTTTGTAAATTGTTTAGAATAAATAAATAAATAAATACATTTTTTTGTTCAATAGTAGATAGATAAAAAATTTGTATTTTCTGAATATTAACAATTTCATGGTTTTCGTAATAATATAAATTAAATGAATGACAATAACATATTATGTTGCCTGTCAGGTTAAATTGTTTACTAAAGTAAGTTCAGCGTTGGATTGGTGTATTTTTTAAGAATATTCATTAATTATTCGTTTTCTATACCTTAGAGCGTTTTTTAAATAATTGTAAAGTTGTAAATAGTTTTGGTCATTCAGGATTTCTAGGAACTGATCACGGTTAAGTTTTTCGCTTCCAAGGAATCTTTTTCTGTAAGTTCGGAAACAAGGACACACTCCTACAAAATGATACGTATTTTCAGTAGCGTCAAGGTTGCAGATCGTACAAATTCCATCTGTATTATTTCTAAATGCTCGTGCATTGAGGTTGAGCAATCCACACCTGGACTTTAATACCATACTAATCATTTTACGCGAGTTACTATCATTGAAATAATGGGTGATTTTTTTGAGGTTAGGATTTTCATGCATTAGTATTTGACAGATCACGCGGGATTTCAGACATGGTGTCAAAGAGAAAGATGCTCAGTATGCTTTGACATTTCATCATGAATAGACTTACTAACGAGCAACGCTTGCAAATCATTGAATTTTATTACCGAAATCAGTGTTCGGTTCGAAATGTGTTTATCGACAAATTTTGTTCAGCGATGAGGCTCATTTCTGGTTGAATGGCTACGTAAATAAGCAAAATTGCCGCATTTGGAGTGAAGAGCAACCAGAAGCCGTTCAAGAACTGCCCATGCATCCCGAAAAATGCACTGTTTGGTGTGGTTTGTACGCTGGTGGAATCATTGGACCGTATTTTTTCAAAGATGCTGTTGGACGCAACGTTACGGTGAGTGGCGATCGCTATCGTTCAATGCTAACAAACTTTTTGTTGCCAAAAATGGTAGAACTGAACTTGGTTGACATGTGGTTTCAACAAGATGGCGCTACATGCCACACAGCTCGCGATTCTATGGCTATTTTGAGGGAAAACTTCGGAGAACAATTCATCTCAAGGAATGGACCGGTAAGTTGACCACCAAGATCATGCGATTTGACGCCTTTAGACTATTTTTTGTGGGGCTACGTCAAGTCTAAAGTCTACACAAATAAGCCAGCAACTATTCCAGCTTTGGAAGACAACATTTCCGAAGAAATTCGGGCTATTCCGGCCGAAATGCTCGAAAAAGTTACCCAAAATTGGACTTTCCGAATGGACCACCTAAGACGCAGCCGCGGTCAACATTTAAATGAAATTATCTTCAAAAAGTAAATATCATGGGCCAATCTAACGTTTCAAATAAAGAATCGATGAGATTTTGCAAATTTTATGCGTTTTTTTTTTTTTTAAAGTTCTCAAGCTCTTAAAAAATCACCCGATAGTTTGGTACCTCAGCATAGTTCAAGTTGCAATATTTATCATGGAATCGTGATTGTAGAGCTCTATTAGTGTGTTCCGACCAATGCCTTTCTACAAGTTTTTCGCAAGTTTCTGCGTGCAGTGCCTTCCATTCAGACTTAGTGTTCCAGTCAAACTGAATGTTCAGATCGTTAAAGAGTTCTGACCATTTGTCAGCCCAGTAGATCTTTTTTCTCACGATAATATTCATAAGTCTTCTTGGCAGTCTGTTTTCAGGGAGCGTGCTTACCCTTTGGATGTATTTAAAGTGAAGTTTTAGTGTTGTAATATAAGCTTTTCTTAGTGCAGTTTCAATATTGAGAACATAGTTTGGCGTGTTATTAGGAAGGGAGAAGCATCTTTTAATGAAAAATCTTTGCAACTTTTCAACTTCGTCATTCTCCGAATATCCCCAAACTTGGGCACAGTAATTCATTATAGACTTTGAAGCAGCTTCGTATATTTTGAATTTATCTGAGTGTTGTATGTTCTTATTTCTGATAAAATTTGACCAAGTAGCATTAATTGAATTCTTAGACATTACTAGCCTTTTCGTAAGATGATCCGTCCACGACATATTGTATGTGAGATTTACTCCTAGGTACTTGAAATTGTTAGATATTTTGATCTCGGTGTCGTTGTACTTCCATTTTTCTTCAGCTGCTCGACGTCCACCATTTCGAAAAATAACTATTTCTGATTTTGTTAGGTTCACATGCAGTTGCCATTTGGAACAATAATTTGCAAAGCTGTTTATCATTATCTGTAAGGAAGCAGGATTATCTGAGAGTAGCACTATGTCGTCTGCGTAAAGTAGAGCTTTTACCGATACTCCTTCCATAGTAACTCCACACGGCAAATCAGAATCAAGGTCATTTAAGAACAACATAAATAGCAGAGCGCTTAGAACACATCCTTGTTTCACAACTTGATTAATAGGGAAGAAGTCACTGATATGAGTGCCGTTCCATATTGTAGCAGTGTTGTTGGTATAGAGTGCTTTAAGAATCAATACCATTTTTGTAGATATACCTAGCTGAGTCAGTTTGTAGAACAATGCGTTTCTGTTAATATTGTCGAACGCAGCTTTCAAATCTATGAAAAACGCATACAGTTTATTTTTCCGGTTAAGCTGAAGGCTTATAAGGCAGGAGAGATTGAAGATTCGGGACGTGGTTGAGTAGTTTTCTCTGTATGCAGCTTGGAATTCTTTTAAAATATGATTTGCTTTGACCCATTGGCTTCTCTATTCAGAAGAACAGTTGCGAACAGCTTGTATATAGTGTCCATAAAAGACAGACCACGGTAATTGGCTACATCCTTGGGATTTCCTTTCTTAAAAAGAGGGAATATTATTGATCTTTTGAACGAAAAAGGAATTGTACCAGTGCGAAAGGTATCGCTGAATAGACGGTGAATTTCTAAGATTAAGTTGGGCATTGCATTTTTGTAAAATTCAAATGGAATTCCATCGATTCCGGGAGCTTTATTATCCTTTGCCGTAGTAATAGCAGCAAGAACTTCGCTGATTTCAATTTCCTTATCAAGCAAGGGTATATACAACTCTGTTTGAAGCACATTCGAAAGATGTTTCTGTGGACAATGTTTGATAGAGAAGGTTTTGAAAGTGTGTTCTAAACTCTAATGTGTTTATATTTGCCGACATGTTGCTTTCGTTTGTATTGTTACGTTTTTTCTTTTCCAGTTTCCACCAGTCACTTGTTGTCTTAACTGATGCTAGTTGACTTGTGATATATTGATAATAATTACGCTGTTTTGCTGTGCATAGGGCCCTAAATTTCTTTTACTCATTACGGTAGAGTGTTCTGTAAACGTCAATATTGTATTTTCTGTACATCTTTAGGCTATTCATGACATTTCTCCTGGCATAAAAGCAAGCAGTATCAAACCACGGTTTCTTTGGCGTGAAGTTCGTACTCGGATAATTAATTTCCCCGTTTGTGTTGTATATACATTCCTTAATCTTAAGACAAAGATCTTCATTTTCGTCTATATCAGTAATCGTTTGTGAAATGTGTCGATCTAAACTGTTTGTGTATGCGAATACTCTTTCCTCCCGCCATTTAAGCCTTGATAGAAGTTTTAAGTTATCGTTGTACGTCGATGATGATTGTATGTTTAGATTTATAATGAGGGGCATATGGTCGGAGAAAGTTTCACAACCGACTTTAAAGTTACACATTGCACCGATACTGCTATATGATGGACAGCAGTAATCAATGACTGAAGACCCTCTATTGCTCACGAATGTGAATTCACCAGTATTGTCGCCGAAACCTCTCCCATTCAAAATGAATGCTCCTTTCTCTTCTAAAATCTCTATAAACGCGTTTGAATTGCGATCGTAGGAACTATCCTTTGATGTTCTAATCATTGAATTGAATTGTTCAATAGTATTTAAGCTGTTATACTCAAGAAAACGTCATGATTCTTTAAAAAGCCTATATTTTACCTAAGAATTAGTCTTTCTGTTTGATTTTAACTTCATTAAACTTAAAATTAAAAACTGCTCTTAAATAATTTAGGGTGACTTTGGGCACACTACTAAACCACTGCGTCGAACCCAATAATAAGATTTCATGAACTAATTATTTTTACCTTAAATCCTATATTGGTTTAATTTAAAAACCTAAATTCCCGATAAAATAGTTCTTGGAAAAAAATCATGTTTACATATATAAAAAGAATTCATGAAATAAACAATTATCTAACCCTGATTTTCAACATAATCAATATCGGAAGGTACGACTATAGGTATCCTTAATTTTACAATTTTTAATAAGTTACGAGTATTTTTTCAACACGTTATCCAAGTCTATAATATATGCACAAGTATATTACGGCATCTAGGCTATATTCATCCCCCTTAATCCATCAAAGTAACTCCGGATCCCGACCGTACCTTGAGTTTCATCAAATTTTCTCAGTATTTTTACTCTTTCCATTTCATACATGGTTTGTTATTTTATAGGGGAGAATAACAAAAATAGATTCGCTTCAAATAAAACTCAACAATACGAGTACACAACACCACCAACATAGTACTCGAACCTATAGATTGGCATATCAAGTTCCTGAAGAAAGGGAAGCGAAACGATTGCCGATTTTCATACCTACATATATGTATGTATATAAAAAAGGTCCTTTGAGCTGCGAAAGTTCAAGCGAGGTGATGAATGTTGATACAAATTTGCGTACATACCTACAATAACCAGTGATTCGAGATGATTCACATACACATCAACGGGTTTGAGTTTCATCTTTGAACTGGGTTTGATGGATCTACTCCGGAATCCGGATCCTGTTGCTCACAAGAATATCTATATCACATTACCGCCACCGCTGCCGCAGCCAACACAGAGTTAATTGGAATCTTTCTGGATCTTTCACATGTTCTTGCGAGAAAGCTTTTAGTCATATAAGACTGTCAGAATTATTATTATTGTACAAATCTTGGGTTAATCCTCTTAAAACAAAATTGATTCGCATCTCATGGGCCATGGCATCTGGCATAGTCATCGTCAGTGGGGAAAAAAAGATCTATTTTGGCAATTAGTTCTGTAAGAAGTGGGCGGCAGTGTCTGCTTTGGTGCTTCAAAAAATATTCTTCATTGATTCCATGGAATCTTAATCCTTAACAATTACCTATGTTAATAAGATTAAATAAATTGGCATTTGATTAGAGGAGCAAAGGCAACGGCAACGGCATGGAAAAGCTTGGAATTTGGCAAACAATCAGAACACAATTCAGAGGAATACCATAAGATGAACAGCGAGTGAGCCAGAGATGTATACAAAGAGAAATTGCTTCCTGCCCTGCAGCCTTGCAAAGCATTTGCTTCAAGAGTTAAGCTTGACCAAATATAGATATGGACTAATTACTTGATGATTCAATTGGACTTAATGTTTCTAGATTGTATGTATCTGAAGGAACCACTGCTGGCAGAATAGCTCTCTATACACAGTTAGCAGCAGCGTGTGGAGATTCCGAATTTATGACCACATATAAAATGGTGCCTTGCGCCTTGGCATTGACCAGCACCAGCAGGTCATGGTTGTTGCTTCTGTATTTGGCAGTAAATGAAAACCTTGTACTTGAAACGAAGTTAATTTATTAAGAACAATAGAATGGAGTGAAAGTGATTTTCATTATAAAATTGGATTTAGGTACTTGCACATACAAAACTCTATATGTATATAGTAAAAGCTTTATGTTTAGGTATACCTACACATACATTTATATATAAGAACCTTAATCAATAAATAATTATGTCTAGCTTGGAACCCCAAAGCAGCTATTTACACAAATAAACGACTCAAATCCAAAATTCTGATATGATAGATGGTTATAAAGCTTTCAATATCTTGGTGACATTTTTGGGATATGAAGTTAAATGCAATGAACGATTTTTTTTCCCTGGGGTTCAAGGCCATAATTTGAATTAATATTTATTAACTTCCCATAGGGCGTGATGTTCAAATGGTAGACATGTGCATTCAAGAGGACACAAGCGTCCACAGGTTTTTTCTCAAAAGTCCACCTCTGTCTATCAACTCCTACTCTCCCCGCGGTGAACATCGGATGCCTAGTACCTCAACTGGAGATTGGGTTCTAACCCCAGTGGAAAGTTGTTGGGGGCAGCAAACGAGAGAGGGGGGAGAGGTGTTTCCACTAAGGCACCTCTCCTTATCCAGACGGCAGCGGACGATTTCTCGAGATGGAATCAACGGTGGCGTCTACAGTTCCAGTAAGGTTGAACTACTTAGTGAACACCTTATAGGGCTTCTACGACTTATGCGGAGCCCAGGCATATAAGGAGCGGTTTATCCGGCTCCCCGTCCTTGGAGTTATACTAAGGATCTGGCCCTCCAGGTTGGGGGTTGTGCTGTCGGGGTGACTTCCTGACCACGTAAAAATCTTCTAGTTGCGAAGCACCAACAAGCCTCGGATACGGACAGATTCACTGTTGACAACCCAAGCAAACGAAATAAGGACAACGAACTTCGGATATGTACGTGGAATGTTAGGTCCCTTAACAGACCACGTGCAGCCGAACAATTAGCAAAAGCAAGACCGGGCAAACGCAAACTAAAAGACTGCGATGTATACTACGGGGACTGCTACCCAGAACAAAGACAGCGTCTATTTGAGTGTGGATTTGTTGTTGGAACTAGACTCAGGCAAAAAGTCTTGAGTTTCAACAGTGTGAGCGAGCGCATCACGACAATCCGCATCAAGGCTAAATTCGCCAACATAAACCTAATATGCGCGCATGCCCCAACAGAGGAGAAAGATGAAGACACCAAAGACATATTCTTCGAGCTCTTGGACAAGACATATGAGCAGTGCCCTGGCTATGACATTAAAATTGTCTTAGGAGATTTTAATGCCAAGCTAGGAAGAGAAGACATCTTTGGTGGCACAATCGGGAGATACAGCCTGCACGACACCACCTCCGACAACGGATTCAGGCTGATCGATTTCGCTGCGGGGCGAGACGTTCTGGTAACTAGCACGCACGCAGTTCACACATCTCAATATCCACAAGGGGACATGGAAATCTCCTGATCAATCAACTGTCAACCAGATTGACCACATTGCGATCGACGCACGACACTTCTCCAGTATACAGGATATCCGAACATTCCGAGGGGCCAACATTGACTCGGACCACTACCTCGTTGTAGCCAAGGTACGGCTACGGATATCCCGGTCCAAGCCAAAACAAGGAAGTACTGTGAGAAGTTTCGACGTTAGACGGCTACAATCGCAAGAGACTGCCATGTCCTTTTCCGATCGAGTCTCTAGTAACCTCTTAAGGAGTCCTATGCTGCATGCATTAAGCATTGAAAACCAGTGGCAACATTGCCTTGCAGCCATCAGAGATGCCGCCTCTGAAGTGCTAGGTTTCACACGTCCACAACAGCGAAACCCCTGGTTTGACGACGAATGCCGGCAAGCGCACGCAGCGAAGCAAGAGGCATACAAAACGGCCCTGCACAGAAGGACCAGAGCTGCTCGCGAGCTCTACGAGCAGAGGAGGAGAGAGGAACACCGGCTTCTTACATGGAAAAAAAGAGAGCACGAGAAGCGCGCGATCGAGGAGATAGAGGGATGTCACAACAGGAATGAGGTTCGTAAATTTTACCAAAAGGTAAAAAAAACCTCCCAAGGGTACCAGCCACGAACGGAAGCCTGTAAAGACGATCAGGGGAACATTGTAGTAGAACCGCAGTCTATGTTGAGAATATGGAAAGACCACTTCTCCAAAGTATAAAGGGTGTCCCAAAATTAACGCAAGATTTGAATTAAATAGAAAACGCCGTTTTTAGTCTTTTGATAGTTATATTTTTATTGACTCGTAAAGTACATAGGATAGGGTTATGTATGGAATAACACATCGGACAAATGGCCTCCACGGCTTTGCATGCACATGCGCACTCTTTTGTTAAAATTTTCCATGACCATTTTGCATAAATGTGGCTGAATTTCGTTGATGCAGCGTTGAATCTCCTCCTTTAATGCACGGGTGGTTGTGGGCTTGTTGACATAGACTTGTGATTTCAAATAACCCCATAAAAAGAAGTCTAATGGTGTTAAATCACACGATCTAGGAGGCCAATTTTGATCACCGAAACGAGAGAGTACACGACCTGGAAATGTCTCATGCAGTAATAGAATTGTTTCACGGGCTGTATGACATGTGGCACCGTCTTGTTGAAACCACATATTGGACACATCAATATCATCCAATTTTGGCAGAAAGAACTGTGTAATCATGTCGCGATATCGAGCACCAGTAACAGTCACTGCTTGACCAACATCATTTTCAAAAAAATATGGCCCAATTATGCCTCCAGCCCAAAATCCACACCATACAGTCACGCGTTGTGGATGCATTTGTTTTTCGAAAATCACATGTGGGTTTTCCGAACCCCAAATGCGGCAATTTTGGCGATTGACAAAGCCATCAAGATGAAAATGTGCTTCATCACTTAGGATGATTTTGCTCGAAAAATCAGCCGCCAAGCTTTCACTGTTTTTGAAATATTATTTAATAATGAAGACACGTTGTTCTATCGTGTAACGCTCCATTTTTAATAACCCTATACTGTTAGCTGTCAAATTGCTTTTTTTTCAGGGTTGCCAACACTTCACTGCACAAATGGCGGCAAATTCAAATCTTGCGTTAATTTTGGCACACCCTTTATAATGGCGATGACGAACCGAATCCCGCTGTAAGGGAGATAGAACCACTCAACTTAGGCGACGCAGATCAACAATTCCGCCTACCTGACCTCGACGAAGTGAAGATAGCTATATCTAAACTGAAGTCAAACAAAGCTGCTGGAGCTGACGGCATGGCTGCCGAACTATTTAAAGCAGCAGGCGATGACTTGGTAGGGAGCATGCACCAACTCATCTGTAAAATATGGTCGGAAGAAAGCATGCCCGATGAGTGGAATCTCAGCATAGTTTGTCCGATACATAAAAAAGGAGACCCTTTAAATTGCGCCAACTACAGATGGATCAGTCTCCTTAACATTGCATATAAGATCCTTTCTGCCGTACTATGTGAACGTCTGAAGCCGTTCGTCAACAACCTGATAGGTCCTTATCAGTGTGGCTTCAGACCAGGAAAGTCCACTATCGACCAAATATTCACATTACGACAGATCTTGGAAAAAACCTAGGAGCTTCAAATCGATACCCACCATCTCTTTATCGATTTTAAAGCCGCGTATGACAGCATCCATAGGGAAGAGCTCTACAGAGCAATGTCTAGTTTTGGCATCCCTGTCAAACTTATCCGTTTGTGCAGAATGACGATGGAGAATGCACGCTGCTCCATCAAGGTCGGAAAAGATCTCACCGATGCAATTGATGTCAAAAAAGGTTTTAGACAAGAGCACTGTCATGCGACTTCTTCAACATCGTTCTGGAAAGAATTGTGCAAAACTCAACCGTCAACACTAGAGGCACAATCTTCCAAAGGTCCATCCAATTACTCGGATACGCAGATGATATTGACATAATTGGAAGATCAAAGCGTGATGTCAGTGGAGCGTTTTTGAGCATTGCGACGGAAGCGAAGAAGATGGGTTTAGTGGTCAATGAGGGCAAGACCAAGTATATGGTGTCATCAAAAAAAGACATTGAACAACGACGTCTTGGAGAAAACGTCACCATGGACAGCTATAACTTCGAGGTAGTTAGGGACTTTGTCTACCTAGGCACCGCTATAAACACAGACAACGACACCAGCGCTGAAATAAAACGAAGAATAACTCTTGCAAATCGCTGCTTCTTTGGACTTAGAAGGCAATTGAGAAGTAAAGTCCTCTCTTGAGCATCTAAAATCACCATCTATAAGACACTCATTATCCCGGTTCTCATTTATGGCGCTGAGGCCTGGACCCTGTCAAAGAAAGATGAGAACGTCTTAGGATGCTTCGAGAGAAAAATTCTTCAGGTGATTTTTGGTCCCGTACGAATAGATGGAGAATGGAGGAGAAGATATAACGACGAACTGTACGGGCTGTACAGCGACACTGACCTAGTTAGCAGAATTAAAGTCCAACGGCTTAGATGGCTGGGTCATGTAGAGCGAATGAACAACCAACCCTTCAGCCCGGAAGGTCTTCGAATCCAATCCCGAGGGACGGCCGGCGCAGTATAGGAAAACCGTGAATCTGGTGGCGCACTCAGGTGGGTAAAGACCTCAACCAACTTGGCGTGCGAAACTGGAGACAGCTAGCTAGGAACCGAGCTGGCTGGAGACGCATGTTGGTTGAGGCCCAGGTCCGCCCCCGGACTGTAGCGCCACCTTAAGTAAGTAACTTACCATAGGAAGTTATTGTAGGTATAATGGGTCCGATTTGTCCATAGCTCAAGAACCAGAAGAGATATCGACTTCAAATAAATTTTGTTATACAGATAATAAGGCAGAAAGATGCAGAAAGGGCTGTCTTGAAAATTGCGTGGGTGGTTTTTTTACCCTAGCAGTTTAAAAAAAAGGTGCAAATTTTGGTTAACCCTAAATATCTCATGAACAATATTATATATTGTAACGTGGTACAAAACAAGTATATTTTTTGAAAAAACATCCAATTAATGGTTTTTTTATAAATCAAAAAAAAATTTGTCACCTCGAAAATTTTACAACTGAAATATGATTTCATCTCCAAAACAATTTTGTGCAACGAAGAATAATGTTTTTGACATCTGATAAAATTTTGAGAAAAATCTAATTAACATTTTTTTTATAAAAAATAAAAACCTAAAAAAAACATTACTCAAAGTTGGTAAAAATTGATTTTCGACTCAAATATATTTTCAAAACTTTGAGATATTGGCTTTAAACTACTTTTATCTTTCAAAAAATAATGTTTTCAACATTCAGAAAAATTTTGAGAAAAATCGAATTGACAGTTTTTTTTACAAAAATACTACTTTGATCTTTCAAAAAATAATGTAAGTAAGTAAGTAAGAAATTCATTTATTCATAATTTTTCTATTACAATAGTTAAAAGTAAGAATGAATTAAGAAGCTATGGCTTAGCCGTCAGCTCGGTTGGCAAAATATTATTTAATATGTAACTTTAATTTTTTTTTTTTTTTTTATATAATCTCAATGACAATCAATCAAAATATTCTGTTACTAGTAAAGTTCTATATTTATATATGGCTTTAATATAATTAGCTAGTTTTTTCCAATCGCCTTCGTTCAAAATTCGTATTGTCTCCTGCAGGGTAAGGTATTTCTTACCGAAGTAAGTTAATCTTTGGGACGAGTAGATTGGACAAACACTCACTATGTGGAAGCATTCCTCTTTCGCTTTCAAGTTGCAAATATTGCAAAATTGGTCGAAGCTTCCATTATATGGGGTACCATTTAAACTGAGTAACTCACATCTTGTTTTAAAAATAAGAGATATTTCACTGTAGTTGAATCTATCATTAAAGTAGTTCTTATCCTTCGGGTTGTAGTTCAGGAGAGGATACAATATTCTGGTTTCTGATTTACGGGCTTGTTCAATAAACGACACTCGGAAAGAATCTTCTTTTTTTGGATTGTTTTATATAGTTGACTCTTCAGATTGCCCAGGTTGTTGAGATCGAATATAATTGATTCTCCACATTCGCTTCCAATGTTTAACCACCTAGTCACCCACCAGTCATGGTTTCTCAATTCATACGAGAGCATTTTTTTAGTTAAACGAGAGTCTGGGTATGAACTTATTTTAATAATGTAATCCGCTTGTGATTTGAGACCTGTCTCCAAATAGATTGCGTAGTTTGGTGATTTTATTGGTAAGTTAAAAAGTTTTTTGAGGAAATTCCTATAGAATTTTTCGATAACTTCATACTCGTCTGAACCCCAAACTTGGGAAGCGTAAAAAAGAGTTGATTTGACGACAGAGTCAAATATGCTGTACTTCTTTGAAAGTATAATCCGTTTGTTTGAAAATATGTTTTTCCACGAAATATTCAACAAGCTTTGACAGGAATTGGCTTTATCTATTAGATGATTATCAAATTTTAAGGTTGGGTTCAATTTTACTCCTAGATATTTGATTTCCTTCACAGCTTCTAATTGAATTCCATTGTAAAACCATCTGTATACACTTTGTGTTCGTGATGATCCGGAAAAGACCATAATTTTCGACTTTTCGGTGTTGATTTCAAGTCCCCATTTTGTGCAGTAATTGGCTAGCCGATTTATCATCAACTGAAGGTTTTCTGGAGTTTCAGATAGTATGACCAGATCATCAGCATACAACAAGACGTTTATGATCGTATTAGCAATTCGTATACCACCAGGCAGATCTTTTTCTATGTCGTTGATGAAAAGAGAGAACAATAAGGCACTAAGAAGGCATCCTTGTTTGACACCAGTTTGTGTTTCAAACCATTTCGAGAAGTGTTTTCCGTCCCAGACTGTTGCATTTGTTTCAGAATACATTTTTTGAATGACTCTTAGAAATTTAGTAGAGAGAGCTAACTGTGACAGTTTAAAAAATAATGCGCTTCTATTAACGAGGTCAAAGGCGGCTTTGAAATCTACAAAGAAGCTATAAATTTTCTTGTTTCTTGCTTGGAAAGCTTTTACAATTGAGGATAACGTAAATATTTGATCTATAGTTGAAAAGTTTTTTCTGAATCCAGCTTGTTGATCTGTCAGGATATTTTTTTCTTCTACCCATCTTTCTAACCGTTCCACAAGTACTCCACAAAATATCTTGGTTGAGACATTCATGAATGAGATACCTCTGTAGTTCTCTACATTTTCCAATGAACCCTTTTTGTGGATAGGGAATATAATGGATTTCTTAAACGATGAAGGAATGTCAGCTTTCGAGAAAACGTTGTTGTAAAGAATTTTTAAATGGTCAATTAGTTTTGTATTTGCATTTTTGAAGAATTCGTACGGAATACCATCCTCGCCTGGTGCCTTTCCGTTTTTTGACTTCGTTATAACAGCCTGTATTTCCACAGTTGTTATCTCACCATCTAAAAAGTCGTCGAAAATGAGGGGTTCGGCATACGAAAATTTTAGATTCGAGTTGTCTGTTAGAAGACGTTTGAAGTGCATAGAGAGAACATCAGCAGATACTCCAACACCAATTTGGAAGTTTAAACCATTAATCTCCTTTGCTATCCTCCAAAAATCCTTTGAGGACTTGGTTTGGCCTAGTAAGTGAGCTTGTTGATTATCAAAGTTAGTTTTCTTTGTTAAGCACAGATTCTTGTATTGGTTATTCGCTTTAATATACCAGTTTCGTATGTCAGGGTCATTACAAGTTCTGCAGGCACGTAAGAGGGCGAATGATTTCTCCCTGGCGTTTAAACATTCTTTATCGAACCATTTCTGTTTAAATGATGACTTTAAGTAGCAAATATTTTTCGTCGCGGAACTTCTTATGCAATGGGTTATTTGATTTCTGTGGACTCAGGTATCGATTCATTTGTTAGAAGAAAGCTGTCTAGTAAACGGTGATACGAATTTTTCTCTTCACATTTCCATTTAAGTCTGGGAGGTAGGGTAAGGTTTTTCTGATGAGATGGAGTTTTATCATCAAACTCAACAACGATTGGCATGTGGTCAGAAAAGGTTTTACATTGAACCTCAAATTTTTTAATTATTCTTGTCCAGTCATTATTTACAGCACAGTAATCGATAACTGATTTGCCTTGTCCTCCTACAAATGTATAATGTCCTTCTGTATCTCCTTCAGTACAGACATTGAGCACAATAAGGTCATACATTTGAAGTAGTTCCAATATATTTGATCCATTATTATTGCAAACAATATCTTTAGATGTACGGTGGATGTTAGGTATATGAGGATTTGTAACAGTATGCATAATGGTGGTTTGTAAGTTACTAATTCTTGAATTCCAGTCTCCAATCAGTAGAACACTAAACGTGGCATTGTATTGTTCAATTTTTCAAAATCATAGGTCCACTTATTACAATTTATATAGAATGGTATAATGTACATATTGTTTTGCTTTAAACATTTTACAACGGTAGTGCCTTCAAGTTCTTCAAAATCGTAAGTTTCTAGATGCGATTGTTTTATACCATTGAGGCTGCCACCACTTGCACGACCTCTTGCAGATGTTTTACTTGCTTCACTCCAAATAAGTTTAAATCCAATAAAATATTTATTAAAATTACTTAAATTTTCGATTGTTAAATGTGTTTCAAACAGAAAGAAGATTTCAAAGTTCTTAATATTATTAAAAAAATCTACAAATAGTACTTTGTTATTTAATCCAGATATATTGTATGCTAAAATGTTTGTAGATATATATTTGTTAGAGCTGACGACATATAATTCTCAGTTTTGGGTCAAACTACTACTAATACTGCTATTTGAGTTTTCGTAATAAAGTGGCATCACTGGTACATCTGGTTTAGACCAATTATTTTGACGTCTGATTGACAGCATAGTTCCTTTGACAGCTTCAAAATTAAGTTTACCAAATATATCTTCAAGCTCGGTTTCTCCATCTTTATCTTGATATTTAAGATTATTATTATAGTTTAAATAAAATGATTTGTTACCAATTATTAAGTTGTTGTTTTTAATTAATATTGATTCATTTGGTTTGACTCTTTTGATGATTTTACGATATCCAAGTAAAATTCGACGTTTGATTTGCGATTGTTTGGTTAAATCACGCTGGATGTGGGCACCAGTGCCTTTTAATTTCTTAGAATTTCTTAACATTTTCGTTGCTATTTCATTAGAGCCAGTGTTAAGTTTGAACTTTAAAACTTTGGTGTTTTCACTTAGTTTTACCGCTTGTGGAATTTGTTGTTGGGCTGTGACATCCCCCAACAAAAGTTTGGTTATACCGTGGATCTTTGTTTGGGGGTCAGATCGGTCATTAGGAATTGTGACTATTATATTTTTTCCTTTAATTTCACGACTCTGCGTTTCGAGTTCTTCTTCCAGCAAACAGCATCGATGTTCGAAATTCTTAACTTTTTCAGATAAATCTTGGTTTTGTTTTCTTAATGAGTGAATTTCAAGGTTAAGTTTGTTGGGATCTTCTTTTGTCGCAAGATTGGCGGTCGCTTTGGAAAGTTCTGTATTGAGCGACGTGTCAATAATGTTTTCAACATTCAGAAAAATTTTGAGAAAAATCGGATTGACAGTTTTTTTACACACATTTGGTAAAAATTGATACATATAGACAAATCGAAAGACAGGATCGGGATGGGAAGTTATCAGTGTGGGTGGCATCCCAGCCTCTTTTTTAATTAAGATTTTTATTTTTAATTTCTGTATTCGAGTAATTTCAGGAATTGAGGGTACCTACAGTTTTTATGCAGAAACCGAACGGCTGAATTGAGAAATCCCTTTTCATGACAAGAATTACTACTGCAAAATTTGTCAATTTCTCGCAAGAGATAATACCTTCAAATGATTTTGGAGTTTTGTTCGATTTTATTTCATGTTGCGTTCGGCGTTCGAGGCTGAAAATTTGTATTATTATTACTTTTTCACAAAAACACATGCAACAATGGTTATTTTTGACATTTTGTTAAAGCCGTTTTTAATGTTTCCCGAAGGCAAAGATTAAGACCTTGCCAAATCATTATTCAATTTATACCAGTTTTTGATTGTGTTTTGTAAAAGCACATGATTTTAAAAACCTGATGCTTGATAGATTTGAATTCAGGGCATATTAATTCTTAAAAAAAAGAAGTTATTTTCAAGACCATTGTTATAGGCGTCTTCCTGGTGACTGTATGTACTGCACTGTATATACCCTTAGCTATGTAATGAATGGATTTGCGTGACCGTGGCAGTTGGTGAAAAGGGGAATTTTAATTCTGAAAACACGCAAATCGAGCCATCCAAGGAAGCTATGCATTTGAAATCTTTCAAAAAACCATGATGTAGGTGCAATACGTTGAAAAAAACACTTTGTTGTTTGATTTAACGGTGTAACCACGCCTTAAAGTTGCAACAAAAAAATTTAAGCGTGGTTCCCTAATGGAAACTCATGAATCATCATCATCATCTATTTTACAAGATCTCCCCAAAACAGATCCATTTTCTAAACCTATGCGATTGAGTTCAATGAAATTATTTAAAAGTTTGTATGATAAAAAGTAAAAAAGAAAATTAAATATGCAATTCCAATATTATTCGTCCTTGAGCAGTTTTTTTTCTTGGAGGCGTTTCGTCTTCCCGACTTAGACGAAGCAAAAATTGCCATATCTATAAGCTGAAGTCTAAGACTTGTTTCACACTATACAGTTTTGACCGTACCGAAAAAAAATCGGACGGCGACATTTTGTTAGAGGCGCGAAGAAGAGCATATACGCTTTCATATTATACGGTCACGGCAAAATGCCCCTCCGTCTACTTCTACTACTACTACTGTGACTACAGAATACGGCAGCCGGACGGCACGATAAGCTTAGTGGCTTACGTGACGAAATACATGTTTTCACATCATACGATTTTATTCGTGCGGCAGAGTTCGATCAGCCACTTCCAGGCACGATTACTTGTGCGACTTGAGTGTTCTTATAAAACTAAACCTGTGGAAAAGTATACTAAGCACAGGCCCTGCATATATCGTGTTTTACCGTACGGTCAAAACCGTATAATGTATAATTAGCCATTGATCCAGTTTATGCCGTCTGGTTTTTTGGCGTACGGTCAAAACCGTGTAGTGTGAAACGAGTTTAACAATGCCGCTAGAGCAGATGGTTTGAATGCCGAGCTCTTCAAAGCAGCTAGAGATAATTTGGTTAGGAGCATGCACCAACTTATCTGTATGACATGGTCGGAAGAAAGCATGCCTAATGTTTGTCCGATTCTGAAAAAAGGAGGCCCTCTACACTGCACCATTTATAGAGGTATCAGTCTACTTAACATCGCTTTTAAAATCTTCTCTGCCGTAATATGTGAACGTCTAAAGTCCATCGTCAACAACCTCATAGGTCGTTATCAGCGTAGTTTTAGACCAAGAAAGTCCACAGTGGATCAAATATTGACATTACGGCTGATCCTGGAAAAACCCAAGAACATCAATTCGACACCCACTATCTTTTCATCGATTTCAAAACGCATATGACAGCATCTACAGGTACGAGCTGCGTATAGAGCCATGTCTAGTTTTGGCATTATTTCCGAACTCATCCATTTGTGCAGGATGACCATGGAGAATCCACACTGCTCCATAAAGGTTGGAAACAACTTAACAGAACCTTTCGATTTAAAAAAGGTTTTAGGCAAGGTGATGTGCTGTCATGCTTACAACACCATCGACAGACGTTACTTTGACGTTGTTAAGGACTTTGTCTACCTAGGGTCCGCTATGACCGCAGAGAACAACACCAGCGCTATGATCAAGCGAAAATATCTCTTGCTAACCGCTGCTTCTTTGGGCTATGAAAGCAATTGAGTAGTTAAGTCCTCTCTCGACCCTAATCATCCCCGTCCTGCTACACGGTGCAGAAGCATGGACTATGACAAAAGCGGATGAAAGCACCTTAAGTCGTTTCGAGAGAAAAGTTCTTGGTGATCTACTGTCCCATATGCATAGAAGGTGAGTGAAGGAGAAGATGGAACAATGAGTGTAAAGGGCTGTACAGCGACATAGACTTAGCCAGAAGGGTAAAAGTCCAACGACTAAGATGGCTGGGTCACGTAGAGCGCATGAAAACCAATGCTCCAGCCCGGAAAGTCTTCGAATCCACACCCACAGGACAGCGAAGTAGAAGAAGACCGCAGATCAGGTGGCGCGCACAAGTGGAAAGGGACCTCATCGAACTTGGAGCGCGATACTGAAGAGACCTAGCTAGGGACCGAGCTAGATGGAGAAGTTTGTTGGGTGAGGCCCTAGTTCACATTGGGCAATAGCGCCACCTTAAGTAAGTAAGGAAGTCTTGATTTCTTGAGAAGACTTCTTTTGATTTCGGTGACATAATCAAAATTATTGAAAAACAAAATTTGTTGACCACTTTTTGTAATCCCAACAAAATATTTCGATGAAATTTTAATTTAAATTTAAAGAAAATTAAAATGAGTTTTGCTAAAATCCATCCACTGCTGCTCCTGTTTTCCTTCTGATTCTTTATTTTTTTGAAAATGATGAAAATACAAATTAAATAGAAAACTCAATCTTTTAAAATTGTTTTAAGTGAATTTGCCCATTATCCGACCAACTCCCTTTTTGTTTGTTTAGAACTAAGTCATTTCATTAATACAATGAAGCACAAATAATTTTTTAAAGTTGAATTAAATCAAGGATGCCAACACCACTTTTACTTTTTCAGAATTCTTAGAAAATCAACTATTCAATTATTCAGAACTATCAGAATTTTTTCGTATGATCGATACAAAGATCTTAAAAAATGTTTCAAATCAAGTCTTTAGTTTGATTCAGATGTTTTTGTACGAACCCCAAACCTTTCCTTTACAAATTTTCACGAGTAAAGTTGAGAAATGGAATATTTTTCTAACAAATACAGAACTACGCTAATATCTATAACAAACAGTCATACCTGTTAAACGCAAAGAGTTCATAGTTACATATCGCCGCGCGTCACATCCGACACCGCATCAAACATCAAGTTGAAAGTGTATGCTTTATACGTACCTACCTACCTGGCCCTAAACCAAAACATGTAGGTACCTATCTTTATATTTTTGTGAGTTCGGTGGTATACGGCCAAAATAAGGACCGCAGATACAATTTACGTCATAGTCCTAGAACTTCCCTTTCACATTGCGGTGGGATGTAATGGAATTTACCTTGAAATAAAAGCACACGGAAAGCCTTTATGATGGAGCTAACCTACCCTACCCTTTTTACTTTTCGTGCTATGAGTATAATTTTCCTATAGGTATATAGGCAGGGCTAGAGGTATGTATAGGAATGTTTATTCCTAGAGTTAAATCATATTACATCGTTTTGTGCGTTACACATACTATTCAATTATAGGTAAGGTGCATTTACCTAAAACCTATTTCTATGTACGTGTTTTTGTGTGTATGTATAGGAATTTTTACTAGAAGATACTTATTCGTTCATTGCCATGTTACCGCTGCCATCTTTTCTTTCCTAAATTGGCTGACAAAAATAATTTTAGGCTTTGATTTGTGTTACGTGTCTAGAATCTAAAAAAGCAAAACTGTACAAAATTATCTATTGACGAATAAAATTTTCTAAGATGAACTTCTTGCATTGAAGGATAAAGTAAATTAAAGTTCCATAGATTTAGAATTCTACAACTATTTTACTCCAATATTTACAAAACATCCAAATCATCATACAATAACATTCAAAAAAAGAGGCTGGGATGCGACCCACACTGATAACTTCCCATCCCGTCTGTCGATTTGTCTTGCTTAAAAGTTTGTCTTATGTATCAATTTTTACCAAATTTGCGTACTATTTTGTGTAGATTTTATTTTTTTATGAAAAAACGGACTGTTGAATTTTTATTAAAAAAATTACTGAATATCAGAAACAATATTTTCTGTGAAATAAAATAAGTTTGAAGCCAATATTTGTAATTTTTGAAAAGCTGTTTGAGTCGAAAGTAAATTTTTACCAAGTTTTAGTATTGTTCTTTTGTTAGGTTTTAATTTTTTGTAAAAAACCTGTCAATTAGATTTTTCCCAAAATTTTACTGAATGTTGACAACAATATCTCAAAGTTTTAAAAAGATATTTGAGTCGAAAAACAATTTTTACCAACTTTTATTAATTTTTTTGTTTAGGTTTTTATTTTTTGTAAATAAAACTGTCAATTCGATTTTTCTCAAAATTTTATCGAATGTTGAAATAAATATTTCTTATAAGTTAAAATTAGTCAGAAGCCGTTATCTCAAATTTTTGAAAAGATATTTAAGTCGAAAATCAATTTTTACCAACTTTTTTTAATTTTTTTTTTCGGTTTTTAATTTTTTGTAAAAAACCTGTCAATTCGATTTATTTCAAAATTTTACTGAATGTTGACAACAATATTTTTGAAAGATAAAAGTAGTTTAAAGCCAATAACTCAAGTTTTGAAAAGATATTTGAGTCGAAAATCAATTTTTACCAACTTTTATTAATTTTTTTTTAGGTTTTTATTTTTTGTAAAAAAAACTGTCAATTCGATTTTTCTCAAAATTTTATCAGATGTCAAAAACATTATTCTTCATTGCACAAAATTGTTTTGGAGATGAAATCATATTTGAGTCGTAAAATTTTCGAGGTGACAATTTTTTTTTTCAGTTTTTTTGATTTATAAAAAAACCGTTAATTGGATTTTTTTCCAAAAATATAATTGTTTTGTATCACGTTACAATATATAATATAAAATTTAATTCAAGTCTCTACCGTCATTGGTTCATGAGATATTTAGGTTTAACCAAAATTTTCACCTTTTTTTTAAACTGCTATGGTAAAAAAAGCACCCACGCAATTTTCTTGAGAGCCCTTTCTGCATCTTTCTGCCTTATTATCTGTATAACAAAATTTATTTGAAGTCGATATCTCTTCTGGTTCTTGAGCTATGGACGACGAAAAAAACGTCGCGAACGTACGGACGTACGGACGTACGGACGTACAGACGTACGGACGTACGTACACACGCACGCACAGACATCTTTCTAAAAATCTTTTATTTTGACTCTAGGGACCTTGAAACGTCGAGAAATGTCAAAATTTTCAATTTGTCAAATCGGACCCATTACAATAACTTCCTATGGGAAGTTAATATTAAAAGACATTTTTAAAATAATGTTTTTTCAACACCTCAAGCGGTTCGAAAATTATATTTCATAGCGCATGAGGCTGTAAACTATTAAAAAAGGGGTTTCAAGCTATTTTCCCGGAGCAAAATTGAAACATAAAAACGAGGCTGGGATGCGACCCACACTGAAAACTTCCCATCCCGTCTGTCGATTTGTCTTGCTTCAAAGTTTGTAGGTTTTCGTGTTGGGTTAAAAAAGTTGTCAGTTGAATTATTCTTAAAAATTTTAAAATTACCAACAATATTTTTCATATCAAGAAATAGTTTAGTTTGAAAATCTAGTTTTGTTAAATAGATTTTTAGTGAAAAACAATTTTTTACCAATTTTAGTAGCATTTCTTAAATTTTTACTAATTAGATGAATTAAATTAATTAATAATTAACAGATATCAAGAACCGAACATCAAAAAATGGACTGTTGGATTTTTATAAAAAACCACTGAATATCGAAAACAATATTTTCTGTGAAATAAAAAAAGTTTGAAGACAATATTTTTAATTTTTGAAAAGCTATTTGAGTCGAAAGTAAATTTTTACCAAGTTTTAGTATTGTTTTTTTGTTAGATTTTTATTTTTTGTAAAAAAACTGTCAATTAAATTTTTATCAAAATTTTACTGGATGTTGAAAACAATTTTTTTTAAAAGATAAAAGCCAATATCTCAAAGTTTTGAAAAGATATTTGCGTCGAAAATCAATTTTTACCAACTTTTGTTAAATTTTCGTTTAAGTTTTTATTTTTTGTAAAAAAAACTGTCAATTAGATTTTTCTCAAAATTTTACTGCATGTTGACAACATTATTTTTCAAAAGATAAAAGTAGTTAAAACCCAATATCTCAAATTTTAAAAAAGATATTTGAGTCGAAAATCAATTTTTACAAACTTTTGTTAAATTTTCTTTTAAGATTTTATTTTTTGTAAGAAAACTATCAATTCGATTTTTTTCAAAATTTTTCCGAATGTTGAAAACAATAATTCTTATAAGTTAAAATTCGTTGGAAGCCATAATCTCAAAATTTTTGAAAAGATATTTGAGTCGAAAATCAATTTTTACAAACTTTTGTTAAATTTTCTTTTAAGATTTTATTTTTTGTAAGAAAACTATCAATTCGATTTTTTTCAAAATTTTACTGAATGTTGACAACAATATTTTTTGAAAGATAAAAGTATTTTTAAGCCAATATCTCAAAGTTTTGAAAAGATATTTGAGTCGAAATTCTATTTTTACCAACTTTGAGTATTGTTTTTTTTAGGTTTTTATTTTTTATAAAAAAACTATATCAATTCGATTTTTCTCAAAATTATACCAGATGTCAAAAACATTATTCTTCGTTGCACAAAATTGTTTTGGAGATAAAATCATTTTGTATTCGTAAAATTTTCGAGGTGACACATTTTTTTTTTCAGTTTTTTTGATTTATAAAAAAAACTGTTAACTGGATTTCTTTCAAAATATATACTTGTTTGGTATCACGTTACAATATATTATATAAAATTTAATTCAAGTCTCTAGCATTTTTGGTTCGTAAGATATTAAGGGTTAACCAAAATTTCACCTTTTTTTTAAACTGCTATGGTAAAAAAAACACCCACGCAATTTTCTTGAGAGCCCTTTCTGCATCTTTCTGCCTTATTATCTGTATAACAAAATTTATTTGAAGTCGATATCTCTTCTGGTTCTTGAGCTATGGACGACGAAAAAAACGTCGCGAACGTACGGACGTACGGACGTACGGACGTACAGACGTACGGACGTACGTACACACGCACGCACAGACATCTTTCTAAAAATCTTTTATTTTGACTCTAGGGACCTTGAAACGTCGAGAAATGTCAAAATTTTCAATTTGTCAAATCGGACCCATTACAATAACTTCCTATGGGAAGTTAATATTAAAAGACATTTTTAAAATAATGTTTTTTCAACACCTCAAGCGGTTCGAAAATTATATTTCATAGCGCATGAGGCTGTAAACTATTAAAAAAGGGGTTTCAAGCTATTTTCCCGGAGCAAAATTGAAACATAAAAACGAGGCTGGGATGCGACCCACACTGAAAACTTCCCATCCCGTCTGTCGATTTGTCTTGCTTCAAAGTTTGTAGGTTTTCGTGTTGGGTTAAAAAAGTTGTCAGTTGAATTATTCTTAAAAATTTTAAAATTACCAACAATATTTTTCATATCAAGAAATAGTTTAGTTTGAAAATCTAGTTTTGTTAAATAGATTTTTAGTGAAAAACAATTTTTTACCAATTTTAGTAGCATTTCTTAAATTTTTACTAATTAGATGAATTAAATTAATTAATAATTAACAGATATCAAGAACCGAACATCAAAAAATGGACTGTTGGATTTTTATAAAAAACCACTGAATATCGAAAACAATATTTTCTGTGAAATAAAAAAAGTTTGAAGACAATATTTTTAATTTTTGAAAAGCTATTTGAGTCGAAAGTAAATTTTTACCAAGTTTTAGTATTGTTTTTTTGTTAGATTTTTATTTTTTGTAAAAAAACTGTCAATTAAATTTTTATCAAAATTTTACTGGATGTTGAAAACAATTTTTTTTAAAAGATAAAAGCCAATATCTCAAAGTTTTGAAAAGATATTTGCGTCGAAAATCAATTTTTACCAACTTTTGTTAAATTTTCGTTTAAGTTTTTATTTTTTGTAAAAAAAACTGTCAATTAGATTTTTCTCAAAATTTTACTGCATGTTGACAACATTATTTTTCAAAAGATAAAAGTAGTTAAAACCCAATATCTCAAATTTTAAAAAAGATATTTGAGTCGAAAATCAATTTTTACAAACTTTTGTTAAATTTTCTTTTAAGATTTTATTTTTTGTAAGAAAACTATCAATTCGATTTTTTTCAAAATTTTTCCGAATGTTGAAAACAATAATTCTTATAAGTTAAAATTCGTTGGAAGCCATAATCTCAAAATTTTTGAAAAGATATTTGAGTCGAAAATCAATTTTTACAAACTTTTGTTAAATTTTCTTTTAAGATTTTATTTTTTGTAAGAAAACTATCAATTCGATTTTTTTCAAAATTTTACTGAATGTTGACAACAATATTTTTTGAAAGATAAAAGTATTTTTAAGCCAATATCTCAAAGTTTTGAAAAGATATTTGAGTCGAAATTCTATTTTTACCAACTTTGAGTATTGTTTTTTTTAGGTTTTTATTTTTTATAAAAAAACTATATCAATTCGATTTTTCTCAAAATTATACCAGATGTCAAAAACATTATTCTTCGTTGCACAAAATTGTTTTGGAGATAAAATCATTTTGTATTCGTAAAATTTTCGAGGTGACACATTTTTTTTTCAGTTTTTTTGATTTATAAAAAAAACTGTTAACTGGATTTCTTTCAAAATATATACTTTTTTGGTATCACGTTACAATATATTATATAAAATTTAATTCAAGTCTCTAGCATTTTTGGTTCGTAAGATATTAAGGGTTAACCAAAATTTCACCTTTTTTTTAAACTGCTATGGTAAAAAAAACACCCACGCAATTTTCTTGAGAGCCCTTTCTGCATCTTTCTGCCTTATTATCTGTATAAAAAAATTTATTTGAAGTCGATACCTCTTCTAGTTCTTGAGCTATGGACAACGAAAAAACGTCGCGAACGTACGGACGTACGTACACACGCACGCACAGACATCTTTCTAAAAATCTTTTGTTTCGACTCTAGGGACCTTGAAACGTCGAGAAATGTCAAAATTTTCAATTTGACAAATCGGACCCATTACAATAACTTCCTATGGGAAGTTAATAAATCAATTAGGTGGCGCAAAAGTCCGTTGAAAACTGGGGCCTAGTGACTTTAAACTCTAAACCATTCCTATGCGCGAGTAATGTTGTCACCTACAGTTTTAATTGAGAAAGATTCACTCTTGGGGGATTTTCAATTCCTCGCAAGATGCAGTATCCGTGAAAAAACTTTAGATGGCTAAACAGGAATTGAACCCAATACTTCTGGCATGTTAGTTCTATACGCACTATTTATCACGCCACGGGTACTAAGAATAAAACATAAAACATTTTAAAAGTCACTTAAAATGAAACAAAGCATTTTTAGTTAAAACTGACTACAAAAATGTAGAATATTTTATAGTCACAATTTACATAGGTAACTAAAGGAGTTTGGGCCATCTTTACGGTGATGCTTTTTTTGACAGCAAAATTTAAAAATGTTGAGACAAATTAGAGTTGTGAAGAATCGAAACGTGTTTGTCGTTCAAAAACAGCTAAAAATGTTACTGCTAATACCTGTAGTGTAGTGTGTATTACTCTGCTATTCGCCTCAAAGCTTCGTCGCAGTGGACTAACAACAACATTGGTCACTCCGTAATTCTTAGGTATTTAGAATCAATTCCCAAGCACAAAAACTACACCATCCCCCAACTGCAATTCGACAGAAACTTTCAGATTTCTATACCTTCCAGATCTTTCTGGGAGAATAGGGCATTCCTCGAAGACGAGTCAGTCCACTTTTATGCAGATGCATCAAAAATAAAAGAAGGGGTTGCTGGAGGTGTGTACTCTGAACGACTTAAATTAAGTCTATCATTCCGACTTTCCAATCATTGTAGTGTGTGCCAAGCGGAACTTTTGGCGATAAAAGTAGTCTTGTCCTGGCTTAAAGAAAACGTGATATCAACATCGGATATCGGTATTTTCTCAGATAGTCAAGCCGCTATCAAATCTCTAGACTCTGTCTCTAAAAACTCTATAACAGTCTAAAACCGTCGATCATCCCTAATGGAGATTGCACAACAGTTTAACATTCACACAATATTGCTGGGTGCCAGGCTATAGAGACATTTCAAGAAATTGTAAGGCAAATGAACTCGCCAGAAATATTACAGTACAACCCATTCTACCACGTTTTTCTAACGCTGGCATACCAATCGCCACATGTTAACTATTGGTAAACCAAGACGATATGAAGAATGTAAACATCAGGTGGAATAACATCGTGTATCCGTTCTCAAAAACATCTGGTCTACTCTAGATTAAAAGTACTCAAGGTGCTTGCTATCTCCAAGCAGATCGCACATAAGCTCGATAATCGATTTCATAACAGGGCACTGACTACAAATTGTAGGGATGATAAAGATTAGGAAACAGTTCTTCACGTTCTCTGTACATGCCCTTCTCTAGCTCAAAAGCGGCAAGAATTAATAATCAGCCTCTCACATTTCGTATAAGGGACTCAAACTGGCTTCATTGAGCTTAGAAGAAAACCTTAAGATTCATGTGGTATCACGATGGTCTATTAAACTGGCCAAAGTGTATCCTACTCCATCACGAACCTGTAGTGTTGGTTTTTCACGAACAACATCACGCAGTATTTTTTATAAGGACTTCGGCCTTATAATTTTTAAAGTTTATTTAACAGAAGAACTCAAGCCCGATTTATACGGATATCCATCGCAAAAATTATGTTCAATGATGAGGAACATTTTCACTTAAAAGGCAGATTTAATGACTGTTGAAAACCTCGCCATCCATACATTGTCACTGTTTGATGTTGTTTTTGGGCTGTATGAGTGTATGTCGGTGCAGTGGTGGTATTCAAAAATGAAGCTGATGCAACTGCTATGGTGAATAAATTACGCTACCGATTTCTGACGATGCACCTGGTCGACGGTAATTTTCAGGAAGACGGAGGCGCAGCGCAACTTGCTACGCAAGTGTCTGGCTTTATTATTTCTCCAAAAGGTGATAACATTTAGCCATCCAGAACATGTGAATAAACGACTTGAGACTTTTTTCTTTGGAATCATCTCCCAATGATCAAATTCAAGGATTCGAAGGTAGAGTTCATGAAACAGGTACATAACATATATTCGCAAATGTGTGATTTTGTCATAAAAAGGAACAAAACCAAAATAAATTAGTACAATAATTCGTTTTAGAGCTCCCTAGGAGCATACACAATATACAAAACGTTATGTTAATATTATAACATTATAAAACAAATGAAATCAAATATTTTAATTTTTTGGGGATAATATTTATTAATAGAAAAAGGCTATTTCACATTCCCACTAACAGATATTTTTTGGGTTGACAGTACCTTACGGATTTTCACATGACAATTGGATATTAGGATTAACATATTTTGAGGCATGCTGTCATTGGATTAAATGCCAAACTTGCCACTATATGAAACATATTAACTCCCACACTCAACTATCGTACCTAACCTATACCTACGCTTACGCTTAGTGTACGTACATATGTACCTTTGTTCTATTTCTATAATGAACAGTTTTCTTCCCCATTTCAAATGATAAATGTCCTTCATAGTTTCGGAAACGTAAATTTCTTTGGGGAATTTCAATTAAACCTGCACGCTATTTTGTGAAATGATTGCGCATACTAATTACTTGGATATTTAATTTTGCTTTTAAGGAGATGAGGACATTAGGAAATCAAATTATTTTGTGTTGTTAAGGTACTTAGAATTTGTGGGAATTATAATATACATATAACATCACAAGGAAGACCGGACGTAAATCACATCCTTTAAACATGCAAGAAATGAGCAAGGGATGGACAAGACTGATGATGATATGATCGTTCACATAATGGTTGCAAGGTCTAGAGATAATAATTATAGAGTTATGATTTTAACCTCTACCTACAATATGCGTTAGTAAATCTTATAATGACCTTTTTTGTAACCAAAATCAAATGAGACCCAAACCAATGCTATCAAACTTGTCAGCAAAATTCCGGATTTATGCAAAGGTCCAAATAAAAAAAAAATAACTGTATTTAATTTAGAAACTGTTGCACAATTTAAATGTAACAATCTTCATCATATAGTTCATCATGTTTCTGGGAATCGTTAACATATATTTCAGCACGTGTAACTTGAAAGGTTGTCTTTCAATGGGTCTTCGTCAGACTGATACCATATTCCCATTCTTATATCTTACCAGAAATTTGTTCTGACCTTGAACTTTAATGAAACTTTTAAAACGATATCAGCAGTGAAGATATCGTCCTTGAACAAAGCTGACCACCCCCCTTTTTCATATTATTGTCTTGTTCTTTTGGAAAAATAAAACTGCAAACATGATTATTGTTGTATTGTTTCTTATAAATCAATCAAATTTAGAATCCTTATGATTTTTAGCTTAACCCCCTTTTTGTGCTTTGTTCACAAGCTCCAACATAAAAGCCATGCATCAATTATTATTAGCAATTGAGGAACCATGTAATAACAAAATGAACTAAATTTTTGAAACAAAAGTTTTCGCAAAAAAGACTCCAACAGTTACCTTTGAATTTGAAATGTTTATTAAACTCTCCTTAATACGCACCACTGATTAGGCAGACGTTATTATTCAAGGGTTTATTCCAACAAGTTTTACAAATCACTTACTAAATAATCGAAATTGTTATAAAAGTCAAATAAGGTGTATAGGAGTATACAGATGGTTCGTTCGTTGAATTTCCTTACAGAAGTCATCGATAAACTTTTCAAGTTCACTTCAATCTTCAAATGGATTCAACTTTATATTTGAAAAATTTTCCTCGATAAACTTTAAATGGCTCATTGAATTCAAATCAAGATTCCTAATTTGTGTTTGAACTTTATGAAAAGGATCTTCAAATTCAAACTGGAAATGCATATAATTTTCCAAGTGCTCGCACTTATGCCCGAATCATCCAGATGATAATTTGAATTTTACCTATATTATGGAAGTTTCGTTCTTATTATAACATTTGTATGTAAGGTAATTTGTGTAACACATATTTTGGAGAACTTAAAGGGTAGGCCAAATAAAAGTTTCTTTTTGAAATTCCAACAAAATAAGCCAAATTAAATGTTTATATTTTATATGGTTTTCCAATAAGGGCGGGTAGATGATAAAAATGTCAATCGTGGCGTTTGCTGTGTGGCACGTAGCGCCGCGCCCGCCGGCTGTCCTGCTGGAACCACAATATTGTCTATGTTCATATGATTCAATTTGGGCCATAAGAAATTAGTTATCATCGTTATGTAGCGCTCGCTGTTGACTATGACCGCCTCACTAACGTCGTTTTTAAAAAAGAACGGACCAACTACGCCGCCGCCACACCAAACGTTAACTTTTTGAGGATATATTATCACCTGGTTAAACTCGCGTGAGTTGGTGTTGTCCCATATACGGCAATTTTACTTGTTAACACAACCATTCATCCAAAAATGCACCTCGTGTGATGATGATGATTTTTCGGCCGAAATTGGGGTCCTCTTTCAAACGATTCGAAGCCCAGTCAGCGAACAAACGGCGGCCGGCGTTGTCCTTGGTCATAAACTTTGAGCTCCTGGTTCGGTTGGATCTTGCACGGGTGTAGGCCCAAGTCCCTATGCAAAATTCGCAAAATTCACCAAGTTGAAGTCTGCAAAAGGCCGAGTTCTTGTGCACGCGAAGAATAGACTGCCTCGGGTTCTGCTGTACACTTTCACGGACCGCGACCGCAGCGATGTTCTCGTCCGATCTTGTTTCCGATTGTTTCCTTGAACGTATGCGCGCAACGTTGCTATGATGATTTGGCATAAATAACTGAATTATAAACAAAAGATTTGACAGATGTCACCAAAACAAAATGGCCTCCAAGGGGCACCAAAATCTACCCGCACCAACAAAAAAAACCTACATATAAAAAGAACAAACATTACAATTCATTATAAAACACAAAACCTGCTTCAGCTCGCTCAAGAATAGGTGCGGGGAAATAAATCCACGGGAACTAACTCCACTGATGGATTTAATTCCCACTTAGTGAGAACTAAATCCACTTTAGTAAAGTGGATTTAGTGCCCATGCTAACTGGGAATCTAATTCCAAAAAAAATGTGTGATTTAAGTTCTCCTTGAGTTTGAAATTAATTCCCACTTTTTAAAAGAAGAAGCAAGTAGAATAAGGCGCATGGACATATTGCCCAGAGACATAACGCCCAACTTTTTTTTTGGGGCTTATGTCTCACTTCGGTGGGACATAAAACCGAAATCTTATTTGGGCCCTAAGTTCCACCCGAGTAAAACCGAAGCCCCAAATAAAAATTTTCGGGCTAATGTCCCACTTAATAAGAATCATCAAATGACACAACTTGTAGCACTTTAAATTCTGAGATCCCGCGAAGCGGGCCACCCACAGGTGCTTTTATTCAAAAAAGCTGTTGATATTGGCGCCTGCCTGGCGACTTTACATACCCTAAGCGGAGCAACGGAGTTGCGTGAGCGGGTGTGACCCCGAAAAAGGGAGTTAAAATCCTGAGATCTCGAAAATAATGTTGAAAATAAACTTTTTTGTTTTTCCTAATTTTTGTATTATCACCGTATCAAAAAATGATTGTTCATTGTATTGAAATACAAAAACTTTATATTCTTTTTTGGCTCTGCAAAAATGGGGGACAATGTTTTATTAGTTTTTTATCACCTTGCTCATCAATAACTAAGCTCCCCTTGCAAGTTTGACCATAATAGCAAATGTAACGTGAAATATTATTTCGAGTATATTTTTTAACATAAATTTGTTTTAACACACTATTTTTACGAAACCCGGTAATAAATTCAATTTTATTTTCCATGCTTTTAATTTTTTATTTTAATTTTATTCACACTACGCACTGTTTTCTTAAATTGCTTAAGACTGATGTTCGACTGTACTCATCAAAATCGAACAAGTTTCAAGAATCTGATAACTAACTGTAATTTGAAGCTGTTGTTGTTAGAAATTAGTTCCCTCTTCATATTTTTGAATGTGTACTAAATTCCCATAAGAAAGTGGAGTTCGTTCCCACTTAGCATGGGAACTAAATCCACTTTACTAAAGTGGATTTAGTTCCCACTGAGTGGGAACTAAATCCCTCAGTGGAGTTAGTTCCCGTGGCTTTATTTCATCGCATCTCAAGAATAGAGTTAAGTCTGTTTTCTCCAATTTTTTAATAGATATTTCCTAGTTTCGGGGTGTTGGTCACACAATTACTTGGTTAATATAGGGTGTCCCAAAATTAACGCAAGATTTCTAGGGTGTCCCAAAATTAACGCATGATTTCTTGCGTTAATTTGAAACAAGTTGATATACAGATCAGTGTGGGTCGCATTTTGTTTGACCCCAAATATCTTACGAAAAAATTAAATTAAGCAATTAAATTTTATATTATATAGGGCGTCCCAAAATTAACGCAAGAAATCTTGCGTTAATTTTGGGACACCCTAGAAATCTTGCGTTAATTTTGGGACACCCTATATAAGCCTTGTGTGTTTTTAAATCGCTCCGCATTGTTAAAAATCATCAGTCCTTTACGGTTTCGAAAAAAAAAAGTTCAAAGGGGTCAAATCGCATCTGCGAGACTTCAAGACGGAAAATAGCACGGTTATGGTGCAAAAAAGATTGATTGTAAACCGTGCTACGTTGTTAGGGGTAACTATCCTGCTAGAGCCAGTTGTCGTCGAAGTCCATGTCTCAAATTTCAGTTTAAAAAAGTGGCTTTTCATAGCTCTGAAGAGCCTAGCTTTAACCAAAAAATGGTCCAATTATGTCAACACACCACAATCCAAACCAAATTCTTAGTGTATGCATTGGCTTCCCGATATTGAAAAGAACAAACTGGTTTTTTGAGAACCAAAAAATGATGATAAATTCGCACAAAATCGATTACAAATTCAAGCCACTCTAAGGCCAAAATTTCGAATCGATGAAAAAAGCATATGTTAGCGGCCTTCAATTGCAAATTTCTTGCTAATGATCCGCGATCTTTATAAAGGATCCTCCTCAAACTAGTGTTTGGAGAAACAGATAACGAGTTGATATTCGTCAATTGAGAATTACATTCTTAACTACAGCTATATACTCGTAGGCACTAATAAGCTTCATTTCGGCCAAAACATATTTGAAAAAAGAGGCTGGGATGCGACCCACACTGATAACTTCCCATCCCGTCTGTCGATTTGTCTTGCTTAAAATTTTGTCTATATATATCAATTTCTACCAAATTTGCGTACTATTTTCTGTGAAATAAAATAAGTTTGAAGCCAATATTTTAAATTTTTGAAAAGCTATTTGAGTCGAAAGTAAATTTTTACCAAGTTTTAGTATTACTTTTTTTTTAGGTTTTTAATTTTTTGTAAAAAAAACTGTCAATTCGATTTTTTTCAAAATTTGTCCTTATGTTGAAAACAATATTTCTTATAAGATAAATTTAGTTGGAAACCATAATCTCACATTTTTGAAAAGATATTTAATCGAAAATCACTTTTTACCAAGTTTTATTAATTTTTTTTAGGTTTTTATTTTTTGTAAAAAAACTGTCAATTCGATTTTTCTCAAAATTTTATCAGATGTCAAAAACATTATTCTTCGTTGCACAAAATTGTTTTGGAGATAAAATTATATTTTAGTCGTTAAATTTTCGAGGTGACAAATTTTTTTTTTTTTCAGTTTTTTTTGATTTATAAATCAAACCGTTAATTGGATTTTTTCCCAAAAATATAATTGTTTTGTATCACGTTACAATATATAATATAAAATTTAATTCAAGTCTCTAGCGTCATTGGTTCATGAGATATTTAGGTTTAACCAAAATGTTCACCTTTTTTTTAAACTGCTATGGTAAAAAAAACCACCCACGCAATTTTCTTGAGAGCCCTTTCTGCATCTTTCTGCCTTATTATCTGTATAACAAAATTTATTTGAAGTCGATATCTCTTCTGGTTCTTGAGCTATGGAGGACAAAAAAAAACGTCGCGAACGTACAGACGTACGGACGTACGAACGTACGAACGTACGTACACACGCACGCACAGACATCTTTCTAAAAATCTTTTATTTCGACTCTACGGAACTTGAAACGTCGAAAAATGTCAAAATTTTCAAATCGACAAATCGGACCCATTACAATAACTTCCTATGGGAAGTTAAAAACGCGTTCACGTTTTAAGTAAGTTTGAAATTTTTCCCAACGTTTCTATGATTTAAAAAGAAACCAATAAATGAGCCATCCCATATTTATTTTGAAACATTCGTTTTTAAGTACAAAAATGGATACAATTTGAATCCTTGTGTTAAAAAAAAACGATACCTTTGTGTCACATGAACGCAGGATCAAAGTAACCTCTAAACGCGTTTAGCTTAAACTGCCTATATTCTACGTAATATATCTTTGTGGTGTTAAGAGGTGTTCCGTATTACAGCCTCCATTCAGCGACTATATTTATTTAGAAGCCACATGATTCTCTTGAAAAAGCACTAATTATAGAAATACTGGAGGCTTACATTGAAATAATTAGAGATAAATGCAACACGTAGACCTTTTCATTCAAATTAGAGTATATAGACCAGTGTTATGCTCGGTTGGTATGTGATTCTTTGTCCTTTATTCAAAATAAAAACAAAAATAAAACACGTGCTTAAAAAGAAAAAAAGGACGTTTTAAAATTAGAGGATTCATTGAGTGAGAGAAAAGAGGAAAGACAACGAAATCCTTATTCACAAGTCTACATTTTCCAAAGGTATTTTAACACAACAAAAACCAGGTGTTTGTTTAAAGTATCCCTGCAGAGAAAAAACGTGGTGTGGGGATTATATACTCGTATTGTTATGCATTTCTTAAAAAACAAACTTTCAAATAACACTTTATCATCTCAAAATGTCATCTGTCTCAGCCTAAAATAGGTTTAAATTAAGTTTTAAAAATAGAACTTCTCATCTTATAACGATGTTCCTTTTCTTGTTTTAAATAAATAAAATATGTGGATTAAACATAAGTTTAACATAAACATAAATATAAACATAATGATTAAATTAAAATACATGATGTAGTAATCAACTTCACATTTAATGTGACTACAATAAATGTAAATAAAAAAACGTATACGCCCCAGTGCACCATAATATTTTTTACGTTTCTTTTTCTTGTATAAAATAAAATAATTTGCTTTATCAATAAGTTTTTAAATAAGGAATAAATAAATGAAATCTTGAAATCAGCGATTTTCTTATTAGTCCAGTCAATAAATGACCCAAAATGAGGTGTAGAGTGCGTGAGCAGGTAACTAAGCGATTCCTTCAGAAACTTGTTCAGGGGGCTTAGGTTGTTAACATACCAAAAGTCCTGACTCCTAGGTGATGAGCGGGGGGGGAGGATGGGGGGTAAAGGTACAAATTTTGGGTTTTTCGCTTATATCTCGAAAACGGTGCATCGGAGAGAAATATTTTTAGAGAATAAAATGGAGTTCTTAAAATTATCTAAAACTTGTATATCATATGGTTTTTTCTAATTCCTAACCGTTTTCGAGCTATACCCTCGGAAAAAGTTGAAATTTACAAAAAAAATCAATTCACGTCAAAATATTCATAAACATTGCATCATATTGTCTAAACCTATTTATAAACGAAAAGTATAAATAGGAAAGAAGTTGTAGATTTTTAAATTCCCTTTTAGAATATATATACATATGCTGATTAATGTCCAACCCGCCTAAAGTTAGAGCTATTTTCAAACTTGTATAGCATTTTGCAATTTTCAGAAATTTAGTTTGTATATCATATTCTTAACCCACAACCTTTGTTCGTGTATTTTCATGAGATATGCACTTCGCTTGAAGAGTTTTCTGGAGTCACATTCACTTCAAGTGAACAACACAAGGACATTGGACAGGCTTGCAAGATGCAGAAGACATTGTCAAACTCAATCAGTGGTTTGATTCTCATCCTCCCTTCCCAGAAGCCTCTCAAATCATATCAATTTCGAGTGGAGTTGTCGGAGATGCCACGATAAGATGCTATGATGCTGTTCGAGTTGGTAAAAGGGCTATGAATTCAGTAGTTGACTTGACATTTGCAGACGTAAAGTTATCGCACAAGGATCGGGCATTGCCAATATCTTCTGTCAGCTCATCGATAAAAGTTCATGATAGGTAGCAGTTGACCCAACATTGCTCTTTCAGCGGATATGTAAAAGCAAACGATCAGATGAGGATTTGATGACATATTTTGAGTATGAGTTGGCCCCATTTCATTTCGAGGGCAAGAGTGATATAGGCCTATAGTTACCCATATCATTAGTTGCTCCTTTCTTGAAAAGTGGCAAGATATTGGCACATTTAAGAGCAACCGGAAATACTCCAGAAAAAATACTTTTGCTAAAGATATGTGCCAAAACATCAATTATAAAACATGCTACAGTTTTCAAACAAACATTTGAAATACCATCATAACCAGAAGAGTTTGAAGTTTTTCAAGTGCCAATCAACTTCAGAATCTCTAAACTAGTTATAGGCTCAAACACAAAACTTTGGCTTTGAGAAGGTTCATTACTGAATGGACTACAAAGTGTACAAGATGGGTGACTAGAACTAGCTTGTAGATTAAGTGAAATCGTTGAGAAGTATTCATTGAATGCATTAGCAATTGCAATTTTATCTGAGACCACACGACCATTAACATTGACAACATATGGTTGTTTTCTGCACTGAAATTTATTAAGTATACTATTCACTATTTTCCATTCATTTCTAATGTTTCCTTTAGCTAGATTGAATTTGTTTTTAACGACAAATAGGAATTTCCTTCTTTAATTCAACACAATTTTTTTTATATTTAGTCTTTAAAATCTGACTGCTGTTGCGTTTTAAACACTTCTTTCTTAATTTGTTTTTATACTTCACTTTTTTAAGCAAACTATACGTAATCTACGGCTTTAAACGCTTATTAGACTTTTTCGGAACGATATCAAAAGAAGCATCAGAAATGTATCCATTCCATATCCAGAATGAATAGAAATGTAAGACGAGGTAACGTGATCGTCCGCTTGCTCGGAGCAATCTTCGTCTTTGCTAGAAGTAAGTTATTGTGGATATCTCCTTTGTTATCTAATACTCGCACATAAACCACTACTCCATATGCTTTGGTTGAAGCATCGCAAAAGCCATGCAACTCGATTGCTAGATTTGATTCCATCGCGGAATTCTCACCTTTTCTATGGTTGGGAGTTCTAGCTGAAAAGCTTCCCAACTCTTTTTGATGTGGGCTGGAACTTCCTCGTCCCAATCACATCCAAGATTCCAGAGCTTCTGCATAAGATTGGGGGTGGAAACGTGTAGGAGACACCCTGGTGGCAATTACAATGGAAAATCTACCAGCACCAGAGGTTCTTCTGAAAACTATATTTTGCCGCTCCACCAAGGATTGTGTAATTGGAAAATGTGGCAGCCGAAAAGCGATACTCACCTGTTCTGCAGCGTGCCTAGACTTTCAAGGAAAGTGCCTGAATAGTGTGCCTGTTGACGATGAAAACGATGTAGAGCCCATTCAGCAAGAGCCACCCGCTACTGAGGAAGAAGATGCCATGGAAGAACAATCATTGCCTGGGCCCTCAAGTTCAAAGAGGATGAAAATTTGATAACTTTTAAAGTTGAGAGTAAAACATTAGGAATATATTGAGAACACTGGGACTTACAATTATTATTGTATTGGTGTAACGAAACTATCTGTAGAATAAAGTGTGAAATTTGTCATCATCATTATTTTTCTACTTTATTTAATAACTTGCTTATAAGTGGCCATATATGTTATTAGATGAACGAACAAAGGTTGTGGGTTAGGAATATGATATACAATCTAATTTTCTGAAAATTGCAAAATGCTATACAAGTTTTAAAATAGCTGTAATTTTAGGCGGGTTGGACATTAATCAGCATATGTATATATATTCTAAAAGGGAATTTAAAAATCTACAACTTCTTTCCTATTTATACTTTTCGTTTATAAATAGGTTTAGACAATATGATGCAATGTTTATGAATATTTTGACGTGAATTGATTTTTTTTGTAAATTTCAACTTTTTCCGAGGGTATAGCTCGAAAACGGTTAGGAATTAGAAAAAACCATATGATATACAAGTTTTAGATAATTTTAAGAACTCCATTTTATTCTCTAAAAATATTTCTCTCCGATGCACCGTTTTCGAGATATAAGCGAAAAACCCAAAATGTGTACCTTTAACCACCCCTCCCCCCCCGCTCATCACCTAGGATTCAGGACTTTTGGTATGTTAACAACCTAAGCCCCCTGAACAAGTTTCTGAAGGAATCGCTTAGTTACCTGCTCACGCACTCTACACCTCATTCCTTGACTGGACTATATGATCCACTAGTAGATAAATACTTTTTCAATTTCATGAAAATTAATCATATAATACCATATACATACATGTTTCAGGTGGTGGGTTAAACAGTGTTCAAGTCTTTTATTTAAATATTTTGTATTATAATAAATAATGCGTTGGACTGTCATGCAAGGGGTCCTGGGTTCAATCCCTTCCTGTGCCACCTAACTTTTTTCACGGGTACTGCCTCTTGCGAGGAATTGACAAATCCTCCAAGAGTAATTCTTGTCATGAAAAGTGCTTTCTCAAATTAGCCGTTCGGATTCGGAACATAAACTGTAGGTCCCTTCCATCTCTGACAACATTACTCGCACACAGGAATGGTTGAGAGTTGTAAGTCACAAGGCCCTGGTTCTTCATGGACTGTTGCGCCACCTATAATAATAATAATAATAATAATAATAAATAAAAACAGAGGCTAGGATGCGACCCACAATGATAACTTCCCATCCCGTCTGTCAATTTGTCGTGCAATATCTCAAAGTTTTGAAAAGATATTTGAGCCGAAAATCAATTTTTACCAACTTTTATTAATTTTTTTGGTTAGGTTTTTATTTTTTGTAAGAAAACTGATTTTTCTCAAAATAAAGATAAAATTAGTTGGAAGCCATATCTCAAATCTTTGAAAAGATATTTGAGTCGAAAATCAATTTTTACCAACTTTGAGTAATATTTGTTTAGGTTTTTATTTTTTATAAAAAAAACTGTCAATTAGATTTTTCTCAAAGTTTTACCAGATGTTGAAAACGTTATTTTTCTTTGCACAAAATTGTTTTGGTGATAAAATCATTTTGTATTAGTAAAATTTTCGAGGTGACACATTTTTTTTCAGTTTTTTTTTTATTTATAAAAAAAAACCGTTCATTGTTTTTTTTTTTTAAATATACTTGTTTGGTATCACGTTACAATATATATTATATAAAATTTAATTTAAGTCTCTAGCGTTTTTTGTTCGTAAGATATTTATGGTTATCCAAAATGTTTACCTTTTTTTAAACTGCTATGGTAAAAAAACCACCTACGCAATTTTCTTGAAAGCCCTTTCTTCATCTTTCTGCCTTATTATCTGAATAACAAAATTTATTTGAAGTCGATATCTCTTCTGGTTCTTGAGCTATGGACCAGGGTTGTTGCGGATGTAAAAATTTTGACATCCGCGGATGCAAATGCGGATGCGGATTTTTTGAGACTCACATCCGCGGATGCGGATTTTAGAATTTATTAAATAAAAACAATAATTTTAAGTCCGTAAATAAAGGAAAATTTTATTGATTATCTTTGCGTTTAATAATTAAATTTAAAATGGGTGTGTTATATTTAATAAAAAGCAAGATTGCAACCTTCTCAGACTGCAAGCTATTTCAGAATTTAATGTTTATAAATAAATATCATACCTGCATCTTCTTTCTTTTTTTTTAAAAGATTTTCATTATTCGCACTCTCAAATAAACCAAACTCCTCTGGGTGCTTTGACCTTAGGTGATTTTTCAATGAAGAAGCCGTGTGTCCTTTTCGTGAATATGGTTTTATACTCGGACTTGTCAGGATCATTTTTGTTTAAATTAAAATAAATCCAGATGATGCTTTTTGTTGGTGGCGGCATTTATGATCTGTATCTGTATCACTTTTTCACTAAATATATAAAAATAAACTGTGTCCTCTGGCCACTTAGCTAGCAAGAGCTTTTACATATATCCTCCAATCTGTGACCATTGCATACCACTTGTTGTTGCTTTTATCGTCGCCTACTTGGGACCGAGATTTTTGAATTTAACAATTTTACTAAGGGTGAAAGGGTCGTTGTTGTTGATCGTAATATAGTATGCCGTGCTGTTGCTATTTTTCGATTGCAACTACAAATTTGAAAAAAAGCGTTTAAAAACATCCGCATCCGCAACAAACTCCGCGTTTATGCCGATGCGGATGCGGATGTTGGAATTATTGCGAATAATCCGCAATTGCGGATGCGGATGCGAATATTCGCAACATCCCTACTATGGACGACGAAAAAAACGTCGCGAACGTGCGGACGTACGGACATACGGACGTACGTACACACGCACGCACAGACATCTCTCTAAAAATCTTTTATTTCGACTTTATTGACATTGAAACGTCGAGAATTGTCAAAATTTTCTATTCCACAAATCAGACCGATTACTATAACTTCCTATGGGAAGTTAATATAACATACAAATTAAAAACTTCTTAAAATTCTATAAATAAAGTGCATCAATTAGAAAATTATTGTCAAATTAATTCAAACAAAAATCAATCGCATCAAGAATAGAACCTTCAATTTTTCACAACTTTAGATTTTCAAAAGCTTATTTTGGTCCACTTATGATTATACGAAAAAAAAACTCCTTCAAACTTTTTTCATTTTAGCATTTTCTCTATACATTCCAAATAGAAAACTCCTACACAAACACAATGCCTATAAATTTTCCAATACAAGTGCCACCCTTTTACTCATAACACAACCTCTCTTTAGCCACAAGGAAATTAGTATCCTGCCTCCTTATAATTTTCTTCTTTTTGTTTCCCTTTCAAAAATAGAAAGCACATGTCATTCGTTTTCCATGAATGAAAATTTCAGCCAAGTTAGCAAAAAGAAGAAAAACAAAAAAGGCGGGTCATTTAAATTTAGAGCTTTTTTTCATTTTTCTGTAGACTAACGACGAACGGCCATACCATACGTCAATGGTTATATTTTTGTTGCTCTACAATCTTTAATAATAAATAATTAAAATAAACATTGTTTTCGATTTTTAAATTTAACTTCAGAGATACATAAACTGTCCAGATCACATTTTACTTCAAAAAAAAGTTTTCCGCTGTTTATAATTCCAAACTTAGAGCTCTGAGGCGAGGACAAGAACGCTTTCCACTCAACAGTGTTCAAGTATTTTTCTTTTTAGGTATGTAGGTAGTTAATGTAAGCCATATGCAAAGAGAATAATATACCGAATTTCCTCCCAATCCACTCACCCCTTCATAATTCCTCAGACTGAATAAAAGGAACAAAAAGGACGAACACCTACCTATGTACGAGTATATCTCTTTTATTGTCATTGTAGTAGTCGGTACTCGGTCGTCGTCGATGACGACAGTTTAAATATAAGGCGCCATAGTTTCTATGGTTCCACTTTCTCCTTCTCATTCGATGCTATTTTTCCCAATGACTAGGATACCGTTACATGTGTCATTTGATTGCATGTTGATATTTGTGAGCTGTGCGATTGTGTGGCCGGGCCGGATACAGTATTATTTTTAAGAATGGATTTTTGTGTTTTGTTCCATTCTCGTTTTAGGTTAAAATAATATTCGTCTTAAATAAATTTCCATTAAATTAACAATATCACGAAAGGAAACACAAACACGAACCCATAATAACGCTGGTTTCTGTCAATTGTATAAAATTCAAATATAGAAACATAACCAAGAACAAAGCCTATGGACTTATGGTATATAAAAAGCTATGAGTCTTCTTCGAAAGAGAATGAGAGGAGACTTTTATAGATTGGGTTATAAGCTCATTAGAATGCTACAGGCGTCTTTTTGCTGCCTCGCATAACATAGGAACTTGATGAGCGGGGGAGTTAAAAGCATCGACAATTTATATTTTTATGCGAAATATGACAGAATGAACACACACCCAAGAAAAACGAGGTTTTTGATACTATGACACTTTAAGGGTTTTTGATTTCTTTAATGCAAGAAGTTGTTATTAAATTGATGAAACCCACACAAATAGAATAATTTGGATTGAAGATATCAAATTGTTTTCCTGGAATAATAGATAATAGAGCAAGTAATAATATTATACCTGTATAAGTTTTAGATTTTCATTTTCTCAAAATAACCTTTACGAAATAATACTTGTAGCAAAGATACTGGGATGAGACCCGATAACTGCTAACTTTGCATTGGTGCTCTTCACAACGTGTTCTTGATATTTTTTTAGTAATACACTAAATTGCCAAAGCTTCTTAGAGTAATTCACATAAATTTGATTAAACTTTATAACATGTTCAACAAAATTTAATTAAAGTCAACAACATAATACTTAGCTCACCATTAAAGGTTTATGAGCAAAGGACCGCACCTTGACATGGCTTTGAAGATATCCAAATTTTTGGTGGAAGGTACACTACAACACGGACTAACTCAATATATATGTGGACTTCTAAGAAAAATTTGGAAAATATTGACATTGCAACAGGAGCCCTCAAAACAAGACCACTTGAGTCCTTAAGAGTAGAAGCCGGTTTTTGGTCAATTAGTAGATTAGGACAAAAAAGAGCAGTTAACCGTCAAGTTAAGCAAATCACTAGCGGGGTGTGTGGTATCACCTCCTCCACGTTGTTTCCCTCGAAATTTTATCATAAACACAGCGCAAGAGGATGAAGACAATATCCTCTTTAAGTAAAATATTGAGTTATATCTCTAGCTAAGGATATTCTCATCTGGAAAGGCACTCGACCCTATAAACTCTATACCTACTCCTTGGAAAAGACATTTACTGCCCATCGACCTCAGTCTGTCCGATTACAAAAGGAAAACACACCTGACCAACAATTTTTGTTTGCTTCACCGAGAACCAGTCGAAACCATCGAGCCTTTAAGAACTTTATCCACGGATGGGTCCTATAAGGAAAACAACTCCTCCTATTCAGTTATAGAACTTTCAGATTCAAACGAAGATATAGCCCTCTGCCACGGAATACTTCCAAACGCAGCTGATAGTTTTCTAGCTGAAATGGTAGCAATAAAAAGCGCACTCTCTTTGGCTCAATCCAAGACAGTTCACACAGAAAAATAATGCAATGTAAAATCAAAAGGAAGAATTGTCGATTTTTATAATATGCGATCTGTTGTTTGTTGAATGATTTCGTTACGATTCAACGTTGTTTCATTTTGATTTAATATTGAAGCAAGTCATTATGTACAATAATATCAATGATTTAACAATAGGCAACGTATAAAAGACACCACAAGAGGATTCACGTTAAAATTACATTGTTTTCTATAGAATTGACATTCAACAATGTTAAAATGAAATGTTCAATACAGAAATTCTATGATACAAATTTTTATTGTTAAAATAAAAGTTTATGAGCTTGAAAACATTTTGAATTGTTGAATCAATCTCTCAACTTAACGTAAGTGAAATCCAATTGAAATAACAGTCCTTAATATATTTTTCAAAAATCAATGGATTTCATGTCAAAATTATTTCGTTTTAACCTCCAAACGAATATTTTCAAATGGAAATTTAAAGAAAATAATATTTTCTTTTTTTTTACAAAAATTTTGTTTAGAATAGGTACTAATTTAGTCAAGAAACAGTATTGATAACATTTTCGTCAATTAGTGAACGGTCTAGATATACATAAATTGTGTTGCCAATGTGGCCACGTAAGCCCTAGCTAACTTTATTGTAATCTACGAGTATGCATTTAAATAACACCAATGACTTGTCATCAGCTGGTTTACAACAAAACAAAATGAGTCACGTCATACAAAACAAGTAATTCATGCATCTAATTTATTCTAAAATAAAATCGAAGAAAGAAATTTGGAGGTGTTCCATATGCAAAAAATGCAATGTGGACACCCTTTATTTTGCCTAGTAACAAACAATTATTTCGTTATCATGTACATATGTTTCAGCAATTTATCATATTAAAATTAGATTGGGTAGTGTTGAAACAAATCGAAAAATTCTGGTTGCTTATTTGCCATTCTTGTTCATTTAGATTTATTACAACAAAAAAAGAAACAAATATTGTGTTGGAATTGAAAATTTGTCCAAAATTAAAATACAAGTAATTTTACCTTTTCAATGAAATATTTATTATGAAAGAAAGTTAAAAATATAAATATCTGAAATCGAGTTATATTTTGTCTTCTTCACATAAACACCCTTTAGTTTAATTTTCAGGAATAACAAAATACTATCCCGTTATAAAGAATCCATTGTAATAACGCAATCACACGAAATCAATTTTGTTTCAACATTTAATCATATTAAAACAAGATTGGGTCCTGTTAAAACGATTTGAAGCTCCATGAATTAAAATTGATAGTTCTTAATTTAATATGAGATCTCGTTGAAATAAAATTATTATTTATTGAATTCCACAAAATTTACATGAAGTGCCGTTATTTTTCCGAACTATGTTACTGCAAAACATTTGGACAAATTCTATCAGTTCATTTCAATTATAGTTGCGTCTCGTGTCGAAAGCATTTTATGAAGTGAAAAGTTTTTTGGTAAAAAGTGAGTTTAGCAATCATCCAAGAAAACAAAATAACTTGACTTGCCAAAAGAAGATATTCAAGAAGCTATTTCAACGATTGATCTTCCTACGGGTCTCAAAGAAACTTTATTCAGTTGAAGAAGGAGTAGGGTATGCACAATTGTTCATGTATTTATTTATTTTTATAATTAATTGTGTTCTGCCTACTTATGATACAGTTGGGATTTCGGAATTGATGATGATACTTTGTCTTTTCTTGGTTGGGAAGGCAGACCAGTTTTGCGACATTATGAACTATTACATTTGTTTGGGCATGTCGGAATCTTGAACCTATCTAAGGTAGATAAAAAATAATATTTTAAACCATAATTACATTCTGCTTTTAAATTATTTTTTAGAAGTAAGAACTAATTTTATTAGAAAGCCTCAAGGCAGAAGCAGTTTTAGACTTCTACAAAACCAACGGCCATTGGAGTGATTTGTTTCGAGCAGATTTAATCAATAAATTTTGGGTGACATTTATTTTAACGGAGGTATATTTTGTCAAAACTTTTCGATAATTTACTGTATTTTAAGTTTTAATTTTCTGGAATTTAACATAATTCTCTGTGGTAACCCTGGCGGTAAGCTTTGAGACAAAAAACGTTAACCAAAGAGCAAGGCGTTCACGGTTGGAAACGAAAATAAATTGAATTTTTACAATTGGGAGAAGATCATATAACTCCTGTAACCACTAAAGAGGTTAACGTGTCCATTTTAAAATCTTTAAGGGTTTCTCTATTTCGATATTTCTTCAAATTAGGATGTAAAGAATGGCAGCAAATATTTACATTAAGATAACTGAACTAAAATCATCTGCAACTAACTTTGAATTTTTGACGAATTGGCACTGTTCTCCAATCCAAAAGCCCCAAGCTAGTAAGTTTACGCCTTTTTTTTAATTAAGGCTTCAAATAGTTTGGAATTAACATTAACTCTAGACTTAATGTTCCTTTAACACTAAGTACAAAAGCAGGTTTAAGTTTTGCAAAATTCCTTGTAGATTGTAAAATAGGCATTCCTGATGCCTATTGATGAAATTTTTACTGTATATTATCAATATACGTAAAAATAATAGAAATTAATAAAAATTAAAGCTATGTATAATAAAACTAACATTATTGGTTGCCTTTTTATTTACACTTGTTTTGAAGATTTCTCATTTTTATTTCATAAAACAATTCTTTGCTATTCACGTTGAATAAATTATTATTTTCCAGGTGTTTTGACATGGAAACCATTTTTTAAAGAATTTCGTACAATGAATTAACATGACAACTAATTGATTTAATATGAATCATCACGTTGTTTTAACATGGGGAACGATTTATTTTAATATGATTTATCGTATTGTTTCAATAGTAGATCAAAACGATTTATCAGGAAAAGTCATGTTGTTTTCACTATGAGAAATTCATTTTAACAGGATTTGTATAATTGATTTAACATGATGATCATGATGATTCAAAAGTAATGTTCGAAACGATTTAAAAGGAAGCCTAATTGTTTTAACAAGGTCGACCAAGTTAATTCAACATGACCTTAAAGATGATTCAAAATGAATCATAGAGCCATTTTAAAGTGATATCAATATTGAATTAACTTAAATTCACATGTTATACTAACATGATTTAAGATTAAATTCATTTAAATTTTTTGCGAAAATATCATATTAAATTAACATGAAACATCTATGAAGCAAAATCATTGGCAAAATATGTTGAACCATGTTTATTTTTTTTGAATTCACGTTGGTTTTTCTCTGTTTGTTAAGACGTTGATCCTTACAAACAAACAACCTAAACATTTTAACGGGATTAAAAAATGTGTAGTTCTTAACTATATGCGGAGTGTTTTATACAACAGCGTCAACATCGTTCTAGCCTGGGTTCCAAATGATGTCGGAATAAAAGGTAATGAAGCAGCAGATATAGCAGTTAAGGAAGGAATTCGCTAATCGCTTTCCATTCGTCAAATATTTGCCTAACTTTCCCCTTCTAATACGAACAATCTTCAACAATATTTAATACGATGAACTTACTGCTTAATGTCAAGATAATTTCCTTCTGAAGCATCACCCTACCCACCTCAGAGCTCCCTACAACAAGGCTTTTTCTAGAGCAGAGTGTAACACTTTTCCGAATAAGAGTAGATAAAACTTTATTTTCAAATTACCACTACAACACCCATGAACCTTCCGAAGAATGCGAAAACTTTAAAGCAGACCTGTCTGTCTGGCATATTCTAGCGGAATGCTCAATTTCACGTCAAATTCCGAACACAGTTTCCTCAGAAGACAAACATTGTACATATTGCCCAAATTTTTGATCCCTCAAACACAAGATCCTTAAAGCTATTAAAAGAAGCCACAACGAAGCACAACAAGTTTAAAGAAATTTTAAAATTGATTTAAATTATGAAAATACTCAAAATAAATTATTCTAGTTTTTGTTATGTACATAAATACATATAAACTTAGATACATATATATTTTACTTCTAAACGACATCAAATGGCCTTGTTACCCTGATGCCTTCTATTTAAATAATTTATAAACTAATTTTTATTTTTTTTTCTGATAAATAAATAATTAAATATTTTTAAAGTAAATTTTCTTTTCTTTTTGTAAATTTTTTTTGTTGGCAAATCACACGCTTTCTTTACACGTGACTTAAGATATTTGACCAATGAAATTGCTTAAAAGTACAATAGACAAATTTTTATGAAAGTTAGACGTAAAATCAACTAAATGAAAGCTTATTATCAATCCATTCACCGGAAAAGTTCTACCAGCTTAATTTTTGAATGAGCCAAAAACCGTACCAAGCAGTTGCATTTGGACGATTAAGAAGCTTTTAAACAATCATTGATGGATTTTCCGATCACCAACTGCTACAAATTCACAAATACATAAGCCTCGAACGGAAGGCTGCAAAGACGAAAGTGGAAATATCATTAGTGGAACCGCAGTCAATGCTGAGGATATGGAGGGACCACTTCTGCAGACTGTATAAGTGTGACGAACCAAATTTCGCTGTCAGGCAGGATGATCCATTCAACATAGAGGACGAAAGCCAACAATCCCGTCTTCCCGACTTAGACGAAGTAATGATTGTCATATCTAAGCTGAAGTCTAACAAAGCTGCTGGAGAAAATGGCTTGAATGTCGAGCTCTTAAAAGCAGCCGGAGATAATTTGCTCCAACTTATCTGTAACATATGGTCGGATGAAATCATGCCCGATGAATGGAACCTCTCTGCCGTAGTATGTGAACTTCTAAAGCCCATCGTCAACTACCTTATAGGGCCTTCTCAGTCTTGTTTTAGACCAGGAAAGTCCACAGTCGATCAAATATTCACATTACGGCAGATCCTGGAAAAAACCAAAGAACATCATCGATTTCAAGGCCGCATATGACAGCATCTATAGGGACGAGCTGTAGAGAGCCATGTCTAGTTTCGGCATCCCAGCCATGACCATGGAGAATTCGCGCTTCTCCATAAAGTTTGGAAACAACTTAATAGAACCTTTCGTCAATGGGGCTTTTGTGAGTATTGAGGCAGAGGCGGATAAATAGGTTTAACGGTTAATGAGTACAAAGCAAAGTAAATGCTTTCTTCGAGAAGGGATCTATAACACCGACGTCTCGTTCAAAACGTCACCATCGAAAGACGTAACTTTGAGTTTGTTAAGGACTTCGTCTACCTAGGCTCCGCTATGAACGAAAAAACATCACCAGCGCTGAAATCAAACGAAGAATAACTCTTCCTAACCGTTCTTTCTTTGGGCTAAGAAAGCAATTGAGTAGCAAAGCCCTCTGTCGAGCGACCAAAGTGTAGCTGTATAAGACCTATATATGTAGCTAATATCACCATCCCCGTCCCGCTATTCGGTGCTGAAGCATGGACTATGACAAAAGCACCTTGGGTCGCTTCGAGAAAAAAGTTGTTCGTCTGATCTACGGTCCCGTATGCATAGAAGGATAGTGGAGGAAAAGATGGAACGACGAGCTGTACGGGCTGTACAGCGACGTAGACTTAGCCAGAAGGGTAAAAGTCCAACGACTAAGATGGCTGGGTCAAGTAGATCGCATGCTCCACTCCATTGCTCCAGCCCGGAAAGTTTTCGAAAACACCAACAGGACAGCGCAGTAGTTAAGAAAGTAGAAAGTAGAAAGTGACCTCACCCAACTTGGAGCGCGAAATTGGAGACATTGGAGAAGTTTGTTGGGTGAGGCCCTATTTAACACAGGACTGTAGCGCCACCTTAAGTAATTAAGTAACTGCTACAAATCTGTTTCCTCATCACGACGAAAATTCGGATAATTTGAATTGCATTTTATAAAACCAATCAGCGAAGATATTTTGAAAACCTCAACGCTTAAGTCCTCATGCGGAATAAGTTGTAATGTCACATCACTAACTTGTCCCAATATACTCGTAGTTCAAGTTTATCCACCTAACTAAAACAAGAAGATTCAGAATTGCTTTAGTTTTGTGAACTGTGGCTACAAAGTTTTCATTATCAAAATCATTATCATTATCATTCTATCAAAATTTTGTTTTAGTAATTATGTACATACTACAGAGATTGAATTAAAGCAAAACCCAAAGAAGTTTTGGAAATTCGTAAATGTAAAACGGAAATCCATTGGATTTCCTTCAGTAATGGCTTATAATGACAATGCTTCCAGTGAACCCCAGACTATTGTTGATTGGTTTGCTGAATTTTTCCAAAGTATTTACAGCACTACAGATTTAGTTGTCGGCAATAACTACGATTGTAACTCTATATTGCAAATAACAGATTGTTGTAGTTTTCAGTGTGAAATAGAAGATGTTTCTACCGCCTTACGTGAATTGGTTCCATCTAGATCACCAGATATTCATGGTGTTTTTCCAATTGTGTTAAAACACTGTTATAGTACTTTATGTTTACCCCTTCAGATTATTTTTAACCAATCTCTTTCAAATGGTATTTTTTTAGATGAATGGAAAGTGTCTTATATTAATCCAATTTTTAAGTCCGGAGATAAAAAGTTGGTTACAAATTATCGCCCAATTAGTAAACTTTCAACTATTCCGAAGCTTTTGGACAAAATAGTAAAAAACAAGCTATATGCAATAATCAAATGTCATATCTCTAAATTTCAACATGGTTTCATAAGTGGTCGATCCGCAACTACTAATTTGGCTTGCTTTTCTTATCAGTGTTTTAACGCAGTAGAAAAGCATTCTCCAATGGATGTGGTTTATACCGATTTTGTAAAAGCATTTAGTAGAGTAAATCACCTCATTTTAATTAAAAAATTAAAAAGTTATGGTTTTGATGGCAGCCTACTAAACTGGTTCAACTCCTATCTCACTGGTAGGAAACAAATTGTTAGGATTGGTGACTTGGAGTCTAGCCCGATCTTAGTTTACTCAGGTGTTCCCGAAGGTAGCCATTTGGGACCACCATTATTTGACTTGTTTATTAATGATTTTCCATCAGTTTTATCAACAGCCAACTGCTTAATATTTGCAGATGATATAAAAATTTTTAAAGTAACAAATAATTATAATGATTTCAGCAAGACATTTTAAAGTTTGAAAATTGGTGTGAACAAAATGATCTTGACCTTAATCTGTCAAATTGTTCTGTGTTAACTTACAGTCACTTAAAAAAACCCATAATTTTTGATTATTTACTCAAAGGAATCAAGCTATTAAGAGTTCACGAGATTAAAGACCTAGGCGTAGTATTTGATGAGAAACTTAACTTTAGTTCACATGTCTCCTATATTGTTTCAAAATCTAACTCTATGTTAGGTTTCCTTAAACGGAATTCTTTTGATTTTAAGGACCCATACACGCTGAAAGCTATTTTTTGTTCACTTGTTAGACCATTACTGGAGTATTGTTCTGCCATTTGGAATCCTGATACTAAAAAGTTGATAACTAGAATTGAAAATATCCAAAAGAATTTTTTGAGATTTGCTTTAAAAAATTTTAGTTTAAATGCTTACTCAAATCTTGATTATAAATCTAGATGTCTTTTGTTAGGGATGCAAACTCTTGAATCAAGGCGTAGAATGTTAAGTGTTATGTTTATTCGTGATATTCTTTCAAATGACATTGATTGCGAGTTTTTGCTTTCTTTGATTAATATTTATGCACCTAGTCGATCTTTAAGAACGAGAAATTTCATATTTGAATATCCTCATTCTACAAATTATGGCCAGCGTGAACCTATTTCCCATTGTTGTAAATTTTTTAATATGTACTATAATGAACTAGATATATATCTATCAAGAAATCAATTTATTCATTATTAACATTATTGCATAATAACTTCTCTTAATTGTTCCTATTTATGTAAATTAATATATTTATTAATATTTAATAATAACAACGAAATTGTATATATTCTTTAAGCAAATCTGTGGATTAAGTATCGTAGATTGAATAAATAAATAAATTATTTTTGAAATTAATTTTAACAATTTCAATGCGTTTCGGAAGTAGTATCTTTCCATCTTTAGTTATTGCGTAATTTTCAATAGTCAAATGTAAACAAATGAGAGCCCATTGAGCAGAAAAGGATTTAATGAAAAATCTGCATTTTATTTACATTTCAACGAATTGTGCATTAATCAGATTTAAATCGCTTTTAAAGAAAACATATGTAACGCAGTATGTCATTTGAAATTACCCTCTACTTATAAACAAACAAAAATAGTTTACACTACAGAATTTCATTGATCCCTATACCTACAATAGGTTACTACCTCTACATATCATCTATATGTATGTATATGTACATATGGATGGAAAGTAACCTGCCACAATCTATCGATTTTTCTACTCCCATTGAATAAAACCCAAAGTCAACCCATCACCACAAGTGATGATGCTTTCCTATCCTTAAATGAGATTAAAATACCATGACTGGGTTGGTGCTGTGATTGTCTGTGACTAATTTTATCCAAACATTTATAGCATCCCTATATATATACACACTCGTATCTTTTGTAATGAATGCTATGATCCGAAAATAGACCCACAAGTATAGAACTCGTCTTTTATTGGTGTCGCTGATGTTGCTGTATATTTGGCGACAATGACAAATTAATTAATCCGGTTCTGGTTTCTAGGTATAAAAGCATCCGAGTATGTATAGTAGATTATGTAGCCTTTACATGAAGCCAATAATATATACTATATTTCAATGACTATACCATCTACCTTTTTAAGCACATATACGAACTTTGGCCTGAAAAGTTTACTATTTACTATCCTTTACAGGATTGGGCATAGGTGTGAGTTGTGAGAACACTCACAGAAAATAAGTTCGTCATTTAAATTCTTCGATCGGAACATAATTTTAGTGTGTTAACTCTTCTAACTTTTTTTCTTCCATTATTAAAACTTGTAACCAGTATGGAATACGGGTTTTAGATTTCAAATCCCTTTTTTGGCAATATCGTCCCTTTTTAGAAAATATAATTTTTTATAGCTTAACTTAAGGTGGCACTACAGTCCTGTGTGAACTAGGGATTTTTATAGATGCCTCAGATTTTTTAAACATCTGTTCAAATTTTCAAATCTATCCCAAGCAACAAATTGTAACCTCAGTAGCAAAATTACCGCGGTTATTAATTTTACCTGGAATAACCTTGGTTTTAAAATGGTTTGAAATAGGTTATCTTTTAACTGAGGGAAATTTTTGGTAAAAAAAAACCTTGAAATAAACCCAAAGTTAGTTTCAGGTAATTTTGCATCCTTTTTTTTTAGGTATTTTAATAACCCAGGTTTAAAATTGGCTTTAAAAAATCCTATTTGAAACTTGGGTCATAAATCAGGTTTATATTTACCAATTATTTACTTTTTTCAATTTTCTGGTTAATTTATTACCAGTTCTAGCTATCAAGTTCAAAACCAGCTTTGAAATAACTGATTTTTCAGGTTAAAAAAAAAACACTTTTGAATTTGGTAATTATTTTATTGGCTATAATCTTACCAGTTTTACTAAAAATGTAAAACTGGTTATAGAAAACTTATTTTATTGGTAGTTGAGTCAAATTGGTTTTTAAATAATTTGTTTTATTGGTTCATAAAGGGTGTCCCAAAATAAACGCAAGATTTGAATTTGCCGCCATTTGTGCAGTGAAGTGTTGGCAACCCTGAAAAAAAAGCAATTTGACAGCTAACAGTATAGGGTTATTAAAAATGGAGCGTTACACGATAGAACAACGTGTCTTCATTATTAAAGAATATTTCAAAAATAGTGAAAGCTTGGCGGCTGCAGTTCGAAAATTTCATACAAAATATAGTCGGAATAGTGTTTTAACTTCGTCAACTGTGAAGAGATTAATTGAAAAATTCATGGAGACTGGATCCGTTGGAGACGCCAAACACACTGGTCGTCCAAAAACAAGCCGTTCAAATGTGAATGTCGAAGCAGTGCGTGAGAGTGTAAGAAGTATTGACTATAAGAGTGTATTGCACCCTATGAATACTAAGCCAATACTAACTGCACCTCTCTTCTAATGTAATCTCTCTTAGGCTATTATCTATTATGTAATCTTCTTAGTTAGACAGTTAATAAAGACAACTCAAAGAAGTACCACGTCTTGCTTCTTTATTATACTACATGGCGCTGCGGACAGGATAGTAAAATCAAAAGTAAAATTAAACTTGCACTATTAATAATTTAATTAATTAAATAAAAAAAAAAAAAAAAAAAAAAAAAATAAAAACTATACAAAAAGTAAATGACGAAAGATCTTAAGACCCAAGAGGAAAAAAAAGTTGATGTGCAACTACAAACGTCAAATATGATGCCTTCAAATCTGCCCACTCCATGCCCTCTAACTGTTGATGGGAATCTAGCTGATAACTGGAAAAAATTCAAGCAAAATTTCCAGATTTACACCATTGCAACTGGTATTGCAACGTCCAGTGCAGAGTCACAGGTAGCTATTTTTAAGCTGTTGGTTGGAGAAGGTGGTGTGGAGATTTTCAATGTCCTCGGTCTAACAACTACCGAAGAAAAATCATTGGACTCCGTACTGAAGAAGTTTGACGACTACTGTATTCCCAAGAAAAACGTGGTATTTGAACGATATGTGTTCAACTCCAGAATACAGAAACAGGGTGAATCTTTCGAGCTGTTCCTAAAGGATTTACGTCATCTGGTGAAGTCATGTGACTATGATGCTGCTGAAGAATCAATCCTTAAAAATCGTATAGTGATGGGAATATGTGACAAGAAGCTGCAGGAGAAAATGTTGGCTGATCGGGGACTTACATTGAGCAGGGGAATTGAGATGTGCAAGCTGTATGAGGTGAACAAGGAGCAAACCAAGGTGATCCAAGATGGAGAATCAACAAATACTATTAGTTATGTTAAAAAATTTCCAAAAGGTACAAACAAAACTAAACATGCTAACAATACTAATTTTAATAAAAATAAAATAAATAATAACCAATTTCATGCAAAAACGAAAAATACTAATATTAATTTAATTAATTGTAACAAGTGCCTAACTCGTCATGCGATGCATAAATGTCCAGCATATAATAAGATCTGTTACGTTTGCAAAAAACTAAATCATTTTGGTGCTGCTTGTAAGTACCGTAAATCTAAGAAAGTAAATGAGATAAATGCGGACAGTTATGCATCGAACGATGAGGATGGTGTGTATTATTCTGATGTAATTGCTGCTGTTGGTGGAGGAGTGAGAGAAGCGTGGTACGGTAATATAAAAATAGCGGGACAAAACATAAGTTTTAAAATTGACACAGGTGCGGATGAAAACATTCTCCCAATCAGCAACGTTAGGCAAATCAATATGCTCAGTAGAATAAAGCAAACCAATGTTAGGTTAAAGGCTTATGGTGGTTCGGAAATTAAAGTAGCGGGAGAAATTAATTTACTGTGTGAGGCTAATAATATAAAAAAAAGTTATAATTTCGTGGTAGTAAAGAGTGGAGAGGGTACAATCCCACTGTTAGGAAGAAAAGCTTGCGAGGAGCTTAATTTTTTGAGACGAGTTGGGCTATTAGAAAATGTAAAATTAAAAAATGGAAACACTAAAATTGAAATTGTAGAGAAATATGTATGTGTATTTAATGGTGTAGGGAAATTCCCAGATAAATATTCACTTAAAATAAAAGAAGGGTTTGAGCCTATTGCAAAACCAGCTCGTAGAGTAGCTCAAGATTTAATACAACCTTTAAAAAAAGAGTTAGATCGTCTCAAGGGAATGGGTGTAATTAAAAAAGTAGAAGAGCCAGTTGAATGGACATCTAATATTGTCATCGTACAAAAACCAAATAATGCTATTCGCATTTGTCTTGATCCAAAGGATTTGAATAGCGCTCTTGTGGTGGAACAATTTCCTATTCCAACCTTTGAAGAGTTGAGAGCTATGCTAACAGACATGGTGGTTTTTTCAGTTCTTGATTTAAAGGATGGATTCTTCCACATAGAGCTTGATTTGAAGTCAAGTTATATTTGTACTTTTAGTACACTGCATGGATTGTGGCGTTATTTAAGACTTCCTTTTGGTTTAAAGCCATCACCAATGGTTTTTCAGAGATATACAACAAAAACGTTTGGCCATATAAAAGGAGTTTTTATATATTTTGATGATTTGCTTATCTTTGCAAAATCGTATGAAGAGCATGATAAAATTTTGAGCGAAGTTTTTAGAACAGCTCTTGTAAATAACGTTAAATTCAATAAAGAGAAGTTTCAATATAAATCAAAAGAGGTAAAATATATGGGGTTTATTTTGTCGAAAAATGGTTTGTCTTTAGAGGAAGCTAGAATTGAATCTTTAATTCAACTTAAAAATCCAGATTCAAAAGTAGGACTGCAAACAATTCTAGGAATGATAAACTATCTCAGAGATTTTCTTCCAAATTTGGCAAAAGAGACAGAACCACTTAGAGAGCTTTTGCGTAAAAACGTTTTGTTTACTTGGCTGAATAAACATTCAGCATGCATGGATAGAATAAAAAATCTTTTAGCTAACGCTACATTCTTACAATGTTTTGATCCTTGCAAAAATATAATTATTCAGACGGATGCTAGTTCTTATGGTCTCGGTGCATGCCTCTTACAGAACAAGAAACCAGTTGCATGGGCTTCCCGTGGTCTAAGTGATACAGAAAAAAATTATGGACAGATCGAGAAGGAGCTTCTGGCCATTTTATATGCATGCAAAAAGTTTCATTTTTATATTTATGGGCGACAAATTATGATTGAAACCGATCATAAGCCTCTTGTGCCTCTTTTTGAGAAAAATATTAGCAAAATACCCTCTATGAGACTTCAAAGAATGCGTCTTAAATTAGAAATTTATAATTTGAAACTTATGTACATACCAGGAAAATACCTTCATTTGGCTGATGTAATGTCACGATATGGAGATGATAAATATTGTGAAGATGATAGTATTAATTTAGAGGGATGCGTGCATGAAATAAATATGTCGCATGAAAAACGAAACAGTTTTGAGAAAGCTACAATGCAGGACAATGATTTAAAGCTAGTTTTAAAATTTTATAGAGAAGGTTGGCCAAAAGTAAAAAATAATTTTTCGCCCTGTATTAAATACCTTAGTAAATTAAAAGATAATATTATTTGCGAGAGAAATTTAGTTCTTTTAGGGGACAGAATCATAGTTCCTAGTGTAATGCAAAATGAAGTGCTACGGTGGCTGCATGTATCTCATACAGGCAGTGAAAAAATGAAGAACAGGGCCCGTATGCTTTTTTATTGGGTTTGCATAAATAACGACATAGACAACTTTGTTGCGAGTTGTAAAATGTGTCAAAAATATTCAAATTTATCCCAAAAAGAGCCCCTACTTCATCATAAAACACCGAGCTATCCGTTTGAAAAAGTTTTTTGTGACATAGCTACTTATGCTGGAAAGGACTATTTAGTTCTAGTCGATTCGTATTCAAAGTGGATTGAGGTACTCAAATTAAAAAATAAATCTGCCTCAGAAGTTATTTCGGTGCTGAAACCAATTTTTGCTTCGTATGGTATTCCCAAAGATTTTGTTTCTGATAACGTACCTTTTAATAGTTTTGAGTTTCGAAAGTTTAGCGATAAATATGAGTTTAAATTAACTTTTTGCTCTCCGAATTATCCTCAAAGTAGAGCTTTTGCAGAAAAGGGAGTGCAAATTGCAAAAAATTTGCTTAAAAAATCTTCTGAAAGTAACACTGATATATATTTGGCTTTATTAGAGTATAGAAACAGCCCAGTTAAGGGAATGAATGCTTCCCCTTCTCAACTTTTGATATCTAGGGTTACGCGTACTCCAATGCCGGTTTCTGAAAAATTGCTTAAGCCTAAAGTTGTTGAAATGGTTCCAAAAAGAATAGAAACACAAAATTTAAGAAACAAAAAATTATATGACAAACATGCGAAGACAAAAGAAACGTTTAGAGAAGGAGAGAAGGTGCTAGTTAGGCATAAAGATCATTGGGTTGAGGGAAAAATTATAGAGAAGTTAGAAGTTCCTAGATCGTTTTTAGTTAAATTAAATACAGGAGAAATACTTCGTAGAACAACGAATCACATCAAGCCTTACACCAATGATTATGATACTTTGCCTGTTTTGCCTGACGTTGCTGATTGCGAAAAATCAAGCAAGAACTCGAAAGTAATAACACGATCACCTCATTTATTGAGATCTAGAACACGTATTGAATCTTCCACCGATAAACAGCAAACTTAATTATAAGTTAAATATTGTAATTGTTCTAAAAATAAATGAAAACTAATGAAATATAAGAACTATAACAAAGATAAATTAAAACAAATAAAGTATTAGAAAAATAAATTTAAACAAATGAATTATTCTAAAAATAAATGAATTGTAACCAAAATATATTCAAACAAATAAATAATTGGAAAAATAAATTAAAACAAATGAATTATTGTAAAATTAAATATATGTATAGGTATACACTATATATTTAAAAAAAAAAAAAAAAAAAAAAAAAAAAAAAAAAAAAAAAAATTGATCTACTCGTATGTACCTACATAATTTGTACAATATATTATTATAATATATTATTTCAATATGAATTCTTATTTTTAATTATTATTATTATTATATTTAAAACTATTATTACAAAATATTACTTATTGAAACTTAGAGGGGAGGTGTAAGAAGTATTGACTATAAGAGTGTATTGCACCCTATGAATACTAAGCCAATACTAACTGCACCTCTCTTCTAATGTAATCTCTCTTAGGCTATTATCTATTATGTAATCTTCTTAGTTAGACAGTTAATAAAGACAACGCAAAGAAGTACCACGTCTTGCTTCTTTATTATACTACAGAGAGTGTTGGTGACAATCCAGGAACCTCAATTCGACGTCGTGGACAAGAATTGCAAATTTCAAGAACCTCTCTACAGCGTATACTCACCAAAGATCTGTGTCTTCATGCTTACAAAATTCAATTAACAGAACAATTGAAGCCTAATGACCATGGACAGAGAAGAGAGTTCGTTGAATGGATTATTGAACATCAACAAATGGACCCTGATTTTTCGAGCAAAATCATCCTAAGCGATGAAGCACATTTTCATCTTGATGGCTTTGTCAATCGCCAAAATTGCCGCATTTGGGGTTCGGAGAACCCACATGTGATTGTCGAAAAACAAATGCATCCACAACGCGTGACTGTATGGTGTGGATCTTGGGCTGGAGGCATAATTGGGCCATATTTTTTTGAAAATGATGCTGGTCAAGCAGTGACTGTTACTGGTGCTCGATATCGCGACATGATTACACAGTTCTTTCTGCGAAAATTGGATGATATTGATGTGTCCAATATGTGGTTTCAACAAGACGGTGCCACATGTCATACAGCCCGTGAAACAATTCAATTACTGCATGAGACATTTCCAGGTCGTGTACTCTCTCGTTTCGGTGATCAAAATTGGCCTCCTAGATCGTGTGATTTAACACCATTAGACTTCTTTTTATGGGGTTATTTGAAATCACAAGTCTATGTCAACAAGCCCACAACCACCCGTGCATTAAAGGAGGAGATTCAACGCTGCATCAACGAAATTCAGCCACATTTATGCAGAATGGTCATGGAAAATTTCAACAAAAGAGTGCGCATGTGCATGCAAAGCCGTGGAGGCCATTTGTCCGATGTGTTATTCCATACATAACCCTATCCTATGTACTTTACGAGTCAATAAAAATATAACTATCAAAAGACTAAAAACGGCGTTTTCTATTTAATTCAAATCTTGCGTTAATTTTGGGACACCCTTTATTTTACTAATTTTATTTGAATTGTAAATTTGGTTTTAAAAAAGCTTAATTTTGAGTTAATATAACCTTTTTTTTAGTAAAAAGTTGAAAAATTACTATTTTTTACTCAATATTATCTATATTTAGTCTAAATATTACCTATCTAGAGCCTCAGTAATAGTCTAACTCAATTGTATTCTCTCCACAACCAAACTCACTCAACCACACAAACTATTTTCCAATCAGTATCAGACTATGTTTTCGTCATCGTCAGTTGGTTTTGTTGTGCGTGGCGTGAAGTCGTAAAGTTTGCTAAGTGCTAATAAGTGAGTTGTGAAAATTATAAAAAAGTAATTTATCGAAAACAAAAATAATTGTTGTTTATCAAAGGAGTTGGAGTCAACAGGATTATTGTATCCAAAAGGATATTTGGTAAGTCATTTTGGAATATATTAAATTTAATTATTTTTAAATTTAATTATTTTATTGGATGAAATATTCTTATAAAGAATAGGTAAAAAATCTCTTCTTTTAACTCTCTAGTAAAAAGTAAGTAAGCAAATCACATCCTTTTTACTTCCTCATAAAAAACAAGTACAAATATTACTAGCATTTTTCCTGGACGCAAACAGTGACTCGAACTATCGGACGATTAGCAGAAAATAGCTCGCAAAATCATTTTTGATAATATCGGTAAGTACCTACTGTCGATTTATTGATTTAATAAAAATTTTCTAAAACCTAAAAAGCTTAAATAATTGTCGTCTCAATTCGAAATTATGCAGTTTCCAGAAGTACTTAGCAGCAGATGTCATAGCCCAAAAGTATATAACTCTTATCATTCCATACAAAATGTTATTTATTCTTTTTGTTTAATGTTTCAATTTAAAAATAAGTTGTAAAATATTTCTTATTGAACATTTCAGATTCCAACACTTCCAACAAAAGGCAAGTCCAGTCCCTTCAAATGTTGCTGGGGCATTAAAAGTGGATTCCGTCGAAAATAAGCAACTCCTCGAAAAGTTAATGGCTAAGACGGAGGTTAGCTGGAACCTTATTATCAAGAAATTGTGCATTGGAGTTGCGAGGACGGATACAGCTGAAATTTCCGACAGCTTGTTGCTTATCAAAGATCACGCCCAGATGGATGAGCTGGAAGCAAAAATTGGGGCTGATCCAGTTTTTAAGCGAGCCTTGGTATGCGTAAATTCTTTTGTATTTTTACTAATGTATTTTTTATAATGTTTCTTACTAATGTATTTTTACTAATATTATTTTTCTCTATATGTTAAATTATAACTAAAATTTTCGTTTCGTTCTGTTTTTCTTTTAAATAGATTAGGAAACTCAGCACATTTGGAGGAGTAAGCGCGAATAAAACTGTTCGAACAATATCCAGGTGCATGTTTGAAGACACTTTGCTCCTCGAATACTCGTGGTTCTGGACGGCCACCAAAAAACGGTTCGATGTGTTTAAGTACATTTTTGGAGTGATGGTGGAGGTGGTCAGGAAGAGGTTCCCTAACTTTAGCGATGCAGAGGGATCCGCATACATAAAAACGTACTTGAAACAGGACCGTTTCAGGCTTGGAAAAATGTAAGTTAATTTTACCTACATTTCTTTTTATATAGTTATATTTATATATTTATGTAGCTATAATAAACTAAAAAATAGAATATTGCTTTTATTTTTTTTTTTCTAATAAATTTGTGTATTTTTTTTTCAGCGACGGGCAGCAACCGATTAAATTTTGTTTATTAATCTTAAGTTATATAAATATATAATATAGGGTGTCCTAAAATTAACGCAAGATTTCTTGCGTTAATTTTGGGACACCCTTTATAAAGACAAGTATTTTTTTAAACACTTAATCAATCCAAAAAGGTTACCATTTGATGAGATTTCGTTTCTAAATAAATATGTATATCAGCTTGTTTGTAATTAACGCAAGATTTCTTGCGTTAATTTTGGGACACCCAAAATTAACGCAAGAAATCTTGCGTTAATTTTGGGACACCCTATATATATGTATATAAGCATGCATTAGTTTTAAATTCCTAAAGTAGATAAACGTTTAGTTTAAACGTGAATAAAACACATATAAAAAGTAAAATTTTAACCTCTTTTTATTTAAAATGAATTTTATTTTCAGGAAAGTTATAAATAGTTATAAAGTAACTGATTTCGGAAATATACTGGGTAACCTAGTTCTAACCGACAAAAAATAATTGGTTTTTAAGTAACCTAATTACAACGTTGAAACCAGGTATTAAAAAAACCGATTTGTAGGTTTCCTTACTACTTGTAATAGTTGGTAAATAAAATACGTCACCATAACGCTTCAAAATAACGTCAACGGAACGTAAGATATTAACCATTTCTTATCGGTTACATTTAATCTCCAATAAGCAGTTATTATTTTACCGTTTAAAGCTGGTTTTTTGTTACCACACAAAAACCCAGGTTTAGAAGAAGTTATTATTTAACTCTTTAAAATCGGTTTTTTATTACCAAGAAAAAACCCAAGTTCAAAAGTTACTGACCATTTCGGGTAATGGTAATGGCTCTGAAACGTTTCCCAGCCGTGATTTTAACCAATTTAATTACTTTTCGGTAAATAACCTCGGGTTATAAATCGGTTTGTAAGCCGATTTTTTACCAAAAATTGTTGCTTGGGATACTTCTATACTAATATTATAAATGTGAAAGTAACTCTATCTGTCTGTCTGTTACTCAATTACGCCTAAACTACTGAACCAATTTGTATGTAATTTGGTAGGCATGGAGATATTTTGATACCCAAGAAAAGACATAGGCAACTTTTTACCCCGGGAAAATGACGCATTCCCATGGGAAAATTTAGGTGAGCCGATCGCTTTTACGCCTAAACTACTGAACAGATTTAAATGAAATTTGGTAAAGAGCTAGTTTGAGACTTAAGAAAGGACATGAGTTACTTTTGACCTCGGGAAAACAACGCATTCCCATGGGAAAAATTACTTTCCGGGGAATCTGATCGCTTTCACTCCTAAATTACCAAATATTTGAATAATATTTGGAAAAAATTGGTATTACGTGAAATCAACGCATTCCCAACCCTTATGGAATAAGTTGTCGAACATGTTAAACTTATCATACACGTATATTAACGCGGGCTTCGCACACCACGTTCCTCAAGCCCTCAACGTTAGACGCAAACTGTGGCTTCCACCAAGTTCCACAAATAAAAATTTTAAACCTAAACTTTGCTATGCTCAACCTTTCATCGCCAAACACGAGCCATGTAGGTACAACAAATAATTCACTGGGTCTGTCTTCTACTTTTGATAATTCTGTTTCGGCTAAGGGGTGCGGCAAGTGCGCGGGCGGGGGTCGCACGCTTTAGACGAGGCAGAGGGTGGCGGCGGTAGTGCGGCGCGGGGGAAGGACATCACTGAGTGGGTCTACCCGAACGGGCACACACGTGAGGGCACACGCCGTTGTCGGATGCATGCAAATTACAGAGAAATCCTGCAAATATTTTATTTGTCGTGTAAATTTAATTGTTTCTTTAATACTTAATGATTTACTCGGTTTGTCACTAAACCTAACCTATGACAATCACACTTAGTATGGCCTCTTCCCATCTCGGCACAATTCAAACATACCTACGTACGAAAAAGTACAGCTCAGGTTTTTTCATACTACTATCCAAACTATCTAATGCGGACGAAGTCGCGGGTAAAAGCTAGTGATATATACAAATTGAAAAAAAAATTAGACCGATTTTTTACAGAAAAACAGATTTAAACATTGTTTCAAACAATAAAATGGTGTTTTAGGTGTATTTGAAAAAAAAAAACGCGGTTCTAAAATGTTTCTTTTTTTTCATACTACAAATTAAAATCACGACTTGAAGAAAAAACACATTTTGTTCAATCAATAGAATTTTAAAAATAAGTTGCCAAGTTTTTGAATATTGAAAAAATCAACAATTTAGAAGTTGCTCAAATTTAAACCGTAAAAATACAATAACGAAGATATAAATATTTAACATTCTTTATGAAAAAGCATTGAAAAACAAGGGTTTTAACCTGAAAAAGCGTATTCAAAAATTGCCGAAAAAATCTTACACTTCATCAATATTAGGTATACTAACACATAACACAGCTATGACCAAGAAAAATACACAAGTTGACTTATGCCAAAATTCAATTAATCCATATTTTTTCGTATTATAATAACTTTTATTTAAAAAAAAAAAAAAACAAACCTTTACATTTCGTTTCTTTGCAAAACCACGTATAAATGTAAAAAAGTTTTTGACAGAAAATAATTTTAAAGGTATGTTGGTGATGTTCTTCCAAAGCTAAGATCCCCCAATCCAAAAAATATCAAAAAATTTAATATTATTTTATGTACATGAAAAATTAAAAACATTTGCACTGAATATAGAATATTATAGATTTGGAAAATTATCTTTAGTTCTTTTTAAAAAACTACGCTATGAATTTCAATATACTTAAAAAGCCTAACAAAATTTATTTTTTTTTGTCGATTTTTAAAAGGTGTTACCTCAAAATAAGGCCATTATAACCATTTGATAATTTGATTTGTAACGGGTAAACCATTTTGCGGTTTCAAAAGTTAAGGGCTGGAACTCAACCATCTGTCAAACTAAGTTGTTAAACCAATTTTGTTTTCCAGTTGAAGGTCTATCATTTACGAAAATGGACTTTTAACTATCGCACAACCCATACCAATTGTTAAAACCTACTACAAAAATGGTGATTCTGCCACAGCCACAAAACGTGCTTTGAGAAAAGATTGTGAAGAAATTTGAAGAGACTAGATTGGTTACAGATATTGTTAGGCCTGTGAATCATTGTTTCGCTCGTACCACCGAAAATATCGCTGCTGTAAGTTAAAGTGCTGCTGAAGACCCGAATGTGTCGATTCCTCGTCGTTCTCAGGAATTATAGCACTCTTACGGCACATTATGGCGTATTTTGCATTTGGATCTAAACCTGCATCCATATAAAATCTAGCTCACACAACAACTGAAGCTAGCTGACCATTCAAAACAATGTAGATACGTCAAATGGGTCCTTGAATAACAGGAGGTGGAAGGCGATTTTTTCGAACAAAATTTTCTTCAGCGACGAAGCATATTTCTTACTCGGTGGGTATGTTAATAAACAAAATTGTCATATTTTCGGTTTTGAGAATCCTCTTTTTGGTGTGCTCTTTGGTCCGGGGGTGTGATTGGACCGTACTTCTTCGGAAACGACGATAAAACGACTGTCACCGTCAATTCTGAGCGTAAGGATCATATGATAACCGACTTGTTTTTGCTTGTTTTTTATGAATACGACTTGGATAATATGTGGTTTCAACAAGACGGTGCCACATGCCTCACAACTCGAGCCGAGCAAATATGGCCTTATATCAAAAGACATTTCCTGGCCGGGTAATTTCTCGTCGTGGCGATATCAACTGGCCACCAAGACCATGCGATTTGACCAAATACAAAACATTTTAAAGCCTAGTTTTTAAGCAAAACAAACCGACCAAGGTTTTTGATTCATAATGCCTTTTCTTGCTAGGATCAATTTTTTCGAAAAGTATACCTGTTCCTGTTTTGATAAAGCGCACAAAGTTCTTTATTTTTTACTTTTCTACCCTTCCTACGCCTTCCAAATCATTGTAGAGTATTACAGGCGGACCTTTTGGCGATAGAAAAAGTCTTGTCCTGGCTTAAAGAAAACGTGATATCATCATCTGATATCAATATTTTCTCAGATAGTCAGGCCGCTATCAAATCTCTGGACTCTATCTGTACAAATTCTATAACAATCCATAACTGCCGATCGTCTCTAATGGAGATGGCACAACAGTTTAATATTCATCTTTGCTGGGTGCCGGGCTATAGAGACATTCCAGGAAACTTTAAGGCAGATGAACTCGCTAGAAACGGTACAGTACAACATATTCTACCAAGTTTGGCTATCGCTGGCATACCATGTAAACTATTGCTAATGCAAGACGCTATGAAGAAGGCAAACATCAGCGGAATAACATCGTGTATCAGGTCACGAAAAACATCTGGCCTACACTAGATTGAAAGCTAGGATTTAAAGCGCTCAAGGTTCTTGCTATCTCTAAGCAGTTCGTATACAAGCTCGATAATCGGTGTCATAACCGGACACTGTCTAATAGGAAAGCACGGCACGCAGTTAGGCGTATTCTCAAATGACTTTCGCAGAAGCTGTATGGATGAAGAAGAGTAGGAAACTGTCCTTCACCTTCTCTGTACATGCCCTGGACAATATTCTTCTATAACGATCTAAACAATCTAAATCATATTAACATAATCTAATCAGCCTCTCACGTTTCGTAAGGGACTCAAACTGGTTTCATTAAGCTAAGAAGAAAACTTAAAGATTCATGTGGTATCACATTGGGCAATTAAACTGGCCTAATTGTGTCCTACTCCATCACGGGCAGCCCACTTTAACATAACCTAATTTACCCGAAAGCAAACATTTTTAGGGAAAACTATTTTTTTCTTGTAAAATGTCAGCTCTAAGTTATTAGAAATAAACCTATCGAACTCGCTAAGTTACATTTCAAATACAAGTTTCACGGTAACTTTCGAAATCATTTCATAATTTATTACTCAGAAAAAAAAAACTTTAAAAAACGAAAAAAGAAACTCGAAAACTGTTTTCTTTTTCAATCAAAACAAATATTTTAATTACTTCATATGTAAGATTAAAATACTAAACATTAAACTTTCATGACTCTTGGAGCAAATTTTGAATTATTGTTTAAAAAAAATCAATGGACATTGTCCCAAAAACAAAAAGGTTTGCGTATAAATATTTAAAGGCCTTGTTTTTCAGCAAAACAGAAAAGTTTCGTTTTCCCCAGTGCATATCAACCAGACGGCTAGGGCGTTGTAAATTAAGGCAGCATCAAAAACAGAAAAAAGGTAATAACATTCTCCAGTTCGGTTTTTTTTGTTCTCTTTTTATTTCGTATTGTCTCATTATTTTATTTAATTTTAATTTTGTTTTTGGATAAATCTTTAATCACCCACACAATTTTTATCGAGAAACAAGAATAAAGCCGTTTTCGCTTAGTAAAGTATAGATTCATTTTATGACCATAGTTTTTATCAGTGAATCCCACTAGGATTGGAGTATACAAGTATAATGTTGTAATTCTATACTTATTTTATAATAAGGGCAAAAGGGCGGGTGTTTTAACTGTCTGCTGTAACTTTTCAAAACTCTTCTCATCCCACTTATAATAGCAACCGCATCACATCTCGATCTCGGAATAGAGAACCCTGCCACATTCATTCTCGTATCCTTTGCCTCGATGAATCAATGTGATTCTATAAATTTCATATCCTGAATGCCTGAACTTGTGCCAAAACTTCTCCAAAGAAGCTGAATATTATACTTCTTTCCGACGACCGAAGACCGACGACGAGGATGACGAGGACGGCGACGACGACGGCCGGCAGCCCACACACAGCAGCAGTGGCATCAGCATCATAGCATCAGCACCAGCACCAGCAATATTTTCACAAAACTCTCGCCCGAAAAGAAGCATCTTCTAGAAAAGAAGCTAGGAGCTGTTTTATTTTTCTTTTTGTATTTTCTGTTTGGAAATGTTATCAGTCAAGGATTTTTGAATTCCCTTGCTTTTTCCAAAGTGTATGACTCATTCTTTAGAGGTTCGTTGGGTATGACGATGACGATGGGGATAGTAGTGATGGTGGGGTACCTCAATAGCTCCAACTTCATCTCCTACTCTCAAACCAAAACCGAAAAGACTACGTGTTTCATTGACGGAGAAAACTTACTACTTTATTTTTTGGTTTCTTTTTTGAAACTCCAAAAGCCCACCTCTATAATGTATACTATAAAATTTGCTTGGAGGAACTATGGAGCCTGGCAATCGATTTAATTCTTCTTTAGCAGATAGAGCAGATAGTGATTCATGAAATTTTGTTATTGTGTGTGTGTGTGTGCTGTGTAAGTGCGTGGATGCGTGTGTATAGGTATTATCGTATAGTTGATTTGTAAAAGGTCAGCTCAGTTTAAAAATGAAAGGGTTTGATAGAGCAGTGAAAATATGTAAAACAGTGATAAAATTTTGTCAGAGCTGTTTCGGCTTCATAAATGCAGACTGTGATATTAATTGCGGTGGACTTACATTCGTCGTATTCTGAATGGATTATTTTTGGAAGGACTAAAATTATGTATTACTGAAACCACAAATATTAGATTTTGAAAAGCAATTGGTTTCGATTGATAAAAGAGAATAGACTAGAATAAATTGAACACTAATTTTGAGGGTATTTATTATACGGAAATTTGCGGACATTTTTACAAAATCAATATAAAATATTTGTTTTCAATCAATGTCTGTCATTCGAAATAGAATTTTGTAATAAGATCTAATAATATACATAAATGTGTTTAATAACAGAATTTCTTAAAATGAAAGACTTTCTTTGTAAGTATAGAAATATTTTCTTAAAATGTTGATGCAGATTATTTTGTATCATACAATTTTCTAACTTTTTTTTTCGAATTATGTTTTTGAAGTTCAAGATCACACGCTGGGTTAAACTTGAATTGGATATGAATGCAACTTAGTTTATTTTGGACGAAGCACTTCATCTCTACCGCACCGAAACCGTAGCTGATAATAAACCGAACCAACAATAACCCAGTTGTCACTCCAAATTCCACCGAACCGTGGGCCTCATTAATTTATTCCGCACCCCCGCTATGTACACAGCTGGCCAAAAAAAGAGGTGCAATTATTGTTCTTTCAAATAAACTCAATTTTTAACTTCCCATAGGAAATTATTGTAATGGGTCCGATTTGTGAAATTGAAAATTTTGACATTTCTCGACGTTTCAAGGTCCCTAGAGTCGAAATAAAAGATTTTTAGAAAGATGTCTGTGCGTGCGTGTGTACGTACGTTCGTACGTCCGTACGTCTGTACGTTCGCGACGTTTTTTTCGTCGTCCATAGCTCAAGAACCAGAAGAGATATCGACTTCAAATAAATTTTGTTATACAGATAATAAGGCAGAAAAATGAAGAATGGGCGTGGGTGGTTTTTTACCATAGCAGTTTAAAAAAAGGTGAACATTTTGGTTCAACCTAAATATCTCATGAACCAATGACGCTAGAGACTTGAATTAAATTTTATATTATATATTGTAACGTGATACAAAACAATTTTATTTTTGGAAAAAATCCAATTAACGGTTTTTTTTATAAATCAAAAAAACTGAAAAAAAAATGTGTCACCTCGAAAATTTTACGACCAAAATATGATTTTATCTCCAAAACAATTTTGTGCAACGAAGAATAATGTTTTTGACATCTGATAAAATTTTGAGAAAAATCTAATTGACATTGTTTTTTTATAAAAAATAAAATCCTAAAAAAAAAAATGTACTCATAGTTGGTAAAAATTGAATTTCGACTCAAATATCTTTTCAAAACATCGAGATAATGGCTTTTAACTAATTTTATCTTATAAGAAATATTGTTTTCAACATTTGAAAAAATTTTGAGAAAAATCGAATTGCAAGTTTTTTTACAAAAAATAAAAACCTAAAAAAAAATATAAAAGTTGGTAAAAATTGATTTTCGACTGAAATATCTTTTCAAAAATTTGAGATAATGGCTTCTAACTAATTTTATCTTATAACAAAATATTGTTTTTAACATTCGATAAAATTTTATGAAAAATCGAATTGACAGTTTTTTTTACAAAAAAGAAAAACCTAAAAAACCAATACTAAAACTTGGTAAAAATTTACCTTCGACTGAAATAGCTTTTCAAAAATTACAAATATTGGCTTAAAACTTATTTTATTTCACAGAAAATATTGTTTTCGATATTCATATATCATTCGACATAAAAATCCAACAATCCGTTTTTTTATAAAAAAAATAAAATCTACAAAAAATAGTACGTAAATTTGGTAAAAATTGATACATATAGACAAATTTTTAAGCAAGATAAATCGACAGACGGGATGGGAAGTTATCAGTGTGGGTCGCATCCCAGCCTCTTTTTTCATATGTTTTCATACTTAAATATTTTCATACTTAAATATTAACAGTTAAAGCTTTTTAAAAATAAATTAGGTGGGCCAACAGTCCGTTGAGAACTAGGGCCTAGTGACTTCTAACTCTCAGCCATTCCTGTGTGCCAGTAATGTTGTCAGGGATGGAAGCGACCTACAGTTTAACGCCGAATCCGAACGGCTAATTAGAGAAAGCACTTTTCATGACAAGAATTACTCTTGGAGAAATTGTCAATCCTAGCAAGGGGCAGTACCCGTGAAAAAACTTTAGATGGCACAGGCAGGGATCGAACCCAAGACCTCCCATGACAGTCCAACGCACTAACCATCATGCTACGGGTATGGGGTTAACCAAAATGTTCATCTTTTTTTTAAACTGCTATGGTAAAAAAACCACCCATGCAATTTTCTTGAGAGCCCTTTTTGCATCTTTCTGCTTTATTATCTGTATAACAAAATTAGTTTGAAGTCGATATCTCTTCTGGTTCTTGAGCTATGGACGACGAAAAAACGTCGCGAACGTACAGACGTACGGACGTACGATAGTACGTACACACGCACGCACAGATATCTTTCTAAAAAACTTTTATTTCGAATCTAGGGACCTTGAAACGTCGAGAAATGTCAAAATTTTCAATTTGACAAATCGGACCCATTACAATAACTTCCTATGAGAAGTTAGAAAACAATAAACTTTTCGCATTCGCATTCGATACGACGACTACAACGTATGTATATACCGTACGCTTTTTAAATTAAATTCTTAAACATTTTTTTGAACAAAACTGTCGGTACAGACATTTGCGCCTGGACAAAAAAATAGGTCTTAATAAAATATCAAAAATGGCGTGGGTGATAGTCCTTTCCTTTTGATCCTCTGACATTACGCCCGAATCCGATGAGAATAAATTAATTTTAGTTTCGTCACTCCAGAGTACATTACGCCATTTCTTAGCTCCTTCAGGTCCACTCCAACTTCCGTGATCTTATATTTATTCGCTCTTGGTAAAGGAACTTTCCTAGCTAATCTTCTTGGTAGACTGACATTCTGAAGTCTTCTGCGAATTGTGCATGCACTGACTTTATTATTTATTTCAGCTTCTAAACTTTTTGATGAAGAAAAAAAGAGGACCCGGCGATCAGTAGTAATTGACGTTTTCTTAGGCCTTTCCCGATTTTCACGTAAAGATCTGGTCTTAAGAGCATTTGTTACGAATTTTTGGGATCTTCCTAGGTCTTCCGCTATAAATTTATACGTTTCACCTTCATTTTTTTATTGTAAAACTATTCTTTTTTTCTTCTGGAACAGTGGACGTTTCTGCCCATATTACAACTCTAATACACAAAAAACTTATGTCTATAGGTAATAAAAAAAAATTTAAACAAGTAACCTTAAAAGTTAGTACCCTCTTTAAAATAAAAAAGATATGAATAAATAAATAAATTGGGTGGCGCAAAAGTCCGTTTGAGAACTTGGGCCTAGTGACTTACAACTCTCAACCATTCCTGTGTGCGAGCACTGTTGTCAGGGATGGAAGGGACCTACAGTTTCAAGCCGAATCCGAACGGCAAATTTTTGAGAAAGCACTTTTCATGACAAGAATTACTCTTGGAGAATTTTTCAATTCCTCGCAAGAGGCAGTACCCGTGAAAAAAACTTTTAGCTGGCATAGGCAGGGATCGAACCCAAGACCTCTCGCATGACAGTCCAACGCACTAACCATCATGCCACGGGTACTAAAAAAAAGATATGAACGTTGAATTAATTTGATGGACACCTATTTTTATGACCAACTTTAAACACTCCAAATTTTAATGCAGCAAAATTAAAAGAACAGCTCATTATAATACAAACAAAATGCAATAAGCTCAGCGACAATGACAAGAGAATAACCGATATTTCTTAAAACAAAACTTCTTGCAGGGTTCGCGATAAAAAAAAAGTTAATTTTACATCAAAGACAACAAAATTCAATCACCCCTATTTTTTGAGCAGCTGTGTATATAAACAAACTTTTAAGTTTTAACCAGCTGCAGCGTCCAAGTTCATTGCATAAACATTGGCATAGACCGAAAGAAAAATAAATGGTACAGACTTTTGTGATTCACCTGCTCTCAATTCACAGGGACTCATGACAAGACAATACATATAAGGTGGGGAAATATAGCATTAGCAATTCGTTTATTGCTCTTTACCTATGTATAGTTTGGGTACTAATCGTTTGTTCAGTTTAGGAAAAATTTCTGAGAAGTTTTGTTTTATCAAGTACAGCACGTCAATGCTCTCGAACGTACTGCAAAAGCAATATTTGTATTGCTTTAGCTTGGTACGTATACGTACTGCCGTACTGCACACTTTTGTTTAGTATACTGCATTTTCATTTTTTGCCTTTTCAAATTCGTTGTTCATAAAACTAAACATGAAAAAAAAAAGTTTAGGATGGCATCACTTTAAATATTTTCCATGAAAGTGCACTTCTAAGTTCCACTATTTTGTCGAACTTTGTCATAAACGAATTTATCGATGACGCCTCTCTGAACTCAATAGATTTTTGCAATAAATATTGGTTTTAAGAATCAAAAGAAATCTACCTTGGCGCCAAGCTAACATTTTAGTTTGCTCTGGGGGCTTAACAGGTGAGGTTGTACAAAGTATAAAAAGTGGAGAGATTACTACATCGAATTATGCACTCAAATAAGAAAAAGAATTAAGTTCCGATAAAAAGTTTTAGAAGCCGTGCAAGCAATTGATCCAAAAAAATAAATCCCCAAGCCTTACCCCGCTTATAGATACAATTGTTTCCAAATTTAATTCAAGAAGAACTTGTCAATGAAATTGAAGATGAATGAAGGGCTCTTTTACATCAAAGTATGATACGAGTAAGTGTAGATTTGAAATTCGAAGACTATTGGAGCGCTATCTTTAATTTAAAAAACGCATTAAATGCTCCAATGTTTCCCCTTTCCGCATAGCAGTGCAAGTGCAGGGCGCATATTTTCGCAAGTAGCTTTGATAAAAAATAAAAAAAACTCTACTGACATCCACAATCAATTCAATTTTAATGGCAAAGGAATTAATAAGGCATAGCTGCGCTATGTAAAATTCAATAAACATTGTTTGCCTTCCAAAATTATTACTAGTTACCTGAATTTAAAATATAATTTTGTGTTGAGTCTTTATACAAAATTATTCTCGTGTTAAAATTACATATTAAATGTGTTTTAAAATTCACAAATATGAATTGAAATTAACTGCGATATTTTTATTTTATTTGTATTCATTTATTTTTGTCTAATAGTTATATATGTAGCTATAATATATACATGTTTATTTTTATTATAAAAAAGTTCCTATTTTATTAAAAGTGAAATTAATACAAATATTAATGTTAAAATTGAAAAAAAATATATGCTTATTGCTTTTGTGCAAAAATCATACAAAATTTTTTGGAATGTACTGCTTTGGACTTTTCCAAAACGACAGCACAGACAGCACCGTCTGTTAATTTTTGGGTTCCATTCCAAGTTCCAAGTACATCCTTTCCTTCCCACCGTTTATTCCCCGTCCACTTCTTCGTAGTTTACGATAAACAAGGCTTATGCTGAATTGCCTTGTTATCTTAGTTCTAAGAATTTAACGATTACGATTTAAAGAAATAAAGTTTTGTTACAAATCGGAGTTTGAAAACTCTAAACCAAAAATGCTCCATTTACCAAGATGGGAATCTTTCGTACGTTTCACTCTCCAAAACCTGTTTGTTTACATTGTTGTATTTGTAATTTTGAAAATTAGTCCATGAATAGATGTGAAAACAAACAAAAAAAACGATGCCGTGGGCTAGCTTTGCAAAGCTAAAACAAAATGGGGAGGTTAATAAGTTTTTTTTTTTAAGGTTTTTCTTTTTACTTTTTTCGATGAAAAAGTCAGTTTTAAGCTTTAATTTTGCAGCAATTTTGTTGATAGCCAACCAATGTACATTTTTGTCTTGAAAAAAGCATGTTCAACTTCAGTTTATTATAATTAATTCATTAATTTACAGCAATCACTACGAAATTCTTTACATTTCATAATTAACCTCGGATTATTGTATCCAAGATGCGTTCGAAAAACCATCAAGTTAAAGGTGCGAGCGCAATTTATTGAATTCTAATAAATTTTCGTTAAGTAATTAATTAAAAGCAAGTAATTAAAATTTGTATCAATTTAATTAATTCAAGTATATTTATAGTTTGTTTTTAATGATTTAAGGTGCGTGTCCATTTGAGAGTACTTCTGCTAGTTAAATCTCGAGAGCAACTCTCAGGAGACTGTCCATTTGCGAGCCAAATTTTAGAAGTTTTGCTATCGCGAGCTCTCTGCTAGAATATTGAGAGTTTTCTTGCTGAGAGTACTCTCATAATCGTGTCCACTTGATAGATTTCTTCTGCTAGCATATTATCAGTTGGACATGTATTTTATCCACACTGATAACTTCCCATCCCGTCTGCCGATTTGCCTTGCTTAAAAGGTCTGTAGGTTTTCGTGTTTTGTTAAAACATTTGTTAGTTGAATTATTCTAAAAGATTTAAAAATTACCAACAACATTTTGCATTTGATGAAATAATTTGATTTCAAAATCTGTTTTTGTAAACGAGATTTTTAGTCGAAAAAATTTAGTAGCATTTGTTAAAAAAATTTATTTCTTAAATAAATAAATACAAATTGGATGAATGAATCTAATTTAAAGTCAATATCTTCTATTGTTCACGAGATATCGAGAACCGAACATCAATTTTTACCAAATTTGCGTACTATTTTTTGTAGATTTTTTTTTTGAAAATATGGATTTTTATTAAAAAAAAAAAACTACAGAATATCGAAAACAATATTTTCTGTGAAATAAAAAAAAGTTTGAAGACAATGTTTTCAATTTTTAAAAAGCTATTTGAGTCAAAAGTAAATTTTTACCAAGTTTTAGTATTGTTTTTTTTTAGGTTTTTATTTTTTGTAAAAAAACTGTCATTTAGATTTTTCTCAAAATTTAAATGAATGTTGAAAACAATATTTCTTATAAAATAAAATAAGTTGGAAGCCTCAAATTTTTGCAAAGTTATTTGTCAAAATTCAATTTGTAACAACTTTGAGTAATGTTTTTTTTTTAAGTTTTTATTTTTTATAAAACAAACTGCCAATTCGATTTTTCTCAAAATTTGTTAAAAAAATATGTTAAAAACGTTATTCTTCGTTGCACCCAATTGTTTTGGAGATAAAATCATATTTTATTCGTACAATTTTCGAGGTGACAAATTTTTTTTCCGTTTTTTTTTTTAATTTTTTTAAGTTAATTGGATTTTTTTCATAAAATATACTTGTTTGGTATAAAGTTACAATATATAATATAATATTTAATTCAATTCTCTAGCGGTTTTGGTTCGTGAGATATTTGGGGTTAACCAACATTTTCACCTTTTATTTAAACTGCTATGGTAAAAAAACCACCCACTCAATTTTCTTGAGATCCCTTTCTGCATCTTTCTGCATTATTATTTGTATATTTATTTGAAGTCGATATCTTTACTAGTTCTTGAGCTATGGACGATGAAAAAAACGTCGCGAACGTACGGACGTACAGACGTAAAGACGTACGAACGTACGTACACACGCACGCACAGGCATCTTTCTAAAAATCTTTTATTTCGACTCTAGGGATCTTGAAACGTCGAGAAATGACAAAATTTTCAATTTGACTAATCGGACCCATTACAATAACTTCATATGGGAAGGTAAAAATGTATTTTCAAATCAAATTTATATGAAAAAAAGACATAGTTTCTACTGCTTTGCCGTGTTTACTCTCGACAGCTACTCGCAAAATACGAACTGTGTTGGTATTCCGAGAGCTTATCTCGGATAGTGGTAAACACATTTGTCCACTTGCGAGTGACTTTCAAAAAGATCGAATGTCGAGAGTAATTAGTCAACTCTCCGCGAGCTACTCTCCAGACTATGTCCACTTGCGAGATCGCTCTCGAGAGCAGCTTGAGAGCGACTCGCAGCACGTTTACTCTCAAATGGACACGCACCTTAAGCTTGCCACTATTTTTCAATTTCATTTTGATTAATAAATATTAAATTTAAAAAAAGAGTTATAATCGAAAAATACCTTATCCATAACATTCTTGATTGATGGAAGCATTATGTACAGTACATGTATTTGCTATCAAACAAAAACTATGCATCAAAGGAACACCAATGTTTTAAAAAAATAATCATAAATAAACCTATTAAATAAATGCAGAGCAAATAAAATGCAAATTTTGACAAATATCACGTCACAAATGAAAACATCTTAAAATCTTTCTGAATTCATGCACAAATCATTGAATACATCGTGTAATCGACATGAATGTTTATTGTTAACGTACAAAAGTTTTTTTTAGTGAATTCCCACAGTTTAACGCAAAATATACATAATTTTCATTAACAAACTTCAAGTTTACTTAATATTGTTTGAAGGCTAGGGGAGAGTACGATAACTTTGGCGACAAAGTTTAATGACGGATTTGTATAGAACAGTTAAAAACAAGCATTTTTTACTATAAGAGGAGGGGTATATCTTCCCCCGTTTAGGCGGTAGGGGCAATTTAAAAAAATATGTACATTAAATGGAAAAAAATAATTAAAAAATAACGGTAATACTTACAATTAAAGCCAAAATTTTTGTCTATTAGCTTGTTTTTAAATCAAGTCAAAACTTTGCACAGTTTTTGAAAAAAAAGTTTTAAACTAAAAATTTACGCAAAAAAAAAATTAAAAAAAAAGGTTTAAAGTGTAGTTTTTCAAAAATTTCAAGTTATCTACTGTTTTTTTTTTTTTTTTTTAGAATTCATTGCTCTTATTTGTTTTTGATCAAAAACTGAAAACTAGATGATTTTATGTCTTCTAGTTCCTGAGAAAATTGAAAATTACCAAAATAAATATTTTAATTAAATTACTTTTTCCTTGCTTAAGTATTAACGTAGTCTTATTTTGATAGTAATAATCGAATATGGATTAAGATACACCTAGGGTAAATTAATTTTTCTTAAATCCAACTTATTTAAATGCAAAAGAAACTTTGCATGCACCCCATCTTGCACCCTCCCCACCTATAGTGTCCCCAAGCAGGGGGGTTGCAGGGGGCCAGCATGCCCCCCCTTACAGATCCCACTGTTGCATACACCCAAACTCGCACACACCTTACTGTTGCATACACCCAAACTCGCACCTACCATTGTTACTATCAAAATAGACCACTCAAGCAAAAAAAAAGAATTAAATTAAAATAGTAGCTGTGGTTATTTTCAATTTTCTCAAAAACTAAAAGACAAAAAATCAGTTTTCAGTTTTTGATCAAAAACAAATAAGAGCAATAAATTCTGAAAAAAAACAATAGTAGATAATCTTGAAGTATTGAAAAAAAAGTTACACTTTAAACCTTTTTTTTTTAACTTTTTTTACTCAAATTTTGAATTTAAAATTAAATTTTTCAAAAACTACGCAAACTTACTAATAAAACAGAATGTTGGCTTTAAAAAAATGTATAAAACTTAATTGTAAGTATCACCGTTATTTTTTAATTATTTTTTTCCATTTTAAATAATAATTTTTTTTAAATTGCCCCTACCGGCTGAAGGGGGGAGATAGACCCCCTCCCATAGTAAAAAATGCTTGTATTAAGCACCTCTACCAAACACCGCTATTATATCTTGGCACCTAAGTTATCGTACTCGTGCCGAAGGCTATGTTTAGTAAAAGAGTTGCTAAGAATGAAAAAAATTAATGAGTTTTACGTACAGTACATACATGTTTTTGTTTTTCTTAATATAATAAATTCTTCCATAGATTACATTTTATAAATGCAGAACATAAAAGAAAATATACATAAACAATAGTTTTCAGATTTAAAGCAGAGAGTGTAGAAAAATATTTTTGAGAAAGCCCGCTTCCGCTTCAGCTAACCTTCATCAACTTTTTAGAAAAAAAAAATAGCATTAATAGCAGCAAATATTATTTCATAGCATATTTTATTTTTCACATTGTAAAATGTCTAGAAATGTTCATATGCTACAAAATTCGTAATTTTATGCGTAAGCATATAAGATAACATTAATAGTCAAGAAATATGCATTTTGGCGCGTTCACCGATTTTGTTTCTATTGGGTGTTCGGTTTCCCCATGGAATGAAAAAAAGTTACTTAAATCTATTTATTGCACTCATTTAGTTGGTATTCTGTGTAACCATATTGCCTTTTTCTATTCCTTAAAGATGCTTTACACAAAGCAACTTATTTTTAAAACATGGTTCCCTCAATTACGAAATTCCAAAATTCCAAATTCCAAAATCTAACTACAAACTAAATTCTAACTCAAACTTCAAAAAGAAATTTTCAGGAATATTTCTGAAACAGACAAAACTAAAATTTGGTCTTGCAATTACAGAACTGCCTAAATGATGAAAACACTAATCTAATTGAGGAATCTGAACTACGATCTGAACTTGTAGCTAAAGTTGGCAATGCAACTTCATAAGTATGCTTCTCGTAGCATTGTCTGTACAACTGTCTGCTTCCACCTGAACTTCTAACGTGCGTCGCCAAAAAACTGCTCCATGCAAACTACAGCTGAAAAAATTGTCTGTTTTGTTGTTTTACAAAGTATTGAGTTACACTTTTGTCCAATTATACTTATCCAGTTGCAGCGCATATTGCGTTCGCAAATAATTTATGTAAACAAAATACAGCACCAATAAATCATCAAATATGTATTTGATCAATTTTATTTTATTTAATATACATTTACAACATTTATTAACTTCCCATAGGAAGTTATTGTAATGGGTCCGATTTGTCAAATTGAAAATTTAGACATTTCTCGACGTTCCAAGGTCCCTAGAGTCGAAATAAAAGATTTTTAGAAAATGTCTGTACGTTCGCGACGTTTTTTTCGTCTTCCATAGCTCAAGAACCAGAAGAGATATCGACTTCAAATAAATTTTGTTATAAAGATAATAGTGCAGAAAGATGCAGAAAAGGCTCTCAAGAAAATTGCTTGGGTGTTTTTTTTTACCATAGCAGTTTAAAAAAAAGGTGAAAATTTTGGTTAGATCTAAATATCTCATGAACCAATGACGCTAGAGACTTGAATTAATTTGTATATTATTATATTGTTACGTGATACAAAACAATTATATTTTTGGAAAAAAATCCAATTAACGTTTTTTTTTATAAATAAAAAAAAAAACTGAAAAAAATGTGTCACCCCAAAAATTTTACGACTAAAACATGATTTCATCTCCAAAACAATTTTGTGCAACGAAGAATAAAAAAAAAAATTTGAGAAAAACATAATTGACATTTTTTTTTTACAAAAAAAATGAAAACTTTAAAAAACATCACTCAAAGTCGGTAAAAATTGAATTTCGACTCAAATATATTTTCAAAAACTTGAGATAATGTCTTCTTACTAATTTTAACTTATAAGAAATATTGTTTTCAACATTCGATAAAATTTTGAGAAAAATCGAATTGACAGTTTGTTTTATAAAAAAAAAAACTTAAAAAAAACAATACTAAAACTTGTTAAAAATTTACTTTCGACACAAATAGCTTTTCAAAAATTACAAATATTGGCTTCAAACTTATTTTATTTCACAGAAAATATTGTTTTCGATATTTATGTATATATCATTCGATATAAAAATCCAACAGTCCGTTTTTTCATAAAAAAATAAAATCTACAAAAAATAGTACCTACGAAAATTTGGTGAAAATTGATACACATAGACAAACTTTTAAGCAAGACAAATCGACAGACTGGATGGGAAGCTATCAGTGTGGGTCGCATCTCAGCCTCTTTTTTGGATTGAAATTATAGAGCTATACAAATCTTTCAATTTAAGACCATGTCAGCACTTCAGATTCTGTTGGTTAGGATTGTTTCGTTTTTGAACGAAGGCCATAAAACATTTAAAATGAAGCATTTTGATGGGCCTGTAGGACTAAAATGGAGCATTTTGATGGGCCTAAAGACTAATGTGAGAATGTGTTTGGTTTTTACATCACCGAAATGTCAGTCTGAGATTCCCATCTTGTTAAATGGAGTATTTTTGCTCTAAACATTGCTCGATAATAACGTATAGTTTTTTCGTGCCACAGATTCTGCAATTTTGTTTGATAACATAGTACATAGCCCCAATAATGTTACCTGGAAAGAGATGATTTTTCGGCCAAAATTGTTCTCCAATTCAAGCTGCTCTAAAGTCTAACGTTCGAAGTGAAACTTTTTGCTTTGTTGCTTTTGTTGTTGCGGAAATGGCATCCTACACGTCGTCGTCTATTTCAGTCTCCGTAATGTTTCTTTATGTTATCAAAAGAAAGGTTCCAATATTTTCTATCATTCTATGCTTTTTAGAATAATTTGAACAACTTGAAGTTTTCTTTATCTTTAACTTTTTCATAATTTTTATTAAGAAATACATGCAACATAGTGGTGCAATAAATGCTTAAACTATACTTACCAAAAACCAATTCAGTTAGTTTTTTATTATTATTATGAATAATAATATGATTATAAAGGTAGTTTTGTTATGTCATATAGATTCCATAAGTTATAACTCATAACTTATATGGCTGGTATATGCCACCAGAGCACATAACAAATGAAAGTGTTAAGGCTGAAATATATTGAATGTTTAAATGAAATATTTACTTATGTTTGTACTTCAAGAGTGAGGGCGTGCCCTATTGCAATTCATATAATAAGAGATAAATATTGTAACGCATAAGACAGGATGACATTTAGTTTCTTGCGGAAGTTGTCATTTTTATTTTTCCTTTATTGAGATATGAAATGCGTGTGTAAGATGCTCAAAAACACTCAACTCACGATGGGAAATTGCTTATGCATCAGTTTAGTTTGGTTAAAGAAAAGAAAAGGATAAGAAACATATATAAATAACAAGAGGAGGCTGATAAGAAATTATTTGGCCTTTAAAGGGTAAGGAAAATCAATTTCCTTGATATTTTTTTTACAATACAAATTCTATCGAAATAAATTCATATATAGACGATGGTGGGTTTTGATATTTGGTGGGAATTGATATATTTTGATAGACGTAAAATACATACATATGTACATATGTGCTTATCAATGCTGGAATTTTAGATATTAAATCCTTATATAATTCTTTTTAATATGCTTTCAATTCAAAAGAAATAAGACATTCATTACGAAAAATCCAGACAAACTAAATTTTGGTAGAGAGATTTACTTACTCATCCCTAAAACTCCTCAAAAAGTCATCTAACTTTGAACCGAACCAAAAAATTTTAAGGATTATGAAGTGGTCAAGTACTGATTACTAAAAATAACAAGGATTTGTTTTAATTGTAAATACAAATATTTATTTCAAGAACTCCCCACAAGAATTAATGGTTTGTCTATTAAAATGTAAGCAGATGATGTTCAGCTATATTAAATAATGGGTGATTTTTTTGAGGTTAGGATTTTCATGCATTAGTATTTGACAGATCACGCGGGATTTCAGACATGGTGTCAAAGAGAAAGATGCTCAGTATGCTTTGACATTTCATCATGAATAGACTTACTAACGAGCAACGCTTGCAAATCATTGAATTTTATTTACCAAAATCAGTGTTCGGTTCGAAATGTGTTTCGCGCTTTTTTATCGACAAATTTTGTTCAGCGATGAGGCTCATTTCTGGTTGAATGGCTACGTAAATAAGCAAAATTGCCGCATTTGGAGTGAAGAGCAACCAGAAGCCGTTCAAGAACTGCCCATGCATCCCGAAAAATGCACTGTTTGGTGTGGTTTGTACGCTGGTGGAATCATTGGACCGTATTTTTTCAAAGATGCTGTTGGACGCAACGTTACGGTGAATGGCGATCGCTATCGTTCAATGCTAACAAACTTTTTGTTGCCAAAAATGGAAGAACTGAACTTGGTTGACATGTGGTTTCAACAAGATGGCGCTACATGCCACACAGCTCGCGATTCTATGGCCATTTTGAGGGAAACTTCGGAGAACAATTCATCTCAAGGAATGGACTGGTAAGTTGGCCACCAAGATCATGCGATTTGACGCCTTTAGACTATTTTTTGTGGGGCTACGTCAAATCTAAAGTCTACACAAATAAGCCAGCAACTATTCCAGCTTTGGAAGACAACATTTCCGAAGAAATTCGGGCTATTCCGGCCGAAATGCTCGAAAAAGTTACCCAAAATTGGACTTTCCGAATGGACCACCTAAGACGCAGCCGCGGTCAACATTTAAATGAAATTATCTTCAAAAAGTAAATGTCATGGACCAATCTAACGTTTCAAATAAAGAATCGATGAGATTTTGCAAATTTTATTCGTTTTTTTTTTAAAAAAAGTTCTCAAGCTCTTAAAAAATCACCCGATATATCCTTAGAGACTGATGGAGGATTGTCCATACACAATTAATAAAGAGCTAGAAGATTTACCCCTTAAATGCCAAATTGATCTCGCCGCCGGTCAAATAACAATGTTCCATTCTTGAATTCTGTGACATACAAGTGCATTATCATAAGCAGAAAAGCCTTGAATTTAGATTATTTTCCTAGCTATTTCTTAAACAAGTCGAACATTGCGTACAATAGTAGTACACTGTCTTTGGATATGCAAATCAATTCTGCTCTTGGTAAAGTCTTTGGTGTACGTCATAAGTTGTACGCTTCGAAATATTATGTTCCTATTAAGACATGAAAGGTGTTGGTAAAAACGCTAGTATTACTAATACTTAATTACGGATGTGAAATTTGTATTAATGTGATGTTGTCAGCAGGAGAAGGCTTAATGTTGCTTTTAAAAATACCGTGAGTCATAAATTAAGATTGGGAAGATTTGAACACATGTCAAGTTTACAATACAAATTTACAATACTTCAATTTGCCCATTTTAAAACAAAAGATTGTTTTGTCGAAACTTTTTCGAAGGAAGGTCATTTATAGACATAACCAAGTTAAAATTAGGTTATAAACTTACAAACTTATTAATTCGTTCACTAACTCCTTAACCACCCCGATGACTAACCCGCTGACTAAATCTCTGAAAAATTTTGGATCAACTTTTTGACAAAGAAAATAATTAACTACCATGTTAAATTACAAGGCAGCGTATAATGGGGTAACAACTTTATTAATTGTCGGTCACAGCAAGAGCGCGAATTCATAAACTTATGTTCTATTTATAGCCTAGCTTAAAGTTAATACTTATATATGGATTTATTATATATTATAAAGAGTACTAAAATAATAGAATACAGACTTAGGGGTACTTGCTAATTAATAATTCAAATATATAACATCTTCCCCTTTTTAAAATAAGTTTCATAATAATTTTTTTTTTTTTTCATTTTTCATAATACTTAATTTTTTTAAATAAATTTTTGATTCTTGACGATCTTCTAGAATCTTGATCTTCATTTATTTTCAATTTTGGTCTTATAGCTTTTCTTTTAGTTACTTCATTTTTCTTTGCATTTTCGTTAACTTTAGTTTCTTTAAATTCATTAGGTCTTATGTCAGCTAAATATGATTTATCTTTTAAATATTTCTTTTTACTTTGGTTTTCATGTACAAATCTTTCATAACTATTAACAATTATTATAAATGTTTTATTGCTAACAATTTTAATAATTTTAGCTGGTGTCCACTTAATCATTTGAACAAAATGGTTTCTATAGAGAACTTCCTCTCCAATTTCATAAACAATATTTTTCCTTAAATTAGAATCAATTACTTTTTTCATACTTTGATTTGGCTTAACTATATTCTGACTTGAACATGGAGCATTTCTTGTTATATTCTGTTTACTTTTATTATTCAAACAATGCAATAATGTCTTAGGTTGATAACTAAAGATAATTTCGGAGGGTGTTCTGCCAGTCACTGTAGTAGGAGTGTTTCGATAATTTAATAGAAATTCATTTACTTTATTAATTAACGAAGACTCATTTTTCAGTTCCAAGCAGAACTTTTTTAGCACTGATTTCACTGTTTGAACTCCGCGTTCAGCTAAACCATTCGATTGTGGGTGATATGGGGGCGACTTCATTAAATTTATTCCTTTACAACTACAAAATTTTTTGAAAACAAATGAGTTGAACGGCGGACCGTTATCTGAAACTATATTCCCTGGTAAACCGAAAACTAGAAATAATTTTGTCAGAACATCTATTAAATTCGTAACCGCCGTTTTTGACATTAACTTAATCTCACAATACTTTGAATAAGCATCCATCACTATGAGAAATGTTTTCCCACTGAAGTGAAAAAAATCTATATGTATTCGGTCAAAAGGATACCCCGCATCAACCCACTTTGTGTGAACTGTTTCTTTTGTTATATTTTGGGTTTGTTCACATACCAAACAACTCTTTACAAACTCTTTAATGTTTTCGTCTAAAGTAGGCCACCATACAAAAGACCTTGCTAACATTTTCATACGTATAATTCCTGTATGGTTTTTATGTAATAACTTGAGAACAGATTCCTGCAACGCTTCTGGTATAATTATTCTATGTATATAAAATACACATCCATTTCCAATTGCTAAGGAATTACGTTTTTTAAAATAAGCTACCAAACTATGTGGCACATTTTGAAAATTTGGCCATCCAAATTGTAAGTATTTATAAACGTTTTTCAAAATTTCATCCTTTTCAGTACACCTTCGAACTAAGTTCATATCTACCAAACTTTCCTCAGAACTAAAATAAAAAATATTTGCATCATCTATTTCGGATTTGTCCTTTAGTGGTAAACGCGAAAGACAATCTACATTTGACATTTTGGAGCCTTTTCTATACGAGATCGTGTAAGTTTACTGAGAGAGTATAATCGCCCAACGATGAAGTCGCGCTGATGCGACTGCTGAATTCCCTTTGTGAGGGTGAAATATTTCTTTTAAAGCTTGGTGATCTGAACATATTTGGAATTCCTGACCATAAATATATGTATGGAATTTTTTAACAGCAAAAATTATTGCTAAGGCTTCCCTATGTAGTTGTGAATAATTTTTTTCAGAAGGGGATAAGGTGCACGATGCAAAATAGACTGGTTTCTCTACACCATCAACTATATGGCACAAAATTGCTCCAACCCCATAGGGACTAGCATCAGCGATCACAACAATAGCCTTTTTTGGGTCATAAAGTTCTAGAATTTTATTTTCTAGAAGCAGCTTTTTACAATTTTCGAACGATGATTGACATTCATCTGTCCAATCATAATAAACTCCCTTTTTCAAAAGGTTATAAAGTGGATAAGCCTTACTACATAAGGTTGGCAAAAACTTGTTGTAATAATTTAGGAGACCTAAAAACGACTGTAGTTGTTGAAGATTATTTGGTGGCGGTGCATCCACAATTGCTTCAACTTTTTTCTCGTTTGGGCTAATACCCTTTGCCGACAACGAATGCCCTAAGTAATCCACCCTTTCAACTACGAATTTACACTTTTTAACATTAATGTGTATTTTATGATTATATAACCGCTTCAAAACTTCGAACAACAATTCTTCACATTCTTCAGCGGAAGCACCTCCTATAAGAATGTCATCCAAATAACAAAAAACTTTACGCAGTCCCTTAAGAATGCGATCCATTACCGACTGAAATATTGCAGGTGCACTTTTAACCCCGTAGATCAAACGAGTGCACTTATAAAGACCTCGGTGTGTATTCAAAACAAAAGGCTCTTGGGATTTTTCTGATACTCCAAGCTGCTGATACGCACCTGTCAAATCGATAACTGCAAAATGTGTACAACCTGCGAGCCCTGCAAAAATGCGTTTCTATGCATCTGTTTAACGTAACCTTGCAATCTACACATATGCGAATGCTTCCGTCACTTTTGGGCACGATTACTATTGGACTAGCCCACTTACTAAATTCTACTGGAATTAATATATCTTCTTTAACTAACCTTTCCAATTCGGCGTCAAACTTATCGCGTAACTTGTATGGCACTCTATACGGTGCGTGAAAAATAGGTGTCTGATTTTGTTTTAAGACTATGTCGGCCTCATAGCCCACAATCGGATGGTTCAACTCTTGAATTGTTATGGTTGGAAATTCTGACTTAATACGCGATAAAAGATCTGCTTGGGTACTTACTTTTGAGATTATGCTGTTTTGAAACGCGTTCCTCCAGTTTGGAAACAATGTGTCTATCCACGTGCGGCCAATTAATCCATGTCTCGGCATCTCTCCTTGAACCACTACTAGTGGCAATTTCACCACGTGACTGTGTTGCAATTATTTTCTTCTATAAAAAACACGACCGCGAGTATGAATACAATTCAATTCGATTAAACTGAAAATTATTTATTTAATAACAAACGAAATTAATTAAAAACAAAAAAATGTGCAACCAGCACCGCGAAAGATTAGTTCGATTATGACTATGAACTGTCACAACCGAACGAAGAACAAAGTAAGGAGAAAATAAAATTGCAACAACAACTGCAATTCCCATGCAGCTCACCGGCTAGTCAGCTGGGGTGGGTTCCTTCGAAGAAAATTTGGGTATGCTTTTGATAAACTGAATCAATTTAACAAATCAATTCAGTTTATCAAATGAAAATATATATTTGCACAGTAGGGTGTACAAGAAAAATGAAAGGGGCGCCAGGAATTTTTTTGTATATTTAGAAAATTCCAAAACTAGTTAAATAGAAGATTTAAGTGAATAATGAAAAGAGAAATAAATATGTTTGTCTATATGTATTTTATTTTACGGTATGTTGGGAAACCGTGGGATAGAAAATCCCTGGATTAAAACCCAAATCTTTTCGAATTAAAATGGCACACAAATTACAATCTATAAATGGTTGTTGTATTGAAATACAACAAAATGAAAGAAGTTAAAACTAATTACAAAGAGAAAAATGGGTCTTCACGAAATAACCAAAAAAATGAAAACGCACTACCACAATTTCTTGAACACAATTAAATTGATAGAAATATATATATATCTCGCAATTATGAATATATATATATTTCTATTTGAAATTAAACACAACTACTTAGCTTTCTTGGTATTCCTCCTTTCCACTATCCTTATTTTTCCTCTTTCCTTCCCACCTCGAATCCTGTTTTAAATTATTTTAAATTTCCTCCTTTTTAATGTCGCTAACAAATCCTTATCTCCTTCTTGATTTTTCTTTTTCTTCTTCTCAAAATTTCTCGATCCTTTTTTGTTCACAAAATCACAACTCAACTTTTCGCTTTCAAGGTTCTCCTCAGAGTCCCTTCTAAGCGAAACTTTTAAACTATCTTTCCTCCCTCGTCCATTCCAATCATTCACACATACACACAACTCAACCAATCGTTTTCGAGATCGTCGGTCACGGGATTACGGCTTCCTGGAAGCTTGACGCTAACCGAGAAAGCAACCGTTGTAGATTCTCTACGAAACTTTACTCTCACACACACAAACACGGTTTCGACAAGTTGTTGGATGTGTTTCCAAAACTTGCCGAAACGTAATGGCGAGTTCAGACCCCCCTCCCAACTAAATTTTATTTCGAGAAAAATTGAAAAAAAGAGAAACCAATCGAGAAGGAGCCTTAATTAGGCTTTTTCCTACTACTACATTATAACCGCGGAATTCGAAGTGGGAATTCAATTAAATTATGTTCGAATATGTAGAAAGGAGTGTTATCTTAACTACCATTTTTCTGAATACCAAAACATTATTCTTACTATTAAAATTACCGGCGTCAAAACCCATTTTGTACAATTTATAATTTAAGTTAATTTAAATAAAAAATTATATACTACTTTACTTTAATCAAACAAACAACATAACAACTTTTCGGATCGTCCGCCGGAATAAAAGATGCTGGAACGCGAGACCGCCCGTCTGCATATCAATTTTGGAACCACCCGTTCCATTTGGTCATCATGATCGCTGGAACACCTGTTTTATTGCTTTTGCAACATATTGGCTAAGTACACCACTGGCTGATGGAACCATGGTTGCCCTCAACCTCACCAATATTTTGCAGCAGCAAAGAAAGTAGAATAGGGAAGTCAAGGAATCGAAGGCTAGTCATTGTTGCGGTAAATTTTACCGTAACAACTGCCAGAACTAACCTCAACGAACATGCTACCTAGCTCCCTTAACCTTGAACCTGTGACCGAAACTAAATTAGAAATAGTTTTTGTTAATTTACAATGTTTAAACTTATCTAAATACTCCTGTTCGTTAATAATAGTCGCCGCCGCTGCTCCCGTGTCCACCTCCATAGATAGCTCCACACCATTTACTAGTACCTTTATTTTCTCGGAAGGGTTATCACTGCTTGAACCACCTACTTGGTTCACATTAGCTTTATTGAAACGACACTTCATTGCCAAATGACCCTTTTTATTGCAGGCGAAACACTGCCAGTTCTTAACTGGACACTTGGAATCCACGTGATCTGAACGACCACATCTACCACATTCTCTTTTGTTCACCCGATCACTTTTTTGCACACTCGTTGTAGTCTGTTTTTTATCAACTTGCTGGGCTCTTCCATCACGCTGCTTCACGTTATATTTCTTAATTGTTCCATTGTAAATAGCATTTTGGATCAAGGGTTGAATTGATTTGGAAGCCTTTTGTGATGATTCCATATTAAGTGCTCTCGCGCAGCACTTCTCAAACGTCAAGGAATCATCTCCCAACAAAACTTCTTGAATTTTTTCACTTTTTACACCCATTATAAAGCGATCAGTCAAAGCTTCATCTAATATGTACGACTTGTACAATCCAAATATATAACATTTGTCCATTTTAAATCAAAAGATTGTTTTGTCGAAACTTTTTCGAAGGAAGGTCATTTATAGACATAACCAAGTTAAAATTAGGTTATAGTCCGGTCAAATTAGACCAAAAAATCAGTAAACCCACGACAAATTCAGGGGAAGCTGAAAATTCTTAAAATTGTTTAAATTATAATTATAAACATTGTCTTAAAAGTACCAACCGATCCCATGTAAGGAAAAAATTTAAGCGGGGTAATAAGGTCCAAAAAATGAGTTTTTCGCGATTTTCTTGAAAACGGTAAGTTTTATCGCAAAATTACCCCAGACATAATTTGTAGATCAGGGAATTTCCTATAAAAAAGGTATCAATAATTTTTTCCCTTAAAGCCACCGCTTCTGAGATATAACGATGCAAAAAATTGCAAGCGTCATAAACGCACACGTTTCCACGCCACCTCTGAGGTAGTGTACTTAGCGCGTTTTTTTTAACGTGGTTTCCCCAATAGGCCTATTCCACGGGTCTGTTGTGATTAGATTTAGAAATTAATAGTTTATTCGTCGGATTCGGAATCGTCAATCACTTCTTCTTCTTCCTCTTCTTCTTCTTCTTCTTCTTCTTCTTCTTCTTCTTCTTCTTCTTCTTCTTCTTCTTCTTCTTCATCCTGACTATAGGTGAATTGTGTTAAAAGTGAAGCATCACATGTTTCTTCGTCAGTATTAAATGAATCCTCTGTTGTTGGTGATTCTACATTAGAACAAGACTGGCCTTGACAATTCGTACAAGCCAGAGAACAAAACAGCCCAACTTTTTTGCAACCACATTTAGCATTGCATCCTTTTTTACAGTTACAAAAGATAGTGTTGAGCAATTTTTCCGGCGCAGGTTGAAGCAAAGTCTGAATTGGTTCTAATATATTATCGACCAACTTCCAACCCCAATCTGTTGGGTTTAGTTGATAACCAAGCCACACTTGAACTTGGTAGTATACCCGAAGAAGATGTTGATGAGCAGAGACTGAGGTTGGAGGAAGACAAGCTAATTGTACTTGTTTCTTATTTCGAGTATTTTTGACAAAAGATGCATATCGAAACTTGTCTAAGCAGGTAGTTTTTTTAGGAGCTCCGTACATACGAAGAAGAAAGTGAATTCCGTTGGTAATAACTTCTTCTGGAGTTGAATTACATTTTTTAAAAACTTCAGCAGTTGCAAGTAAGTCTTGCTTTTCAAACATTTTGAATACAGTTGTTTTACCCCTCCTGTAAAATGCAGATGTCGTATCACAGCCAGTTATGGCGTGTAAAAATAGTATGTGATTTCGACACTTTGCAAAAGTCGACAAACTTTTTGATGAATAAAACTCTGATTGATTTTGAGATTTTCCTGGTTTTAAGAAGAAAATAGTTTTTTCAGCTGGACTTCGAGCAGTGAGTAACACGAGTAAATCTACATCTTCACCCACAACAATCGTTATATTTGTCATGTTAACTTGTTCTATTGCTGTTTCGATAATCAGTACATCGGCGTCGTTATGAGCTTGTTTAACCAGTATATTCTCAGCAGTAAACTTTTCTTTTAACATTGAAATAAATCGAGACTTGTTGTGAGTATTTGCCAAAAATTTCTGTTGACTAGTAGGAACTGTCATAAATTCATCAAATAAAATGTCGGAAGATGAAGATGTTGCCAAAGTTCGACGACGCAGTTCTGCTGCTTTAATATTTGTCGTGCAATCATTATAGCCATCAAATACGACAGTAGCTCTGGGACCAAAATGTCGACGTACATACTGAACGTACTTATCAAAAATAACACTGAATGTTTCTTCAGTATCCCAAACAACACGGTGCAGTAAATATCCACCATCAATAATGTACGTCGCATTATCGTTGTTAATATCAATGTTTACTTTTTCGAAACAACCGTAAATGGCAGACTTCTGTGTTCTACGCATCCCGATATCATCAAACAACGATAAAGGTTACGGAGCTAATTCATATTCGAAATATTTTTCAATTTCATCCTGAAATGCTGCAGTAATACTCATGCGCTGGAACAATAATACAGGGTCAACAGGTATTTTTTCTTCATGAACTTTAATCGTGCTACTCATAGCTAAGAGAGGAACAACTTTATCGGCACGTTTTAATTTAATATCATGAAATGTCAGTCCTATTATTTTTGCCATGGAAGCAAGTCCAACTTCACGAGTTTCATTATACCTGATATTCTCAGAATAATACTCATGAGTATTTTATATTTTAAATGTAACTTAAAATCACCGACAGAAACATATTCTTACTTACATTACAGCTACAGAAAGTATATGGGTGAGGTACTTAGGCATATTATGACGCTCGCAATTTTTTGCATCGTTATATCTCAGAAGCGGTGGCTTTTAGGGAAAAAATTATTGATACCTTTTTTATAGGAAATTCCCTGATCTACAAATTATGTCTGGGGTAATTTTGCGATAAAACTTACCGTTTTCAAGAAAATCGCGAAAAACTCATTTTTTGGACCTTATTACCCCGCTAAAATTTTTTCCTTACATGGGATCGGTTGGTACTTTTAAGACAATGTTTATAATTATAATTTAAACAATTTTAAGAATTTTCAGCTTCCCCTGAATTTGTCGTGGGTCAAATGTCTAAATTGACCGGACTATTATAAACTTACAAACTTATTAATTCGTTCACTAACTCCTTAACCACCCCGATGACTAACCCGCTGACTAAATCTCTGAAAAATTTTGGATCAACTTTTTGACAAAGAAAATGATTAACTACCACACTAACGTACTTCCTTAATCGCTGATTAACTCACTGACTTACATATTACTAACTTACTGACTAACTTATTAACTAACTCCAAGACTAATTGTCTGACTAACTCTCTGAGAAAAGTATTGACCAATACATAAACCAACATACACTGACAAGCTCACTAACCAAACTTCTAATTAATTCCCTGTCTAACTCATTGACCAACTCCCTTAGTCAATCATTCACAGAATAATTATCCTTTTTCCGTCTAGGAGACAGTCTACGAATTGTAAGTCACATTTTGTATAAATAAAAAACGACAATCATATTTTTAACTTTAAATAGTAAGTTATTATAGTCGGTCAGATTTTATGAATTGAAAACTTAGACTTTCCTCGACGTTTTAAAGTCCCTAGAACCTAAATAAAATGTTTTTAGAACGATGTATGGACAACTTTTTTTACATCACCAAAAGATGCAGAAATAACTTTTCAAAAAATTAAGTGGATGTTTTTTTACTTTAGTCGTTTAAAAAAAGGGAAACATTATGTTGACCCCAAATATTTATCGAGCCAATAACGCTAGCGGTACACCGTACACAGCAATGTCTAATTTTGGAATCCCTGTCAAACTTATCCGTTTGTGGAAAATGACAATGGTCGGAAAAGATCTCACCGATGGTTATGCCAAAAAAGGTTTTAGACAAGACGATTTACTGTCATGCTTCTTCAACATCATTCTGGAAAGAATTGTGCAAAACTCAACCGTCAACACTAGAGGCACAATCTTCCAAAGGTCCATCCAATTACTCGGATACGCCGATGATATTGACATAATTGGAAGATCAAAGCGTATGATGTCAGTTAAACGATTTTGAGCATTGCGACGGAAGCGGAGAAGATGGGTTTATGAGGGCAATACCAAGTATATGCTGTCATCAAAAAGAGACATTGAACATCGACGTCTTGGACAAAACGTCACCATGGTTGGCTATATATTTGTGGTAGCTGATAACTTTGTCTACCTAGGCATTGCTATAAATTCATACAACGACACCATTGCTGAAATCAAACTAGGAATAACCTGCAAATCGCTGCTTCTTTGGACTTAGAAGGCAATTGAGTATAGTAAAGTAATCTCTCGAGCATCTAAAATCACCATTTATAAGCCACTCATCATTCCGGTTCTAATTATGGCACTGAAGACTGGACCCTGTCAAAGAAAGACGAGGGCGTCTTAGGATGCTTTGAGGGAATAATTCTTCGGGTGATTTTTGGTCCCGTCTGCATAGATGGAGAGTGAAAGAGAAGTATGTACAACGACGAACTGTACGGTCTGTACAGCTTCACTGACCTGGTTAAAAGAATAAAAGTCCAACGACTTAGATAGCTGGGTCACGTAGAGTGAATTGAAATCAACGCTCCAGCCCGAAAGGTCTTCGAATCCAATACCGAAGGACGGCGCAGTAGAGGAAGACCACGACTCAGGTGGCACATGCAAATGGGAGAAGATTTCAACCAACTTAGCGTGCGAAACTAGAGATAGCTATATGTAATAGGGACCGAGCTGACTGATGGAGACTCATGTTGGTTGAGGCCCAGGACTGTAGCGCCACCTTAAGTAAGTAAAAGATTCGTTTTTACCTACACATCGATAATGTAGGATGTTTAACCGAACTCTGTTTTTCTCTTCCATTTTAGTGTTCAAAACTTAAAGGCAAATGTGCAATGGTATATCCTCTTAAATCCTTACCTATTTTCCCTACGTTCGCACTGTGTTAAAGCGGAAACAAGTTAAACATAAACATGACTTATAAATTTTGTCTTTCTATGTGAAATGTTGCAAATTTTAAACTTAGAAAAATCCAATCGTTATCTATTTTATAAGAAATAAAAACTTTCAAAAAATGTTGCTTAAAATGATACAATTGGTTTTCGATTAAAAATATGAACAAAAAGAAATATCGAAGTGAAATTCATTTTATCACCTGCAAAATATTGTTGCTTACTTTTAGTTATATTTTAGAAAAATCCAATTTAAAACTTTTTCCATGCAAAATTCGAAAACCTACAAAAACAATAAAAAAAAATCTGCTAAGAAAAGGTTTCGAGTCAGGTATTACGAGAACAAAGAAAGATATTGACTTAACTTACATAAAACGTTATTATTAATATATGTAGATATATTTTGTTACATTTTTAGAAAAATCCATAGACGGACGGACGGATAGAAAGTGTAGGTTGCAACCCAGCCTCTTTTTAAGTATTTATATTTTCTGTAGGAATTGTTCATACTTTCCTCAAAAACGTTTAATCTAAATAAATACAGGAAAGATGACAACGCTTAAATATACTTATCCACATATGTATATGAGACCATCTATTGCTTCGATTTTTATCAATAAAAATGTAAGCTTTTTTAATGTTTGTATACTTGTATAGGTTAAAAACCCACATCGAATTTAGATCCTTAAGCTTTTTTTCACGGTATCTGACTATACACAAAATAAAGATATTGGAACTTAAGAACTCTATATCCATAAAACTACGAGTATAAGCCAAACTACAGCAAATTAAATCCTCTCAATGAGTGGTTTTCCATTTTCTTCGAAACTACCAAACAATATACATATTTTTCTACACACATACATACATACATATGTATATGTAGATTACATTAGTTCCAACGCAAAACATTCTAAAGCTTTATCAACAACACGTTGACATCATTTTCTTTATTTTTGTTGTTGTTGTGTACTAAAGTACTGAATCACTGAATTTTCCGTAGTATACCTGGAAAATTGCAGCAAATATAAAAAATATAATTGAAATTGTTCATTTCTCAAAGACTTGTGGAAAAATCCTTCTTTATAATTTGTTACACCATGTATTTTATTGTTCGCATGACCTGATAAAAAGCTACCAACGAGAACGAGAAGGATGATGACGACAGGGGCAACACGAGGCGAAGCCAAGCGGTTGCATGGCGCGGTCGGCGCGGCGGCGTATGCAAGTATAACAACAAAAGTAAAAAATTCTCAAGCCAACAAAACAACGGAACGGAACAACAGAATAGCAGTCGGGAATGATTTTTCGCTGAAAAATGAATTTCACTTGTATCTACCTTACCGTTAACATTTAGAGAACACACTATGTTTTATACTATTATATATGTACGTACAACGTACAGTTAGGAGGACACAGCTTGTCAACAACACAGAGTTCAGAAATAATTGATAGTGTAGAGGGTTGTTTTCTCTCAAAACGACAACAATGAGAATGTCGAATGTCGACCATTAAGCGTCTTTCTAAAAAAAAATAAAACAGCTAACAGGACACAATGTGGGTGGCGTGATGTGTGTGTCCTGTTTTCTAAGTAATTTCCTATTATTTTCCCAGTTCCCTCACACTCATTCAATGATTCTATTGTCAATTTGTCTGATCGTCTCCGTCACTATTCGACGCACGTTAGAAGTATAACTAGATACCTTTACATAGTAAGGAAGTATGTATGTATAGTGCGCCCGGAGGCCTACAGCTATGTTTGTGCCACAATGTAGTACACAGAATTGTGCGCTATTAAAAGTCAAATAGGCAAATAATGATTTGATTGGGAGGACAAGGACACAAAATATTATTATGAAGGTTAGGCAGTAGGTATAGGCGTCTAGTGAGCCTGAAATTTAAATTTATTGATAAATGGTTTTGGAAAATAAGGTCCTGAATACCATAAAAACACACACCTACACACACACATAAAATAAACAATTTAATGGTCAAAAATATGAAGTCCTTTTTGTTGAAAATACATTTTTCGTTTGATGTTTGTTGTTACAACCTTCGTTAAAAAAAAGTTCCATTTATTCATATGGGATTCGTTTGGGTTTTTACTTATAAACATAGTGTTTTCCGAAATCATTAGTAAAATAAAAAACCGTTACCGTTAGTCATGGAAAAGTTTTAATTAAACTGATTATGGTTTTTCTACCCACAATATTTTACTGCGAAATATCTGAACTTTGTAGCTGAAGAAGTGTAAACAGATGTTTCGAATCAATATTTTGTTAATAAAATTTCTGACAGAGAAGCACACACCTATTTTTATGATTCAAGTGACAGAGCTTAAGTTTTAAGGCTAAACAAAAGAAGGAGACTCTAGTTTCTAAAAAAGGTTTATGTTTGGCATAAACTACATTTTTACCCTAAAAAACGTACAAATAATATCAGAAGCTATACACTGTCTTTTAATAAACTTCAAAAGGATGCAATCCAAAATTTTAGTCATGAGTTGTTTTCAAGACTTCGAACGAATAAAGTTGTATCGTTTATATTTTGTATCTATTGTTTTCAAAACCTGTCAGTAGAATTTTTTTCTTAAAACCTTTTACCATTACTGTCCATAAACTATAATTATATTCTTATGTCAATATCAATGGTACATATTTCCTAAGATATTCCAGTTAAAAAACTGTTTGTTTTAAAACTGTTAATTTTAATAAAAAAAAATCAAATTTTGTAGAAGAATTAAATCAGATACTATCAATATTTTGCACGGAATAATATGAGTTTAAGAAAAGTTTGTGAAATATTGAATTCAAAAATAACTTACTCATAAGTCTGTAGATGACTTGTGAATTAAAATAAATAAATTCATAAGTAAGTCAGTAACTTATTTTAAGCTTGTTTTGACTTGACTTAAATTACACTTCAGAATTTTCAGAAATTACTCATAGTTAGCTTTGCTTTGCTTTCTAAAAGTACTGGAGAGCTCTAGGTAACGCTACTTCGGTGGTACTAGGCTCAATGAAAGGAAAATTCCTATTTGCACCTCCTCACGGTAGAGAGTGGGTACAAAGACCATACAAAGGGCGGGTGTGCCTATCGAATCTAAGCTTATGTATGTTATTAATCTTATCTCGGAAAACACCATGGTATATGCTGTTACATGAAATATGACAACAACTGGAAACGAGTCCCCAAGAGGTAACCATTTTATGGAGAATCCTTCTACAGCTTCGGCTGCAGTAAACCGCACATCCGATTTGGGGGTGCGGCATCTTTCATGCAACAGCATCAATCAAGACGCCATAATAATAAATGAATCGCCGCCGACAAATAATAGAAGTCTTTCAAGAAATTCAATGGATACTTTTGGCTATGGTATACGTACAAAAATCGGAGCATGGAACGTTCGATCCTTGTATGGCGAAGGAAGATACGAACATCTAGAGCGCAAAATGCTTTGCCTTAGGATGAGTATATTGGGCATTAGTGAAACAAAGTGGAGAGGAAGAGCTGAATACATATCTAACACTGGACAAACGAGAATGCTGTTTTCCGGAGAGGATGAAAGAGAGGGTAGCCAAAGGTTGCATGGTGTTGGAATTAAGTTGAACGAAGTAGCTAGGCGCAGTCTTATTTCCTGGGCGCCAATATCTGAAAGAATAATGACTACAAGGTTCCGCAACATCACAATCGTTCAGTATTATGCCCGACAAATGAAGCGACTGAAGAAGACAACACCGCGTTCTACACTCATCTTAACTCGGTTTACAGCAGTGTTCCGAGAGCCGATATCATAATCGTCATGGGAGACACCAACGCTCAAGTCGGTGCAGAAAATTACGGTCTGGAACGAGTTATAACGAGTTAACCTATATATAGTCTATCATCATTCTTTCTTAAGACCTTGGAAAGATTGATTGATATCCATTTAAGGGCAAGTATTGATACAAGACTTCTGTCTTCGTCTCAACATGCCTACTGTAAAGGTAAATCGGTGAAAACATCGTTACACACCTAAGTACGCACCGTCGAATATTCCCTTTATCATAAAGAGTTCACTATGGTTGCTTTCCTTGACATCGAAGGTGCCTTTAACAACGTGGACACATCTGCAATCACATCTGCACTAACATCTCTAAATGTAGAGAGTTCGCTTCGGTAGTTAATTCATTTAATGCTTACTAGCAGAATAATTAACTCAAAACTGGAAAACTCTTCTGGCAGACGATTGGTTAGTAGAGGAACACCGCAGGTGGTGTTCTATCCCCTCTCCTCTGGAACCTAGTGGTGAATGAAATCCTAACTAGTCTGGATGCGGAGGGTGTCAGAGTGATAGCCTATACAGACGACGTTGCTATAGCAGTTTAAGAAAAGCATCTTAACACCCTAAAAGAACTCTTACAAAATGCCTTAGACGGACTAATACTCTGGGCTGATCGGTGTGGACTGGGTGTTAACCCACACAAAACCGATTTGGTCTTATTTTCGAGGAGATACAAAATTCCATTTGTCAACCCTCCCCATATTAAAGGAATCCAATTAAAATTCTCAGACGAGGCTAAATACCTGGGTCTTGTCTTAGATAAAAAACTAAATTAGAAACGCAACGTACAGGAAAGAGTCAAAAAAGCTACTGTAGCTCTTGCAAAAAAGCTATTGGTAACAACCCAGAATCACGCATTGGCTATACACATCGGTAGTCAGACCGATTTTAATTTACGGTATGGCAGTATGGTGGTCTGCTTTAGAGAAAGGTATAAACCGGGATAAATTAAATAAAGTCCAACATTCAGCTTGCCTATGTATAAGCGGATCGCTTCGCACGACCCCATCTGCGGCACTGGACACCTTGCTCTACCTAACACCTCTTGACATTTTTAGCAAACAAATAGCTGCAAGCTCTGCTATTCGCCTCAAACCTTCGTCGCAGTGGACTAACAACAACATTGGCCACTCCGTAATTCTTAGTTATTTAGAATCAATTCCAAAGCACACAGACTACACCATCCCCCAATTGCAATTCGACAGAAATTTCCAGATTTCTATACCTCCCAGATCTATTTGGGAGGATAGGCCATTCCTGGAAGATGAGTCAATCCATTTCTATACAGATGGGTCAAAAACAAAAGTGGTGGAGGTGTGTACTCTGAACGACTGAAATTAAGTCTCTCATTCCGCCTTCCCAATCATTGAAGCGTGTTCCAGGCGGAACTTCTGGCGATAAAAGAAGTCTTGTACTGGCTTAAAGAAAACGTGATATCAACATCTGATATCCGTATTTTCTCATATAGTCAGGCCGCTATCAAATCTCTGGACTCTGTCTGTACTAACTCTATAACAGTCCATAACTGTCGATCATCTCTAATGGAGATGGCACAACAGTTTAATATTCACCTTTGCTGGGTACCGGGCCTTAGAGACATTCCAGGTAACTGTAAGGCAGATGAACTCACCAGGAACGGTACAGTGCAGCCCATCCTACCACGTTTGGCACATACTGGCATACCAATCGCTACTTGTAAACTGTTGCTAATGCAAGACGCTGTGAGGAGGGCAGGCACCAGGTGGAACAACATCACCACGTGTCAGGTCAGAAAAACACATCTGGCCAACACTAGATTTAAAACATTCAAGGTGCTTGCTATCTTTAAGCAGATCGCATATAAGCTCGATAATAGGTGTCATAACCGGACACTGTCTAATAGGAAAGCACGCCACGAGATTAGGCGTATTCTCAAATGACTTTTGCAGAAGCTGTATGGACGAGAAAGAGGAAGAAACAGTTCTTCATCTTCTCTGCAAATGCCCTGCTCTGGCTCGAAAACGCAAGAATTTCCTAGGAGAATTTTTCTTTAACGATCTAAACGATCTAAATCATATCAGCATAATCAGCCTTCCACGTTTCGTAAGGGACTCAAACTGGTTTCATTGAGCTTAGGAGGAAGCCTCAAGATTTATGTGGTATCACAATGGGTCATTAAACTGGCCTAAGTGTGTCCGTTTCCATCTTGGACAACCACTATAACCTAACCTAAGCTAACCTACACTGTTTGAACTATTTGATCAGTTCATATTACAAAAATCTTAGAGATAATCGGTATTACTAAAGAAATTGACAAATCCTCCAAAAGTAATTCTTGTCATAAAAAGTGCTTTTTCAAATTGCATGCTGTTCGGATTCGGCTTACAACTGAAGGTCCCCTCCACCCCTGATAACAGTTCCACACAGGAATGGTTGAGAGTTGTAAGTCATTAGGCCCTAGTTCTCAACGGACTGTTGCACCACCTTATTTATTTATCTTAAAATATAATCGAAGTCTAAGAAATAATAACAAGATTCCCCTGTTGTCAATTAGACTGGGAACATTTTCCGAAATCTTGGAAACATAAATGAGCAAATTTATTAAGTTTAAAGCTTCGAGAACAATATTTACATTCTTTCTTTTAAAGTAACCTATGTACCATAAAATTTATATAGTTATATAGGTATATACATACATACATATAAAGTGTCTCTATAAAGGATCACATTTGGTCTAGTCCTTAAATCATTATAATAAATAATTACACCAAAGATCCCAAAAACCAGCCAGTTTTCAAATATGCCATAATATAATACCCAAAGCACCCACTACAAGGGATTCCTTAAAAATTTTAAACCCATTACTTAAATTTCATTTCGAAAATATACTTTCCGCGCGGGAACAATGCTATAATTTATATTCGCTTATTCAAAAATATCCCACACGCCTCAAGTGCGCGAATATGCATTGCATATAACAAACGAACGGATGCGATATGGCACGATAGAAGAACAAGCTTCGAAAAAAGCAATAAAAAGGACTTTAATGGCATACAAACATACAATTGAAACATATACACAAACGAACGACACAACAAAAGTCACAAAATGCTCGTAACATAAACGGTCAATTAGGAATATTGTCCATAATCGTTGAAAACCAATAGCAGTCCCAGTTTCCAGTCGTATCGTGTCGTGTCGTATCGGTCGGTGCAGTAGAATTGTGAATGCCAGAATGGGAACAGATGCCCACAAGTGTTCCGCTCTAGATCGGATTACATTTCACAATGGTGTTCATATTTAGAGTTACAGTTACAGTTACAGTCACAGTCATGAGTTTCAGAGCAAAATCCAACATCAAAGGGCATCCGAATCCTTGGCCATGTCATCAGGCAAAAGGCTGAAGCTGTTGGGGCAACTGGTGGTATTATATGGAGGTTCCGGGAGTACAGGGAGTACGAGTCACTCTAACTATAGACTACGCGGCACACAACTAAAAACCAAGAAGCACATTTGTACATTCGTGTGGTTATAAATTGAAAGTTATGGTGTAGAAACAATATCCGTTCGTTATCCTTTTGTCCTGGCCGCAAGTCCAGTAAATATACACGCCTGATATTGTTGTATACCCTCAGCTCAGCTATTATCATTTTCTCTCTCCTTTTTTCCCCGAAACCGAAACCGAAACTCAGTTCATATAAAAATAAGAACGGAGTAAATTACACTCTTTTTTGATGGCCATGAACCGAAGCGGTACGGTACGGTACGGTACGGTGCGGTGTGGTTATGGTTATGGTGATGGTGATGGTGATTCTGATGGCAGTGGGCAGGGTGAAATGAAAGAAAGCAATTTCGAAAATTGTATATTTATGGAAGGTCGCAAGGCAGTGCTTGCTAACCTCTTTGCAGTTCCCTCTTCCCTGCAGGTCCGGTCGGTCCACCTTCGTCCTTCGTCGTTCTATAAACGTATGCTGACTCTTGAAGCTATAAAATTTACCATTAGTAATTTTATGATTTGTTGTTCACCGTTATGCATGCACGTGCAGTTGCACTCTCTACTCTGTGTTTTTAGGGAGCATCAAAATAGTATCGGAGCTCCTTTGGACAATTTCCTGCAACATGTTTGGAATTTTAAAAAATCCAAAAACTATCGAAAACCAATTCAATTCTAGGTTTGTTTTAGCATTCATTCCATGTTGGCCATTTCAAATGGCTAGGAAAAATCTCCTTCATGATTTATATCGTATTGGTCTTGTGCACTTATGGTTGGATTCTTGCATCAAAGTGTGGAGGAGGCAGATGATGAGAGACCACTTTGTGTGTGGGCCTACATAATATTGGGGCGGAGTGGAAAATGCTTCTTTTATGTAATGTATCGGTGCAGTACATACCATAAATGGACATTAAACGTTTTGTGTGCCATTTAATGCCGATGATATCCTTATCGGCATCTGGTTTGGAATTTATTGCGATGCTCAATTTTATTGTGCGCTTTGTGTTCAGCGAACGAAATACTTAATCATATTCAAATTCATGTCATTGAGCTTTTATGGGTTCATTGTTCGGTTTATAAAGATGATGAACATTATTTGGTTTTATTGTGTTTCGTATGCATATTTAAATTGTATATAAAATAAATTCTGCATTTTTTAAGTCGAAAAATAATAATTTGTTTAGCCAAAGGAGGACACGATAGGGGTCGCATTTGGTGCAATGGAAACTGCTCTCAGCTTTTGGTCGTCTTAGAAGCTTTATTTATGTTTCAACATCAATAATAGGATTGATTAAAAATACAAAGTTTTAAGTGGTAGTCAGATCACATCAAGGTAGTCAAATCAATAATTGCATGTCTTTTTTTTAATAATAATTAAAATAACAAAGAAGCTTGGATGCGACCCACACTGATAACTTCCCATCCCGTCAGTCCATTTGTCTTGCTTAAAAATTTGTAGGTTTTCGTGCTTTGTTAAAAAAGTTGTCAGTTGAATTATTCTTTTGCATATAATGAAATACATAGTTTGATTTCAAAATTTATTTTTGTTAAAGAGATTTTTAGTCGAAAACCAATTTTTACCAATTTTAGTAGCATTTTTTGAAAGTTTTTATCTATACTTAATATTATATGTAAATGTGAAAGTAACTCTGTCTGTCTGTCTGTTACTCAATCACGGCTAAACTACTGAACCAATTTGCATGAAATTTGGTATGGAGATATTTTGATACCCGAGAAAGGACATAGGCAACTTTTTACCCACGGAAAATGACCCATTCCAATGGGAAAATTCAGATGGGCCGATCGCCGATTTAAATAAAAGATAGTTTGAGACTTAAGAAAGGACATGAGTTACTTTTGACTTTGGGAAACAACGCATTCCCATGAAAAAATAATTTCTGGGGAATCTGATCGCTTTCACTCCTAAATTACCAAATATTTGAATAATATTTGGATAAAATTGGTATTACAAACAAAAACAACGCATTCCCAACCCTTATGAAATAAGTTGTCGAACATGTTAAACTTATAATAAACGGGCTTCGCGCTCCACGTACATCAAGCCCTCAACGTTAGACGCAAACTGTGGCTCCCACCAAGTTCCACAAATAATAATTTTAAACCTAAACTTTGCTATGCTTAACCTTTCATCGTCAAACACGAGCCATGTAGGTACAACAAATAATTCACTGGGTCTGTCTTCTACTTCTGATAATTCTGTTTCGGCTGAAGCGCGGGCCGAGTGTGCGGGCGGGGGTCGCACGCGGTAGACGAGGCAGGTGGAGGCAATGGTAGTGCGGCGCGGGGGGAGGACATCACTGAGTGGGTCTACCCGAACGGGCACACACGTGAGGGCACACGCCATTGTCGGATGCATGCAAATTACAGAGAAATCCTGCAAATATTTTATTTGTCGTGTAAATTTAGTTGTAAAGGGTGTCCCAAAATTAACGCAAGATTTGAATTAAATAGAAAACGCCGTTTTTAGTCTTTTGATAGTTATATTTTTATTGACTCGTAAAGTACATAGGATAGGTACAAATGGCCTTCACGGCTTTGCATGCACATGCGCACTCTTTTGTTGAAATTTTCCATGACCATTCTGCATAAATGTGGCTGAATTTCGTTGATGCAGCGTTGAATCTCCTCCTTTAATGCACGGGTGGTTGTGGGCTTGTTGACATAGACTTGTGATTTCAAATAACCCCATAAAAAGAAGTCTAATGGTGTTAAATCACACGATCTAGGAGGCCAATTTTGATCACTGAAACGAGAGAGTACACGACCTGGAAATGTCTCATGCAGTAATTGAATTGTTTCACGGGCTGTATGACATGTGGCACCGTCTTGTTGAAACCACATATTGGACACATCAATATCATCCAATTTTGGCAGAAAGAACTGTGTAATCATGTCGCGATATCGAGCACCAGTAACAGTCACTGCTTGACCAGCATCATTTTCAAAAAAATATGGCCCAATTATGCCTCCAGCCCAAAATCCACACCATACATTCACGCGTTGTGGATGCATTTGTTTTTCGACAATCACATGTGGGTTCTCCGAACCCCAAATGCGGCAATTTTGGCGATTGACAAAGCCATCAAGATGAAAATGTGCTTCATCGCTTAGGATGATTTTGCTCGAAAAATCAGGGTCCATTTGTTGATGTTCAATAATCCATTCAACGAACTCTCTTTAGGATCCAGTCTCCATGAATTTTTCAATTAATCTCTTCACAGTTGACGAAGTTAAAACACTATTCCGACCATATTTTGTATGAAATTTTCGAACTGCAGCCGCCAAGCTTTCACTATTTTTGAAATATTCTTTAATAATGAAGACACGTTGTTCTCTCGTGTAACGCTCCATTTTTAAACCCCCTATACTGTTAGCTGTCAAATTGCTTTTTTTCAGGGTTGCCAACACTTCACTGCACAAATGGCGGCAAATTCAAATCTTGCGTTAATTTTGGGACACCCTTTATATTTAATCAGCCCTATCATGAATTCCATCGTAATCGGAAATTTTTACGAATCCCGAAAAACTGTATCATGAAATCCATTCGCAGTGGAAAATTTCATACAATTTTGCATTCGTTTTACCAGTTCAATGTAGCTGGCAGTGGTAACGGTGCCATCATCCAGGATAATCAGCTCTGTTCTGGCGTCTAGAACCGGACATTGTTATCACCTTTAATCACGAAGAAATAAAGAACAACAATTAAACTGAGATATTAAATGCAATAATTTTTGCATTCATTGTTTTTTCTAACCACCGCCCGACCGGTTCTTTTTTCCGATTCACTTGGAGGTAAAGGTAAAATTATTGTTCAAAGCATTATAATATGGAATCATATACATGCAATCTTTACAATAAAATGCTGGGCTTGGATAATGTTCACCAATTAGGTATTTTTTAGGAAAAATACAAAATAAATCTTGGCTGGACCATATTTTGTTATGAGTAGTTTACAAATTGGAGTAATGAAATTAATCTAAATCAATATCTTCTATTATTCACTAGATAACCGAACATCAATTTTTAACAATTTTGAGTACTATTTTGTATAGGAAATATAAATACCTACATATATAATCTTAAATAAATAGTAAAATAATTAACAAAATAAAACGCCTCATAAAAGAATTTCATTTAAAGCATTTTTAAATTTTACTCTACTCCATTGTAAGTTAATTACATCGCATACAGAATTAAAAAAAGCACAAGACCGAGATATGGGATCACTTTTTCCATAGTTGGTGTAATGACGCGGTATAGAAAAAAAGATATTTCTTTCTCTGAGAGGTCTTGAAGGAACATGAATTGGGTAAAGTGCAAGCAACATAGAACAATCTACATATATGGCTAAAAGAACAAAACACTGTTTCCTTCTGATTAAGAGTAAGCACCTCTGGTTATAGGAGTTCATAATATTATCTACCCAGTTCAATTTACGTAGAGCATATCTAGTGAATTTACGCTGAATAGCATCTATTCTATTAATGCTTACTGCATATACTGGGCACCAAATACAACTAGCATATTCTAACGAAGATCTCACCAATGAGATATAAAGCATTTTTAAAGTATGCGGATCCGTAAATTCTTTTGAATTTCTCATTAGAAAACCCAGCATTTTATTTGACTTCGAAATCATATAGACATAGTGATCATTAAATTGATATTGAGATGAAGGCAGTTATCTTCACACCACTGAAAAATACAATTGAGGTCATCTTGCAAAAGATTGCAATCAAGTGGACTATTGATACGTTTGTAAATTTTCAAATCGTCAGCAAATAGTAAATTTACAGAAAATTTGACACAGTCGGGAAGGTCGTTTATAAAAAGAACAAGCAAAAGTGGTCCGAGATGGCTTCCTTGTGGAACCCCTGAAAAGTTATAATGGGTGATTTTTTTGAGGTTAGGATTTTCATGCATTAGTATTTGACAGATCACGCGGGATTTCAGACATGGTGTCAAAGAGAAAGATGCTCAGTATGCTTTGACATTTCATCATGAATAGACTTACTAACGAGCAACGCTTGCAAATCATTGAATTTTATTACCAAAATCAGTGTTCGGTTCGAAATGTGTTTCGCGCTTTTTTATCGACAAATTTTGTTCAGCGATGAGGCTCATTTCTGGTTGAATGGCTACGTAAATAAGCAAAATTGCCGCATTTGGAGTGAAGAGCAATCAGAAGCCGTTCAAGAACTGCCATGCATCCCGAAAAATGCACTGTTTGGTGTGGTTTGTACGCTGGTGGAATCATTGGACCGTATTTTTTCAAAGATGCTGTTGGACGCAACGTTACGGTGAATGGCGATCGCTATCGTTCAATGCTAACAAACTTTTTGTTACCAAAAATGGAAGAACTGAACTTGGTTGACATGTGGTTTCAACAAGATGGCGCTACATGCCACACAGCTCGCGATTCTATGGCCATTTTGAGGGAAAACTTCGGAGAACAATTCATCTGAAGGAATGGACCGGTAAGTTGGCCACCAAGATCATGCGATTTGACGCCTTTAGACTATTTTTTGTGGGGCTACGTCAAGTCTAAAGTCTACACAAATAAGCCAGCAACTATTCCAGCTTTGGAAGACAACATTTCCGAAGAAATTCGGGCTATTCCGGCCGAAATGCTCGAAAAAGTTACCCAAAATTGGACTTTCCGAATGGACCACCTAAGACGCAGCCGCGGTCAACATTTAAATGAAATTATCTTCAAAAAGTAAATATCATGGACCAATCTAACGTTTCAAATAAAGAATCGATGAGATTTTGCAAATTTTATGCGTTTTTTTTTTAAAAAAAGTTCTCAAGCTCTTAAAAAATCACCCGATAAATTCTTTTTGATGTTTTACATCCAATTTTCACAAACTGTGTACGTTCTGTTAAATATTGATTCAACCAATTCAATAATTGAGAATGAAAACCAAGGTGTTCTAGTTTTTTTAATAACACGTCATGCTGCACCCTATCAAACACCTTTGAAAAGTCGGTGTATATGACATCAACTTGCTTACCCCGTTCAATACCTTTCGTACATAAGTGTGAAAAAAGAGACAAGTTAGTTGTAGTTGATCGTTTACTCACAAACCCGTGTTGATTGTCTGAAATCCCTTGCTTAATATTTTCATAAATCCTTTTTTTGACAATGGCTTCAAAAATTTTTGGAATATTTTCTGTGAGATAAATTTAGTTTGAAGGCAGTTTTTAATTTTTGAAAAGATATTTAAGTCGAAAGTAGATTTTTACCAGGTTTTAGTAATGATTGTTTAAGGTTTTTTTTTATAAGAAAACTGTCCTTTCGATTTTTCTCAAAATTTTACTGAATATTGGAAACAATATTTCTTATAAGACAAAATTATTTTGAAGCCACAATCTCAATTTTTTAAATAGATATTGGGATAGAAAATCAATTTTCATCAACTTTTAGTAATTTAATTTAGTCAATTCGATTGTTCTTAAAATTTTCCCAGATGTCAAAAACGTTATTCTTCGTTGCACAAAATTATTTTGGAGATAAAATCGTTTTTTGTTCGTAAAATATTCAATGTGACAAATATTGTTAATTGGAGTTTTTTCCAAAAATATATTAGTTTGGTATCATATTAAAATATAAAATTTAAAACTTAATTCTTCAAGTCTCTAGCATTATTTGTTCGTTAGATATTTTGGGTCAACCAAAATACACAAAACAACAGAAATCATTTTCTTTTTCCGAACTGATTTTTAGTAATACGAAAAAAATTGTTTTTTTCCGACTGCGCCAGTTATATATTGAGTACCAAAGAAAACAGTGTTACTTGCTTTTCGGGTCGATTGCGACTGCCGAATTAGTTTTATTATTCAAATTATCAATTAATCACTTAAAGCTGAGGTCAATGCATTCACTTCCCGTTGGCCTTCGGATATTGCAATGTATCGATTGTCAGCGGAAAGTGGTGTTGAATTACATTATAGGTTGCGAAGTAACACATATGTTCCGTCATCAAGTTTGCTGACTTGCATCTGTGTAACTCACGCACAGACATCTCTCTAAATATCTTTTATTTAGACTCTACGGAACGGACCTTGAAACGTCGAGAAATATCAAAATTTTCAATTTGACAAATTAGACCGATTACAATAATTTCCTATGGGAAGTTAATAAAATAAAATAAGATAAAATATAATATGAAAAGTTCTCATACGCCTAAGTGTACCTCCTGAATCTTTTCGCCTATTTTCGAATCTATTAACCTTAAATAATAATAATGAACATAAGAATTTCTTCTGAAATGAATTTTAATTTGATTTTTGGTTTACTTTTAGATTTTCGGACCAATTACAGAAAGAAATCAAACTCAACTGCCAGTTGAAGGTGCATAATTATCACCTCTCTAAAAAAAAAAACATCGACATTATTCATGATCCAATCATTATCAGAACATCATCAGCGTTTTCATGTGTTCAAGTTTTATTTTCTTAATGAGTATTTGCGATAACCCTAATTATTATATAAAATCAAAAACTTCGACAAAGCAATAAACAACAACTTAATTATTCTTTCTCGATTCATGCAGGAATTCAATCATATTTTTCGAAACGAAAATTAATCGAAAAGATGATAGAAGCTTCTTTTGCTTAGCCTTCAATGTTCAAGGTTTAATATACAATATTAACCAATGTATGGTAAAATGAAAATTAGATTCACCTTCTTTTAGACTCACTAAGTTGAAGGTCCATTTTTATATTGGAATGGTGTGTATACTAAATTTCATAATCGTGCTACCTCTTCAAGGGTTATGTTGAAAAATATGTTTACTTGGGCGTATACGTATTCTTTTTTTTCATGAATTTGAATTTTGTTTACTAGGAGTCTTCGAAATAGATGTTTTGTTTTAAAAAGCGCGCTGTTTGGGCAGCTGTTACTTTTAAAGATGTTATCTCCTATCTTTGACAAGCTTAAACTACGCTATTACTTAAAATGGTAGGATACAACAACGCATTGAAATTGTTAAGAATCACTAAAAAGGCTGAACATATTAAAGTTGCAATTCGCAACATTTAAGCAATTTTGTGTCTCGCGATGCACTTTCTATGCCGGAAATTTGTGCAAAATGTTGAGATATTGCGACAAATTATTTGTGTGAAGAATATAAATCGTATGTGTGCTGGAATTTAAAGATATTGATAGGCATTAAATTAATATTTAACAAGGCTGTGCACTGGAACAAACACGAAAAAGTTTCCTGACGGCCGCGTGGCGGTGTGTTTTTTCTCAAAAAGGTATTAACAGTTGGCTACTGATATCTAGTAATACATTATGTTTAGATTATTTTCTTATGGATCACTGTAAAAGATAATTGTATGTGAGATATAATTTGATTAGAGAGTTACGAAAAAATTGCAATAGGATCTTCAGTAGAAACTGGGGGCCAAATCCTAAAATCATACAATGGATGAACCCTGTAATCATCAGACCAGTACTCACTTATGGTAACATGTAATTATGGAATGCGTTAGAGAAAGATAAAAACCTAAAAACCCTCACAAGGGTACAGAGAATTGCATGCATAGGCATAACAGGAGCGATGCGGACTACTTCAACTGCAGAAATAGAAGCAATACTCAATCTACTGCCCCTGGATCTTCAATTGCACAGACTTCTCCATGCCTGAATTTCAATACAACTTTAGTGCTATCTTCCCTGATAAAAACGAATTGGTTAACAATGTCTCACTCATAAGTGGGGAGACGATGTTGGCGCAGGGACATAAGGCCCAGGGACATAACGCCCAACATTTTTATTTGGGGCTTATGTCCCACCCGGGTGGGACATAGAGCCGAAATTTAATTTGGGCCCTAAGTCCCACTCGGGTGGGACATAAGCCCCAAATAAAAATGTTGGGGCTAATGTCCCACTTAACAAGAATCACCAAATGACAAAACTTGGAGCACTTCAATACTACAAGACTTTGTTACCTTTTGTTTTTATTAACTCATATAATTTAGCAGTGCCTTACATTTTAAGTTGTTGATATAGGCGCCTGCCTGGCGACTGAAAAAGGGAGTTAAAATCCTGAGAATCCGCGAAGGGGGCCACCCTCTGGTGCTTTTATTGAAAGAAGTTGTTGATATAGGCGCCTGCCTGGCGACTTTACATACCCTAAGCGGAGCAACGGAGTTGCGTGAGCGGGTGTGACCCCGAAAAAGGGAGTTAAAATACTGAGATCCCGCAAATAATGTTGAAAATAAACTTTTTTGTTTTTCCTAATTTTTGTATTATCACCGTATCAAAAAATTATTGTTCATTGTATTGAAATACAAAAACTTTATATTCATTTTTGGCTCTGCAAAAATTTGGGGACAATGTCCCATTTTTAACAAACAAATTTGGGACTTAGGTCTTACTTGGGTGGGACTTAGGGCCCAAATTAAATTTCGGCTTTATGTCCCACTTGGGTGGGACATAAGTCCCAAACGAAAAAATTGGGCGTTATGTCCCTGGGCCTTATGTCCCTGCGCCGACGATGTCCACATATTGTCCATATATTGTGCTGGTTTCTTTTCTAAAATCCTAAATCTTGCAAACTCTTTCAGACTCCCCGATCAAAACAATGGCTTCTAAGCCGAGGTATTGGCAGTGACAAACACTGCAAAACAGTTCTCAATGATGGCGATATCACGAACTGATATCATCATTTTCATTCATAGCCAAGCATTTCTGCCACAGTAATCAAATCAAAGCTTGTTAATTACTCATAGCATAACATTAGCCTCTGATATGCCTGGAAACGGGAGAGCTGATGAGCTGGCGAAGACTGGTACAGCTCTGGACCAATCCCATTTAAACTCACGTATAAACACCCCATCAGTACCCGTAGCGTGATGGTTAGTGCGTTGGACTGTAATGCAAAGGGTCTTGGGTTCAATCCCTGCCTGTGCCACCTAACCTTTTTCACGGGTACTGCCTCTTGCAAGGAATTGACAAATCATCCAAGAGTAATTCTTGTCATGAAAAAGTGCTTTCTCAAATAAGGCGTTCGGATTCGGCATATAAACTGTAGGTCCCTTTCCATCTCTGACAATATTACTCGCACACAGGGATGGTTGGGAGTTGTAAGTCACTAGGCCCTGGTCCTTCATGGATTGTTGCACCACCTAATTTATTTATTTATTTTATTTATAAACACCCCATCTTGTGTGCTTAAACTGATCGTTGGTAACAATATACCTAAAAAAATCATTGAAAAATATGAAAGCCTCGAAATCTTTGCTACAGGAAACTACTACTACAGGAAAAACAGATCATGTTCAATTATACACCCAGACAAAAAATCTCTACTATTTCTTGTGAGCATATTAACATTTCACAACCCGTTGGGTTACCATTAAAAGAAAATGCGGCTTAACACCGATGACATGTGCAAAGGCTTCAATGACGAGGAAGATACAGCCCACTTCTTATGCCACACTAGAAACAAACTAACAAACTTATAGGCAGACACTAGTTAAATAATAATATTGAAGAACTGGTAGGCATTTCAGGAAACCGCGAATATTAGACTTTATAAAAGCCTCTAAATGGCTAGAACAATAATAGAATCCATTTAGGCATCATAGGTTTTCATAATTTATTTACTGGGAAGTTTAATACTTCGGGGTATCACAATCTAACTACATGGATCTTTTATTTGTTTATTTATTCGTATTTATTTATTTATTTATAAAGGGTGTCCCAAAATTAACGCAAGATTTGAATTTGCCGCCATTTGTGCAGTGAAGTGTTGGCAACCCTGAAAAAAAAGCAATTTGACAGCTAACAGTATAGGGTTATTAAAAATGGAGCGTTACACGAGAGAACAATGTGTCTTCATTATTAAAGAATATTTCAAAAATAGTGAAACCTTGGCGGCTGCAGTTCGAAAATTTCATACAAAATATTGTCGGAATAGTGTTTTAACTTGATGGCTTTGTCAATCGCCAAAATTGCCGCATTTGGGGTTCGGAGAACCCACATGTGATTGTCGAAAACCAAATGCATCCACAACGCGTGACTGTATGGTGTGGATTTTGGGCTGGAGGCATAATTGGGCCATATTTTTTTGAAAATGATGCTGGTCAAGCAGTGACTGTTACTGGTGCTCGATATCGCGACATGATTACACAGTTCTTTTTGCCAACATTGGATGATATTGATGTGTCCAATATGTGGTTTCAACAAGACGATGCCACATGTCATACAGCCCGTGAAACAATTCACATGAGACATTTCCAGGTCGTATACTCTTTCGTTTCGGTGATCAAAATTGGCCTCCTAGATCGTGTGATTTAACACCATTAGACTTCTTTTTATGGGGTTATTTCAAATCACAAGTCTATGTCAACAAGCCCACAACCACCCGTGCATTAAAGGAGGAGATTCAACGCTGCATCAACGAAATTCAGCCACATTTATGCAGAATGGTCATGGAAAATTTCAACAAAAGAGTGCGCATGTGCATGCAAAGCCGTGGAGGCCATTTGTCCGATGTGTTATTCCATACATAACCCTATCCTATGTACTTTACGAGTCAATAAAAATATAACTATCAAAAGACTAAAAACGGCGGTTTCTATTTAATTCAAATCTTGCGTTAATTTTGGGACACCCATCAATCAATATTATATTTATAATATGATCAACAAATAAATATAATCTTACAGACTACAGAAACAAAGTTTTTAACTTTAGCAATAAAGAAGTGAAATATAAATAAATATATCTAATTGAGTAAGGATAAAACATGAACCACCAGAGTAGGAGTTAAGTAATAAATATAATAAATATTTTTTAAAAGATTCTCGACTTTGGTAGGAAAAGAAGTCAACATGATTACAAATGATATTAGATTTTCTAATGCATCGAGATAGATGCTCATTTAAACCATAGTTTACTCTATGATAGGATTCATGAAATAGAATGCAAGATCGCGTTTGCCTATACGGAGCATATATATCGACTAAGGACAAAAGTAACGGGCAGTTTATATGAGAAGTAATAATATCACGTATGAAGACCACTGAAAAATATCGACAGCGAATATCAGGTGGTGTTAGACACTGCAGTTTACATCTGGTTTCATAAGGAGGCATTTCAATGTTCCAATTTAGTCGGTGAACTAAAATTCGCGAACATTTTTTCTGAATCCTTTCAATCCTTAAACAGTAAGTTTTATAAAAAGGATTCCAAATTACTGAGCAGTATTCTAGGGAAGATCTCACATAAGCATAAAATAATGACCGAAGGGTAAATGGATCTTTAAACTCTTTTGAGTTGCAAACCACAAACCCTAGCATAGTATTTGCTTTAGCAACCAAAAAGCAATGTGGGAGTTGAAGTTTAGTTTGTAATCAAATATTACACCTATAGGTCTTTCTTTTCTTTAAGTTTAGTAAGTCTTGTTTTATTTATTTCGTATTCAAAACAAATTGGACTAAGATTACGAGAGAAAGATAAAAATTGGCATTTAGAAACATTTAGGAAAAGCTGGTTAGCTTATGATACAGGTAAGCGCTCAAGGTCACTTTGAAGTAACAGACAATCGTGCAACGATTTGATACAGCGGAAAATTTTGATATCATCCGCAAACATTAGGCAGTGAGAATTGTTGATAACCATTGGTATGTAATTGATTAATTTTAGGAATAGAAGGTGTTAATGCTACACATCTTTTATATATATATATACATATATTGATATATGTATAAGTATGGATTGTTATATCGGGTGATTTTTTAAGAGCTTGAGAACTTTTTTAAAAAAAAACGCATAAAATTTGCAAAATCTAATCGATTCTTTATTTGAAACGTTAGATTGGTCCATGATATTTACTTTTTGAAGATAATTTCATTTAAATGTTGACCGCGGCTGCGTCTTAGGTGGTCCATTCGGAAAGTCCAATTTTGGGTAACTTTTTCGAGCATTTCGGCCGGAATAGCCCGAATTTCTTCGGAAATGTTGTCTTCCAAAGCTGGAATAGTTGCTGGCTTATTTGTGTAGACTTTAGACTTGACGTAGCCCCACAAAAAATAGTCTAAAGGCGTCAAATCGCATGATCTTGGTGGCCAACTTACCGGTCCATTCCTTCAGATGAATTGTTCTCCGAAGTTTTCCCTCAAAATGGCCATAGAATCGCGAGCTGTGTGGCATGTAGCGCCATCTTGTTGAAACCACATGTCAACCAAGTTCAGTTCTTCCATTTTTGGTAACAAAAAGTTTGTTAGCATTGAACGATAGCGATCGCCATTCACCGTAACGTTGCGTCCAACAGCATCTTTGAAAAAATACGGTCCAATGATTCCACCAGCGTACAAACCACACCAAACAGTGCATTTTTCGGGATGCATGGCAGTTCTTGAACGGCTTCTGATTGCTCTTCACTCCAAATGCGGCAATTTTGCTTATTTACGTAGCCATTCAACCAGAAATGAGCCTCATCGCTGAACAAAATTTGTCGATAAAAAAGCGCGAAACACATTTCGAACCGAACACTGATTTTGGTAATAAAATTCAATGATTTGCAAGCGTTGTTAGTAAGTCTATTCATGATGAAATGTCAAAGCATACTGAGCATCTTTCTCTTTGACACCATGTCTGAAATCCCGCGTGATCTGTCAAATACTAATGCATGAAAATCCTAACCTCAAAAAAATCACCCATTACTATGAATTTATTATTATTTATTATTAACTTCCCATAGGAAGTTATTGTAATGGGTCCGATTTGTCAAATTGAAAATTTTGACATTTCTCGACATTTCAAGGTCCCTAAAGTCGAAATAAAAGATTTTTGTTCTTTGTGCAACAAAACTGTTCAAAAAATTCGTAAGGCGAAATCCGCTTTGTATGCAACTCGCATCAACGCGTCTTTAGGAAGTAAGCAAATTTGGAAAAATTTTGAAGAATATCGGTGTTTGAAAAGTATCTTGTGGTTTGGCTGAACACATAGACATCAACGACGTAAGTCCATACGTCCGTATGTCCGTACGTTCGCGACGTTTTTTTCGTCGTCCATAGCTCAAGAACCAGAAGAGATATCGACATCAAATAAATTTTGTTATACAGATAATAAGGTAGAAAGATGCAGAAAGGACTCTCAAGAAAATTGAGTGGGTGGTTTCTTACCATAGCAGTTTAAAACAAAGGTGAAAATATTGGTTAAACCTAAATATCTCATGAACCAATAACGCTAGAGACTTAAATTAAATTTTATATTATATATTGTAACGTGATACAAAACAATTATATTTTTGGAAAGAAATCCAAATTAACGGTTTTTTATAAATCAAATAAACTGAAAAAAAATGTGTCACCTCGAAAATTTTACGGCTTAAATATGATTTCATCTCCAAAACAATTTTGTGCAACGAAGAATAATGTTTTTGAAATCTGATACAATTTTGACAAAAATCTTATTGACAGCTTTTTATAAAAAATAAAAACCTATAAAAACATTACTTAAAGTTGGTAAAAATTGAATTTCGACTCAAATATTTTTCAAAAACTTGAGATTAAGGCTTCAAACTTATTTTATCTTATAAGAAATATTGTTTTCAACATTCCGAAAAATGTTGAGAAAAATCGAATTGACAGTTTTTTTACAAAAAATAAAAACCTTAACAAAAAAATTAATAAAAGTTGGTAAAAATTGATTTTCGATTCAAATATATTTTCAAAAATTTGAGATTATGGCGTCGAACAAATTTTAACTTATAAGAAATATTATTTTCAACATTCGGAAAAATTTTGATAAAAATCTAATTGACAGTTTTTTTACAAAAAATAAAAACCTAACAAAAAAAACAATACTAAAACTTGGTAAAAATTTACTTTCGACTCAAAAAGCTTTTCAAAAATTTAAAATATTATCTTCAAACTTTTTTTATTTCACAGAAAATATTGTTTTCGATATTCAGTAGTTTTTTTATAAAAATCCAACAGTCCATTTTTTCATAAAAAAAATAAAATCTACAAGAAATAGTACGCAAATTTGGTAAAAATTGATGTTCGGTTCTTGATATCTCTCAAATTAATTTCATTCATCCAATTTATAAAAATTTAAGAAATGCTACTAAAATTGATAAGAATTTGTTTTCGACTAAAAATCTATTTAACAAAACCAGATTTTCAAACTAAATTATTTCTTCATATGAAAAATATTGTTGGTAATTTTGAAATTTTTAAGAATAATTCAACTGACAACTTTTTAACCCAACACGAAAACCTACTAACTTTTAAGCAAAAAGTTATCAGTGTGGGTCGCATCCCAGCCTCTTTTGTTATTATTATAATTAAAATTGTTGCTTGAATTATTAGATTATTAAAATGAAGTTTATTATTATTAATTATTATTAAGTACCTACTAAATTGATCTTAGTAGTAAACACTTTCATTAACTGAATTCTCTCATTTATACATAATTTAACGAAAGATGAACTAAAATATTAGATGAGAAAAACTTAGATAAAGAGATCGTTGAAGTAGCCACTGAAAGACGGACGCATCTGAGCAGCAAGTTGAACTTAAATTATAATATACATAGATATTTTTTTAAAGTAAAGTTGAAAATTGTGTTTTATTACAATTATAAATATTTTGTGAAAACTATCACGAAAAACATTAGGGGTCCCAAGTGACTTCCTTGAGGAAAACCAGAGGTTACATGAATTACTTCAGAAAATAAATCATTAACACGGACAAACTGTGTTCTACGTAGGAGATAGGACGCAAACCATTTTAAACTATTTGAATGGAATCCGATAGATTCCATCTTTTTTAATAATATAGAATGATTGACCCTATCGAAAGCATTCGAAAAGTAAGTGAAGACTACATCAGTTTGAAAACCATTTTCGAGATTTCTAGTGATTTGGTTACAAAAAATAGCTATAGATTTGTTGTAGTGGATCTTCCAGCTGTAAATCCATGCTGAGATGGCGCTATCGTTTCTTTGAGAAAGGCTAGTTTTTCATTAACTACATATTTCCTCGAAAATTTTAGGAATCGTAGACAATTTACTTATAGGACGGTAATTAGAAACATGCTGTTTAGAGCCAGATTTATGGATAGGAATAATATAGGAAATTTTCCAATCTAAGTGTGCCGATGACGTCATCGATCGCCATACCATTTACCTAACTTAACCTAGATGTAATTTGTAAAGTTATTAAGGACATTTTATGAAAAGGATATAGTGATGCAATTTAAGCCAGGGCAACCATTTAGCTGATATCATATAACATTTTCATATCTTTTTTTTCTTACTACTAAATAAACATTTAAATATTTTGGTTTAATATCAAAAACCTGTTATTAAGTATAAAATTTGTGAAAATTTCCGAAAATAAGGGTTGATTTTTTAGCTATTATCTTTTTGACAGCACACTGGTTTAAACAGCTGACGCACGTTTCGTGTTTTGTTTCACTGTCAATCATCTTTAACCATGAATCGTCTTAAAAACGAACAACGCTTGCAAATTATTGAATTTTATTATCAAAATGCGTACTCTGTTAAGAAAGTATTCATCGCACGCTTTCTTACCGAAAAATTGTGTTTAGCGACGAAGCTCATTTTTGACTCAATGGGTGCGTAAGCAGAATTGTCGATTTTGGAGTAAATATCAGCCAGAAGCATTGCAAGAGCTACCAATGCATCCAGAAAAAGTCACAGTTTGGTGTGGTTTATGGTGGCATCATTGGACCGTACTTCTTCAAAGATGATGCTAATCGTAACGTAATTGTGAATGGTGAGCCCTACCGTGAGATGATATCCAACTTTTTTTTTTGCCCAAAATGCAAGAGTGTGACTTGCATGACATGTGGTTCCAACAAGACGGTGCCACATGCCACACAGCACGCGCATCAATGGACTTATTGAGAGGCAAGTTCGGTGAACATTTTATTTTACGTTCGGGACCGGTCAATTGGCCGCCTAGATCGTGCGATTAAACGCCTTTAGACTATTTTTTGTGGGGCCATGTTAAAGCTCATGTCTATACAGACAAGCCCGCTTCAATTGACGCATTTGAAGATAACATTGAAGCATTTATTCGGGAGATACCGACCGAAATGTTGGAAAGAGTACACCAAAATTGGACTAAGTGGATGGGCCATTTGAGGCGCAGTCAACGTCAATCAGCCCTATCATGAATTCTATCGTAATCGGAAATTTTTACGAATCCCGATAAACTGTATCATGAAATCCGTTCGTAATGCAAAATTGTATGAGATTTTCCACTACGAAAGGATTTCATGATACAGTTTTTCGGGATTCGTAAAAATGTCCGATTACGATGGAATTCATGATAGGGCTGAATATTTGCATGAAATAATATTCAAACTTTAAATTATATAGACCGTACTATCGATACAAATAAAGATTTCATGCATTTTTTTGAATTTCATGTGTTTTTTTTTTTTGAAAAACTTCCCTATAGCTTTTAAAAAATCACCCATTAGAAGCTGTTTTTACTATCCATCTAGAAATGCAAAAATGTAATTTATTTTATTTAAACAATCACTAATTTACTTTCACTCTGCTATCATTACTTTGTTGTAGATTAATGTGTAGTCTTATTCAAACCATTTTATATCAATTCTAAGCCTGTAAATTCAGTAAAAATAACGTTGATAAAATTCCAATCTAACCAGAGAAGAAGGCGCGCCATTACTTAACTAACTTGGTAACAATGATCCACTTGAAATAGCTTTCGGATTAATTGTTTTGCTTTTAAAAAGTTCTTCGATTATTTTTCTACTAATTTTGATATTGAGTATTCAAAACAATGTACAGTCTGTTACATAAGAGCGTGTTCACTGTTACACGTAGATAAGAAATCAGAGAGTCCCGTTTCTTTTTCTATGACATAGAGGGCACCTCAGTCCTTCATGCTTTTTGTAAAAAGTCAGCTGTCTGTCAAATTTAGTCTTCAATTGAGTGGTTTTTCGAAATGAGTGCTGTTTATGCAAGCAAAGTCTCAAAAAAAGACGAAAAAAAGATTCTCGCATTGTTCTCGAAAGATCCAACTTTGACTTTACGTGAAGCTGCTGTGAAATTGAAAGCAAAAGGTGTTGACATATCTTACGGAACGATTCGCAGGCACTTGCTTGCCAATAAACTGAAATATCGCAGTACTTTGGAAAAACCAATGTTGAGTGCAAAACACGTTGAAAAACGAGCGGAATGGGCGAAGGAAAACTTGGACCGCGATTGGAGCAACGTAATTTTTTCTGATGAATCCTCCTTCTGGGCATTTCCGAGCATCAAACACGCCTGGACAACCTCCACCAGTAGGATGCTTCAACGGACTGTTAAACACCCCGTCAAGGTCCATGTTTGGGGGTGCTTCTCAAACAAAGGTTTCGGTACTTTGTTCTTATTTACCGAGAATTTAAATGCCGAAAAAATGAATAAAATATATCAAAAGGCTTTGTTACCATCTGCTAAGCAATGGTATATCAAGAAAAATGAAAGCTGGATTCTTCAAGAGGACAACGATCCAAAACATCGGAGTCGAGCGTGTAGCGAGTGGAAGGCGCAAAACGGAGTTCTCACTTTAGATTGGCCATCTCAGTCACCGGATGCAGATCCCATAGAAAATGTGTGGGCTCTGATGAAAATGCAGCTTCGCAGACGCAAGCCATGTAATTTAGATCAACTTTCCCGACAAATTCGGAATATTTGGAGGTCTTTTCCGGTAGAATATGCAGAAAAACTAGTGGAAAATATGCCCCGACGGTGCCAGGCCATAATTGACAATGCAGGAGATTGGACTTGCTACTGAGGTATTTGCATTGAGTATTGACGACCAAATTATCAATAAATTTGCGAATTTTCGAAAAATCAATTGTTGTTATTATTTAACAGTGACCACGCTCTTATGTAACAACTGTACCTTATAACATCTCTGTTATTCCTGTACTAGCACAAGGAGAAACATAAAAATAAACTAAAAAATATGAAACAAATTCGAAAAATACATTCAAAACAAGAAAAAAATAGGAAGAAAATAACAAGTAAAATCTCAAAATTCTAAACTCTCAAGGTCTGAATATCTATAGTATTACCCAACAACTTTTTAACAACCTAAAGGCATCGCATAATGGTTTAACAACATAGCTTTACATATATATAGAGTATGTAATGCATGTATGAGTATCTCTTCTCAACCAATTTTAGTATGGCTTACATAAAATTATGTAATACAAATCCCTTCAGAGCAGAATTGTGTAAATCATTCCACTGTAATTTTATAGTTTAACAATTTGGTTTAACACGAAATTTTGTTAAATCTTCGAAAACAAAGCCAAGTGAGACTTTTCCAAACCATAAAGTGGCCATCATCTCACATTAAACCAGTGCAAAGTTTCAAGACAACGCATTTGCACAATGTGACTTCTCCACCTAACGTATACTTACATACATATATGTATATATGTTTGCACTGGAACACAGGTCTTGGAAAATAATTTTCTTGCGATATAAATAACTTAGTTTATGTCCCGTCAGGACATTAAATTTCTCACTCCTCCAACATGTTGCTTCCACCACTAACTCCACTAAGTTGCGAGTTAGGCAGCTATGTTTGTTATACGCTGTATTTCGTCGTTTATGGCACCTACAAAGCTTCTAGTCAACCAAAAATCCAGCCAGTCCAAACAGAATCTATTCATTTCCGAAGAATATGTAAGCATGTAGCTCAGCTAGGTATAGGTATACAGAAGGCGTTGGGAAAGGGATTTTATGCACTTCATTCAAATTTCATCAGCAAAATAAAAATAAAAATAAAAAGAAAAAGAAAACTCAACTCAACTTCTTTGGGACAACAACACTTAGAGAGCGTGTTACTTGATACTTTATTTGTAAGGACAACAAAAGCAACCATCAACTCCTGCGCCCCATCACACTCCCTGTCCCTACTCCTTACACTCTAAACCTGAAGCACAAGGATGTCCTTGATACACTGATCTAAGGTTTTCGGTTGGAAAACCACAAATACATACTCGTAGATACACCTCTGCCATGGAAGATAATACTATTGAATCTAAATATACGTATAAGCTTGTAACTGTTTACTGTTTTGTATACTCACTTGTGGCTTCTATATCACTGAGAAGAGTTTCTTATCCTCAGAAAGTGCGAAGGGAATAAATACCTTGGTTCTCTTGTTTTCCATTTTATCAGATTCAAGGACACCTGTATCTACCTGGCGTGCGTGTAATTTAAGACTCAAGATATTGTATCTCGTAGCTATGTAGCTAGCTATGTATGTATATGTGCTGTATACATTCTGCTATTCAATATCTATAACGTCGTCATCGTGAATGCTTAACGAGAGACAAGGAGAAAAAGAAAGTGAGTAAAATACGTAGGTTCCACCTATAAAGCATTTATAATTTGATGGTAAGTGAAATATTTTATTAAAAACGGAATCCAAATCAATGGCACCCGAATACTTCATAAAAGACTTTATTTTTAGCTAAATGTAATTTAGTACTACGGTACCATAACGTGTTTTGTTAAAGTTACGTTAAACTATCTACTACTATCCAATGACTTATCCATAAGATTAATATACAAACAAGAGCCTTGTCTGAACTGAATAGAAAATAATTATTATGTTTTCATTTGGAAAATCTTTGAAGCATTAAATTCAGTTACATCATATGAAACAGTATTATTCTATTTTCTTCAATTCAAAATTTTGTATCTTTACATATTTGAATACAGCGCTGTGCTAATTTTTTTGTTCAGATTAATTGAATATTTGTTTTAAAATATTTACATAGTTTTTAATTTGTTAGTTCTTTATTTTGTAAAGGGTGTCCCAAAATTAACGCAAGATTTGAATTAAATAGAAAACGCCGTTTTTAGTCTTTTGATAGTTATATTTTTATTGACTCGTAAAGTACATAGGATAGGGTTATGTATGGAATAACACATCGGACAAATGGCCTCCACGGCTTTGCACAAGCGCACTCTTTTGTTGAAATTTTCCATGACCATTCTGCATAAATGTGGCTGAATTTCGTTGATGCAGCGTTGAATCTCCTCCTTTAATGCACGGGTGGTTGTGGGCTTGTTGACATAGACTTGTGATTTCAAATAACCCCATAAAAAGAAGTCTAATGGTGTTAAATCACACGATCTAGGAGGCCAATTTTGATCACCGAAACGAGAGAGTACACGACCTGGAAATGTCTCATGCAGTAATTGAATTGTTTCACGGGCTGTATGACATGTGGCACCGTCTTGTTGAAACCACATATTGGACACATCAATATTATCCAATTTTGGCAGAAAGAACTGTGTAATCATGTCGCGATATCGAGCACCAGTAACAGTCACTGCTTGACCAGCATCATTTTCAAAAAAATATGGCCCAATTATGCCTCCAGCCCGAAATCCACACCATACAGTCACGACAAAGCCATCAAGATGAAAATGTGCTTCATCGCTTAGGATGATTTTGCTCGAAAAATCAGGGTCCATTTGTTGATGTTCAATAATCCATTCAACGAACTCTCTTCTCTGTCCATGGTCATTAGGCTTCAATTGTTGTGTTAATTGAATTTTGTAAGCATGAAGACACAGATCTTTGGTGAGTATACGATGTAGAGAGGTTCTTGAAATTTGCGCGAACGGGAAATGTAAAGAGTGTTTGAAGGAATTATCGGACTAAAAGGGTTTTCAATTTCTTAATATTTCGGAGACATTTAAAGATAGAGTGTGCTTAAGTATTTCACATTCGCGTAGTGCGACTAGAGAACAAATCTCTGTAGATTTCAGTACGATAAAAATGTATGGTTTTTTATTTAGGTTGAATTGTGAAGGGAGCTTAATACAACTGATTACTAAAAAACAAGCTGGGATGCGACCCACACTTCATAACTTCCCATCCCGTCTGCCGATTTGTCATGATTAAAAGGTTTGCAGGTTTTCGTGTTTTCTTAAAAAAGTTTTCAGGTTAACAATATTTTGCATATTATGAAAAAGTTTGATTTCAAAATCTATTTTTGTTAACGAGATTTTTAGTCAAAAGCCAATTTTTCGAGAACTGAACATTAAATTTTACCAAATTTGCGTACTATTTTTTGTAGATTTTATTTTATTTAATGAAAAAAACGGACTGTTGGATTTTAATAAAAAAATTGGTAAATGTCGAAAACAATATTTCTGTGAAATAAAATAAGTTTGAAGCCAACATATTTAATTTTTGAAAAGATATTTGAGTCGAAAGTAAATTTTTACCAAGTTTTAGATTTGTTTTTTTATTGGATTTATATTTTTTGTACAAAAATCTGTCAATTCAATTTTTCTCAGAATTTAACTAAATGTTGAAAACAATATATATCTTAGAAAATAAAATTAGTTTGAAGCCATAATCTCAAATTTTTAAAAAGATATTTGAGTCGAAAATCAATTTTAATCAACTTTTATTAATTTTTTTCTTTAGGTTTTTATTTTTTTGTAAAAAAACTGACAATATGATTTTCCTCAAAACTTAACTAAATGTTGAAAACAATATTTTTTAAAAGATAAAATTAGTTTAATGCCAATGTCTAAAATGTTTGAAAAGATATTTAAGTCAAAAATCAATTTTTACCAACTTTTATAAATTTGTATGTTTAGGTTTAGGTATTTTTTGTAAAAAAAAATATCAATTCGATTTTTTTCAAAATGTAACCAGATGTTAAAAACGTTATTCTTCGTTACACAAAATTACTTTGGAGATAAAATCATTTTTTGTTCGTAAAATTTTCGAGGTGACAAATATTTTGTTCAGTTTTTTTGATTTATAAAAAAACTGTTCATTTGATTTTTTTCCAAAAACATATTTGTTTGGAATCACGATACAATATATAATATACAATTTAATTCAAGTCCCTAGTGTTATTGGTTCGTTAGATATTTATAGGGTTAACCAAAATGTTACCTTTTTTTAAATTCCTATGGTAAAAAACCACATACGCAATTTTTTCGGGAGTCTTTGCATTATTATATGTATAACAAAATTTATTTGAAGTCGATATCTCTACTGGGTCTTGAGCTATGGACGACGAAAAAAACTTCGCGGACGTACGGACGTACGAACGTACATACATACTTACACACGCACAGCCATATCTCTAAAAATCTTTTATTTCGACTTTTGGGACCTTGAAACGTCGATAAATATCAAAATTTTCATTTCGACAAATCGGACCAATTTCAATAACTTCCTCTGTAAAGTTAACAAATAAAATAACGGTAAAAAAGAGAGAAACGATATTAACATGACGGTGTTCCATAAGTGATGTAAATGAATCAAAGGTGTTGCCAAAAATAATATTTAACTGTCCAAGGGACCTAAGTGACTTCCTGGAGCACCAATACAGAGATGGAATTACTTAAGCTTCGGGGTAAACAATTTCTTTAGATAATAGGCAGATTAAGGGGGAGAAAAACTTTATGGTAATATAGCGTTAGCGATCGTTTTATCTACAAGAAGATATCGAAAATTTCGTGATGTTCAACTGTTCAATTTAAATGCCACTTATATAGGTTTATAAAACGATGTAAACATATTTTCCACTGTCCGGTGAGATAAAAGAAGAGATCACTGACCATTTTCTGACAGTCTTCTAGATAAACTAACAATACTTTGATTTGTATTGAATCACAAATTTTATTACCTTTGAAATCAAAGTACTGATTCTGCCTTTTTCAGGCTCTAAACTGTAATTCTGCTGTAAAAACATAAATATCTGATCTGTGACCATAAACATAACTTTTGAGAAAAAGATGGTAAAAAATGATTTTTGACTCAAATATCTTTTCAAAACTTTGAAATAATGGCGAACTATCGTGGAATTTCTTTTTTTAATTCGACTTATAAGATTTTTACAAATCTGTTACAGAAGAGACTCACAACGTGGATTGCAGATCAGAACCTGTTAAAAGAGACTCAAGCGGGCTTTAGATCAGGGTAGGTACTCTACAATAGATAACATTTTCATTGTCAGGAGGCTAGCTGAAAGCTTTATTAAACAGGAAAGAAAATTGTATGCATTCTTTATTGACTTCAAAGCAGCATTCGACACAATGAACCGAGGTGCTTTATTCTACAAGCTATATGGTCTGGGCCTGTCTCTGAAGTTCGGACGCGTTCTAGAAGAGCTGTATAGAGGAACACAGGCTTTAGTGTGGAACGGAGCTGAGCTTTCTGATTGATTCACAACCACCTCGGGAGTAAGACAGGGTTGTACAATTGTACATTGAGTCCCATCTTGTTTTCGCTCTTCATAGATGACCTTGTAGATTACCTTCCAGGTGGTGTTGATTTAGCAGGATTTCGTATTAAGTCATTAATGTTTGCTGATGATATAGTAATTTTTGCATATTCCCCAGAAACACTACAACTTATGATAAATAGAGTATACTGCTGTCTTTGGAACCTTACAGTTAATACTCAAAAATTTAAGGTGATGATCTTTAAGAAAGGGGGTGGACGAAATGCATCGAATAAAAAGTGGAATTTCAACGGAGAAGATTTAGAATGTATTAACGAGTACAAATACCTAGGAGTAATTTTTTCAAGAGACCTGAATTTGAAGAAACATTTTAGCGAGAAACTACAAAAGGCAAAAACGGCAATTAATATTTCATGGAAAAGATGCTTCATGAACGAAATCATAGCACACAGTAGTAAATATTAGGTATTTGAAGCAGTTGCAGAAAGTATCCTTTTGTATGGCTCACAAGTATGGGGATGCAAAAAGTTTCACACGGTTGAGAAATTCCTAACACATTATATGTGAAGAGAATATTTCGTCTGCCAAAAAATACTCCAAATTACGTGATTATGCTGGAAACCGGACTATCAACTCCATTTATAAAGACCCTAAAGATGCAAGCGGATTATCTCTTGCACGTTTTTAGTATGAACGAATACCAACTTGTTATAGAAAACTAGTAGTAAAAGCTGTAGAAGATAAAAAGCACTGGTACAGTTAGTGGTCGAGTCTCGCAGAAGGATGCAATTTGAATTTTAATTTTAAAAAAAGTAAAACTCTTATATACATGGTTATAGCAGCGGTAGATAAGAAGTGTAGAGCAGAATATGCAGCTGAAGCAGTTGGGTCTTTGTTCAGAACAACTTACAGTAGGCTCAACCATAATCTCGCAGAAAGGAACCACTTCCATGATGCAAATAATGTAAACGTCATTGCTACAATGGTCAAGTTAGGAAGCGAACTACTCAACCTGAAATTCATACCGCACAGACCCGATTTACCACTGGAGTGTACTATTTGTAATTTAGCAGAAAGAGAGAACGTAATACATTTCGTCGGAACGTGTCCAACTTTAAGGGAAACTAGAAGAAATATTCTTGGAAGTGACTTTTTATCAGAGGAACAATTTCTTAGTATGCTGAATGAGATGGATATCTCCAAGCTCTATAACTATTGCAAAGTTGCGTTACGATATAGATCCAGAATTATGAACGAAGACTTCTTACGCTGTAAATTTCTTAGTCATTTGTTTTTTTTTCTCTGTTTTTTAAATTGGCCTTTTTAAAATGTTTTTTTTTTCTTTTAATTGTTTTTTTTTTTTGTTAATTACAGTAATTAATTTTATTAAAGTTGTCAATCTGGCAGACGGCAAATGCCATCCTATTATTATTTTTGTAATATAATATTTATGTAATAATTGTAAAATTATCTTTAAATCAATAAAAATCAATTATCTATCTACAATCTACATATGTATCTAATTTTATCTTTTAAGAAATATTTTTTTCGACATTCTATAAAATTTTGAGAAAAATCGGATTGACAGTTTTTTTTACAAAAAATAAAAACCAAAAAAAAAAAACAATACTAAAACTTGTAAAAATTTACTTTCGAATAAAATAGCTTTTCAAAAATTAAAAATATTGGCTTCAAACTTATTTTATTTCACAGAAAATATTATTTTCTATATTCAATGAAATAAAATCTACAAAAAATAGTACGCAAATTTGGTAAAAATTGATATATATAGACAAACTTTTAAGCAATACAAATCGACAGACGGGATGGGAAGTTATCAGTGTGAGTCGCATCCCAGCCTCTTTTTACCAATAGTTTTAATTTTGAAGTGCACACAAAGACTATTATAATGTGTCAAAAACTTCAATATGCATTTAAATAATACATACATAATAAAATGATTTAAATTCATGAAAATCATGAAAATAAAATAATTATGATCCAGCAATTAGTGTTCATATAGGTATGCGTTTCGCCCCGGTGCAATGGTTGGGCTCATCAGAAGATGACCATTACACCTTGTCTTGACGCATATTTTCTCGAATAAATCGAGATACCATATAATCCGAGCTACTTAGAGCAACTGCGAATTATATGGTTGCTACTAGTCTTCAGAGAAGATAAATTGTAGCTATAATTTATTGTCGTGCTATGGCTTTTTTGAAAAAGAAATATTTGACTGTTAAAAGTCAGGAAAAAAACTATTTGACTTTTAACAGTCAAATATTTCTTTTTCAATACATACCTACATAGTTTGAAAAATATTATGTATACCTACTGATGTTTGCAAAATTTGTTTGACTCTACTGTTAAAACGTATATAGTTGAAACGTACTTGTATATATGGAAAAACCTCTTGAATTTTAAACGCATTTACATCCTCATCTTACTTCAGAAACCCCATCAACTATAAGAGCTCTCCTTCAACTTTAGATAAATAACCAGAGCAAATGCACTTAAATTCCATGTAAGGCACTTCTATTCCTCTATGTCCTCAAAATAGATCAAGTAATGCAAACTCTTTACTTTGAATCATATTATCTTTCCTTGCAATGCGTACGCAGAGGATATGCATAAGTTTGTACAAATTTATATATTCTTATACCATAATACCTATCTATACATTTTATAGATAGGTTTATATCTATAATCTACATACGAGGATCTGTATTTACAGTACATAGGTACGATATCCTGCTTCCATTTGAAATATTGTGATTGTGAAAGGGTTTGCATCATGCCAACATCGAATGTCAATGATATTTGCCATTCTTGATTCCCAGATGGATGCATTCAATAGTACCGTTATTTCATTTCATATTCCAAGTTTCCGACTTCCATTTGACAGGAAAAAACACAAAATATGCATAAATACATACGTCATTTCAGATTGAAGTCGAAGTGTGGGTTTTACAACGACGACGACGACCCACAAAGGTTGACTCCTGACAGCAAACGACGACAACGACGACGACACGGTGTGGTGGCGACAACGATAACAACGAACAACCAAGCAAAAGAATAGTCAGTTAGGACAGAGCTCAGGACAGGAGGGAATTTTCTCAGCAAAAGTTTGATATACATATTTTGCAAACAAAATTATTGCATTTTCTCGAATACGATTTATCTTCTTTTTTATTTTTGTTGTTTTAGTTTCGCAGTCAATTTTTCACCAGGATACCAGATACCATATGCCAGTGCCATCTGCCATCCCATCAGTGTTACTTGTATCGTATCGGTATGGAATAGCTACAAGGCTCTGTACTGTAATGTGTGTACTGTGTATAGTGCTGTCTGCTGTCAACACCAAACGAAAACCAAGCCGCATTCGTGTCGTGATGCAATTCGAATTCTTGGTCCCTTTTCGGACGGAAAATTCAATGGAATTGCTTAATAGAGTGTGCTGGGTCGGGATCATTCACTAGGGCTTTGGAGGAAGCTTTGAAGTTTGAGTTCATCTGTATATCTATTGTTAGATATCTAAGATAAATAAGTAAGTGAGAGTGTGTTCCTTACCGTACCTATAGTGGTTCTTATAGTGCTAAGGTATAGGTATGTTATGTGTTTAGATTTGATGAGGGTTTTGCAGAAAGCAACTACATAGGTAATTATTTTATTATGGCAGAAATTTCCGATTATTCTAAATGTCACATCGATTTATTAATTTACAATAATTGATTACATTATTTATGCTTTCCAATACCAACTTACATCCACATGAGTGGTTCATCTTAAAAAGTTTGGTATGTTGTTTTGTTTGTTTTTGAAACTTGGTAAATCAACCCATAGAAAACTAATTAATTGTGTTTAAAAAATCAGAAGACCATTTATATTTTATGAGTTATGGTAATTAATTTGCCGCTAATACAATTTATGTATGAAAGTTTAAATCTTATCGTTCTATGTTAACTTTATTTTGTTCCTAAATTTATTGCTAGTAGAAAGATAGATACATAGATACAGATATTATTGAGTTGAAGTACATTTAACATCGTATAGGGTTTTTCAACAGGGACGCTACAAAAGTAGAGCGACAAAGACAGCAAACGACGCCATATTTTTTGCCGCTTTTTTGACATTTCTCTTCAATAACGTTTTATGATGGAAAGATATACGAGCCAACAACGAGTCGAAGTTATTAAAATTTACTACCGAAATTCGGAGTCAATGGCCCCAACGTTAAGAGCTCTACGTCCAATTTATGGTCGCCATAATCGCCCTAGCAGATCAACATTGAAATCCAAAGACGCAGTACAAAATGTTCCCGTGCCAGTGAGACAAATAAGTGCCCGCCCCTAGTGTCGTGAATATTGCTGCCGCTGCGGCTTCAGTTGCAGAAAGCCCAAATGTGTCTCTCACACGTCGTTCTCAAGCTTTGGGCATCTCTCTGAAGTCGTTGTGGCGAATTTTGCAAAAAGATCTTGGCCTACATCCTTACAAGATTAAATTGACGCAAAAACTGAAGCCGCTTGACCACCAGAAGCGTCGTATGATCGTGAATTGGGCTGAACAACAACTTAAAAATGATTCGGATTTTTATCGAAAAATCATCTTCAGCGATGGGGCTCATTTCTGGCTAAATAACTTCGTCAATAAACAAAATATGCGGTATTGGTCAGGCAGCAATCCACTCCACTCTACTCATGAGTCATCTTTGCTTTACTGTTTGGTGTGGTTTATGGGCCGGCGGCGTCATTGGGCCGTACTTCTTCCGTGATGATCAAGATCGGCACCTTACTGTGAATGAGGATCCCTACCGTTCAATAATAACCAAATATTTTTGGCCCCAATTGCATGATATGGACTTGGAGGACATTTGGTTGAAAACAGGACGGCGCCATGGACAGCGAATGTCACAATCAATTTATTGGAAACCTAGTTTGAAGAACGTGTTATCTTACGAAATGGTTCAGTCGCTTTTCCACTTCGTTCGTGCGATTTGACGCCGTTAGACTATTTTCTGTGGGGCTACGTCAAGTCTATTGTCTATACCGATAAGGCAGGGACGATTGATGAACTTCCTACGAATATCGAACGTGAAATTGCAGCAGCATCGGCCGATTTATGCTTGAAAACGCGTCGAAAATTGGGTTCAGCGTCTGGATTTCTGCAAGCGTGCCCGTGGTAGCCATGCAAAAGAAATCGAATTCCATACATAATGGCATTAAACGTAATTTCACAGGAATAAAGAATTTCATTGATATCCAAAACCGTTTTTATTTTATTTAAAAAAAAAACTTTTGTAGCGCTCTTATTGAAAAACCTGATACAACAAAAATCATCATAGCATGACGATTGCCGTCTGCCAAATTGACAATAAAACACAATTATGTATTTATTGTCCTCCATTGAAAAGAGGACATTGTTTAATATAATGGGTGATTTTTTAAGAGCTTGAGAACTTTTAAAAAAAAAAACGCATAAAATTTGCGTAAAGCGCGAAACACATTTCGAACCGAACACTGATTTTGGTAATAAAATTCAATGATTTGCAAGCGTTGCTCGTTAGTAAGTCTATTCATGATGGAATTTCAAAGCATACTGAGCATCTTTCTCTTTGACACCATGTCTGAAATCCCGCGTGATCTGTCAAATACTAATGCATGAAAATCCTAATCTCAAAAAAATCACCCATATAAGTTTTTTTTTATCAATAAATATTCAAATATTTTGGTATTTGCTTAGTTTTTGAATATTAGAAGATAACAGACAATATTTTCGTGACTAAAAAAAAATATATAAAAACATAAAAAAAAAAATAAATATAAAATAACATCCTTCAAAAGAGGGTGTGTTCAATAACAATTTCGATGGAAGTTTGTTAAGGTTAAGTTTAACGAACTACTAATATCCCTTGAGAGGGAAGGCTACAGAGTGGTTGCGTATACCGATGATGTTGCTATCGCCGTCACAGGAGAACATCCTAACCTAATACACTGAGAGACCTCCTCCAAAACGCATTTAATATGCTCACTAGATGGGCTGATCATACTGCGGGCGGACTTAGTATTAATCCTCAAAAAACAGACCTCGTCCTTTTTACACGGAAATACAAGATCCCAGTAATTGTACCTCCTTCAATAAAAGGTGTACCACTAATTTTTTACCAATGAAGCCAAATATCTTGGTTTGGTATTGGACAAAAAATTAAGTTGGAAACTTAATATTCAGGAAAGAGTTAAAAAAGCTACAGTAGCTCTTTTTCTTTGCAAGAAAGCAATAGGAAGCAAATTGGGTTTTCAACCTCGCATAACCTATTGGCTATACATATCGGTCATCCGACCAATATACTAATGTATACTGGAGAAAGTCACATACTACGACAAACTCAGCAGAGTCCAACGCACTGCATGTCGCTGCATAAGCGGGGCATTGAGAACCACACCCTCAGCAGTGTTAGACACTCTCCTCCATCTGACACCCCTCGAAATCTTCAGCAAACAAGTGGCAGCGATAACAGCTATAAGACTCAACGCCTCATCTCAATGGACCAACAACAATGTGGGGCACTCCATCATTTTGAACCTCTTCGGTTCTATACCAAAGTATCATAGACTACACTCACTAATCATTGTAGCGTCTTCCAAGCGGAAATTTTAGCGATCAAAGAGGTTTGCTCCTGGTTGATACCAACTTCTGATATGCGTATCTTCTCTGACAGTCAGTCTGCTATTAAATTACTTGACGGAGTCTCAATCAAATCTCAAACGGCCCTCGATTGTCGATCGTCTCTTATGGAGATGGTGTAGCAATTTACCATTCACCTCTGTTGGGTGCCGGGCTCTAAAGACTTGTTATCTCAAAGCAGACTTCATATTAGCTCCCTAATAGGTGTCCTTACGGGACACTGTCTTATAGGCAGACATGCAATACGACTTGGTGTAGCCTCAAATGACTTCTGCAGGAGCTGTATGCCTGTTTAAACGAGGAAGAAGAGGAAACAATCTCTCACCTTCTCTGCACTTGCCCTACTCTTTCACTAAGACGCAAACTTCATCTGGAAGACTACTCTTTTGATAATCCCAGTAAACTAGCTAAAAGGGATATCAAATATCTTCTTCGCTTTATAAAAAGCTCAAAATGGTTCGACTAGTAAGAAGTAATTCTCTAGCTTCATGTGGTATCACAATGGACCTTTTCTTTTGGCCTAAGTGCGTGGACCTAACCTAATCTAACCTTGTTAAGGTTAAAACACAATTGTAGTTAATGTTTTCCAAAAATTAAAGACTCTGGACACTTTTCTCCGAGTGTTTGAAAAACCGGTATATTTATGATTTCCTTAATTTGATATACATAAGTTTAAAAGGAACATTTTCGGTTTAATTTATGTGGGAGAAGGAAAATAGGACCTAGAATCACACTCATAGTTAAACATGTTCTTATCTTTAGTGTGGATTCTCATCACTACAAAATCCCCATTGGCAATTATTGAAGCAGAAAGCATAGGGGGAAGATAAAGAATGAAGATTTACAATTTACAATGCAAAATGCAAAATGTTCCCAACACTATAAAATCGCCCATCTTCCTATATCAAAACAAAATATCTGCTGCCTATGAAATGAAAATGAATCCTTTTAAGTAGGTACTTTTCCTCAATGGAATAAGCTGACGATAGAGCAAAAGGAATAAAAGATGCTTACTCAAGTCCAAGCCCATGTATGTAGGTATTTCTTTGGCTTGAAAACCAAAATTATTTTTCTTTCATTCACCCACGAAAATACGAAACAAGCCTGGAAGACATTATCGCCTGATCTACCCCCCTCCGATTGCTGAAGCTATGGAGTCGGTGAAATCGAAAGCGTGGGTAGATATAACTTGTGATGCTTGGAACTTCTATAATGTTCTTTCAAATTTAGAATTTTGTAATATGATTGTCGCAATAGTGTTGGCGGAGGGTTGCTAATGCGGCTTGAATACTGAATGTTGGGAGGTCGTCTTCGGTATCGGTGTGTCGGTGGCCACAATGGCGTCTTCTATACTAAATAAAAATATAAATCCTTAGTGAATCAAAAATTGTGATGATGCTTGGCCGCCAACTACTGACTTTGTGTGTACGCACTTGATTTCATGCCTCCTCTCCACTTCCGTTCGAGTCACCTCCCTCACCCGCGTCATTCAAGATGGCGGGCGATTTCGTTGAAATAATGTTACAACTATGCTATGGTTGTTGTGGTTGGCAATGTGCATTTTGCTTGTTGGCCATTCTTCTTTGTATGTGGGTGCCATACGAGACAAATGGGAAAAGGAAAATGTCAAGTCATTTAATCTACAAAAAAGAAAACATGAAAAAAGCAAGTATTCTTTTGCTCTTCCGATGTTTTGCTAAAATGACCCGGTGGAGTCAGGAAATTGCCTTGGATAAGCCATCAGAGATTCAAGCAGAGTGAAGCCAAACCAGAGCTAGTACCTACAACGTCAATGGCAGTGGCAGCAGCAACTACACACTACTCGTTGCAAGCGGATTGACGGAAAAATCTGCCTTAAGCGTTTTCTCTTCATTTTTTTTTTGTTCTTCTAAGCTAAAGAAAAATTGTGAGGGGGGTGACTGACGGCAGCAGCTCGAAGTTCGTTAAATATGAGTAAAACAAAAACGTTATATGAAAAGAAACAGACACATTTTTATACTATGTACAGGTAACAGGGCGTTATTCAAGCAACGTTCTATTAATGAGTATGTATATGATAGTGGTGTTCCGTGATAGCCATTCTATATATATACAGATAGATATGATAATGGATAGCTACAAGAACTTTAAGGAACGTTTCTGCATTGAGTTCAGTTTTGTATTAAATTTTATTAATGAATCGGGTCTGGCGAAATTTTTTGGAAGGGTTATTAACTATGACGAGAAGATTATATACATAGCTTCAATAAGTACCTGTAGAAATGTATCCAGGGGTAGGAAAGAAGATAAAAAGAGAATTTCATTTATAAACCAATTAAGTGAAACAGCATTCCATTTAGAGCCAAGAGGGTGCTGAAAGAAAATAAAATTGCATAAGTAAAATAGAAATTTAAAAAAAAGTCAAGGTCTTCTATAGATCAATGTTTTCCAACTATCAACCAGGAGGAAACATTGATTTTAAAAGAAAAGGGGGTATTTTCATATTTCATATTTATTAATTCATAATTCACATTAAGATTACAACCTTAATATTTGTGAAGGCTTTATAAAATATGTTAGAGCGTTCGAGAATTTTAAATTTAGTAGATACTAAAAATACAATTTTGAAACTATAGTTTACAATATTTAATTTTTTTTTTAGATTAGTTATAATAACCCTAAGCATCATTGGTCAGATACGTTAAAAGACGATATTTGAATGCTTACTTACTTACTTAAGGTGGCGCTACAGTCCTGTGTGAACTAGGGCCTCACCCAACAAACACTTCTCCATCTAGCTCGGTCCCTAGCTAGATGTCTCCAGTTTCGCGCTCCGAGTTGGGTGAGGTCACCTTCCACTTGTGCGCGCCACCTGATTCGCGGTCTTCCTCTACTGCGCTGTCCTGTGGATGTGGATTCGAAGACTTGCCGGGCCGGAGCATTGGTTTCCATGCGCTCTACGTGACCTAGCCATCTTACTCGTTGGACTTTTACCCTTCTTGCTAAGTCTACGTCGCTGTACAGCTCGTCGTTCCATCTTCTCCTCCACTCCCCTTCGATGCATACGGGACCGTAGATCACACGAAGAATCTTTCTCTCGAAACGACCCAAGGTGCTTTCATCCGCTTTTGTCAAAGTCCATGCTTCTGCACCGTATAGCAGGACGGGGATGATAAGGGTCTTATATAGCGACACTTTGGTCCTTCGAGAGAGAATTTTTCCACTCAATTGCTTTCTTAACTCAAAGAAACAGCGGTTAGCAAGAGTTATTCTTCGTTTGATCTCAGCGCTGTTGTTTTCTGCGTTTACAGCGGAGCCTAGGTAGACGAAGTCCTTGACTACCTCAAAGTTACGTCTGTCGATGGTGACGTTTTGACCAAGACGTCGGTGTTGTAGGTCCTTTCTTGATGACAGCATGTACTTTGTTTTGCCCTCATTAACCGTTAAACCCATTTTTGCCGCCTCTGCCTCAATACTCACAAAAGCCCCATTGACATCACGCTGAGTTCTTCCGATTATGTCAATGTCAATGTCATCAGCATATGCTAGTAATTGGACAGACTTTTGAAAGATAGTGCTATTCTTTCAAGTACGATGTTAAGAAAATCACATGACAGCGCATCACCTTGTCTAAAACCTTTTTTGACATCGAAAGGTTCAGTTAAGTTGTTTCCAACCTTTATGGAGCAGCGTGAATTCTCCATGGTCATCCTGCACAAACGGACGAGTTTGGCAGGGATGCCAAAACTAGACATGGCTCTATACAGTTCGTCCCTGTAGATACTGTCATATGCGGGCTTGAAATCGATGAAAAGATGGTGGGTGTCGATTTGGTGTTCTTGGGTTTTTTCCAGGATCTGCCGTAATGTGAATATTTGATCGACTGTGGACTTTCCTGGTCTAAAACCACACTGATAAGGACCTATCAGGTTGTTGACGATGGGCTTTAGACGTTCACATATTACGGCAGAGAAGATTTTATAAGCGATGTTAAGTAGACTGATTCCTCTATAATTGGTGCAGTTTAGAGGGTCTCCTTTTTTCAGAATCGGGCAAACAATACTGAGGTTCCATTCATCGGGCATGCTTTCTTCCGACCATATCTTACAGATAAGTTGGTGTATGCTCCTAACCAACTTATCTCCAGCTGCTTTAAAGAGCTCGGCATTCAAGCTTAGATATAGCAATCTTTACTTCGTCTAAGTCGGGAGGACGGGATTGTTGGCTTTCGTCGTCTATGTTGAATGGATCATCCTGCCTGACAGCGGAATTCGGTTCGTCGTCGCCGTTATACAGTCTGCAGAAGTGGTCCTTCCATATCCTCAGCATTGACTGCGGTTCCACTATGATGTTTCCACTTTCGTCTTTGCAGCCTTCGGTTCTAGGTTTATGTACTTGTGAATTTCGTTTCACCTGTTCATAAAACTTTCGAACTTCATTTCTGCTTTTAAACCTCTCAACATCTTCGACCGCACGCTTCTCATGATCTCTCTTTTTCCTTCTGAGAAGTCGGTGTTCCTCTCGCCTCTGAGCAGCTAGCGTGCCTGTTGTTTGGCTGCATTTGCCTGCCGACATTCCTCATCAAACCAGGGGTTCCTTGTTGGTGGTCGCTTGAAACCCAGCACGTCAGAGGCGGCTTCTCTGAGTGCGTCTTGGCAATGTTGCCACTGGTTTTCTATACATTGTGTTGGCGGCACAGAACTTCGAGAGAGGTTACTTGTAACTCGGTCGGAGAAGGATTTGGCGATCTCTTGCGATTGTAGCTGTTCGACGTTGTACCTTCTCCCAACATCTCCCTGTTTTGCCTTGGGCCTGGAAACCCGAAGTGCTACCTTGGCTACAACAAGATAGTGGTCCGAGTCGATGTTAGCTCCTCGGAAAGTTCGGACATCCATGATGCTGGAAGCGTGTCTGGCGTCGATCGCAATATGGTCAATCTGGTTGACGGTAGATTGATCTGGAGATCTCCAAGTTCCTTTGTGGATGTTGAGGTGTGGAAAACGCGTACTGGCTACCATGACGTTTCGCCCCGCAGCAAAATCTATGAGCCTGAATCCGTTGTCGGAAGTGTTGTCGTGCAGGCTGTTTTTCCCGATTATTCCACCAAAGATGTCTTCCTTCCTAGCTTGGCATTAAAATCGTCCAGGATAATTTTAATATCGTAGCTAGGACACTGCTCGTATGTTTTGTCTAAGAGCTCGAAGAACATATCTTTGGTGTTGTCATCCTTCTCATCTGTGGGGGCGTGCGCGCATATCAGGCTAATGTTACCGAATTTAGCCTTGATGCGGATGGTCATGAGGCGCTCGTTGATGCACCTATAGCTTAAGACTTCTTGCCTAAGTCTGGCTCCAATGACGAAGCCGCATCCAAATAAGCGCTGTTGGTTTTCTCGGTAGCAGTCACCATAGTAGATATCGCAGTTTTTCATCCTCTTTTTGCCCGGCCCATCCCATCGTATTTCCTGGATGGCGGTGATGTCTGCTTTATAGCAGTCTAGGGCCTCCGCTAATTCTTCGGCTGCACGTGGTCTGTTAAGGAACCTAACATTCCACGTGCATATCCGAAGTTCGTTGTCCTTAATTCGTTTGCGTTGGTTGTCAGCAGTAAATCCGTCCGTATCCGAGGCTTGTTGGTGCTTCGCAACTATAAGATTTTTAAGTGGTCAGGAAGTCACCCTGACGGCACAACCCCCAACCTGGAGGGCCAGATCCTTAGTATAACTCCAAGGACGGGGAGCCGGATAAACTGCTCCTTATAGGCCTGGGCTCCGAATAAGTCGTAGAAGCCCTATAAGGTGTTCACTAAGTAGTTCAGCCTTACTGGAAATGTAGACGCCACCGTTGATTCCATCTCGGGAATTCCTCCGCTGCCGTCTGGATAAGGAGAGGTGCCTTAGTGCACGCACCTCTCACCCTCTCTCTCGTTTGCTGCCCCCAACAACTTTCCACTGGGGTTGGAACCCAATCTCCAGTTGAGGTACTAGGCACCCGATGTTCACCACGGGGAGGTGAGAGTAGGAGTTGATAGGCAGAGGTTGGTTTTGATATTTGAATGCGTTTGTGTTAATTATTCTTCTAATTGTAATAGGTAGTGAGTTCCATGATTGAGTGGCATGGACAAAAAATGTACGTTCAAAATGCAGGCAGGCAAATCTTGGCTGGATCAGTACAACAGTTCTTAGCGAATTTGAAAAAGTAATCAGGTTGACGAGACTGTATAATACTGTGCAGCTGAATGAGAGTTCTAAATTTTATAATGTTATCAAAAGTCAGACCCATTATTTGTTTAGAATAACATGAAATATGGTCGTAATATCTTATATTGAAGATGTATCTGGCAAAGTTGTTGTATACAACATTAAGTTTTCGCCTAGTATTTGAGTCAACGCTACACCACACTTCACATCAATACAGCAAAATAGGTAATAGGAGAGATCTTATAAGCAACATCTTACTACTGACAGGAATAAACCTTTGGGATGTCCTCAGTAGACGCAAATCACTATATAACTTGCCAATTGTAGTAGCTGCATGGTGATTCCATGTTAAAGTCTCGTTAAAAATAATACCAAGATTCCTAGCAGACGTTACAAATTCAATAACTGAGCCACCCAGCAGAACCGGTGCGGAAAGCTTGACTTATCAAGGGCAAAGTTTTAGATTTTCTTGGATTGAGGGTGAGGTTATGCTTGAGAGCCCACTGTTGAATAACAACTAGATCCTCATTAACATAGTTAATAGCATTTCTTATGCTATCTACAGGAGTGTCCAAGTATAATTGGACGTCATCGGCAAACATATGAACTTTACAAGATTTAACCAGTTGAGATTGAGATGAGCTTCATTAACGTAAAGTGAAAATAATAGAGGTCCAAGAAGAGAACCATGAGGGACCCCTGCTGGGTCTGTCAGAAATTAAGATGTCTGATTTCCTACAGCAACGCATTGTTGTCGATTAGATAAGTATGAGTGCAGAAGTTTCACCGCAAAACGAGAGAATTTGAAATCATAGATACTTAAGTTTTTGGCACAGGACAAAGTGATCGACTGTGTCAAACGCTTTTGAAAAATCTAGCAATGTTAAGAATGTAGCACGATTCAATTCCATCGCTCTGCGTATATCATCAACAACAAGTAAAAGCGCCGTTTTACAGCTTCAAACCCGGATTGGTTTGTATCTAGCAGGCTATTGTATGTTAGGTGTCCTTACATCTGTTTTAAAGTAGTTTTTCAAACACTTTAGATAGGAATGGCAGGATAGCAATAGGCCTATATTCTGGGTTAGCACAGTTTAAAGTCTTAGGGATAGGAAGTATCTTAGTATATTTCCATATTCTTGGATACTCGGAACTAGTTAATATAGAATTAAATAAATTAGTTTGTTGCGAATTTTTCCACCGACCGACCGACCGATTGTATATAATAATTTATATAATTTAATCACTATTGGATTTCCGAATCCAATATTGATTACAACCGTACACGAATTAAATTCTTTACTTTTAAATTATTTTAAATTAAACAAAATCAAAATTGCACACCGCCGATGTGCCGCGAAAGTTATTATGACAAAAGAAACGTCAGTCGATATGACAAACAGATGAAAGAATTCACCACAGGTAGCAATAAAAGTATTGCCAGCACGGTAGCTCAGCTTAAGGGGGGGGGTTTCGATTAGTGAATATTTTATTAATCGAGGTGATTAATAAAATTGAGATAAAATTGATATCAAAATGATATCGAAATACGACGAGGTGAATTTCTCCAAGTCGTATTGTTTGAAGTGGGCGCCAGGAAACTTAATGGAAGTTTACCAAAACCAAAAGCTGAAAATTAGTCTTCAAACAAAGAATGAAATAAAAGAAAGGTTTTGCTTTCCTGATGGGAAATTAAATTTATCTTTTATTGCCTGGAAAACCTTGGCCAAAGCCGGGATCAAAAACCAGGATCTTTTATAAAAAAGGAAAAGATACAAATTGAATTATGGAGATTGACAGAAAGTCAATTCTCGAAAAATGTACTGCAAACAAAACGAAAGATTATTAATTGTTAAACAAAATTGGAAAACAAAAAGAAAAACCAAGAAAAATCACTTCAAGAAAATTTTCGAATCAAAACCAAACGGTTAAACACTTCGACTCGAAGGTCAAAAGGACGAATTCGAGACAAAAGAAGGACACAAAGAAAAGCAAAATTCTTAGGAAACAAAGAAAACACTATACTTAGCTTTTCAACTTCCAGAACAGCTATCGTAGTCCTTTCTCAATCCAATACTTCTCCACAGCAGAACAATATCTTCAACTCAAAAAAATTTTTTTAATAAAACTCTCGTACCAAAAATTACGTTTTTTTTCAAAAAAATTTCTTCACACAATTCTTCCTTTGTCTTCTAGTCGCTTTGGGCACAATCAAAAAAGTGGCCATCATCATGGCGAGCTTAACCCTTCCGGCTACCTGCCCTTAGGCAATCCTCTCGGATCTTTTGCGTGGTGATCGATCTGTCTCGGTCCCGCAACTTCCTCCATCCATAAGATTGGGGTGTGCGACCGAGAAGCCAGGTATCTTTCATCGCACGCGATCTCTTTAAAAAGGTGATGCGATCACCCAGTAGCTCAATGAGTGAGTTCAGCTCTTCACTTTCCAACCCATTCCAGCCAAGTCTTTCTGGAAAAATCATGTGGAATTCCTCGCATTACCGAGTATCCACACGCGCTTGTTTTTGGTTGAGAAAAGACTACTTATGTGGTGTTGCAGGAAGTCGGTAGCCAAGCCTATAATTAAAATAAAAGTTATTAAGATATTCTTAGAGTAATTTTCCTATCGTTAATATGTACTTTATGGTGGGCCCTCGGCCATACTACGTTAAAGTTGGTGTGACTTTTCTACACACATTGTTGGGCATGGGTATCGTCTTCATGCCTTGACGATATTGTTTATCCAATATGTGGGCCAACCGTCGCACAGTTCGTTGGTGTGGAATCCTTTCGCACACTTTGGTAGGACCTGTTAAATTTGCTTTGCCAAAATGCTAGAAGAGCAGGTCACTGGCTGATGGTCCAGGTTTCTACTAAACTCTTCCAGAATTTTGCGGCCGCAGTAAGAATTGTTAAGGGTGGTTAGCAAAAAGGGAGATGAAACTTGTTGTGGTAAAATTTACCGCAACAAATCATCTATTTTAGAATATGAGGAAGTAAAATTTTCAAGAACTTCGGATTGATCCCATCTATGCCTACCGCGCCTGATTTAATGGATAGCATTGCCTCGACGATATCTTCGTCTGTGAAACGAGTAAAGTTAAAACTTTGTTCAGGTTCGTCAATTTCATTACTCGAAACATCATATGCAGAGCCATGAAAATCAATTGAACTACGTGTTTTGGGAACAGATAAAGACACAAACTGGGCATTGAGTTGGTTGCAGTCTATGTTAGAATTAGATTCTGAAATTCGTTTACCATTGCCCAATTTACGCAAGTTTTTCCAAAGGTTTTTCCCAGATTGGTTATATGGGTTCAATAATTTTTTTATAGTAGCGTCTCTTAGCCGTTTTAATGCGAGAAACTACTAAATTTCGGAAATAACGAAAGATATCATGAAAAATTGCTAGTTTATAACGCTTCCAACGAACAAACGCATTGTTTCGTTTCTCAATCAAATCCATTATAAAAGCATTTAACCATGGCAAAGAATTACTTTAAACAACCTTATATTTCATGGGTACGTGACGATCATAAAGGTTGTTTAGATTTTCTTGCAAAAACTCTGCCTGTTGGTGCACAGATTGCATTTGATAAATATATTCATATTGTGTACTTTGTACATCATAACTTAAACTATGGTAATTTATGGTCTGAAAGTCTCTATAACTTATGACTGCGTCTGTCGCGTCCAATTGCATATCATAGGTTAAGAATATCATATCATGACATGAGAAACCCGGGGCAGTTAGTTGGTTATAGAAAAGAGTTTTCTTGATATCACCAACAAAGAATACGTCGAGGAGAGTAGGGGTATGATTTTTAGCGAAGTGAGTTGCCGACGTAACATTAACAGGTAGAAGATTTAAACTTTAAAGATAATCAGTCATAGTAGCTGACGAACGAGTATCTAACAAATTGCAATTTAAATCTCCGCACAAAACTATATTAGGAGCATAGAAAGAAAATCTTTCTAATGTATTAATTACTGTATCGAATTCAGTGTTTTTTTTAGGTCTATAAATCACCCCTAGTATAATACTCTCTACTCCACAATTAACTTTAAGAAGCAAATAATCATTAGCAGTGTTTTCACCTGATCGGCAAATTTCTTGATACCCCCACCTACTCGACCGATTCTGTCACTACGGAAGAGTTTGTAGCCCTCAATATCATACACCTAACTAAGGGCGGATCCAGACTTTTCATAAGGGGGGGGGGGTTACACACTTAGATGAGTTTTTACTCACCGCTTAAAAATGTTCTTTAATTTTTTGTAAGGGAGGCTAACAAAATTGAAATAACATAATGTGAACAAGTATATTAACCTAACCTTTACACATTTCAATTGCTAAAATGACAACTTTAGTTATCAAATTATTTTAGAACACTGTTGTCCAGCAAAGTATGGTTTAACTATTTAATTTGTATGACTCCCTACATATGAAAGCATTCCTAGATTCCAAAAGTTTTATAAATGTGTCATATTTTAGAGCTAAAACACAATGGTTTAGAGTGTTTTTGCTGCATTTCACGCAGAAATGTTAGAAATTGTTTTGAAACGTAGCTTTTTTCCAAAAATAAAATATACTTTTCTTGTACCCATTTCTATTTATGCTAAGAACGCTAAAGAATTCAAAAATCCAGAAAATGAGAGAGGATCTGATATGAAGAAATGTCGGGCTTTTTTGACGATGTTTTATCGAACTCAATTTTCGGGAGTTTATTATTTCTATCGCTATCAGTCTGCTTACTCGTATTTTGACCTTAAAGGAGTCAACAAAAACAAAAAAAATTGTAGAGAGAAAAATGCTTGGTTTTTGAATTTGAGGATATATGTACATTGTACATATAGGTGCATTTAAGTACATAATTTCTCTAAAAAATTAAATTAAAATAAATTAAGGTAAACAACTAAGTTGGGAAGAAGCGTTTGTGTGCACTCACAAATTAAACGTTTCAAAATCTCTTTTCACTTCAAATCTCAAGGGATTCAAAGCTTTTATATCAATAAATATGAAACGTTTATTATGTTTTTCAATTAGCCATTAGTTTAACAAAAGCGTCACTTTTGCTGTTTTTGTGACATTTATATTATTGAAATTCGTGTTTAAATATTAGTTCTAGAGCATCCAAAGCAAATTCACTTCAAAAATAGATTTATTTAATTTTTTAAGATCTTTTGTATTCAACAGAAAACAAATTTTGAAATGAATAAAATACACGACTGGGTCCTTAGAACTTGCTAATTTCTTCCAAAAAGTCTGTTTAAAAATATTTCCTATATTTTAAGATTTAAAAATGTACCTGCAAAATAAGTTTTTCTCAAAAATTTAAATGCCATTTTATTCTTCAAAAAATCTAGATTAACTTATTTTTTTTTTTTTTTCGAAAATCATTTTAAATTTTAAATTTTGTCTTAGAAATATTATTGGTAAGCACTTAATAAAGAACTTATAAATATATGTAAATTTTACATTTAAATTTCGTCAAAAAATGTTGATCCCTTTCTGAGATATCGAGTTTTGTAAACAAAATTAATATTTTTTAAAAATCAAAAAAAAAATACAATTTTGATCATAAAAAATCATCATCAATTTGATCATTTGATCATCAAAAAGAGCTTGCACAGAAAGAGAAGATTATTGAAATTGGTCCATTAGTTCTTGAGAAAACTTAAAAACAAAATAAAGGTTTTTGAGGGGTACCCTTCTGGAGCAATACCAAAATATGTCTTTCTTGTAGAAAGAAGCCAAATTAAGAACACAAAATTTAGAGAAATTTTCAGAAAAATCACATGTTTTAACCAAAAAATTTGTATGGGGACTGCTGTTATTTTTCGTGTTAATAAAATGAAAAAAAACGCCTTACGCTAATCGGCTGAAAACCTTAATTTCAATCAACACAATTGTTTGGACTGTAGGAGCCAGGAAAGACAGACAGATGGACGGAATCAGGGTTTCCACTTTTTTCGACTTCTTTACCTTCGTAATGTCATATTTGATTACAAGCTCTAGTTTGAAATTGTTTACTAATGCAAAACTTACCATATAGTTCCTATATGTCGCAAGTAAATATCACTTCAATATGTATAGTTTTTATTGTAGCCAAAATTTCAATATTGCATAATTTACAGAGATTGACATACGCTATCTTACTACTGCCATATGATGAGTTTTTTTAATAAGTAGTTTTTTACAAATACAAATATAATTGAAGGAAAAGCTAGGATTAAAAACCTTCATGTTCACTATTTATGTGTTTCAAAAAAAATTTAATAATAAAATTGAAGGCTAGTTTAAGGAATTTAAAGGCAACTTAATATAAAATTGGTGATCTCTTATTCAGGGTTTCTTCTTAAGAACCTGAATATTTGCTCTTTTTCTTAGAAACAATTTTCATGAAAATAATTTAAAGCATTACTAAAGTTTTTTTCAAATTCTAAATTGAGTGAAAACAAAAATTTTAGTTGTTTTTGACAGCAAACTTCTTTTTGGTGAATGTCGTTAAATTACTAATAAATCTATAGATGAAATTTTTACTTATACAACTTAGCTGTATAAGCTTTATGGCTCATATGACCCCCCCCCCCCATGGATCGTCAGTTGGTCAAAAGTTGATGAATTTGTGCTGCGTTTTTGAAAACGGCTGAATTTCCAATTTATATTATGTTATTGGTCCAGTCCTCAGTTAAAAGTAGTACTTTTAGTAACAAAGTTTAAGGAAGTAAAATACAAATGTTGTTTTCATATACAAAAAATAAAAAAGAGGCTGGGATGCGACCCACACTGAAAACTTCCCATCCCGTCTGTCGATTTGTCTTGCTTCAAAGTTTGTAGGTTTTCGTGTTGGGTTAAAAAAGTTGTCAGTTGAATTATTCTTAAAAATTTTAAAATTACCAACAATATTTTTTCATATAAAGAAATAGTTTAGTTTGAAAATCTAGTTTTGTTAAATAGATTTTTAGTGAAAAACAAATTTTTACCAATTTTAGTAGCATTTCTTAAATTTGTACTAATTAGATGAATTAAATTAATTTGAGAGATATCAAGAACCGAACATCAATTTTTACCAAATTTGCGTACTATTTCTTGTAGATTTTATTTTTTTATGAAAAAATGGACAGTTGGATTTTTATAAAAAAAAACACTGAATATCGAAAAAAATATTTTCTGTGAAATAAAAAAAGTTTGAAGACAATATTTTTAATTTTTGAAAAGCTATTTGAGTCGAAAGTAAATTTTTACCAAGTTTTAGTATTGTTTTTTTTTGTTAGGTTTTTATTTTTTGTAAAAAAACTGTCAATTAGATTTTTATCAAAATTTTACTGAATGTTCAAAACAATTTTTTTTAAAAGATAAAAGCCAATATCTCAAAGTTTTGAAAAGATATTTGCGTCGAAAATCAATTGTTACCAACTTTTGTTAAATTTTCTTTTAAGTTCTTACTTTTTGTAAAAAAAACTGTCAATTCGATTTTTCTCAAAATTTTACTGCATGTTGACAACATTATTTTTCAAAAGAAGTTAAAACACAATATCTCAAATTTTTAAAAAGATATTTGAGTCGAAAATCAATTTTTACCAATTTTTACCAACTTTTATTAATTTTTTTGTTTAGGTTTTTATTTTTTGTAAAAAAAATGTCAATTCGATTTTTCTCAAAATTTTACTGAATGTTGACAACAATATTTTTTGAAAGATAAAAGTAGTTTTAAGCCAATATCTCAAGGTTTTGAAAAGATATTTGAGTCGAAATTCAATTTTTACCAACTTTGAGTAATGTTTTTTTTAGGTTTTTATAAAAAAACTATCAATTCGATTTTTCTCAAAATTTTACCAGATGTCAAAAACATTAGTTTTCGTTGCACAAAATTGTTTTGGAGATAAAATCATTTTGTATTCGTAAAATTTTCGAGGTGACAATTTTTTTTTCAGTTTTTTTGATTTATAAAAAAAACTGTTAACTGGATTTTCAAAAAATATACTTGTTTGGTATCACGTTACAATATATTATATAAAATTTAATTCAAGTCTCTAGCATTTTTGGTTCGTAAGATATTAAGGGTTAACCAAAATGTTCACCTTTTTTTTAAACTGCTATGGTAAAAAAACCACCCACGCAATTTTCTTGAGAGCCCTTTCTGCATCTTTCTGCCTTATTATCTGTATAACAAAATTTATTTGAAGTCGATACCTCTTCTGGTTCTTGAGCTATGGACAACGAAAAAAACGTCGCAAACGTACGGACGTACGGACGTACGTACACACGCACGCACAGACATCTTTCTAAAAATCTTTTATTTCGTTTCTAGGGACCTTGAAACGTCGAGAAATGTCAAAATTTTCAATTTGACAAATCGGACCCATTACAATAACTTCCTATGGGAAGTTAATAATTCAAAACATAATATGGGTCATATCCATTAACGCAATACGATTAGTTTTGAATTGGAGGGAATTCCTACGAAAAAGCAAACAAATTATCTCCCAGGGGGGGGTTAGGAATACCAAAAATAACAGCATCAGTCAGATATTCTTTCTTCTCCAGTGTATCACATCGCTTCTTTAACACAGCCAATTCCTCCTTCGCAAGTTTGTTTTGATTCTTCTTAATACACTCGGTCCTCTGTGTCAAGTTTGATATCGCCAGGTTGACATTGTTGACGTGTTTATTTAATTGATCTTCAAGCTCGTTGACTTTACTAAACAGTTCATTGCGAATTTTGTGAATTCTTCCATGAATTAACGGGAGTAATTTGTTGACTAAGATGTGAGAGACAGCAATAGAATCAATGCCGTTTTTATTTTGGCTACCGTCGCGGTCATCTGAATTGTAATGAGAGAGACTCATTTGTGCGTCAGAAGTGCTAGTTTTCGGCGAATTCGGAATAAGTGGTTGAGGTGCAGACGTTTCGGACTTTTTCTTCGACTTTTGCTTCTTATCAACATGTGTTTTGTTTGATGCTGTAAGTTGCTGTTGCTCGCGATCTAAGTATGACATCATGCAATGTATGTATGTAGGTATGTATAAAAAATGGCGGGAATAAAATGTTCAAGTGATTAAATTTATTATAATAGTTATTTATTTGTTGAAGCTCTTTATGTTTTAAGACCTTAACACTGAATTTAATTGCCAAAAACAAGAACTTAAATTATTTCCGCACAATATAGTATTGATAAATTAGATTATGCACGCGTTTAAAGACTTTTGCCGGAGGAGATATAAAAAGTGCGTCTATTCACTCGCGAACATAATTTTTTTTATTTCAAATTATGCAGTACGTAGTCTTTTATATTTTGTGCATCTTCAAAAAATTATTAATCTCAAATGTTAAAAACTCAGAAGTTATATGAATATGGCAATGTCAAAAAGTTCAATTAGCAATAATACCATTAACTTAGTTACTTACTAAAATGGTTTTAAATTTTAACAAAATCGTTAAAAAATGTTGAGGAAATTATTTTTGCAACTAATGTTATTCAATCTTTTTGATATTTCAAATATACAGTTTTAACAAGATCGCAACACTAACCAGCTTTATTCCGCGTTAAGTGATGACTATTGATTAGTCTTAAAAAATACTCAAGAGATATTATGTATGTATGTATGTGGGCTCAATGTTTTTCAAAATTGGTGGAATCGTATAGAAAATGCATTGAATGCGTTGGAGAATATTTTTTAAAGCAATGCAATGAAACTATTTAAAATGACATAATAAAGGGTGCCCCAAAATTAACGCAAGATTTGAATTAAATAGAAAACGCCGTTTTTAGTCTTTTGATAGTTATATTTTTATTGACTCGTAAAGTACATAGGATAGGGTTATGGAATAACACATCGGACAAATGGCCTCCACGGCTTTCCATGCACATGCGCACTCCATTTTCCATGACATTCTGCATAAATGTGGCTGAATTTCGTTGATGCAGCGTTGAATCTCCTCTTTTAATGCACGGGTGGTTGTGGGCTTGTTGACATAGACTTGTGATTTCAAATAACCCCATAAAAAGAAGTCTAATGGTGTTAAATCACACGATCTAGGAGGCCAATTTTGATCACCGAAACGAGAGAGTACACGACCTGGAAATGTCTCATGCAGTAATTGAATTGTTTCACGGGCTGTATGACATGTGGCACCGTCTTGTTGAAACCACATATTGGACACATCAATATCATCCAATTTTGGCAGAAAGAACTGTGTAATCATGTCGCGATATCGAGCACCAGTAACAGTCACTGCTTGACCAGCATCATTTTCAAAAAAATATGGCCCAATTATGCCTCCAGCCCAAAATCCACACCATACAGTCACGCGTTGTGGATGCATTTGTTTTTCGACAATCACATGTGGGTTCTCCGAACCCCAAATGCGGCAATTTTGGCGATTGACAAAGCCATCAAGATGAAAATGTGCTTCGAAAAATCAGGGTCCATTTGTTGATGTTCAATAATCCATTCAACGAACTCTCTTCTCTGTCCATGGTCATTAGGCTTCAATTGTTGTGTTAATTGAATTTTGTAAGCATGAAGACACAGATCTTTGGTGAGTATACGCTGTAGAGAGGTTCTTGAAATTTGCAATTCTTGTCCACGACGTCGAATTGAGGTTCCTGGATTGTCAGCAACACTCTCACGCACTGCTTCGACATTCACATTTGAACGGCTTGTTTTTGGACGACCAGTGTGTTTGGCGTCTCCAACGGATCCAGTCTCCATGAATTTTTCAATTAATCTCTTCACAGTTGACAAGGTTAAAACACTATTCCGACCATATTTTGTATGAAATTTTCGAACTGCAGCCGCCAAGCTTTCACTATTTTTGAAATATTCTTTAATAATGAAGACACGTTGTTCTCTCGTGTAACGCTCCATTTTTAATAACCCTATACTGTTAGCTGTCAAATTGCTTTTTTTTCAGGGTTGCCAACACTTCACTGCACAAATGGCGGCAAATTCAAATCTTGCGTTAATTTTGGGACACCCTTTACATATTATCAAGCGGTCATTCTAAGGCTGAAAACATATATGTACATACATAAAAACCCCAACCCTCCTGTATTCAATTTCTTAGGCATATGTACATTTTGAAAAAACAGCCTGCACCCACTGACTCCTGAGACCTGGGTGATTTGAATTTTTTAGAAAAATTTTTAAGTTCAATTTTTGAGAAATTTTGGCTGATTTACATTTATGCACATCACATACTCGTATTCTAAAGAAATTTTATATACATACATATGTTTATTATTCAAGGAACATACCGACAAATGAAAACATTCATTGAATTCTGTATATTGAATTTTGTATTTAAATTTTATTGTTTCTATTCTTATAACTGTTTTATAGCTTTGGGATGGGTAGCTAGGGAATTTAACTAGATAAAGGTAAGTATACGTTTTTGACGAACTTATGTGATATATTTATGGAAAATTTATTCATTTAAGTACATGCAAGTTTTATGTACATATGTCAAAATTCAAACAGTTTCTGATTTTAACTGATTTTTCAATGAAAATTTCAAATTTTATGAACGATTAAGTGTGTGTAGGTAAATGTTTCTATGCGTTTTTGTAACGATAAAACAACCGAAGCTTTACATATTATTTAACTAAAAAATGACTTCAAATGTATTAAATTGCAAACAAGATAGTCGTGAATTTGAATATATCCACATTTCGTATATTAATGTTACTTATTCTGGAATGAGTCTTATCTTATATTTTTTTCTAATATATAGAAGTTTTTGTTTTGATATTTAAAAAAATCAGTAATTCTTAAGAGAAATGAATGAAATATATTTCTTTTTTAAAACAAGTGTATGTATTTCGTTTGCCAGAAAATATGTTATTAGACATATAAATGCTAAGTCTAAGGTTGTGGCAGCACCGAATTGGCGACGATTATTCGATGAATTCTAACTTTAAAGTATTAAATTGGCTCTTGAGCTCGGTATACCGATCATTTCAACGTAACAGTTGCACTAGCCTAAATATTAAATAAGTAAGTTAAGATCACACAGCTATTTGCTGTAATGAGCCCAACAGTGTTTTAGTTTTTTTTTAACTGTGGCTGAAAAATAATCACCATCACAGTCGAACTCATCACAAGGCGTAACTCATCACACCTGACAACTCGGCAAGTAAACAAACAGTGAACAATTATATTGGCCCATTAGAACTACAGCGCACAGTGTTCCACATATGGCAAATACCAATGAAATGTCCCAAAATAGAAAATGAGTACACACAGCGCCATCTACTATCTAGTAGCGGGAAAAAGGACCTATTGAAGTGCTTATAATAGTACAGTAATTTCCAAAAAAAAAAAAAAGTTGTCGGTTTGTAAAAAGTGAACGAACGGATAAATAATTTCAGAAAAGTGGTAAAGTTTTTAGTTTTAGTTACGAAATAATTAGAGGAGGTAAGTTTATGTTTCTATTTGTTGTAAAAATTGTTTTCTCGTAGAAAAATTCATATAGGTACAGGGTGTCCCATAAGTAATGGTCCAAACTGTATATGATGAATGGTCAAGTCATGACCTAACAGAATTTGGTAACTTGTCTATACCGCATCCCAACAGTTTTCGAGTAACGGTTGTTTTAATGAAATTTTTAAAAACACCTACTTTTAGTCAATTTTTCAATCACCCTGCCCACAAATGATTTTTGTTTTTACTACATGTTAATATTTTATAAATTTCACACGTTAGAGTCGCTATTAGCCGGCCCCCTAAGGATTTTTCCTCATAAAATATAGCACAGTAACAACAAATATTAAGATTTTCGAATAATTCTTGAAATTAATTACTGTTTATTAATTTCTTAATCGGTAAAATAAAAAAATAGAAAATTAATCTTACCATACAATTATTTATTTAGATTTTTGTAAAAAAAGTCATTTTTTCCTGTGGCCGGCCCCTTGTTTCCTATTTCCGGCCAGCTGATGTCCTATAGTCGGCCACCCAAGAAATAAAAGGCTTAGATTTCTTAATTGTTTTTCTTTAAGTGTTTTATTTTTGAAAAGTTGCTGAGCTTAACTTAAAAAACTATTTATATAAATAAAAATAAATTAAAAAAATACAAAGAAAAAATAAATTATTTTTTTCCATTTTTAAGCCTTAAAAAATAAAAAAATAAAAAAAAATCCTTATTTAATTCATTTATATAAAGTAAAATAATAATAGATAAATACTTTTTTTATACACCTTAAAGATTGTATTTATAACAATTAAAACAAATTCATTAAAGTCTTTTTAATCACATTCAAAATAAAAGTACAAAGAAAAATACATTTTTTTCCCATTATTAAGCCTTAAAAAATAAAAAAACAAAAAAATTCTTAATTTAATTCATTTATAACAAGTAAAATAATATAAGATAAATATAGGTACTTTTTTATACACTTTAAAGATTGTATTTATAAAAATTAATTAGAAATTCATTAAAGTCTTTTTAATCACATTCAAAATAAAAATACAAAGACAAAATAAATTATTTTATCCATTATTAAACCTTAAAAAAAAACAAAACAAATACTTAATTTAATTCATTTATATAACAAGTAAAATAATATAAGATAAATAGGAACTTTTTTATATACTTTAAAGATTGTATTTATAACAATAGAAATTCATTTAAGTCTTTTTAATCACAATTTGGGTAATAAAGTATCACATTTTGTGCATACAAATTCTTCAACCTCAGCATCTAAAAACGACATGGTTGACAAATTTGTACATTTAAGATGGAACCAGTTTTCACATCTATCGCATCCAATATTCTTCAGCCCTTCTTCCTCAACGTCCGTGAGGACATCTTCATTGCAAGATGGACATTTCGGAACAACTTTTTTTCGTTTTGCTGATTTGTTCTTGTCCTCTTTTTTTTCTGTCTTTCAAGCTTCCTTTTTTGAGCTTCAGCTGCTTTAATTTGTTTTTTTTCCTCCTTATTTTTTTGAAAGTTTTTCCATACCTGAGATAATATCGGCATGGGTGGTTTAGGACTGTCAAAAAACCGTCTTACTGAATCTCTAATTGGCTTAGGATATTTGAGATATTTTTCAAAAACCGATGGACTGTCACCTGCCTGAATGCTAACTCCACTGGGTTGAGGTACTCTTACCAATGAGCCATCACTGGTAATTTCATAAATTCCTTCAATCGATTGGGTACCTTGAGGAACGTCGACAATGTTTTGCCTAGCCTGACGAATTACTTCCAGCACAACTTTGTGGTCGATATTTTTGGTGCGAAGATCATCTTTTAGGTGAATAATAACTTTTTCGGCTTCTCTAAAACTTGCACTCGAAATATCTTTATCACAATTGAAGTTGACCACAAAGTCCTCGTTCAGACAATTCCCAATATTATCATCTACATCCAAATCCAAATAACCACCAGTTTCATTATCAGGACTGCGAATAGACAAACCACCAAAATCAGCACCATGATCATCCCGAGATTTCGCATCGCCTGCAGAACTTTCAGGACCATCTCGAAATCTGACACCAGAATCGCAAACATTTGAACCGCTGCGAACATCACCCCCAATATCGGAAACACTATTGGTAACATTTAAAGCTTCTAGGGTATTTTTATACACTTGGAGTAGTCTACGGCATTTGAATCGAATGGAAATAGTCCACATTTTTTGAAGGCGTTTTTTATGATGGTCGTCCTATCCTTGTAATTTAAAAGCTCATCTAAGACATCACAAAAATGCTCTTTGTTCATGATGCTGCCGTGGTTACCCGAACGTTTGCGCCATTCATTCAAAATATTTTTGTAGTCAGACTTTAAACTCTTAAAGGCACCTACATCCGCCGGCTGAAGGATATGGGTAGTGTTTGGAGGAAGAGCATACAATATAATGTTTTTGTTGCTGCAGAAGTCACTCAGTTCAATTGACATGTGGGAAGCGTGTCCATCCACAAAAAATAAAACTGGACCTTTTATATCATTTTTGGATATCCAAACATCAAGACCTTCTTTAACATACTGCAGGAAAGTTTCTCCTCGCATCCATCCACTGTCTGTTTTTCCAAATACCCAGTCAGGTTTTTTGCTTTGAATTGCTTTTAGCCAGCTCGGCGACCTTTTGTATGGCAAAACAACCATAGGAGGAAGTGTTCTCCCATCTGCAGAAAAGGTCATCAGCACAGTTAAGTTTTCTTTTTCGTTTCCTGCCTTAACTTCGTACAGATTCTTTATTCCTCTTGGGGCAATCACATTCCCAGTTTTTGGTGCCATACTAAAACCCGTTTCGTCGGCATTAAAGATTCTAGAAGAATCCTCCAGCACGTCTAGGGAATTTTCTTCTGTAAGAAATTCTTTAAGCTCTCTAAACCATTTTTTTATCCCTTCCTCCGTTATTTGTGCCCTGCTTTTCGAAACAGTTTCAGCTGTTCGCAAGCTTAACTCTGGGTGACGGCGCATAAAACCGTAGTACCATTTCTTTCCAGGTTTTCCGTCTTCGAAAGGGGTTTTGCGGCCGTCTTCCAGGATAATAGCTTGGACTGTTTTCAATAAGCTTTCGGAGTTTTGTGGAAAACCACATTTGGCAAGATTAATAAGCCAGTTTTTGAGCTTATTTTCCTCTTCTGCAGACAGCACAGGAGAGGGACCAAATTTGCCAATATTATCTGAAGTCCTTTTATGAATCCGGTCTTGAAGAGTCGCCCTAGGAATATTGAATCTTCTAGCGGCTTCTCTAATTGGTAATTTGTTTTCGCGGATTTCAAATAACGCTTGGGTCAAATCTGTTTCCTTGTATGAAATGACACGCTTTTGCTTATCTTTGTTGTTTTTATTTGTCCGAGTCATACTTAAGTTGCTAAAGACAAGAAAAAGTGGGAACCTTATAACTAAACATTATTTTAAACCTATGATAAAACAAGTGGCCGGAGTTAGGACACGCGTGTCCTATAGCCGGCCACCACGATTTCATTTTGAAAAGAGGGGGCCGAACACTGGAAAACTTTTAATTTTAACTATTTTTTTTGTTGCAAGATGAAGAGAGTAGGTTTATTCATCATTTTGCGTACTCAGTTTAAAAAAAAAATTAAAATCGAGTTGCCTATCTCCGGCCGGGGCCGGCCGACAATAGACAACCACGTGTTTATTTGTGTCCTATCTCCGGCCCCCTTAAAATCAACAATGAACACAAAAGTTTTTCACATTTAAACTCTAATTTTAATGAAAAATAATGTATTTTATTAGAAGAATAATATTTTAAAACACTTACCCACAAAATTTGCACTGAAAACACTAATTTCAAACACTACTTCACTAAGGATTTACACAGTAGTTTCACAACAAAACCTTCCTCGAATACGACCCGACGCAAATGTGTGAATTTTTCGTGAGCGACTGAGCACACGCAACAGGATTGTTGTTGACAGATTAAGAGAACAATTTCAAACGAAAAACTCAGAGAAAGCTATGCGAATTCACTAGTTACATCGACTTTTCTTATAGGTGGCCGGCCACTGGGGGAGGCCGCAATTAGGCGACTCTACCTATGATGCGGACCAGTCTACCACAATGAAATCGAAAATATTTTAGTAAATAAGAAAATACAAATATTAAGCTGTAACGTATTAGGTTTAAAAAAACGAATTAAACTTTGTAATTTTTTTAATTATGTTAAGAAATTTGATATATTTGCTCTTTTTGAAACTCATCTTTTAGAAAATAATGAAAATAGATTTAAGAACATATTTTTAAATTATGTGCTTGTCTGGGTACCTGCAGTAAAAACATCACTATTTGGCAGCGGAAGTGGAGGAACTTTATTTGGATACCCTGTGAAAATCTTGATGGTGTTTGTGTTAATTTTAACAAAAGGTGTGCATTTCATACTTTGGATAAAAAACATGCAATCATGACGTGTCGTCTTAATACCTACATATCTATTTAAACTGCAACTATTGGCAACGTGACTATGACAGATTATGTGACTCACTTCAATTTTTAGATACGAATAATTATAATGCTTGTTGGTGATTTTAATGGTCGAATAGGGTGCTCACAAAATAATTTTGTGACTGGCTATGCTTATATGAACAAAATCGTAAATCTAAGGACTCAGTTTGGGACAGTAAAGGCTCAAAAATAATATAACTTGCTGATGCGTATGACTGCCGTGTTTTGAATGGGAGCTGTGCAGGAGATTTAGAGGGAGAGCTTACATTTATTCGAGGATCATCTTGTTCGGTTATTGATTATTGCTTTATAGCTGGAAAATGGAATCATCTGTTGGAAGATTTTAAAGTTGGAGCGGAGATTTTTTCTGATCATATGCCATTGCAAGTCACATTTTCTGTTACTGCAAGTGTAAACCAGGAGAACATAAGGAGATTACGACTTTTACCGAAACTTGTTTGGAAAGAAGGAATTCGCGAAAGCTCTCAGCACAACCTAAATGCAAATCTTGAAAATCTGAAAATGCTTAATAACCCAGTTGATACTGAAACCTTAACGGAAATCATAAAGAAAGCTATCCCGCCTAGTAAATTACCAAGTGGTAACATTTTATTTAAACAAAAATGGTTTGATGCAGAATGCGTAAAAGCCAGAAATAAATCTTTTAAAATCTTAAAACTTTTGAGATCAAATAAATATAATTTCAATATTTTCAAAGTACTCTATAACGAAGCCAACAAGGATTTTAAACGAATTTGTTATGATAAAAAGGCAGCATGTGAACAACAAAATATAACTGTGATAAACAATACGAGATCTTCAGCTGGGTTTTGGAAAGCGGTAAAATATATAAATGGACGCACTAATACTATTTCGCTGTCGTTAAATGCTCCTCTGCTGAGAACCCACTAAAAACAGCCTTCTTAATGCCCCATTATTGTCCCCTTTATTTGAATATGCGGCCCCTATGTTTCTAGATGAAAATTTGGATGCACTTTTTACTCTTCAAGATGTTCAGGAAGCCATAAACAACTCAAAGCTAAGGACAACCCCGGGAAATGACCGAATCCCATTTGAATTTTATAAAAATTCAACAAACGAGTTTATGAAATTACTAACCGTGGAGTTCAACCGATCCTTCGAAACAGCTGAAGTTCCCGAAAGTTTTAAAAAATCCATTATTTTTCCGATTCACAAAAAAGGTGATTACAAAGATCCAGCAAACTACAGGGGAATTTCGTTTTTAAACACTTCAGCCAAATTGTTTGCTGCGTTATTATACAAAAGACTTAGTCAATGGGTGCAAGAAAAGAAAATTCTAACAGAATTTCAAGCACTATTTTATAAACTCTTTATAATGGAAGTATCAACCAAATTTATTCGCATTTTGAGAGCATTGTACGAAAATAATGTGGCTTTTGTGTGGGATGGAGATCTTACATCTGAAGAATTTGAAACTTCAATGGGCGTTAAACAGGGGTGTATACTAAGTGCCCTACTCTTCATATTGTATCTTAATGATGTAACGGATTCTGTTAAAGGTGGTATAAACTTCAACGGGGTAACAATTCCAGCTTTAATGTATGCGGACGACATCGTATTTCTGTCTGATTCTGTGGATGGGCTTCAGCGAATGATTAACAAACTCAACATATATTGTAAAACTTGGAATTTAACAGTCAACCTGGAGAAATCCATAATTATGGTGTTCAGAGACGGTGGCGGTCGATATGCTTGCTTGGAAAAGTGGAAGTTCAATGGAGAAGATGTGGAGATAGTACGCAAATACAAATATCTTGGTATGATGATATCGGCGAACTTAAATGTAAATTTACATCTCGTAAATATACTATCAGATGCTAAACGAGCAATTTCATCAATTTGGGGACGCTGCATTAGTAACAATTACGTGTCGCACAGTGCAAAACAAACAGTATTTCGTTCAACCGCAGCTTCAGTCCTTCTTTACGGAGCACAGGTTTGGGGATACAGAACATATGAATCTGTCGACAAAATTTTTCGCTATTTTTTAAAGAGCATGTTCCGTTTACCGAAAAACACTCCAAATTATATGTTGTATATTGAAACTGGTACTCCCCCTATGTTTTTGTATACCCTAGAATTGCATTTTAATTATGTTATCAAAGTTTTAGAGATGGAAGAAACTAGAATACCAAACATAGTAATGAGAAATATTATTCGAACGGGTGGAAGTATTTGCAATGTGTGGATAGAAATTGCATCAGAGTGTGGAGTAGAGTTAGATATCCAGGCAAAAGAACAACCTTCCTATTTAAGAGAGAAATTCAACTTGTTGTTAGATAAATTCGGTAGAATCTAATATGATTGATACACTGAAGATGCTGGAGCTTCACTGTATAGGAATTACTATAGAAATTAAACCATTATCTTAGTGAAAACACATACTTTCTTGATTGCTAATCTGTTGAAAAAATCAGTAATGTCTTCAAAATAAGAGGTGAAATAATAAGTTTAAATTTTATACCCCACCGAACGCATCTACCAATTATTTGCGAACTTTGCAACATGAATACCAGGGAGGACGTTTTCCATTTTCTTGCAGTTTGTCCAATTGTAAAAGAACTTCGTGTTATGGTATTTCGTAAAAAAAACCCTTGAAGAAGGAAAGACAATAAGCATCTTAAACGGCGAAAAAAGATGGGATGTTTTATACAACTATACAGTAGCTGCACTTTGATACAGATAAAGAATTTTAGAGGGAGATTTTTAATTTTACTTATTATTTTTTAAATTCTTTTTTTTTTAATTTTTTAATTTTTGTTTGTAAATTAACTTACGATATTTATTTATTGTCATCCTGGTGGACGGTTTTGAGCCACACCAAATAGACTAAGATAACTAAAGCATTGTAAATTTATTATTTGAAATAAAAAGTCATTACAACTAACTAATTTTGAATAAACATTCAATATGTTTGCATTCAAAAAATTTCAATTTTCGGCACTATTTTCCAAAATGTTAATAGTTAAAATCATATTCTTTTCAAACTTAATTTCTAACATCGAACTTAAAAACAGTTTTATTAAAAAAAATCATATTACACAATACTGGTTATCGTTTTTAAAAACTTGCTTGATTTTTTAGTTTTTAAAAAAATATAAAACATTACAAAGCTAGCTTTGTTTCAAAAGTTATAAGCATTTTAATTTAATAAGTCACGATTTAAAAAACAAATATAAAAAGAAAAAAATGTGTTTCTGTTAGAATTTTTTATTATACATCACTAGTGATAGATTTACGCCTAGGCCCGTGAGGCCCAGGCCTAGGGCGGCATAATTTGAAGGGCGGCAAAATTTATAAAATGCTTAACACTTGAACAAACAAAAGAGAATAGTGGGAATAGAAAAACCTCACCTCATCTCTTTGTTTTTGATTTTATTTTTTTAATTAAATATGAGTGGCTATCAAAAAAAATTAAGCGGTTCTCAATATCGTAAAATAAAAGAAAAAGAATCTACGAAGTTAGATAATTTACTCAAAAAAATTCTAAAAATATCTAGTTTTATGACAAGCTCACTGAACTGAATCTTCTAACAATGACCAACAAGCATTGTGTTCACCGGTTGTAAGTATCTAGTTTTAAATGGCAATAATTTTCTTATTGTCATTGATTTTGTCTTTTCAGCTGGAATAGCTGGAATCAAAAGAGACTTCAGAACAAGATAGCGAAAAAGTACACTCTTCCCTATCACAAGGTATACTGAAGAAATCCAGTCAACAGCTGATGATAATGCAGACTTTAAAAATGCTAGAAATTTGTATAGTGATAAAACGAGGTATTGTTCCAAAAGTTTATTTTAACGTACTTTAAAAAATGGAGAAACTAAAGACTCTGTACTTTGTATTCCATGCTTATTATTTGGTAGAAGTTGTGAAATGCATCCTTTTACTGGCGAAGTATTCCGTGACTGGAAAAACTCAAAAGCACGCATCGAAGCTCATGAAATTTCTGACTGTCACAAAACTAACGTTAGTCATTTTAAAGCTCAAGCAGTAATTCACGGGCGTGTTGATTAAAATCTAATAAAACAACTCAATGAGGAAATGTATTGGACAGAAATTAAATACCAAGTAATTGCAAATATTAAATTACTAGCAATAAGAGGCCTGCCATTTCGAGGAAATTCAGAACGAATAGGAGATCCTCATAATGGTAATTTTTTAGGAACAGTAGAGATCCTTGCTGAGTTTGATCCATTTTTATATGAACATTTAAAATTGTAAAATAATGTTGATTTAAAATAAAGTACTACAACAAATTTCTAGTGAAGTCCAATCTGCTAAGTATTTTAGCGCATGTCGATCAACTTACTATAATTATAAGATATATATGTACGTGATAACGACGAAATTGCCATAAAGCTAAAGATATTGAGGATGCATTGTTAAAATCTCTAGAAAATAATGGTTTTTGTCGTGGTCAATCGTATGACATTGCGAGCAATATATCAGGTATATGTTCAGGCTTTCAGACAAAAACAATAAAATCTTTAACAGACAATAAATCCTTTAACAGATTATGTTCCTTGTTGCTCCCATTCTTTAAATTTGGTAGGGTCATGTGCAGTTGAATTGGTAACAGAAGTTGTTGACTTCTTTCTACTTTAGAAGAAGTATACAATTTCTTTACTATATCTACTCATCGTTGGGAAATCTTGGTGCAGCGTATAAATTTAAGAATTAAGAGTCTTTCTCATACTCGTTGGTCTGCTCAACATGATAGATGTTACGCATTAGAAAAAAGGAGGTCTGCAATAATTGATGCACTGGAATTTATTGCCGAAAGCAGAGATGACCGTCTATGCGATCTGAAACTACGGCACTGCAGCGAAAATTACAACATTTGGAAACAGCAATCCTAGTCATTATTGCCTGGAATGTAATTTTAGGTCGTTTTAATGCTGCTTGTAAGAAGCTTCAAGAGTCTCAAGCTGTTTTATCATCCGTTGTGCAGATCTATATAGTTCTCTGGATTTATTTCTTCAAGACATGAGAGACAGACAATTTTCTGAATATGTATAAAGAAAAAGCTAAAGCACTGTCTGTAGTTCAGGATTATTATCGTTATGATAGTCATCGCAAAAAAATAGAAAAATTCAGCCAGATAATTCACGGGTAAATAGTCTTCAAGATGTTTATTCGAATGTGGACATTGCTCTCCAAATTTGTTGGCAGTATTCCGGCTACAAATTCTTCAGGAGAAAGATCTTTTTCCACTTTACAAAGAGTAAAAACATATCTACGTGCAAGCATGGGCCAAGATAGACTTAATGCTCTTGCATTACTATCTATTGAAGCACAACTAGTCCAAGGTATTAATTATGACGATATAATCGACGTTTTTGCGCGGACGAAAGCCAGGAGAAAAAATGTTTGAATTCATTAATATAAAAAAATTATTTATTATTTGTCTATCTAAGGATTATAACTTATTTGTCTTTCATGTTAATTAACTATATTTATAAATTATTCTTTAATAAAACAAAGTTATTTTGAAAAACAAAAATATTGGATCAAAAAAAATATTGGATCAAAATTTATGAAAGAAAATTTATCAATAAGGGTGGCGCATTAAATGGGGCCTAGGGCGGCAGTAAACCTAAATCCGTCACTGTACATCACTAGAGACATCTTGTTTCAAATTCATTGAATTAGGCTCATCATGTGAGTACCCCCAAACTAATTTTTTGTTTAGTTTAGTACAAGCAGCAATGGCGATCTTTTTTCTTATCAAGCAGCACTTCTTAAGGACTACTACTAACTCTATTACTTGTACTAACGCTTTTATTACTTTAACCAGAAATAATATGGCTGTTTGTATTATCGCCGTTTTTAAACCAATTAAGTTGTTAAGCTATAATAGTGTGGTACTTTATTTATTTTATAAAGAAGAAATAATTTAAGAAAATAACTAAAAATGTCTTACACGTCACGAAGGAGTGTATGTAAAAGATTCGGATTTCTATTTGGTATTTACAAAAGTAATACTTACTAAGCGGAGACATTTAACCAAGAGCCCTATAAGTGGGCTCACCCAAAAATTTATTAATATCAGTTTTGCAATGAAAACTATTGTAGTACCCGTGGTCTGGGTTCAAACCTTTAGAGCCCGTTCACACGATTCGGTATTTTCGCCGTATCGGATATTTTCTCGATTCGGTGTCTTTCGGTTGGAGTGTTCAGACGGTACGGTAATTTAACCGTACACCGTACTGAAGCCTACATCGTACTCGGTGTAAAACACAAAAACGACTATATACTATACAGACGAAAAATGACGCACTTTCGGTCAAAATACCGAATCGTCTGAACGCACTGTATATAAATACCTTGCAACTATAAAACGAATCGGTTTTTTTGCCGTACGACCGAAAACGATTTGCAGAGACAAAACCGAATGACAAAATCGACCTAATCAGTGATTTTACCGTATACGGTTAAATGCCGTATCGTCTGAATATACTCATTTAAATTATATCGCCACTGGCTTATACGGTAAAATCGCCGATACGGCAAAACCGCCGATTCGGGATCGTGTGAACGGGCTCTTACCTAGGTTATCTATTTTTTTTTTCACGGGTATTGCCTTTTGCGGGGAACTGACAAATCCTCAAAGAGTACCTAATTCTAGACATGAAAAGTGATTTTTCAAACTAGTTGTTCGAATTCGGCTTAAAACGGAAGGTTGTGAAACTATTTGTTTCATTTTGAAAACAGGGATTTGAATTTTGTAAGAGGCCAGAATTTTGGAATAGCATGATCATAAATGGTAGGAAGGTGTTTAATTTTGTTCGGAAGTTAAAAAAAGGTATATCTTTCGATTCAAACGTCTGGCATGTCCTGAGCTTCTTATTTCCTCATCCGCAGTTTCAATTTTCTGCCTAAGATCAGTTACACTGCGTATGGGCTGGGCAACAACTTTCTCTTTAAGGCAACCCCAATAAAAATGACCTAGGGGGTCATGTTATTGTTCCACCACGACCGATCCATCGCTCGGAGAAAGTTCTGTTCAAAAAACTTCTGATATTTTTCTTCTATAATGGGCTGGACATCCATTTTGCTGAAACCACATGGTCTGAAGCAGGGCGAGAGGAATATCATCTAACAATACACAGATTCTGTTTTCCAAAAATTCTAAATAATTTTCACTATTTATTGTGTCGGGCAATTTAAAGGGTCCTATGATTTGTCCATTTAAAATTTTACACCACAAATTAATTTTAAATTTGTATTGAGATCTTCCTTCTCGTATTAAATGTGGATTTTCTTTCTGCCAATTGTGAATATTGTGCATATTCAAATATCCATCTTGTTTAAAGGATGATTCATCACTCCATAAAATTTTGTCAACGAAATCAGGATCTTCTCGGCTTTTATCGATCATAATTTGGCAGAACGCAACTCGTTTAGGGTAATGCCTTGATAATAAGGCCTGGACACGCTGCAGGTGAAAAGGGTGCAGGTTGTTCTGCTTCAGACAGGGCCGGATTTAGGGGAGGGCAACCGGGGCGGAAGTCCGGGGCCTCCACAAACAGGGGGCCCCCACAATAGAGACTTCGGAAAATTTTTGTTTTAAATTCCAACTAGTAAACACTAGTTAACCCTTTCGGTACGCGAGTGGTACAGAACAAAGAATATTTATATGTAAACGTACCACTCGCGTCCCGAAAGGATTAACAATTTTTCCTTTGATATGCATTTTTTTGCACTTACCTTTACCTACAGCCTACATTACTTTGAACATACATACATGATTATTTAATTATATTAATCTTAAATAACAGAAGTACCCCAATCGCTTAATGGCTGAGTGGGGTGGTACTTGCCCGAAACCTCGTACATAGGTTGGGTATTCTATTCCGTGTCTCAACAATTTTCTTTTCTTATATACCTATATGTATATGTACATATAAATTAATTGCTGTATATGAAGAATCGGTGTTCTTCAATTCTTGGAAAAATCAATTATTATTGACTAATTGGTAATTTGCAGTCAGGTATGCAGTTTTATAAGCAAATAATTATTATTGTGACACAATTAAATGCAATTAATCACGAACTTTACTGCATGCAAGAAATTGAAAAAAATCATAGTCGGTCAATAGTAATTTTTTTGTATATAATTATTGAAGAATATCGATTTCGATTGTCATACAAAATCCACCTCAAGCTTGAAAAATAAAATTTCAGAGCTACATTCCCAAACCTCGAAATTGCATTGAGAATGTATTTGGTTTTGATGGTAACAAATTGCACTGGAGAGCGTTCATTTTCAAAAATGAAAATTATAAAAATAGGCTTCGAACCACGATGGGACAAAACCGTCTATCGAAGCTTACTCTCCTGAGCATTGAAAGCGATTTACTCCGAGAACTGGATTTCAACCAACCAACCAAATCACCAACGATTTTTCGGTGAAAAAAGCTCGAAAGGTTCCGTTCGTTAACCCTAAACTTTAATTTCAGATAATTCTTTTTTCCGTTTATATTAATACTAGCTTTTACCCGCGACTTCGTCCGCATTAGATAGTTTTTTTGGATAGTAGTATGAAAAAACCTGAGCTATACTTTTTTGTACGTATGTTTGAATTATGCCGAGATGGGATGAGGCCATACTAAGTGTGATTGTCATAGGTTAGGTTAGGTTAGGTTAATACATTTTAAGAAGAAGATAGGTTACTGCAATGCATTTTTATATACGACGTTTTTTTGTTTTTTCTTTCTTAGCCAGAACGTAAAGATTTTGTGGGTTTGAGACTCGTGAGCACGCGTCATATAATTGTCCATGGGAAAAACAGTTTTTCCCAAATTTACACCTGCAACTTTCAGCGTTTGCCCCTGAACTTTATTTATTGTTATTGCAAATGCTGATTTCAGATGAAACTGCAATCTTTTAAACTGAAACGGCAAATCGGTTGTAATTATGGGAATGCGGGGAAATAAAACATTTGTTCCTTTTGCTATTCCAGTCATGATTATAGCTTTTATAATATTTCCTAGGTGAGTAATCTGTAGCCGTGTACCATTAAATAACTTTGGTGCGTCAAGATTTCTCATTAACAGGACTGGAACACCAACCTTCAATATCAACTTATGAGAAGGCACCCCTGATAATTTCAAAGAATTAAATAACTCTATGGGGTATGATGTTATTTGCTCCGTGTCCATAACGTTGTCTACTGAGAGGTACTCGACGATATCTCCCTTCCACGTCCGACATAATTTGTTCATAAGGGAAACGAAATCTTGATGCTCATCATCTAAAGACGTCGTGATTGACCCTGCTCTTCAGTCTCAGAAGCTCTATGAGCCCTATGGCTCTCAGCATCTAAAGCCAAACAGGTTTGTTGGGTCTGTTCTTCGGACTCTTGGCTTCTAGCTATTTTTACAGCTCCAGATCTGCTAGAACTACGCGGTAGATTAGATTTACTTTTTCTAGGCATATTAGCGTAATATCAAGGTAAACGTAAACCAAACCAAGATAAGTTAGAAACGTAAACGAAACGGATATTATTTAAAAGCTTTTATTTAAATTAAGTAAGACTAAAAGGAACCAAAATAAATAGAAATTAAGTAGGTATTGCATACCGTTTATTATTTTAAAACTAAAATATAAACACGTACCTATTAAAAATTAATTAATAATTAAGTTAGAATTACACAAATGAACTAAAGAAACTGACTTAAAACTACCTACATAGCTACTTCTCGTAAATTAAATGATCAAAGACAAACCGAGTAAATCATTAAGTATAAAAGAAAGAAAGTTTACACGACAAATAAAATATTTGCAGGATTTCTCTGTAATTTGCATACGTCCGATAATGGCGTGCGCTTTCACATGTGTGCCCGTTCGGGTAGACCCCCTCAGTGATGTCCTCCCCCGCGCCGCCACCTGTCTCGTCTACCGCGTAAGCGATCAGATTCCCCGGAATGCGTTGTTTTCCCGAGGTCAAAAGTAACTCATGTCCTTTCTTAAGTCTCAAACTATATCCTTACCAAATTTTATTTAAATCTGTTCAGTATTTTAGGCGTAAAAGCGATCGACCCACCTGAATTTTCAAATGGGAATGAGTCATTTTCCCTAGTAAAAAGTTGCCTATGTCCTTTCTCGGGTATCAAAATATCAAATTTTATGCAAATTGGTTCAGTAGTTTAGGCGTGATTGAGTAACAGACAGACAGACAGAGTTACTTTCGCATTTATAATATTAGTTAAGATTAAGATGTATGTGTTTGTTCAATACTAAAGGAATCTACTTGGTTTCACAATAAATTATTTATTGAAAAACTCGAGTAAATAAAATGGTTTACTTTATGTATTTTGAAAATAATTTTGGGTGAGGGGGCCTCCGCTCCTTTATTGCCCGAGGCCTCTGGACCTCTAAATCCGGCCCTGGCTTCAGAATCCTCTGAACAGTAGATTTGGGTATCCCAGTTGTTCTCTCAATGGCTCTAGTAGAAGTACTTGGATTATTTTCAATTTCCCTCAACACAACTTCGTCATTGAGATGGTGTTGGGGCCTTCCAATCCTTCCACTGCCAGGGAGTATACCCGATGGTCAGGACTTGAAGCATTTGGATATCTTTCTGAATACTTCAGCAGCAAGGAAGTATGCAGAAAGATATCCAAATGCTTCAAGTCCTGACTCTTGCATTTCCGCCACATTCGCCATAAATAAAATGCATCATAGCATATTCACGTGACGTGTAAGACATTTTTAGTTATTTTCTTAAATTATTTCTTCTTTATGAAATAAATAAAGTACCGCACTATTACAGCTTAACCGCTTCATTGGTTTAAAAAGAGCGATAATACAAACAGCCATATTATTTCTGGTTAAAGTAATAAAAGTGTTAGTACAAGTAATAGACTTAGCAGTAGTCGTTAAGAAGCGCTGGCGCTGCTTGATAAGGAAAAAGATCGCCATTGCTGCTTGTACTAAACTAAAAAAAAATTAGTTTGGGGGTTTTTAAAAACGATAACCAGTATTGTGTAATATGATTTTTTTAATGAAACTGTTTTAAAGTTCGATGTAAAAAATTAAGTTTGATAAGAATATGATTTCAACTATTAATATTTTGGAAAATAGTGCCGAAAATTGAAATTTTTTGAATGCAAAAATATTGAATGTTTATTCAAAATTGTAAAATATTGACATGTAGGTTGTAAACACAAAAATCATTTGTGGACAGGGTGATTGAAAAACTGACTAAAAGTAGGTGTTTTTGAAAATTTCATTAAAACAACCGTTACTCGAAAACTGTTGGGATGCGGTATAGACAAGTTACCAAATTCTGGTAAGTCATGACTTGACCATTCATCATATACAGTTTGGACCATTACGTATAGGACACCCTGTATAGTAGGTACATAAATTCACCATATATTTGTATGTGAAAGATATGGCACGCTGTGCAATAAGTGTATCAAATTATACGAATTATTTGCAGATAAATCTAAGGAAACGTGTATATTCTACAGATATTCAACACTTACTTGAGGTGCCGTCTGGTAGTAAAGCTGAATTGGAACTGTCTATAATGGGGATAGCGATGACGACATGTTCAAAATTCAGGATCTGGTGATGGGAGAGTTTGAAGTGCCTTCTGGAATATACTACAAAAAGATATAAATAACAACTTCAGCATACCCAGCTTTTCGTCACAGCCGAGTACTTCTGGTATCGTAAACTCTCGAACCAGCCGGACACCATCACGAGCTCACCCACTAGTCACTACCCAATCCATCTTCAGTTCCACCAGCTCAACCGACCGTGAATGTGAGACGAATGAAACGGAGATACATATAGAGAGAGACGGAGTTTCAACCGCCCATTACAACATTTACAGGAGACGACATGCTGGATGATCCGTATATTGGTTTTGAGACACCCTTACAATATTTTTAACTTTCCATAGGAAGTTATTGTCGATTTGTCGAATTGAAAATTTTGACATTTCTCGACGTTTCAAGGACCCTAGAGTCAAAATAAAAGATTTTTAGAAAGATGCCTGTGCGTGCGTGTGTACGTACGTTCGTACGTCCGTACGTCCATTATACGTCTGTACGTTCGCGACGTTTTTTTCGTCGTCCATAGCTCAAGAACCAGAAGAGATATGGACATCAAATAAATTTTGTTATACAGATAATAAGGCAGAAAGGTGCAGAAAAGGCTCTCAAGCAAATTACGTGGGTGGTTTTTTTTTACCAAAGCAGTTTAAAAAAAGGTAATTTTGGTTAAACCTAAATATCTTGTAACGTGATACAAAACAATTATATTTTTGGAAAAAAATCCAATTTATAAATCAAAAAAACTTAAAAAAAAAATGGTCACCTGGAAAATTTTACGACTAAAATATGATTTCATCTCCAAAACAATTTTGTGCAACGAAGAATAATGTTTTTGACATCTGATAAAATTTTGAGAAAAATCTAATTGACAGTTTTTTTTATAAAAAATAAAAACCTAAAAAAATGTATAAAAGTTGGTAAAAATTGAATTTCGACTCAGATATCTTTTCAAAACTTTGAGATATTGGCTTTAAACTACTTTTATCTTTTAAAAAATATTATTGTCAACATTCAGTAAAGTTTTGAAAAAAAAACGAATTGTTTTTGTACAAAAAATTAATAACCGAAACAAAATTTAGCAAAAGTTGGTAAAAATTGATTTTCGACTTAAATATCTTTTCGAAAATTTAAGATTATGGCTGCCAACTAATTTTATCTTTTAAAAAATATTTTTGTCAATATTCAGTAAAATTAATAAAAGTTGGTACCAATTTATTTTCGACTCAAATATTCGTATCTTTTCAAGATTTTAAGATATTGGCTTTTAATTAATTTTTTGTTATAAGCAATATTGTTTTCAATATTCGGTAAAATTTTGAGAAAAATTGAATTGACGTTTTTTTACAAAAAATAAAAACCTAAAAAAATAACAATACTAAAACTTAGTAAAAATTTACTTTCGACTCAAATATCTTTTCAAAAATTAAAAATATTGGCTTCAAACTTATTTTATCTCACAGAAAATATTTTTTTCGACGTTCAGTAGATTTTTTTATTAAAATCCAACAGTCAGTTTGTTCATAAAAAAATAAAATCTACAAAAAATAGTACGCAAAATTGGTAAAAATTGATGTTCGGTTTTCGATATCTCGTGAACAATAGAAGATATTGACTTCAAATTAATTTCAATCAAACAATTTGTATTTGTATACATAAGAAATAAAAACTTTTATGAAATGCTACTCAAATTGGTAAAAATAGTTTTTCGACTAAAAATCTCGTTTACAAAAATAGATTTTGAAATCAAACTATTTCATCAAATGCAAAATATTGTTGGTAATTTTTAAATCTTTTAAAATAAGTCAACTGACAACTTTTTAATAAAACACGAAAACCTTTTAAGCAAGACAAATGGACAGACGGGATGGAAAGTTATTAGTGTGGGTCGCATCCTAGCCTCTTTTTTGAAAATCATTTTGTAATACCGATGTAATTTAGTAATTCAACAATGAAACACATTTATAACATTCATTAATCAATCTGGCAATCTGGCCGACTACATAGAGTCCTGGCGTGCTTTTAATTGTTTATGATGTTAAGAACGAAAATGTATATATTTAAATTTTAATAATTAAATCTTAAGATCATATAAATTATGATGAGTTGTCCACTGTGATGAGCTATCCCGTGTGATGATCTAGGTTGTCTTGAGGTGGTGATCAGTTGCGTTGAGCCCCCATTTTTGTACGGCATGTTGTGATCCATTTTTAGTGTTGGCAAAGTTTTCACATGTCAAAAGTGAAAAGTTAACAGCTTCAAAAGTGACAGATGCCCAAATAAAGGTAAATTAAAAATTAAACTCTTTTTGGAAAAGAAAGAAATATAAGAAAAATACCATTCGTTTGATACAAAAACTATTTATGGCCCATGTTGTTTTTTCAAGGGAAAACAGAAATGGTTATTTGGCAACAGCTAGTTCTATGCTTAAATACCTCAAATTTCCCATGAACGATAATTAAAATATAGAACTCATATAACATGTTCTAGGTACATCATCTATTATTTGACAGCTACCAAACTTATGTCTGTATGCTTTTAGCCGAAAATTAGTTATTCTCTTTTGTGAGTAATAGTTAATAATAGGTATTTTTAGTTTTTTTTTATTTACAATTTCCTCAGGAGTAATTTAAATCGTGTTTATATAAAACCAAGGAAGCAATAGATGATAGCTCGATGACAGATTCAAGGTTCAGAACAAATGTCAACAGTGTTCAGAAACTTTTAGTACTGCCAAATGGCTCTGACCAGTAGCGCAGGGATGGCATGGAGGAACGAGATTCGAGTAATATAAAATAATTACGATTTTTAGCATACAATGTTGGCGGACTTAATAACAAAATATTTTACCCGGAATTTTTTAAATATTTGTTAGAATTTGATTTGGTTTTTTTATTCGAAACTCATTTATTAGAAGGTAGTGATAAAAACTTTGACAAATATTTCCCATCATATTCCTGTGTTTGGATACCAGCCAAAAAAACAGCAATGAGAGGAAGGGCAAGCGGAGGTACACTTATGGCAATAAAAAACAACATTCTGTCGAAGTTTGAAGTAAAAAGAGAGGAAAACATTGGTTGCATAGTAATGAGACATATGAACAAAACTCTGTATATAATACTAATTTACATAAATTGCAACAACTGGAAACATGAATATGAAGTATTTTACGATTTTTTATGCTCGCTTAAATCGCATGATATAATGATAGTTGGGGACTTAAACGCAAGTACTGGAGACCTGGGAGCAGGAAAAACATTTGGATGTCAAAATCGAAAAAGCAAAGATGTAAAAATAAATAATGAAGGAAAACAAGGTTGACAAAAAAAAGGTGAACTCACGTTTGTTTCAAAGATGGGAACCTCAGTAATTGATTATGGTCTGATTGGAGGAGAGTGGTGCTCTTTTTTAAAAGATTCTGCTGTTGGGGATATAACATATTCGGATCACTTTCCAATATTCCTGAATATTGCAAATAATTATAAAAATTCCCAGCTCGAATGTGCTACTCATATTCTAACGGATAATTTCATGCTTAGATGGAAAGCATCGGCAACTTTCAACTACCAAAATGCTATGGATAACATGCTTACTCAATGTGAAACCAGGATTTCTTTAAAGTTTGTTCCAATCTGCGAGCTTGAACGAATTATTAGGGAAGCAGCGAGATGTATGAAAAATACGAACAAGTTAACTAAAAAATGAGTGGTATGACTTTTCATGTGAGCAATTAAGGAAAAGATCATTACTTCTACTTAATCTCCTGAGAATGTATGAAATTCCAATTGTAAGGTTAGATTACGTGGAGATTAACAAACTTTACAAAAATACATGTAAAGAAAAGAAAAAGAAGCATGAAGAAAATTTAGCGTTATCCTTAAGTCGAAGTAAAGAATCAGCCGAGTTTTGGGCTATAACAAGGAAACTTAATGGAAATTCTAAAGTAACAGTTTCAGCAGCAGTGTCATTGCAGACGTTAAGCTATAATTTTGCTTCACTTTTAAATTCTTCAACACAAATATCTTGGAGTTATGCATGACCATCAACTTGGATTGAGAAACTCGATAAGAATATAACTGAAAGTGAAGTGAGTTGTGTTCTACAAAGTCTTAAAGATGGCAAGGCCGCTGGATCCAATGGTATACCAGCAGAGTTCTTTAAAAATAGCACAATTTTGTTTAAGATTAAAATGACAGAAGCGCTTAACATTATGCTCAAATTTGGAACGTTCCCCGATCACTTCTTTGAAGCCCTAATAATGCCAATCCACAAGATAAGTGATGTAGAAGATCCCACAAATTATAGAGGTATATCGTTTTTGAATGCAGCTTTAAAAATATTCACAATCGTTCTTTACGAAAGACTGAACAGTTGGGTGCAAGAAGAAAACAAGCTTAGCGAATTTCAAAGTGGTTTTCGTAAAGGATATTCCACAGTGGATAATATCTTTGTGCTTCGTTCACTTGCGCAGTGGAAACTAGATCAGAATAAAAAATTGTACGCCTTTTTTGTCGATTTCAAAACAGCTTTTGATTTTATCAATAGAAACGCTTTAATATACAAGCTATTTAACACAGGAGTGTCAACTAATTTTGTCAACATTATTGAAAAAAATGTACCAAAACACCATAGCATATATTTATAATGGAAAAGAAAAATCAGAGAGGATTGAAGTGAAACAAGGAGTGAGACAAGGCTGTAATCTAAGCCCCTTGTTATTTGCACTTTTTCTAGATGATTTGGTTGAGTATCTCAATTGTGGAGTGGAGTTTGCTGGATCAAAGTGATCATGTATGCTGATGAAGTTGTCATTCTTGCGGAGTCACCGAATGCTCTACAGTTGATGATCAATAAACTGGAAAAATATTGCCAAGTGTGGAATATAGAAGTTAATCCGGAAAAATCAAAAGTCCTGGTTTTTAAGAATGGATCTAGCAGAAAGGCGAGAGACGAGCAATGGAAATATGGCGAAAAAACTCTAGACGTAGTTAAGTCTTATAGTTATTTAGGAACGGAGTTCACTTTCAATTTAAAATAAGTAAAACATCTCAAAAGCAAACTAAATAAGGCCAAATCGGCAATATGTGTAAATTGGAAAAGAATTTATAATAACAAGCTAATAGCGACTGACTTAAAATATAGAGTATTTAATGCTACTGCGCAAGCTATCCTGTTTTATGGTGCGCAGGTATGGGGAGTACAGAAGTATGAGCTAGTTGAAAGCCTATTACGTGTTTTCTTAAGGAAAATATTCTTTCTGCCGATAAATACTCCAAAATATATGTATTATTTGGAAACTGGTCTTCCGTCACTGTTTATTTCAACCCTCAAACTGAATGTTGACTACATTGTGAGAGTAGTAAATATGAAGGAGCATAGGCTACCGAGAAAGATAATGGAGTATGCAATTCAAACAAAAAAAACTGGTAATAAAAGATTGGAACTTGTAAGCTGCGGACGGTGGCCTGACCCTGAATATGGAGTATGATGTGGTTCAATTGAAGAAGATGCTTTACCAAGTAATATCCGTCACTGATGAGAATGAAAGGTATGGGCATATTGAAAAAGCTCATTCATCAACGGAAAGACAATATTATTCAAAGTGCGTACTTAATTTAAACGGCAGAAACTATTTCACAAGCGAATATAACAATTGCATCATTGGATCCATATTTAAGATAAGAAGAGAACTGATCATACTAGGTAAACTTTAGGCCACATCGTAACGAGGTTATCGATCTTTGCACCCTCTGTAATCAGCATGAGAGAGAGAATGTATTACACTTCGTAGGCGCTTGTCCAATGCTGACGGAGATAAAGCGTGTTCACTTTGAAAAAAGCTTTCTGCAAGTTGAGGAGGTTATGAACTATCTGAATGGTGAAAACTGGATGTGCCTTTACGAATTCTACAAAGAAACGATAAAATACAGAGCCCGAATCATCGATGAACATTTTTGATTCAAACCAATAACAGGCATAAGAATCCGTTTACCGAATAAATTTTTGTTTCGATTTGACTAATCTAAAAGTCCTTTTAAAATGTTTCTAACTATATTGAAAATCCTCTCAAATTTTGTTCTAATTTCGATTAAATTCATTGGAATTCAATAAAATTACGTAAAATATTTTGATTTAACTAATCTAAAAGTCCTAAAAATTTGTTTTGACTAAACTAAAAGTTCCTAAAATTTAAAAACAAAAATTAAATAAAATATCTATTTTGATTTAACTAATCTAAAAGTCCTTATTCCATTACAATTTGTTTCTTTTTAAATGAAAATAAAAAAAAAATTAAAAATAATAATAATAATAATAATAATAATAATAATAATAATAATAATAATAATAATAATAATAATAATAATAATAATAATAATAATTATGTTTTTAATATGTAAGTTACAAAATGTAAATAATAATGCCCCTCAGGCAGAATGCAGTCCATGTCATGTCTTAAACATTTATTTAGAAGTTATAACTATGTAAATCTCAAAATTGTAAACACAGAATAAAGAATATCTATCTATCTATTTTTAGTGTATTTCCTCAGAAAAAACTCACTGAAACCTAAGACTCATATATTCGAAACTTAAATACAACATCGTTTTAACACTTCGATTTCGTTTTAATAAACCATAAGCAAATAGGCTCCTATTATTGATAGGCCTTTATAGGTATCTTTTCACCATAGTCGGCTCCCCCTATAGCCAATACATTTCCACTTAAGAATTTCAATTTAAGCAAACATCTCCCAGTTCAACGAAGGCAATCACATATATCAGTGATATATGTACCTTACCTATTCCTTAGCGAACTGGGTCCGTTTGATTCCAAATAAAACATAGCTTGAAGCAATCTTCTGTTTTTCCCTTTTTTTCTGTTATCCTCTGCAAAGACTCATATAGGTACATATTATCCTATTTGAACTCTATCTGTGGATTAAAATCAAGCTGAAAGGATGACTTTTTCTTATTTGCTTATGACACCAGTCCGTATTTTTTCTTTCAATTCGAAAAGAAAAAATTTAGGCGAGAAAATATTTGACAGCAATGGTCGTTGTACAAATTATATACCGTAGGTAAAGGTACAGGGTGGTGCAAAAGACATTTTCATTAGGTATAGAGGGAAACCGTCATTCATTGTGTCGGTGTGTCGTCACGTCGCGTCGTCGGGATTTCGTCGTACGTCGCCGGTCGCTCATGGAAAGAACCCACTTGTATTTTATTTACGCGTATCCTTACAAACCATCGTTCCTTGTCTCCTTGAAGCCAATATAACAATTCCTGATACTGTGCTAAGAAGATGCAGGGATGCGGGCGTAGGTTCTGACAAGCGGATAGGCAATTTATTCGTAGTAATAGTAGCTATGTATCTCATGCAAATTGCTTTGAGGAGCTGCTGGGACAAGGGTAAATGTCAAGTATCGAAAAGAAGATGAGATGAAATTGGTTTATTTTATTGGAAATGAAAAAAAAAAAGAAAAAAGAAAACAGAAACGAAAAGTACTTCGGCACGGGTTGATTTTCATGCGTACCTTTTCTACTATGTTTGTATACAGTGCTGTGCAATTATTCCATATTCATATGAACATATAGTTTTAATTTAATCGTCGGTTTCTATGGCGATAGATTTCTTCCTTTATTAAATCATGGAAATAGCAGTTATATCCATCAAGTCCGTCATCGGAAAAGACGACGGTAAGCCAATCTCGATTCCACCTGATGTGATTTGTTGCAAAATTAAGACCTTGGTTCATATGCGTTCAGAATTCAATGGTGTTTTTTTCTTCAATATTTGGTGTCGTATATGGTCCAGGTTGGGGGTTACTTCCTGACCACGTAAAAATCTTCTAGTTGCGACGCACCAACAAGCCTCGGATACGGACGGATTCACTGTTGACAACCCAAGCAAACGAAATAAGGACAACGAACTTCGGATCTGCACGTGGAATTTTAGGTCCCTTAACAGACCACGTGCAGCCGAACAATTAGCGGAAGCCCTAAACTGCTGCAAGGCAGATATTACCGCCATCCAAGAAGTGCGATGGGATGGACCGGGCAAACGCAAACTAAAAGACTACGATGTATACTACGGGGACTGCTACCCAGAACAAAGACAGCGTCTATTTGAGTGTGGATTTGTTGTTGGAACTAGACTAAGGCAAAAAGTCTTGAGTTTCCACAGTGTGAGCGAGCGCATCACGACAATCCACATCAAAGCTAAATTCGCTAACATAAGCCTAATATGCGCGCATGCCCCAACAGAGGAGAAAGATGAAGACACCAAAGACATATTCTTCGAGCTCTTGCACGAGACTTATGAGCAGTGCCCTGGCTATGACATTAAAATTATCTTAGGAGATTTTAACGCCAAGCTAGGAAGAGAAGACATCTTTGGTGGCACAATCGGGAGATACAGCCTGCACGACACCACCTCCGACAACGGATTCAGGCTGATCGATTTCGCTGCGGGCGAGATGATGAGAGAAATCTCCTGTTCAATCAACTGCCAACCAAATTGACCGCATTGCGATCGACGCACGACACTTCTCCAGTATACAGGATATCCGAACTTTCCGGGGGGCTAACATTGACTCGGACCACAACCTCGTTGAAGCCAAGGTACGGCTACGGATATCCCGGTCCAAGCCAAAACAAGGAAGTACTGTAAGAAGTTTCGACGTTAGACGGCTACAATCGCAAGAGACTGCCATGTCCTTTTCCGATCGAGTCTCTAGTAACCTCTTAAGGAGTCCTATGCTGCCTGCATTAAGCATTGAAAACTACCCTAGTAGCACAGAATTTGATTTATAACAAAAATTTGTTATTTTTGAGTTATATATGAGTAATCTGCAACATGTATGGTTACAAAACTGTTTTGATCTTGTAAATCGAAAAATATTTGTAACATTTTAATTTAACTCGTTTTTAAACTATTATATTTCAGTTAAAGTTGTTAGTACAAAAATACCAGTTGTTGCTTACTTATTATTAAAAAGTTGGTTAGTCGAAGGTTGTTAAAAAGTTCTACCTATATTTCTAAGCTTCTGTTTTAATATTTCCAGGCTTAAACGTTGTTACATCCGAAATAAAACATACTCTGGAAACTGTTTTATAACAATATTATAATATATTATTTTTTGTTGTTACAATGAATTAATATTATGTTTAAAACAAATTGCGGCCTTAAAATATTATTTTCAATAAGTTCAGTCAACGATATTATGAAAACTTTATAATAAATTAATAACATTACGTTTTATTAAAACTCAACTCTTTTTATAAGTGAGGAAATAATTGACATGGTTTGTAGGATCGGGTTTTAACATAAACATTGATGTTTAGTTATTGTTTTACATTTGAATTTGATAATTTGATAATTTCAACTCACGAAAAAATGCTTTTTCACAGTAATATTTTTAAAACATCAATACATCAAACTAATCGAGTGTCAATTATTTTGTTTCTGTTGTACAAGTTACACAAATATTTGTATAATGAAGGTAAAACTAAATCAAGTATGAATGATATAAACGTCATTTGGATGTTTACAATTTTTCCTTTATTAATTTGTAAAATAAGTTTTGGTTTTTTTCAGTGAAAATTTAATTTAATAAAACGCGAAATAATAGAAAATAAAATAAAGCACTAAGTTGAAATGAAAGAGATGACAAGTGTTTTTTTTACACTCTCGTGATACGTAATGTTCCAACAACATTACAATTACGTTATTGTTTTTCGTTATGTTGTAATACTGTTGATGACATGTGTTATAGAAAAGGTCTTTTTTAATAGTCTCATTTACTATAAGAAAACAGTTCTAAAACATTTTAAAAACCAAACATTAAAGCAGGTAATTTTTGTTCTTAGGGTATTGTATTTAGATTTTTGCAATGTTCAAAATATATACATTTTGTAAAATGCCTAATAGAAATATTTAAGATGCCATTACTTAAAATGCGTGTAGTTTAGTAGAGTTGCCGCTGAAAAATTAAAAATCGCATGTGGATTTTTTTGTTGTACCTACTAACTTTGGTATTGAAATATGACATTTGAATGGTTGGTTGAAAGATGAGGAAAAAAGTGTGTTTCGGTGCAAACTATCTATTTTGTGACAATTTGAGCGCTATTGCTGTGAAGAGTGGAAAAATCAACCCATTAATGGTCACAGTTAAACTAAGCGTTGTTTTAGAAAATGTTTTTATTTATTTATCAGGGAGGATAAAAAAATATTTGAATGAAAAAGAAACAATAAGAAAAAATGTTTTTCAGGAATTTGTAGGGGTGTTTTTAAATTGCCACACCCAGTTTCGGATATGGCAAAAGCTTACAATTTTATTTTATAACTGAAAATTGTTCTAAGTAATTCATTATTTATCACATTTATGTAATAAAATGTAATATTAAATTTATTGCATCTAATTATTATTAGGTATAATTAAAAAAAACTGTACACATCATTTCGAATTGTGTTCTGATAAGAAATTTCAACGAAAAATTATGAAAACACCACAGATTATAACAAAAATTTTGTATTGTATATATGTTCGCTGCACTTTTAACTGCTTAAAACTGGGTTAAAAATTGCATGTAGATTTTCTTCATGTGCGATTTTTTGCTGCACCAACTTTTTTAATGAAATGTCACATTTTCCTACAAAAAATTATATTTATATAAAATACCAAAATAACTCTTCGGCAACTCTGTTCGCTTTGAAAGTATGATTATTTTGTTTTTTTCTTTTTTATTTAGTTACAACCATATCGAAACAACAAAAAAAGCTTGCTTAAAAAACAATGCAACAAAAAATAATTACAAGTTATTATATCTATGTTATATTCATATTGCAAACATTTTTAAATTCAGTTCTATAACTGATAAGTTATAAATGAAGCAAGAAAGTTGTTTCTATGTTATCTGTAACATGCACCATTTTGAATGGTATTTTTTTTTTTATTTTAATAATTTAGTTATTTGGGTGAAATATAAAAATTTATTTTCGAAGTTATTCTCTACCCTAATTTACATGGTATGAGCCAAAAACGTCATGTTTTTAGATTTTTTACGCAAATATATTATTTTTTTCATGATTTAACTCTTGTGCAGAAAACAAAAAAAATGCAATTTATCAATTATTCTCCTAATTTTTTGTATTTGGGTGGCGCATGAGTTTTTCCGAGGTAGAATACCCATATTTTATATAAAAATGATATTTGTTTGTGATTTTGATTTCGAAAACAACTAAAAACAGTAAAATTAAGTAGTACAAAAGTAATAGTTTAATTTAAGAATTCTTTCTGCCTTAAAAATTTTATCAAACATCATTATAAATACAAATAATAAAATTACAATAATAAAACTTAATTAAAACATTCAAAATATTTTGGGAAACAAATTTTTGGTATTAAATACAACGCCAACATAAACATGAACTGACAATTAGTTTCTAGAACATAAATTAAATTCTACAATAACTTAAGAATTGTTTCAATAATGTAAATGACACAAACAAAACCAGTATTAAGCTTACAAAAACATTTATATAACTTATGCTTGAGTTTGCATGACATAAGTAGAACATTTTACCTTAGTTATAATTCAGTTTCAATAGTATTGTAAATAACATCATTTAATTAAAAATACAAAGCAAAAACTGAAATAAAACATATAAAAACCTTAATGCAACCGAAATAAAATCAAATTGTTTTAAATCAAGTGGGGAAACGCGGCTAATTCGGTTACAACATTGTCCTACAAACTCTATGTAAAACACATTAGCAATAACTTGGCTGTTATATTGCAGTTATATAAATCAAAATAAAAGCCATTTGTGCTACTAGGGTAGTGGCAACATTGCCTTGCAGCCATCAGAGATGCCGCCTCTGAAGTGCTAGGTTTCACACGTCCACAATAGCGAAACCCCTGGTTTGACGACGAATACCGGCAAGCGCACGCAGCGAAGCAAGAGGCATACAAAACGGCGCTGTACAGAAGGACCAGAGCTGCTCGCGAGCTCTACGAGCAGAAGACGAGAGAGAAACACCGGCTTCTTAGATGGAAAAAAAGATAGCACGAGAAGCGCACGATCGAGGAGATAGAGGAATGTCACAACAGGAATGAGGTTCGTAAATTTTACCAAAAGGTAAAAAAAAACCTCCCAAGGGTACCAGCCACGAACCGAAGCCTTTAAAGACGATCAGGGGAACATCGTAGTAGAACCGCAGAATATGTTGAGAATATGGAAAGACCACTTCTCCAAATTATATAACGGTATTGACGAACCGAATTCCTCTGTAAGGGAGATAGAACCACTCAACCTAGGCGACGCAGATCAACATTTCCGCCTACCCGACCTCGACGAAGTGAAGGTAGCTATATTTAAACTGAAGTAAAACAAAAGCTGCTGGAGCTGACGGCATCGCTGCCGAACTATTTTAAGCAGCAGGCGATGACTTGGTAGGGAGCATGCACCAACTCATCTGCAAAATATGGTCGGAAGAAAGCATGCCAGATGAGTGGAATCTCAGCATAGTTTGCCCGATACATAAAAAAGGAGACCCTTTAAATTGCGCCAACTACAGAGGGATCAGTCTCCTTAACATTGCATATAAGATCCTTTATGCCGTATTATGTGAACGTCTGAAGCCATTCGTCAACAACCTGATAGGTCCTTATCAGTGTGGCTTCCGACCAGGAAAGTCCACTACCGACCAACTATTCACACTACGGAAGATCTTGGAATAAACCCAGGAGCTTCAAATCGATACCCACCATCTCTTTATCGATTTTAAAGCCGCGTATGACAGCATCCATAGAGAAGGGCTCTACAGAGCCATGTCTAGTTTTGGCATCCCTGTCAAACTTATCCGTTTGTGCAGAATGACGATATAGAATGCACACTGCTCCATCAAGGTCGATGCATTTGATGTCAAAAAAGGTTTTAGACAAGGCGATGCACTGTCATGCGACTTCTTCAATATCGTTCTGGAAAGAATTGTGCAAAACTCAACCGTCAACACTAGAGGCACAATCTTCCAAAGGTCCATCCAATTACTCGGATACGCAGATGATATTGACATAATTGGAAGATCAAAGCGTGATGTCAGTGGAGCGTTTTTTTTTTTGAGCATTGCGACGAAAGCGAAGAAGATGGGTTTAGTGGTCAATGGGGGCAAGACCAAGTATATGCTGTCATCAAAAAAGGACATTGAACAACGACGTCTTGGACAAAACGTCACCATGGACAGCTATAACTTCGAGGTAGTTAAGGACTTTGTCTACCTAGGCACCGCTATAAACACAGGCAACGACACCAGCGCTGAAATCAAACGAAGAATAACTCTTGCAAATCGCTGCTTCTTTGGACTTAGAAGGCAATTGAGAAGTAAAGTCCTCTCTCGAGCATCTAAAATCACCATCTATAAGACACTCATCATCCCGGTTCTCATTTATGGCGCTGAGGCCTGGACCCTGTCAAAAAAAGATGAGAACGTCTTAGGATGCTTCGAGAGAAAAATTCTTCGGGTGATTTTTGGTCCCGTACGAATAGATGGAGAATGGAGGAGAAGATATAACGACGAACTGTACGGGCTATGCAGCGACACTGACCTAGTTAGCAGAATAAAAGTCCAACGGCTTAGATGGCTGGGTCATGTAGAGCGAATGGACATCGACGCTCCAGCCCGGAAGGTCTTCGAATCCAATGCCGAGGGACGGCGCAGTAGAGGAAGACCGCGACTCAGGTGGCGCACTCAGGTGGGTGAAGACCTCAACCAACTTGGCGTGCGAGACTGGAGACAGCTAGCTAGGGACCGACCTGGCTGGAGACGCATGTTGGTTGAGGCCCAGGTCCGCCCCGGACTGTAGCGCCACCTTAAGTAAGTAAGTAAGTATATGGTCTGCCTTCTGTATCACCCGAGTAACAGTCGATCTATTAGCATTTACCTCAGCTTCTGCCTTGATTTTACTAATTTAAAGCCTTGAATTTGAAGCAGCTCTCACTACCACCCTCCTATCCTGAAATAATGTGTCTTTCTTGACTCTTACTTTGTGGTTTTTTCCATACCTCTCTGGGTCCTTGAGGTAGTTGTATACAACATTTAAACTTGTTTAAATTTTGCTGGCTATAAAACAGATGGTTTTACCGAGAAGCCGGTAAGCTCGAATTAGGCCTATTTCCTCCTTGGTTAGATCGTTACATCTACCCATACTTCTTGATTCTAACAAATTACTACTCGTACTAAGCTCTCAAACATTCGGCGTACTCTTTTATCTGATTTAAAACACGCTATCAGAGAAATTTAGATCTTGTCCCTATTCATGTGACACAAAAAAACAGGTGCTTTTTATTTATTTATTTATTTATTTATTTATTACATATTATTTAGTCTTGCACAGTAAGATACAATATCTTTTAAGGTAGTACAAGCTTCAGTTTTACAATTGGTTTACATGAAATGAATGAATACTAAATTTTAAATAAGATGATAAGAGAAAAAAAAAAAAAAACATTAATATAAACAAAACTACTTTACTATTTAATTAATGAAAAAGATTTGATTAATGGACTTTATTATAATACCTTATAAACACCTTTAAAGTTACAAAAAAAAAGATTAAAATCATCGCAATGCCTCAAAATACTGTCTAAGTCTTATTCTAAACCGAGTAGTGCAGCCTATCATCCTTATAGTTTGAGGTAGGGAATTCCACAACCGAACCGCGTGAACAAAAAATTGACGGCTCGAAACAAGATAGGAGTAGCGTATTGGTATCAGATCGCTGCTTCCATTAGAGCGTGTAAAAATGATTCTGTTGTAAAGGTACGTCGGTTGTCGTGTTTGCATGACATTGTGGAGCATTATTAAGGTTCTAAACGAGAAAAGGTTATCAAGAGAAAAACCATATATTAATCTTGCATATGAGGAAATGTGAACATATTTCCGTAGTCCAAAAATATATCTTGTCACATTATTATAGACAACATTAAGTTTCCTTTTGTGCTTGGAATCGCAATTACTAAATAGTTCACACCCAAATAATAAAAGCGGAATAAGCAGCGACTTAGCAAGTATCATTCTTGTTTTTATTGGAGTGATTCTTTGGGTGGTCCATAACATACGTAAGCCTCCGTACACTCTACCTATGATAAGTTGTATATGATTTGTCCAAGTGAGTGTCTTATTGAATACTACTCCAAGATTCTTGGCTGAGTCAACAAACTGAATAGGGTTATCATTGAGTAATATTGGAGAAAAGCAAGATGTGTCTGTAGGGTCTTTTGAAATGACTAAGCACTTTGACTTAGTAGGATTTAAACAAAGTCCGTTTGATCGAGACCAGAGCAATATCTTATTAAGATCTTCGTTTATCTCCACAATTACATTTTCAAATAACCCCAGTGGACAACTATATCTAAGCTGTAGATCATCGGCATACATATATATGGATGAGTTAAAGCTTAGAGACGGGAGCTCATTGACATACATGGTAAATAGTAATGGGCCCAAAATAGACCCTTGGGGAACACCTCGTGTTAGCGGAAGAAAACTTGAAGTTTGGTTGTTAGCAACTACTGCTTGGTGTCTAGAACTAATATATGAGAAAATAAGTCTCACTGATGGTGATGTAAATTGAAACTCATCCCTTAATTTGATGCATAAATTACGGTGGTTAACAGTGTCAAAGGCTTTCGAAAAATCCAAAAGAGTGAGAAAAGACACGAAATTCTTATCAACACTTTCTCTTATTTCTTCGACCACATTTATAAGGGCAGTAGTGCAACTATGTTTGGGACGGAAACCGGATTGATTGGGACAAAGCATGTCGTTACGTTTTAGATATTGCCGCATTTGTGTGTTCATAATTTTTTCAAAAACTTTGGATAAATATGGCAATATGGCTATTGGCCGATACTCATTTCGGGTTTTTGGAACAGGAACAATTTTAACACGTTTCCAGACGGTAGGAAAAACTCCAGTCATGAGAATAGTGTTGAAAAGATGTGTTATATATCTCAATGTAATCGGTATAGTTGTCTTCACAAACACGGGATGGATTTCGTCAAATGCTATTGAGTTTGATTTAATAGATAAACAGGTTTTTAGAACAACTTCATCATCAATTGCTGAGAAGCTAAAGCCCCTTGTAGAGAAGATGTCGGTTTCTAAAAATCCAGAAAACTCTGCGCTATCATTGAACTCAAATGATGATAGGGATGTGAAATTGGTATTCAGCTCATCACAATCAATGATAGTAGAAACACTGTTGAAGTGTTTACCAACACCAATTTCTTTTAAATTTTTCCAAAGTCTATGACCGGCTAATGAAGGGTTAAGTCGAGGAGCATAGAAACGTCTCTTAGCTTTCCTAATCTCAAGTACAACTTTATTTCTTAAGTCAGTGTAGACCTTATGAAGTTCGTCGAGTCTAAAACGTTTCCAAACTTTGTAAGCTAGATTGCGCTTATTTATTAAAACTTTAATTTTGTTGTTGAACCAAGAATGGTCATTGCATTTAAAGGTTTTTGTTTTGTAGGGAACGTGAATATTGAAAAGAGAGCTAATGTTTCCTTCAATAAAAGAAACTTGGTCGTCGACAGACTCCATAAAGAAAACTCGAGACCATTCAACCGATCTTAAGTCATGTTCTAGATGGTTATAATTAATGCTTTTAAAATCTCTATAGCAATAACTGCTGCTTGAAACAAGAGGTTCGCACTGGTAAGTTAAGTGCAATAGGTCATGGTGTGAAAAACAGGATGCAGAAAGTTGGCTAAAGTGAAGAACTTTGCTCAATTCACTAACAAAAAATACATCAAGAAGGCTACTTGTGTCCTTGGTAAAGTGAGTAGGAGTGGATGTGTTTACTGGATGTAAGTTAAGAGCTTTCATGTCATCAGAAAAAGTGGATTCTAAAAGAAGGTTGCTATTAAAATCTCCACTTAAAATAATATAAGGTGAAACATGGGCCAATTCATCCAATTTGGTTAGTAATGGTGTTGTATCAATGTGTTTATTTGGTCTATATGCTGAACCCAGTAGAATCTTGTTATCTTTGCATGTTATTTCAATAAATATAAAATCAATATAACTACCAGGAAGGGATTCACATACAAATTGTGGCTTTAACCCACTACGTGCATAAATGGCCACTCCACCTCCAATGCGCCCCACTCTATCCCGTCTAAATAATTTAAATCCTTTAACATCACACACTGAGTCATTTAATTCAGGATAAAACCATGTTTCAGTCACACATACGATATCTACCTTAGAAGCTGCAAATAGATACCTAAATTCATCAATTTTTGGAACTAAACTCTGAGCATTTAAGGAGCAGACCTGTAGACCAGTACGCTGACCACATAAAATATCGATCATTAAACGAGAGTTATAATTATAATTATTATAATTATCAGCGGTTGTAGAATTCCCATTATTTACTTCATCAGGGCCAACCATTTGTATGTATTACAAATAATCGGTGGCTAATAAAGCACACCATAAAATAAGGAAGGCAGGAAGCAGCACCCATAGAACTTGACCAGACAAATAGCAAAGATTCAAAACCGACGATAAAAAGATAATTTAAAAAATTATGCAAACTTATGTATAAGGTATTACGAAAAAAGTGGATAATAACTATTATTAAATACATAATAATCAATAACAAAAAGATAATTACAATATTAATAAATTAAAAATATACCTAAATGAAAATAGTATTTACTGTAAAATGAAAGCAAAACAAGAGAAAAAAAAGGAATTAAAAGAAAGTAAGATCAAAGCAAAAATAAGTAATAAATAATCAATAAATCAATAATAATAAAGGTTTGTTTATGTTTTCTTCTTCTCAGTTGATATCAATTGCATCTGTTGTTATTGGGTCAGCAGCAGCAGCAGCAGTCAGGTTCTCAGCATTAGTGATTACAATTGGTTTCGCATTTTGGTTTTTTTTTACATGAACAAGTCCACGCAATGTGTAAACAGAAAACAGTTTATCATCTCTCTTTAGTTTAAGTGCGTATTGTAACAGAGAACGATTTTTCACAGTTAAACATTCATGAATGAAAACTGCAGAGTTGTTGTTGTCATTGAAACCAAGATCTCGAAGACGTAGTGGTTGTTTTGTTTTTGCTCGGTAGTTAGCTACAGATCGCAATACGGTGCTCTTATCAATCGGAGAAAAAAATTTAACAACAATCGGTGCGTGTGTGTTATTATTTTTGTTCGGTTTAAGGCGGAAAATGCTTTTTAGTGAAGGTGGTTGAAATTCAAAAACTTGACCACATAAGTGATCAAACATAGATTTAAGATTTTCCGTCGGTAAGAAAGGAACACCTTGTATAAGTGCATCACTACAAATTTCTTTTTGTTCGAATTTTTCCTCAGTTTGTTCCATACGTTCCATCATATTAATTATGGCTTCATTTTGTTGTTTAAGTTGTTCTTTAAGTTTATCATTTTCGTGTTTAATAGTGCGTAGATCGTTTAATTGTGTTTCAATAATATTTATTCGTTTGTTCATTTCTTCAAACGATGATTTGAGTGTGGCTATGTCAGCATCAATTTTTTTCAATAATCGCTCTTCAGATTGAGCAATTCTTAAGGTAAGAGAAGATGTGATAGACTCACTTTGTTTGAGAAAAGACTCCTCCAGTTTGGTCCATATTTCCCCTGTGTTGTCAATAGTTTTTTGTTTCAGTGCTGGTGATGATAACGGCGTACCTTTCGGTGGTGTATTTACAATTTTGCTTGTCACTTTAACTTTGCGACTTGTAGACATGTTAGACCATCTTCCGAAAAACCGTCATAAAACTTGTATTTATCAACTTAATCCAAGAATGTTTGCCTGCAACATACATAAACTCAATACATACCTCATTCATTCCATATTTGGGTTTTTCAAAAAAAACTAAGGATTTGGAAAAAAAAACGAAAAAAGCTTGTCCCTATTCATGTGACACGAAGTATTATTATAAAATATTCCTAACGTAAGATAATGTTCTTAGAAAAATCCTGTAGATATTTTTTTACAAGAAATAAAAACTTTCAAAAAACGCTACTAAAATTGGTAAACATTGGTTTTCGACTGGAATCCTCGGGAAAAAGAAAACATATTGAAATCAAACTTATTTTATTATAATGCCAAGTATAATAATTTTTGAAATTTTCTGTAGGTTGCTATAGTTTATAGCCCGAAAAGCAATTATACTTTTTCCAACATGCTAGCCAGGGGTCAAGGGTGGCAATTCGACAAACTTGAATACGTATGTCGTTTAAAAAATGAAGTCTAATTCGATTGAGCAAATTACTAAGATTTTGGGTTCAATATTTCAAGTCATAGGTTACGAGTATTTTGACAATGACAGATGTTTCCGTCCATAAATATTGATAATCATACATAATGTAGTACAGAATAAGTCATCTTACGCCTTAACAACGATGGAAAATATTAGTGATTTATTTTCAAAATAAGCGTTGTGTAGTCCATAAAGCGTGTTTTTTTTTAAAAGGCTGAAATAAATCATACATCGCGTCTGCCGTACCAATTTTGTGCAAACAATTCTTAAAACTGTTGGGGCTGTTGCAGCTTGACGTCCAAATTAATATACAAAATTTCCAAATCTGTGGCTCGAAAAAACCGTACATTATTTTCAAAAAGAGATAGTATTTTCAAAAAATAACAGATACTGATAGTTTGAAGCGGATTTTGGAATGGTTTTCTTAAAAGGAGCCTGGGATAGGAAGAACCGATTCAATATTATCGAAGCAATCCAAAATTTAAGTGACAGAATGCACAGCGGTGGAGTTGCATTCTGTCACTATATTCGTATAGTAATGTTGGCTCTAACTAATGATGCTCGAGTAAATGGAAAAATGAATATTTGTTCATTAAATTGCATTTTAAGAAACTTCTATTTGGCCTATCTACCATAGGTAACATGAAGCCATTGACAAATTTTCTATAGATTTTTCTCTAAATTTGATTTTGAAAATATACAACACTTAATTTACATTAGATAACGATCTATTGTTGTGCTGCTTCCAATGTAAATATCAGTGATGTGACTTACCGAAATAACGACGCAAATAATGAGCTTCCTTCGAGTTTCAGTCTTGATAGAATTTACGAATTTGAGGTGTTTCAGGCCATTAAAGACATTAAATCGGACGCTATTGGATTAGACAATATGCACCCTAAATTTGTAAAAATTATTCTCCCTTTTATAACTCCTTTTCTGACACATATTTTCAATACCATCGTGACAAAATCTAGCTTCCCGAAACTTTGGAAAGCTTCAAAAGTAATACCGGTTCTTAAGAAGTCAAACACGCCAAAACAAGAATACCGACCAATTTCCATCCTACCTTTTATCTCGAAGGCTTTCGAAAAGATTGTAAGTAAACAGATAACACGTTACCTGGAAACATATCGTTTAATTACACCCTTTCAATCTGGTTTTCGATCAAAACACAGCTGCACAACAGCACTTCTTAAAATTACCGACGACATACGACAGCAAATTGATAATAATCTAGTCACTACTTTAGTCCTCTTGGATTTCTCGAAAGCATTTGACACTGTGTCACATGAGATTCTTCTAAAAAAACTTAAAAACCATTTCTTCTTTGAAAACTCTGCCCTTTCTCTTATTAAAGAATATCTTAGCCAACGAACACAGGCTGTTTATGCATGTCTGATTTTCTCCCTACCTCAAGTGGTGTACCTCAAGGATCAATACTAGGTCATCTGCTGTTTACACTTTTTAACAATGATCTTCCTTCAATACTCAAGCACTGTAAGGTCCATATGTATGCAGACGATGTACAAATTTACTTAAGCTATAGAATTGGTATGGTTGAAGATGCAACAGCCAGAATAAATGAAGATCTGATGGGTATAAAACAGTGGTCAACAGGGAAAATCAACTAAAACTGAATTCTAGCAAAAGCCAGGCAATTGTGATAAGTAACACTGTCATAGATACTTCATATCTTCCAAATATTGAACTAGGTGGTGAAAAATTAAACTATGAGAGAACAGTAAAGAACCTTGGGGGCGTTTTTAACCAAACACTCTCGTGGGATGATCATCTCTCACAAGCTGTTGGTCGAACCTATGCTGCTCTGCGGGTTTTTTACATATGTGGAAGTTGTTTCCCTGTCGCAACAAAAATGACCATTGTAAAAACACTAATTTTACCAACTCTTTTTTATGGAAGTCCCATTTTTTGTGGTCTTAATAGTTACAGTAAACGCAAAGTACAAGTTGCGTTCAACAATATTGCTCGTTTTGTATACGGCTTGCGTCGCTTCGATCATATCTCACTGCAAGCAGTTAGTATTTTCAATATGCCTTTTAATAAATACATTGACTACCTAGCTTTAATATTTCTCTTTAAGCTGATACATACAAAAACTCCTGAATATCTTTTCGATAAACTTTGTTTTTCAATGTCACAGAGAAGTAACCTTCTCATTGTCCCTTCTTTAAAATACAGGAACACAAAACTACAGTTCTTTGTGCACGCAGTTGGCCTTTGGAACTCCTTGCCTAACAATATGAGGGGTATTCACAGCTACAATAGTTTTGAGAAATCTTTGAAAAACCGAGGTTTTGGCGCGCGAACTGTCAAAAAGTAAAAAGCAAAAATCTCGGCTCTTCAATTTTTATTTTTAAACTAAACTTAAATTATTTTTTATAACCATAATTACTGCACAAACAAATCTATAGTGGTTTTAAAGTGATTAAGTCGAAGAAAAACACATTTTTTTTGCTGAAATATTAGTTTATTTGCCTAAAACGTAAAATATACATATATACAATATACATACAAAAAAAAACTTTGGTACATCGCAAATGCCCAGTTCAAATAAACGGAGCTTAACCGACACATCTCCAGAAACGTTGAGAACCCCGAAAAAAAATTATTCCCAAAAAATATCGGTTCCGTCCATATCCGTTGCTGAATTGGAAGAAAGGATAGATAGACTGTTGAACAGAAGAATATGCGAGCTCCCACAAAAGACTGACACGGACCGTATACTACTACAGATGGAATGTCTAAAAGCACAAAACGACATCATGACAAACGAACTACAACAGGTAAAAACAAAAAACGAAATACTTGAGCGACGAATCGAACACCTTGAAAAACAATCAAAAGGAAGAAACATCATCTTTGCGATTCCCAACAGCAAATGTGAAAACATAGAAGAGGCCGTCAAACACTACGCAGACTGCCTCATAGGCCAGAATAATATATCTCCCGATGATATTTCCGTGCTGCCGTCCAAGGGAAATCAAAAGATTATACTGGTAGAGACAAGTAGTAGGAACATAACCTCCAAAATGCTGAAAAATTCAAACAAGTTGAAAGGTACTGGTGTATATGTCAACCCGGACTACACAAAAGAGGAGCAACAAAAACGACAACAAATGCTACAGATAAGACACGCAATAAAACAAAAACACCCGTCGGCAAAACCATTAATACGAGGTTTAAAACTTCACGTAAACAACAAAATCTTCACGACAACAAAAGAAGGAAAAGTTATTTGCGACAATGGATGCGATGGGTTAGAAAAACTCCAGGAAATGTTTGGGGAACTGCAAATACAACAAATCAAAACAAAACATAATTATAAGACGTCTTCGATGTCAAATTCATCAACCTCGAGTACGAGTTCATCTGAAGCTGCTTATGACAACACATCAACATCAACAATGCCATCAGGTAGCCAACATGGAAACCACCAAAGATGATGAAACAGTGCTGCCGTCTGCCATAATGCAAGTACTAAATATAATACTAATAATAATAATACTTTTGCAAAACAAAAAATTAATGAAAATGAATTTAAAAATATTAGTATATTATCTTATAACATTTCGGGGCTAGGCAATAAATTGTTATTTTCAGACTTTTTTGAATTTGTCAAGAAACATGACATATTTTTTCTTTTCGAAACATTTGTTATACGCGAAACATTTGATATTTATAGCAAATATTTTAGCGAATTTAGGTTACACTGGGGCTCTGCTACTCGTTCGGCTAATTTCGGTAGAGCCAGTGGGGGCTTTCTGTTCGGCTTTAAAGAATCCAACATAAAAGCCAGTTATATAGAACTTAACGAACTTGTTTATGTCAAAATAAATTATTGTAATATCAGTTATCACATTTTCCCAGTATATATTAACTGTAACAATTGGAATAACAACTTCGAAGAAGTAAATGAATTACTGAACACTACTAATTTTGAAAATATAATGCTAATAGGGGATATGAACGCTCGCACAGGGACGACACAAATAAAAACAGTACTTACAGAACCACTAACGACCGAATCGACTATTTTAGAAAAAAGATGCTCTATGGACAGAGTTACTAATAAGAGTGGACGCATTTTCTTGGAAATGTGTCAAATCAATGACCTTTTTATCCTTAACGGATGCAGTAAACAGGATAATCAAGGCGCATTCACATTTATAGGGGGCCCAGGTAAATCAGTTGTAGACTATTGTGCAGTATCCCCAGGTTGGAGAAAGCTTATTCAATCGTTCAAAGTTGACTTACAAACTTTTTCGGATCATATGCCACTAGTTGTTTCGTTTTTGATCGACGCCGTAGAAGATCAAGACATTTATACATTTAACTTACCGCCAAAATTAATATGGAAGGAAAGTAGAATAGAAATATACCAAAATAAAATAATACAAAATTTGTATCCTTCTACTTCAAACCCAGCGAATGCTGAAGGGAAAATATCTTTTTTAAACGGCTGTATTATAAAAGCAAACCCTAATAAGCAAAATTCAAAAAAACTCAACTACAAACAGCGATGGTTTGATAATGAATGTAGTACAGCCAGAAACTTATCATTTACACTGCTAAGGGAAATAAATTCTTCACCTAATTTAAATGAAACACTTACCAGAAAGTACATTGTGGCCAATAAAAACTACAAACAAATATGTAAATTAAAAAAAGAACAATTTTTCCGGTCAATAGCAGCAGGACTCTCAACTGCATGCAACGGTAGAAATTTTTGGTGAAAAATCAACCAACTAAAAGGTCAAAGCATAATTTGTGGGATAAGACTTAATGTTAAAGATCTTGCAAATTATTTTAAACTCCTCCTGAATCCTCAGGTAGAACCGAGTAGCTTTTTGTATGCAGAGCCATTTATTTGTAATGATTTCTTGGATCGAGAGATATCAATGATCGAATTGCAAACTGCTTTATTCAAAGCAGCAAATAATAAGGCACCAGGCCCTGATAGAATTCCAAACGAATTTTATAAAAATGCTCCTCATGAATTTCAATCGAAAATGTTGGAGATATTCAATTATATCTACAATTCGGGAGATGTACCTCAAAGCTTCAGGGATTCCATTGTCTATCCTATTTTCAAAAAAGGTGATGCAAACTTGCCTTGTAATTACAGAGGCATATCTTTTATGAATTCAGTAGTTAAAATTTTTACGTCTATTCTGTTAGAACGCATAAATGCATGGCTAGATCAAAAAGAGATACTTAGTGAGTTCCAATCAGGTTTTCGGAAGGGATACTCAACCATAGACAATATTTTTACATTAACGTCAATTTCACAATACTTCTTGAGACAAAAAAGAAAATTGTACATATTTTTCGTTGATTTCAAGTCGGCTTTCGATTCGATAGATCGTAATGCATTGTTTTACAAGCTGTCTCAAAAAGGTTTGTCAACTAAGCTTATTCGAATTTTAAGAAATATGTACAAAAACACGCGTCAATGTGTGTGGAATGGAAAGAGTACGTCCGATTGGCTCGAGACAAAATCTGGAGTTAAACAAGGATGTCTGTTAAGCGCAGTATTGTTCGCAATTTTCATAGATGACATTTCTATGCAACTACCAGCTGGTGTGCAAATAGATGACCTAGTCATAAAAATTCTCCTGTATGCTGACGACATACTCCTGATGGCAGAATCCCCTCAAAGCTTACAACTCATGATTAACAGACTCTCAGAATTTTGTAAGACATGGAATTTAACTGTTAACCTCGAAAAATCAAAAATAATGATTGTGAAAAACAGGCAAACGAAGCTTGAAAAAACTGAAAAATGGCATTTTGATGGTCAAATAATCGAAATAGTTAATGAATATAAATATCTTGGCATTCTTTTTCACTTTAATATGAATATGTCATCACATCTAGAGAAAAAATTGGTATCAGCAAAAACAATGATCAACGTTTCTTGGAAAAAAGTTATATCCCGTGCTGAAATCCCATCATCAGCTAAATATAAAGTATTCGAAGCTATTATGCGTTCAGTCATGTGCTACAGCTGTCAGACATGGGGGTATATTGCATACGAAGAAGTTGAAAAACTGCAACGCTTTTTTCTAAAAAAACTATTTTATCTACCGTCAAACACACCAAACTACGTCCTTAACCTTGAAACCGGACTTCCAACTCTTTTCGTGCATACACTAAAACTTCATTTTGACTACATCTTAAAAATTCTCACTTACACACCTAAAAGAATACCAAATAGGCTTGCTAGATACATTTTTCGAAAGCAAGTAGAATGGATAAAGGAATGGCGTACTTGGGCGCAAGTATGTGGTGTAGAGCTTACAATTCAATGTGATAATCTTGATCTATTAAAAAGTCAACTTTATAGATTGTTAGAAGAGATAGACATATTTCAACGTAATGATAGTTTACAAAGATCAATCTCATCAACCAATAGACTACTGTACTCAGAACTTACCCATGACTTCGTAGAAAATTATTTCAATGACAAATATAGCGTGCGTGCGATATCCTTTATTTGCAGAGCTAGAAGTGAAACACTAAATTTGAATGGATCACCTTACAGAAATTCCTCAGATACACGGTGCACTCTATGTAACCTTAATTCAAAAGAAGATTGCTTTCACTTTTTATCAATTTGCCCTGTCTATAAAGAAATTAGAATCCGATGTCTTGGAAAAACAACTTTGTCATTGGAACAAACAAAAAACGTATTAAACGGTGAAAACTGGCTTAACTTATACCATTACCTCGAAGCAGCTTCAGAATATAGAAACCTGATAATGTCGGAATACATTTAAATCTAAAAATAAGTAAATTATTACAATAGTATGTCATGTTTCAAAGTTATGATTTATCACACTTATGAAAATGTTTTCTTTTTTGTTTTAGCTAAACTAAAAGCCAAGACGTATAATTGTATTGAGATTTTAAATTGTTAAATTCTATTAACATGTATAATTATACCTATATATGTATCTCAACTTTGTTTTGACTAAACTAAAAGTCCTATTTATTTTCTATAATTTCTTATTTTCTTATTCCGTTTTCGCTAAACTCAAAGCCCATGTAGACTTAATAATACGTATGTATCTTATCTTTGTTTTGACTAAACTAAAAGTCCTATTAATTTTTTATATGTACCTTACTTTCTTTTCCGCTCAAAGGTCAAATTATCTTTAAACATTCATTTAATTTCAATATTAAAATGTAAAACTATAGTTTAACCTCAAAATTTTTGTTTTTATATATTTAAATTGTTTTTAGTTATATTAATTATACCCCGAAAAATGCCTCTGATTTATATTATTAAAAAAAAATCACATAAACACTTCAGTTTAAATAGCCAATCAGGCAGACGGTAACACCATAGCCTATTATTTTATTTTATTTTATTTTTATATGTTAAAAAAAACAACAAACAATTGTATATCGATTTAAAGAAATAAAACCTAATCTAATCTAATCTAAAAAATCTTTTAAAAACCTATATAAATGTTGAAATTGTTTCTGAAGATATTTTTTTTTTTCTTCTCTTTCATAAATTTATAAAATCACTATCTCTCACTCTCTCTTTCTCTGTAATTATCAAATATGTAATTTCTATAATTGTAATTTATAATTCACTTACTTATAATTCTGTTAACTTAATAAGATATAAATTGTTATTTAGTTTTACCTTTTTTTCAATTGCTTACATAATTTTTAAAATTAAATGAATGTTAACTAAGTATTAATAATAAGACACATTGTTTTAAAATGCTTATTGCTTAATAAATAAATAAGAAAATTATTTTGCACAGCACTGTTTATCTCTGGCTGTGTATATGAGTTTTATATGTTCTTTAAGTGTATATTTTTATAATTTACATACGCTTTTAGCAGATGTGACTTTCGACTCTCGTAAAGTAACTTTGTATGTCATATTATAAGATAGGTATATACAATTTACATATGCACGGACAAAGTGTAGAGAATTGAAATGTATTTTAGAATTCATTGGCCCATCAATTTCTAAATTTTCATCTTTTACATAAATACGTCGTATGAACAAAATAAAGATGGTTGGAGTGATGAAGCACTTGGGATTGGGTTCAATACTCAATCTTATTTGCGTTGCGACATCTTTTGGTTGGTATAACATAAAGATGTATGTATAAGTAGGTATACAGTGTACACCTATGTATAACCAAAATAATATGAACAACACTTTAGCATGCAACAATTAGATCAAGAAGATCCATCTAGTTTCTATGTTAAACCCCATTTATATGTTTAGGACTACAAAATACTCGTCCTTTCGTTAACACCATAGTACCTATTCATTGACTTAAAACAAAATTTTCCTAGTAGAAAGGCTTAATGGTGGTCGAAAGGAAAACTCATCTTTTGGAGTTCTTTTTTTAACATCGTAAGATAATAATATGCATCAACAGAAAGTACAATAATCATAAAAATTTGAATAAAACGGACAAAGTATCTTCAAAAATGTCTGTGCCTATTCAGTTGACGAGGAGTGTATGTATGTATGTATATTACAAAGCACTAGCAGTATTATTAACAAATGTGATGTTATTATTTGAATGTCAATGAATTATTATGGTGACACTGATTGAATATGCGGACGCGTGGGTTTGCTCTTTCAACCAAAACCCAATTTTTAAAATATTGTAGGTTTTCCTAAACCAAAAGATCGAATTATGAAACAGTCAATTTTTGATTAAATATTAATTGACTATAAATTGTATTTGTATAGTTTTATGTGTGGGCTCGTGTCGGAAAATAGGTACATATATTCAGACTTATATGGGTCTTAAAAAATTGTGAAAGTGTTCAGAAAGCTATATAGTACAAAGAAGTACCTTCTTATGAGAAGTTAGAATATCTGGAATCTGGACAAGTAATATTAGGACTCTAGAATCGTCGATTTTTAAATTCCCATAGGATGTTTCTCGACGTTTCAAGGTCTCTAGAATTTAAATACAAAATACCTCAAGAACCAGTAGAGATATCGACTTCAAGATCTTAAACATCTCGTAAAACCTATAAGAATGACTACCAAAAATTGATTTTTGCCTTGAATATCTAGGTATGGGACCAATCTTTTTTCGCACACGTACTGTGGCAAGAATCCTAATAGATCTTAACACACATAAATCCGCTGGTATCACCGATATTGTTTTGAAGCGGTGGCCTTCAATACTGGCAAAAACAATGCGTGAACTTTTATATCTGTCCTACTCTTCAGGTCTCATTCCAAGCGGATGGGAAACAGCATTTGTTTAGGCCGTCCCCAAAAAAGTCCATTCTTTCTTAGGCCATGGAAACGCTGTTTGATTATCAGCTCAAGTAATATCTCAAATATCGAAAGCTTCTTAATAACCGACAGTCAATAGGTCCATTTGGTGATTTCATGGTTTATCTCACCGAACAGTGGAGCAAATCTTTACATCGTTTTGAAGAAAGTAAGATTACTGAACTTGATATTTTTAAAGCATTTGATAGGGTTTGACATCAGGCTCTCTTATCAAATATGCATGCTTTCGGTTTTCATGAATCCCTCTTTTATTAACTTGCCATAGGAAGTTATTGTAATTGGTCCGATTTGTCGAATTGAAAATGTTGACATTTCTCGACTTTTCAAGTTCCCTCGAGTCGAAATAAAAGATTTTTAGAGAGATAACTGTGCTGTGCATGCGTATGTACGTACGTTCGTACGTTTGTACGTTTGTACGTTTGTACGTTCGTACGTTCGTACGTTCGTACGTCCGTAAGTTCGCGAAGGTTTTTTTTTGTCGTCCTTTGCTCAAGACCCAGTAGAGATATCGACTTCAAATACATTTTGTTATACAGATAATAATGCAGAAAGGACTCTAAACAAAATTGAGTAGCTATTTTTCTACCATAGCAATTTAAAAACAAGGTGAAATTTTTGGTTAACCCAAAATATCTCACAAAACAATGCCGCTAGAGACAAACAAGTATTGCAACGGCCTAGTCACTGATAAAGCATCGGTTCCCTTATTGATATTAGTTTTTTTTTTCGTGCTAATCTCTCCACAGTTGACCAAATCTTTACTCTCACTAGTGTTGCTAGACGCTTTATAGAGAAGAAAACAAATCTTTATGCATTTTTCGTTGATTTTAAAGCAGCCTTCGATACCATCAACCGAAGCTGATTATTATTTAAACTTTCATGTATCGGTTTATCAACAAAATTTATAAAAATTTATGAGCAACTTCTCTCAAAACACGTCGAAACAATTTAGGTCAGAAACAGGTGTCCCACAGGGTTGCATTTTGAGTCCCTTGGTTTTCTCGCTTTTTATAAACGACATTGAAGATAATATACCAGGTGGTGTTGTTTTTGGTGATCTAGTTATCAAGGTGCTCCTTTATGCGGATGACCTTGTTATTTTAACTGATAATCCTGTGACGCTTCAACTCCAAATTAACAAGTTAAAACAATATTGTGATTTGTGGGACCTTCAAATAAATACTGCGAAATCTAAGATCATGATATTCAGACACCATAATCGCAGTGCACGTAATGACCGTTCTTGGAACTTGAGCGGTTCAAATATAGAAGTAGTGAAGGAATTCAAATATCTAGGTTTCACAATAACACACAATCTGAACTTTCGAAGGCATATAAGAGATAAATTGACCGCAGCAAAAGCAGCTATTAACTGTATGTGGTCAAACTTTTTCATTAACAAAAATATAGATCCGGCTTCGAAATTTAAAGTCTTTGATGCAACCGTTAAAAGCTGCCTTTGCTATGGAAATGAAGTTTATGGCTACATGCAATTAGACGAAATAGAAACTATCCAAAGATATTTCTTCAAGCGAATCTTTAGACTCCCATCTAATACCCCCAATTATGCCATACACGTTGAGTCGGGACTACCACCAATTTTTTTAAAGAATCTAAAAGCGAATGCAGACTATATAATCAAAGTCATGCAAAGATCTAACAACAATTTGCAGAAAAGGATTCTCCTAACAGCGTTACGCTGCAGATGCACACCTTTTAAAGATTGGAGTGAGTTGGCCTCAGAACATAACTTTCCTTTGACGTTTTGTTTGGATAATCTAGATTCGTGGAGGAATGAACTTTACGATTGTATTTCTGTTATAGATGACAACATTTTTCAGACATTTCTCAATCGGGCAAGGGAGTCCCAATCTAGATCATTATACAGTAAACTTAATTTCTCTTTGGGGGAAGCAAACTATTTTCGAACCGAGTTCACTTTTGTTGAGATAAGTCTGATATTTAAGGTTCGCACGGAGATGCTTGAGCTTAACTATAGCCCTCACAGAAATGATATAAATCCTAACTGTACATTATGTAACCTCAATCAAATTGAAAATGTTTTCCACTTCCTAGCGTTATGTCCGATCTTACAAGAGATCCGGCGTTTCTATTTCAATAAGAGCTTCCTTTCGTTTGAGGACTGTCTTGCAGTTTTGAATGGTGAGGGTGGTTGGAAACTTCTTATCCGTTTTTTCTCTGAAGTTGTTGCGTATAGAAATTCATTCGTGGACCTCTAATGTAATGTTCAGTCTAATATAATTTTGTTTTAGCTAAACTAAAAGCCCGTTTCACTGTTGATATTGAAAGTCTTTTACTGCTCTTCACTTTTTGATGTACTATCTAAATATCAATGATTAAAACCTAAAAAGTTACCAATAAGCTTAACTATACCAAACTAATATTTATTTCAAGATTATATATGTTAGTAGTTTTTGTTTTCGCTAAACTAAAAGCCTGTAACATTTGTTATTATTAAATCAATTAAATCATTCAATCTGGTATACTTAATCATAATCAGTATCTTAATCTTAATTTATTTTGTAAATTGTTAATTTTTATTATATAACAGCTAAAAATAACTTCTCTCTCAATGTTTAAAATTCAGATATAACCGGCAGACGGCCTAATAGCCATGCTTGTAAATCTTTAAAATGTAATTGAGCCTGTATTTTTTTGTGAAGAAAAAATAAAGATAACAATAATAATTAATAATAATAATATTAGTTTTTTTTAAATTTTCTATTGAATACAAAAATATATAAAATTTAATTGAAGTTAAATAGATCTTAGGGCCGAAAGGCATTAGAATTAAGTTTTATTGTTTAACTTAGAGTGTCCTGGGGGACCAGTAAGTTAATTGTAAGTTATGGTTAATTAGGCTAGTTTTATGAATTTTTGTCTAGCTTTAAGATAGTCTAAAGAATAAATTAATAAAAATGAATTTGCAAAAAAAAAGCATCGGTTCCCATCGATCACCGAAATCAAGCATCAGTGAGCGCGGTAGGCAGATGGGGGACCGTCTCGAAATCTACCGCGTGCTGTTGTCATGTGTTCTTTCTGTCTGTTGTTCTTTCTCTTCTTTCTCTTCTGTCTTGTATTAATGTCTTGTGTTGGTATCACCTTACATAGTCTAGTCGCTCAAGGTGCTGTGTTCTCTACTTTGTACATTTATGTGCTGGTGAATGTAATGTAATGCAAACAAACATATTTTTGGATGAAAATCCTAGTAACGTTTTTTTTTTTTTATAAATCAAAAATTGAAAAAAAAAATATTTGTTACCTTGAATATTTTCCGAACAAAAAATTATTTTATCTCCAAAATAATTTTATGTAAAGAGCAATAAAGTTTTTGCCATTTGGTAAAATTTTGAGAAAAATCGAATTGACAATTTTTTATATAAAAAATAAAAATAAAAAAAAACAGTCCTAAAAGTTGGTAAAAATTGATTTTCGACTCAAATATCTTTTCTAAAATTTGAGATATTGGCTTAAATCTAAGTTTATCTTATAAAAAAAATATTGTTTTCGACATTCAGTACATTTTTTATAAAAATCAATCAAAAAATAAAAAATTAAAATCTACAAAAAATAGTATACACAAATTTGGTAAAAATTGATGTTCGGTTTTCGATATCTCGTGAACAATAGAAGATATTGACTTCAAATTAATTTCATTCATCCAATTTGTATTTGTTTATATTAGAAATAAAAGCGTTTAAGAAAAGCTACTAAAATTGGTTAAAATTTTGTTTTCGACTAAAAATCTCGTTAACAAAAAAATAGATTTTGAAATCAATCTATTTCATTATTTATGCAACATATTGTTGGAATTTAAATATAAATATAAATAAAAATAAAAAAACACGAAAACCTACACACCTTTTAAGCAAGACAAATCGAAAGACTGAAAGTTATCAGTGTGGGTTGCATCCTCTTTTTACCTTTTGGATCGTTTAATACAAGGTTGTATTGGATGGGTGCAAGTCTGAAAAAAAACCATAAAATAAATTATGGTATGCCCCAGGGCTCTGTTCTATCTCCAACACTCTTAATTATTTTTGTTATTGATCTCCTGTCTGCAGTTTCTAATCGAATACATTGTTTCGCTGACGATATTACTCTTCATTTCTATTCATTTTTAGACTCACATCCCTCTTCTTCGGATGTCGAACTGAAACTTGCCATTATCCATGAATGGCACTTGAATCAATGAGAATGAACAATGAACATCTAGATATTCTAGGAATGCGTGTCACCAACCACCTCTTGTAAAACGACCGTATACCCTCGAGTCCAATTTCGGACGTAGTGTCAAGTACAGAGATTTGTTGTTTAGCAGTACTACGCGAATGTGGAATGCCTTACCAATCAATGTTTTTCCCAGTTATTGCATTATTCAGGAAATCAAAACTAATGCTCACGCTGTATCTCTGCATAATAAGGGTAATAATGGCCCCTTAAGTGTGCGCTTATTTTATAAAACAAAAGATAATGGCGCAAAATTTTAAGCCATTTAATAAAATGTTAAAGTCATTTCCAGCAATTTATTTTATTTTCACCAATTGTCACTTTTTAGAGAGCATTTTGAATGCTTGTTTTTTAATAAAAGGCAATTAGCAATCTACTAGTTAGCAAAACGAAAAGAAAGGTTTAAAATTGTGCACTCCTTTCGTAAATTGCTAGCTAGTAAATTCTTAAACCCTTAACAATGGTTTGTTTCAAATTTTGCGTTAATACTCGTAGCTTTAAAATAGTTGTACCTTATAAAGGATGCTGTTGATACTATTTGTTAAAATTTAAAAACTGCCAGTTTCTTAACAAAAATTAAATCCTTTAAAAATTCTGCTGAAAACTTATAACAAATTTTGACTCAAATATCAGGAATAAATAATTTTGCTGTTTTTCATAATCTAATAATAAATAAATATTAAATAATATTAACAGAACAGAGTTACATTTATAATATTAAGTATTTTATACCCAGACCAGACCTTATGAAAGGGTTTTCAGAGTATTTACATTTTTCAAAAAAAATGTTATTAATAATTTCAACCAGCTTGTTTTATGTAGCTCGAATGTCGAATAAAACCACGGAAGATTGAAAATCATTTTTAGAAATTTGTTCGCTGAAATTTTTAGTTTTTTTTATGTGCATCTGGGCACAAGAATCCCATACGGCTAACGAGTAAAGTATCATGACCTGAAATGTTACTTGAAAAATAATGATTTTGTTTCGTTATTAAGTGATGTCTTTCGGTTAATAGCGGATAAAGCATTTTAATAGGAATGTTAATTTTCGTGTTTATATTAGTAGTATGATTTCAAAAAGTCAGTTTTTTGTCTAAAGTAACTCCAAGATACTTAACTGTGTCGACCCACTTGATTTCAATGCTTTCGAGTTCTTAATTTTTGCTAGGGAAAAAGCAATTTTTTCTTTTTCTCGTGAAAGGGAACATGAGGCTGTGAACAAATTATACAACAGCGGAGCAAGAACCGATCCTTGGAGAATTTAAGCCGGAACTAATCTTCTACATAAGAATTCATTGTATAAAAAGACCAAAAACTTTCTATTTGTTTAGAAGCTTTGAATCAGTTTTATAAGATAAGAAGGAAATCTAAATGTTATAAGCTTGTAAAGGATCCCTTCCTGTCACACTGAATCAAAGGCTTTCTCAATATTAAGTAGTTCTAACCCAGTAGACTGTTTACAAGATAACCTACTCTTAATATGATTACAAATCCTTAGAACTTGATGTGAGGTAGAATGGTCTTTTCTGAATCCAAACTGTTCCAATCGCAAAATACTTTGTGTAAATATACTATATCCTATAATTTCACTTTTATTATTTCTTCAAAAAATGTATTACAACTGCTTAGAAGGTTGGTTGGCCTGTAATTACAAATGATTAATTTTAAATTTCCGGTGTATTTGTGTAAGATCGTTCAAAGTTTCCTGTCTGGTAGATGTTTTCAAGTGCATGTCAATAGTGGTATTTTAAATTTACGTTTTTTTCTGTTTCGGAGTGCCACACGAATCCGTCATTGGACCACCTCTGTACAATATATATACTTCTGATTTCCCAGTGCTTCCTTTTTGCAAATCAGCATTATTTGCTGATGACAGCAATTTTTCCATGAATTTTCTCTCAACATTGAGACAAATCTAAAAAATGCGATTAAAATTTTAGAAATATATTATAACAAATGGAAGATTAAACTCAATGCTGGAAAATGCAAGCCATCTTTTTCTCCCGAAAAAGAAAATCTTGTTTCCTTCCCAGTAGCCAAATTCATATTCATGGAAATATATAATCGACTCGAATCAGACTGTTAAGTATCTTGGAGTACATGTAGATACCAAACTTACCTTTAGGGTGCATATTCACACCACATTAAAGAAAATTAATCTTGCTATTAATATGCTTTATCCATTTATCAATAGAAAATCACCACTATCTAAAAAAAAATAAAATACTAATTCATAAACTTATTTTCCAATTAATACTACTATATGGGTGCCCTATTTGGGAAAATGCAGCAAAATCTCACATTAAAAACCTACAAATCTCACAGAATAAGATTTTGAAGATGATGTTAAATCTTCCTTGGTATCACTCCACCCTTGATTTGCATAATAGAGCGAATGTCGAATTGATTTCCGATTGGATTTGCAAGCATAGGAATAATTTTTACAACAGTTGCGAGATTTTGGAAAATCCACTCATACAACAGCTTACTTCCTTGTAATAATAAACAATTAACTTATTAGGTTCCCATTTGTAATGGGTTATTGTAATGGGTCCGATTTGTCAAATTGAAAATTTTGACATTTCTCGACGTTTCAAGGTCCCTAGAGTCGAAATAAAAGATTTTTAGAAAGATGTCTGTGCGTGCGTGTGTGCGTACGTTCGTACGCCCGTATGTCGTTGTCCGCACGTTCGCGACGTTTTTTTCGTCATCCATAGCTCAAGAACCAGAACAGATATCGACTTCAAATAACTTTTTTTGTTATACAGATAATAAGGCAGAAAGATGCAGAAAGGGCTCTCAAGAAAATTGCGTGGGTGGTTTTTTTACCATAGCAGTTTAAAAAAAGGTGAAAATTTTGGTTAAACCAAAATATCTCATGAACCAATGACGCTAGAGACTTGAATTAAATTTTATATCATAGATTGTAACGTGATACAAAATAATTATATTTTTGAAAAAAAATCTAATTAACGGTTTTTTTTTATAAATCCAAAAAACTGAAAAAAAGAATTTTTCACCTCGAACATTTTACTACTTAAATATGATTTTATCTCCAAAACAATATTGTGCAACGAAAAATAATGTTTTTGAAATCTGATAAAATTTTGGGAAAAATCTATTTGACAGTTTTTTTATATAAAAATAAAAACCTGAAAAAACATTACTCTAAGTTGGTAAAACATTGAATTTCGACTCAAATATCTTTTTAAAAACTTGAGATTAAGACTTCAAACTTATTTTATCTAATAAGAGATATTATTTTCAACATTCTGAAAAATGTTGAGAAAAATCGAATTGACAGTTTTTTTTACAAAAATTAAAAACTAAAAAAAAAAATTAATAAAAGTTGGTAAACATTGATTTTCGACTAAAATATCTTTTCAAAACATTGAGATATTGGCTTTAAACTAAATAAACCTTTGAAGAAATATTGTTGTCAACATTCAGTAAAATTTTGAAAAAAATCTTATTGACAGTTTTTTTACAAAAAATTAAAAACCGAAAAAAAAAATTTAACACAAGTTGGTAAAAATTGATTTTCGACTCAAATATCTATTCAAAAATTTGAGATAATGGCTTTTAACTAATTTTATCTTATAAGAAATATTGTTTTGAACATAAGGAACAAATTTTGAGAAAAATCGAATTGACAGTTTTTTACAAAAAATAAAAAACTTAAAAAAAAATTATAAAAGGTGGTAAAAATTAAATTAAAAAACAATTTCTACTCAAATATCTTTTCAAAACTTTGAGGCATTGGCTTCAAACTAATTTTATCTTTTAAGAAATATTGTTTTCAACATTCTATTAAATTTTGAGAAAAAAAATAAAAACCTAAAAAAAAAAACAAAACTAAAACTTGTAAAAATTTACTTTCGACTCAAATAGCTTTTCAAAAATTAAAAATATAGGCTTCAAACTTATTTTATTTCACAGAAAATATTGTTTTCGATATTCAATCATTTTTGTATAAAAATCCAACAGTCCGTTTTTTCATAATAAAATAAAATCTACCAAAAATAGTACGCAAATTTGGTAAAAACTGATACAATACAGACAAACTTTTAAGCAAGACAAATCGACAGACCGGATGGAAAGTTATCAGAGTGGGTCACATCCCAGCCTCTTTTTTCATTTTGTCCTTTTTTTATTCTTTCTTTCCATTTTGTACTGTAATGTTCAATTGATGTCATTTATTTATTTTTTTGTTTCTATTTGTATCATTTATTTTTTTGTTTATTTATCTATTCATTATTTAATTTATTTATTTATTTATTTATTTATTTATTTATTTATTTATTTATTTATTAATTTATTTATTTATTTATTTATTTATTTATTTATTTATTTATTTATTTATTTATTTATTCATTCATTTATTTATTTTTTTTTTGTTTATTTAATTATTAATTAATTTTTTGATTTTCATTCACGTTATTTATTTTTGTTTGCTTTTATGTACATTATTTATTTGGTGTGTATTCCTTATTAACTTCCCATAGGAAGTTATTGTAATGGGTCCGATTTGACAAATTGAAAATTTTGACATTTCTCGACGTTTCAAGGTCCCTAGAGTCGAAATAAAAGATTTTTAGAAAGATGTCTGTGCGTGCGTGTGTACGTACGTCCGTACGTCCGTACGTCCGTACGTCCGTACGTTCGCGACGTTTTTTTCGTCGTCCATAGCTCAAGAACCAGAAGAGATATCGACTTCAAATAAATTTTGTTATACAGATAATAAGGCAGAAAGATGCAGAAAGGGCTCTCAAGAAAATTGCGTGGGTGGTTTTTTTACCATAGCAGTTTAAAAAAAAGGTGAAAATTTTGGTTAACCCTAAATATCTCATGAACCAATGACGCTAGAGACTTGAATTAAATTTTGTATTATATATTGTAACGTGATACAAAACAATTATATTTTTGGAAAAAAATTCAATTAACGGTTTTTTTTATAAATCAAAAAAACTGAAAAAAAAAATTTGTCACTTCGAAAATTTTACGACTAAAATATGATTTCATCTCTAAAACAATTTTGTGCAACGAAGAATAATGTTTTTGACATCTGATAAAATTTTGAGAAAAATCGAATTGACAGTTTTTTTACAAAAAATAAAAACCTAAAAAAAAAATAAAAAAAAGTTGGTAAAAATTGAGTTTTGACTCAAATATCTTTTCAAAACTTTGAGATATTGGCTTTAAACTACTTTTATCTTTAAAAAAATATTGGTTTCAACATTCAGTAAAATTTTGAAAAAAATAGAATTGACAGTTTTTTTACAAAAAATTAAAAACCGAAAAAAAAAATTAACAAAAGTTGGTAAAAATTGATTTTCGACTTAAATATCTTTTCAAAAATTTGAGATTATGGCTTCTAACTAATTTTATCTTATAAGAAATATTGTTTTCAACAGTAGGAAAAATTTTGAGAAAAATCGAAGTGACAGTTTTTTTACAAAAAATAATAACCTAAAAAAAAAATAAAAAAAAAGTTGGTAAAAATTGAGTTTTGACTCAAATATCTTTTCAAGACTTTGAGATATTGGCTTTAAACTACTTTTATCTTTCAAAAAATATTGTTTTCAACATTCAGTAATATTTTGAAAAAAATAGAAATGACAGTTTTTTTACAAAAAATTAAAAACCGAAAAAAAAATTTAACAAAAGTTGGTAAAAATTGATTTTCGACTTAAATATCTTTTCAAAAATTTGAGATTATGGCTTCTAACTAATTTTAACTTATAAGAAATATTGTTTTCAACATTAGGACAAATTTTGAGAAAAATCGAATTGACAGTTTTTTTACAAAAAATAAAAACCTAAACAAAAAAATTAATAAAAGTTGGTAAAAATTGATTTTCGGCTCAAATAGCTTTTCAAAAATTAAAAATATTGGCTTCAAACTTATTTTATTTCACAGAAAATATTGTTTTTTATATTCAGTAATTTTTTTATAAAAATCCAACAGTCCGTTTTTTCATAAAAAAAAATAAAATCTACAAAAAATAGAACGCAAATTTGGTAAGAGTTGATACATTTAGACAAACTTTTAAGCAAGACAAATCGATAGACGGGATGGGAAGTTATCAGTGTGGGTCGCATCCCAGCCTCTTTTTGTATTTAGTAATATCTCTAAGTTATTTATTGTTACTATTTTGTTATTATTTATTTACTTGTTATTTATTTAAGTAGTATTACGTTGTTATTGTTATTATATAATAATAATATATACTTTTGTGCTATAAACTCTTTAAATATCATGTATTTTAGCGTATACAAGTATGTATATTAGCGTATACAATACATACATATTATTTTATTAATTTAACATTTTTTTCTAAACTATATGGAGGTATATCTGAATGTAAAACGTGCGGTCATAGGCTTTTGAAAAAATTATCACAAAATAAAAAAAAAAAAAAAAAAAGTTGCAACTTTCCAATCGTCGGGGAAGTACTGAGTCTTTAAACATGCATTATAAATCTACGTAAGATACTTGACACCATTTTTTTGGCAGTTGTTTAAGAATCTAATTGTTTATTTTATTGACTCCTGGAGATTTGTTGTTTTCAGATTACCAATAAAATATTCTACATTCTCATATGTAATAGATTTATCAATGGGAGTGCTGTATTCTTTAAGATTAAAATCCTGTAATGAACTTTTAGATTTAATGGTAAAGTAATTGGTCCAAGTTAAAAGTTATGGTTTATCATAAAAATATCGGCCAATTTAGAATTTTCGCAATGTTGCAAAATGGTTTTTAAACATTTATCGAGGCATCTCAAATTTGTATTCCACATTTCCACTCTTCGTAAAGAAAAACTTTAATTTGATCAGAAATCAAACTATTTAAACCATTAATTTCAATTTGTTCTCACCTTGTTTGTGATATAATATTTATTATAATATTTGATGTGACCTTGAATCATTTTTACATATTATAAAACTTAAGTTTTGGATTGTTACAAAAAATACCATTTGAACATTTTAAGCGGGTTCCAGCCTCTTATTATATCGACAGATCGGGCCGATTGCAATGTGAAGTTAGCGTAAGAAATGTATTTGGTTTCAAACTGCAAATACATACATATATGTTTTAACCAAATTTTAAATTGAAAGGTATTGGGCGGAGAAACTTAAATCCTCAAATAAGCAATATAAATAACCTACTCTTCAAAATGTCCTGGAAACTGTAGAGAAATTGTGACCCAGTCATACATTTAATTTGCTCTCCTGAGCTTTACCCACTGTTGGTACAAAAATCTTGGTACAATTGAGCCATAACCGAAAACATTCCTTCTGTTTTTGATGTAAAGTAAACGCTTTTCAATGAGTAAAATTCATAACTACTTTAGCATTTATGATTTGGGTGTGTACATTTTCTATGAGATTTTCTCGTTCGTATTTTTGCTACACATTACGTACGTTTCGCTTTCGTACTTAAATACGTATAGAACAACCCAGTCAAGGACACGTGGAATACCTCTGCAGATATGTAGGTTTACAAGTACCCGTTTCACCTGTCTTAGGTTTCTTTATATAATAAAACCACGTAGGGTAACATAAAATCTCATTTTCTATCACTATAATCATGTTCTTTTTTAAGAATAAAAACAATGCCATTAACTTCATATAGTATACCCACGTCAACTTTCCGCCCTAATTAAATCGCAAAAATTGTGTCTTGCATCAGCAAGAAGCTAGTGAGGTGCAGTCAACAAAAATAAAAGAAGAAAATTATGGTAAACGATTTCCCCACATTCTCGTACTCTCGTACACGAAAAAACGGATACCTCAACATCGCCCACGGGCGCACATGCAGAAACACCTCGAGCAATAAATTAATCATTTTCACCCCCGCATTGACCCATTGGAGGTCAACGATGATGGCAAAGGAGGGATGTAGGGTAGAGATGGTAGAGAATTTTCATTTGTAAAGGTGTGGCACGAAATGTTTAAGTTTTGTGTTATGATGCGATGCGCGATGAAATGTTTACTGTGAGTGCGGCTTTTAACGATGTGATGCCACAAAATGTTCGTTCCTCCTTTTTCTAGGAATAAGAGCTTAGAAATTCTGACTGTAATGGATACCCATCCGAAAATGCTTGACCTATAAAATACTAACCTACCTATAGCTAAAGGGTATCATTTGTATTGAAAATGTTTTACTTTTGTTTGAAACCAAAATTTGTTGATTCTTTAGCTAGAACCTCAGAAGAGTTATGGTGAACTGACTGTGAAGATTGAAACTTAAAAAAGGTATTTGCGTTTTGATCATAGGTATACTGATTCAGGATTTCCAAAGGAATGCAAATTTTCTTAATTTCTTAATTTGTTTTGAAATACTTACCTTAATTTTTTCGAAAGCTCTTCTCCAATCTATATTAAAATTGTATGTAACATTTTTTTGTGTAATGAATGATCTACAAATGTGTAAAAGTTAATGTTACATTTCATTTTGTATTTTTATAACTGCAAGTAAGGCACTTTTAACGAAACATAATTCTAGGTTAGGTTAGGTTAGGTTGGAGTGGCTGTCCTGATGTCATTGACTCACTTAGACCTCAAGGGTCCATTGTGATACCACTAATGAGGTTACTCATGGGAGAGTAATGAACTTAAATAAACCATTTTGTACTTTTAATAAAGTTATAGAGACATTTTGTGTCAATCGTTGCCAGTTCACTGGTATTATCGAAGAAGGGATTACCGAGAAAGTTATTCCTTCTAATGGAGAGTGCTGGACATGTACATTGTACATAGAAGGTGTTGGACTGTTTCCTCTTCCTCCTCGTCCATGCAGCTTCTACAGAAGTCATTTGTGTAGACCCCTAGCCTCAGAGCATGTCTTCCTATGAGGCAGTGTCCTGTTATTACACCAATTGTAGAGCTTATATTTTGTCTGCTCAAGGATATCAAGCCTTTCGACCGATTTAAGTCTATGCTTGGCCATATTTGCTTGGTTGCTAGGCAGGTGGTACTCTGTGACCATCTAGCATTTGTTGCTTCTAGAGCATATTGTTTGAGAAGATATTTGCATGTAGCAAGTGGTGTTCTTATGTTATGTTTTTGTCTAACATTTGGCAGAAGTGTTCCGTTTTTGGCGAGCTCATCGGCTTTGCAATTTCCCGGAATGTCTCTGTGGCCCGGCACCCAAATGAGGTGAATATTAAACTGTTCTGTCATCTCATTCAGAGATGATCGACAATCGTGGACTACTTGAGAGTTTAAGGAGACAGACGCGAGAGATTTAAGAGTGGCTTGGCTGTCCGAGAAGATTCGTATATCCTTGCAAGATATAACGTTTTCTTTGAGCCAGGATAGTGCCTCTTTAATCGCCATTACTTCTGCCTGGAATACACTACATTGATTGGGAAGTCTGTATGATAGACTGTGATTCAGTTGTTCCGAATAGATACCACTTCCAACTCCGTAATCGGTCTTTGAACCGTCTGTATAGAAGTGTACCGCATTGTCTTCCAGGGGTCCCTCTTCTTCCCATGAGGATCTTGAAGGGATGGACACATGGAAGCTTTTACCGAATACCATTTTTGGGGTGGTATAGTCTAAGCGATCTGGGATAGATCTGAAATTGTCTAGAATGGTAGTATGTCCAGTATTGTGTTCCATTGAGAGGTGGCTCTAAGCCTCACACATGAGTTGGCTGACACCATTTTGGAGAAGATGTCAAGAGGTGTTAGGTTTAAAAGGACTTCCAGGGCTGCGGTTGGTGTTGAGCGAAGTGCTCCTGTGATGCACATACCTGCTGACCGCTGGACTTTGATGAACTTATTTAGATTTACCATCTTGTCCAGTACGGTCCACCATACGACAACTCCATAAATGAGTATCGGTCTAATTACCGAAGTGTGAAGCCAGTGGGTTATTTTTGGGGAGAAGCCCCATTTTGATCCTATGGCCTTTTTACAAGTAAAAAGCGCTACAGTAGCCTTTTTTACTCTTTCATCAATATTTGCCTTCCAATTTAGTTTTTTGTCTAAAATGAGGCCTAAATATTTAGCTTGGTCGGAAAACCTTAATGGTATTCCTTTAGTCTTGGGTGGGCTGAGCTGAGGAATTTTGTACCTTCTTGAAAAGAGTACTAGTTCTGTTTTATGTGGATTGACGTCCAGGCCACATTGCTTAGCCCATTTTGTTAGCCTATTCAAGGCATTTTGTAGGAGTTCCGCGAGAACTTGGGAGTGTTTTCCAGATACAGATATTGCAACGTCATCAGCATAGGCAATCACCCTGAAACCCTCTGCTTCTAGTGATGTTAGAAGGTCGTTTACTACCATGTTCCATAAGAGAGGCGAAAGGACCCCTCCTTGGGGGGTACCTTGATGCACCGATCTGGTGGTAGTAAAGCTTCTCATGCTTGAAGTTATTGTCTTGCTTTTGAGCATGAGACTAATGAGATCTATGAGTGGTTTCTCTAATTGCAGCTTATCCATTGTTGTCGTGATCGCCTGGTAACTGACGTTGTTGAAAGCCCTTCAATATCTAGGAAAGCTACTAGGTTATATTCTTTGTATTCGAGGGAGTATTCAATACTGCGAACCAGCGAATGAAGTGCTGTTTCTACTGATTTTCCCTTAGAGTAAGCATGTTGAGCTGTGGAAATGAGACATGGTCTTAGGTTATGTCTGATGTAAATTTCAATCAATCTTTCCAAGGTTTTAAGAAGGAAGGATGATAGGCTGATTGGTCGTAGATCTTTAGGGTTAACGTGGGAGGGTTTCCCTGCTTTAGGAATGAAGACCACCTTTGCCATTCTCCAGGCTTTGGGAATATATCTCAACCTTAAACAATTTGTCAGAATGATTTCCAATGGTGGAATGATCATGTCTGAGCATTTTTGTAGTTCGGCCGGAATGATTCCGTCTGGTCCTGGAGATTTATATGGATCAAAGCTATCTATGGCCCATTGCAGTTTTTCTCGCGTTATTAGATCAACTAAATCGCTTGTAGAAGCTTGAGACTCTGATGTTAAGTCGTTAAGTATGTTAGAGCTACCTGGAAAGTGGGTGTCTAATAACAGATTAAGAGATTCTTCATCTGTGATAGTCCACGTGCCTGCTTCTGTCTTTAAAGCACTGGGTATTGTTGGACTTTTTGAGAGAATTTTCCTGAGTCTTGAGGCTTCTGAAGTATTTTCTATTTTACCACAAAAGTTTCTCCAAGAAGACCTCTTACTCTTCCTTAATTCTTTTTTATATTGCTTTAGAGTTTGTCTGTATAAGTCCCAGTCAGAAGGAGATCGAGTGTACTTAGATCTATTGAAGAGTTTGCGACAGCTCTTTCTGAATGGTTCTAGTTCTTTACGCCACCAATGAGGTTTCTTTTTACCCCTTAAAATGGTTACAGGGCATGAAGTTCTCATTGATTCATTGAAAGCTTCGGTGATATGATTCACAGAAAGGTCTAGTTCATCTTTACTAGAGGAGTTTTTAAGAAGGTTGTGATCAAGTAGTTGTACTAGTACCTCCCTATATCGTTCCCAGTTTGTATTACGGTGATTGCGAAAACCCGTAGATATATGTATTTGCAACATCTTTGAGCTCAAACTGAATGTATTTGTGGTCAGAGAAGGAATTCTCTTTTGAGACATGCCAGTTTGAAATCAGATTGTGGATCGAGTCAGATGTAAGTGTAATATCAAGTACCTCTTTCCTATTCTTGGTTACTGATCTGATCTGCTACTTTTAGTAAGATTAACCTCCACCACTGTTTTGTCGGCGCTTTCATCGTCTGAGGAGGAATAAAGTAGGTCTTCCTCACTCAGAGTGATGCCTAAGGTGGCGTCTTCAGTATCCATGTCGGAGTTGCTGTCGACAAAAAACATAATTCTAAGAAACCAAGAAATTGTACACTTAAAAAAGTCATATCGTTCATGAACTCAACAGCAAACATTTTCTCTGCAATTCTACTTAATCGAATAAACGAATGGATAGAAAGAAACGAAGTATTGAGCGAGTATTAAGCAGGTTTTTGTAAAGGCTTCTCAACATTTTCACTGTGACGAACATTGCCCAACATTTTCTGAAACAAAATAAAAAATTGTACATGTTTTTTGTCGACTTTAAAGCAGTTTTTGACTCTATTGATCGCAATGCATTGTTCTACAAACTGTCACAGAAAGGATTGTCTACGAAACTGTTAAAAGTCCTCATAAATATGTACTAAAATACTCGACAATCGGTGTGGAATGTCAAAAGTATGTCAGAATGGTTTAACACAACATCAGGAGTGAAGAAAGGCTGTCTTCTGAGTGCAATATTGTTTTCACTGTTCATTGACGATATTTCTTCTCATCTACCTGCTGGAGTATGGGTAGCAGAAATAAGAATTAAAGTGCTTCTTTATGCTGATGACATCGTTCTGTTTGCTGAATCTCCACAGAGTCTTCAACTTATGATCAATAAACTCAATACCTACTTATTGTAAAACCTGGAGGCTTGCAATAAATTTAGAAAAATCAAAAATTATGATCATTCGCAACAGGCAAACAAAATTGGGAAACGGCGAAAAATGGTTTCTAGATAGTGAATCAATTGAAGCAGTCACACAACACAAATACCTTGGTGTTATACTGCAATCAAACATGAAGTTTTCTTTCCACCTTGAGAAAAAACTGGTTTCCGCTAAAAAGCTTATAAATTCTTCCTGGAAAGATATAATCGGGAACAATGAAATTAAGACCTCCGCGAAATACAAGGTCTTTGAATCAATAATGCGCTCTGTCATGTGCTATAGTTCCCAAACTTGGGGTTACCGTTCATATGAAGAAGTTGAAAAACTGCTACGATATTTAAAAAAAAAAAAAAACTCTTCCGACTGCCGATGAATACGCCAAATTACGTTCTTACGCTAGAAACAGGTTTACCTTCATTATACCACTATACTCTCAAGCTACATTTTGATTATATCCTAAAAACTCTTGGATCACCAATGCACAGAATACCCAATATTCTTACGAAATTTGTAATAAACAGGAAGGTGGAATGGGTTCACGAATGGAAAACTCTCTCTGATAAATGTGGATTCAACTTAAACTTGCAATACGAAGACCGGACTGAATTGAAGCAAAATCTGTATAAGTTACTCGAGCTTCACGACACTCATCAGCACAAGGAATGCATTCAACAAGCTACTAACTCTATCAACAGACCGATCTACCCAGAGCTCAGCTTTAGCCTAAACTGCAAAAACTATTTTAATAATTCGAATAACATCCAATCGATATCTTTAATTTGCAGAGCTACATAGGTGTGATATGCTTAATTTAAATGGTTCAACATACATAAATAAAGAAACAAATCTATGCACAATATGCATTATGAGAGCAAAAGAAGACACTTTTCACCTTTTAGCAATATGCCCTATCTACAGAGACTTAAGATGCAATTACTTTGGTGAGTTGACTTTGACGATGGAACAAACTAAAACCATATTGAATGGTTCTAATTGGGTAGCCCTCAACAGTTATCTAAAAGATGCATTCAAATATAGACACTACATAAATACTGAATTTACATATGTATGTAGTAGTTACATCATGTTCTTGCGACAGGTACTTTTCATCACGATTTTAAATTTTTGTTCATTTTCTTCTTGTAAAAGATCCAAAATGTAAATTTCTCTTTTTTTTTCTCTTTTTTGTTTTTTGTTTATTTACAAAATTCTGAATTAGAAGTTTTAATTTTCATTTAAATTACTTTAAATTTTTTGTTTTACTAGCTGACCCGGCAGACTTCGTATTTCCTCAATTGATAAATAAAAGCTCTAAGCTTTTGTATAAATTAATTTCAAAACAAACAAAACGTATTGAATAAAAAAGCATTGTTTTTAATGAAGCATGAAGTTTTATTATTATTTTCGACACATCATGTTGCTTACTTAAAAAAAAAAAAAACAGAGTTTTCCTGAAATACTGGCTATTGTATAAGGTTTAAATTTTTATTAACAGACAGACACTGTTATGATACAGTTTGTTAATCAATTTAAAGCTTTCTCATAAACTATATTTTTTGTTTTGATTTGTGGTGCGTAAATAAACAAAGAAGACGGTTTTCCGACGCGCGAACACGCGAAGTATAATTGTCCATGCGGGATCAAGACATCCTCTACTTTGTAATTTTCACATACATGTCAACTGCAAACTGATGAAAAAGTCGTTGACACATCAAAATATGATTTATTTCACCTTGACGGATCATGAGTCTGTATGAATAGAAATTCATAGCACTAACTTTTTTGTTGGTTTCAGCACCTGCAATCAAAAATGATAAATGTTACTTAGATGAATTGAGTTTAAAAATATTATTTAATCCTGCTCAATTTATTTACCTGTTACTTCATTTACCATTTCGATATTTAAATGGTATGCATCTCCCTCTTGCCAGAAGATCAAAGGATATTCCATCATATTTCCATCATAGCTCCTGTGTGTTTCAGATACACGTTTTAAATCACTATTCCGACGATGAAGCACAATATCTCTAGATTGTAAATTTTCTCCCACAATGACAACAGCCACTTCATCAATGATAGGTGAATTAAGCCTCCTTGTGTGTTCACCGGCAGGTGTTTTGTCAGCTCGAATGATAATATTATGGCTATCAGATGGCATCCGATCCAATGCTATTTTAAACATGTTTACTAAATTGTTCTTTTGATGAAGAAACATTTGTAATTCTTGGACAATGGTTCTCTTCACTGTTGGATTGTGAGCACAACGATTATCAACTTCCGCATCTGAATTGCCCATAAAATAAATTTGTAAAAATTGATGATCTGCATCAGGTAGTGGTAACAGTGCCCCAGTAATTATTTCATATATAAAGCGTGTAACGGAAGGGGGGTATCAACCCTGAAGGAGGTGAATGTGCTCATGAAACTCAACAACTTTCCCCAAAGAACATAGGTCGAAATATGAAAAAAAAATTTGAATATTATAAAAAAATTCTGGTATAATACCTTGAAAGCGGGCATGAAATTGTCCTGTATAATACATGTACCGCCAAATGATGTCATCTGGAAACAGTCGTTATATTTCTGAATGTTGGCCAAAAAGTGCTTAGAATTATTTCCAATCCCAGAAACTAAAGAGCGTAAATGATTTGGTGGTGGGACCAATTGTGGCAATTTTACTTTGCCCCCAGCACAATATAATCCAGTAGATTCACCAGTGTATTTTAACACCTTACAAAATTTACAAATTATTTTCATTTCCCCAACTATTACCGATTTGTCGGCACAATAATCAATTGCCGGATCATAGTGGAATGCAGCTCGTTCAACAATTACAGGAGCACTGCGTCTGCGTCTGCGGATTCGCTCAATTTCATTATGTCGTGCTCGCTGTTGTTGTGTTTGATGTGCACGAACTCGTTGCATTCTAAGCCTATGCACTTCATTGTCACTCACTAAATAACGCAATTCTGACCAAAAACACTCTATTACCAAGACCGGAATCTCAGACTGACATTTCGGTTTGCCTACAAGCTACTCAGGACTAAATGTGAGAAAGTGTGCGTCAAATGATGCAAAAAACCAAACACATTCTCACATTTAGTGTTTCGGTCCATCAAAACGCTTCATTATAGTAATCAGCCCCATCTAAATGCTTCATTTTGAATGTTTCATGGCCTCGTTCAAAAACTAAACAATCCTAACCAACAGAATCTGAAGTGCTGACATGGTCTTAAATTGGAAGATTTGTATAGCTTTTTAATTTCAATCCAAATAAATGTTGTAAATGTATATTAAATAAAATAAAATTCAGCAAAAACATATTATTTAATGATTTATTAGTTTATTATTATTTATTTTGTTTACTTAAATTATTTGCGAACGCAAAATGCACTGCAACTGGTTAAGTATAATTATTGCAAATGGACAAAAGTGTAACTCAATACTTTGTAAAACAACAAAACAGACAATTTTTTCAACTGTAGTTTGCTAAACGCACGTTAGAAGTTCAGGTGGAAACAATAGGCGGGTGCCTACGTATTTTGTTTGTACAGACAATGCTACGAGAAGCATACTTGTGAAGTTCCATTGGCAACTTTAGCTAGTTCAGATTCCTCAATTAGATTAGTATTTTCATCATTTAAGCAATTCGGTAGTTGCAAGACCAAATTTTAGTTTTGTTTGTTGCAGAAATATTCCTGAAAATTTTTTTTGAGGGACTATGTTAGAGTTAGAATTTTGTTTGTAGTTAGTTTTTAGTTAGATAAAAATTTGAGGGAACCATGTTTTAAAAATAAATTGCTTTGCGTAAAGCATCTTTAAGGAATAGAAATAGGCAATATGTTTACACACAATACCAACTAAATGAGTGCAATAAATAGATTTAAGTAACTTTTTTTTATTTTATTTTGTAGCGTATGAAAATTTCTAGACATTTTACAATCTGAAAAATTAATTATGCTATGAAATAATAATTTTTTTTCTAAAAAGTTGATGAAGGTTAGCCGAAGCGGAAATTTCTTTAATGAACATACCTAAAATATTATTGGCTTTCTCAAAAATATTTTTCTACACTAACCTCTGCTTTATACCTGAAAACTATTGTTTATGTATATTTTCTTCCATGTTCTGCATTTATAAAATGTAATCTATGGAAGTATTTACTATATTAAGAAAAACATGTACGTAAAACTCATTAATTTGTTTCATTTTTAGCAGCACTTTTACTAAACATACCCTTCAAACAAAAATAAGTAAACTTGAACTTTGGTAACTAAACATTTTTAAGAAATGAATGAAAATTATATTTTGCGTTAAACTGTGGAAACTCACTAAAAAAAACTTCTGTACGTCAACAATAAACATTCATGACGATTACATGTTCTATTGAATTAGTTGTGCATGAATTCAGAACGATTTTAAGACGTTTTCATTTTGTGGTACATGTCAAAATTTTCTGATTACTTTTTTAAAACATTGGTGTTCCTTTGATGCATACCTATGTAGTTTTTTTGATAGCAAATACATGTATGCTTCCATCAATCAAGAATGTTATAGATAAGATATTTTTCGATTATCTCTTTTTTTAAATTTAATATTTATTAATCATAATGGAATTGAGAAATAGTTGCAAGCTTAAATCATTAAAAACAAGCTATAAGTATACTTGGATTAATTAAATTGATACAGATTTTAATTACTTGCAAACAAAATATTTGGGCCGTTCGTTAACGAAAATTTATTAGAATTTGATACAAAAATTGCGCTCGCACCCTTAACTTGATGGTTCTTCGAACGCATCTTTGATACAAAAATCCGAGGTTTATTATGAAATTTAAAGAATTTCGTAGTGATTACTGTAAATTAGTGAATTAATTATAATAAACTGATGTTGAACATGCTTTTTTCAAGACAGAAAGGTACATTGGTTCACTATCCACAAAATTCTTGCAAAATTAAAGCTTAAAACTGACTTTTTCATCGAAAAAAGTAAAAGGAAAAAAAATTATTAACCGCTCCATTTTGTTTTTGCTATGCAAAGTGCCGCTAGCCCACGGCATCGTTTTTTTTTTGTTTGTGCTCACATGTATTCATGGACTAATTGTCAAAATTACAAATACAACAATGTAAACAAACGGGTTTTGGAGAGTGAAACGTACGAAAGATTCCGGTCTTGGTAATGGAGTGTTTTTGATTCTGACATAGAAATACGACTATTTTCTTGATCTGTCTCTCTCTGGTCATCAGTGCGGTTAGCACGTGAGGTATGTAGCTCTTCGCACATTTGATTGACTGCGACGACCTAAAGGCCCAACTATAATAGACTTAACCGAAAGTAAGCTAATGTCAAAACCGAACGAAAAGTTATCAGAAGTTATCGTCAAAACAAAAAGTAACCATAATGGATTCAAGTAACTTAAGCAAATGCGTTTCAAATTTGACATTTGCTTAAGCTCGAGCCATTTAAATGGCTCTTGCGTAATTTCCCGAAAGTTAGCGAAATTTAACGAAACTGAGCAGAACGTCTATTATGGTTAGTGACATATAAGGCTTAGTATTGGTTCGTTCCCTTAAGCTGGCTTAAGCTCGGTTAAGTCTATTATAGTTGGGCCTAAGTCAGGTCGTTTTCTCCTCGGTATCGTAACGTCAATCCTAATAGTTTTTTTCGTGTTCTGATTTTTTTATTTATTATTTTTTATTTTGGAGTTTACCTTTAAGCCATAAATCTCCGTGTTCTGAAGTGCGACAGAATAATTGACATATTAGTTGGTTGTAAACTAAAAAAAATAATTTATTGAAAGATTAAATGGTTGTCAAATCTAATGTCAAATATTATGGTTGTGTTCAGAAACTTAATTTGTGACAAAACTTAAGATTTACCAAACTTAAAAAAATAATCTCATACAGTTACAACTGAAGTTAGCGTTCACGATTCACTTTTGTTTATTTTCGGAACGCGACATTAGATCCTCCAAAGCGCACGCGAAGACTATTTTCATAGATATGATTGGATTTGAACTTTATGCAGCGGTAATAAATTGCAAATTGACTCTTTGAAGTTAGGAACACACCTCAGTTGCTTAGACAACAGTGAGTGATTATAATTTAATATGAACTTTATTGAATAGCAATAAAGTTCAAATTGACTCTAGAAAACGTTTGTATGGGAAATAGAAAAGGGCTGTTTTTAGGGTTTTCCCGGAAATAATTCGATTTTTTCTCTCCTTTTAAACCTTCCCTAGACCTCCACGAACATTTCAAGACTAAGATAAGATAAATCCGTTCAGCCGTTCTCGAGTTTTAGTGAGACTAACGAACAGCAATTCATTTTTATATATACATATATATATATATATACATATATATGTAGATAGATAATACATACATACATACAAAATGTTTAACGAATCAATCGGGCAGACGGCAATGCCACACCCATAACTTTTTATTTACTAAAATTTGAATTGTAAATTTTGTAAACTTTATTATTGAAAAAATAAATAATAATCGTAAAAAAATTATTGTCATATAAACAAATCTTAACTACAGTCAATTGTAAACTGATGACGATTCATAAAAAATCTCTTTATCATTATGCATTCCAATGTATCTGAAGCTGTCCTCAGCATCTAACGATATCTAACGTTGCCTTCTGCATCGCAACAAACATTGTAATTTTTAATAGAATTCGGTTTGTATATTTCACATCACAATTGAGATACATATCGATGTTTGTGACTTATCCAAAGGGCTTCTTCTATTCTCTTATCTTCAATCTCAATCGAGCTGGGGATTAAAAAATAGAATAGTGAGACCAATTCATAGTTTTAATGGGATATTCTAGTGTAGAGACATGAATTTCGCCCGGTTTTTGAAGCGTTGTATAAAGGAAACAAAAAATATTTTTATAATCAATTTGTTTATTATTTGTTTATTGATTTGTTGTTCATACATACAAAAATTAATTAAAAAAAAAATAACAAAGTTACAAGCAGTCAAAGTGGGGGCTCTAAATAAAAGAGGGTGTCCTGGCGTGCATCCTACCAACCCTCCTGGTGATCTGAAAAACAAAAACCAGACGGATTCTTAATTATTATAGATGCCGCTATTGCTTCACTTTTGGATAAGTTGAACAAAAAAACTTTTTAACAAAATGGCAGCAGTTTGAAAAAAAATGTTCTTGTTGCATATTTTTCAACAATTCCGATTTTTTTAAAAATACTAAATGAGAAGTCATATTTTTGGGCAATAAACACGATAAAGAGATGTAGAAAGAACATCCTCTTAGCCTATTAGAACTCGATATATCCTTACCGCCAGCTCGAAAAAAGTAGTTTCGAGAAAAAAGCGTTCAGAGTTTTGAGACAAGTTTTCGACAATTTTACTTATAGAATGATACAGAATACGTACATATTTTTAATCAGCGATTCCTGCTCCATATAAAAATCCTTCCTCTACTTCAAAATACTCATTCGATGTTCTCTGATGAAGACGAGCAGTTCTACCCTCCTTTGACGCCTCTGAAATCCGGAATTCCGAGCGCTCGATACGCGCTTCGTCCCGTCTCGTTGCATAAGCATTAGCTTCTGGGCCAATCCTTTTAAACGCATATTCTTGAATTTCTAAACTTTGGAAATACGAAAAAAAATGTTTTGATTTTTTCAAAATTCTACACTAGAATACCCCCTTAAGTAGATTTAGTTTTTTTCTTATAGCGAAGTTTTAATAAACTATGTATAAATAAAGTTCACAAGCTTCATTTACACATTTCCCTCAAAAATTGTAAAAATATCTACTTTGATAATTCGTTCATATTGAAATGGAAAGAAGTGCATGCAACTAGAAACGCATAACAATAAAATTGAGTTAATTATGCACTAAACCATTCCCAAATTCTTAACCTCTGCACTACTTTGCAAAAATTCAAAAATAGTTTAATGAATCGCCCCTTTTTGCCCGCTTTTAATTATGCTCTCCCAAAAATAATGTAAAAGTAATTGCATTATGTACAAGTTGCATAGTCACTCCAAAGACTGGGAAAGGACGAAATTGCATACCTATCGACAAAACTCTATATGCTGTATATTAGAGACCTGGGTTAACATCAAGAGCATTTTAATGTTGAATAAGGTCAATTGTCTATGAGTTTTTAGCCGCAAGTGGTTTGGAGCTTTTTGAAAACAGGGTAACGACAATGAGCTTGGTATATAACGTTTAAGTATTCTACACAGAATGCTTCTAATGAAGTCTTCAACAATTCATTCTATTAACTTTTTGTATACTTCAGGATAGAAGCCATGGACATTATATTATTATGCAGGAAATTCAAATGAAAACATTGTGATAGTACTTTTGATGGTTATATTATTTTTTGTTTCTTTTCTTTTCATTCTCTTTTTTTACAACAGAAATGCTTAAATTGAAGACGTTTTTAGATTTTTCAATTTCGAAATATTCATAGAAGTAAAGTTATACAAAGTTTCTATATTGAACACTTAAATTATACATACATATATTCCGTAATTTTAAGAGTAACAATATTTTTTATACATATTTTGGGAGCAAAATGAGATAGAAAATTACAATTTTGTTTATAAATTAGTATTTTCTGTTTTTGAAAAATGAATTGTGGAAACCAATCATCCTAACGGTTATCTTCGATTGCGTCTTAATATAGGGTTATATATTTAGTTATTTCATGTTATTATTATTATTTTCAACCGAAAGAAAACTTTCTTAAAAAGAAGATTTTAACGTTGAAGCTTAAATCAAATCAAGCTTCAACGTGTCTCACACCTGGTTTATCGGCCAAGAAATCAGCGAACTCTTGGTATGGGTTAACACCGAGTGGCATGTCCTTCCACAAGTCTGGGGTCAAGTAGGTGTAGGTCTTGGCGATAGCCGCATAAGTGGCCTTGGCGAAGAAGGTTCCGGTGGAACCACGAGCTGAGGTGTAACAATCCCCAATACCAGCCATGGTCAAGAGGTTCTTTGGAACTGGAGCCGAAACGATAGCAGTACCACGTGGAGCTGGAATCAGACGCACAGATATCGAACCACACTTTCCGGTGACCTTGCATGGAACGGTATGGGGTTTACCGATCTTGTTGCCCCAGTAACCACAACGGACTGGAACAACTGACAATTAAGCCAAGATGATGGCACCACGAATAGCGGTGGCAACTTCTTTGCTGCACTTAACTCCCAAACCAATGTGACCGTTGTTGTCACCCATGGCGACGAAGACCTTGAAACGGGTACGTTGACCAGCACGAGTTTGTTTCTGGACAGGCATGATCTTCAAAACTTCATCCTTAAGGGCGGAGCCCAAGAAGAAATCGATGATCTCGAACTCTTTGATTGGCAACGAGTAGAGGTAGATCTCTTCGAGGCTGTGAATTTTATCATCACGAACCAAACGTCCCAATTTGGTAACTGGAACCCATTCCTTGGAATATTCCTTGCCTCCGCGACCACAATTACCACCACGAGAACCAAATCCTCCACGGAATCCACCACGGGCTGAAGCTGCGTCCGCCATTCTGTTATGATGTTATATCGGTGAAAGGTAAAAACCGAATGGTTTTTATCATACCTTTGACATTCATTCAATCATTTGAAGTTGAATCAAGTCTTTAGACGTGATCTTCATAATTCAGATAATTTAAACGCCACCGCGCCGTTGGTGGTGGAATTCTTGTCGCTATCAATAATACTTTCACTTGTATGTCAACTCAACGAACTGTGTTAAGAAACTTTTTGGAAAAACTGTCGATCTGGTATTTTTCTTGGAAACCATATGCTCTGAAGCAGCAGTGATTTCTTTTGCTGTCAAAATTGTGGACGAAGATCGCCATCATCCTGCATTGGACATAATTTAAACTTGATGAATGTTTTATATACCTATTGCGACGACGATGTACCATCATCCATTTTAAAGAACTTTACTTAGCACACCCGTTACGTGTTCTACACGTCTTTAAATAATTCGCTGTTTCCCTTTATCTGGAAGTACTCTTTCGTAATACCAGTACACAAAAAAGATCGTACAAACAAAAAAAGAGGCTGAGATGCGACCCACACTGATAACTTCCCGTCCTGTCTGTCGATTTGTCTTGCTTTAAAGTTTGTCTTATATGTATCAATTTTCACCAAATTTGCGTACTATTTTTTGTAGATTTTATTTTTTTATGAAATAACGGACTGTTGGATTTTTATATCGAATGATATATGAATATCGAAAACAATATTTTCTGTGAAATAAAATAAGTATGAAGCCAATATTTGTAATTTTTGAAAAGCTATTTGAGTCGAAGGTAAATTTTTACCAAGTTTTAGTATTGTTTTTTTTTTAGGTTTTTATTTTTTGTAAAAACAACTGTCAATTCGATTTTTCTCAAAATTTTATCGAATTTTAAAAACAATATTTCTTATAAGTTAAAATTAGTTAGACGCCATTATCTCAAAGTTTTAAAAAGATATTTGAGTCGAAAATCAATTTTTACCAACTTTTATTAATTTTTTTAGGTTTTTTTTTTTAAACTGTCAATTTGATTTTTCTCAACATTTTTCAGAATGTTGAAAGCAATATTTCTTATAAGATAAAAAAAGTTTGAAGCCTTAATCTCAAGTTTTTGAAAAGATATTTGAGTTTACCAACTTTGAGTAATGTTTTTTTTTTAGGTTATTGTTTTTTATAAAAAAAAAAACTGTCAATTAGATTTTTCTCAAAATTTTATCAGATGCCAAAAACATTATTCTTCGTTGCACAAAATTGTTTTGGAGATGAAATCATATTTTAGTAATAAAATTTTTGATTTTTTTTTTTTCAGTTTTTTTGATTTATAAAAAAACCGTTAATTTGATTTTTTTCCAAAAATATAATTGTTTTGTATCATGTTACAATATATAATATAAAATTCAAGTCTCTAGCGTCATTGGTTCATGAGATATTTAGGGTTAACCAAAATTTTACCTTTTTTTGAAACTGATATGGTAAAAAAACACCCACGTAATTTTCTTGAGAGTCCTTTCTGCATCTTTCTGCAGTCGATATCTCTTCTGGTTCTTGAGCTATGGACGACAAAAAAAAACGTCGCGAAGGCGTACGTTTTTTTTTTTTCCAAATTCATTTTTATTAATTCATTCTTAAGACTATCTTAAAGCTAGACAAAAATTCATAAAACTAGCCTAATTAATCATAACTTACAGCTAACTTACTGGTACGGTCACTCTAAGTTAAACTATAATACTTAATGCTAATGCCTTTCGACCCTAAGATCTGTTTAACTTCAATTCATTTTATTTATTTTTGTATTCATTAGAAAATTAGGAAAAAAACTAATGTCAATATCCTTTTTTATTTTTACTTATAAACTACTTAAAATAAGGTCCTTAATATAAAACTTAAAGCTAACTAAAGCTAACTAAAACTACCTATTCTACCTATAAACTACTTAAAACTAAAACAACCACAGCAGCAAATCTAACTATCTAACGGTTTTTGTTTTTCATATTTTGTCATTTTTTTTTTGATTATTCCATTTTTTTTTTTTTTTGTATTTTTTTGTATTTTTCTTTTTTTTATTTTTTGTTTTTTTTTTGTATGTTTTTTTTTTTTGTGCCACCATGCCTATTCTACTTAAAACTAAACCCTAAAACTATAAAACAAGTATGTAAGCCGGCCAAGGCTTAAAACCCCATCCCGACTACTCACTATCAAGTGCCGATTGAAGCCACCAAAACTGGCTCTCCTGCTTCACCCTATCAGTTCGGTCCCGTTCGGACACAGCCCTACTGAACCAAAGGAGCTCTGTAAGAACGTACGTACACACGCACGCACAGACATCTTTCTAAAAATCTTTTATTTCGACTCTAGGGACCTTGAAACGTCGAAAAATGTCAAAATTTTCAATTTGACAAATCGGACCCATTACAATAACTTCCTATGGGAAGTTAAAATAAATAAGGTTGCGCTAAAGTCCGTAAAGAACTAGGGCCTAATGGCTTACAACTCTCAACCATTACTGTGTGCGAGTCATTTTTGTAATGAGGGGGCCCTACATTGTTGGAGTAAACCTCAAATACCTTTTTGGCGATGTCAAATTATGTGATGAGGCAGCAGACAGAATTCTACACGGTCTTGATTCAGAATTTGATGAGCTTATCATACATTGCCGTTAATTGTTCACATCTGAAAGACAATAAGGATGATAATTTTAAAACAAATATCAAAAGCTAAGGATACTATCATCAGCGAAACAGTTAAGTAGGTTAGAAGATTTAAACAAAGGATCATTTATAAAGATAAGGAAAAGTTTTGGAAACGAAAAGGAGCTCTCAGCACGCCAGTGTTTATTTTGTGAAGATCACATTTCAACCCTCCCAAAATTACTTGAATTGAATGAAACTAAAACGTTATTTCTTACCTAACAAAGAAGAGTTTCATCAATACCAAATGCACACATTTTCGACAAGATGCCAAGCTTTATCCTTGTCTTTCTTTACTTTCTCTTAGCTGTAAGAACTCAATACCAATTTAATGCCTAAATCATATATTAATCTCAGTCCAGTCATGGTTTTATGGTTCCTTATTCTATCACAATATTTTAGTTTATATTAAAACTTTTGCCCAAAGTAACTTAAGAAAAACTCTAGATTATTTTCTTTTAATACCATACATTTACCCCTTCATATTGTACATATCTTTCTGTTGACACTGGTTCTCATTATCAAATCGATGACAAACCCATGACACCTAAATTTCGATTTCTTTGGTTTATTAGTCTAATCTTACACCTTATGTTGACCCTGGATCACTTTTGTTTTTTTTTTTTTGAAAAAAACTCTTAAACTTGATGTGAGAAATTTAAAAATGAAAAAGGGTGACAGAAATCAAATATTGATATGGGTTTATGTATCGCTACTTGTTTGAAAGGTCATAAGAAAATATTCATCTCTCAAAAGTTTCAAAAGCAGAGGAAGCTGTGATTTCTATAGATGTCAAGCCAAACACAAAATTACACTGCCTACTTATAAAGTATCCTGATTTAGTTTAGTTTTTATTTTATTTTGAATACATTTTTTCTAGTTAATGCAAAAATATGAATCTTATGAAATATAATCGTACTTTATGAATTTAAAAGAATACAAGTTTAAGGAAAGGATACAAATTAAAAAAATGAAAACAAATTAAAAAATAGAAAAAATCAATTAAGAGACACCATGGTATTTTAATTGATGAACGAAAAAGTCAGTAACCATGGCTCTATAGCGGTGACCATTGGATGTAACGTTCTGGCCAGTATCCTATTTAAGAAAGGACGGACCAATTATCCCACCAACCCATAAAAAGTCAATTCTTTTGAACATAACATTGTTAGAATCATAATATTCAAAATAAATTTGGAAGCGTTTCAGTGGTGCCGTGAAATAAAGACAAATTTTAAGAATTTGATTTGTTTCACTTCTGTAAAGAGTATTTAAGCCCATTTCCAACAGTTGGCATTACCTTTATTTACATATCTCACCGTAAAAATAAAATGGTCTTATTTCTCACAATAATTTGGCCTTATTTCACTTTGGCAAAGGGCAACATGACCAACTTCTTAAAATGTCCCTTTTTCACCTTTTATAAAATGTAAAAAGGCCAATTTTTGAAAATTGGTCTTATTTTACTTGGCCTTATTACACGGCAATGGCGCGCGTCAGTCTATTCATGTTGAAATGACAAACCAAAATAAAAATAAATCATTTGACAGCTGACAAGCAAATGGCAGCCAATAAAAGACTTTTGCTAACTTTGCCGTGAAATAAAACCAACTTTCAAAAATTGACCTTATTCCACTTTACAAAAGTGAAATAAGGCCAATTTACAATAGTTGGTCATAATTTACATTGACAAATATTTCCAAAATTTGTTTGAGAAATAAGATCAACTTATTTTTATGACAAGTGTAAACTTTGAAAACACTATACGATTGGGGAAGTTGGGAGGTTGAGGTTTACGCAAATAATATTATTGAATGGAATAAAACCAATATGGCTTTGTTTTCCTTTGCTTAAGTGTATACAAATCAACAGCTGAAAATAGGCTCTGTTGCACTTAACAATAGTTAAATAAGGCCAATTTTTTGAAATTATGACTTTACTTCACGACACCAACGTTAACTTAATGTTCTATACGTCTTAAAAAACACCCGTTACAATTCATTAAAATCTCAAGCACAAATATACAAAACATTTATGAAACATTACAAAATTTAACAGTAATCCTAATAATTGATTAATAAGGTTAAACAATTTAAATGAAGATATTTCTCTTCTGCGCAAAACAAAGTAAAATACAAAATATATTTTCTTTTTCGAGATTCTAGGTGTCATCAATATTTCATTTTACCTGTAGTTACAAAATTTAATGTATTTTAAAGAACTTAATGCATCCATCATCATCATATTTTCAAATAAAAAATATACAAAACTTCAAACATATAATAAAATCTAAAGGCATTCTTCTAAATCATAGATACTTGCACAGATTACCGAAAATCTGTATAGACCATGGAAATGTATTTTTGTTTAGTCTCGTCGAAATATTAAGCATTTTTAAAATATGTACAAATTAAAAGATGAATTAGATAGATAGATAGATAGATAGATAGATAGATAGATAGATAGATAGATAGATAGATAGATAGATAGATAGATAGATAGATAGATAGATAGATAGATAGATAGATAGATAGATAGATAGATAGATAGATAGATAGATAGATAGATAGATAGATAGATAGATAGATAGATAGATAGATAGATAGATAGATAGATAGATAGATAGATAGATAGATAGATAGATAGATAGATAGATAGATAGATAGATAGATAGATAGATAGATAGATAGATAGATAGATAGATAGATAGATAGATAGATAGATAGATAGATAGATAGATAGATAGATAGATAGATAGATAGATAGATAGATAGATAGATAGATAGATAGATAGATAGATAGATAGATAGATAGATAGATAGATAGATAGATAGATAGATAGATAGATAGATAGATAGATAGATAGATAGATAGATAGATAGATAGATAGATAGATAGATAGATAGATAGATAGATAGATAGATAGATAGATAGATAGATAGATAGATAGATATAGATAGATAGATAGATAGATAGATAGATAGATAGATAGATAGATAGATAGATAGATAGATAGATAGATAGATAGATAGATAGATAGATAGATAGATAGATAGATAGATAGATAGATAGATAGATAGATAGATAGATAGATAGATAGATAGATAGATAGATAGATAGATAGATAGATAGATAGATAGATAGATAGATAGATAGATAGATAGATAGATAGATAGATAGATAGATAGATAGATAGATAGATAGATAGATAGATAGATAGATAGATAGATAGATAGATAGATAGATAGATAGATAGATAGATAGATAGATAGATAGATAGATAGATAGATAGATAGATAGATAGATAGATAGATAGATAGATAGATAGATAGATAGATAGATAGATAGATAGATAGATAGATAGATAGATAGATAGATAGATAGATAGATAGATAGATAGATAGATAGATAGATAGATAGATAGATAGATAGATAGATAGATAGATAGATAGATAGATAGATAGATAGATAGATAGATAGATAGATAGATAGATAGAAAGATAGATAGATAGATTGATAAATAGATAGATTTTTAATTACTTAAAATTGTTAAATACAATAGTTTCTGTTACATTTGATTGGAATATAAATTTGGTGATAAAAGTGTTTTGGCGGTGGCAATGCCGTCTGCCAGATTGACTATTTGTTTTCAAATTATGTTCAAAGAAAATGTTCACTATTTAACAAAATGTAAATGAACAATTGCAAAAATTATATAAAGATGCAAATAGGGCTTCAGTTTAGCTAAAACAAAAATAAATTATTTAATAATTAATACATAATTATTAGGCAAAAGAATTAACAGCTTTTAGTTTGGCAAAAGCAAAATTAGAGTTGAGTAAAACTTGAATTCAAGAATACAAAAATAAAGAGTTTTTAGTTTGGTTAAAACAAAAATAAAAGGTATTTGAACTCATTAAAAATTAAGCGTTATGTAAAGACTTTTAGTTTAGTTAAAACAAGATTTCAGTTAATTAAAATAATAATATAATAATAAATAATATACAACAATAATCTTATATATAAAAATGAATCGCAAAATGTGTTGGTAAGCGCATAACTCAACAACGCCTGAACCAATTTGGCCAATTCTTTTTTTAAAATGTTCGTTGAAGTTCAAGGATGGTTTTCACGGCGAGAAAAATTCCAATAATTGCCGGAAAACCCATAAAACAGCGCTTTTCTTTTTCACATACAAATGTTTTCTAGCTAAAACGTAGTCGGCTTAAAGAATTTGACTTCAAGTCATATCAAATTAAAAAAAAAAAAAGAAAAACAAAGCACAAAAAAGTGTTGATGTCGATTTGCTGTTGTTTTTCTTGGATTTTCTGTTACCTTATCTACTGAGTTTGCTTTTGTCAACTGATAAAGGGCTGAAACAAATCCGTATGTCGTGTTTTGTGCAGAGTGTTAGTGTTTAGTGACAAAATAATTTATATTTGATATGCCTCCTATAAGACGAAGCAATTTAGGTAGAAGAACCCGAACTGCTACAAAACAAGCTAATTACCGATCTAATCGTACTGCACAAGAACGTGAAGACCAAATTGAAATTGCTTTTAGTTACGATGTGTCAATTGACTACAGTAACTACCAATGTGTTGTTATTGGTTCTATGAACTCGGTTTGCTCACACTGTAAGGCATTGAAATACAAAAACGAAGCTAATGGATTGTGTTGCGCAAATGGTAAAGTGAAATTGATAACATTGGATCTACCACCAGAGCCATTGTACTCATTGGTTTCAGGAATAGGAATAGATTCCATACACTTTTTGACACATATACAACACTATAACAATTGCTTTTAAATGACTTTATTTGGGGCAACAAATGTAGTTCGGGAAAATTTCATGCCAACTCTCAAGGTATGTATAATAATATTTTAGTGAACAAAATTTTCTATCACCTAAGTTAAGATGTATATTGATAGATAATATTTTTTTTAAATTAACAAATACAAGGGCAAATATATCACAGAGCACGTTCCCTGTTACCAGTGTCAGATAGCGACAGCAAATTCCTGCAAATTTATTTTATGGGCAATTCACCACAAGAAATTGATCTGCGTTGTGCAAATAACAATTTAGTAAAGAGGTGTATTGTAGAGCAATTACAAACTTTATTTCATGAACACAATCAATTGACGATATTGTTTAAAACTGCATTGGATCTGATGCCATCATAAAATTGTAATAAGAGCTGATAAATCACCTGCAGGTCAACATGCAAGACGTTTTAATGCACCAACTATTGATTAAGTTGCTATCGTTGAAGTTGGAGAAAACTTGGAATCCCGTGATATTCTTTTACATCGTCGGAATGATCAATTACAACTTGTTATAAAGGAAACACACCGCTCATATGATGCACTGCAATATCCCATTATATTTTGGCAAGGTGAAGATGGCTATGTTTTCTCAATACAAATGATAAATCCCATTACAGGTAATTAAAATATTAGTTTAGCTATGGCGATAATATCTGTCACTATATCATGTATTTTAATTTTATATATTTCTATGTTATTAAAACAAAATCTACATATATAAGCCCCCGGCATATGCACGAATATGCTCAAGATGCCATGTCGTATGTTCGTCATTATGGTACAGCGGATTTGTTCATCACATTTACATGCAATCCGCTATGGATAAAAATCAAGCAGGAGTTATTCCCTGGGCAATCACCCAATGATCGTCATGATATTACAGCCCAAATGGTGCGCTATGTTAGTAGTAATGAAGTAGTTTGGCGAATATTTTCTTTTCCAATTCATGAGAGTTACCCTTCTTTTGTTCACTTAGCTGTACATCTACTACATTACATAACCAGTTTTTTTGAGACATGCCAAAATGATGATTTTGCACAAACATTGCTTTATTTTGAAATGCCAAAATATTATACCTGGAATCAATCCTCAAGGAGATTTATACAACGCGACGGAAACAAGGAAAACCACTTCCAGGATACCCAGATGTACATACATATGTACATAATTATATTCCACCGATTCGATTGGTCGACTTATTCAGTACATTCAAGCAATGATGAATGTTTTTATTTACGACTGCTATTAGTCAATGTACGTGGCCCAATATCATTCCAACATTTACGAACTGTTGATGGTGAATTGTGTGGATCCTACAGAGAAGCCTGTCAGCGTTTACAATTTCTAGAAAATGACGCTCATTGGGATCAAACTGTCAATGATGCTGTAATATCATCACACGCTCATCAAATACGAACATTGATTTCTATAATCATATCTACATGCTTCCCATCAAACCCAATTGATTTGTGGATCAAGTACAAAGAATGGGAAATCCAAATATACAAATCAGTGAAGAAATTTAAAATGAAGCATTGATTTCAATTGAGGACATGTGCTTGATGATGTCAAACAAACAATTAATTCAATTAGGCCTGACCGCGCCCAATCGTCCAATGCATGATGCTCTTAACCTAGAGTTGCATCGGAAAAAAACTGTATGATCTCAACACTTTGAAAGAATTAACTCAAACAAATTTTCCACTGTTGAATGCACAACAAAAGTATGTATTTGATACTCTTATGAAAGTAACAAATGATGAAACTGGAGGGATTTACTTCTTAGATGCACCTGGCGGTACAGGAAAAACTTTTTTCATTTCATTAATATTAGCAAAAATTCGCTCACAATATAAAATTGCACTTGTACTCGCTTCGTCGGGAATCGCAGGAACTTTGCTAGAAGGTGGTCGAACGGCCCATTCAGCACTAAAATTGCCATTAAATATGCAAAGCAAGGAAACTCCAACCTGCAACATTTCGAAGAACTCTGCAATGGCAAAGGTTTTGCAGCAATGTAAATTGATTGAAATCTTTGGAGGCTTTAGAAATAACCTTAAAAGATCTACGAAGCAATAATATCATATTTGGTGGTGCAATGATTTTATTAGCAGGAGATTTACGTCAAACATTGCCAGTGATTCCACTATCAACGCCAGCTGATAAATCAATGCATGTCTAAAGTCCTCCAATTTGTGGAAACATGTCAAAGTGCTTCATTAAGGCAAGAATATTCGTGTCGAGTTGCAAAATGACCAATCTGGAAACATACTCTCCAAACAACTCATTGACATTGGTAATGGCAAATAGACATGTTGACTGGCTGCATTAACTTTCCTCAAAGTTTTTGTCAGTTAACGCAATCAAAAGACGAACATATTCAGAAGGTGTTTCCAGATGTTTCTCAAAATTACATGAGTTTCCAGTGCGGCTTGCTTTTGCTATGAACATAAACAAGTCCCAGGGACAATCATTAATCTATAAAATCCATGTTTCTCAAGGTTGTATGTTGCCTGTTCCCGTTTTGAAAAACCATCAGATTTGTTTGTCTATGCGCCAAGTAATGGAACAAAAAACATAAGTAGAATACCAGGCAGTTCAGCATGGGAATTTTTTTTATGGCTTTTTTAATGGTTTTTGTTTTGAATAGTTTTTAATGTGTTTTTAATTGGTGCGGTATTGTGTTTGATGTATTGTTTGGCGCACGCCTTGGCGCCGCATGCGTAAGTGATGATGATGAAGGGTTGGTTTGTGATGTTGAGGATGGTAAATGTTTTATTGGATTTGAATAGAAGTGAGGAAGAGGCGGCGGCGGCGGCGCGGGCTCTCTGGATATTTGGATATTTAGAGAATGTGCGGTGGATGGATGGTGATGATTGTGGTGGTTGCTACCGTGCGTCGGTCGGTCGGGATAGTTTAAAGAAGATGTGTGTGAAGTAGTTTTGGATATTTGGAGAATGTGCTGTGGATGGATGGTGATGATTGTGGTGGTTGCTACCGTCGGTCGGTCGGTCGGTCGGTCGCGAGGGAGAGAGTTAGTTTAAAGAAGATGTGTGTGAAGTAGTTTTGGATATTTGGAGAATGTGCGTTGGATGGATCGTGATGATTGTGGTGGGGTGTGGGTAATGTGTTTGGTGGTGGTTGCTGCCGTCGGTCGGTCGGTCGCGTCGTCGTCGTCGTCGTTTATGTGGTATGGTTGTGCGGTACAGCATGTGCCGTGGTGGTGGTTGTCGTCGTGTTCGCCGTCGTCATGATCGTCATGGTCATCGTCGTCGTCGTCGTCGTCGTCATGGTCGTGGTCGTCTTTGTTGTATGTCAGTAGGTAAAGGGTCCCTTGAAGAAGGAAAACAAATAAAGAAAATATTTTTTTATTGATGTGTGAGAGACGAGGAGGTGACGGTGCGGCAGTGTGGTGATATGGTGATCTGTTTGATGGTTAATTTGTTGGTTTGTTTAGGATTTTATGAGGAGCGATCGTTTGTGTGAGGATGAGTGAGAGGGGTAGATTTTATTTGTGTAGGGATGTATGGATGGGTTGGTGACCATGATGATGATGATTTATTTATAAATATGAGAATGAGATGGAATTGTATTTTTGTTATAATGTGAAATGGAAATGGGTATTGAGAAAAATGTTGAAAACTTTGAAAGGCTGTAACTTTTGAAGGAGGCGTTTTTCCGCAAAAATAGCCTTATTTTTCATCACCGTATATATATTCATATATCTAACTATCTATCTATATATGTATGAATATATCTTTAAAAAGATAAAAGAACAAAATCTGAAATATTGTATCTAAGAAAAAAAAAAATAAATAAAATAAAGCATAAAAAAAAAAACATCAATTTGAAATTTACTTATTATTATTTATTTTAGATATGTGTATCCATGAATTATGTTCAGGAGGGAAACCCAACCATTTTACAAATTATTTTATCTTTTTTTTTTTTCCTTTGTAATACTTTTTTTCTATAAGAAATGTGTCTGGATATTCGGTTTTGTTTTTGTAGCTCTAATTGATAAAGACCACCTTTAATAGGATGACCTTGATAGTCTTCTAGCAGATATGTTATAGGATTACTTCGTTGAATTTTTGTAATTTTAAAAATTTCAGTTGTCCAGTTTGGTGTGTATCCTTTTTCAAATACATGTTTGTTTTTACTGATTTTGTTTGTTTAATTTTCTAGCATAAACTTTAGACAAAGAACAATTAAAATTTTATAACTCACTATTCCTAACCACTCGCTGCCCCTGGAATAATAAAAGCATTGCGTTGCGTACCTAGCCTAGCTCTCGTTTCAAATGGGGATAAATCAACACGATTAGATTTGCTCCAATGTTTTTTTAAAAAGAAAAAAAAAATTGAATTCCGTAACGGGGCAAATTGTTATTAAATTTTAAATTGATATCTGAAGACAAACGATTTTTAGGATGAAGCGATCCGATGTATTGGATTTGTTTGTTTGTTTAATTTTCTAGCATAAACTATAGACAAAGAACAATTAAAATTTTATAACTCACTATCCCTAACCACTCGCTGTCCAGGGGTAATAAAAGCATTGCGTTGCGTACCTAGCCTAGCTCTCGTTTCAAATGGGGATAAATCAACACGATTAGATTTGCTCCAATGTTTTTTTAAAAAGAAAAAAAAATTGAATTCCGTAACGGGGCAAATTGTTATTAAATTTTAAATTGATATCTGAAGACAAACGATTTTTAGGATGAAGCGATCCGATGTATTGGATTTGTTTGTTTGTTTAATTTTCTAGCATAAACTATAGACAAAGAACAGTTAAAATTTTATAACTCACTATCCCTAACCACTCGCTGTCCAGGGGTAATAAAAGCATTGCGTTGCATACATAACCTAGCTCTCGTTTTAAAATGGATGGAATTAGATGTGTTATAATGAGAAAGTAGTAGTAGTAGAAATCTTAAAGATATTGTACATCATATGTTTACCGACTGGTCTCGTTTTAATGATATTGAGTGAAAGAAAACGGTTTTATGGGAATACAGTTAGGTTCCTACCATAATTTTTTTTTGTCACAATACTTGAAGAAAATTTTTCATATAAAGCCATCTAACTTTGTTGAATTTAAAGTATTAATATTCGTATTCTGGACGTACAAGGGCAGAAAATGGACTTCCTACAAAAATTAAACACTATCACGAAGGAGAAGCCTCTAGTATCCCTGAGGACACTCAGTGAAGAGATGATGACCATCATAAAGGCTACGAAGAGAACCACCAAATTTGGAGAAAAGGTTATGGTGGAATTGGAAAACTTTAAATGTTTTCTACCAAATAAATTCTCCGATTTGACGGAGGAAGATATGGCCCAGCTAAAAGGTTGCAGGATGAAAGTCATACAACCACCACCTGTGCTATATGGGGCATATACCATAACATTTTCTGCGCCATCCAAGCGGGGAAGGAATGAGGACGAAGACGACGAAGAAGTAGCCGAACAACTTCCATACGGGGAAAAACGGATGAGGATTGAAAATTAAAAAAAATGTTAAATTTGAAAAAAAAAATAAAATAAAATATATAATATAAATATAATTTTAAAAAAAAATTGTTTTCTAATTTCACTTATATAATTTTCTCAAATCTCCGTTGGTGCTTTTCTTTTCTTTTGCTTAGAAGGAGAAATCTTGATGAGGTTTGGGTTTTTTTTTATGAATTATTAAAACGCTGCAGTATTTTACTTTTTAATATAGTTTATTCATTTTAAATTTTTTTTTAGCACGGTTAGACTTCTCTTTGTTGATTTGAAAACCATAAACAGTTAGTAAAAAAAAAAATCGTTTAAATAACAGACTCCCATAGAAATGAAACCTGATATGTGTGAAACTAGCCTTCGAAATTTACAAAAGATATTGTCTTGTTTATTAGTATTATTTTTGATTAAAAGGTATCCAAGAGTTGTGATCGGATGGAAAACCGAGCCATTTTACAAATATTTTATTCTTTTTCGTCTGAAGCACTTTTTCAATCAGATATGTATCGGGAAACTTTGTTTTTTGTAACTCTAGTTCATAGAATTGACCCTTTTATTGGATGCCCTTGATAGTCTTCTAACAGATATGTAAGAGAATTTGTGCGCTTTACTTGAATTATCTTAAAGATTTCAGTTGTCCAATTTGGAGTGTACCCTTTATCAAAAACATATTTGTATTTACTAATTCTGACAAAGTCTCCTACCTTGAACTTAGGAGTAACATGAATTTTGATGTGATTGTATATCTTAGAGAGTAATTGTTTTTCATTTGAGGCATTTACTTCAGATGGTTTCATTTTTATTGTACGATGTTTTGAATCATTATAAGTTTTAGTCAGCAACCCTATTATATCAACCCATTTATATGTTCCTTTGAAACTGAATTCTTTCCACATAAGAGTTTTCAATGTGCGGTTAAATCGTTCGACTATCGATGCTTTCAGAGGAGTAAATGTTGAGTAATGGTTGATATGATATTTTTGCATTAGAGTTTGAAATGTCTTATTGAAAAATTCTTTTCCATCATCTGTTTGTAAATTCTTAGGCCATCGACCTTTGTTGAATATATCTTGCATGGCAACAGTGACCATTGCCCCAGTTTTATGTTTAATAGGAGTCGTCCAAGCAAATTTAGAAAATGTATCAATAACTGTGAGAAGATATCGGTAGTTTTCATTTTCTGACGAATACGGTCCCATTTCGACTAGATCAGCTTGCCATAAATCATCAAGCCCCTTGATAACGACTCTCCTTTTTTTAAAATTTCTTCTTGCTGGCTTATGTAGTTCTTCGACAATGTCTCTTTTACTCATCTTTTCACTGAATGATTAAAACAACAAAACATTTTACCTTTTTATTAGTTTATTTATTTAAATTCTTTCATTTGATATAGTACATAACAAGATTTACCTATATGTATACATAGATACTATTTTAGTCTTTTATACAGAGACATCAATTTTTTTATTCTTAACATTCTATTTTCAAGCATGTGGCATGCGCATGTATCTGGTCCAGCTTTACACAGATTTGAAGACCATGGACAGTTAGTAAAATGACACCCGTGTTTTGAAGTTGTACTCGATATATTCATAAATCTTTTCAAGAAGATAACATTGTTTAAAAGCTCCTCATGATGTTCTTCCAATATATTATTATGATTTATTTTCAAAAACTTCAAAATTTCATCAAAAATGAATCGAGTATCTATGTTAGACATGATAATTGAGTTGACACAATGAGGCATTAAGTTAAAGACTGAAGTGAAGTTATGATTGACTTTAAGTTAAATAGTAGTTTTCCCTTGAATTATAATTTTTTCTTTTTTTTTTTAATTAATTGTGTCAAACAGGAGTTTCTCAAATTTTTCAACAACTTCATATTTAATGTATTCTCTAAGTTGCTCGTTTGCGTCATCAACATATTTTTTTTGTTAGCAGCGTCTTCCTGTTCTTGTGGATCTTGAATATTTTTTAGTCGTTTAAACGTTAGATTGTAATCACCGCTGTCTGTTTTTAAAAAAACCCTCACCAGCTGGTCCAGGCAAACCTCGCTCTCCCTGTAAACCTGGTGGCCCGGCTCTCCTTGTTTCCCTCTTGGGCCTCTCGGTGGGGTCCTATATGAATAACGACCAAATTTATCAACACTCATTATTTTTTTTTATTCGATAATATCGGCTTCTTTAAGTTCTTCAATAATTGAAACAATTTCGTTAGAATGATTGTTATGTCCAGCTTGATGTGAAGCAATAAGCAGTCTCAATCGATCTACAAGCTCATTGGGATTTCCCCAAAATATATAGTCTTTTTTCATTTTTGATAATTGCATTAATCCATTTCCTGAAGTTGTTTGTGGTGTTAATGGTGAAGGTAATGGCTTAATAGAAGTGTTTGTGTTGAATCCTAATAATTTACTTATTATATTTTTATACTTATAACCACGATTACCAAGTATTTGTCGCTGTGAATCATGATCTTTTCTATATGCATTAGTGTCATGTAAAATGGTCTTGTAGTTTTTTAAATCTTCATCAGTGTAAATTGTCTTATCGGGATTTTTCTTAAATATAAGCTCATATAGCCCATTTGTTCCTTCAAAGGTTTTATTTTTAATTTCTATATCCCTGCCGAGAATATTGAACTCAGCATTACCGATGTACCACTTTCCATCTTTTAAACGAATACCATACGTTTTATCAAGAGTGCTGGAATTATTAATAAATAAATCTATATATTTTTTAGGGGTATCGTGAAATTCTTCTTGTGACAATCGTTCCATAAAGTTGCGATGACTTGCGTAATAGTTTGAGGTTTTCTTTGTTCTTTTTGGAGTATCATTGTCATCGACAAAAATAGGTGAATCGTCAATAAAAGACTTTGGCGTAATGAATTCATCATGTGGTTGATGTTGTTCCAGATTGAGTTTTATTTTCTTTAAAGGGCTCTCGATAAGACTGTTTTGAAACTGCTCGGAATTTGATTTTTTAACCAATTCGTTTAGTGGTTTCGTGAGTGGTTTAAAAGTTTCTTCAATTTGAGTCTCGTAAGCTTCCCTATCGGTCTTGAATGATTTGTATTTCTTTCGTAGAGCATCGGTGGTTTTAATAAGCTCTTTTGTTAGTTTTACATCTATGTTCATCATATTGTAAAGTTAATTTCTTCTTACAAATGCAGTTGAAAAAATAAATCTCGAAGTTGATGAAAAAATCTTTCGATAGTTCTTAAACCAAATTTGTATTGCGCTTACTGGTCTTAACCGTATAGAATACTGGGTCTTAAACTGGATTGAACCGCTTTTAACTGCTATAATCTGTCGCTGAACTGTTCTTTACTGCTCTCATGGAACATTACTGTACATATGATACAAAAATCAAAAATTGTATCTATTTTATAGCTTAAGGAAGCAGTCAAAACCCTTTCTATATCGACCTTCATTCAAGGGGCTGTCCTTATCAATGACCACAAAACCGTAATTTGTGTTCCAACATTCTGCACATACCTTTTGAAACATTTTAAATGTCATATCCGAATTGACATGATCATTATAAATATGTTTTAAATTCATATCATCCTGTTTGAAGACGATGAAAAAATTCGCATTGTCTCGAATTAAGTGTTTCGGTATTCTTGTATATGTTTGGCACAAATAAAAACTATCGATGTGATGATGTCGTCCCATACTAAAATACACTCGAATCGTATCTTGTTTTTCACAGGCAATATCGTCAAAGATGAATATAGAATTTGGTTTAGCCTCTTCGACTCGAATTACATCACAATTATTGGAAAATGTAAAAAAGCCCATGTTTTTTATTGGTTTTATGGCTTTTCGTAAAAACTCATACTTCGGTTGATGTAGAGATTTAGAATAAACATAGATATTTTCAAATTTCAAGCCATTTGGATGTAGTAGTAAACTCATCATGACATTTGTTTTTCCACAGTTTGAGGGGCCAGTAATTAACCCCCTTATACTATGAGGGAATAATTTACCATGCTTTTTTCTCTCAATCTTGTTATCCAGTTCCATATTTTGTACCGGTAACTGGTATTGTTGCTTAACGAATCGCATAGTGATGAAAACTAAATAAATTCCTATAAATGTCAAGTTTATATATATAAAAACCCTCATATCGCATCTAACCATTCTAGCGCAAAGATATTAATATAAAATGTTTGATTATTCCAAAAATTCTATCAGTCAAAGAAATATTGTAGAAGGAAAAGGTTTATTAAATACCTTAATAAACAAACTACCTCTTGAACTACATCTACCTGGTTATCAATACTGTGGTCCTGGAACAAAACTTCAAAAACGCTTAGCTCGAGGCGATCCGGGAATTAATTTGCTTGATCAAGCGTGCAAAGAACACGATATATCGTATTTCAAATTTAAAAATACATCTGATCGACACATTGCCGATAGGATTTTAACTGAAAAGGCCTGGCAGCGATTTAAATCTAAGAACGCTAGTATAGCTGAACGGTCAAACGCACTATTGGTTACCAACCTCTTAAAAGCAAAAACAAAATTCGGTATGGGTTGTTCTCAGAGTAAAGATAAGAAGCCTAAAAAAAGAGCGAAAAATGAAAACGAAGAAAAGAAGTTCAAGATAGATAATAAAGCTAAACAACCCTCCTTTAGAAAAGTGATTCACACAATTGGGAATAATATCAAACGTAAAAAACCTCTCAATTTAGAAAAAGCAATTAAAATAGCAATATCATCTGCCAAGAAAACAGTTCGAAAAAACATTAAAAGAATTAAGACGCCAAGAGTTATTGCCATACCAAAAACTGGAGGAGCAATTCCTTTCCTTATTCCTCTGTTTGCTGGACTTTCAGCACTTGGAGCTTTAACGGGTGGAGCTGCAGGAGTAGCAAAAGCTGTCAGCGATATCAGCATTGCTAAAAAAGATCTAGAGGAGAAAAAACGTCATAACGAGAAAATGGAATCAATTGCAGTCGGACAAGGCTTACACCTTAAACCTTATAGAAAGGGGCTTGGACTTTATTTAAATCCAAAGTCAAAAAACTCCTAAGTTCGCTACCCAATCGTGCATTAAATGAAATAGATTTGAGAAATTTTGCAAAGAATTTAATTCCGAATTTTCGAGGAGTTTTCATGCGCGATAATTTACCAAAAACTAAACCGAAGAAAAATGAATCTGGGATTGTAAATCTTGATTCCTCAATTGGTCCTGGAACGCACTGGGTAGCGTATTATAAAGAAGGCAGTAAAATTGAATATTTTGATAGCTTTGGAAATTTACAGCCTCCTAATGAAATTATTAACTATTTGGGTGACAAAATTAACTATAATTATACTAAATATCAAGATTACGACTCTTTTAATTGTGGTCATTTATGTTTAAGATTTTTATATGATTGTTTATTTTCAAATAAATAAAGAGTTTTCTTTAAAAATGGTTTCATTGTATTTTTTATAAGCATGACGTTGACACTTACGCTAAGCGGAAGAACTTCCCATCTATTAGCTGAATATTTTCCACCTTTGAACCTGGATCAGGACTACGTTTGCGGATTGATTGATTTTCAAACGTACAACTCCATTCCGAATGTAGATGAACGGAACAATTTGTTTCATATAGGAGAATATGAAATTGAAATCCCAACTGGGTCTTATGAAATTGATAACATTGCAAAATTTATTTCCAAAGAATTATTATCACGAAATTCTACAGCTATTGTTCAAATAGAGGCAAATAATAATACTATGGTATCTGAAATCCGGAGCAACGAAAAAATATATTTCAATAAGGATAGAACTATTGGAAAATTACTTGGTTTCAGTAAATGTGTTCTTGACCCCGGTGTGGTACATTTGTCGGATTTACCTGTTGATATAAATAAGGTGAATGTAATACGAGTTGAGTGTAATATCATTACTGGTTCTTATTTTAATAATACTCCTGTGCATACTTTACATGAATTTTCTCCAGAAACAGGAGCAGGGTATAAAATCATAGAAGTCCCGAAAAATGTCATCTATTTACCTGTGAACGTCAAACGAATAAGCAGTCTAACATTAAAACTCGTGGATCAAGACGGTGACTTGATAAATTTCAGAGGAGAAAGAATAACTGTACGACTGCATTTAACTCCAAAATCACAATAATGTTAATCTATAATAGTAATTATAAAATAGATACGAAAAGTAACCATCCATTTAGTTCTATTAGAACAGCACCACCGTCAAGACCAAAACTATCATCTGAAAATAAGACCCACCTTCTTACATTAGGATTTAAACTAAAGTAAAACAATATGAACGAAATATTAAACATTACCCATGGACCTAACTATGATAATAGCATATCTAAGTTTGAGTACCATAGTTACTCGCCATTTCTTCAGTCATTCAATCCAAGTGATGAAATACGTATCCCTATACAACAACAGGATTTGTGCATTTTACCCAGTGAAAGCTACATTTATATAGAAGGAGGTCTAACAAAATTAGATGGAAAGCCTTCTTCTACGGGAAAATTATCTAATAATGCGATGGCATTTCTTTTTGAAGAAATACATTATGAACTCAACGGAGTGGACATTGATAACAATAAAAATGTTGGCATCACAACATCAATGAAAAATTATATATCATTGAATGAGAATGAAAGTAAAAGCTTAGAAAATGCTTCATGGACCGGAAACTCCAACATTACACCTGCATCGGGTACTTTTAATTTTTGTGTACCACTAAAGAATCTGTTGGGATTTGCTGAAGACTATAAAAGGATTATAGTAAACGCAAGACATGAATTGGTTCTAATTCGTACTCGAAGTAATGAGAATGCTTATTATACTACAGAAAACGAGGAAATAAAACTATCAATTTTCAAATTGCAATGGAGAGTTCCGCATATTACCTTATCCGATTCAAACAAGATTACATTATTGAAACAAATACAATTAAATCCAATTCAAATTCATTTTCGAACTTGGGAAATGTACGAATATCCAACACTGCCAACTAACACTGATCATGTATGGACAGTTAAGACTTCAACTCAACTTGAGAAACCGAGATATGTTATTATTGCTCTACAAACGAATAGAAAAAATCAAAAGGATAAGGATGTAAGCAAATTTGACCACTGTGAAGTTAGCAATGTAAAGGTACATTTAAACTCTGAATCGTACCCTCGTGAAGATTTAAATCTTAAATATAAACTAGACCAGTATGCCATTCTCTATGAAATGTACAGTAAATTTCAATACTCATACTATCAAAAACGCTCACAACCACTTTTATCACGACAAAACTTCAAGGATATCGCCCCAATAATGGTGGTTGATTGTTCCCGTCAAAATGAATCAATTAAAACAGGACCAGTGGATGTAAAAATTGAACTTAAAACAACACTTCCAGTTCCACCTTTAACAACTATGTATTGCCTTATTCTTCATGACCGTATAATAGAATATAATCCAGTTACTGGAGAAGTTAACAAACTTACTTAAATTGACTGTCATGGTGTGTAAACTAATACGTAATCAAATAAAAAAAATCATTTTATCTAACAATATTTTAACCTATCGGGTTCATGCTCAATGATTTTGTTAAAACCAATACTCACCATGTAACCATTCCAAATATAAATAAACACATAAACAATATTGTACTTCTAGTTCTTTTTATTTAATTCTTTTTTACATTTTTTATTGTAATATTTTTCAAAGAAATATCAGAAAATGTTGCAAATGCATTGTAAATCTAAGAGGGTAAGAATGCCGTGGGACTATTTTGACGATAAAATCCAAAAGGTAGGGAGCTATGGTTAGAGAGAAAGTGGCGTTTTTCCGATCTTGGTCTATAGGTCTTGCACTGTGTCTTTGTTATCACTTGATGATCCCTTGTCCTGCAAATATTGTCAGAAATAATCTGAATGTGATCATTGCCATCGGCGTTAAGAACGGCTTGTTTGATTGCTTCAAAATTAACTTTTTTTTGATGCTGAGTAATTTAAGCATAATCCCTTTACCTTGCAAATAACCTCTTCAGTGTTGTCTTTTCCACTTAAGACTTTGTAGGCATGTCCGCATATGCTACTGCTACTGCTAAGGCTCTGGGTAAACACAAGTTATCCTTGTTTTTGATGGATATGATCCCACGTTTTTTAAGGCATTCTTCCTCATATGAATTGTAATGAGGTTCGCGGCTATTCCCTTTTACCTGAAGGTAGTTTTATGGAAGTAACCGTTAATTCGAAAGTATCTGTGCAGAATCCTTCTGAGTTACTTTGAAATATTTTAATCATCATTTCCCATAAATCCTCGATTTTAAATTCTGATGCGTTCTTAAAATTCACCCAACCACTTCCTCTCTCCTTGGAAAATCCTTTTCCATTAAACGTCACTCCAACCTTGTCCATAGCCCCCACACCCTGAAATGCAAATTTAAGTGCCTCTTCAACGGCAATTCTTACCCATGTTGTCGGCTCTGCTCCTTTGGGGATAGGACTGATCCTAAACTCTATTTTGTTGGCTTTCAGGTTGAACCGCTTTACTTTTGTTTCAGTGGATGAAACTACCTCATAACGCTATTGAACAAAAACAAAATTATCTATATTTTCCTTGTTTTTAAACCATTTTTTTTTTATAACTTACTTTTTCTTCAACGGGTGGGAGGAATTCAAGTTTTGGTTGCCCTCCTGGAAGTGATGCTTCAGAAACCTTCAAAAAATAGCCTGAGAACAGAGCTATTTCTTCTTCTGAAAGTCCATTGAAGTTAGAAGGTAAAAATACCTTAAAACTCTCCATTTCCAAAAGAATTCTTGGACCGTATTTCGTAAGAGTTTTCTCCCCATTTTTTATTAAGTAGGTAATGGATTGAAGATCGCTTATACTTTTTAATGGTTTAACCATACCCAAGTTATTCAACTTGTTCAAAAATTGAGAACTCATTTGGGTTTTTTTTTTTATTTTATTTTTCAACCGATCACTGCAAAGTTCACAATTAAACTAACCAATCCTTTTTAAAAATCTTCCATACACCAAACAAAAACTTTGAACAGAAACACCTATTTATTTATAAGCTCACATCATACAAATACATATTCCCATCTATTGTTCATTGACAAAAGCAACCACAATCATTTTAATATCAACATATAATTTTTTCTTAATGTTGTAGAATTTCTTATTACTTTCTCTTCAAATCCAATACATCGGATCGCTTCATCCTAAAAATCGTTAATCTTCAGATATCAATTTAAAATTTAATAACAATTTGCCCCGTTACGGAATTCAATTTTTTTTTTTCTTTTTAAAAAAACATTGGAGCAAATCTAATCGTGTTGATTCATCCCCATTTGAAACGAGAGCTAGGCTAGGTACGCAACGCAATGCTTTTATTATTCCAGGGGCAGCGAGTGGTTAGGAATAGTGAGTTATAAAATTTTAATTGTTCTTTGTCTATCTTTGATTGCTTCAATGGTGAATAAATTCAAACGAAAATATGTATTGGGTTTAAGATTTTATTTTATTATTAAGATAACTGGTCTTAAATGAAGAAACGCAACTGCGATTTGTACAGATAGAACTGCTACACTGAACTGTAAATAACTGGTCTTTACCGTACAAAACCGAGAATCAAAACCGAACTGAACTGCAAATTACTGGTCTGAACCGCAAAAAGCCAACATTCAAAACTGAACCTGTTATTAACAGAACTGTTATTAACAGAAAGTACTTCTTCACTATACTGCTCGCAACTGTATTTATCAACCATTACTCGGGCAATTGGCTTTAGAATTCAAATGTACCTGCTTTTTATAACTTGAGAAAACAGTCAAAACCTTTTCTATAGCGACCATTATTCAGTGGACTTTCTTTATCGATTACAAAAAAAAATCCATAAACGGTTTTCCAACAGTCTGCACATACATTTTGAAATGTTTTAAATGTCATGTCGGAATTAACATGGTCATTGTAAATGTGTTTTAAATTCATACCGTCCTGTTTAAAAATTATCAAAAAAAAATTGCATTGTCCCGAATTAAGTGTTTTGGTATTTTTGTATAGGTTTGACACAAGTAGAAACTATCTAATTGATAATGACGGTAGAATAACGTCACTATTATTAGAAAATGTAAAGAAACCCATTTTTTTTTTATAGGTTTAATTACTTGTTTTAAGAACTCATATTTTGTTTGGTGTAAAGATTTTGAGTAAATATATATGTTTTCAAAATTTAGTGCGAAAATATAAAATTAATCATTATTCGACATTTACTCAATTGAAGGCATCAATTGTAGAACGATTTATTCGAACATTCACAATTCAGTATAAACGGATCGTACAAATGGACCGATATGCTGTCAACACTAACTAAAACTTATAACAATTCAAAACATCGAACTATAACAATGAAACCTTCCGAAGTAAATACTGCAAACGAAAAACATCTACTCTCTTCTGTATATCAATATATTAAAATTCGTTTAACTCCTAAATTCAAAGTTGGAGATTCAGTGAGAATCAGTAAATACAAACATGTATTTGAAAAAGGATACACACCAAACTGGACAACTGAAATTTTTAAAATTACAAAAATTCAACGAAGTAATCCTATAACATATCTGCTAGAAGACTATCAAGGTCATCCTATTAAAGGTGGTCTTTATCAATTAGAGCTACAAAAACAAAACCGAATATCCAGACACATTTCTTATAGAAAAAAAGTATTACAAAGGAAAAAAAAAAAAGATAAAATAATTTGTAAAATGGTTGGGTTTCCCTCCTGAACATAATTCATGGATACACATATCTAAAATAAATAATAAGTAAATTTCAAATTGATGTTTTTTTTTATGCTTTATTTTATTTATTTATTTTTTTCTTAAATACAATATTTCAGATTTTGTTCTTTTATCTTTTTAAAGATATATTCATACATATATAGATAGATAGTTAGATATATGAATATATATACGGTGATGAAAAATAAGGCTATTTTTGCGGAAAAACGCCTCCTTCAAAAGTTACAGCCTTTCAAAGTTTTCAACATTTTTCTCAATACCCATTTCCATTTCACATTATAACAAAAATACAATTCCATCTCATTCTTCATATTTATAAATAAATCATCATCATCATGGTCACCAACCCATCCATACATCCCTACACAAATAAAATCTACCCCTCTCACTCATCCTCACACAAACGATCGCTCCTCATAAAATCCTAAACAAACCAACAAATTAACCATCAAACAGATCACCATATCACCACACTGCCGCACCGTCACCTCCTCGTCTCTCACACATCAATAAAAAAATATTTTCTTTATTTGTTTTCCTTCTTCAAGGGACCCTTTACCTACTGACATACAACAAAGACGACCACGACCATGACGACGACGACGACGACGACGATGACCATGACGATCATGACGACGGCGAACACGACGACAACCACCACTACGGTAGCAACCACCACCAAACACATTACCCACACCCCACCACAATCATCACGATCCATCAAACGCACATTCTCCAAATATCCAAAACTACTTCACACACATCTTCTTTAAACTCCCTCCCGACCGACCGACCGACGGCAGCAACCACCACAATCATCACGATCCATCCACAGCACATTCTCCAAATATCCAAAACTACTTCACACACATCTTCTTTAAACTATCCCGACCGACCGACGCACGGTAGCAACCACCACAATCATCACCATCCATCCACCGCACATTCTCTAAATATCCAAATATCCAGAGAGCCCGCGCCGCCGCCGCCGCCGCCGCCGCCTCTTCCTCACTTCTATTCAAATCCAATAAAACATTTACCATCCTCAACATCACAAACCAACCCTTCATCATCATCACTTACGCATGCGGCGCCAAGGCGTGCGCCAAACAATACATCAAACACAATACCGCACCAATTAAAAACACATTAAAAACTATTCAAAACAAAAACCATTAAAAAAGCCATAAAAAAAATTCCCATGCTGAACTGCCTGGTATTCTACTAACATAGTATATCAGAAAGCACTAAAATGATAATAAAACTGATTTCTGTTAATAATTATGATTCACATGATTAGCAATAAAGCGATTACTTACTTATAAATCCTTATACATATATGTTTCATTTAATTATTTTTGTATTCACAACGCCCTATTACCAGGGTGACGGTTCTGCTCATTAAAATGTTTAGCCACGACTATAAAATACGTAGGAACAAAAACTCCCACTTTACAAATCTTTATGACAGGACGAAGTCTGTCGGGTCCGCTAGTATATAATAGTATCAGCTGTATCCATGTAGCAGAGCCCCGAGATATAGGGGCCCCCAAAGATACAGAGCACAAGACGTGCGTAAAATAATTCACTTACATTTTAGTAAAGTTTTATTACCAAAAAATGTTCCGATGATCATTTTTTACATGCGTCAAACATTTTTTTCCTGTGTATCTTTTTCTTTTTTTCATGTCCTACCAAACAACAATACTACAACTTTAACCTGCAAACACTTTTTTATTCGAGCTTTCAAAATATATCGTCCTGCCTGACACAGCCACCAACTCCAACATCACACAGAAATACAAACCAGGGATCAGCGGTAGATTAAAAAATACTTATGTAGGTACTTGCATGAACTAACAGCTGAAAAATTCGAATACTCCATTCCGAACCCTGTATCTGTATGTGTCTGCAACCAACAGAAGTCCCGTTAATTGTCTGAGTGAACTAGGCAAAACGAATTTCAACACGTTAACTGAAATGTTTAACTGTCTATGCGTGGATATACATTATAAAAATTCACTCTAAAGTTTTTGTGATTTTTTTTTGTAATTAGATATTTGTGCGTTGCTTAAAATATTATTTTTATGGAAAAATGAGTGAAAATAAAAGAGAGTATCCAAGTGGAGCTTTGAAAAGAAAAAATAAAGAAAAAAGAGATAATGAGATCAAGAAAAAAATAAATCAAGGAGGAAAATAAACGAAGCGCTTTTTTGATGAGTTGGCAGAAGATCAAAGAATTTCTGATCTGGAACTTTACTGCAAAGTCAATATTTACTACTCCTGCTTGGACATTTTGATTGGACATACTTCATAGTGTTAATAGTATATTTGAAGTGTTGGAACCGAATAAGCTTTTCTCAAATGATGAGATAAACCAAGAATCAAAAAAGCTAGTAAAAAAGTACAACACAGACATATCTGGTGATTTCTGCAATCAACTAATTGCTCTAAAAACATGCCTTAAATCCGAAATCCTCAAAATTCATTCCATAAAAGAACTTGCTAAATTATTAGTCATCGAATTTAATAGTCTTGCTTCTAATTTTTTCGCAAAAAAAAAATTGGATACACCGCCCCCAAAGGTCTAGCTACACCAATGGTTGTTCTTTTAGAAGGTACTATTAAATTAGTATATTGGAAATTTAGCTCTATATGCTCTATATGCCAATACTTTCAAAATGTGGAGTTTTAGAGTATGAATAAAAAGAGCAGGAAGGCCGGTTTCGAGTAGTAGAACATAGTTTGGAATATTGGATGGTAAGTAGAAAAGCCGTTTGAGAAAGTAACGTTGAAGTTTTTCTACTTCTTCATGTGACTGATATCCCCGTATTTGACAGCCGTTGCACATAACAGAGCGCATTACAGCGTCAAATACCTTGTACTTAGCTGAGGTTGGTACATCTTTGCTGTTCATAACATCTTTCCATGACGCGTTAATCATACTTTTTGATGCTATTAGTTTTTTTTTTCGAGATGTGATGTTAACTTCATATTAGATTTTAAAAGTATTCCAGGGTATTTGTATTCTGTTACAATTCCAATGGCCTCACCGTTAAAGAACCACTTTTCACTCGATTTAAGTTTTGATTGTGTATTTCTTACTATCATTACTTCAGATTTTTCTAGATTAACCGTTAATTTCCAGACAAAAATCAACTAGCTTATTTATCATAAGTTGTAAACTTTGGGGTGATTCTGTTAAAAGCACAATGTCATCTGCGTACATGAGTACCTTAACGTTTAGATCTGCAAAACTTATTTCAGCGGGTAAATACATTGATATATCATCAATGAATATAGCAAAGAGAACTGCACTTAAAAGACAACAGATGTAGTCTCAAACCATTCAGACATATCTATCCCATCCCAAATCGCTGAGCGAGTGTTTTTGTACATATTTTTCAGGAGTAAAAGAAGTTTCGTCGACAGTCCCTTTTGTGACAGTTTGTAAAACAATGCTTGTCGGTATATCGAATCGAAAACAGCTTTAAAGTCCAGGAAAAATATGTACAAACTTCTTTTTTGCCGAATGAAAAAAAAATGTTATCAACTGTGGAGTAGCCTTTACGGAAACCAGATTGGTATTCACTAAGCACTTCCAAATGTTGATGCGACTAAGGAGTACAGATGCAAATATCTTCGCAATAGAATTCATAAATGATATCCCTCTATAATTATTTGCTAGGTTAACATCGCCTTTTTTAAAAATTGGATAGACTAGAGAATCTTGAAAAGCTTGTGGAACCTTTCCGGTATTGAAAATATTATAATAAGGTGAAGAATTTCGTACAAAAAATCAACAGGCGCGTTTTTGTAAAACTCATTGCTTATTCTATCTGGGCCTGGCGCCTTGTTATTCGCTGCGTAATGGAATGCAGTTTGGTCTAAAATTAAAAGTTCCGCAAAGGAAAAATGATTGGAGATTGGATCAGGATTGAGTAAATTTTTGAAATAATTGGCTAGAACACTTGCTTTCAAGTTTGATCCGCAAATAAGCTTAGATCCTTTCAATTCTTTGATATTATTCCAAAAACTTTTACTATCTTTAATATTTGAAAGTTCATGTGCTACTGATATATAATATTCCTGGCGTTTTGATTTGCAAAAATCCTTGTAAGCTTTATTTGCTGTAATATACTGTTTGGTAATTGTTTCATTTAATTTTGTTTTGTTTTCTGATTTCCTTTAAAAGTTCTAAGGAATTATTTCTTGCATTCAAAGAGTCTTTTTCAAACCATTTTTGTTTGAAGTTGATATTTTTTTTGTTGTTTCTTATATTAGTGGCATTTACAAAGAGAGTCTAGTCTTGAACTTGTATCGGAAAATAAAGAAGTATCAGTTAGTTTCTGAAGTTCATTAAAAATTTTTATTTAGTAGTTCTCTTTTTGACTTTCTTTCCAAATAATTTTGGGTGGTAAGGTGATTTCTGTGTAATTTGAGTTTGTGGTTTTGTTTAGTGTAAATTGTACAACCAAGGGCATGTGATCAGAAAAAATCAGTGAGTCAACTGTAAAAGACAAAATACGATTCCTCCATTCCACAGATGCAGCACAAAAGTCAATCACTGATTTTCCCGCTCCCCCTATAAAAGTAAACTTCCCATTTCTATCATGATTGTAGCAACCGTTAAGGATGAACAGATCATGATTTTGGCATAAATCTAAAAACAGACGTCTGTTTTTGTTAATTGTTTTATCTTTAGAGGATCGAGTTTCACGAAACTTCGGGGGTATTGAATTCGGGTGGATATTTGCTGGAATAATTTGGTTTGTACCAACTCTGGCGTTAACGTCTCCTATAAGCAAATTATTTTGGACAAGCGAAAAGTTTAAAACAACTTCTAACGCAACAAAGTCATTTCCATAATTATTACAATTAAGGAACGTAGGTAATACATAAAAAGTTAAGTTTGGGCATAGTAGATATTTTAACACAAGGTATGTTGTTAACATCAAAAAACAGCTATAATTTTTTATTTTTTTGAAACCGTATAAAAGTCTACCACTAGCTCTTCCAAATTTAGTTGATTCTACTGCTGATACCCAACGCAATTCATATCCAGAGAAATACATATTTAGAGTACTTTTCAAATTTTTCACTTTTTATACATACATAAATGTTTCGAACAGAAAAAATATATCATGTTTTTTTTACAAAATTGAAAAAATCTATAAATAATAATTTGTTACTAAGCCCAGCAACATTAGGTCCGTTCGCGTACCCTCCTAAAACAGTCCAATTTCACGAAAAAATACGAAATTTAACCAAATCCTGTGCGCGTACTCAAAAATTTCGTAGTTTTTCGTAAAAGAGAGCGCTCACGAGAGAGTAAAATATTTCCCCAACCTACGATTTTAGCCCAAGAAATTTCTTTGGGCTGATTTGTGAAAATTGTCAAATTTGATAGAAATTCAAATAAATTAAATAAATTGCTCGCTTTTGCTGTCAGTTATAAAATTTAAAAACAAATTTTCAAAGAACAGCAACTAGACAGTAATATTGTGTGAAAAATTTGTTGTTTTCCGTTCGCTTACTTTTTTGTAGTTTTTTTTTTTTTTTTGTGAGAGAATTTTACCTCCACTCTTTAAAATATTTCTTTTTACGAATTTTGGTGCAGAAAATACGCGATTTTATAAGCTAATAAGTTAATATTTGTAATTTCATTTTTTTTTCGCTACTATTTACGATACTACTTTTTTTGGTACTACTTGCTTTTTGACAGACGGCAACACTTTTTCATTGTTTTTTGGTGGCTGACGGGTGGCTGTGTTGATGACATCCCTGGAATGACAGCTGCTGTTGACGTTGACGTGAAGTTTGTTGATCGTGGATTTTCTTTTGACAAGTTTACTTGAGTATCCAAAAGATTTGATTTATTTTTGTTTTTATACTCATCAAGTTGTAGTTCTCCAAACATCTCTCTCATCAGTACCTCCATCCCATCTCGATTATCACAATAAAGTTTTCCATCATGTGCGGTGATTATGGTTTTAGAGCCCGTTTACACGATCCCGAATCGGCGGTTTTGCCGTATCGGCGATTTTACCGTATAAGCCAGTGGCAATATAATTTAAATGAGTATATTCAGAGGATACGGTATTTAACCGTATACGGTAAAATCACCGATTAGGTCGATTTTGTCATTCGGTTTTGTCACTGCAAATCGTTTTCGGTCGTACGGCAAAAAAACCGATTCGGTTTATAGTGGCAATGTATTTACATACAGTGCGTTCAGACGATTCGGTATTTTGACCGAAAGTGCTTCATTTTTCGTCTGGGCTACTGTGGAATAAATTGCTAGTATATAGTCATTTTTGTGTTTTACACTGAGTACGGTGTAGGGTTGAGTACGGTGTACGGTTAAATTACCGTACCGTCTGAACACTCCAACCGAAAGACACCGAATCGAAAAAATATCCGATACGGCGAAAATACCGAATCGTGTGAACGGGTTCTTATTGTTTATTTGCAGTTTGTTACCACGGACCAGAGGATTAGCCGATGGATGTTTTTTCTAATAGCGTGCCTTATTTGCAACAAGATTTGACGTTTTCTCTGCTCATTTCGTGTGTAGTCAGGATTTATGTAAACACCAGATTTCTTCAGCCTGCCGGAATTTTTGAAGATATGTGAGGTTAATTTGTTGTTCCCAGTTCTTACAAGCAACGGAGTTTGACTTCCTCTTGAAGGAAGCTCTGTGACGTCTTCGAAGGTTATGTCTTGGCGGTCTAAAATTTGATTCGAGCATCGATTAATTGTTTTAGATGCGTTCTCCTTCAAATTGTTTGGTATAGAAAAAATGATGTGATTGGATTTGTATTGCTTTTCCATGTAGACCATTTTCCTTTCCAAAATGATGTTTTTTTCTCTGACAGCCAACACTTCATTAGAAAGAAGTTCATTTTGCGTTTGTAGACTTTGTATCTGCTGAAACATTCAATCAAAGTCCTCCTTTTTTGGAAGATCGGATAGTTTTTTTTCAAGCAGGGTAACGAGTAAGTTTTCTAGCGCAGGCACAGACCATTCGGCCACCGACATAGTATCACAGTTGGTTTTTTTATTAGCGTTTAATTGCTCCGGTGACATTTCCAAAGGAGGTCTCTTGTTAGAGGTTGACATTCACCCTTATTGTAATTGCGTTTTTCTTAAACGACAATTGTCACTTTTTGAGTCGAGTCACTTTCTTAGCGTCTAAGAGTCGGTATTGCGTTGCTTAAACGCTATTATTTGCAATCCACACACATTCCACATAAACAGTTGGTTATGAGAGATTGATATTCGAAAGAATAAATTCAATTTTAAAATTTAAATAAAACTTTTTTTAAAAGGCACAAATATATAGCATTGGACTGTTTATTTTGTTAAATAACGTGAGCTTTGGAATAAATAGATTGGACGAGAATAAAAAACTAAAGTTATTGAGACAAAGAAGAAGAATAAGATCGACATCAAATCCTTTACATTTACCAGATTCGAAGTACGTACGGACAAGTACATACATATGTACATCCAAGGATGATTCATTGGACAAATCATTCTATTTTGTTATATTTCAAGGTATATAATTGGACGTGTAGATGGCAGCCACATTAAAATTCAAGCGTTAAAAAAAGATGAACAACATCGTTACTACAACAGGAATAGCTTGAATAAAGGCTATCCCCTGGAACCCTTTCTAATAACACCATTCAGATCCGCCCAAGAAGGAAACAGTCAATGAAGTTTTACTTTAAACTTGGCATCAAACCATACCTTTTGCCACTCCTTTACCGTTCTAACCGTTGGCGGCAAGGAATTGAGGGTATTTGCAACGGATTCTCAATTGGTTTTTTTGTGTGTTCTGTTTGGGGGGCGCCTCTCCTAAAATTTGTTGTAAATGAAGGAAAAAAACATTAGAAAAACTTGCATTTTTATTTAATTTTTCACAAGGCGTTTGAAAACTTTCCGCCGAAAGAAAGTGGCGTTTTACTCGTCATAAAAGGAAACTAAAACGACTGCTACAATAGCGATGATAGTGTCATTTGTCGATCAAAAATTTGGATTCCACTAACCGTCAAATGTCAAGTAGCGTAACGCTAAGTAAAACGCTACTATAACGCCTTTCGCAATACCAATTTATTTGTGTGACAATTGTCATTCAAATAAAACGCCTACTACAATAAGGGTGATTAGTACTTTTACAATTTTCGTGTTGAAACTTTAATTTGAAGAATTTTGTATTTATTTTTTTAGCTAAACGAAAGCTCTTATTTCAATTCAACGTCAATAAAAGATGAATTATATTTTTTAAATTTTGATGGTTGACCGCAAATATTTCAAAAACCATACCGTTTTTGTTTTCAGTGAAAAGTTTTGTTTAAGCAAAATATGAAAACCTAAGGAAAATAAATTGATTTTCAACTTAAATATCATGAGAACAAATAAAGACATCGACTTAAAGCTAATTTCATCTTATAAAACCGCCATTGTTTGGTTTTCATATAAGAAAATTTTAAGAACAATAAAATTCACAGGTAAAAATTAATCAGTTTAATGATAGCCATTAAAATGTTGTTAAATTAAATTAACATCCAGAATAAAAACCGCTATACCTAGATATTTTTCATTGCTCAGCATTTGTTGATGGGGACACATGCGCTGTGAGCTGGTTTTTGATATTAATTAGTTGGAACGTTAATTTAATACTTCTATATAACTTATCTTTTAAAGTTAATTAATCATTTTATAAAATGAAGTGCAATATTTGCCAAATAAAGATTAATAAATCTTATCTAAAAATTAAGTGCTCTACTTGTGAAGAATTTTTAAATGCAAAGTGCGCCAATTTGATTAAAACCGATATTGATTTCTATAAAAAAAGTGTCCAAGGTTACAAATGTGCTAGTTGTGTTAGTGCATTGCATGATCATTCTCTTGCACTCTCAACCTCCCCCCTAAACGTCACTAAATCGAATGGTCCCCCTGTTAGTCTTACCCATATGATTGCAGATCATAGTTCCAGTCGTAACATAATTGCGAGCGGTAAATCTCTTTCATCGCAGTCTAACAAAAACAATCAATCGATTACTCTTGAGACACTGTACGCAGAAATCATGAACTTACAACAACTTAATACTAAAGCGCTCTTAAAAATTAAAACTCTTGAGGAAAACAATGCAATTCTAATAAAAAAAGTTGATGCTTTGGAGGTGAAAGTCAATTTGCTTGAACAAAAGGAGAAGCAATCTTGTGTTGATATTATTGGAATTCCCGATGTGTCTAATTCAAATGTGAAGGAGAAGGTGATGAAGCTGTTTACTGTTGGTGTTGGTGTTCCAATTGTTCCTGATGAGATTGTGACTTGCTACGTTAAGAAAACTCTTAAATCGAATGCAAAAAACAAAAAAAACAAATCTGGTAATCATATTGTTACAGTTCAATTCTCTTCTCTTTCATCAAAGATGAAAATTATGAACAAGATGCGTGATGATAAAATCAAACTCTATACGAGCTTTTATGCTAATGTTAATGACGGCGGGGGCGGCGGTGGCAGCGGTTGCAGCAATGGTGTTGGGAATGACGGCGGCGAGGGAGTTGGTGTATTCTATGATGACAGCAGAATTTTTATAAACGACTCACTTACTGCCTATACACGTTCTCTTCTGGATAAGGCAAAACAGCTCAAACAAAAAAATATACATATGTCAATATGTTTGGATAAGAAATTCATCTGTGCTCATTCGAAGAAAAGAAGGGGAGAATGTTATCAAAGTGGTTAGTCTTAAGGACTTTGTTGATCTTGAAAATTCTTTATAATTAAGCTATGAGTAGTGTGAATTTAAATAATGTTTCTTTAAGTCCTAATATTAACTCAATTGATAACAATATTTCCTCGTCAACTGTAAATTTGAATTGTTTTTGTATTAATCATCAAAACTTATTGCCTTTTTCTGGTTTTTCTGTAATCCATCAAAATATACGTAGCATTCGTAAGAACTTTGATACTTTTTTAACTCATCTTGCTTCTTTGGTTCACATACCAGATCTAATTTTTCTTTCCGAAATCTGGATTTTTGATAATGAAGTTTCGAATTTTTCTATACCTAATTTTAATCTTGTTGCAACATGTAATAATACATATGCTGCTGGAGGAGTCGCAGTGTTTCATAGAAATAATTTATCTAACATTACAATTAAATGTTCAAATTTGAACAGTGCTGACTTGATTAGTGTCAAATGCGAAATTTCTGGTTTTATTTATTGTTTTGTCTGTGCTTATAGATTTAACTTTTGCTCTGTAAATGCCTTTCTGGATGAATTCTCTGGCTTTTTAGAAAATCAGAAGTGCAAAAATCTGATTGTGGTCGGTGATTTGAATATTGACCTTCTCACCACCTCATCTGAAAGTGATAGTTATCTATCACTTATGTCTTCTTTTGGTTTGGTAAGTGTGCTTAATGTGCCAACGCGTGTAGTTCAAGATTCAAGTACTTGTCTCGATCATATATTTATAAGATTACATAGAAGTAATTCTACTAATTATAAAACGACTACCTTTGATCTTAATATAAATGATCACTTTTTAACAACAATTCAGCTTGATCACAGTGTGTTCAGAGAAAAGCCGCCTATTACTAATGAATTAACTAAAATTGACTACATTGCACTAAAATCGGCCTTAGTTTTTGAGTCTTGGGATGATGTTTATGGTGCACATGATCCATCTACTGCCTTTATGTTTTTTCTTGACAGACTTCAATTTCACATAGAGTCATCTAGCAAGAGGATTAAAAAACGTCAACAAAACAAACATCTAAGACAGTGGATGTCAGACGCTCTTTTAAAAAAATTCAAAAGAAAAATTAAATTAAATTTTTTAAGTGCTCTAAAAAACATCCCAACAACTCTAGACTGAAAAAGTGTTACGAAAAATTGTGTGAAGAACTTAAAAATGATATACCTTTTCAAAGAGATACTTATTATAGGAACAAGTTTATCCATAATATGGGTAATTCTAAAAAAGAATGGCAGGTCGTTAATGAGATTCTGAACAAAAACGTGATTAATTCTGATATCGTAGTTAGTAAAAATAATTTGTCCTTTTCTGAGCCTTTTGAAGTTGCCACTGTATTTAATGATTATTTTTCAAATATTACGAGTACTATTCGTACCACAGCAATGAATAATTCTTTTGCTTGTCAATGTGGCAATGTCAATGCTTTTGAACCCATTCAGAGTCAAACTTTTTTTATGGAATTTTTTTCTGCTTTTGAAATAAATAAAATTATACAGTCGCTAAAAAATTCAAATTCTAAGTCGTGCGATAATATTTCTAGTAATATTCTGAAAAGAATATCTTTTCTAGTTGCAGATGTTTTAACTCACATTTTCAATCTAAGCATACAAAAAGGTATCTTTCCTGATTTTTTGAAAACTGCAGTCGTTATCCCTTTACATAAAAAAGGCGATGCTACGAATTTAAATAATTATCGACCTATATCTCTTTTATCAGTCTTTTCTAAAGTTTTCGAAAAGGGGATAAAGTCTAGGATGCTGTCTTTTCTAGACAAAACGAATTTTTTCAGTGACTCACAGTTTGGCTTTAGAAGTGGTAGATCTACTGAAGACGCTTTGTTAAAGTTATGCAGTGAAATTTATAAAAGTCTTAATGAATCTGTTATACCAGCTACACTATTTATAGACATTACCAAAGCTTTTGACATGGTTGACCATGATATTTTGCTTATGAAATTACATAATGCTGGTTTAGAGGTTATATACATGAATGGTTTGTATCGTATCTGCATAAAAGTAGTCAAAGAGTTAAAATTAAAAATATCTTAAGTGCTAAAAACTTCATTAACGTTGGTGTACCACAAGGCTCTGTATTAGGACCAGTTTTGTTTTTAATTTTTGTTAATTCACTTTTCTTGCAACCTTTGAAGGGCACAATAACAGCGTTTGCCGATGACACTGCTTTGACGTACAACAGTAAATGTTACTTCAACCTTTATTCGGACGTTAACCACGATTTAGAACTGTTGCGTAATTGGTTTAATCTTCATAAACTGGTCATTAGTGAAAAAACGAAGTTCATGATCTATAATATTATGGATAAAATCTGTAGTGATTGGCCTTTAAAATATCATTCTCCTAATTGCGAAAGATTCCGTTTGATGCATTCCTGTTTTTTTGATCATAATTTTCTAACTTTTAATTCTAATATGTGTTGCGCCACGGATTGTTTTTCAATTGAGCGAGTCGACAGTTTTAAGTATTTGGGTGTAACTTTAGACTATAGGTTTAGTTGGAAAGACCATACACTATCTGTAAAGAATTTTTTAACTAATGTTATTAGACAGATTTTTCTACTCAGCCAATACTGTGGTTTGTTAGTTCTAAAATTAGTTTACAACGGTCTTTTTAAATCTAAGTTGCAGTACGGGATAACTTGTTGGGGTGGAACACATTTTAATAAATTAGAACCTTTACTTATAAAACAAAAACATGCAATTCGCATTCTGTGTAAGGTTAATCGTCTAACTCCTAGCTTTGGGTTTTTTAAAAATCTGGAACTGCTACCATTAAGGCATTTGTATTTCTACAAAGTTTTAAAAGTTTTTTTTTGAAAATTCCGGTTACAATGCTTCGAGGATCTACGAAAACTGTAATTTACGCGTTAACTCCAGTTACCTTGTCAAAGTACCCACAATCAAGAAAGCACATTTTTCACTCTTTTACAATATTACTGCGCCTCGTCTTTTTAATAAATTACCTACTAGTCTTAGAAGTGAGCGAGTTAAATCAGTATATCTGAAAAATATTAAACATTGGCTTTTTTTATCAAATGTTGATGTTGTTGAAAACTTGATAATTCCCTTAGTTTAAATTTTTGAAATTATTGCTCTTATTTTTTTTCTTCTTCATATTAAATTCATTTATTTAAGATTTGTTTTTCCAAATTTTAATTTAATTTAAATTCTTATATCTTTATCGCATCCCCATCGATAAATTAATTGTAATTATCTTTTATATAGTATAGTACTTTCGCTTCTTGTCTTCGGCCAACAGATTGTACTTAACTATTTCATTCTTGAAATTAATCTTAAAGTTAATGTATTTTTATATAACTATGGATTGAAGTTTATATAGTTTTAAGTATTTTTCAAATGAAATAAAGAAAAAAAAAAAAAAAAACAAAAAAAATATATACAAAATATCGTCTTTAATTTATTTTATTATTTATGTGACCTTTACAATACATACACATACTCGTTTAGTTCTATGTTATTTTCTTTGGCCAACTTACCTTGGGCTTAATTTATTTACGAATACAAAACTTGCCCTAAGTATAAGCAAGAGGCATTAATGTAGTAAAAACATCACGCATACATAAAATTAAACGATAAAGCTATCTTCTTTGGATAAAAGAGACATCATCAAAAATTTGAAACCAAAACTCACATCTTTTGCACATCACCATCATTTCAAACTGAACACGAGCAGTATTGGAAAAGTTTAACAGTAAAGAAAATAATATAATAAGATACTTTCTCCATATACTACCTATGCAAGTAATAAAAGCGAATATAAAGCTAGGAACACTTATATACGTACGTAGCCATAAAATAAAGAATATTATGTATCCTCAGGTAAATCGCATATTCCAAGAATCGAAAAACGCTCAAAAACAACCCTCACAAAGGAATATATTTTGATTTTACCTGCGCAAATTTAACAGCGAAATAGATTGAGTTGTGATGAATTTGAAATCATGATTTGAAGGAAAGATGGAAGGTCTTTATGTGTTATTGTTGTAAATGGCCCTACATCATCTGCACGACATTTATGCTCATCTACATATTTTTAGAATTTTATCTTAGAATTTCATACCAAGAAATTAATGGCGCAGAGACATAAGGCCCAGGGACATAACGCCCAACTTTTTTTTTTGGGGCTTATGTCTCACTTCGGTGGAGCATAAAACCGAAATCTAATTTGGGCCCTAAGTCCTACTCAAATATGACCTAAGTCCCAAATTAGTTTGTTAAAAATGGGACATTGTCCCCAAATTTTTCAAAAAAAAAAACCAACAAGTTTATTTTCAACATTATTTTTGCGGGATCTCAGGATTTTAACTCCCTTTTTCGGGTTCGCACCCGCTCACGCAAATCCGGTGCTCAACAGATTTTTTAAATAAAAGCACCTGTGGGTGGCTGGCTTCGCGGGATCTCAGGATTTAAACTCCACAAAACAAAGTCTTGTGGTATTGAAGTGCTCCTAGTTTTGTCATTTGGTGATTCTTATTAAGTGGGACATTAGCCCCAACATTTTTATTTGGGGCTTCGGTCTTACTTGGGTGGGACTTACGGCCCAAATTAGATTTCGGTTTTATGTCCCACCGAAGTGAGACATAAGCCCCAAAAAAAAAGTTGGGCGTTATGTCCCTGGGCCCTATATCTCGGCGCCGAAATGAATGTTAGTTAAAGTGCATTTTAACATTAATATTTTATTTCAAATAAAGCAACACCTTCGCATATTACGGTAATGAGAAATAGAAGACAAAAAGGGATACTAGACACCTTGGTGGGAACTTAACATGCAGTGACAATCTTTTGCACTTATTTCAAGAGCGTGGATTTGGATATACGACTGGAATTAAAATAAATCTAATGATGTGATTTTGAATTTAAACTACCAATTTTAATGAAATGTTTATAATTATAATGAATAGCATAAGTTATCAGCAGTGTAAATCTCCACTACCTGACTTTGATCTTATTTATGAATGTCTTTACATTGAAAAATATCGACCAAAATTAACTTTGATGTGGAGCTTAATTTAAACACATACTTCATCTATACAACACACCTTAACAGTTCCAAAAATGGACCTTAATTTAATTTAAAACACTGAAGCACACATAGTCAAAATTTGATTTTAGTTTTATTTACTCCCGAAAACGTTATTTTCACAAAATTATCCAAAGAAACTTGTGGGTAATTATTTCATTTCGTTCTTAATTTTTAGTAATTACTAATTAATCCAATGTTACTTTTCTTTGTGGGACTTAATTTAAGATGGCGCTACACCTACATATGTGGGACTATGAGTTCAAAAACTCTGTGGTATCTCAAATACATTTCTCACCTTCTTCGAAGCGTTCTTAATAATCTTTGAGAAGAGCCCTGTGTCTTGGGTATTGGACAAAAGTAAAAGTAACATAAGTTTTCACACATTAAGCGAAACTTTATTTAAATATAAATATGTAGCTTAATTTAAAGAATAAAAGCATACCGTACACTCAGGCATATACGTAACTTTGTTTTAAATAAATCCTTCTATAGAATGTACAGGGTTTTCCATTTTGTGCTTTCAAAAGTAAACGTAAATAAAACACATATAAAATAAATTTGTATGATATTTCTTTCTTATTATAAAGTTTGAACGTTAAAATTATATGTACAATTGTACAATGTAAAGGGTGTCCCAAAATTAACGCAAGATTTGAATTTGCCGTCATTTGTGCAGTGAAGTGTTGGCAACCCTGAAAAAAGCAATTTGACAGCTAACAGTATAGGGTTATTAAAAATGGAGCGTTACACGATAGAACAACGTGTCTTCATTATTAAAGAATATTTCAAAAATAGTGAAAGCTTGGCGGCTGCATTTCGAAAATTTCATACAAAATATGGTCGGAATAGTGTTTTAACTTCGTCAACTGTGAAGGCTTTGTCAATCGCCAAAATTGCCGCATTTGGGGTTCGGAGAACCCACATGTGATTGTCGAAAAACAAATGCATCCACAACGCGTGACTGTATGGTGTGGATTTTGGGCTGGAGGCATAATTGGGCCATATTTTTTTGAAAATGATGCTGGTCAAGCAGTGACTGTTACTGGTGCTCGATATCGCGACATGATTACACAGTTCTTTCTGCCAAAATTGGATGATATTGATGTGTCCAATATGTGGTTTCAACAAGACGGTGCCACATGTCATACAGCCCGTGAAACAATTCAATTACTGCATGAGACATTTCCAGGTCGTGTACTCTCTCGTTTCGGTGATCAAAATTGGCCTCCTAGATCGTGTGATTTAACACCATTAGACTTCTTTTTACAGGGTTATTTGAAATCACAAGTCTATGTCAACAAGCCCACAACCACCCGTGTATTAAAGGAGGAGATTCAACGCTGCATCAACGAAATTCAGCCACATTTATGCAGAATGGTCATGGAAAATTTCAACAAAAGAGTGCGCATGTGCATGCAAAGCCGTGGAGGCCATTTGTCCGATGTGTTATTCCATACATAACCCTATCCTATGTACTTTACGAGTCAATAAAAATATAACTATCAAAAGACTAAAAACGGCGTTTTCTATTTAATTCAAATCATGCGTTAATTTTGGGACACCCTTTACATCCTTTCAATGTCCACCTCACAAATTGTTGCAAAACATCGATTCTTTTGACGTAATTTTCGATCACTTTTTGACACATATTGGGTGATATCTAAGCCATAACTTGACGAATGTTGTTTTTTTAAGTGCTCAAGAATTAAAATATTTATCTTCATAAGCACGGTCTCTTGCGTGACCCCACAAAAAAAGTCCAGTCCAACCTCAGGACCAAAGAGCGCACCAAACAGTGACGTTTTGTGGATGTAATGGCCTCTCTTCAATTACTTGAGAATTCTCAGAAACCCAAATACGACAATTTTTTTATTAACTTACCCACCGAGTGAGTTATGTGCATATAATGAATGCAATATAGGGGGTACAGTTTGAAGTTGGTAACACTTTTTTAAATGTTTGCCATGTTTTCACCTGTCAAGTGATTTATTAACATCCCATAGGAAGTTATTGTAATGGGTCCGATTTGTCGAATTGAAAATTTTGACATTTCTCGACGTTTCAAAGTCGAAATAAAAGATTTTTAGAAAGATGTATGTCCGTGCGTGTGTACGTACGTCCGTACGTTCGCGACGTTTTTTCGTCGTCCATATCTCAAGAACCAGAAGAGATGTCGACTTCAAATAAATTTTGTTATACAGATATGTAATACTAATGCAGAAAGATGCAGAAAGGGCTCTCAAGAAAATTTCGTTGGTGAACATTTTGGTTTACCCTAAATATCTCACGAACCAATAACGCTAGAGATTTGAATTGCATTTTATATTATATATTGTAACGTGATACCAAACAAGTATATTTTTGTAAAAAAAATCCAATTAACGGTTTTTTTTATTAATCAAAAACACTGAAAAAAAATTGTCACCTCAAAAATTTTACGAATAAAAAATGATTTGATCTCCAAAACAATTCTGTGCAACGAAGAATAACTTTTTTAACATCTGGTAAAATTTTGAGAAAAATTAAGTTGACATTTCTTTTTATAAAAAATAAAAACCTAAAAAATAATAATAATAAATAAATAATGAAATTACGGCTTTCAACTTATTTTTTCGTATAATGAGTACAATTTTGAGAAAATTCGAATTGACAGTTTTTTTACAAAAAATAAAAACCTAAAAAAAAATGAATAAAAGTTAGTAAAAATTGATTTTCGACTCAAATAACTTTTCAAAACTTTTATTTTTTTTTAATATTGTTGTCAACATTAAGTAAAGTTTTGAGGAAAATCAAATTGACAGTTTTCTAATAAAAAATTAGAAACCTAAAAAAAATTAACAAAAGTTGGTAAAAATTGATTTTCGACCTAAAAATCTTCTCAAAAAAAATGGTTCTGTTAAAAATGCGATGAAGCTCACTTTAAGTTTAGAATGTATAAGTCAATAAACAAAACTGTCATGTATCCGATTTATGTGAAGAAACCCACTTCATTTCTAAAAATTGACAGTTTCATGGTGCTTTATAGGTTTGTGGAATAATTGGTTCGTATTTCTTCAAAAATGATACTGGCCACAACCTTACCGACAATGGTTTCCACTGTAATGTCATAATTAGTAACTTTTTCGCTCATCAATTGAATTACCATAATGTGCAGGATCTGGAGTTTCAAACAAGACTGCACAACATGTCACATAACTCATGTAACTATTTCAAGTTACGGACCCGTGAATTGGCCTTCAAGATCATACGATTTAATGCCACTTAAATATTTTCTGTCTGGACATGTATACAAGTATATGCTAATAAGATGGAAACGATTGAACACTTGGAAGATAATATTCACCGCGTTATTGCCGATACACAAATATTGGAAAAAGTCATCAAAATTGGAAAGACATTATATTCAAACTAAAATACCACAAGATTATCTTTCGATTAAAATAAATTTCATGTCAGTTTAAATAAATCATCTTGGTTTTATTCCATTTCAAAATTCTATGCCTCTAAAAAAACACTCTTTTTATAATTATAATAATAACATATTATTAAGTCATGAAAACATGCTTTTTGAAGAAAGTTCAAATATTTTTAATAACCACGTTATTATTTTTAGAATGACGTTAAAGTATTATATTCTTAACTTTCTGTTTCTAACGTACATTTTTTTTTTAATTTTCAACATAAGACCCAAATAACTTTTATACTTTATCAGAAAACTTTTCCTAATTGGAATGTGCATCTTAAACGATCTTAAGGATGCATCTTTAATTTTAGGCATAACCAAATACAACCAATAACAAAAATTATATTCCATCAATAAATTGAATAAAAATCAAAGATTTTATTAAAAAATTGATAGCTATTATAGAAAAACTCATTCATCATCAAATTCATGGAACGAAAAATTCGAATTAATGTCTTCACTATCAATATCTTCTCTTTAATTTTCGTTTACAAAGAATTTTTTCAATCGTTTCTGGGTCCGCAATTTCGTAAAAGTATTTCAGTTTTACAATATTATCTTCCAATGTACAGCCTCAGCAAAACGAAGAACGCTATATGCCTATAACTATCTACGCACTTTTCTAAATTTGGCATTTATAGTTGCAATAATTTATAGGTTGCAATAAAACGCTTCCACTTGACGGAAAAAATGTATTTCAAAACCGGCAGACAAAATGTTAAAGGATATAATTTACTTAAGGTTTTACAGAAATATTGAAAGCTTTAAATTCAGTTGGTTTTCCAACTACACGGTTTTGACCGTACGGCAAAAAACCGGACGGCATAAACCGGATCAATGGCTAATAAAACATTGTATGGTTTTGACCGTATAATATGAAAGCGTATATGCTCTTCTTCGCGCCTCTAACTAAATTTCGCCGTCCGGTTTTTTTTCCGTACGGTCAAAACTGTGTAGTGTGAAACGAGCCTTACAGGCTGAAAATTCCACTAAATTTTAAAGCGAAGAGGCTAAGAATCCAAATGTTAAAATAATGTTCAGGTAATGGTATCCTAAAATAAAAAAAAAAATAATTTAATAAATAAATTAGCGAAGATACCTTAGAAAAGTAGTTATTTACAATCTGAGTTTCTAATCATTTGAGGGACTCAAAACTTCTAATTGGGTTGGTATTGGTAACCCTGCCATACAAATAAAAGTTCAACTTTCATATCGCTCTGTAAAATTTTCACTTTTAAATATTTTTTAAGGTATAATTAAATCTTTAAAATGCACCCAGTTGAAGTCTTCTTTTAACTACCCGTAAAAAAATTGAAATACCAGGTAACAATAGTGTTTAAGCCGAAATTTCAATTACTTAAACTGATTATCGTGTCACATGACCGACAACAAGAGAAAAATTTGTCAAACTTCACTAGAAGAAATACCAAATACTTCATCACATATTAACAGATCTTCCAAAATCTTTAAAGAAACCCAAAAAATGTCTATGACAAAATCCGATTTCCAACAAATCAAGGCTATTTTCGACAGCTCTCTTCAAATTGCTATAGCTAATCTGGCAACTAAAGATGACCTTTGCAAAACTGAACCAGGAACTTGATCATCTGCGGCATCAAAACCAAGATTTATGCAAGCAACTTCGCGATTTTGAAATACGTTCCTGTGTTCTAGAAGAAGAACTTGAATTACAAAGCCGTGAAATACGTGGAAAGAATCTGATATTTTCCATTCCAAAAAACACCGATGACCCACAGGCAAAGATTGAAGGCATAACCAAACTTTTGCTGGGCAACGAAGCACCACAAATGTCGCTAGCTGTTAGTTTAACAGCTAGCGGCATAGACATTTTTTGTGAAAACAATAATATTGTAAAACTGAAACTCAACACGGGATCTAACGAAACCGCTGCAAAAATGCTAAAAAAGCGCATATAAATTAAAAGGCACAGGCGCTTTTATACAGCAAGATCGGAGCAAGCAATCTCAACTCAAACAACGCATCCTTCTTGGTTATCGAAATTTTTTTTTAATATGTCAAGAATTTTGAAATATTTTTCCTGTTTGAAACTTACGTTACGAATGTAAATTTGATAATTATTTTAGTGGATTCAAACTTATGTGGATTGAGGAGGTTGCCTATATGCGATACGAACTACACTATAAAATACGTTTGTGTTTGGTGAATGCGAAGGAACAATAATAGTTAAATGTCTGAAAGAGAAGAATATGTGTATCGTACCTTACTACATAAATTGTAACAAATGGGCAAACGATTTTGAAAAGCTATATAATACAATGCAACAACAATTAAATAAAATGAATTAAACCCTGCGATTTTTCACACTAACAGAACTAACAGAAAATCAGCTGACATCAAATAAATTAGGTGGCGCAACAGTCCGTAGAGAACCAGGGCCTAGTGACTTACAACTCTCAACCATTCCTGTGTGCGAGTAATGTTGTCAGGGATGGAGGTGACCTACAATTTATATGCCGAATCCGAACGGCTAATTTTGAGAAAGCACTTTTTCATGACAAGAATTACTCTTGGAGAATTTGTCAATTCCTCGCAAGAGGCAGTACCCGTGAAAACTCTTCTTTTTTTTTTTTTAATTAAGGTGGCACAGGCAGGGATTGAACCCAAGACCTCTCGCATGACAGTCCATCGCACTAACCATCATGCCACGGGTACTACATCAGCTGACATCGTTTCTAATAAAAATGGAGTAGATCTGCTTCAGTTGCTTCAAATGTACGATTCTATAATTCTGAATGGTTGTACGGAAGGAGATAAGGAAGGCAACTACACTTTCATCGTAGGCCAAGGAAAATCTGTTATCGACTTTTGTGCTGTTAACTATGACTGGATCGAACGAATCAATAAATTTGAAGTTGAGTGTAAAAACTTTTCAGATCACATGCCTATTGTTGTGGAATTCTTATGTGAATCTTCACCAAAAGAAATAAATCTTCACCTTCTACCTCGTCTTTCTTGGAAAAATGAAGAAAAAGTTTCCTATCAGCGTAATTTGGACGATTTATTTTCTAAAAACGAGTTGATTACAGAACCCACAGAAACACTTTCAAATCAGCTCACAGAATATATTCGGTGTTCAATATCAAACAAAACTATAAGTCAGAACTCAGAACACTTCTTATAAACAAAAGTGGTTCGATAAGGACTGTTGGAAAGCACGCACAAAAGCTTTTGCTCTTCTGCGAGCCATGCGAACTTCTAACAATCAACTACTAAAAATTTGGTACATTGAAGCTAACACATAATTACAAAAACCTTTGTCTTCAAAAGAAAATTGAATTTGAAAATCTACAAGCAATAGCATTGGGTCATACAAGAAACTCAAAGGATTTCTGGAAAATCGCAAGGGAGGTCAATGGAACGAAATATAAAATAGGCGTATCTGCTGAAGATCTTTCAGCTTACTTCAGGCTCCTTCTTTCCAACAATTCTAATTTAATGTTCTCCTACGCTGAACCATTAACTGTTAATGACACATATAACTGTTAATGACGCTGATATATCAATTGAGGAAATACAAGCTGTGATCCTAATGTGAATGGAAAAGCTCCAGGTGAAGACGGGATTCCATATGAGTTTTTTAAAGTTGCTACACCTACATTCTTTAAAAATCTCCAAATTCTGTACAACAAAGTTTTCTTCACAGCTGAAATCCCCTCTTCTTTCAAAAAGTCTGTAATAAACTTTTTTGTTCCTGGCATGAAACGCTTTGACAATGGATGACAGAGTAAATATCTGATCAATGGTTGAATAATTTTTTCTGAAGCCAGCTTGAAGATCAAATAGAATATTTTTCCGTTCGACCCACTTTTCAAGTCTCTCTACAAGAACGCCACAGAATATTTTCGCTATTACATTCATAAAAGAAATTCCTCTTTAATTTTCCACAAGGTCAAAAGGTCCTTTTTTGTTGATTTTAAAGCAGCCTTCAACCTGGTTAACAGATATGCGCTCTTCTATAAGCTCTCACAACTTGGAATATCTTCCAACTTTAGAGCGATAAAAGAAATGTACACTAACACAAATGCAGCAGTTTGGGATGGCACAGCCTATTCAGAATGGTTTGAGACAAATACTGGCGTGAAACAAGGTTGTCTCCTCAGTGCATTGTTGTTTTATCTGTTTATAAACGACGCGACGTAGTAGATGCTCTTCCCGGAGGAGTAAGAATTGCAAATACTACCATTAATGTGTTGCTATATGCAGATGGCTTTGTCATACTCTCTGTATCACCAGAACATATGCAATTAATGATTAATCGCTTATAGTGTTACTGCAAAAGATGGAGACTAACAATTAATACAGAGAAGTCAAAAATGATGGTGTTTGCGCGATATCCAAGAGTTCACAATGAAAGGCAATGGACTTATGATGGTCATTTTCTAGAAACAGCTAAAGAGGTCAAATATTTCCGGCTTTAAATTTCAACAAACACCTAACCGAAAAAGCCAATAGCTCTCAAAGCTTGCTCAACCTATCATGGAAAAATGTGTTTCCAACAAAAGAATAATTTTATCTGCAAAGTATAAGATATTCAATGAAGTAGTTAAATCAACTCCTTGCTATGCTTCTCAAGTTTGGGGGTCATATGAGTACGAGGAAATTGAGAAATTCCATATGAATTTCATAAAAAAGCTCTTCTACTTGGAAAGCGGACTACCAAAACTCTTGACAAATGCACTCAAGTCACAGGCTGACTTTATAATAAAGGTATGCTGGAGGAATCGAGGCTTTCAAAAAAAAAAAACTTTTGTATGAGTTGCGGAATAAGGACTGGCAAGGATGAAAGATGGCAATCTATTGGCAACGCTTGTTGGGAAACCTTACATATTGATGTGAACAACCAACGTAATTTAAAAGACCAACTCAACCGCAGACTCTATTCGTGATGCCTTCATTGTTAAGGCTCGGAATTCTGAAAGTAGAATTTTATACAGTCAGCTTAATTTTAATCTAAACAAGAAAAACTACTTTCACGTCTCACTTAGCTATGATGAAATATCCGTGATATTCAAAGCAAGGTTTGAGCTCATTTTCTTAAATGGCAACCCTTAAAATGGAAGCTTTAATCAATTCTTTACGCTTTGCAACCTAAAATCGAAAGAAGATTGCTTTCATATCATAAGTATCGGGTGATTTTTTAAGAGCTTGAGAACTTTTTTAAAAAAAAAAACGCATAAAATTTGCAAAATCTCATCAATTCTTTATTTGAAACGTTAGATTGGTCCATGACATTTTCTTTTTGAAGATAATTTCATTTAAATGTTGACCGCGGCTGCGTCTTAGGTGGTCCATTCGGAAAGTCCAATTTTGGGTAACTTTTTCGAGCATTTCGGCCGGAATAGCCCGAATTTCTTCGGAAATGTTGTCTTCCAAAGCTGGAATAGTTGCTGGCTTATTTGTGTAGACTTTAGACTTGACGTAGCCCCACAAAAAATAGTCTAAAGGCGTCAAATCGCATGATCTTGGTGGCCAACTTACCGGTCCATTCCTTGAGATGAATTGTTCTCCGAAGTTTTCCCTCAAAATGGCCATAGAATCGCGAGCTGTGTGGCATGTAGCGCCATCTTGTTGAAACCAAATGTCAACCAAGTTCAGTTCTTCCATTTTTGGCAACAAAAAGTTTGTTAGCATTGAACGATAGCGATCGCCATTCACCGTAACGTTGCGTCCAACAGCATCTTTGAAAAAATACGGTCCAATGATTCCACCAGCGTACAAACCATACCAAACAGTGCATTTTTCGGGATACATGGGCAGTTCTTGAACGGCTTCTGGTTGCTCTTCACTCCAAATGCGGCAATTTTGCTTATTTACGTAGCCATTCAACCAGAAATGAGCCTCATCGCTGAACAAAATTTGTCGATAAAAAAGCGCGAAACACATTTCGAACCGAACACTGATTTTGGTAATAAAATTCAATGATTTGCAAGCGTTGCTCGTTAGTAAGTCTATTCATGATGAAATGTCAAAGCATACTGAGCATCTTTCTCTTTGACACCATGTCTGAAATCCCGCGTGATCTGTCAAATACTAATGCATGAAAATCCTAACCTCAAAAAAATCACCCGATATATGCCCAATATTCAAAGCGCAAAGGCAAATTTGGTTTGGAAAACAATCATTAACTATGCAGGAAACTAGCAATTTCTTAAACACAGTTTACAAGTAGGTATGTATAGGATGTTATTAATATCAGAATACGTTTGATACTTTAGATCTTTTTTTGTTGATTATTGAAAATATAATCTATATACATAAAAATCAATGCCACTTTTCGTTGTAATGTTATAACTCAACAATGCCTTTACCGATTTGGCTAATTTTGGTCTTGAATTATTCGTGGAAGTCCAGAGAAGGTTTGTACGTAGAGAAAATAAAAAAAAAAAATCTTGAAAGTGTAAAATCAACATCTTTCTATACTCCCATATACAAACAATTTGAACTAATACTTAGACCAATTTGAACCTTTGGCACAACAATCGAAGACAAAAAAAGTGACGTTAGTTCTGTCAAACAAATTTAATGTCATCATAATATGTCATTTCATTTTATCGGCAATAATTATTGTTTTGTTGTGTTTATATTTTCCAAAATATTGTTGAGTTATTGCTTTGTGTTTATATTTCCCAAAATATTGTTGAGTTGTTGAGTGAAGGTAAAATGCCGAAAGCGTAATGCAAATCAAGTGGCATTATTAAGACGATCTTAGACTACAGAACGCGTACAAGCTAATGCATCGAAGCGTGAATGTACTGCACAGAATAGATCTGTTGACCCTGTACCTGTACTTAATCTTGCACGGCAATCACGAATACGTCGTGCTGTTTTGGATGAAATGCTGAGTGCTGCTTCTAATTACAATAGTCAGATTGATTATAGTATGTACGAATATATTGGAATGATGGACGCAATTTGTCCACATTGTGATTCGGCTAACTTTACAGGTGAAACGCCCGGAATGTGTTGTGCCAATGGTAAAGTAAGATTGCCAACATTAGAAACTCCACCCGAACCATCGTATTCATTTATTTTTGGGACATCTCAAACGTCGAAGCAGTTTTTGAGTAATGTTGAACAATACAGTTCGGCATTTCAAATTACTTCTTTTGGTGCTACTAAAATTATTAGAGAAAATTTTATGCCGACTTTTAAGGTAAATACCTCAACAGGATTGTCCCATGTTTATATCAATCTAAATCAAAAAGTCTTAAAAATTCTGATTCAACATCTACCGAAAATTGCATACATATTACAGATTCAGGGCCAGATTTATCATCAAGCTGGTTCGTTATTGCCATACCCCGACGCTGATCATCAATTTTTGCAAATTTATTTTATTGGTGATGAAAATCGTGAATTGGATCAACTTAGTGCAATTGTTTCAAATACAAGACGAGAAATTATTCGTGAGCTACAAAGGTTTTTCCATCAGCATAACGCATTAGTTCAATTGTTCAAAATTGCTCTTGATCATATGCCATCTGATAATCACAAAATTGTAATAGCACCAAATTGAATATTCAACAAAAACATGTATTGTATATGACACAATTAAGCAAGCCGTTTCCAATAATGCAGGTGGATTATATTTCTTGGATGCACCTGATGGTACAGGCAAAACTTTCGTTGTATCATTGATTTTAGCGACTAGGTATTCGATCGGAACAGAAAATTGCATTGGCACTTGCATCTTCGGGAATTGCTGCTACATTGTTAGAAGGTGGTCGGACCGCACACTCTGCATTAAAATTGCCATTGAATGTACAGGTGATTGAAACTCCAACTTGCAATATTTCGAGAAATTCTGCTATGACAAAAGTTCTGCGATTAATATCAATTAGTTTAAGGGATGAGTGCACAATGGCGAATAAAAAATCAATAGAAGCATTTAATCGAACAATGCAAGATTTACGCGGTAATCAACAGCTTTTTGGTGGTCATTCCTCGGTCAACTCCTGCTGATGAAATAAACGCCTGTTTGAAGTCATCACATCTTTGGAGATATGTACGAAAATTGACACTGAACATTAATATGCGTATTCACCTACATAATGATACAACTGCCCATGAGTTTTCAAAACAATTGTTAGAAATTGGTGATGGCAAAATACCAATCGACAGTACCAACGGATTGATCACTTTACCGAACAATTTTTGTACAATTGCTCAATCTATAGATGAGTTGATTGAATGTGTTTTTCCGAATATTCATTAGAATTACAGAAATCATAATTGGTTGAGACAACGCGCCATTTTAGCATGGCATATCAATGCCATTAATTTTCAAATTCGAGCGAAACTGCCAGGTGTAGTCACGACACATAAATCAATTGACAGTGTTATGAACCAAGATGAGGCAATGAATTATCCAATTAAATTTTTAAAGTCATTGGAACCGGCTGGTATACCACCGCATTGCTTGAATCTGAAAATTGGTTCTTTGATTGGCACCAGATTGACAGTGAAAAACTTATTGCCAAATTTGATTGAAGCTACAATCTTAACTGGTAAATCAAAAGGAGAAGTGTGTTTGATACCGCGTATCCCTATGATTGCAACTGATATGCCATTTAAATTCAAAAGATTACAATATCCTGTGCGTTTATCATTTGCGATATCCATAAATAAGGCCCAAGGGCCTTATTCACTTCATGTTTGTGTGAAAAACAAAAAATATTGTTTATCCAACTGTTTTAGACTAACCCATAGTTTTTGCTCTTTGCTGATAAATATAATATAAACAATATATCATTTGGGTAATTTAGACTTTTAAATAGCTAGCAATTTAAAATATTTTTTTGTTTGAATAAATGAACTTAATAATCATTTTTTTCTATTACTATGCCTTATACGTAGCGAAGCACGTACCGGGCCGCTAGTTAAATTTTAAAATAAACATTTATAAACTTGCCAACCAGGCTGACGGCTTAGCCATAGCTCTAAAATTCATAATTTGTATTCTATTTTTTTATATTGAAATGTGAATAAATGAATAACTTACTTACTTACTAACTTCTAATTCCTCAAATCAGGCCGATTGCAATATAACTTCCAATGGAAGTAATAACTTAGTACCCTATCCCTTTACTGTTTGTTAAGCCGCCAAAATTAAAAAAAAAAAGTCATTATATTAGCGCTTATGATGGGATAAGATAGGGTTGAATAACCCCACGTCAAGCTACACCTCTGTGTCGAATGCTTAACCTGTCAAAATGTTTTCAATAAGCATTGATATGTATGTCCTCTTTGATTCTATTCTTTGTTATTTTTGCTATTGCTATTTTGCTATTTTTGCACCCAAAAAGCAATTAACCAGAAGTTATAAGCATCTAAAATCATACAAAATATTTGCTTCCCGGCAATACTGTTTATAATATTCAATTTATACTTCTATTCAATTTTTCGATAGCTAAATAAAAGTATAGAATGCGGTTGCAGCTTCAGTGCAAGTTGAACTTCAGTCTCTATTGTGTATCAACTTTCCACGTTTTCGGACATTTCATATTATACTGTTTTATTTTTGATTTCGGTTTGCTGGGAAAAAGTTTAACAATAAGAAAATGTGCATGTGCCAGAATTTTTAATTTACCTTTTTTATTTCGTGTTTCGTGAAAAAAAACACCTGTTGCACAAAAGCTGCATGTAATTTATTGATTACATTTTAGATCAACATCAGGAATGGGAATATAAAAGGTCAAAAGGTGCAATGAAATGGTAGCATGAAAAGTTCCAGTATAATGAATATACTCTGAATTTGCTTGAAATTTTATGGAACAACACATGCAATGTGTTTTAAAATGTGGGAAATTGGTTCTTCTTCATGAATAAAGAAATTAAAAGGATCAATTCAAAAAGAGAGTATTCAGCGATATAAAACCTTTCTGAGAACACATCCTATATATTATTTCGTTAGTAACCCGAGTCGAAATGTTGGCCCTATTCTTATCTTTTCTCCTCATTTGCTCCTACATACAGCAAAATGAACTTCATATCATCCTTAAAGATTTTTCATCGTCCTCATTTCATCCTACATTTGAAAGTTTTGAAATTGTCCTTAAGGATCAAGATTAAATTTTTTTTAGAGATATGTCTGTGTGTGCGTGCGTATGTACGCTAGTACTGTACGTTCATTTAAGCTGTTTAAATTTTGAGTCGCTTCCATAATTAATTTCTTGCTTAAATTTATTTTTACATTGTTTACTATCATTAAACGTAATCTTCTAATTCTTCAATAGTATAAAAGAAATAATTATTATATTTTTTTACAGAAAGCCCTTAATAGAGCAAGATTCAAACAAGCAACTTATTACATCACTTGAATTGGAACGTTTCGATAACTTCTTTCAACATTATGAACTACTCTGGGTACCAGCAGTGTGATCGTCTGTGCAGGAGAGGGCTAGTGGAGGTTTTTTGTATGGTGTTAAGAAAGAATTGAAGAATGTAATCAAATGTAATTTTGTAAATGTAATGAACAGAGAAATAATCGAAATTGTTAGCAAAGGAGGAAAAATGTTTATAATACCAATATACTTAAACTGCAACAAATGGATGGATGATTTCACCAGCTTACATAACTTCTTGTTGGAATTTGAGAAGGAAAAAATTATGCTTATGGAAGACTTCAATGGTAGGGTTGGAGACAACCAAATAATTATTACCGAAGGGAGACAACCAGAATTACTTGCAGAATTAAGGGCAGCAACTGATAACAAAATCGACGGAAATGGCAAAAAAATAATAGAAATGTGTGAAACCATCGGACTAACACTACTAAACGGTCGCTCAAAAAGTGATAAAGAAGGAAGTTTAACTTTTATTAGGGGTGCTGCGTGCTCAACGATAGATTACTGCTTCATTAAAGGGAAATGGCTTGAGTGTGTCGATGATTTTAAGGTGAATGATTTAACTCATTCAGATCACCAACCAATATTTTCAAATATAATATACAGCTCTGATGATGGCAACACCATCGATCTTATCTATTATCTATTACCAAAGCTGCAATGGAGGGAACAAATAAAAGAGAGATACAGATCAAACCTGGATAAAGAACTTATGCTAGTAAATCAGAGGCTGATCTAAACCATCAACGGAACAGACGAGCTAACAACCTGTATAGTCGCAGCCGCAAGACCACTCCAATCGAGACAAAAGGGAAAACAGCCTTGGTATGATTGGGAATGCGAAGCAGCCAGAAAAAAGTCGTTCGCATTCTTAAGGATACTGAAAAAAATTGGAACCACAAACACGAAATACCTATACCAAGAAGCAAACAAAAAGTACAAAACGCTGTGCGAACAAAAACAAAAAGCATACACTCTCACACTAGCATTCAAACTAAAGGATGTTAACGATAGCAGATCCTTCTGGAAGATCGTGAAGACAATAAACGGCACAACTCTTGGGCAGAATATAAAAGTTGATGCTTCTATGTTAGCAACCCATTTCGAGAAACTCCTGAACAACAATCTCAATGAAAACGAACTTCACTTTGCGCTGCCATTTTTGGAAGAAGAATAGCTAAATCGCCCAATAACTGCACAAGATGTAAGAAGAGTCATTTCCCGCTGCAACACTAACAAAGCTCCTGGTGAAGACCGTATTCCATATGAATTCTTCATAAATTCAACCGAAACTTTTCTAGAAGAGCTTACAAAGGCTTACAACTCTATTTTTAATTTTGGAAAGGCACCGGAAAGCTTCAAGAAAAATATAATATTTCCTTTACTAAAGAAGGGTGACCCAAAAGATCCAAGCAATTACAGAGGAATCTCGTTCCTCAATACAGTGACAAAAATATTTACTGGGATTATGTTGGAGAGACTGACGAACTGGATCCGAGACAACGATCTTCTCAGTGAGTTCCGAAAAGACTACTCCACCGTGGACAATATTTTCTCCCTTACTGGCATTGAGCAGTCGTTCCTGAATAGAGGAAAGAAACTTTACGCATTCTTCATTGACTTTAAGGCTGCCTTCGACTCGATAGATAGGAAAGCTCTATTTTTTAAATTGAGTAACCTAGGGATGTCAACGAAAATGCTCAAGGTATTGCAGAATCTATATGAGGATAATCTTACGGCGGTATGGGATAAAAACACTTTGTCTAATTGTTTCAGACGGAAACAGGAGTCAAGCAGGGATGCCTTCTGAGCCCAATAGTCTTCTCATGATTTTTCGCAACGGACGAGGTAGATTTGCTGGAATCGAAAAATGGACTTGAAACAATGAAGATCTCGAAATAGTCAAGGAGTATAAATATCTTGGTGTACTCATGACACCACAACTGTCTTTCAAAAAACACTTGCAAGAAAAACTAAAGGAATCAAAACGCGCCATTAATAGTACCTGGAATGGAGTGTTGAGCAAGAGGAATATCCCTCCGAGCTCGAAGTATAAGATTTTTGATGCAATTATGAGATTCATAATGTGCTATGCGGCACAAGTCTGGGGGATATACCAATATGAAGAGGTGGAACAACTTCTAAGATATTTTGTCAAAAAAATCTTCAGATTAACATACAACACTCCAAACTACATGGTACATCTGGAAACAGGTTTACCACCACTTTATATACACACTCTCGAACTTCATTTCAGCTACATCCAGAAAGTCATGGCACTATCGAGCAACCGTCTCCCTCACAAAGTACTGAAGTATCTCCAAAGGGAAAATCTGCAATTTTTTTAATGAATGGGCTAGGCTAAGCAGCGTCCACAGCGTCATTTTGGAATACAATAACGAAATGCCCTCAAGGAGTAAGATACAAGATCTAATATCAAAAATAGAAGAGTCTACACGAAATGAATTTAAGAACCAAAGCGAACAAAGCCAGTCAAGAACAACATACAGACTATTTCAGCATGACCTTGGTCCGAAGAATTTTTTTGATGATAGATTTAACCTACGTAGATATGATATCTACCATTTTTCAAACCAGGGGAGAACTACTATACTTAAATTACCTGCCATACATCAATGAAACAGATTTGGAGTGCACTATGTGCAACTTAAGAGTAAGGAAAGATGTACAACACCTCGTGGGTTCCTGTCCCATACTTAGCCCAATAAGAAGAACAATCTGGGACAAAAATACACTGTCGTTGGACGAAATCCTTCAAATCCTTAACGGAGAAAACTGGAGTCTTCTATATAACTTCTTAAAAACTGAACTAAAATACCGGCAACAAATTATGAATGAAGCATTCTAAATAAACATAACTATGTATTTTCTTGATAGTAAAACTAGATGGTCAAAAACATTATTTAAACTTTACTTACATAATACATTATTTTTTTTTTATTTAAAGAACACACTAATTTTCGGCTGACGGCAAAAGCCAATGCTCTATTGTGAATTTTGTACCAAACACTGAAATTATTGAACCAAATAAATCACTACTATTATTCACAAATAAACAATAAACGGCTTTTATACTTAAACAATGCTTCAAATATTTTATTTTAAACTTATTTTACTTAATTAAATTGGTTATTCGCAAAATTTAAAAATTTAATTTTCTTCCCAAAGGATTCTGCAGATATCCAAAGGTTTTCAAAGAAACCAAAAACAATCAATCAGTGGAAGTTGATGATTTCTATTTTATGGGTCAGTAAATAAAGCCAAATTTTCCAATTCTTCTTCTTGTATCTCATGACGATGTCTTGGATACAGACATTACTCGTAACTTTAAAGCTGAGTTTTCTCCATGGATTTGAAATCCATAACCACTTTTCCGTTTTCTAAAATTAATAATAATTAGACTATTATACTGTAACAGAGTCTTGTTGCGCGTGCTAATATACATATATACGACCTGGAACCAATTTTGCTATATAGAGTTACGATGACACGACGACGACGCGACGCGACGGGGAATTCAGTAAACAAGTCGTGTCGTTACAAGAACAACAGGAAATAATGATTATAAATTGGTTCCCGATAGCTATATATCTGGAACTGACAACATTGTGTTGATGGATGTCGTCAAGTTCTACTAAATTCCAATCTACAAAACATACCGTCGCTATCTCTTGGTCTTTTTGGTTTGGTTTTATTCTTTTTTTTTTGTACCATTTCATCTGTGATTTGGCTTGATTCCTTCGGGCCTTTGTTTAATATAAGAGTGAACAAGCTGAATAAAGAAGAAAAAATAGTAGTGGTAGGGTTTGGAAAGTTCATAGCACGCAATCGATAAACTAACTACACAATATATCGCAGTACATATCGGAACAACATTTTGATCCGCCCGCGCGCGGCGGCGGCGCCGCCATGGGTTGCTTTTGTGAACTTTAACATTGGATTGTTATAAATGCCTTCAAATATACGCAGAATACCCACATACCAAAAACTTAACTATAAGGGAGTACACTCGGAAAAAATTAAGTTCGTACATTAAATTAATTATGTAGTGTCCCAAACTTAACGCATTATTTTAATTTTCAAAATTGTACCATTATTATATAATAGGGTTCTGGCAACACTTAAATTTTTGTTTAGGTATTCACTTCTAAAAAATTCAGACAAAGATGGACTTTGGTGGTGCGCATCATTTATGCTTCTTAAAAAGTAACCTAAGCTTGGAAGGGACCAACAAATTTTAGGGGGATTCTAAATTAGTATACAAATGGTAGAAAACATTGAAGTGTAAGAAACTTAATTTATAATATACTAGCTGACCCGGCCATGCGTTGCTGTGGCTAAAGTTTTTTGCCATATTAAATTGTTGTAAATTATTTAAGGAGAACGGTAGGAAAACACCAGACATGGGCACATATATTGTAACGTGACACAAAACAAGTATATTTTTGGAAAAAAATCCAATTAACGGTAGTAAATCAAAAAAACTGAAAAAAAATTTGTCATCTCGAAAATTTTACGACTAAAATATGATTTCGTCTCCAAAACAATTTTGTGCAACGAACAATACATTTTAGACATCTGCTAAAATTTTGAGTAAAATCTAAATGACAGTAAAAAATAAATAAATAAAAACCTAAAAAAAAATTACTCAAAGTTGGTAAAAATTGAATTTCGACTCAAATATCTTTTCAAAACTTTGAGATATTGGCTTAAAATTACTTTTATCTTTCAATAAATATTGTTGTCAACATTCTGTAAAATTTTGAAAAAAAAATTAAATTGACAGTTTTTTTCACAAAAAATTAAAAACCTAAACAAAAAATTTAACAAAAGTTGGTAAAATTGATTTTCGACTCAAATATCTTTTCAAAAATTTGAGATAATGGCTTCTTACTAGTTTAAACTTATAAAAAATATTGTTTTCAACATTAAGAAAAAGTTTTGAGAAAAATCGAATAGACAGTTTTTTTTTACAAAAAATAAAAACCCAAACAAAAAATGTATAAAAGTTGGTAAAAATTGATTTTCGACTCAAATATCTTTTCAAAACTTTGAGATATTGGCTTTAAACTGCTTAACCTTTCAAACAATATTGTTGTCAACATTTAGTAAAATTTTGAGAAAAATCGAATTGACAGTTTTTGTACAAAAAATTAAAAACCTAAACAAAAATAACCAAAAGTTGGTAAAAATTGATTTTCGACTCAAATATCTTTTAAAAAATTTGAGATAATGATTTCAAACAAATTTTATCTTATAAGAAATATTGTTTTCAAAATTCAGTAAAATTTTGAGAAAAATCAAATTGACAGTTTTTTTACAAAAATTAAAAACCGAAAAAAAAATACTAAAAGTTGGTAAACATTTAATTTCGACTCAAATATCTTTTTTTTCAAACTTATTTTATTTCACAGAAAATATTGTTTTCGATATTCAGTAATTTTTTATAAAAATCCAACAGTCCGTTTTTTTCATAAAAAAATAATATCTAAAAAAAATTTGGTAAGAATTGATACATTTAGACAAACTTTTAAGCAAGACAAATCGATAGACGGGATGGGAGGTTATCAGTGTGGGTCGCATCACAGCCTCTTTTTTAAAATGTATTATTATTTCCGTGGCATGATTGTTAGTGCGTTGGACTGTCATGCGAGAGGTCTTGGATTCGATCCTTGCCTGTACCACCTAAAGTTTTTTTCACGGGTACTGCCTCTTGTGAGGAATTGACGAATTCTCCAAGAGTAATTCTTGTCAAGAAAAAGTGCTTTCTCAAATTAGCCGTTCGGATTCGGCATATAAACTGTAGGTCCCCTCCATCACTGCAATAACTCGCACACAGGAATGGTTGAGAGTTGTAAGCCACTAGGCCCTGGTTCTCTACGGACTGTTGCGCCACCTAATTTATTTATTTTTATTATTATTTCTATTGAAGTTTGTAACAAATGAGTATGTTATTGAGTTTTTATCAAATAACATGTGCCAGTTTAACTTTTAAATGAGGATAGTTTAAAATCTTTTAACTGTAATATTTGTTATTTTGAATAATTATAAATACTTTTAATTTCAATTTAATTTAGCACTAATCGGTGCACAATATTTGTGGTTAACCCTTTCTTTCACATACACAAAGAGGTTTGACGGTTTTCATACAAGTGAACATGCAACATATAGTTGCACCTGAGAAAAAAATCGATTTTCCAAATGGACATTGTTTGGTCTTGAGACATTTTTACAGAAATTGCAAAAGCTAAACGAATTGGAATATGTTACCTTCTGAAGGGTTTGGTAGAATCTGACGGCACTATTGGAATACGTGTGACAATAGGACCACTTTTGCTTGAAACTTTCCAGTTAAAATGGTTGCTTCGAGAGTATTTCTGGTGATTTTTGTATGACCAAACGTGTACCGTTGCACAATTTAGACGTATTCAAATCACCCTTAAGAATAATAAGTGAACCAATCTTTCATCGAAGATTATGCAATGGCATTCCAGCTATATCTAGTGAATTTAAAAATTCAATTGGAAGATTTACACTAACATTTTCATTAACAACAGTTTCGATTGATTTAAAAGACTTCAGATCGCCTGGTAACAACTGTTGGATCTGGAAGTTTATTTCGTCAATATCAACATTTTTGGCCGCCAAAATAACCCGATGACTGAGCCAGTTATAATTCAAGTAATTACTCTATATATCCGGGAAAATACTCTGAATCAATTAATTTTACCCTGAAGAACAGTACAGAAATTGTCTGGCAGTTTAATGTTTATATTCACTATTATATGAATTTAAATTATGCTTCAGTCTAAGCAACACGTGACCGGCTGTGCTGACACCAAAAATTAAAAAGAGGCTGGGATGCGACCCACACTGATAGCTTCCCATCCCGTCTGTCGATTTGTCTTGCTTAAAAGGTTTGCAGGTTTTCGTGCTTTGTTTAAAATAAGTTATCAGTTAAATTATTCTAAACAATTTAAAAATCACCAACAACATTTTGCATATAATGAAATAGTTTGATTTCATTTTAAGTCGAAAACCAATTTTTACCAATTTTAGTAGCATTTCTTAAAAGTTTTTATTTTTTAAATAAACAAATACAAATCGGATGAATGAAATGAATTTGAAGTCAATACCTTCTATTTTTCAGGAGATATCGAGAACCGAATATCATTTTTTACCAAATTTGCGTACTATTTTTTGTAAATTTAATTTTTTTATAAAATATGAAAATTTACTGAAGGCCGAAAATTATATTTAATTATATTAGTTTGAAGCCAATATTTTTAATTTAAAAAAAAAAATATTATTGAGTCGAAAATCAATTTTTACGAACTTTTAGTAATACTCTTTTAAGGTATTTATTTTTTGTTAAAAAACTGTAACTTTGATTTTCCTCAAAATTGTATAGAATGTTCAAAACAATATTTGTTAAAAGATAAAATTAGTTTGAAGTTAATATTTTTAATTTTAAAAAATCTATTTTTAACAACTTTTATTCATTTTTTTTTTAGGTTTTTATTTTTTGTAAGAAAGTTGTCAATTCGATTTTTGTCAAAATTATACTAAATGTTGAAAACAATATTTCTCATGATATAAAATTAGTTTAACGGCAATATCTCAAAGTTTTGGAAAGATATTTAAGTTGAAAATCAATTTTTACCAACTTTTATGAATTTTTTTTTTAGGTTTCTATTTTTTGTAAAAAATGTTAAAACTATATTTTGTATTTTTACGTAAATGGCAACACAAACATTTGTTAATATTTCATTTTGCCAGTTCCTTCAGTTGCTACAATCGTGTATTCTTTTTCATTTCGTTCACTTGTTAATAAACCTTCGTCTACTACAAACGTCTTCGTCTTTTATTTCCTTAAGTCTAAATTCTAACAGGTTATGGGCCCAGGCCAAACCATTTGCTTTTTCTTAATTGATTTATTTAACTAGTGCGTTATTTGATTAAAGTAAATCTGAGATTTATTTCCTTTAAAGTAATTATAATAAGCTGATTAAAATGAGTATTCCGGGTTTATTTTCCATCGAGAAATTGGATGACTCCAATTACGCCTCGTGGTCTGTCCACATGAAGAGCGTTTTAATTCACTCCGATTATTGGAATATAACTTCTGGAAGAGTTGTAAAACGAGAAGGCATGACTGTAGCCGAGAATGCATTGTTTGATGCAAAAGACGAGAAGGCGCTAGCGAGCATTATACTCTGCATCAAACCTACTCAGCTGAACCACGTGCGGCATTGTCTTACTGCGAAATCAGCGTGGGACACAATTAAGGAAATTTATCAGCCTTCTGGTCCTGCTCGCAAAGTAACCTTATTTAAAAAGCTTATGAATCTAAAATTGTCTGAGGGATCAAGCATGTTGGAGCACGTGAATGAGTTTTGCGAAACTATAGATAAGCTAGCTGAAATCGAGGTAAATGTGGCCGATGTGTTAATGGTTATTATTCTTCTTTCCAGTTTGCCGGAATCTTTTGAGAATTTCGTTATAGCCATTGAAACTCGTGATGCTTTACCAACTTTAAGTAAGCTCAAGGTTAAATTGCTCGAAGAAGGGGCAAGGAGACGAGAGAGAATTGATAAGACGTCAAGTGTTGGCGAGGGTCATCAAGCATATGTAGCTTGTTCGAATGCAAAAAAGAATTTTAGCTCTAAGAATAATTTTGGATCGAACGATTATACTTATACTGGTGGGTCTGGTGGAGCTAAAAGAAAGAAAAAGATCACAGGCAAGTGTTATAAATGTGGCCGTCGTGGACATTACGCTTCTAATTGTAAAGACAATAAAAGCGAGACACATATGCAACAATCGTTTTCAATTCTCGCTTCTGCTTCTACGAGTTATGACTTAGACAAAGATTCCTGGTGCGTTGACAGTGGAGCTACGTCGCACTTATGTTGTGATAAAAGTTTGTTTCTTCCATCATATGTTGAGCGAAGAGAAAAAATTGTTCTTGCAGGAGATAACTTTATAGAAGCAGTGGGGCGAGGAGATGTGTGCTTGAATTATAATGGTAGGCAAGTTAGATTGAAAAACGTGCTTTACGTCCCATCAATGAAGGGAAATTTCATTTCTGTGAGCAAGGCTGTAAGCAACGACTTATCTGTTGTTTTTACCCGTGAATGCGCTTATATAAAAGACAAACGAGCTAATGTCATCATTAAAGCTTTCTTGTGCGGTGGCTTGTTTATATTTAAAACTAGTGTCAATAAGTGCATGCTAGCAAAAAATGATATCAATAATGCTTTTGAATGGCACAACCGGTTTGGACATCTCAATTTCAACAGTTTAAGAGAGATGTCAGAGAAGCGATTAGTTCTTGGTTTAAAAATCGATGCTATTCCTCGAGAAAATAGTTGTCTCACCTGTGCGAAGAGCAAAATTTGCGTAAAATCGTTTCCGAGAATGTCCGTAAACCGCGCCGAAGGTCTTTTAGGCATTGTGTACAGTGACGTCTGTGGACCAATGAATACAACATCAATTGGAGGTGCCAGGTATTTTGCCACAATTATCGTTGATTTGTCTCGATTTATTTTCGTCTATTTTCTTAAGACAAAAGATGAAGTTTTCACCGTATTTAAATCTTTTAAGGCATTGGTTGAGAAGCAGACGGGTACAAAAATAAAGATTCTTCGAAGTGACAACGGGGTCGAATATCTTTCGAAGGATTTTAACGTATTCCTTGAAAAGGAGGGTATACAGCGTCAGTTGACTGTCCCCCACACTCCGCAACAAAACGGCGTAGCCGAACGAGCCAATCGTACGTTGGTTGAGATGGCTCGCAGTATGTTGGTGCATAGCGGGGTCGATGCAGCTTTTTGGGCAGAAGCGGTTGCAACTGCAGCATATATACGCAACAGAGCCGCAACGAAATCTGTCATTGAAAAAACTCCTTTCGAAGTTTGGACTGGTAAGAAACCAGTTGTATCTCATTTCCAAGTTTTCGGTAGTTTAGCTATAGCCATTGATAAGACACAACGAAAAAAAATTCAACAAAAGGGTAAAAAAATGATAATGGTTGGGTATTCAGAGGTTTCCAAGGCCTACAGATTATATGACCCAGAATCAAGAAAAATAGTTGTGAGTAGAGATGCAATATTTATGCAAAATCCGTATGTCGATAAAAATTTTAATGAACACGCCGCTGGCCGAGCAGTGTTTGCGAACCCTGAAAAGGAAGACGATGTTGTTGGTGTTGATGTCTTTGGAACGGTTGATGATCGGGAAACTGCCGAAGCTGCTGAGATTGTTGACGTTGCTGGTGATGCCAATGCTAGCTCTTATGATGTTGAGGAAGATGTTGCTGTCGATGTTGATGCTCCTGTTGAAGAAGATGTAGCTGCTGATGGTGATGTTCCTATGCCAATGAATTCTGGAATTCGTAATGGCAAGCGTGAACGTGAGGTCGAAGAAGAAGACGAAACCTTGATTGAAGACTGTCCTGAAAAAATTAGAGGTGGCAGAGGTAGACCTAGAATAATTCGCAACGGAAAAAGAGGACGCCCAAAAAAAGAATTTCCTCATGCACTTAATAAAATGGAAGAACATAAAATCCCAACTCCGGAGACGATTGAAGAAGCTCTTAACGGCATACATGGCAAAGAATGGAAGGCATCGATGCAGAAGGAGTATGATTGCTTGGTGAAGAATGGAACGTGGTCGTTAGTTGATCTTCCTGTTGGAGAAAAAGTAATAGGAAACAAATGGGTCTTTAACATTAAAAGAAGAGCAGATGGCAGTGTTGAGAAATTTAAATCGCGTTTGGTCGCAAAAGGTTGTAGCCAACAGTTTGGTGTCAATTTTGAAGAAACCTTTTCACCTGTTGTAAGGTACTCAACAATTAGAATGATTCTTGCGTTGGCATGTGAGAACGATTTACATCTGCATCAAATGGATGTTTCTTCGGCGTACTTAAATAGTGAACTTCATGACAATGTCTATATGAGACAACCCAAAGCGTTCGTCGATGAAAAATTCCCAAACAAAGTTCTGAAGCTTAATAAGGCGCTTTACGGCTTGAAGCAAAGCGGGCGTGAGTGGAATGAAAAATTAGATTCCGTACTTAAGAAAATTGGTTTTACACCGTGTGCTAGTGAGCCGTGTATGTGTACACAAAAAATCTAAAAGGTAACCTTAATATAATAGTTGTTTATGTAGACGATCTTATTCTAGGAAGTTCCAATCTAAATGATCTTAAAGAGATCAAAACGCAAATTTCGAATGAGTTTGAAGTCGTCGATGGCGGTCAACTTAAGTTTTTCTTGGGAATCGAAATAAATCGTCAAGGTGAAACCGGTCCAATCACAGCCTGTCAACGACAGTATATTTCAAATCTCTTGGACCAATATGGAATGAATAGCTGCCGCCCAGTTTCCACACCATTAGATGCAGGATACCAAGTAAGCTGTTATGATGAAAGCTGTGAAAGGATTGACCCAACAAAATACCAGTCTTTGATTGGCGCTCTTATGTACCTCGCTATCTCCACTCGACCAGATATACTACATTCAGTTTGTAAGCTTTCGCAACGAAATATGGATCCCCATGTCGAGCATAAAGCTGGTGTTTGGCACATCCTCAGGTACCTTAAGAAAACTATTGACTTTAAATTACATTACTTTAAAACAGGAAAGCCAATTGAGTGTTTTGTTGATGCGGATTGGGGTGGTGATTCAAGTGACCGAAAATCTTTCACTGGAAGCAGTTTCGTTGCAGCAGGAGGCGTATTTTACTGGGAGTCTAAAAAACAAAATTTGGTTGCCTTATCCAGCACAGAGGTAGAGTACGTAGCTCTTTCAACCGCTGCTAAGGAGGCCGTCTTCTTAAAAAAACTTCTCAATGAAATGGGCTTCCCAGATAGTGATCCTATGGTTCTTAACTGCGATAATCAGAGTGCTCAGCATTTGGTAAAAAACCCTGTTTACCATGCTCGCAGCAAACATATAGATATCAAGTACCACCATATTCGTGAATTGTATAAAAACAATTTAATTAAATTGAATTATGTTAGTACCAATGAAATGATGTCAGATATATTGACTAAAAATTTACCTAAAGTCAAGCATTGTAGATTTACCCAAGCAATGGGATTATATTAATAATTTATTATTGTTTATGATTATTTAATATTCCTTTTAATGTATGTAAACAAATATTTGAGTTGAGAAGGAGTGTTAAAACTATATTTTGTATTTTTACGTAAATGGCAACACAAACATTTGTTAATATTTCATTTTGCCAGTTCCTTCAGTTGCTACAATCGTGTATTCTTTTTCATTTCGTTCACTTGTTAATAAACCTTCGTCTACTACAAACGTCTTCGTCTTTTATTTCCTTAAGTCTAAATTCTAACAGGTTATGGGCCCAGGCCAAACCATTTGCTTTTTCTTAATTGATTTATTTAACTAGTGCGTTATTTGATTAAAGTAAATCTGAGATTTATTTCCTTTAAAGTAATTATAATAAGCTGATTAAAATGAGTATTCCGGGTTTATTTTCCATCGAGAAATTGGATGACTCCAATTACGCCTCGTGGTCTGTCCACATGAAGAGCGTTTTAATTCACTCCGATTATTGGAATATAACTTCTGGAAGAGTTGTAAAACGAGAAGGCATGACTGTAGCCGAGAATGCATTGTTTGATGCAAAAGACGAGAAGGCGCTAGCGAGCATTATACTCTGCATCAAACCTACTCAGCTGAACCACGTGCGGCATTGTCCTACTGCGAAATCAGCGTGGGACACAATTAAGGAAATTTATCAGCCTTCTGGTCCTGCTCGCAAAGTAACCTTATTTAAAAAGCTTATGAATCTAAAATTGTCTGAGGGATCAAGCATGTTGGAGCACGTGAATGAGTTTTGCGAAACTATAGATAAGCTAGCTGAAATCGAGGTAAATGTGGCCGATGTGTTAATGGTTATTATTCTTCTTTCCAGTTTGCCGGAATCTTTTGAGAATTTCGTTATAGCCATTGAAACTCGTGATGCTTTACCAACTTTAAGTAAGCTCAAGGTTAAATTGCTCGAAGAAGGGGCAAGGAGACGAGAGAGAATTGATAAGACGTCAAGTGTTGGCGAGGGTCATCAAGCATATGTAGCTTGTTCGAATGCAAAAAAGAATTTTAGCTCTAAGAATAATTTTGGATCGAACGATTATACTTATACTGGTGGGTCTGGTGGAGCTAAAAGAAAGAAAAAGATCACAGGCAAGTGTTATAAATGTGGCCGTCGTGGACATTACGCTTCTAATTGTAAAGACAATAAAAGCGAGACACATATGCAACAATCGTTTTCAATTCTCGCTTCTGCTTCTACGAGTTATGACTTAGACAAAGATTCCTGGTGCGTTGACAGTGGAGCTACGTCGCACTTATGTTGTGATAAAAGTTTGTTTCTTCCATCATATGTTGAGCGAAGAGAAAAAATTGTTCTTGCAGGAGATAACTTTATAGAAGCAGTGGGGCGAGGAGATGTGTGCTTGAATTATAATGGTAGGCAAGTTAGATTGAAAAACGTGCTTTACGTCCCATCAATGAAGGGAAATTTCATTTCTGTGAGCAAGGCTGTAAGCAACGACTTATCTGTTGTTTTTACCCGTGAATGCGCTTATATAAAAGACAAACGAGCTAATGTCATCATTAAAGCTTTCTTGTGCGGTGGCTTGTTTATATTTAAAACTAGTGTCAATAAGTGCATGCTAGCAAAAAATGATATCAATAATGCTTTTGAATGGCACAACCGGTTTGGACATCTCAATTTCAACAGTTTAAGAGAGATGTCAGAGAAGCGATTAGTTCTTGGTTTAAAAATCGATGCTATTCCTCGAGAAAATAGTTGTCTCACCTGTGCGAAGAGCAAAATTTGCGTAAAATCGTTTCCGAGAATGTCCGTAAACCGCGCCGAAGGTCTTTTAGGCATTGTGTACAGTGACGTCTGTGGACCAATGAATACAACATCAATTGGAGGTGCCAGGTATTTTGCCACAATTATCGTTGATTTGTCTCGATTTATTTTCGTCTATTTTCTTAAGACAAAAGATGAAGTTTTCACCGTATTTAAATCTTTTAAGGCATTGGTTGAGAAGCAGACGGGTACAAAAATAAAGATTCTTCGAAGTGACAACGGGGTCGAATATCTTTCGAAGGATTTTAACGTATTCCTTGAAAAGGAGGGTATACAGCGTCAGTTGACTGTCCCCCACACTCCGCAACAAAACGGCGTAGCCGAACGAGCCAATCGTACGTTGGTTGAGATGGCTCGCAGTATGTTGGTGCATAGCGGGGTCGATGCAGCTTTTTGGGCAGAAGCGGTTGCAACTGCAGCATATATACGCAACAGAGCCGCAACGAAATCTGTCATTGAAAAAACTCCTTTCGAAGTTTGGACTGGTAAGAAACCAGTTGTATCTCATTTCCAAGTTTTCGGTAGTTTAGCTATAGCCATTGATAAGACACAACGAAAAAAAATTCAACAAAAGGGTAAAAAAATGATAATGGTTGGGTATTCAGAGGTTTCCAAGGCCTACAGATTATATGACCCAGAATCAAGAAAAATAGTTGTGAGTAGAGATGCAATATTTATGCAAAATCCGTATGTCGATAAAAATTTTAATGAACACGCCGCTGGCCGAGCAGTGTTTGCGAACCCTGAAAAGGAAGACGATGTTGTTGGTGTTGATGTCTTTGGAACGGTTGATGATCGGGAAACTGCCGAAGCTGCTGAGATTGTTGACGTTGCTGGTGATGCCAATGCTAGCTCTTATGATGTTGAGGAAGATGTTGCTGTCGATGTTGATGCTCCTGTTGAAGAAGATGTAGCTGCTGATGGTGATGTTCCTATGCCAATGAATTCTGGAATTCGTAATGGCAAGCGTGAACGTGAGGTCGAAGAAGAAGACGAAACCTTGATTGAAGACTGTCCTGAAAAAATTAGAGGTGGCAGAGGTAGACCTAGAATAATTCGCAACGGAAAAAGAGGACGCCCAAAAAAAGAATTTCCTCATGCACTTAATAAAATGGAAGAACATAAAATCCCAACTCCGGAGACGATTGAAGAAGCTCTTAACGGCATACATGGCAAAGAATGGAAGGCATCGATGCAGAAGGAGTATGATTGCTTGGTGAAGAATGGAACGTGGTCGTTAGTTGATCTTCCTGTTGGAGAAAAAGTAATAGGAAACAAATGGGTCTTTAACATTAAAAGAAGAGCAGATGGCAGTGTTGAGAAATTTAAATCGCGTTTGGTCGCAAAAGGTTGTAGCCAACAGTTTGGTGTCAATTTTGAAGAAACCTTTTCACCTGTTGTAAGGTACTCAACAATTAGAATGATTCTTGCGTTGGCATGTGAGAACGATTTACATCTGCATCAAATGGATGTTTCTTCGGCGTACTTAAATAGTGAACTTCATGACAATGTCTATATGAGACAACCCAAAGCGTTCGTCGATGAAAAATTCCCAAACAAAGTTCTGAAGCTTAATAAGGCGCTTTACGGCTTGAAGCAAAGCGGGCGTGAGTGGAATGAAAAATTAGATTCCGTACTTAAGAAAATTGGTTTTACACCGTGTGCTAGTGAGCCGTGTATGTGTACACAAAAAATCTAAAAGGTAACCTTAATATAATAGTTGTTTATGTAGACGATCTTATTCTAGGAAGTTCCAATCTAAATGATCTTAAAGAGATCAAAACGCAAATTTCGAATGAGTTTGAAGTCGTCGATGGCGGTCAACTTAAGTTTTTCTTGGGAATCGAAATAAATCGTCAAGGTGAAACCGGTCCAATCACAGCCTGTCAACGACAGTATATTTCAAATCTCTTGGACCAATATGGAATGAATAGCTGCCGCCCAGTTTCCACACCATTAGATGCAGGATACCAAGTAAGCTGTTATGATGAAAGCTGTGAAAGGATTGACCCAACAAAATACCAGTCTTTGATTGGCGCTCTTATGTACCTCGCTATCTCCACTCGACCAGATATACTACATTCAGTTTGTAAGCTTTCGCAACGAAATATGGATCCCCATGTCGAGCATAAAGCTGGTGTTTGGCACATCCTCAGGTACCTTAAGAAAACTATTGACTTTAAATTACATTACTTTAAAACAGGAAAGCCAATTGAGTGTTTTGTTGATGCGGATTGGGGTGGTGATTCAAGTGACCGAAAATCTTTCACTGGAAGCAGTTTCGTTGCAGCAGGAGGCGTATTTTACTGGGAGTCTAAAAAACAAAATTTGGTTGCCTTATCCAGCACAGAGGTAGAGTACGTAGCTCTTTCAACCGCTGCTAAGGAGGCCGTCTTCTTAAAAAAACTTCTCAATGAAATGGGCTTCCCAGATAGTGATCCTATGGTTCTTAACTGCGATAATCAGAGTGCTCAGCATTTGGTAAAAAACCCTGTTTACCATGCTCGCAGCAAACATATAGATATCAAGTACCACCATATTCGTGAATTGTATAAAAACAATTTAATTAAATTGAATTATGTTAGTACCAATGAAATGATGTCAGATATATTGACTAAAAATTTACCTAAAGTCAAGCATTGTAGATTTACCCAAGCAATGGGATTATATTAATAATTTATTATTGTTTATGATTATTTAATATTCCTTTTAATGTATGTAAACAAATATTTGAGTTGAGAAGGAGTGTTAAAACTATATTTTGTATTTTTACGTAAATGGCAACACAAACATTTGTTAATATTTCATTTTGCCAGTTCCTTCAGTTGCTACAATCGTGTATTCTTTTTCATTTCGTTCACTTGTTAATAAACCTTCGTCTACTACAAACGTCTTCGTCTTTTATTTCCTTAAGTCTAAATTCTAACAGGTTATGGGCCCAGGCCAAACCATTTGCTTTTTCTTAATTGATTTATTTAACTAGTGCGTTATTTGATTAAAGTAAATCTGAGATTTATTTCCTTTAAAGTAATTATAATAAGCTGATTAAAATGAGTATTCCGGGTTTATTTTCCATCGAGAAATTGGATGACTCCAATTACGCCTCGTGGTCTGTCCACATGAAGAGCGTTTTAATTCACTCCGATTATTGGAATATAACTTCTGGAAGAGTTGTAAAACGAGAAGGCATGACTGTAGCCGAGAATGCATTGTTTGATGCAAAAGACGAGAAGGCGCTAGCGAGCATTATACTCTGCATCAAACCTACTCAGCTGAACCACGTGCGGCATTGTCTTACTGCGAAATCAGCGTGGGACACAATTAAGGAAATTTATCAGCCTTCTGGTCCTGCTCGCAAAGTAACCTTATTTAAAAAGCTTATGAATCTAAAATTGTCTGAGGGATCAAGCATGTTGGAGCACGTGAATGAGTTTTGCGAAACTATAGATAAGCTAGCTGAAATCGAGGTAAATGTGGCCGATGTGTTAATGGTTATTATTCTTCTTTCCAGTTTGCCGGAATCTTTTGAGAATTTCGTTATAGCCATTGAAACTCGTGATGCTTTACCAACTTTAAGTAAGCTCAAGGTTAAATTGCTCGAAGAAGGGGCAAGGAGACGAGAGAGAATTGATAAGACGTCAAGTGTTGGCGAGGGTCATCAAGCATATGTAGCTTGTTCGAATGCAAAAAAGAATTTTAGCTCTAAGAATAATTTTGGATCGAACGATTATACTTATACTGGTGGGTCTGGTGGAGCTAAAAGAAAGAAAAAGATCACAGGCAAGTGTTATAAATGTGGCCGTCGTGGACATTACGCTTCTAATTGTAAAGACAATAAAAGCGAGACACATATGCAACAATCGTTTTCAATTCTCGCTTCTGCTTCTACGAGTTATGACTTAGACAAAGATTCCTGGTGCGTTGACAGTGGAGCTACGTCGCACTTATGTTGTGATAAAAGTTTGTTTCTTCCATCATATGTTGAGCGAAGAGAAAAAATTGTTCTTGCAGGAGATAACTTTATAGAAGCAGTGGGGCGAGGAGATGTGTGCTTGAATTATAATGGTAGGCAAGTTAGATTGAAAAACGTGCTTTACGTCCCATCAATGAAGGGAAATTTCATTTCTGTGAGCAAGGCTGTAAGCAACGACTTATCTGTTGTTTTTACCCGTGAATGCGCTTATATAAAAGACAAACGAGCTAATGTCATCATTAAAGCTTTCTTGTGCGGTGGCTTGTTTATATTTAAAACTAGTGTCAATAAGTGCATGCTAGCAAAAAATGATATCAATAATGCTTTTGAATGGCACAACCGGTTTGGACATCTCAATTTCAACAGTTTAAGAGAGATGTCAGAGAAGCGATTAGTTCTTGGTTTAAAAATCGATGCTATTCCTCGAGAAAATAGTTGTCTCACCTGTGCGAAGAGCAAAATTTGCGTAAAATCGTTTCCGAGAATGTCCGTAAACCGCGCCGAAGGTCTTTTAGGCATTGTGTACAGTGACGTCTGTGGACCAATGAATACAACATCAATTGGAGGTGCCAGGTATTTTGCCACAATTATCGTTGATTTGTCTCGATTTATTTTCGTCTATTTTCTTAAGACAAAAGATGAAGTTTTCACCGTATTTAAATCTTTTAAGGCATTGGTTGAGAAGCAGACGGGTACAAAAATAAAGATTCTTCGAAGTGACAACGGGGTCGAATATCTTTCGAAGGATTTTAACGTATTCCTTGAAAAGGAGGGTATACAGCGTCAGTTGACTGTCCCCCACACTCCGCAACAAAACGGCGTAGCCGAACGAGCCAATCGTACGTTGGTTGAGATGGCTCGCAGTATGTTGGTGCATAGCGGGGTCGATGCAGCTTTTTGGGCAGAAGCGGTTGCAACTGCAGCATATATACGCAACAGAGCCGCAACGAAATCTGTCATTGAAAAAACTCCTTTCGAAGTTTGGACTGGTAAGAAACCAGTTGTATCTCATTTCCAAGTTTTCGGTAGTTTAGCTATAGCCATTGATAAGACACAACGAAAAAAAATTCAACAAAAGGGTAAAAAAATGATAATGGTTGGGTATTCAGAGGTTTCCAAGGCCTACAGATTATATGACCCAGAATCAAGAAAAATAGTTGTGAGTAGAGATGCAATATTTATGCAAAATCCGTATGTCGATAAAAATTTTAATGAACACGCCGCTGGCCGAGCAGTGTTTGCGAACCCTGAAAAGGAAGACGATGTTGTTGGTGTTGATGTCTTTGGAACGGTTGATGATCGGGAAACTGCCGAAGCTGCTGAGATTGTTGACGTTGCTGGTGATGCCAATGCTAGCTCTTATGATGTTGAGGAAGATGTTGCTGTCGATGTTGATGCTCCTGTTGAAGAAGATGTAGCTGCTGATGGTGATGTTCCTATGCCAATGAATTCTGGAATTCGTAATGGCAAGCGTGAACGTGAGGTCGAAGAAGAAGACGAAACCTTGATTGAAGACTGTCCTGAAAAAATTAGAGGTGGCAGAGGTAGACCTAGAATAATTCGCAACGGAAAAAGAGGACGCCCAAAAAAAGAATTTCCTCATGCACTTAATAAAATGGAAGAACATAAAATCCCAACTCCGGAGACGATTGAAGAAGCTCTTAACGGCATACATGGCAAAGAATGGAAGGCATCGATGCAGAAGGAGTATGATTGCTTGGTGAAGAATGGAACGTGGTCGTTAGTTGATCTTCCTGTTGGAGAAAAAGTAATAGGAAACAAATGGGTCTTTAACATTAAAAGAAGAGCAGATGGCAGTGTTGAGAAATTTAAATCGCGTTTGGTCGCAAAAGGTTGTAGCCAACAGTTTGGTGTCAATTTTGAAGAAACCTTTTCACCTGTTGTAAGGTACTCAACAATTAGAATGATTCTTGCGTTGGCATGTGAGAACGATTTACATCTGCATCAAATGGATGTTTCTTCGGCGTACTTAAATAGTGAACTTCATGACAATGTCTATATGAGACAACCCAAAGCGTTCGTCGATGAAAAATTCCCAAACAAAGTTCTGAAGCTTAATAAGGCGCTTTACGGCTTGAAGCAAAGCGGGCGTGAGTGGAATGAAAAATTAGATTCCGTACTTAAGAAAATTGGTTTTACACCGTGTGCTAGTGAGCCGTGTGTGTACACAAAAAATCTAAAAGGTAACCTTAATATAATAGTTGTTTATGTAGACGATCTTATTCTAGGAAGTTCCAATCTAAATGATCTTAAAGAGATCAAAACGCAAATTTCGAATGAGTTTGAAGTCGTCGATGGCGGTCAACTTAAGTTTTTCTTGGGAATCGAAATAAATCGTCAAGGTGAAACCGGTCCAATCACAGCCTGTCAACGACAGTATATTTCAAATCTCTTGGACCAATATGGAATGAATAGCTGCCGCCCAGTTTCCACACCATTAGATGCAGGATACCAAGTAAGCTGTTATGATGAAAGCTGTGAAAGGATTGACCCAACAAAATACCAGTCTTTGATTGGCGCTCTTATGTACCTCGCTATCTCCACTCGACCAGATATACTACATTCAGTTTGTAAGCTTTCGCAACGAAATATGGATCCCCATGTCGAGCATAAAGCTGGTGTTTGGCACATCCTCAGGTACCTTAAGAAAACTATTGACTTTAAATTACATTACTTTAAAACAGGAAAGCCAATTGAGTGTTTTGTTGATGCGGATTGGGGTGGTGATTCAAGTGACCGAAAATCTTTCACTGGAAGCAGTTTCGTTGCAGCAGGAGGCGTATTTTACTGGGAGTCTAAAAAACAAAATTTGGTTGCCTTATCCAGCACAGAGGTAGAGTACGTAGCTCTTTCAACCGCTGCTAAGGAGGCCGTCTTCTTAAAAAAACTTCTCAATGAAATGGGCTTCCCAGATAGTGATCCTATGGTTCTTAACTGCGATAATCAGAGTGCTCAGCATTTGGTAAAAAACCCTGTTTACCATGCTCGCAGCAAACATATAGATATCAAGTACCACCATATTCGTGAATTGTATAAAAACAATTTAATTAAATTGAATTATGTTAGTACCAATGAAATGATGTCAGATATATTGACTAAAAATTTACCTAAAGTCAAGCATTGTAGATTTACCCAAGCAATGGGATTATATTAATAATTTATTATTGTTTATGATTATTTAATATTCCTTTTAATGTATGTAAACAAATATTTGAGTTGAGAAGGAGTGTTAAAACTATATTTTGTATTTTTACGTAAATGGCAACACAAACATTTGTTAATATTTCATTTTGCCAGTTCCTTCAGTTGCTACAATCGTGTATTCTTTTTCATTTCGTTCACTTGTTAATAAACCTTCGTCTACTACAAACGTCTTCGTCTTTTATTTCCTTAAGTCTAAATTCTAACAAAAAAACTGTCAATTCGATTTTTCTCAAAACTTTGCTTTATGTTGACAATAATATTTAAAAAAAAAAACAAATTAGTTTAAAGCCAATGTCTCAAAGTTTTGAAAAGTTATTTGAGTCGAAAATCAATTTTTACTAACTTTTAATAATTTTTTTTTAGGTTTTTATTTTTTGTAAAAAAAACTGTCAATTCGATTTTTCTCGTTTTTCCTAATGTTGAAAACAATATTTCTTATAAATAAAAATGAGAAAGAAGCCATTATCTCAAATATTTAAAAAGATATTTGAGTCGAAATTCAATATTTACCAACTGTGAGTAATTTTTTTTTTAAGTTTTTATTTTTTATAAAAACTTCAAAAACGTTATTCTACGTTGCACAATATTATTTTGGAGATAAAATCATTTTTTCTTTCGTAAAATTTTCGAGGTGACAAATATTTTTTTTTCAGTTTTTTTGATTTATAAAAAAAAAGTTAATTGGATTTTTTTCCAAAAATATACTTGTTTAGTATCACGTTACAATATATGTATAATATAAAATTTAATTCAAGTCTCTAGCGTTATTGGTTCGTGAGATATTTAGGGTTTACCAAATTTTTCACCTTTTTTTTTTAAATTGCTATGGTAAAAAAAACACCCACGTTCTTGAGAGCTCTTTCTGCATCTTTCTGCCTTATTATTTGTATAACAAAATTTATTTGAAGCCGATATCTCTTCTGGTTCTTGAGCTATGGACGACGAAAAAAACGTCGCGAACATACGGACTCTAGGGGCCTTGAAACGTCGAGAAATGTCAAAATGTTCAATTTGACAAATCGGATCCATTACAATAACTTCCTATCGGAAGTTAAAAAAAGTAAAATTCACTGTTTTTCGTTTGCTACAAAATAAATTTTACCATACTTTAGCTTCAACAACATGCGGTGGTTATGCTATCCAATTGTAGTTTGACATAGCGCCATCAATTGAATACTTACTCAATCCACTCAACAGATGTTGCCATCTGTTAGAATCATTTGAAGCTAACAGATAACTGTGACTGTCAAATAATAGCCAAATAATTTGCAATTAAATAATATTACGACCATAAATTGAGATGTAAGCTATCCTATGTCTTTCAAGTTGAATAAAACTGCACACGGTGTACAAATTTGATTAAAATCGGTTAAGTAGTTTAGAACTCCACCGTGGACAACCATCGTGACACGTTTTTTATATATATTAAGATTTATCTACATATAAAATAACAAACGGACTTACAATACGGTACCACAAATACATACACACATATCTCTTAAAACGATAGATTAAGTTTCTCAGGACCTTAAAACGTCAATTCGACAAATCGGATGTAGTTAAAAATCTTAAAGTCTTGCTTTAAAAAGTAATAATACTGGAATTTATAATTGTGCACTCATAGTTTACCCCCGCTTGACATTTTTATTCAAAATAAACCAACGTTTTAGTTTGTTGGCTGAGATGCGTAACATTTTGTGTGTGTGTATGTAGTACCACAGCTTCTTTTATTTACTCGTAAGTTTATTTGCAATGGTATAAATATTAATTTGTTTCCATCATCCTCTTCGGTTTGAGGTTAGCCAAATATATGTACAAGGCACATATAGTTGGCGGTTAGCACAGACGTCACTTACCTTGTGATATATTCTCCTCTTGTTAATCTCAACTATACTTATGCCGTAACAAATTTTCTATGTACGTATCTTACACCTGGCGGGTGCTCGTGCCCCCTTAAGGCTTGTGTTTTCCAGAATCCAAATACCATTGTTCTTTATAAACCACAATTTCGGCCTCCACATGATAAATTACTCGTACCTGGGTGCGTCAGATAAAGATGATGATACTGATGACGAACGAACGTTTGTAAATAATATACGTTTAATCAAATGGTTGGGTTGGTTCTATGTTGGTTCTACGAAATGTGTGCTCAATTTGACATATGTACCTACATATAAATTTGTGGGGTAAGCAGAATGATATGCCAGGTGTAGACATTTAAAGGGTATATGACAGATAAACCAGATGTGAAATTTCCTCAACCAGGAGGCGGAAAAATCTTTTCTACGTAGACAAAATTGATTGAATGGCGCAAAAAGTATTGCATATACGAATATGAAATGTGAATGTTTTTGAAAGAAAACATAAATACTCGTACATATAAAATAATGACGTTATTTGAAACAGAACACGTGGAGGGCTGAGAATTTTCTTCTAAGAATTTTAGGGTCTTTTTTTTTCTAGGATTTTCTTGAAAGCAATATGTTCAGTAATACCGGCAGGTTACGTTTTCTATGAATATCTTGCATTGTTTAAAAAATTGGTATCCGTATTGGAAAAGAAATACCTACTCTTATTTGACATTTTGACAATAATGTTTTTTCCATGAAATATTTCTGCCATCATGAAGCTTGAGAAAGGGGGTTTGTAATGTCCATCAGATCACTCATAAAAAAACCCAAAACTTTATATTTTTGTTACGTATACGCCAAAGTGAACGTTGTGACAAAATCATCTATCTAAAATATGTTTTTAATTTTATCAAATTTATGTAAATAGCTTAAGCCAAAAACCATCGAAACTTGTCCAACTTCTAAAAATAAACACAAGTGTCAGTTTCCCAGTACAATAATATGATATGTGGAGTCCGGACAGTAGACTGGACATTGGACAATGGACATCTCTTATTAGTTCCAAAAACTTCCCTTTTGCATAAAACACACATCGCATCGTTGCTCTTATTCCTGAATAGAAGGAAACTAAAATACTCATAGGTATGGTAGGTATGTATGTATGTATGTATATTCAAGATAAGGCGTATGTTACCTTTGACAATAAGTGTCATCTAAGCTTTGAATATTGTTTGTTGTATAAAAGTATAAAAGACAACAACACACAGCATCATCCAATGTTAATGAAGGACAAACCAACAAGGATTGCATTCTAGAGGAAACACATCCTTGGAGTTGCAGTGACCACAAACTTTAGAAACAATAAACCCAGAAACGATATGCTCATGCTTGTGCTGTGTGTGTGTGTGTGTGTATCTGATGTTCGGTAACGTAGAATGTACATATGCTTTGTGTTGTTTTTGTATTTCCTTTCATGCAGAACACAATAACTTATAGCTTATGTATATATGTACATACAAAACAGATGATAAGGATAACAAAAACTACTATAATAAAGGGCAGTAACTGTATATATAGCTTTTACGAACTTTGGCTTTGTTTGGTGTAATCCGTGTTTGCCTGCACTCACTGACGTCTCGGTCGTCGGTTGGTCGTCCGTCATGCACTTGTGCTTTCTGTTCCTGAAGAGGTATAAGACAAAGAGAAAAGAATTGTATCAATGATGGTTAACGCTAACGGTAGTCGGTATATAGTTTCACATAATAAGCCTGATGGTGGCAGCAGTGATGGATTTACGCCTAGGCCCGTGAGACCCAGGCCTAGGGCGGCATAATTTGAAGGGCGGAAAAATTTATGAAATGCTTAACACTTAAAAGCTTTTCTTCATTTAAACATACCTTAATGAAAGGCACAAATATATCTTCGGTCTAAAGTATCGGAACGCATCCAAAATCGTAACTTCTATTTACTTAAGGTGGCGCTACAGTCCTGTGTGAACTAGGGCCTAACTTCTAACTTCTGTTTGCCAATTTAAAAATTCAATCTAGAAAATTTATGTTAAATTTGAAATTGCGAAAACAAACAAAACAGAACTGTAAGATAGAAAACTCTCACCTGATCTCTTTGTTTTTGTATCTGCAGGGATCAGTAATACTGATGATGCAGACCAGAGTTGTAAAGACTGCAGTCTTTTGTGTAATGCATTCAATTAAGTCGCAGTTAATTAACTAATTTTTTGAATGTAAGTTAATACTGCGACTGGGAAATTTAACTGCAAAAAAAACAGTCAGCAGTCAGTACTTACTTTCTGACTTGGCAGTTAAAAAAAGCAGTTAATTGACTAAAAGTTAATTAACTGCAGTTCTTTTAACTGGTTTTAGTCTTTTTAGTCAGTACAAATTCTTTTGTACTGGGGTATTAGAATTTTTAGTCAGTAAGTCTTTTCACTGCAGTTAATTAACTTTAAGTCAATTAACTTTTTTTTAGTCTTTTGACTTCTTTTAGTCTTTATAAGTCCAAAGGGTATTAAGAGTACGTCGTTTAAGAGTATATTGTAAATCGAAAAACAAAGTAAAGAGATAAATATAACAATAAGAAATACCTACATCTGTATTTCTGTTTTTTTTTTTTTCAAAAAGTTTGAATACTGATGCGTTTTGAAAACGCCAACGTACAAAAGAATTTGTACTGACTAAAAAAACTAAAACCAGTTAAAAGAACTGCAGTTAATTAACTTTTAGTCAATTAACTGCTTTTTTTAACTGCCAAGTCAGAAAGTAAGTATTGACTGCTGACTGTTTTTTTGCAGTTAAAGTACTTTTGTAAGTTAAAAGACTAATGAAAAAAGTCTTATTCGTGACTTAACTGCAGTCCCAAAAACACTGCAGTTTTTACAACTCTGATGCAGACTTTAAAAATTCTAGAAATGTTTATAGTGATAAAACAAGGTATTGTTTCAAAAGTTTATTTCAACGTACGCAAAAATGGAGAGATTTAACGCCGTGAGTGGTAGATTTATTTAGAAACTAAAGGCTCTGTATTTTGTATTCCATGCTTATTATTTGGTAGAAGTGGTGAAATGAATGCTTTTACTGACGAAGGATTCCGTGTCTGGAAAAAATCAAAAGCACGCATTGAAGAACATGAACATTCTGACTTTCACAAAACTAAAGTTAGTCATTTTAAAGCTGAGTAGTAGTTCACGGGCGTGTTGATCAAAATCTAATAAAACAACTCGATGAAGATATAATGGAAACAAATTTTTTACCGAGCAATTGCAATTATTAAATCACTAGCAATAAGAGGCCTGCCATTTCGAGGAAATTCAGAACGAAAAGGAGATCCTCATAATGTTATTTTTTTAAGAAGAGTATGACTCCTTCCTAAATTTGTTCCATTTTTATTTGAACATTTAAAATTGTATGCACACCCTGATAGTGGGAATACATCGTGTTTATCTAAATCTATGAATAAATTATACTGTTGATTCAAAATAAAGTACCTACTACAACAAATTTCTAGTGAAGTGCAATCTGCTAAGTATTTTGGTATAATTGTAGATTCTACGCCTGATTTAGCACATGTCGATCAGCTTACTATAATTATACCATATGCGTGTACGTGATAACGGTGAAATTGTTAAAAGGTTTCTAGAATTTCTACCAAATATCGGCCATAAAGCTAAAGATATTAAGGATGTATTGTTAAAATCTCTAGAAATACTTTACAAGAACTATACAATTTCTTTACTATATCTGCTTATCGTTGGTAAATCTTGGTGCAGCGTACAAATTTAAGAATAAAGAGTCTTTCTCAAACTCGTTGGTTTGTTCCACATGATGCATGTTAATGTTACGCATTAGAAAAAGAGTGTCTGCAATAGTTGATGCAATGGAATTTATTGCCGAAAGCAGAGATGAGAAACCGACTACGCGATCTGAAGCTACGAGATTGCAGCGAAAATCGCAACATTTAGAATGAGCAATCCTAGTCGTTGTCTGGAATGTAGTTTTAGGTCGTTTTAATGCTGCTAGTAAGAAGCTTCAAGAGTCTCAAGCTGATTTATCATCCGTTGTGCAGATCTATAGACATGAGAGACAGAAAATTTTCTGAATATGCAGAAAAAGCTAAAGCACTGTCTGGAGTTCAGGATTATTATCGTTATGATATCATTTATTACTCTATTTTAGACACTCTTAGTCTACAATTAGCCGGGCGTAAAAGTGCATCTGAAACACTTTACCAACACTTCAATTTTTACGACAATTAATGTAAAATAGATACAAACGAGTTGAAAAATCTTGCCAATAAACTAGTCAATAAGTATCCTGACTATTTGGAAGAGACGTTAGATAATAAATGTATTAATTTCCATTATCAATTCAAAGAATCCTTAGCAAAAATAGAAGATGAAATGTATTGAATTCCCGGAGTCTTCTAGATGTTTATCCAAATTTGAAAATTTTTGAATTGATTAATATATAAACAAAAATATTTATTATTTGTCTATCTAAGGATTATAACTTATTAATCTTTCATGTTAATTATATTTATAAATTATACTTCAATAAAATGAAGTTATTTTGAAAAAAAAATATTGGATACAAATTTATGAAATAAAATTTAACAATAAGGGCGGCGCATCGAACGGGGCCTAGGGCGGCAGCAAGCCTAAATCCGTCACTGGGTGGCAGAGAAAAGCATTACCGGATGCCCAGGCAAACGAAGTTTTGCATTATTAAATTTTCCTTACTTTAGCACTGTTGCAGGATGTGAATATAGAAAATTGTGTCTATATTTTATTTGTACTTTTGAATACGTACGCATACGTAAGTCTCATGCGAATTCCTTCTAGATTGTCAAATAAGTGGACTTTAAAAGAAGTATCTGTAACATTTTTTTCCTAGCAACAGTGTAAAAATGTAGATTTGACATATAAAATATTTTGAAAGTTCAGGTGAGCTAGCAATGATATTATTTTTAATGTGTAAACACCCATCCACGAACCTCCGAACAAAAGGGCCGATATGACAAGGAAATTTTCTATTATACATTTCTCATTTCCTTTTTGAGATGCTTCGTGATGTTGATAGTGCCGAAGGTTCATATGTCAACAAGAGAAAGTATGTGCGTGGTTGCTACGTCTAGAAGATTCTGATACCTTTATCCTGCTAAAACTTTTATAGTTTCGTTGAGATGTCTTTAAAAAGGCGATGACACACGAGAAGAAAGAAAGTACGAGTAATTTTTTATATACATTAATATACGTTCTAAGGCCCCACGCAAGAGAAGAAGGCTTTTTGACTTTTGATCCATGACGCGCCAGCCAGGATTCTTCAGGATTCTTCTACAGTTAATGCAAAAGTATTGTTTGGTCCTGGGTATACACTCTTGAAAAATTACAGCAAATAAATCAAATGGATTTTTGTATAATTTTTCAAATTTTTCCATTAAACAAATAATCAAGACACTACGAGTATGACATTATTATAAAAAGTCAAATTTTGTAGAAGAAATTAATGCATAGTTTTACATTTGAATTTATGCTTCTTTAGACGAAATACCTGGATTTCAAGCATTTTTTTTTAATAATTCCTTATTTTATAGCATAGCAAAGAAGATAAAAGATTGCATAGTAGGTTAGGTAAGGTTATAGTGGCTATCCTAGATGGAAACGGACACACTTAGGTCAGTTTTCTGGCCCATTGTGATACCACATGAATCTTGAAGCTTCCTCCTAAGCTCAATGGAACCAGTTTGAGTCCCTTACGAAACGTGAGAGGCTGATTATGCTGATATGATTTAGATCGTTAAAGAAGAATGTACCGTTCCTGGCGAGTTCATCTGCCTTACAGTTACCTGGAATGTCTCTATGGCCCGGCAGCCAGCAAAGGTGAATATTAAACTGTTGTGCCATCTCCATTAGAGATGATCGACAGTTATGGACTGTTAAAGAGTTTGTAGCGACAGAGTCCAGAGATTTGATAGCGGCCTGACTGTCTGAGAAAATACGAATATCAGATGTTGATATCACGTTTTCTTTAAGCCAGGACAGGACTTCTTTTATCGCTTAAAGTTCCACCTGGAACAAGCTACAATGATTGGGAAGGCGGAAAGAGAGACTTAATTTCAGTCGTTCGGAGTACACACCTCCACCAACCCCCTCTTTTGTTTTTGACCCATCTGTATAGAAATGGATTGACTCATCTTCTAGGAATGTCCTTTCCTCCCAAATAAAGGGTGTCCCAAAATTAACGCAAGATTTGAATTAAATAGAAAACGCCGTTTTTAGTCTTTTGATAGTTATATAGCGAACCACATTGCTTTGTGTGTTTTTAGCTAGACCAAGAAACTTCTTTAAAACTGAAGTTTGAATGACTTCAATTTTGTCTCCAGCTTCCAGACCCCATATCTCCGCACAGTATAGTAAAGTCGATTTAAGTGTTGAATTATAAACTTTGATTCTTCCTTCCCAGTTTTCCATGTAAGGGCTCCTCATAGCTTTTTCGGTTACTGCTGCTGCTGCTCTTGCCTTGGTTTTGAAGACATTCATGGTTTCATTCCAAGATCCAGTTCGACTCAAGGTTATTCCCAGATATTCAAAGCAAATCTTTCCGGGCATGATGATATTTTTCTTTTTGCAAAGTTTACTATCTTCGATTTTTCCGTATTTAATGTCATATCTTTTGCTGTAAAATATTTTTCAAGTGATTTCAAAGTTTTCCTTAAATGAAGCTCAGATTGAGCGAAGACAGCAATACCGTCGGCATATGCTATCAGGATAACATTTGTTGTTTCCGAAATGTCTATTCCTGTAAGGCCCTCGATTCTTAAGAATTCTTCCAAATCATTTATATATAAGTTAAATAGGAGGGCACTTGATGGATCACCCTGTAGAACACCCTTTGTGACATTCGCTTCTTCTGTTAGGCCACTTGTTGTCTTAGTTCGTTGGTAGAGATTTATCACCTTTTTTAAATATCATTGTAATGTCTGCTCTAAAAATGCCTGATAGGTTTCTTCATTCGTTATCGAACAGGCTTTGAAAGAAAGAAAGTAAATATTCAAACCATAGGTTTGGTAGATGCTTAATGAACTCGTTTACAATCCTATACGGATCCACGGATTTATTATTGCGCAGCCCAAATATAACTGTTATAAGTTCGTCCATGCTTATGTCTCTATCAAGAAATGGATGATACGTATCGGCAAAAAGTCTATACACTACCTCATTGCCACTATACATATCATGGAGGTAATCGTCCCAAACTTCCTTCGTAATATGGTTTCGAGCAATAGAGTTCGGTTGGATGCTTTTGATTGCTCTCCAAAAATCTTTGCTGTTTTTTATGTTTTGAAGTTGTTGTGTTAGGTCCTCATTGGATTGCTTTTTAGCGGAGTTCAAGGTTGATACGTATAATTTCCTGCTGGAGATGTACTCTGATCTTTTGTTTATGTTATTATGGTCTTTTCGATAACTTCTCATTTTCTGCTTCATTTCTCGCTTTTGCAATCTGCAATCATTATTGAACCATTTATTCTTTTGGAACATTGGTGCAGTATAAATCTTATAGTGTTTCATCATTCCGCATTCTTCTGCAGCATGCTTGATGTTTTCGAATATTTGTTGGTATCCAATTGTATCTCCATTCATTTGTAAACTTCCAGCTTTGGCTTGCATACACGAGATGTAGTTTTCCGCTGCAGACGTATTCCAAACTAGTTTCCAAGTTGAGAACACATTTGGAGTAATATCCAAACTTGTTGCAGCCGGGCACAGAAAGTTTAAGATACAGCACATATGATCAGAGTGTAGTAAAATCTGAGATACCTCAAAGTCATCAATGTTTGCCGCCCCTTCTAGATTAATCCATACAGTGTCCACGGTGCTTCTACCCTGGTGTGATTCAAATGTAAAGTCACCGTATGCATCGCTTCTACTTCTTCCATTTATAAGAAACAGACCAGCGTTTTCAAATATCTCACCAAGTAATTTACCTCTCCTATTTATGATTGTGTCTCTACTCTTTCTTGTGTGGGATAGTTGTGAGCCTTCTAATATGTCACTGCCTAATTGATTCGATAGTCCGAAACGAGCATTTAAGTCTCCTCCTATTATAATTGTATGCGTGGGGTAATTATTCTGTAGGCATTCTAATTCCTCTTGTATAAGTTCACAGCATGAGTTATCATGCATTTCTCTAGACGGGCTAAGATAAGCAAAGTATATTATGTACTTCAACCTATTAAAAACAATCTCTAGTATTATCCATAGATTTGTTTTACTAATTTCTCTCAAAACATCGTATTTTGCAGGATTTTTTACAAGAATTTGCAATCCACCTTTTCCTCTTCCTCTTGACTTATCTTTGACTGCGTTCGAGTAAAACATGTTATAGTTTTCAAAAATATTAGATGGAGCTTGTTTTGTATTATCTAGGACCCAGGTTTCACTTAAGCATAAAATATCAAAACTAAGGATTAAATTTAATTCAATGTTATCTAGATTACACACATTTTTTATTCCATTAATATTCCAAAAGCTAATTTTGATCACCGAAACGAGAGAGTACACGACCTGGAAATGTCTCATGCAGTAATTGAATTGTTTCACGGGCTGTATGACATGTGGCACCGTCTTGTTGAAACCACATATTGGACACATCAATATCATCCAATTTTGGCAGAAAGGACTGTGTAATCATGTCGCGATATCGAGCACCAGTAACAGTCACTGCTTGACCAGCATCATTTTCAAAAAAATATGGCCCAATTATGCCTCCAGCCCAAAATCCACACCATACAGTCACGCGTTGTGGATGCATTTGTTTTTCGACAATCACATGTGGGTTCTCCGAACCCCAAATGCGGCAATTTTGGCGATTGACAAAGCCATCAAGATGAAAATGTGCTTCATCGCTTAGGATGATTTTGCTCGAAAAATCAGGGTCCATTTGTTGATGTTCAATAATCCATTCAACGAACTCTCTTCTCTGTCCATGGTCATTAGGCTTCAATTGTTGTGTTAATTGAATTTTGTAAGCATGAAGACACAGATCTTTGGTGAGTATACGCTGTAGAGAGGTTCTTGAAATTTGCAATTCTTGTCCACGACGTCGAATTGAGGTTCCTGGATTGTCAGCAACACTCTCACGCACTGCTTCGACATTCACATTTGAACGGCTTGTTTTTGGACGACCAGTGTGTTTGGCGTCTCCAACGGATCCAGTCTCCATGAATTTTTCAATTAATCTCTTCACAGTTGACGAAGTTAAAACACTATTTCGACCATATTTTGTATGAAATTTTCGAACTGCAGCCGCCAAGCTTTCACTATTTTTGAAATATTCTTTAATAATGAAGACACGTTGTTCTCTCGTGTAACGCTCCATTTTTAATAACCCTATACTGTTAGCTGTCAAATTGCTTTTTTTTCAGGGTTGCCAACACTTCACTGCACAAATGGCGGCAAATTCAAATCTTGCGTTAATTTTGGGACACCCTAGATCTGGGAGGTATAGAAATCTGGAAATTTCTGTCCAATTGCAGTTGGGGGATGGTGTAGTCTGTGTGCTTTGGATTGATTCTAAATAACTATAAGAATTACGGAGTGGCCAATGTTGTTGTTAGTCCACTGCGACGAAGGTTTGAGGCGAATAGCAGAGCTTGCAGCTATTTGTTTACTAAAAATGTCAAGAGGTGTTAGGTAGAGTAAGGTGTCCAGTGCCGCAGATGGGGTCGTGCGAAGCGATCCGCTTATACATAGGCAAGCTGAACGTTGGACTTTATTTAATTTATCCCGGTTTCTTTCTCTAAAGCAGTCCACTATACTGCCACACCGTACATTAAAATCAGTCTGATTACCGATGTGTATAGCCAATGCGTGATTCTGGGTTGTAAGCCCAATTTATTACCGATGGCTTTTTTGCAAGAAAAGAGAGCTACAGTAGCTTTTTTGACTCTTTCCTGTACGTTGCATTTCCAATTTAGTTTTTTATCTAAGACAAGACCCAGGTATTTAGCCTCGTCTGAGAATTTTAATTGGATTCCTTTAATATGGGGAGGGTTGACAAATGGAATTTTGTATCTCCTCGAAAATAAGACCAAATCGGTTTTTTGTGGGTTAACACCCAGTCCATCTAAGGCATTTTGTAAGAGTTCTTTTAGGGTGTTAAGATGCTTTTCTGAAACTGCTATAACAACGTCGTCTGTATAGGCTATCACTCTGACACCCTCCGCATCCAGACTAGTTAGGATTTCATTCACCACTAGGTTCCAGAGGAGAGGGGATAGAACACCACCTTGCGGTGTCCCTCTACTAACGAATCGTCTGCCAGAAGAGTTGCCCAGTTTTGAGTTAATTATTCTGCTAGTAAGCATTAAATGAATTAACTCCCGAAGCGAACTCTCTACATTTAGATATGTTAGTACAGATGTGATTGCAGATGTGTCCACGTTGTTAAAGGCACCTTCGATGTCAAGGAAAGCAACCATAGTGAACTCTTTATGATGGAAGGAATATTCGACGGTGCGTACTAAGGTGTGTAACGCTGTTTCCACCGATTTACCTTTACAGTAGGCATGTTGAGACAACGACAGAAGTCTTGTATCAATACTTGCCCATTGCATAGTAAGATCCCTTAGATCGAGCCTGACAAATGCCAAAAGAAGTACTGAAACTTTAATATGAGTTTATCAGATCATCTTTAGAGAACCATCACACTAAATCTTTTCACCCTTTTTTTCAAGATATTGCACAGCTACGACGATGCTTAGACGGTGTTGTGAAACACACAGTTTTGCGTTGCAGCACAAAGACTTTTCCACCTATAGTGCTTGTTAAAAATTTAAAATTACTCTTTTTATTAATCATCACGCAATGAACATAATAACTCATATAAAAATGTATGATAAATCACGTCTACCCAAAACTATTTCAATTTTATGTTAAAAGCATTGTTAACATTTTTGTTTCTCATGAAACAATAAAAGTTGTGAAAATATGAAAATATATTCATAAAATTACTATTTTTTGTATGCATACAAGAAGAAGAAAAAAAAGGAAAACACATACCTACATAACATACCAAAATATGTTCAGAGAAAAATGTGGAAAATTGCTTTCAACTTTTACAGGACATTTACCACTTCCCTGTTGTTGTTAAAATGTCACGTGTTTTGTGTCCATTTCGATTAAAAAGTCACACAAAAAGTGAGAACAAATACCAACCCCAATCGAATATAAACTTTGCTGTAGTCGTTTAAACTTTTCTGAGTTATATTTGTTTCTATTTCGTGGTATTTTGCTTTTCTTTTCATTTTTCTTCTTTGTTTTGCTATGCATTTTAAGTTACTGTAAAACTTAAAACCAAAGTCAAAGATTAAATTTATTCACATTCCAAAAATAATTGAAGTATAGGAAGAAAGTTAAAATAGTAAAAGTTGAAAATTTAGCTTGTTTTGTGGTTTTCTTAGAGTTGTTGGAAAAGTGCAGAAAGGGCTCTCAAGAAAATTGCGTGGGTGTTTTTTTTTACCATAGCAGTTTGAAAAAAAGGTGAACATTTTGGTTAACTCTAAATATCTCATGAACCAATAACGCTAGAGACTTGAATTAAATTTTATATTATATATTGTAACGCGATACCAATTAAATATATTTTTAGAAAAATTCCAAAAAAACTGAAAAAAAATATTTGTCACCTCGAATTTTGTGCAACGAAAATCTGGTAAAATTTTGAGAAAAATCGAATTGGCAGTTTTTTGTACAAAAAAATAAAAACTCAAATATCTTTTCAAAACTTTAAGATATTGGCTTTAAAATAATTTTAACTTATAAGAAATATTATTTTCAACATGTGATACAGTTTGGATAAAATCGAAAAGACAGTTTTTTTACAAAAAATAAAAACCTTACAATACTAAAACTTAATAAAAATTTACTTTCGACTCAAATAACTTTTCTGACAGAAAATATTGTTTTCGATATTCAATAATTTTTGTATAAGAATCTAACATTCCGTTTTTTCATACAAAAGTAAAATATACAAAAAATAGTACGCAAATTTGGTAAAAAATTGATGTTCGGTTCTCGATATCTCGTGAACAATACAGATCTTCTAGTGTTATTGACTTCAAATTAATTTCATTCATCCAATTTGTACTTGTTTATAATATGTCTTAAAAATAAAATCTTTTAAGAAATGCTAATAAAATTGGTAAAAATTGGTTTTCGACTAAAAATCTCCTTAACAAATTTGTTGGTAATTTTTAATTTTTTCAGAATAATTCAACTCACTTCTTTTTAACAAAACACGAAAAACCTACAAACTTTTAAGCAAGACAAATTGACAGACGGGATGGGAAGTTATGTGTGTTGGTCGCATATTTATTATTGTTTGCCTGATTCTGAAAAAACATGACCCTTTAAACTGTACCAACTATAGGGCATCAGTCTACTTAACATCGCTTACAAAGTCTTCTTTGTCGTAATATTTGAACGTCTAAAGGCTATCGTCAACTACCTGATAGGTCCTTATCAGTGTTGTCTTAGACCACCAAAATCCACAACCGATCGGCAGATCCTGGAAAAAACCCAAGAACATCCAATCGATACCATATTTTCGTCGATTTAAAGTCCGCATATTACAGCATCTAAAGGGACTAGCTGTAAAAGACCATGTATAGTTTTGGCATCCCTGCCAAACTTTTCCGTTTGTGCAGGATGACCATGGGGAATTTACGCTGCTTCATAAAGGTTGGAAACAACTTAACAGAAGCTTTTGATGTCAGAAAAAGCTTAAGACCAGGTGATGCGTTGTCATGCGATTTCCTTAACATCGTCTTTGAAAGAATAGTGCAGAGCCCCCACGGCAACAGTAGAGTCCCTGTCTTTCAAAAGTCCGCCCAGTTACTAGTATACGTTGATGACATTTACAGAATCGGAAGAACTCAGTGTGAACTCAATTGGGTTTTTGCGAGCATTGCAGAGGCGGCAAAAATGAGTTTAATGGTTAACTAGGTTAAAACAAAGTGCATGCTATCATCAAGAAAGGACCTACAACACCGTCGTTTAGATCAAATCGTCACCATCGGCAGACGTAACTTTGAGGTAGTTAAGGACTTCGTCTACCTAGGCCCCGATATGAACGCAGGAAACAACAACATCGCTGGGATTAAATGAAGAATAACTCTTTCGACCGCTGTGTCTTTGGACTAGAAAAGCAATTAAGTAGCAAACCCGTCTCTCGAGGGACCAAAGCGTCGCTATGTAAGATCCTCATCATCCCCGTCCTGGTATACGGTGCAGAAGCATGGACCATGACAAAAGTGGATTAAAGCACCTTTGTCGTTTCGAGTGAAAAATTCTTCGTGTGATCTACGATCCCGTATGGATAGAAGGGGAGTTGAGCAGAAGATGGAACTACGAGCTGTACGGGCTGTACAGCGACGCACGTAGACTTAGCCAGAAGGGTAAAAGTCCAACGACTTAAATGACTGAGTCACGTAGAGCGCATGCTCCAATGCTCCGGCCCGGAAAGTTTTCGAAAACACCAACAAGACAGCGCATTAGTGTAGAAAGAAGAAAGTGAACTCACTCAACTTGGAGCTGGAACTGGAGACATCTAGCTAGGGACCGAGCTAGATGGAGAAGTTTATTGGGTGAGACCCTAATTCACACAGCACTGAAGCGCCACCTTAAATAAGTAAGTAAGTGAATACTTCAACAAGAGATTTGTATACATTATAGGGTCATAAATGTAGGAAATTTTCTTGATAAGCTATTACGTTCTCCAAATTTTAGCGGGAATGATATGATTCCACGGAACGAAATGAGTCCGTTTATACTTGGACAACATTTGGGAATACCGAAAACTTATTCAAAAATTGAGAGTGCTGTGAAGCCTAAACAATAAGTTTCTTAAAACGAAACGAAAAAAGTACATGAAATATATAGGCGGAGAACTAGCGCCTAGTGACTTACAACTCGCAACCCTTCTTGTGTGTGAGTCATCTCAGGGATGGAAGGGACCTTCAAATTTAAGCCGAAAACAAACGCCTAGTTGTTTGAGAAAGCACTTTTCATGAAAAGAATTATGAAAAAAGAGGCTGGGATGCGACCCACACTGATAACTTCCCATTCCGTTTATCGATTTGTCTTGCTTAATAGGTCTGTAGGTTTACGTGATTTTTTTTTTTAAAGTTGTCAGATGAATTTTTCCTAAAAAGTTTAAAAATTACTAACACTATTTTGTATATGATAAAATAGTTTGATTTCAAAATCCATTTTTGTAAAAGAGTTTTTAGTCAAAAACAAATTTTTACCAATTTTAGTAGCATTACTTAAAAAATTTTATTTCTTATATAAACAAATACAAATAGGATGAATGAAATTAATTTGAAGTCATATCTTCTATTATTCACGAGATATTTTATAAAAAATTTACTGAATGTCAAAAACAGTGTTTTCTGTGAGTAAAATTAGTTTGAAGCCAATATTTTTAATATTTGAAAAGATATTTGAGTCGAAAGAAAATTTTTACCAAGTTTTAGTATTTGTTTTTTTAGGTTTTTATTTTTTTTTTTGTAAAAAAAACTGTCAGTTGAATTTTTCTCAAAATTTTACCCAATATTGAAAACAATATTTCTTATAAAATAAAATTAGTTTGAAGCCATAATCTCAAAATTTTGAAAAGATAGTTGAGTCGAAAATTACTTAAGCCTCAACTGTAACCAACTTTTAGTAATGTTTTTTTTTTAGGTTTTATTTTTTTTTACAAAAAACCGTCAATTCGATTTTTCTCAAACTTTTACCGAATGTTGAAAACAATATTCCTTATAAGACAAAAGTAGTTTGAAGCTAATAACTCAATCTTTTGAAAAGATATTTGAGTCGAAAATCAATTTTTACCAACTTTTAGTAAAGTTTTTTTTAGGTTTTTATTTTTTATAAAAAAAAAAATGTCAACTCGATTTTTCTCAACATTTTGTCTAGTTACATAAAATTAATTTGGAGATAAAATCATTTTTTGTTCGTAAAATATTCAAGGTGACAAATATTTTTGATTAATAGAAAAAAACGATAATTTTCAACAAATATAATTGTTTGGTATCACGTTGGGTAAAAAAACAACCCACGCAATTTTATTGAGAGCCCCTTCTGCATCTTTCTGCATTATTATCTGTATAAGAAAATTTATTTGAAGTCGATATATCTACTGGTTCTTGAGCTATGGACGACGATAAAAAGTAGGGAGCGTGAAACGTTGAGAAATGTCATCATTTTCAATTCAACAAATTGGACCGATTACAACAACTTCCTATGGGAAGTTAAAAAACTTTAGGTGGAAGAGGTAGGGATTGAATGCGAGCCTTCTAGCATGACAGTCTTTTACGTACTAACCAACACGTCACGGGTACTACGATAAAAAAATCCCGTATTTGGTGCTCCAACAACAAGCACGTTATTTTCGAACAGACAAGATATTTCGATTTCCATTTTCCATAGGAGCGACTGGGAACAAAGTTTAGGTCAAAGTTCAGAGCGCCATTTATCTACTTTTCTTTTACTGCAACTGAAAGCATAAGTTTGGTCTGCAATTTACTACTAATGAAAAACTATCGAAGGCAGCCACTTGAACGCACGACGCGACGTTGTCTACCATATAGAATGCTATTACTAATAAATAATACATAAAGGGTGTCCCAAAATTAACGCAAGATTTGAATTTGCCGCCATTTGTGCAGTGAAGTGTTGGCAACCCTGAAAAAAAGCAATTTGACAGCTAACAGTATAGGGTTATTAAAAATGGAGCGTTACACGAGAGAACAACGTGTCTTCATTATTAAAGAATATTTCAAAAATAGTGAAAGCTTGGCGGCTGCAGTTCGAAAATTTCATACAAAATATGGTCGGAATAGTGTTTTAACTTCGTCAACTGTGAAGAGATTAATTGAAAAATTCATGGAGACTGGATCCGTTGGAGACGCCAAACACACTGGTCGTCCAAAACCAAGCCGTTCAAATGTGAATGTCGAAGCAGTGCGTGAGAGTGTTGCTGACAATCCAGGAACCTCAATTCGACGTCGTGGACAAGAATTGCAAATTTCAAGAACCTCTCTCTAAATTCAATTAACACAACAATTGAAGCCTAATGACCATGGACAGAGAAGAGAGTTCGTTGAATGGATTATTGAACATCAACAAATGGACCCTGATTTTTCGAGCAGAATCATCCTAAGCGATGAAGCACATTTTCATCTTGATGGCTTTGTCAATCGCCAAAATTGCCGCATTTGGGGTTCGGATAACCCACATGTGATTGTCGAAAAACAAATGCATCCACAACGCGTGACTGTATGGTGTGGATTCTGGGCTGGAGGCATAATTGGGCCATATTTTTTTGAAAATGATGCTGGTCAAGCAGTGACTGTTACTGGTGCTCGATATCGCGACATGATTACACAGTTCTTTCTGCCAAAATTGGATGATATTGATGTGTCCAATATGTGGTTTCAACAAGACGGTGCCACATGTCATACAGCCCGTGAAACAATTCAATTACTGCATGAGACATTTCCAGGTCGTGTACTCTCTCGTTTCGGTGATCAAAATTGGCCTCCTAGATCGTGTGATTTAACACCATTAGACTTCTTTTTATGGGGTTATTTGAAATCACAAGTCTATGTCAACAAGCCCACAACCACCCGTGCATTAAAGGAGGAGATTCAACGCTGCATCATCGAAATTCAGCCACATTTATGCAGAATGGTCATGGAAAATTTCAACAAAAGAGTGCGCATGTGCATGCAAAGCCGTGGAGGCCATTTGTCCCTATCCTATGTAGTTTACGAGTCAATAAAAATATAACTATCAAAAGACTAAAAACGGCGTTTTCTATTTAATTCAAATCTTGCGTTAATTTTAGGACACCCTTTACAATGAAACATTCAGCGAAAAACTTCTATTGGGCTCAGCGTTTAATAATGCGTTCCTATATTTAAAATAACATAATCAAAGGACTCAAATAGGAATATTCAAATTTAGATAGATAGATAGATAGATAGATAGATAGATAGATAGATAGATAAGTTCTTTATTTTTTCAATTTTCTTATATGTACAATATTTCATAATAAAAGATATACAAAGCATGGCTTTATAAGCCGTCTGCCGGAAAAAAACTAATTAAATAAAAAGACAAAAAAATACAGAATTTGAGTAAAAAGACAGAATATTTCACAAAATAAGTTTCATAGTTAAAAAATATGTAAATATAAATATTAAAGATCAACAAATTTTTTAAATTATTATTTTCATAATGTAAGTTTAGTCAAAACAAAAAAATTAAAGAAAAAAGAAAAATATTGGTAATGGGCTTTTAGTTTAACTAAAACAGATAATGATTCAAATTCAAGTGTCTAAAATTTGAAACGAAATTAAAAAGCCTGAACGTTAAAAAATCGTAAAATCTCAAACTTGGTTACTTTTAGACTTCAAAAGATGAGCTTAATCTGACAAAAAAAAAGAGGCTGGGATGCGACCCACACTGATAAATTCCCATCCCGTCTGTCGATTTGTCTTGCTTAAAAGTTTGTCTATTTGTATCAATTTTTACAAAATTTGCGTACTATTTCTTGTAAATTTTATTTTTTTTTATGAAAAAACGGACTGTTGGATTTTTATAAAAAAAAAGAAATAAAAAAGCTTGAAGACAATATTTAAAAATTTTTGAAAAGCTTTTTGAGTCGAAAGTAAATTTTTACTAAGTTTTAGTATTGTTTTTTGTTACATTTTTATTTTTTCTAAAAAAAATGTGAGTCAGATTTTTCTCAAAATTTTAGTGAATATTGACAATTATATTATTTAAAAGATGAAAGTAGCTTAAAGCTAGTATCTCAAAGTTTTGAAAAGATATTTGAGTAGAAAATCAATTTTTACCAACTTTTGTTAAAATTTTCCTATAAGTTTTTATTTTTTGTAAAAAAAACTGTTAATTCGATTTTTCTCAAAATTTTACTGACTGTTGACAACAATATTTTTTAAAAGATAAAAGTAGTGTAAAGGCAATATCTCAAAGTTTCTTATAATATAAAATTAGTTGAAAGCTATAATTTTAAATTTTTGAAAAGATATTTGAGTCGAAAATCAATTTTTACCAACTTTTGTAAATTCTTTTTTTAAATTTTTTTAATTTTTTGTAAAAAAACTGTCAATTCGATGTTTTTCAAAATTTTACTGAATGTTGAAAACAATATTTGTTATAAGATAAAATAAGTTTGAAGCCTTAATCTCAAATTTTTGAAAAAATATTTGAGTCGAAATTCAGTTTTTTGTAGTAAAAAAACTGTTAGGTAATTGAATTTTTTGCAAGATTTTATCATATGTCAAAAACATTATTCTTCGTTGCACAAAATTGTTTTGGAGATGAAATCATATTTTAGTCTTAAAATTTTCGAGGTGACAAATTTTTTTTTTCAGTTTTTTTGATTTATAAAAAAAAAACCGTTAATTGGATTTTTTCCAAAAATATACTTGCTTTGTATGACGTAACAATATATAATATAAAATTTAATTCATAATATTTAGGTTTAACCAAAATGTTCACCTTTTTTTCAAACTACTATGGTAAAAAAACCACCCACGCAATTTTCTTGAGAGCCCTTTCTGCATCTTTTTGCCTTATTATCTGTATAACAAAATTTATTTGAAGTCGATACCTCTTCTGGTTGTTGAGCTATGGACAACGAAAAAAACGTCGCGAACGTACGGACATACGGACGTACGAACGTACATACACACGCACGCACATACATCTTTCTAAAAATCTTTTATTTCGACTCTAGGGACCTTGAAACGTGGAGAAATGTCAACATTTTCAATTTGACAAATCGGACCCATTACAATAACTTCCTATGGGAAGTTAACAATGCTAACCAGTGATTATGTGATAAATTTCCGGATAGAATCATGTTATGGATTTATTGGCATACATGCATGTACCTAAACAACAAAATCAGGGTAGTTGTTTTTTTACATTCCTGCACACAGGGAGCCAAAGCCAAAGTCAGCTTTCTTTCTTCTGTACTAAGACCAACCACAAAATGCGGATTTATGTATCTCCTCAGCATTGTGTTGTGCTTGAAGAGTGTAGGGGTCATAAAACAAAATGCCTTCTTGACAACAAACTCGTAAAGGAGTTGGCTGGCTGGCTGTTACAAAACAGAAAACGAACAACCTCGCGTTGGGTTCGTGTTGAGGTTAAAAGGCAAACCCAAGTGTAAATCTTGAATTCTTATGCTAATCGGAGAACAGGGTGCGTAAACGCAGGCCTTTAAAAGAATTCCAAAAGTTTCACGCGCACCGTTTGTCGTTGTTTATTGTTTGGCAAACAATAGAACATTTTGGAATTGATAATGTTTTCGTAGCCCACTTCCTCCCACTCCCCCCAACCCCCATTTCCCAACGAGGTCTTGGTACTTTTATACTTCCAGCGAGGATTTTTTCCGCTGTTCATATTTTGTTTGGAGCGGCAGCGGGGGTTCTTTCTAAGAAAAAAGTTATACATTATTCTTCATATTTTGTTATTATGTTCTTATAATTATTAATGGTAAAAGGAACATGAATTTCAACTAAATGGAGTTAAGTTAACTGATACTTAGGCGGGCATATACACAACCTACAACGAATTACTTTATTTTAAGAAAGTAAAACCTACGCTTTGTGGGTTATAATTTTGTAAGGAAAATGTTAGCTGATTCTCGAGATACATATGTATGTATGTATATTATAGGAACTAGGGAGGCATAATGGATAGCATAATGATGCAAATTAGGTCTGTGAAAGGTTATGTTTTTGTTTACGTGATTTTGCTATTTCTTCTTTTTTTAAGCATTCAATTTATATCGTCGGCTACGACTACAATAAGGTTTGCATATTTTGTGAAAATGAATTCATAATACTCTTCTTCTTCTTGTTCTATGTACACTCTGCGGTACTTGAATAGGACACCCCTTGCGTCTGTTTTTTATCCTTCATTGCTTCCAAACCAAGTATGCTAGAGACTATTTTTTTTTTTTGTAAATTAAACTTAATTTATTTCTTGTTATTTGATCAAAAGAAAGACTTAATCCTAAAGCTTTAAGTGTTAACAAAGTATTAACCAAAAACCAGCAAAATAAGGCGTCAAAACATTGCGCCGCTTGATTAAGACATTTTAATGAAAAGCACATTTTAGAGATGTCTGCTTCTTTTTATTACAAAAACTAGCGGCCCGTCCCGGCTTCGCACGGGTAGACATACATAAATAGGTACAGATATTTAAGTTATAAGCATGCTAATTAAATCGACCATGAATCACTAAATTAGAAAACATTTTTTTGTCCAATCATTAATAACTCTTCGCAGTGTATGCGATGAAAGACATTTAATGGCTAATTTTTTTTACACCTTCGGTTGGTTTTATCAGGAATGTCTAAAGATTTCCATAGTAATCTAGTACTAAATATAGACTATGTTTCTCAGTGATAATGCAGCTTTCTAATGAAAAAAAAAAAATTAAAAACGGTCTAGTACTTTTTGAGTTTATTCGTTACATACAAAAATACAAATCTTTCCTCTTTATAATATTAGTGTAGATAACTTAATTTGTAGGTAACTGGAGTATTTTATATAAAAACCACCAATATCTTTTATACAAACCACTTCCAAAACCTCAAACATCCGGACTGGAAGGGATGTGTACAGTCGGCTCGGCAATGCACGTAATTTCGTTTCCGATTCTTTATTTGAATAAAAAGATATATTTTTGTGATCGCAGAAGATCACAATCAACAATTAAATAAAACGCATTCATGTATTTTAAACTTAATATTATTTATTAAATCAAAGCTTCAGATCCCTTACCACTGGTGGGGGGAAATCTTAGGCTATACGTAGAATGACAAACTGTGAACTGAACTTGAATTGATCGATGAAACCCTTTTTATACTTATAAAATGTTTACTAAGCAAATCTATCTTCGACTGAAGATCGTTTGCTTTCCTTTGTCTTTTAAAATTGCTGACACAAGAATTCTTTTAGAATTATTTAAGATGCTTTGGAGTTGGGCACACAAGTTACTGAAGGCAAAAAGTGCTGATATGATATTTATAATATCGGATATCATCATTTGCTATGAGATGAAATTATGAATCAATGTGTGAGCATTACATTTTATTTATATAAAGATACTTTGTATCTTTCTTCATTATTATAGGGTAATAATAAAAATATAAAAAAATAATAATGTAACCACGTGCGATCATCTCGATGGGTTAATCACAACTGACTCGTATCTTGATCGTACATTCACACGAGACGACAGCTAAAAAGAGACAAGTGTATATGGTACACTTGTTTATTGAGTGCACTAGTAAGTATACTTACCATTGGCTTCGTAATGACCTTGACACATAAACTACATCCCTTCTTTATTTTTTTTATTTTTATTTTTTTTTTAGTATTTTGAAAAAATATTTTAACATACATTTTTTTAATTCTATTATTTTTTTTTTGGTTATTTTATGATTTTCGATAAGATGTGAACTTTATTTCATGAACATTCTTTTTCAATTACTTTTTTCAATATTTTAATTAAATTTTACAAAGTTTTAGATACAGACTTTATTTTCTAATTATAGTTTTACAAATTTTGTATTTGTTTCCATTCTCCTTCAATTTTTTTTCAAATGAACAATATTTCTTCTGAGAATTTTACCTGTCTGGTCGTTACTAATCTCAATGTCTCTTTTCCGACACCCTTTTACTGTGTGCGGAGTTTCACAAAAGTTTGAACTAAGCTTATTTTGTCTGTCCATATTTTTTACATATACTTTGTCACCTATTTTAATATCAGGACTACTAGCTCTTCGTTTCTTATCAGTGTATTCTTTTCCTTTTTCTTTCTTTTCTCTGTCCCTATCTCGTACTTCTTGTATTTTTTTGTCTATCAATTCAACTGCTGGAATTCTGTCTCTGTTAAGTCTGTTAAAGAATAATTCGGTAGGTGTTTTTCCAGTAACCGAATGAGGAGTACTATTGTACATCATAAGGTACTGGAACAAACTATCTTTAAGTCCCTTTCCTTCGATTTTTCCTATTTTCAAACGCTTTAAAATATCACGGTTTTGCCTCTCTACTTCTCTATTTTGTTGAGGCCAATATGCAATGCTATTGAAAATTATGATGTTACATTGTTTACAAAACTGCTTAAATTCATCACTAATAAATTGTTTCCCGTTATCAGCTGTAATTGATACAGGAAAACCAAGCCTGCTAAAAATTTCACGTAACATATTTATAATGTTAGTGCTAGCAGTGCTTGTACAGATTTCGATTTCTTTATAACGACTGAAGTAGTCCACTACAACGAAAAGAAATTGGTTATTATAAATTGCTCCCATTAAATCCATAGCAACATCAACCCATGCTGCGATCGGGAGCTCACGCCTTTTTAGTGGCACCGGAGGATTTGGCATGGCAACCATAGTGCATCCTTTGCATGATTTAATAAGATTTTCCACATCTTTATCTACATATTTCTGGCCACCATACTTTCGTTCTTAATCGACCTTTCAAAGCAACAATTCCAAGATGACCTTCATGGGCTGCGTCTAGTACATGTCATCTCATTTGTTCTGGAATGACTATTTTATTTCCCCTTAAAAGTATAAAAACCGTAAAAACATATGTAGTTCGTTTTCAAAAGTTTTATATCTTTTCACAGAATCATGCCAGTCGTTATTATAAATGCCATTCCTAACCCTACTAATCTCAGGGTCAGTGTCTGAAAGTTTACAAATGTCCTGAATAGAAGTCGAAACGGGTCTTGACTGCTCAACTATTTCACGAACATACAAGTCATCACCTTTCGGAAGTGTATTAGAATATTCACACAATCGTGATAATGGATCAGCTATATTGGTTTTGTATAATTAAAAGCACAGGAATCGAGAATTATGAATACCTTACCGAAAATAAAATGGAAATTGAAACACAAGTCAGAGTATCAGTTGAGGTTAAATAATGCACTGATATGCCAAAGAACTTACGATTTGACTCAGATAGAAGAGATAATCAAAGCCTCTTACAACACAGTTAACACCAACACTCAGCGGAACTCTTCGGCACCATGGTATGATGCCGACTGTAGAAAATACAGAAAATTATCGTTTGGCTGGTTAAGAGCGTATAGGACCTCAAATGAGGACTATTTCAGACACCAGTATTTGATGGTTAATAAGGCGTACAAAGAAATATGTAAACAAAAAAAGGCTGTTTTCTACGAAGCTGAATCAAGACGATTAGCGCTATGCAAAAACTCAAAAGATTTTTGGAACTTGGCAAGACAGCTGAATGGCAAACGGTTTTCAATCCAAACGAACTTGAGTCCAAACCTTCTGGCAGCTCACTTTGAGAAACTGTTGAATCCAGTACATGAGACACCTTCGGTGGAATACGCTATACCAGCCTATGAATGTGGTGTTCTTGATGCTACAATTAGTTACCAAGAAGTAATATCAGCTGTAACGAAGCTTAAAGATGGAAAAGCTGCAGGTTCGAATGGCATATCAGCAGAATTTTATAAGTATGGGACACCAGAACTACTCACAAGGCTAACTTTCATATTTAACAATATCATGGAAACCGGGACTATACCACATGAATTCAAGGAATCGATTATTTTTCCGATTCACAAGAAAGGAAACATGGCCGAACCAGCTAATTACAGAGGTATATCGTTCCTAAATGGTTCATACAAGATATTTACACTAATACTACACAAACGATTCAACGAATGGATTGATAGCGACAAACTACTGAAGGAGTACCAGGCAGGATTTAGAAGTGGATATTCAACGATCGATCATATTTTTACCCTTAGATGTATGGCTGAAACATTCCTTCGCAAGAAAAAGAAGCTATATGCCTTCTTCGTGGATTTTAGAGCTGCTTTCGATATGATCGATAGAAAGGCTCTATTTTATAAGCTATATAGTAAAGGTATGTCATGGAAGTTTGGAAGAGTCATACAGAATCTCTACGACGACACAACAAGTAAAGTATGGAATGGTGAAGCGCTTTCGGAAGAATTCAAAACACGATCGGGAGTCAGGCAAGGTTGTACATTGAGCCCAAGCATGTTCGCCATGTTCATTGATGATCTGGTTGACATTCTGCCATGTGGAGTAGAGTACGCGGGGATGATAATAAAACTATTGATGTTTGCAGACGATATTGTTCTGTTGGCAGCCTCTTCTGAATCATTGCAGTTGATGATTAACCGATTATTCGAATACTGTCGGGTTTGGAATCTGATAGTTAACCTCGACAAATCCAAGGTTTTAATATTCAAAAGTGGAAGAGGCCGCAAATGTGCAAACGAAAAATGGCATTATACTGGAGAAAATATAGAGGTTGTAACGGAATTCAAATATCTAGGAGTTATTTTCACGCAAAATCTGAGTATGGAAAAACATCTGAAGGAAAAATTAATGAAGGCAAAATGCGCAATCAGCGCTACATGGAATAGATGCTTTCATAACAAAAGTATAGCACACAGCAGTAAATTCAAATTATTTGAAGCGATATCAGCGTCAATCCTTTTCTACGCAGCTCAGACATGGGGTACAAGGCAGTACGATACGGTGGAAAAACTTCTACGATACTACTGCAAAAGAATCTTCCAGCTTCCGCGTAGCACACCTAACTACGTTATCATGTTAGAAACAGGAATCTCACCATTGTTCATTCGAACATTAAAAATGCAAGTGGATTATGTCACGAAAGTCTTGAAGATGGATGATAATCGACTACCTAAAATAGTAGCTCTTGAAGTCATAAGGACAAAGACAAGTTGGTGCGCTGATTGGTTGGAACTTGCTTCAGAATGTGGGATAGTCTTAAACCTGTGCAGTGAAGAATTAGAAACTTCGCTTTATCAACTCATTGCTGCAGTGGATTTAAAACATCGTGATAAATATTTAAATGATGCAACAGGATCTATCTACAGACAACTATATAGCCAGTTGAATCATAACCTGGAGGAGAAAAATTATTTTAGGGATGACAATAGTACAGCCGAGATTTCAATGATGGTAAAACTGAGGAGCGAACTTATGCCACTGAACTACATACCTCATAGAGATGATTTACCCATTGTGTGCTCTTTGTGCAACTTAGGTGAAAGAGAAGATAATTTTCACTTTATGGGTAAATGTCCGATTTTAAGAGAAATCAGAAGGGATGTATTCGGAAGTGACATGTTGACACAAAGCCAAATTATACAATTGCTTAACAATATGGATATACAAAAATTATACAAATACTGCAAGCTAGCTCTTCTCTATAGAAACAAAATCATAAATGAAAGCTTTTAAGATAAACTAATCTTTTTTTTTTTTTTTTATAAATATATATTGCAAAAATACATACGAACTATTGCTCAATCAAATTTTCATATTATGTGAAATTTTCATGTTTTGTCAACTAGGCAGACGGCAAAATGCCATGCTTTTTTTGTTTTTGTAAATTATGAATTTAATCATTGAAAAAATAATAAAACCAATCTAAATCTAAAAAAAATCTATATTGGTTTTGCCTGGCTTGTACATAGTTTGGTACTGAAATAATTGTAGCCTTAAAACCCATCTTTCAATTCTTGCGCACGGTTTTGATTTAGGGCCGAAAATTATTTCTAACGGCTTATGATCAGTTATTAAATCAAATACTTTTCCAAATAGATATATATACTAAAGTGTTCTACAGCCCAGACTAACGCCAGAGCTTCTTTTTCCGTTTGACTGTATTTACACTCACAGTTCGTTAAGGTTCTGTTCCCAAAGGCTATTATTCTCGGACCCTTTGTATTAAAACTGCTCCCAGTCCCACTGGGCTTGCATCTGCAATTACCTGTGTCCTATCATTCATATCATAATATTCTAATGATATCGGTTTTGTTAATGATATTTTTAAATTCTCGAATGCTGAATTTTGTTTTGATAACCAAAACTCTTTCAACTTCACGTTTTTATGAAATCCCTTTCTCAACAGTTTTTTGAATGGCTCTGTCACAGTTGCTAAGTTGGGGATCCATTTACCAACAAAATTTATCAATCCTAAAAAACTCTGAAGCTCTGCTATTGTTGCGGGAGCTCTAAATTTAGTTATACTTTCTATGTATTTCTGTAAAGGTTTCACGCCTTGTGGACTTAGTTCGTGATCTAAAAATTCAATTTTTTGGAACTTTGAAGATAGATTTATTATCATTTAATAAGGCATTATTTTCTTTTAGAGCCATAAGTACTAGTTTTAATCGCTTTTCGTGCTCGTCTTCGGTGCTGGCAAATATAAGAATATCATCTAGATATGAAGTTAATAGCGCCCTCACATCCAATTAGTACTTTTTCTATAATTTTTTGGAAAAACTCCGGGGCACAAGTTATCCCGAACATCAATCTTTTATATTGATATAACCCTTTAGGTGAAATAAATGTTGTTATATGCCTTGAATTAGGACGGATTTCAACTTGGTGGAATGCATTTTTTATATCTAATTTAGAAAAATAGTTTACTTACTTACTTACTTAAGGTGGCGCTACAGTCCGGGGCGGACCTGGGCCTCAACCAACATGCGTCTCCAGCCAGCTCGGTCCCTAGCTAGCTGTCTCCAGTTTCGCATGCCAAGTTGGTTGAGGTCGTCACCCACCTGAGTGCGCCAATGGAGTCGCGGTCTTAAAATCGATAAAGAGATGGTGGGTATCGATTTGAAGCTCCTGGGTTTTTTCCAAGATCTGCCGTAATGTGAATATTTGGTCGATAGTGGACTTTCCTGGTCTGAAGCCACACTGATAAGGACCTATCAGGTTGTTGACGAACGGCTTCAGACGTTCACATAGTACGGCAGAAAGGATCTTATATGCAATGTTAAGGAGACTGATCCCTCTGTAGTTGGCGCAATTTAAAGGGTCGCCTTTTTTATGTATCGGACAAACTATGCTGAGATTCCACTCATCGGGCATGCTTTCTTCCGACCATATTTTGCAGATGAGTTGGTGCATGCTCCCTACCAAGTCATCGCCTGCTGCTTTAAATAGTTCGGCAGCTATGCCGTTAGCTCCAGCAGCTTTGTTTGACTTCAGTTTAGATATAGCTACCTTCACTTCGTCGAGGTCGGGTAGGCGGAATTGTTGATCTGCGTCGCCTAAGTTGAGTGGTTCTATCTCCCTTACAGCGGGATTCGGTTCGTCATCGCCATTATAAAGGGTGTCCCAAAATTAACGCAAGATTTGAATTTGCCACCATTTGTGCAGTGAAGTGTTGGCAACCCGGAAAAAAAAGCAATTTGACAGCTAACAGTATAGGGTTATTAAAAATGGAGCGTTACACGATAGAACAACGTGTCTTCATTATTAAAGAATATTTCAAAAATAGTGAAAGCTTGGCGGCTGCAGTTCGAAAATTTCATACAAAATATGGTCGAAATAGTGTTTTAACTTCGTCAACTGTGAAGAGATTAATTGAAAAATTCATGGAGACTGGATCCGTTGGAGACGCCAAACACACTGCTCGTCCAAAAACAAGCCGTTCAAATGTGAATGTCGAAGCAGTGCGTGAGAGTGTTGCTGACAATCCAAGAACCTCAATTCGACGTCATGGACATGAATTGCAAATTTCAAGAACCTCTCTACAGCGTATACTCACCAAAGATCTGTGTCTTCATGCTTACAAAATTCAATTAACACAACAATTGAAGCCTAATTACCATGGACAGAGAAGAGAATTCGTTGAATGGATTATTGAACATCAACAAGTGGACCCTGATTTTTCGAGCAAAATCATCCTAAGCGATGAAGCACATTTTCATCTTGATGGCTTTGTCAATCGCCAAAATTGCCGCATTTGGGGTTCGGAGAACCCACATGTTATTGTCGAAAAACAAATGCATCCACAACGCGTGACTGTATGGTGTGGATTTTGGGCTGGAGGCATAATTGGGCCATATTTTTTTGAAAATGATGCTGGTCAAGCAGTGACTGTTACTGGTGCTCGATATCGCGACATGATTACACAGTTCTGGATGATATTGATGTGTCCAATATGTGGTTTCAACAAGACGGTGCCACATGTCATACAGCCCGTGAAACAATTCAATTACTGCATGAGACATTTCCAGGTCGTGTACTCTCTCGTTTCGGTGATCAAAATTGGCCTCCTAGATCGTGTGATTTAACACCATTAGACTTCTTTTTATGGGGTTATTTGAAATCACAAGTCTATGTCAACAAGCCCACAACCACCCGTGCATTAAAGGAGGAGATTCAACGCTGCATCAACGAAATTCAGCCACATTTATGCAGAATGGTCATGGGAAATTTCAACAAAAGAGTGCGCATGTGCATGCAAAGCCGTGGAGGCCATTTGTCCGATGTGTTATTCCATACATAACCCTATCCTATGTACTTTACGAGTCAATAAAAATATAACTATCAAAAGACTAAAAACGGCGTTTTCTATTTAATTCAAATCTTGCGTTAATTTTGGGACACCTTTTATAATTTGGAGAAGTGGTCTTTCCATATTCTCAACATAGACTGCGGTTCTACTACAATGTTCCCCTGAGCGTCTTTACAGGCTTCCGTTCGTGGCTGGTACCCTTGGGAGGTTTTTTTTACCTTTTGGTAAAATTTACGAACCTCATTCCTGTTGTGACATCCCTCTATCTCCTCGATCGCGCGCTTCTCGTGCTCTCTTTTTTTCCATGTAAGAAGCCGGTGTTCTTCTCTCCTCCTCTGCTCGTAGAGCTCGCGAGCAGCTCTGGTCCTTCTGTGCAGGGCCGTTTTGTACGCTTCAGAGGCGGCATCTCTGATGGCTGCAAGGCAATGTTGCCACTGGTTTTCAATGCTTAATGCATGCAGCATAGGACTCCTTAAGAGGTTACTAGAGACTCGATCGGAAAAGGACATGGCAGTCTATTGCGATTGTAGCCGTCTAACGTCGAAACTTCTCACAGTACTTCCTTGTTTTGGTATGGACCGGGATATCCGTAGCCGTACCTTGGCTACAACGAGGTAGTGGTCCGAGTCAATGTTTGCCCCTCGGAATGTTCGGATATCCTGTATACTGGAGAAGTGTCGTGCGTCGATCGCAATGTGGTCAATCTGGTTGACAGTTGATTGATCAGGAGATTTCCATGTCCCCTTGTGGATATTGAGATGTGTGAACTGCGTGCTAGTTACCAGAACGTCTCGCCCCGCAGCGAAATCGATCAGCCTGAATCCGTTGTCGGAGGTGGTGTCGTGCAGGCTGTATCTCCCGATTGTGCCACCAAAGATGTCTTCTCTTCCTAGCTTGGCGTTAAAATCTCCTAAGATAATTTTAATGTCATAGCCAGGGCACTGCTCATAAGTCTCGTGCAAGAGCTCGAAGAATATGTCTTTGGTGTCTTCATCTTTCTCCTCTGTTGGGGCATGCGCGCATATTAGGCTTATGTTAGCGAATTTAGCTTTGATGTGGATTGTCGTGATGCGCTCGCTCACACTGTGGAAACTCAAGACTTTTTGCCTTAGTCTAGTTCCAACAACAAATCCACACTCAAATAGACGCTGTCTTTGTTCTGGGTAGCAGTCCCCGTAGTATACATCGTAGTCTTTTAGTTTGCGTTTGCCCGGTCCATCCCATCGCACTTCTTGGATGGCGGTAATATCTGCCTTGCAGCAGTTTAGGGCTTCCGCTAATTGTTCGGCTGCACGTGGTCTGTTAAGGGACCTAACTTTCCACGTACAGATTCGAAGTTCGTTGTCCTTATTTCGTTTGCTTGGGTTGTCAACAGTGAATCCGTCCGTATCCGAGGCTTGTTGGTGCTTCGCAACTAGAAAATTTTTACGTGGTCAGGAAGTCACCCTGACGGCACAACCCCCAACCTGGAGGGCCAGATCCTTAGTATAACTCCAAGGACAGGGAGCCGGATAAACCGCTCCTTATAGGCCTGGGCTCCGAATAAGTCGTAGAAGCCCTATAAGGTGTTCACTAAGTAGTTCAGCCTTACTGGAACTGTAGACGCCACCGTTGATGCCATCTCGAGAATTCGTCCGCTGCCGTCTGGATAAGGAGGGGTGCCTTAGTGGAAACTCCTCTCCCCCCTCTCTCGTTTGCTGCCCCCAACAACTTTCCACTGGGGTTAGAACCCAATCTCCAGTTGAGGTACTAGGCACCCGATGTTCACCACGGGGAGGTGAGGGTAGGAGTTGATAGACAGAGGTGGGTTTTGAGAAAAAACCTGTGGACGCTTGTGTCCTCTTGAATGCACATGTCTACCATTTGAACACCAGAAAAAAAAAAAATAGTTTGCTTTGCTAAATTTTGGCAAGAATTGGTCCATTGTAGGTAATGGATGGTTTTCGCGCATAATCGCGGTATTTGCCCTTCTCATATCTACACATAGCCTTATTTCATTATTTCCTTTCAAAATAGGAACTATTGGCGATACCCATTTAGATGGCTTTTTAGCCTCTTCGATTATATCGCTGTCCAAAAGTTCTTGGATTTTATTTGTGACTTTTATTTTCAAAGGAATAGAAATTCTTCTGCAAGGCTGAGAAATTGGTTTAATTGATTCGTCGATAGGAATTTCTACTTGATATTTGTACACGGAGAAAGAAGAAGAGTTGGACAAAGATATTGAACACAATATTATTATTTTATTATTCCGCTTTCTTGTTATGAGCAATTGCAAATAAACCATACTGAATGTCCTATTCAAGTGATGAGGAGTGTATGTACGTATATGTATGTATATAAAAATGAGTCTAACTTTTGTTTTTGAATGAATGCCTATAGAATCAGGCTACATATATTTTTTAAATAAAACTCGGCTAAGAATAAAATTAGATTCCGTCCAGCCAAACTTCGTTTCAATTTTTCGCAACAAGTGTTGTTTGATGATCTTTTGTTCACATTCTTTTACTTCAAAGAATATTTTCATTACAAAATTTAAAACATTTGAACACTTTTAAAGTAGCTAAATTGATTAAAGAAGAGATAGAAGAATCCGACCGATGTAAGCTACATGAATAGTGGATACAGCATCAAAGACTCTTCGTTCTCAGCGAGGAAAAACAAAAATTAGATTAAGAGGTTTCAAACTCCGCCTTTTAAACAATTGTATTTCTTTTAAGTGGTATTCGGTAAATGCTATTAAAACACGGCTAAGGTTAACAAGTCAATGTATATACATACTTTACAAGCTATTATTAACAATACGACGACCACAGCACGGTATTTCATATATACATATCTGGTAGTGTAGTGGTACAGATAATGGGGCCCATCCCTAACTGAGGTAAGGAATAGACAGCGGAGCAGAAGCCAGAAGTAACTAAGGAATAATCGGTATAGAGATTACGTTCTCTGCCGCTAGAAGCAAACTATAGAATAATCGGTCGGCTTAAGCCTTGTCCGTCATAAGCGCAGAAGAAGTGGATGACGGAATAAAACAGGTTCAGTAGATAATCTGTGATTTGCCTCACAGAAAGAGCTATGTATGTATGTCCGTAGTGCTAAGAAGAAGAAGAAGGTCCTCAAGAAATAATCGGTAGGGAGTGAAGGTCCCTATCTCTCGCAGCAAACTAGAGAAGAAACAGGTGGCCTGGCCTGAGTCTTGTCCATCGAACACTTGAGAGAAGTAGATGGCAGATTTAAAAAGGACGAAGGAAAAAGGTATTTTGGGACCAAAAACTAGGATACGCTCCTGTACTGGAGGTACTAACTATGTTCGGGAATTTTTCCCTTTAATGTACATGAGATTGCCATCCAAGATCCAAACATTATTAATTCCAGAAGACGGATATTGCAAATGAAATATCACTTATTTAAATGAAATATCCTGCCGTAAGCCCCAGAGAATTGATAAAATGGAAGGTCCTATCTTGATGACACCATGTACTTTGTTTTGTCCTCATTAACCGTTGAACCCATTTTTGCCGCCTCTGCCTCAATACTCACAAAAGCCCCATTGACATCAAGATGAGTTCTTCCGATTATGTCAATGTCATCAGCATATGCTAGTAATTGGACAGACTTTTGAAAGATAGTGCCTCTAGTGTTGACGTGGGAGATCTGCCCTATTCTTTCAAGTACGATGTTAAAGAAATCACATGACAACGCTACAACATGTCTAAAGCCTTTTTCGATATAACGTTCTGTTGAGTTGTTTCCTTTTTTCAGAATCGGGCAATACTAAGGTTCCATTTATCGGGCATGCTTTCTTCCGACCATATCTTACAGATAAGTTGGTGCATACTCCTAACCAAATTATCTCCAGCTGCTTTGAAGAGCTCGGCATTCAAGCCATCTGCTCCATCGGCTTTGTTATACCTCAGCTTAAATATGGCAATCTTTCCTTTGTCTAAGTCGGGAAGACGTGATTGTTGGCTATGTTGAATGGATCATCCTGCCTGACAGTGAAATTCGGTTCGTAGTCCTCGTTATACAGTCTGCAGAAGTCTCAACATTGATGTTTCCACTTTCGTCTGTGCAGCCTTCGGGTAGAGGTTAAGTACTTGTGAATTTTGTTTCACCTACTGATAAAACTTTCGAACTTCATTCCTGCTTTTAAACCTCTCAACATCTTCGACCAAACGCTTCTCATGCTCTCTCTGTTTCCTTTTTAGAAGTCGATGTTCCTCTCTCCTCTTCTGCTCATAGAGCACGTGAGTAGCTCTCGTCCTTCTATGCAGTCCCGCTTTTCGTGCCTGTTGTTTAGCTGCATTTGCCTGCCGACATTCTTCATGAAACCAGGGGTTCTTTGTTGGTGGCTGCTTGAAACCCAGCACGTCAAATGCGGCTTCTCTGATTGCGTCTCGGCAATGTTGCCACTGGTTTTTGATGCATTGTGATAACGGCAGAGAAATTCGAAAGAGGTTACTTGTGACTCGTTACTTGTGACCATCTCTTGCGATTGTAGCCGTTCGACGTTGTATCTTCTCCCAGCATCTATCTGTTTTGCCTTCGGTCTGGAAACCCGAAGTGCTACCTTGGCTACAACGAGGTAGTGGTCCGAGTCGATGTTAGCTCCTCGGAAAGTTCGGACAATCATGATGCTGGAAGCGTTTCTAGCGTCGATCGAAATATAGTCAATCTGGTTGAGGGCAAATTGATCTGGTAAACTCCAAGTTCCTTTGTGGATGTTGAGGTGTGGAAAACGCGTACTGGCTACCGGAAGTGTTGTCGTGCAGGCTGTTTTTTCCGATTATTCCACAAAAGATGTTTTCCTTTCTTAGCTTGGCATTAAAATCGCCCAGGACAGTTTTAATATCGTAGCTAGGACATTGCTCATACATATGTTTTGTCTAAGAGCTCGAAGAACATATCTTTGGTGTTGTCATGCTTCTCTTCTGTGGGGGCGTGCTCGCATATCAGGCTAATGTTTCCGAATTTATCCTTGATGCGCGGATGGTCACGAGGCGCTCGTGGATGTACCTATAACTCAAGACTTGTTGCCAGTGTCTAGCTCCAATGACAAAGCCGCATCCAAATAAGCGTTATTGATTTTCTCTGTAGCAGTCAATATAGTAAATATCGCAGTATTTCATCCTCTTTTTGCCGGCCCATCCCAACGCATTTTTTGGATGGCGGTGATGTCTGATTTATAGCAGTCTAAGACCTCCTCTACGTGATTCTTCAACTGCACGTGGTCTCTTAAGGGACCTAACATTCCACGTTCATATCCGAAGTTCTTTGTCCTTAATTCGTTTGTGTGGGTTGTCAACAGTAAATCCGGCCGTATCAGAGGCTTGTTGGTTCTTCGCAACTGGGTTTTCTTTATGTAATCTAGAAGTCACCCTGACGCACGACCTTCAACCTGAAGGACCAGGTGCTTGATTTAACTCCAAGTGCAAGAGCCGGCATAACCGTTCCTTACAGGCCTGGGCCGCACATCGTGCTGAAAAAAACTAATAATACGCAAGGTTCGTTGTAATTTGAAAATTGCTATGAACAATAGAACAATAGCGGTGGGTAGGAAGTGTAACGTTTCGTTACAAAAAAGATTTATTTCGTAAAGCTTCATGTATTGTGTTATTTAAAAACCCGAATTGTGACTACGGTAGTCGAGAGTATGAAACTCAATCCACGATCTCATAAGTTCAAAATTACAAAAACCATAGCCTTAGGAGAATTCTAAACAAAGATCTCGGACTATTGTATAAAAAGAGGCTGGGATGCGACCCACACTGATAACTTCCCATCCCGTCTGTCGATTTGTCTTGCTTAAAAAATTGTCTATATGTATCAATTTTTACCAAATTTGAGTACTATTTTTTGTAGATTTTATTTTTTATGAAAAAACGGACTGTTGGATTTTTATATCGAATGATATATGAATATCGAAAAAAATATTTTCTGTGAAATAAAATAAGTTTGAAGCCAATATTTGTAATTTTTGAATAGCTATTTGAGTCGAAAGTAAATTTATACCAAATTTTAGTATTGTTTTTCTTAGGTTTTTATTTTTTGTAAAAAAAACTGTCAATTCGATTTTTTTCAAAATTTTATCGAATGTTGAAAACAATATTTCCTATAAGCTAAAATTAATTAGAAGCCATTATGTCAAATTTTTGAAAAGATATTTGAGTCGAAAATCAATTTTTACCAACTTTTGTTAATTTTTTTTAGGTTTTTATTTTTTTTTTTAAACTGTCAATTTGTCTCAACATTTTTCAGAATGTTGAAAACAATATTTCAAAAAACAAAAAAAGTTTGAAGCCTTAATATCAAGTTTTTGAAAAGATATTTGAGTGGAAATTCCATTTTTACCAACTATGAGTAATGTTTTTTTTAGGATTTTATTTTTTATAAAAAAAACTGTCAATTAAATTTTTCTCAAAATTTTATCAGATGTCAAAAACATTATTCTTCGTTGCACAAAATTGTTTTGGAGATAAAATCATATTTAAGGCGTAAAATTTTCGAGGTGACAAATTGCCAGATTGGCAATTTTGGGACATTTTTATGCAACTTAAAGGACTGATTTTATACCAAAAAATGGGAAACAATTCAACCACAATTCTGATCGAAGCATTTAGCATATTTTTCTTTAACACCTTTTATATGCTCGACTATATCAACTTAAAATTTAAATACTGCAGAAAACTCATTCCCCTTTTACAAAAACAATATAATAAATAAATTTTTGTATGATTCATTGCACACTAACCTATCCGAATGTCTGGATATTCCGACTTTTCCCAAACTGAAAAATATACATAGAAGGCACACACACACACACACACACACTCGTCCTTATGTAAATGCTTATCTATAATTAAATACATTTTTTTGTTGCCCATCATAAGCAAATTAGTTATAGAATATTGTATATGAGCTGAATAGCTTATTGCAGCATTAAGGGTTGTGTTATTTCTAGGAAACACTCAAGGATTTTCATCCAGTCATAACCTTTATACTTTACTAACTTGTTGATTATGACCTATTCTGCGAACTTGAATTCATAAGGTAAAGGTAAACACAACAAAATGATATTAAATGAAATTCCAAGAATATTATTCATCATAATGGATAAATCACTTTTGACAAACGAGCTTGTTACGTTATTCCCTTATGTCCTTATATTGTACCTATGTATGTATATGTGTATCGTCTGTTTTGCCCCACACATACCATATTCAAATTGTTATTTTAGTTTATAAAAATACCACTACTGTTGACATAGAAAAAGTCATAAATCTATGTCAATAAACTAATTATTAATAAATAAATGTTGTGTGGCCGAAAGAGTATAATTTGTTTGAGTAGTCAAGCTGCAAACGTAATTTTTATTAAGACAACACGGAAATGAAATAAAAATTAAGGATTTTCTTTTATTTGTTTTTCTGTGTCTTTTTCCTATTCTTATTGAATTTTCACTTCCATTAATTTCTTAATTTTCAAAGAAAATGAAATATAGGAAAAGCTATTTCATAACTTTTATATTCTCAACAAGTAAGTTAATTGTTGATAGTAGGTATGTTCTTAGACCATGACTAATGTTCACAATCAATAAGCCAAACGTGGGAGCAAAACTAAAAGATTGCAATTAAATGCGTGCCCTTAAATTAAGATTTATTGAGTTTAGAAAGTTCTTACTATTGGGAAAGAAGATTTTTTCCAGAAGTTGAAAATATTCTACAAGCTATACCTATGGACAAAATAAACGAAAAAACTCCTAACTTTTGAGAACAAGGTTTTTTTAGTACTTACATAAGTCTAACGTTGTAATGACGCATTACAAATCTACAACGAAAACACTAACAAATTACATGCGTTCTGTCACTACACCCAGCATTGAGTTCACACTCAGTTCAACTTGGCCAAAACTCGGTGACATTAATTTGTAAAGGTTATTTTGTCATTCGCAAGGATATAATTCACACTAGGTTGTTACCAAAAGGTTGCCTAGTAGAACCGAACAAGACCAACAAAAAGGAAGTCTTAGAAGAAGAAAAAGAAGAAAGTTAAAAAAGAGAGTTAAAAAGAGTGAACCAGACCGCAGAAACCAGTTGGACTTCAATCGTCGCTAAGCAAGGATCAGTGGTAAGTAAGTTGGTTATAAACAGAGGCTTCCCCCAACCAGAGGTAAGGGGCTTCTTGTGAAATATTCAAGTTTAATTGATTTGCCAGCTTCGGCTGTGTGTTACCAGTTTCGGCTGTGTGTTACCGGTTTCGGCCGTGTGTTACCAGTTTCGGCTGTGTGTTACCGGTTTCGGCCGTGTGTTACCAGTTTCGGCTGTGTGTTACCAGTTTCGGCTGTGTGTTACCAGTTTCGGCTGTGTGTTACCGGTTTCGGCCGTGTATTACTAGTTTCGGCTGTGTGTTACCAGTTTCGGCTGTGTGTTACCGTTTTTGGCCGTGTGTTACCACTTTCGGCTGTGTGTTACCGGTTTCGGCTGTGTGTTACCAGTTTCGGCTGTGTGTTACCAGTTTCGGCTGTGATTTTCTAGACTAGACTACTAGACTACTTCAGACCAGAGTTACAAGCCGAGATCCAGATGAGAAGAATTATTACGAACTCAGAATTAGATAAAGAAAAAGAAAAAGGAACGTTAACTGACTATATGAAATAAATTCAAAATAATATAAAGTTAATTACAAATAAAGACAAAGGCCTATTGATATTAAATTTCGATGTTTTATTTAACTAACCCTGGAAACCGTGAGCATACCCTAGCTGAGAAAATTTAAAACACCCTCACAACGTGTCAAGAGAAAGGGTTTTTAAATTGGCGCGGGTAAATTTTGGCGCCCCGTGGCGGCCATTTTGTTTTGTTGATATTTGTGAAATCGTTTGTTTTTTATTCAGTTGTTTATTGTGAATCATCATGATAAGTTACGCGATTGAACAGCACGTTCAAATGATAAAAACATTATTATCAAAATGAGTGTTCGTTAACGCAAGCGTTGCGCGCATTGGGCCCATTTTACGGTAGACGTGGTGGCTTTTCACAGTCGACTCTTCAACTTTTGGTGGCCAAATTTGAGACGACCGATTCAGTAAACCATCATCAACGCAAAATCGGCCGCGGTCCATGAAAGTTTACAGCAGAACGAGGCAGTCTATTTCTCGCCGTGCACGAGAACTAGGCCTTTCGCAGACTACAACTTGGTAAATTTTGCATTGGGACTTGGGCCTACACCCGTATAAGATCCAACCGACCCAGGAGCTCAAGGTTCGTGACCATAGACAACGCCGTTTGTTCGCTAACTTGGCTTCGAATCGTTTGAAAGAGGACCCCAATTTTGGCCGACAAATCATCTTTAGTGACGAGGTGCATCTTTGTATGAATGGCCGTGTTAACAAGCAAAATTGCCGTATATGGGACGACACCAACCCATGGTGATAATGCATCCTCAAAAAGTTACAGTTTGGTGTGGATTTTGGGCCGTAATTGGTCCGTACTTCTTTGAAAACGACGTTAGTGAGGCGATCACCGTCAACATCGAGCGCTACATAACGATGATAACTAATTTCTTATGGTCCAAATTGAACCATATGGAACTAGACAACATGTGGTTCCAGCAGGACGGCGGCGGCGCTACGTGCCACACAGCAAACGCCACGTCATCTACACACAACATCGACCCGCCCTTATTGAAAAACATTATGTATTACAAAATGGTAAATATGTTGAAACAATTCATTGAAACATTTTCTGCGTTCATAAAATGCGTCTCCAGCCAAATCGATCCCTAGCAGGGTGGTCTCCAGATTCGCACCCAAGTCTCCCACCTTCCCTTGGGATTGGATTCGAAGAACTTCTTGGCTGGAGTGCTTGTGTCCATTCGCTCTACACGAACCAGCCATCTAAGTCATTGGACTTTTATTCTTTTGACCTTGTATTTAATCGTAGTATTTTCTCCTCACTCTCCATCTATGCATACGGGACCAAAAATCAAACGAAGAATTTTTCTCTAGCAACATTCTAAGACGCTCATCTTGTTTTGACAAGACTCAAGCTGGTGTCGTTAAATGAATTTATATTTGTATGAAGTTATATCTGACCATGTGACGTTTTGCACAAGACTTTGTCGTTCAATTTCCTTCCTTGATGACAGCATATACTTGGTCTTGCCCTTATTTACCACTTAACCCATCATTACCGCTTCTGTCACAATGCTTAAAAACACGGCAATGACGTCAATCTTTGATCTTCCACTTATGTCAATATCACTAGATATTCTTTTAAGGACGATGTTGAAGAAATCGCATAACAGTGCTAAAACCTTTTTTTACGTTAAAAGAATCGGTGACCTTTATAGAGCAGCGTGCATTCTCCATCGTCAATATCTGCACAAACGGACAAGTTTGACAGGATACCAAAATTAGACATTGCTCTGTAAAGTTCTTCGCTAGATGCTGTCATACGCGATCTTGATGTCAATGATAGTGGGTATCGACTTGAAGTTCAAGGGTTTTTTCCAAGATCTGCTGTAATGTGAATGATATGGACTTATCACGTTGTTGGCGAACTGCTTTAGATGTTCACTTAATATAGCTGAAAGGATCTTATATGCGGTGTTCAGTAGACTTATGCCTCTTAAGTTTGATCAGTTCAAAATATAATAGTTGCTTTGGAATTGGAATTGCCTGCTTCTTGGAATAATTTAGGAGTGATGCCGTCAGTTGAACAGCTTTGTTGGAATTCAGGAGAGATAAGGTCATCTTCACTTTGATCAAGAAATTTCCATGTCCCCTTATGGATATCGAGATATGTGACTGACAAGTCACGATCAGCCTTAATCCGTTGTCAGAAGTGGAGTTGTACAGGCTGTATATCCCGATTGTGCCATCTTCTCTTCGTGGCTTGGCGTTACTACTTATATCTTCGAGTTCGAAGAATATGTGTGGTGTCTTCATTATTCTTCTCTGTGGGGACATGCTCGCATATGGGGCTTATGTCATGATGTGCTCGCTAACACTGTTAAAACTAAAGTAGTTTTGCCTGAGTCTAATTCGAACAACATATCAACGACCAAATAGTCGCTGCCTTTGTTCTTGGTAACAGTCGCAGTATTAGAAATCGCTGCCTTTTAAATTTATTCTATGATTTTTTTCAATTTATGATATTTTTATGTTGCATGAAACTTAAGTAGGTATATAAGAATATGGAACGTTTCGATAACTTCTTTCAACATTATGAACTACTCTGTATACCAGCAGTGTGATCGTCTGTGCAGGGGAGGGCTAGTGGAGGTTTTTTGCACGGTGCTAAGAAAGAATTGAAGAATGTAATCAAATGTAATTTTGTAAATGTAATGAACAGAGAAATAATCGAAATTGTTAGCAAATGAGGAAAAATGTTTATAATACCAATATACTTAAACTGCAACAAATGGATGGATGATTTCACCAGTTTAAATAACTTCTTGTTGGAATTTGAGAAGGAAAATATTATGCTTATGGAAGACTTCAATGGTAGGGTTGGAGACAACCAAATAATTATTAACGAAGGGAGACAACCAGAATTATTTGCAGAATTAAGGGCAGCAACTGATAAAAAAATCGACGGAAATGGCAAAATATAATAAAAAAATGCTCAAAAAGTGATAAAGAAGGAAGTTTAACTTTTATTAAGGGTGCTGCGTGCTCAACGATAGATTACTGCTTCATTAAAGGGAAATGGCTTGAGTGTGTCGATGATTTTAAGGTGAATGATTTAACTCATTCAGATCACCAACCAATATTTTCAAATATGATATACAGCTCTGATGATGAGAGAACAAATAAAAGAGAGATACAGATCAAACCTAGATGAAGAACTTATGCTAGTAAATCAGAGACTGATCGAAACCATCAACGGAACAGACGAGCTAACAACCTGTATAGTCGCAGCCGCAAGACCACTCCAATCGAGACAAAGGGAAAAGGGAAAACAGCCTTGGTATGATTGGGAATGCGAAGCAGCCAGAAAAAAATCGTTCGCATTCTTAAGGATACTGAAAAAAACTGGAACCACAAACACCAAATACCTATACCAAAAAGCAAACAAAAAGCACAAAACGCTGTGCGAACAAAAACAAAAAGCATACACTCTCACACTAGCATTGAAACTAAAGGATGTTAACGATAGCAGATCCTTCTGGAAGATCCTGAAGACAATAAACGGCACAACTCTTGGGCAGAATATAAAAGTTGATGCTTCTATGTTAGCAACCCATTTCGAGAAACTCCTCAACAACAATCTCAAGGAAAACGAACTTCACTTTGGTCACTTTGCTTTGATCCAAGCAATTACAGAGGAATCTCGTTCCTCAATACAGTGACAAAAATATTTACTGGGATTATGTTGGAGAGATTGACGAACTGGATCCGAGACAACGATCTACTCAGTAATTTCCGAAAAGACTACTCCACCGTGGACAATATTTTCTCCCTTACTGGCATTGAGTAGTCGTTCCTGGATAGAGGAAAGAAACTTTACGCATTCTTCGTTGACTTTAAGGCTGCCTTCGACTCAATTGATAGGAAAACTCTATTTTTTAAATTGAGTAACCTAGGGATGTCAACGAAAATGCTCAAGGTATTGCAGAATCTATATGAGGATAATCTTGCGGCGGTATGGGATAAAAACACTTTGTCTAGTTGGTTTCAGACGAAAACAGGAGTCAAGCAGGGATGCCTTCTGAGCCCAATACTCTTCTCAATTTTTCTTGATGATCTCAAAGATTCCCTACCTGGTGGTATAATGTTTGATGATCTTGCAATAAAGCTGCTACTATATGCTGATGACATTATCATACTAGCAGAGAGCCCAACATGATGCAGTTGATGATCAACAAACTACAGCAATATTGCTACTTATGGAATCTTCAACTCAATACGAGCAAATCGAAAATCATGATTTTTCGCAACGGCCAAGCCGATTTGCTGGAAACGAAAAATGGACTTGAAACAATGAAGATCTCGAAATAGTCAAGGAGTATAAATATCTTGGTCTGCTCATGACACCACAACTGTCTTTAAAAAAACACTTGCAAGAAAAACTAAAGAAATCAAAACGCGCGATTAATAGTACCTGGAATGGAGTGTTGAGCAAGAGGAATATCCCTCCAAGCTCGAAGTATAAGATTTTTGATGCAGTTATGAGATCCATAATGTGCTATGCGGCACAAGTCTGGGGGATATACCAATATGAAGAGGTGGAACAACTTCTAAGATAGTTTGTCAAAAAAATCTTCAGATTACCATACAACACTCCAAACTACATGGTACATCTGGAAACAGGTTTACCACCACTTTATATACACACTCTCGAACTTCATTTCAGCTACATCCAGAAAGTCATGGCACTATCGAGCAACCGTCTCCGCACAAAGTACTGATGTTTCTCCAAAGGGAAAATCTGCAATTTTTTAATGAATGGGCTAGGCTAAGCAGCGTCGACAGCGTCATTTTGGAATACAATAACGAGATGCCCTCAAGGAGTAAGATACAAGATCTAATATCAAAAATAGAAGAGTCTACACGAAATGAATTTAAGAACCAAAGCGAACAAAGCCAGTCAAGAACAACATACAGACTATTGCAGCATGACCTTGGTCCGAAGAATTTTTTTCATGATAGATTTAACCTACGTAGATATGATATCTACCATTTTTCAAACCAGGGGAGAACTACTATACCTTAATTACCTGCCATACATCAATGAAACAGATTTGGAGTGCACTATGTGCAACTTAAGAGTAAGGGAAGATGTACAACACCTCGTGGGTTCCTGTCCCATAAATTACCCCAATAAGAAGAGCAATCTGGGACAAAAATACACTGTCGTTGGACGAAATCGTTCAAATCCTCAACGGAGAAAACTGGAGTCTTCTATATAACTTCTTAAAAACTGCACTAAAATACCGGCAACAAATTATAAATGAAGCATTCTAAATAAACACATCTATATATTACTCATTTTCGGCTGACGGCAAAAGCCAATGCTCTATTGTGAATTTTGTACCAAACACTGAAATTATTGAACCAAATAAATCACTAATACTACTACTACAGCAGCCTTTGTACCCGTGTACATCTCTCTAATTACTTTCAGGAACTTTGTAGATATACCAATTTGTGTCAGCTTATAAATAAGAGTATTCCTATTAATTAGGTCAAAAGCAGCTTTAAAGTCAACGAAAAATGCGAAGACCTTTTTGTTAAGTGCTTGAAACGCTTTGACTGTAGATGATATAGTGTAAAAATATGATCGATCGTTGAAAAGTTTTTTCTGAAACCAGCCTGTAGATCAGATAAAATATTGTTCTGTTCGATTCATTTTTCGAGCCTTACAACTAGTATAGGGTCAAGGGGGGTAATTGTAAACTGGGGTAATTGTAAACACACTTAATTTTCTCAAAACCGTTTATAATTTAAAGCATGTCCTGAAATTATTTGAAAAGACATTATATTTAAATCATATTGACGCGTGGAAGGCCTTATCTGTCAAAGGGTTATTTGTGTTTTGTTCGTTTCCATGAGTCGTTAGTTTTTCTGCGTTTTTAAGTTTTTCAGTGATAATTAAAATTGTTGCAAAACAAACAAAGGCGATCGAAGTAAGTTAAATTTTATCTTTAAGAAAGTGAAATATGAGTATAAATGCATGCTATATGTTTTTATTTGTCTGTATAATAAAATTTGAAAGTTATTGGCTGTTTACAATTACCCCATTATGTTCCTATCATGGGTAAATGTAAACACCGAAATGGGGTAAAAGTGAACAATTTGGGATAATTGTAAACATTCATTTTCAATGGCTTTGGTGTTGATCTAACAATATTTTATATCAAAAAGATGCCACGTACATATCAACCAAAATCCACAGCTCCATCATACATGTCAGTGGATCGGTGAAGGGAAAAATCCTACTGTCATTATATATAGAGGCAGAAAACCAGTACTTTCGTCAGAAGTGGAGGACACTATAGCAAGGTGCCTTATTTCAGATCTCGTGCTGGTTACCTTTGCGATAAGGATGATCTCCTTGGTCTAGTAAGTACCTACATATATCGGGTGATTTTTTAAGAGCTTGAGAACGCATAAAATTTGCAAAATCTCATCGATTCTTTATTTGAAACGTTAGATTGGTCCATGATATTTACTTTTTAACTTCCCATAGGAAGTTATTGTAATGGGTCCGATTTGACAAATTGAAAATTTTGACATTTCTCGACGTTTCAAGGTCCCTAGAGTCGAAATAAAAGATTTTTAGAAAGATGTCTGTGCGTGCGTGTGTACGTACGTCCGTACGTCCGTACGTCTGTACGTCCGTACGTCCGTACGTCCGTACGTCCGTACGTTCGCGACGTTTTTTTCGTCGTCCATAGCTCAAGAACCAGAAGAGATATCGACTTCAAATAAATTTTGTTATACAGATAATAAGGCAGAAAGATGCAGAAAGGGCTCTCAAGAAAATTGCGTGGGTGGTTTTTTTACCATAGCAGTTTAAAAAAAAGGTGAAAATTTTGGTTAACCCTAAATATCTCATGAACCAATGACGCTAGAGACTTGAATTAAATTTTGTATTATATATTGTAACGTGATACAAAACAATTATATTTTTGGAAAAAAATTCAATTAACGGTTTTTTTTATAAATCAAAAAAACTGAAAAAAAAAATTTGTCACTTCGAAAATTTTACGACTAAAATATGATTTCATCTCCAAAACAATTTTGTGCAACGAAGAATAATGTTTTTGACATCTGATAAAATTTTGAGAAAAATCGAATTGACAGTTTTTTTACAAAAAATAAAAACCTAAAAAAAAAATAAAAAAAAGTTGGTAAAAATTGAGTTTTGACTCAAATATCTTTTCAAAACTTTGAGATATTGGCTTTAAACTACTTTTATCTTTCAAAAAATATTGGTTTCAACATTCAGTAAAATTTTGAAAAAAATAGAATTGACAGTTTTTTTACAAAAAATTAAAAACCGAAAAAAAAATTAACAAAAGTTGGTAAAAATTGATTTTCGACTTAAATATCTTTTCAAAAATTTGAGATTATGGCTTCTAGCTAATTTTATCTTATAAGAAATATTGTTTTCAACAGTAGGAAAAATTTTGAGAAAAATCGAATTGACAGTTTTTTTACAAAAAATAATAACCTAAAAAAAAAAAATAAAAAAAAGTTGGTAAAAATTGAGTTTTGACTCAAATATCTTTTCAAGACTTTGAGATATTGGCTTTAAACTACTTTTATCTTTCAAAAAATATTGTTTTCAACATTCAGTAATATTTTGAAAAAAATAGAATTGACAGTTTTTTTACAAAAAATTAAAAACCGAAAAAAAAATTTTACAAAAGTTGGTAAAAATTGATTTTCGACTTAAATATCTTTTCAAAAATTTGAGATTATGGCTTCTAACTAATTTTAACTTATAAGAAATATTGTTTTCAACATTAGGACAAATTTTGAGAAAAATCGAATTGACAGTTTTTTTACAAAAAATAAAAACCTAAACAAAAAAATTAATAAAAGTTGGTAAAAATTGATTTTCGGCTCAAATAGCTTTTCAAAAATTAAAAATATTGGCTTCAAACTTATTTTATTTCACAGAAAATATTGTTTTTTATATTCAGTAATTTTTTTATAAAAATCCAACAGTCCGTTTTTTCATAAAAAAAAATAAAATCTACAAAAAATAGAACGCAAATTTGGTAAGAATTGATACATTTAGACAAACTTTTAAGCAAGACAAATCGATAGACGGGATGGGAAGTTATCAGTGTGGGTCGCATCCCAGCCTCTTTTTAATTTTGGAAAGGCACCGGAAAGCTTCAAGAAAAATATAATATTTCCTTTACTAAAGAAGGGTGACCCAAAAGATCCAAGCAAATACCGTTCTTCAATACAGTGACAAAAATATTTACTGGGATTATGTTGGAGAGACTGACAAGCTGGATCCGAGACAACGATCTTCTCAGTGAGTTTCGAAAAGACTACTCCACCGTGGACAATATTTTCTCCCTTACTGGCATTGAGCAGTCGTTCCTAGATAGAGGAAAGAAACTTTACGCATTCTTCGTTGACTTTAAGGCTGCCTTCGACTCGATAGATAGGAAAGCTCTATTTTTTAAATTGAGTAACCTAGGGATGTCAACGAAAATGCTCAAGGTATTGCAGAATCTATATGAGAATAATCTTACGGCGGTATGGGATGAAAACACTTTGTCTAGTTGGTTTCAGACGAAAACAGGAGTCAAGCAGGGATGCCTTCTGAGCCCAATACTCTTCTCAATTTTTCTTGATGATCTCAAAGATTCCCTCCCTGGTGGTATAATGTTTGATGGGCTTGCAATAAAGCTGCTACTATATGCTGATGACATTGTCATACTAGCAGATAGACCCAACATGATGCAGTTGATGATCAACAAACTACAGCAATATTGCTACTTATGGAATCTTCAACTCAATACGAGCAAATCGAAAATCATGATTTTTCGCAACGGACGAGGACGATTTGCTGGAAACGAAAAATGGACTTGAAACAATGAAGATTTCGAAATAGTCAAGGAGTATAAATATCTTGGTGTGCTCATGACACCACAACTGTCTTTATAAAAACACCTGCAAGAAAAACTAAAGGAATCAAAACGCGCGATTAATAGTACCTGGAATGGAGTGTTGAGCAAGAGGAATATCCCTCCGAGCTCGAAGTATAAGATTTTTGATGCAGTTATGAGATCCATAATGTGCTATGCGGCACAAGTCTGGGGGATATACCAATATGAAGAGGTGGAACAACTTCTAAGATATTTTGTCAAAAAATTCTTCAGATTACCATACAACACTCCAAACTACATGGTACATCTGGAAACAGGTTTACCACCACTTTATACACACACTCTCGAACTTCATTTCAGCTACATCCAGAAAGTAATGGCACTATCGAGCAACCGTCTCCCTCACAAAGTACTGAAGTATCTCCAAAGGGAAAATCTGCAATTTTTTTAATGAATGGGCTAGGCTAAGCAGCGTCCACAGCGTCATTTTGGAATACAATAACGAAATGCCCTCAAGGAGTAAGATACAAGATCTAATATCAAAAATAGAAGAGTCTACACGAAATGAATTTAAGAACCAAAGCGAACAAAGCCAGTCAAGAACAACATACAGACTATTGCAGCATGACCTTGGTCCGAAGAATTATTTTGATGATAGATTTAACCTGGATATGTTATCTACCATTTTTAAAACCAGGGGAGAACTACTATACCTTAATTACCTGCCATACATCAATGAAACAGATTTGGAGTGCACTATGTGCAACTTGAGAGTAAGGGCAGATGTACAACACCTCGTGGGTTCCTCTCCCATAAATTACCCCAATAAGAAGAGCAATCTGGGACAAAAATACACTGTCGTTGGACGAAATCCTTCAAATCCTCAACGGAGAAAACTGGAGTCTTCTATATAACTTCTTAAAAACTGCACTAAAATACCGGCAACAAATTATAAATGAAGCATTCTAAATAAACACATCTATATAATATATATAGATATTACTCATTTTCGGCTGACGGCAAAAGCCAATGCTCTATTGTGAATTTTGTACCAAACACTGAAATTATTGAACCAAATAAATCACTAATACTACTACTACAGCAGCCTTTGTACCCGTGTACATCTCTCTAATTACTTTCAGGAACTTTGTAGATATACCAATTTGTGTCAGCTTATAAATAAGAGTATTCTTATTAATTAGGTCAAAAGCAGCTTTAAAGTCAACGAAAAATGCGAAGACCTTTTTGTTACGTGCTTGAAACGCTTTGACTGTAGATGATATAGTGTAAAAATATGATCGATCGTTGAAAAGTTTTTTCTGAAACCAGCCTGTAGATCAGATAAAATATTGTTCTGTTCGATTCATTTTTCGAGCCTTACAACTAGTATAGGGTCAAGGGGGGTAATTGTAAACTGGGGTAATTGTAAACACACTTAATTTTCTCACAACCGTTTATAATTTAAAGCATGTCCTGAAATTATTTGAAAAGACATTATATTTAAATCATATTGACGCGTGGAAGGCCTTATCTGTCAACGGGTTATTTATGTTTTGTTCGTTTCCATGAGTCTCTCGTTTTTCTGCGTTTTTAAGTTTTTCAGTGATAATTAAAATTGTTGCAAAACAAACAAAGGCGATCGAAGTAAGTTAAATTTTATCTTTAAGAAAGTGAAATATGAGTATAAATGCATGCTATATGTTTTTATTTGTCTGTATAACAAAATTTAAAACTTATTGGCTGTTTACAATAACCCCATTATGTTCCTATCATGGGTAAATGTAAACACCGAAATGGGGTAAAAGTGAACAATTTGGGATAATTGTAAACATTCATTTTCAATGCCACGTACATATCAACCAAAATCCACAGCTCCATCATACACGTCAGTGGATCGGTGAAGGGAAAAATCCTACTGTCATTATATCTAGAGGCAGAAAACCAGCACTTTCGTCAGAAGTAGGGGACACTATAGCAAGGTGCCTTATTTCAGATCTCGTGCTGGTTACCCTTGCGATAAGGATGATCTCCTTGGTCTAGTAAGTACCTACATATATAAGGAAAGAGAACTTGGTTACCCCTTTCCACAATGGTAGGACGATTGGTACCGTTTGCATTTACCCCATTTTTCTCATTTACTTAAAAAACTAGGGAGGTAAATGTAAACATCAAATTTTATGAAAACTAATAAACAAACGCCATTAAGATTACTAGTCTTTGATAGATAATACAATCCAAATTTTCAAACTTAAGTAGCATAAACAAAAATGTTCGACATTGCATGGTTAAGCTGTTACAAACATTACAAGTGAAAAAAAAATAAAAAAATGCAAAATCGCAAAATATTTTTGCAATTTTCGGATGAGTCTAGTGAGCCTCTTTTATGTATAGGGAAAATCACGAATTTTTTGAACAATGAAGGTATGTCGGCATTATTAAAGATTTTATTGAAAATAATTTTTAAATGGTTGAGAAGCATAGGGGTTGCATTTTTAAAGAATTCGTAAGGAATTCCATCTTCACCAGGTGCCTTGTTGTTTTTTGCTTTGTTTAACACAGCTTCAATTTCTTCGCTTTCAATGTATTCATCTAATATTTGGTCAATGATTAAAGGATCCGCTGTGAAAGTTGTAAAGCTGGAATCATTGGAAAGAAGAAGCTTAAAGTGAGTGGCAAAATCTCTACAATATCCTTGTTTGGTTAATAAATTCTATTTTGTGGAAAGATTTTAAATCTGAGATTGTTTTTGAAAGTATGTAAGTTTTTTTTTTTAAATATAACTCATAAAAAATCCAGTGGAAAAACTTCGAACTAAAGACGAAGTATGAAATTACCTTCTAACCTGTATAGCGAGATTTTGGCACGCAAGTCAGTTTCAAAAATCAAATATGCAATATACTAAACGGGGTGGTGTAGGTTTAGTTTTCAATAATAATCTTCATACAATTTATTCTTTAAGGTCAATGTTCTTATTATTTATAATATTTGTATAGCAATCATAAACGTAGACAGTAGACTTATTAAGTTTTTAAAAACACAATGAACGTTGAAATTTAATCAACGAATCCAATCTTTTGTTCCTCCACGTATATTAATTTGTACAATTTTGTATTTCCAAGTGTTATTTTTATATAACTTTTTCATTGCTTATAGAAATTTGGTGTTTCAATGTTTCACCCCTATAACCTTACTCTTTTTGTTGAATATAAAAGTAAATATATCTACCCTACATGAGCTCGTTCTACTACTATGCCGCAATATAAATGCTCACTTCTGACATTAGTTCTACATATACAGGTATGTATTTATATGTAGCATCCCCAAGACATCTGTTTTTATTTGGGCCATATACAACATGGTTGCTCATGGAGCAGTGAACGAACACATCCTTTTATTGGTTATACATCCTACAGGTAGTGTCATTTTCCTTGATCCCTGGGGCTATTTGAATACGTAATGAAATTTTATTGCACAACACACATGAATGCAGTCTTTTCTTGTAAATGTTTCTCTTAAAAGCTGATCAGAGCATACAAGCATACAAAATACGAAATACAAAATAAAAAATACAAAATATTTGAATCGTCCTATTTACCTTGAAACTCTGGTATTTCTGTTTTACATTTCTTACACACCCATCAGCACTTTTATAAATGGCCCAATGAAACACATATCCACTTGTAAATTTAAGTTATTTTTAGCTCAGTTAGTTCTGGTTAGTATTGTTTAATATTAGTATATTATTAAAGGTGCTTCTTTATTTAAATATTGAAAGTCGGTATTAGGTAGGAGTATATTCCAATCAAATAGAAAGTTGTAAGGCAAGGTAAGAAATCATACAATCGTATAAATATTTTTCTTAAGTCTAAAATTTAAAGTCTTCGAGGGCAAATTAATGCTTCACCTACTCAGTTCAGGAAAAGAAATCAGTTCGAATTAAGTAGAAGTCATTCAACCGAGTGTATAATATTTATTAATTTATTATTAAAAATGTCTTAAAAAATAGAAGACTTACTATCAGGTAATTTCACATGTGTCACATGCTTTTAGCTTGGCATACCTACTTTTACTATGAAGGTCTAAACTGAAAAACTTTAAATAATCCTTATTGAATATCTTGGAAAGAGACTTGTTTTCAGGTTATTTAAGAGTTTTGGAAAAGAGAGTGAAGTACCTCAAGGAAGTGTTCTTGGCCTAATTTATAGTCATTATCATTATCAGTATGCATTTACCATGTATTCAAAATTTAATTTTTGATTTTTAAACATTTTATTTCTTAAAATCCAAATAAGTACCCTAAGAATAATTTAACATTTATTATTTAAAATGGGTGCGGTGACTTTTAAAAGAAAAATTAAAAAAGAAAGTTAAAATATCATGCATTTATAAAATATGTACCACCTACAAAAATTAAAGTTAAACATTTCAAGAAAACATCAGGAAGAACAATTTACAAAAAATTCAATATTCTCACTATTAAGACTCAGAAGCCAGTATTTAACTTGTTTCATAAATAACAAATGAGAAGTTTGCATCCTGATAGAATGGGGGAGTCTATTAAAAATCTGACATGGGTAAATATACAACCCAATTCTTAATATTCCCGGGGAAAACAATTCCCCGGGATACATGTTCTCCCGAGAGTAAAATTCTCCTATTCCGAAGACAGTTTTTCCCTTCGTACTCGGGAATGAAAATTTTGTATGTTCGAAACAGCTGTTCCGAAGTATTTGACACAAGAATGTAGGTGTACAAAAGTTTCAGAAAAGAAAAACAAACATTTTGAAATTGATATTTATGCATAAATAAATGCATATATAAGTAAATTAAATTAAAAAATGTTCAGTATTGCAGCAAGAATCTTGTTTGAAGAGGAGTTAGAAGAGCTTCAAAGCCCAAGGGTTGTTAGAAGAGCCTTGAGGGACAGTTCGAACCCTCTGGAGTTGCCTCAATGGTTGTAAGTACTTGTAAATTCACAAAGATTTATTCTAAATTTGTTTTTCTAGTTTCATTTAATAACTTGATTCTTAGGTTTCAAAAGTATTACAAAGTTAACAAGGTTGTCTTCAAGTATTCGCTGGATATTCTCTCTAGGTCCTGTGATCCAGCTAAAAAAAGTTTTGCGATTCCACCAATAACAAAATTGAGTGCTTGTTTGCGTTTCTTCGCTGAAGGAGGATACTAAACGGGGGTGGGAAAAGACTACAATGTTGGACTGGTCCAACCTAGTTTTAGCAAATTGCTTGCCGAAGTCTTAAACATTTTGGAGAAGCAACTATGTCCAGAATGGATAAAAGTATGCCAAACGACTGCAGAAAAAAGAAGAGTTGCGCTGGCCTTCTACTCAAAACATAACTTTCCTGGCATTGTAGAGTGTGTTGTTGATAAAACGGACGTTCGGATTATTGCCCCATCTGTAAACAAACATTTATTTTAAAACAGAAAGGGAACATACAGCCTAAATGTTATGCTAGTTTGTAATGATCAACTAAGAATTCAATACGTTGATGCCTACCATCCAGGCGCGTGTCATGATTCTTTCATTTGGAGCGTAAGCGCGTTAAGGGCCCATTTTGAGCAGGAGTATTTAAAAGGCATGAGAAATTTTTGGCTTCTTGGTAAGTTATTTTTAGAACATATGTATATCACGTATCCCTTGTTAATTTACTTGGAAATCTTTTAAGGAGACGCCGGATATCCTTTGGAACCGTGGCTTTTGACTCCTCATAGGACACCTGCAGCAGAGTCAACTGAAAGTAAATTTAATGAGGTGCACACAAGCTAACGAAACATTATTGAACGCACCAATGGAGTGCTCAAAAATAGATGGAGATGTCTTCTTGGTGCGAGAGAGTTGCACTACAGCCCAACAAAGGCAGCAAAAATTATTAATATATGCTGTGCATTACATCATATATGCATTTATTACAAAGCAGATCTTTTAAATAGTGAAGTGCCTTCTTAAGAACCTCCCGAAAATTCAGAAATTTCTAATGATCCCACTTCATTAGAAAATTCAGAGTACATGACAGTACAAAATTTTGTCAAGTGCACGGTGTATTTTTGAAGTGTTCCGACGAATTTCTTTCGCTTTTTCAACAACACCTTTGACAGCCTCACACAGCAGCTCATTTTGTTCTACGAAGTTGTCTTTTACTGCTCCGGCTAAATCCTTTAATATTTCACATAATTCCTTTTGGATTATTAATTGTTTTTCAAAAGCTTCAGAGGCAGTATTTTTGTGGACACTTGTACTTGCTTGCGGTCGAGAAGATCTTTGTGGAATATTTAATGGCGTTTCTTCTGCCTGGACAATTTCGATTTCCAAAGATAGGAGATATTCTTCAGCAAGCAATTCCGTTGGGGATGGAGAGGAAATAAAAAATAAATAAATTGGGTGGCGCAACAGTCCGTTTGAGAACTAGGGCCTAGTGACTTACAACTCTCAACCATTCCTGTGTGCGAGTACTGTTGTCAGGGATGGAAGGGACCTAAAGTTTTAAGCCGAATCCGAACGGCAAATTTGAGAAAGCACTTTTCATGACAAGAGATCGAACATATTTTTTCTGTTCACTCCAAACCCATGATTATATATGTGCATATGTAGGTACATGTAAATACATAAATATCTATATATGTTGATAAAAATAAATCTACTGAATTTTTGTTTAAATGTTTACTTTTTCCATTCCGTTAGTGTTTTTCTTGGTGGTCCACACGAATTCAGCTCATTTTCCACCATTTGCCAAAACATTTTACATTTAGAATAGCTACTTTTTTCCCGGAGTATTTTTTCCCATTTTCGAACTTGTTTAGAATAAGGGAAATTGAAAAGGAACAAAATCCCCGGGAATTTTTTATTTAGAATGAGAGAGAAGGGAAACGGGAAATATTTCCCCGGGAATTGTCATTTAGAATTGGGCTGATTATAAAAATTTCTAAATGCGGTTGTTCGACATACCGTTATAGAAACTTGGTTTAAAAAATGTCCACGTAAAATGCAATTATCAATTATTCAAAAATTAAGATTACCTCAAAAGAAAATTTTAAGAACTTTTTAACAATACATTCATAATGTCACACTGAAAGAATTCTCAAGTCCCTAAATAGGAAGAAGTTCCATATTCTAGTTTCGAATGAAAAATGCCATAAAAAATTTTAAGTAGCTTTTTGGAAGAACAAACTTTACTCAAAAAGAAGAAGTTTCTAAGAGTGCACCGAAAATACTGTCTAAGATTTTCTGTGTGGCTATAAAAACTCATTCTAGAATCAATTATTGATCTTGATTTTTAATTTAAAACACTATAGCTCATGGAATCTGTAAATGTTATGGAAGTAACCATAAGATTACAGGTGTAGTTAAAAAGCTTACATTTTTGACACTTATTAGAATAAAAAAAGAGATCAGCATCAACAATCTTTTGGCCCGACAAATTGAAAAACTTTATCTTGGTTTAAGAACTAATTATTAATTTGTGCTCTGCAAACTAGATTCTTAACAAGCATGGATCCCAATTTTTTTCAGATATAACAATTATCTGTGCCATAAGAAAACCAACATCCTCTGCAAAGGCTGTCAGAGAACCCTTAAAAGGTCCTAAAACCGAACCTTGTGGAACTCCCAAATCGAATGTTTTTATATCACTCTTAATACCATCAAATTTCACTGTTTGAGCTCTTATATTTAAATAAAATCTTAAACAATTACTAATGACACCTCAAAACCCAGCACTATCAAGTTTGCTTATCATAATTTCATCACTAACCATGTCAAAGTCTTTTGATATATCAACAAAAAATGAAAAACATTTCTGTCAAGACTTTCAACTATTTGAGAACAGAAATCTAACAACATATCTTCGGTTGATTTATTCTTTTAAACCCAAACTTAACATAATTGAAAATCTTAACTCAAGAATCTTACTCATCAAGGGCAAGAGTGATATAGGCCTCTAGTTACCCAGATCAGTCTTCTACTCTGAACGTCGAACTTGTCGAGTTGTAGAAGCTGAGTAGGGTCAATGATTCTCGAGAATTTTCTCTAGATGAGTCCTGAAACTAAAGGACGTTCTTATCCCTCTACCTTTCCCAAAATCATCATCCATTCCCACATAAACAAGGCATACCAGCCAACGTTTATGTCACCAACTCCCATCCCACCTCTCACGTTGTAATGGCGAAAAAGCTAGACAGCGCTCCTATCTCATATGCTCCTTCTTACTCTAGGTAAATTAGCTGAATTGCTGTTACCGAATCCCAATCTTTTCCTCCCATATCAGAATGATGAATTAACATCAACTGATTCCTAACCCTATCTCTTCCTTCCCTACCACCTCTTATCTTTATTGGGCTGGATCTAAGGTGTTAAACGACCCGTGCCGATGATCAGCCTGGCTGGGGGCCCAATTCAAAAATAGCCCAGTCTCTAACGGAGTATCCGGATACCTGGCGACCTCCGGATTAACTAGCCTTATCTGTACATGCGAATCTCTGTGCAGACGGACCTCTTTTCTTCGCAACTCGTGGGATTAAAAACAAAAACAAACATTTAAAGGATGATGAGACCTGTATCTCTTCAGGACCGGGCGGCAATTTGGCGTCAAAGCCTGTTGCCGTATCTCTTGCGGCCAGCACAGAGAAGGGAGTAGTGGCTAACCATGGACCCTCCTCTGCAGCTGGCAGCAACGAGGATAGGAAGATAGTGATACCTAATTTCAGCAGTGGCAGGGTTGTGAAAAATGGCCCTACCACTACTAATGAGAGAAAGGGGAAACTCTCGAAAAGCCAATATAGGCACAGGTGGCAAGCGGCGAAAATCCTGAAGGCCTCTGGTGCATCATCGGGGGCTGAAAGGACACCGCAGCCAACCGCTAGCGTCGAATGGGCAAAAAGCATACTTGCTACAACTAAGACCAGTAAGGACTCTACGTCCAAACGAGAAAGGTCTCTCGACGGGGCCGTACCGACACCAAAACGGCCTCGGATGCACAACACCAGCACTCCCCTCAATCCCATCAAGAAAGCCGGTTTCAGTGACGTCGCGAAGGGCAAAGTCGTGGTTGCGGTCATTGACAGGAGTGATGACGATGGAACAATATCGGCTGATCGTTGGCAGTTGGTCAAGGTTAAGCTCTCGGGTGGCTTTTTAAGCATTTTGAGGGAGCTTCCAGGACCACTTCCTTCCATAAGCGATGGGGGTTGGCATCACGTAAAACTCATGGTTTGTGGCGATCAGAGGTCTTGTGACTTGTATAAGCTCGCTGTCAGCCGGTTAGGTGAAGTTTGGCCAGGTGCGAAGCTCGAGGTTGTCGCTAATAAAGAGCCCGCATTTGGATCCCAATGGAACCTGCCGGTATCGATGAAATTCTCGAGATGATCAGAGTTTGTAACCCGTCCCTTCCGACGCACAACTGGAAGATAGCCAAGCTAGAGGAGGTAAAGAATCTTTATAGGAGCGCCATTTTGGTACTCAATAAGGAATCTTTGGCTCCTCCAGCCATAAACGCGGGCTCGATAAACTATGGCTTCGAAACCATAAAAATTCGAGTCTATAAAAAGATGAGGTTAACGCGGAAAGCGGGCCTCCAAAAACAACCGAGGGTGAACTAGCGATTGGTGGGCCTGGGACATCGTCTTCTCTCTTAACTGAAGGTGACGATGCACCAATGCCCTCTCCAATAGCGACCCCACCCTCTACAAAAGTCGTAGACAGTCCATCCTTAATGGAGACTGAGGACGACCTCAACATGATCCTTTTGAGTGAGGACGAACTCTTGGGTTCATCCTCAGACTCAGAGGATCAGAACAAAACTGTGGTGGAGGTTGATCTGCCTAATTGTAGCCAAAATGCTGCAGTTAGTACAGATTAATCTCCAGCACTCCGTAAAGGCCTCGGCCTCACTTCTTCTCCGGCTGGCGAGACACGGGGAAGACATTGTCCTGATCCAAGTGCCATGGATTGTGAGATCCGTTGTTCGTGGACTCAGGACACTACACACTGTGTGTGACAGATAGAGGTGAACCTAGATCTTGCATACTAGTGCAACGTAGCATTAATGTATTTTTACTCCATCATTTCAGTGACAAAGATACCACCGTAGCTAGGCTGGAAACAACCAAGGGAAGTTTCTGGATAGTGTCGGTGTATTTTGGCCATGACCACCTTGGCCTTCTCCCTGGAAAAACCCTGGAGAAGATCGTCGCTGAAGCGGAAAGGCAAAGGATCCGCCTTATTATTGGGAGCGATGTCAACGCTCATCATACGGTATGGGGAAGTACCAATATCAATGACAGAGGTGAGTCTCTTTTTGATTATATTCTTGGTACTAATCTCTTAGTAAGTAATGTTGGGAATGAGTCAACCTTCATAACTAAAACTCGACAAGAAGTCCTAGACATAACTCTTGTCTCAGATACTAAACACCATATGATCTTGGACTGGAAAGTATCCAAAGAACACTCGTTCTCTGATCATAGATATATCCAGTTCAATATCAATATGGATGATAACCCGAGTCCATTGACTTTTCGAAATTATCGGAAAACTGATTGGGCCTCATACAGGAACTCATTACAGAGTTTACTAAAACCTGGACTATCTTGTCCTTCCTCTAACACTAATGAACTTGACAATAAAGTCAATGACCTTACCTCAGCTATGAACAGATCGCTAGAAATTGCTTGTCCACTTATACACATAAGAGGAAAGAGGAAACCACAATGGTGGGCCTCAGAGCTTGACTCGCTCAGGAAAGAATGCAGGAAACTGTTTAACCGAGCCAAAGCCGCAAGACTAGCCTCTCACTGGGATTCTTACAAAGAATCCCTAAGAATTTACAAGAAGGCACCAAGGAAATCTAAACGATCTTTTTGGCGATCCATCTGTGGCGCGATAGAAGAAACTTCTGAAGCCTCTAGGTTGCGGAAAATTCTTTCAACTAATCCAGCGATGCCAAGCTGCTTGAAAAATGCAGACGACTCCTGGACAAATTCAAGTAATGAATCGCTGAACTTACTACTGGATACTCATTTTCCTGGAAGTTCTCTTACCGAGACTTGCAACGGTTATATACGTTCAAGTCCCAATACTACATATCCACAAGGTCTGATTACAAGGGACAAGCTACAATGGACTCTCAACATCTTCAAACCATTTAAATCTGCAGGACCAGATGGAATAACACCAGCCGAGCTACAGAAGACTTCTGACATAATTGCACCAATCCTTGAGGCAATTTTTACCAGCTGTCTTTACCTGGTCCATGTTCCCTCGGAATGGCGAGAAGTTAAAGTTGTTTTTATACCCAAGGCAGTTAAATGCTCACAAGTCAACCCTAAAGATCTACGACCTATAAGTCTATCATCATTCCTTCTTAAGACCTTGGAAAGATTGATTGATATCCATTTATGGGCAAGTATTGATACAAGACTTCTGTCTTCGTCTCAACACGCCTACTGTAAAGGTAAATCGGTGGAAACAGCGCTACATACCTTAGTACGCACCGTCGAATATTCCCTCCATCATAGTAGAGGGACACCGCAAGGTGGTGTTCTATCCCCTTTCCTCTGGAACCTAGTGGTGAATGAAATCCTAACTAGTCTGGATGCGGAGGGTTTCAGAGTGATAGCCTATGCGGACGACGTGGCTATAGCAGTTTCAGGAAAGCATCTTAACACGTTAAAAGAACTCTTACAAAATGCCTTAGACAGACCAATACTTTGGGCTGATCGGTGTGGACTGGGTGTAAACTAACACAAAACTGATTTAGTCTTATTTTCGAGGAAATACAAGATTCCATTTGTCAACCCTCCCCATATTAAAGGAATCCAATTAAAATTCTCAGACGAGGCTAAATACCTGGGTCTTGTCTTAGATAAAAAAACTAAATTGGAAACGCAACGTAGAGGAAAGAGTCAAAAAAGCTACTGTAGCTCTCTTTTCTTGCAAAAAAGCCATCGGTAATAAATTGGGCTTGCAACCCAGAATCACGCATTGGCTATACACATCGGTAATCAGACCGATTTTAATGTACGGTGTGGCAGTATAGTGGACTGCTTTAGAAAAAGGTATAAACCGAGATAAAGTAAATAAAGTTCAACGTTCAGCTTGCCTATGTATAAGCGGATCGCTTCGCACGACCCCATCTGCGGCACTGGACACCTTACTCTACCTAACACCTCTTGACATCTTTAGCAAACAAATAGCTGCAAGTTCTGATATTCGCCTTAAAGCTTCGTCGCAATGGACTAACAACAACATTGGCCACTCCGTTATTCTTAGTTATTTAGAATCAATTCAAAGCACACAGACTACACCATCCCCCAACTACAATTCGACAGAAATTTCCTTAAAGCTTCGTCGCAATGGACTAACAACAACATTGGCCACTCCGTTATTCTTAGTTATTTGAATCAATTCCAAAGCACACAGACTACACCATCCCCCAACTACAATTCGACAGAAATTTCCAGATTTCTATACCTCCCAGATCTTTTTGGGAGGATAGGACATTCCTGGAAGACGAGTCAATCCACTTCTATACAGATGGGTCAAAAATAAAAGAAGGGGTTGGTGGAGGTGTGTACTCTGAACGACTGAAATTAAGTCTCTCATTCCGCCTTCCCAATCATTGTAGCGTGTTCCAGGCGGAACTTTTGGCGGTAAAAGAAGTCTTGTCCTGGCTTAAAGAAAACGTGATATCGACATCTGATATCCGTATTTTCTCAGATAGTCAGGCCGCTATTAAATCTCTGGATTCTGTCTCTACAAACTCTATAACAGTCCAGAACTGTCGATCATCTCTAATGGAGATGGCACAACAGTTTAATATTCACCTTTGCTGGGTGCCGGGCCATAGAGACATTCCAGGTTTTGGGTGTCCCAAAATTGACGCAGGAAATCTTGCGTTAATTTTAAACAAGTTGATATACATATTTATTTAGAAACGAAATCTCATCAAATGGTAACCTTTTTGGATTGATTAAGTGTTTAAAAAAATACTTGTCTTTATAAAGGGTGTCCCAAAATTAACGCAAGAAATCTTGCGTTAATTTTGGGACACCCTATATTTGAAATACCATTATAACCAGAAGAGTTTGAAGTTTTTTAAGTGCCAATTAAGTTTAACCTATAGATAATGGATATATACATACTGTTAAAAAATCTTACTTACTTAGGTACTTAGGGTGGCGCTACAGTCCTGTGTGAACTAGGGCCTCACCCAACAAACTTCTCCATCTAGCTCGGTCCCTAGCTAGATGTCTCCAGTTTCGCGCTCCGAGTTGGGTGAGGTCACCTTCCACTTGTGCGCGCCACCTGATTCGCGGTCTTCCTCTACTGCGCTGTCCTGTGGGTGTGGATTCGAAGACTTTCCGGGCCGGAGCATTGGCTTCCATGCGCTCTACGTGACCTAGCCATCTTAGTCGTTGGACTTTTACCCTTCTTGCTAAGTCTACGTCGCTGTACAGCCCGTACAGCTCGTCGTTCCATCTTCTCCTCCACTCCCCTTCGATGCATACGGGACCGTAGATCACACGAAGAATCTTTCTCTCGAAACGACCCAAGGTGCTTTCATCCGCTTTTGTCAAAGTCCATGCTTCTGCACCGTATAGCAGGACGGGGATGATAAGGGTCTTATATAGCGACACTTTGGTCCTTCGAGAGAGAATTTTTCCACTTAATTGCTTTCTTAACCCAAAGAAACAGAGGTTAGCAAGAGTTATTCTTCGTTTGATCTCAGCGCTGGTGTTGTTTTCTGCGTTTACAGCGGGAGCCTAGGTAGACGAAGTCCTTGACTACCTCAAAGTTACGTCTGTCGATGGTGACGTTTTGACCAAGACGTCGGTGTTGTAGGTCCTTTCTTGATGACAGCATGTACTTTGTTTTGCCCTCATTAACCGTTAAACCCATTTTTGCCGCCTCTGCCTCAAATACTCACAAAAGCCCCATTGACATCACGCTGAGTTCTTCCGATTATGTCAATGTCATCAGCATATGCTAGTAATTGGACAGACTTTTGAAAGATAGTGCCTCTGGTGTTGACGTGTGAGCTTTGCACTATTCTTTCAAGTACGATGTTAAAAAAATCACATGACAGCGCATCACCTTGTCTAAAACCTTTTTTGACATCGAAAGGTTCAGTTAAGTTGTTTCCAACCTTTATGGAGCAGCGTGAATTCTCCATGGTCATCCTGCACAAACGGACGAGTTTGGCAGGGATGCCAAAACTAGACATGGCTCTATACAGTTCGTCCCTGTAGATACTGTCATATGCGGCCTTGAAATCGATGAAAAGATGGTGGGTGTCGATTTGGTGTTCTTGGGTTTTTTCCAGGATCTGCCGTAATGTGAATATTTGATCGACTGTGGACTTTCCTGGTCTAAAACCACACTGATAAGGACCTATCAGGTTGTTGATGATGGGCTTTAGACGTTCACATATTACGGCAGAGAAGATTTTATAAGCGATGTTAAGTAGACTGATTCCTCTATAATTGGTGCAGTTTAGAGGGTCTCCTTTTTTCAGGATCGGGCAAACAATACTGAGGTTCCATTCATCGGGCATGCTTTCTTCCGACCATATCTTACAGATAAGTTGGTGCATGCTCCTAACCAACTTATCTCCAGCTGCTTTAAAGAGCTCGGCATTCAAGGCATCCGCTCCAGCGGCTTTGTTAGACTTCAGCTTAGATATAGCAATCTTTACTTCGTCTAAGTCGGGAGGACGGGATTGTTGGCTTTCGTCGTCTATGTTGAATGGATCATCCTGCCTGACAGCGGAATTCGGTTCGTCGTCGCCGTTATACAGTCTGCAGAAGTGGTCCTTCCATATCCTCAGCATTGACTGCGGTTCCACTATGATGTTTCCACTTTCGTCTTTGCAGCCTTCGGTTCTAGGTTTATGTACTTGTGAATTTCGTTTCACCTGTTCATAAAACTTTCGAACTTCATTTCTGCTTTTAAACCTCTCAACATCTTCGACCGCACGCTTCTCATGCTCTCTCTTTTTCCTTCTGAGAAGTCGGTGTTCCTCTCGCCTCTTCTGCTCATAGAGCTCATGAGCAGCTCTCGTCCTTTTATGCAGCGCCGCCTTGCGTGCCTGTTGTTTGGCTGCATTTGCCTGCCGACATTCCTCATCAAACCAGGGGTTCCTTGTTGGTGGTCGCTTGAAACCCAGCACGTCAGAGGCGGCTTTTCTGATTGCGTCTTGGCAATGTTGCCACTGGTTTTCTATACATTGTGTTGGCGGCACAGAACTTCGAGAGAGGTTACTTGTAACTCGGTCGGAGAAGGATTTGGCGATCTCTTGCGATTGTAGCCGTTCGACGTTGTACCTTCTCCCAACATCTCCCTGTTTTGCCTTGGGCCTGGAAACCCGAAGTGCTACCTTGGCTACAACAAGGTAGTGGTCCGAGTCGATGTTAGCTCTTCGGAAAGTTCGGACATCCATGATGCTGGAAGCGTGTCTGGCGTCGATCGCAATATGGTCAATCTGGTTGACGGTAGATTGATCTGGAGATCTCCAAGTTCCTTTGTGGGTGTTGAGGTGTGGAAAACGCGTACTGGCTACCATGACGTTTCGCCCCGCAGCAAAATCTATGAGCCTGAATCCGTTGTCGGAAGTGTTGTCGTGCAGGCTGTTTTTCCCGATTATTCCACCAAAGATGTTTTCCCTTCCTAGCTTGGCATTAAAATCGCCCAGGACAATTTTAATATCGTAGCTAGGACACTGCTCGTATGTTTTGTCTAAGAGCTCGAAGAACATATCTTTGGTGTTGTCATCCTTCTCATCTGTGGGGGCGTGCGCGCATATCAGACTAATGTTGCCGAATTTAGCCTTGATGCGGATGGTCATGAGGCGCTCGTTGATGCACCTATAGCTTAAGACTTGTTGCCTAAGTCTGGCTCCAATGACGAAGCCGCATCCAAATAAGCGCTGTTGGTTTTCTCGGTAGCAGTCACCATAGTAGATATCGCAGTTTTTCATCCTCTTTTGTATAAATACATTTTCATGTGTTTATACAAGCAACCGAAAATAGCAGAAATACAGAAAAAGTAAGGCTAAGTATAAGTTACCCATTAGCTATAAAACACGGTTGAATTCACAGCCGAGATGTTAATATATATAAAATCGCTGTCCAAATTCGACAATGTTAGTTAGTGAACAATCCCAGATAAAGGATGTACAGCGGAATATTTTCAAATTTAAATTCAATATATGTATGTATTTATTTTTATTCCAATTAAAAGCAGAGTAACAATGCGTATTTTATTTTTAAAGAACCATATCAACCAAATGATGACCACTTTTTCAATGTCCTTTTGCAGTCGGACCTTTACTTTTGCGATTACGTGACGGCAATGCGCTGCAGTTATGCTATGAATTTCATGGCCAATATTTTCCCGCAGGGACTGATTTTCCCGGGGATTGTATTCGATTTATTCGAGGTATTCCAATAAAAATTTTAAAGTATTCGGTTTTGCGACTGAGGGGGCTATGACAGGTCTCCGTACTTGCTGATCATTTTATTCAAAAAAACTATACCCTTAGCTTTTTCATCGACATCATAGATGTGTGCGGAGTAGCGTGTCGTCGTCCTGTTTAAATTGTGTTCGGTATACAACTGCAATTATAGTTACAGAAACTCATTATGCATCAGGAATACACCGGACCAGTGGCTGTCTCACCTTACTTAAAAATATATAAATCAATTACCTCGCTTGCTGAAATGAAACACCAAACTTTCGTTTTAAACATAATAAACGTTTTTGAATCTAATCCCGAGGGACGGCGCAGTAGAGGAAGACCGCGACTCAGGTGGCGCACGTAGGTGGGTGAAGACCTCAACCAACTTGGCGTGCAAAACTGGAGACAGCTAGCTAGGGACCGAGCTGGCTGGAGACGCATGTTGGTTGAGGCCCAGGTCCGCCCGGACTGTAGCGCCACCCTAAGTAAGTAAGTAAAAGTTTTTGATGACATTTTTCTAGGGTTGGTTATGGGTACCACTATTGCATATTTTGTTTGTTAACATATTTATCAATATGACAATGTGCTTAGTCACTGAATAAAATGTTTCCAAGCGTCGAAAACGTTCCAGTATTGGTTTTGCGAAGGAGTTTCACGAAGGAATAACTTGCATTTTGCACTGGTGGAGCTTAAATTACCTTTTCAAAATAACCTAGACTGTTGATTTTTGTGTTTCTGTGGAGACCTCGAGACCTCCTATCGATATACGTGGATTTCGAATTATTAAAAATTAAACTTGAAACGCACGTTCTGGTGCGTTGTTTTCGAAGTTGATTTTTTTTTATAATTTACAGGCACTCAAGGGGTTATTAGTATTAGTATATGTTTATATTTTAACACAGTGCGAGCATTAGGAAAATAGGGAAGGATTTAAAAGGAGATACCGATGCACATTGGTCTTAAAGTTCTGAACATCAAAATGGGAGGGAAAACAGAGTTGGCCAAAGCATTCCACATTCTCGATGTGCGATTTAAGAAAGATTCTCTATACTTGACAGCACCCCCGAAATTGAGCTCAAGGGTAAACTGATGAGCATTCCTTGAAGTGCGAGTATTACGGCTGAATCGTTGAAGGGGAGGAATGCAACTGGCTAATTCAACAGAACATTCGATAAAACAACATGAAACATTGCGGCGGTGTTTTAACGATGTAAATGTTTCGATTATAGTTCTATTATTTTTAAAGCCCTTTTTGTATTCTATCCAAGAGATTTAAACTTGTTTTAGGGGCGCCTGTCCAGATATGCGAATTATATTCAAGCTTTGGACGGATGAAGGCTTTTTAAATTACAGCCAGATCAGAAGGGGTGACACATTTCTTGCACCGTCGGAGAAATCCTAAGCACTTGGCAGCATTTTTGGCAATATCAAATATATGATCATTCCATAAAAGGTGATCTGTGATGGCTCAGGAATAGGTATGTTCACCATTGTGTCTACTTGCCTGAATCTTTGAATCTACGACCTAATAAATCGCGTGTTCGGCCCTTCATTTTGCTGTCGAATATTAAAATGAGTATAAAATGCACGAAATGAACGTTTCTATGATTTGCCGCACTAAAAAATATTGATCCACAGCAAACCTGCCATGCTCTACCGAACCATGACACATGGCGACTAACAATTCCGCGCTTTGAATTATATCCCTTATCACCACACTCTCCTGGGATTATTTCGATAAAATTGGAATTTAGAGTTGAAAAATTCTCGTTGGACACCATTTATTTGTGCAGTTATTTACAAGCTAGTGCGTAAAATACTGAGATCAATGCCGGGAATCAGAAATTTTGTCCACCATCGTATCATTCTCAAGTTTTCGAAAGGGAAAGTTTTCAAAAAACATATGGTTTAAAAATTGAAAATGGGCCTTGTAGAATGACCTTGATAGACACAGGGTTAATTTTACTTTTTGGTCGTACAAGTACACAGGGCCGGCCCCAGCTAAACTTGCGCCCTGTGCAAGATTTGTAGAAAGCGCCCCTTTTTTATATTTTTTTTACACATAAACTGATACACAAGCATAAGCCTTTCCCAGATTACCCAGGAGGTAGAATATCAATGCGTTTTTTTTATTGAGGTATCTCCAGGAGGCCTAAACCATTAAACTAAAACGCAGCGAAGAAATGAGCAGAGGGGAAACTTTTAAACTTGGAAACTTATTTTTCTGGCCTTACATTTTGCAAATTCAGAAATGAGATCATCGAAGTCTAAAGAATTTAATAATTTCTTTTCAATGGACATTATAGATAAACCTACCAATCTCTCTTGAGTCATGGTTGTCCTAAGATAATTTTTAATAATTTTAAGTTTAGAAAAACTACGTTCTCCTGAAGCTACCGTGACCGAGATTGTATTAAGGATTTGGAGAGCAATTACTAAATTCGGAGCAAAATCTTCAAGGTTTGAACTAAAAATAAACACACATCTAAACTTGAGCTTTGTGGTGTAACAAGCTGGGATACAATTCTTCTGGAAACAATTCCTCTCCATCTAAATCTTTAAAACTACTTTATGGGGCATTTCACGTGAAGCGGACAGGGAAAAAAAAGTGACATCTTGGATTTCGCTCATATTTAGGTCAATTACAGTATTTGAGAATATAAAAAAGTAATTTCATTTTTTTTATTCTACGGCACTTAGTTTAGGAATTACGGACTACCAAAAAATTGACCCACTATGAAAAGCCATTATTTTAAATCAGTGCTGTAGGTATTAGATATAAAGTAAAAATATATTGTAAGTATGTTTTAACAAGGAAAAATGTGTATTATTTTTGTGATAAAGTCGGTGCAAAAAAAATTTGTTTTTTCTTGCTCAAAACCGGAAGTAAAGTTTTCAAAGTAAAGTTTCAGTAACTTCGACCATTTTTTTTTTAATTTTTATTTCTGCAAAATAAAGATAAAACTATGTAGATATTGCATAAAAAGTTTCAAAATGGAGACTTAAGTCGTTTTTAAGATAGAGTTCATTGAATAGAATATTACGCGCCTAGCATTGTACTTAGCGCATACATATAGGTTAACGGTTGGGGCCAAAACTTATTAAAAGCCACTGTATGTTTAAAATCCATAAATACATATTGGCAATGTTTTTCAAAAGTATTATTTCATTTATTATAGGAAGTTTTCACAAACATATTATAGAGAAATAAATTATTAAATATTAATCAATAGTACAAAAAGGAACACGACTGACAGCGCCATCTCTTGTCTATGTTTAATATTACTTAGCCACGTTAAATCCCGTTAAATGCTAGACAGAGATAGCCAAAGGGATTTTCTGCTAATGCGTTTTAATTCCGCTGTTACCATTACAGGAGCCAAAAAACTTCACAGCTTTGTTCCAACAACGGTAGGCTTAATTGTAAGAAGGACTAGCAACAACGTAAATTATAATATTGTAAAAATAACAAAATAAAGCTCTGTAAAGTAAAACGTGTACATTTTATTCATTTCCAACACTTACTAAAAAAAGCACCCAAAAGCTTTAATAAAATGAATAACAAGATTAAAACATTTTTATAAATGACGTACGATCAGTGGCGTGCCTACAGGGTACGCAGTTCCTACCTTTCTACTCTGGGAAAACAAAACTGCAACACATGGCACACATATATCTATTCTATAAAACTATAGTATTTTTACCAAATAGAAGAGAAATGTATGTCCCATGTGTTGTGGTTTCCATTTTCCAGACTGGGTCGGAATGCACGCCACTGCGTACGATACACGTGAGGTAATAGAAAAAGCCCTCGATCACATATTAACGACCCTCGCTTGCGGCTCGGGCCTTAAAATTCTGTGATCTCGGCCTTTTTCTGTTTTACCACACTAGTATCGTAAATAACTATTTTATCTAAATTACAAAGTAAATGTTATCACGCACAAAAACGTATGTAAAATTAAGAATTGAAAGTTAGTTGAAAACGTATCAATGTTTCGAATAAATTGACAAATATAGGAAAGTAAATTTCGTCCAACCGCCCCAACCTGGCTACGCGTGCAATACGCTCTGTGAGACATAATGTTCCATATCTCTAAAACGATTTAAGTCTCCATTTTGAAACTTTTTATGCAATATCTACATAGTTTTATCTTTATTTTGCAGAAATAAAAATTAAAAAAAAAATGGTCGAAGTTACTGAAACTTTACTTTGAAAACTTTACTTCCGGTTTTGAGCAAGAAAAAACAAATTTTTTTTGCACCGACTTTATCACAAAAATAATACACATTTTTCCTTGTTAAAACATACTTACAATATATTTTTACTTTATATCTAATACCTACAGCACTGATTTAAAATAATGGCTTTTCATAGTGGGTCAATTTTTTGGTAGTCCGTAATTCCTAAACTAAGTGCCGTAGAATAAAAAAAATGAAATTACTTTTTTATATTCTCAAATACTGTAATTGATCTAAATATGAGCGAAATCCAAGATGTCACTTTTTTTTCCCTGTCCGCTTCACGTGAAATGCCCCTTATGTTAAAACATTCTGCAAATTAAGGCATGAAGCACGTACATTTTTGAAAATTTAGAATGAAACAACAACAACTTGTGTGTGCAACCACCAAGTTCATAGGCTGGAGTTATAGCTATTTCACGGGGGTCAACCCGATCATCAGACTTCTTTCGTGTTTACCCCAAAGAATTTTCAATCGAGCAACAAGTATCTGTCATTTTTCAACTTTTTTAATTAATAACAACAAAAATTGTTGCAAAATTGCACTTCTCCCGATTTTTTATCAAAGTTTACGAAAAAATACACCGATTTGGCTATTTAATGATTTTTTTTTCCATGTTTTTAGCAAAAGAAGCTATTCTATACAAATACCAAAATAAATAAAAAAGATTTTAAATTCATTACTTTTTGTTTATTAAATAAGAAATTGGCAATTAAAATCATATTTTACATCAACATACAACAAATTAATTTCATCATTTTAATTCTTAGGTTTTTGTTTGAACATTCATAAATACATAAAATACAAAAAAAGTTCACCCTAACATAATGATTGAATGAATAAAACAACAAAAATAAAGCCTTAAACCTATAAATAAATAAATTTTCAATTCATTATTGTAAATTCGATGTTTCATATTTTCAGTTACAAACATTAAGGTCCAGTTATAGCTATCATTGAAATCGAGCCCGAAAAATTTTTGAATCGATATTTGCCGTGTTTCCTTCTGATAAGAAATGAAAATCATCATTTTTTTTTTGAGAAAATTTTTTGCTAAAAATGCATTTTTCTATTTTCCGGACCGAAATTTATTTTCCTGAACAGTTGATACTTTTATGTTGAAAACTGAAATGAATCATTCCACTGATTTGTGTTCTAGTTTTACACAGTTCCAATGACAGATTTTTGTCAGTAAAAAATGTACGGTGGTTTTCAATCAGGAAAGTTTGTATCAATAACAGAAATTTTTAAGGATAGCTATAAACGACCTGTCAAAAAATTCCAATGTTTGTTTTCAATGATGAAAACCAATGATAGCTATAACTAGCGCCTAATATAATTTTTTGTAATTTTCGATTAAAGTTTTCGATGGCTCACATTTTTCGGTGAAATTGTTCTTAAGAAGTTTCTTAGCAGTTAGTAAGGCATTCACCGTTTCTACCTTGAGTGAATTTCTTTCTTTATCTTTTATAAGGCTAACATCTGAAAATTTTCTTTCTGCTGTTGCACTACTATGGGGCAAATTGATTAATGAACCGACGAATTTTTTAATCAGGGGAAACATTAAATCATTATTTGCGTTTTTTTATTTGAAATATTTCGCAATCTGGAAAGAATGGAAAGAACATTTGGAATGGAAATAGAACACAACAGAGATGTTAGTGGGTAAATGCAATCAGAGATGTGCAAGTTTTGGCATTATATTTTAAATGTTGGTTTTTATTGTAAACCAAATAAAAATTTCTTTTGCGTTTTATTTTGGGGAGTAGTTTTCGTCCGTTGGTAGTAGAGTAGCAGTTGACTCTCGAAAGAAGTAAAATACTACTATAGTAGCAAAAACGACAGCAGTGTCTTCTACTAGAAATCGAAGGCACTCCATATATTTTTGTTTTTGTTTTTTTTTTTATAGATGAGAACTCACATTCAGGTACGGTGCGTGATACAAAACCTGCACGTTTTAGCCCATACGATTCAATATGAATAAGTATTTTGCTTTGTCATACTCTCTATGTTAATTTTGGGACTCGGTGTGCATGAAATAAATCTTGCACATATGAGGTGGCATGGAAATTTTTTGTGCTGAGATTTTTTCTTTTTTTCTCTTGTACGAAATATTTGGAAATTAGGTAGGTAGGATTTTTAGTACTGCGATATATTGAGTTAAATTTTTATTGAATGCAACAATGAAAGTGATGTTAGTTAGTGAGCAAGAGATAACTTAGGACAGTTGTGATGGATGTTTTGTTGAGATTATTTTAAGAATGTTTGTGGTTAAAAAAATGGCAAATAGTAGTACATATTTGTTTGCGCAAGATCAGATAACATTTTCTTGCTCCTGGTAATGCGCCCCCAGAATTCTGCGCCCTGTGCATTTGCACCTATGCTTTGTCCGGCCCTGCAAGTACAACATTTACAGTCCAGAATTTCGTTGAAATTCCTAAAACTTTACCAAATACGATATACTCAGACTCACACTGGTCGCTGAGGCTTTTTAACCTACAAAAATACCAACCTTTCATGTTTTGTATTTTGCATACAAAAAATAAAACTTCACACAAGGTTAGTTTGTGACAAAATAAAATAAATTTAAAATAATTAAATGCAGTCACCTTGGTGTACCAGTACCTATCTTATACAGACAATAGAATAAAATAAACAAACAAATATTCCACATACGCCACAGTGTACCCCAACAATTATTTAAGAGAATAACAAACGAATTCATTTATGACCTTCGACCAAATCGCCAAACAAAAAGCCATTCACTCCTAAAACACAATGAAATTTCTATAAAGCAAACTTTTAATAGAACATCATCAGTATTTTTATGCAAAACAATAATTTTGTTTTTTTTAAAATAACAAAAATTAATTCTATTTTCAAAAACAAAACCGTAAATATTAAACAAACAAAAAAAGGAACAGAAATATAAGAAATAAAAACAATAGAGGCGTTTGTGTCGTTTTGAATACCAGTTAAATCGAGAATACGTGAAAAGTCTCTCTGTTTTTCAACTGGGGTGCCTTAGAACAAAAAGCAACAACAAGTATTCATAATTAAACCAAAATTTAATTTGAAAACATAATACTTCGTCTGTGGAGTGGTTGGTGTATGTTTGAAAAAGAAACAAAAACCGCACTGACCCACTACCTACACCACCGGAATTTTGACTATGCCGAGAGTTTTGGAAATCTCTGGAACAGGGTAGCTTTTAAGTGCTTGTCGCACCGCAGCACCACCGGGTGGCGCGGCGGGCGGTGGGCGATATTTTATTCGAAAAATGAACCTTCTCTCGAAATAAAAACACAAAATAAAAACAATCCCGTCGGAATTGTAGGAGTTGATTTATTGCTTCAGATTTTTTTTTGTTTTTTATATAAAATTTCATTTGGTGTGGTGAATTTGTACAAACCGCAATTCAACAACACACGCATGTTCCAGTGCCCGCCACCCTAGACACGCCGCTTCAAATAACCTTCAATATTGAGATGACGTTCTACTATCACTTTGCAACAGCCTTTTTGGGGGTTAAGTTTAATTCTATTTATGGGTGACACACATACGACTCTGACTGTAAGTTATTTTTAGATGAAAAGAAAATCTTTTTGGTTTTTCATATGGAAAAATTTAACATTTGGTTGATTCACATGGATATTATTTTTTTTCTATTTTTGCTTAAGTATTTTTATTATTTTTGGTTTTTAAAAACAATTATTTACCTATTAGATAAAGATGTTAATTTTGTCATAGAAAATATCGTTTTTAAAAAAAATATGTATAACTTAATTTGAACACTTACGAATTTGTGAATGCGACACTTGTTCATAAATAATTTAGTGAATTGGGAGAATTATTAATGGAAAATGTTTGAAAATAAATATTGAAGAAAACTGACATTATGGAATAGAAATTAAGAATTTGGATATTAAATAATTAATTAAATAAAGAGTTGTTACACTTATTGGACACTTGTAGTTAAGAAATAGAACGCACTGTATGACGGGCGTGGTATATGGTTTTAATTCTTTCACAATACCACGAATCAACTGATGATTTTCGTTTAATTAGAAATCGATTGACAAGTAAAACACACTAAGTGTACTATAGAGCTAATTGCATATAATGAGGTCTTACAGAATTATTGTGGAAATTACAATAGCTTGCATACCTACATAGACATATGTGACAACAAAATTATTACGTATTTTGTAGACGGTTGCGATTGACCTATTTCACCCCGTAAAGGAGGTAGTTATTGCTATAATAGTTATTAAGGTCAAACAAAAAAAAAGAGGCTGGGTGCGACCCACACTGATAACTTCCCATCCCGTCTGTCGATCTGTCTTGCTTCTAAGTTTGTAGGTTTTCGTGTTGGGTTAAAAAATTTGTTAGTTGAATTATTCTTAAAAATTTTAAAATTAGCAACAATATTTTTCATATAAAGAAATTGTTAAGTTTGAAAATCTAGTTTAATTAAATAGATTTTTAGTCGAAAACAGATTTTTATCAATTCAAGTAGCATTTATTAAATTTTTACAAATTGGATGATTGAAATTAATTTGAGAGATATCAAGAACCGAAAATCATTTTTTACCAAATTTGCGTACTATTTTTTGTAGATTTTATTTTTTTTTATAAAAAAACGGGTTGTTGGATTTTTATAAGAAAAATACTGAATATCGAAAACAATATTTTCTGTGAAAAAAAAAAGAGTTTGAAGAAAATATTTTCAATTTTTGAAAAGCTTTTTGAGTCATAAGTAAATTTTTACCAAGTTTTAGTATTGTTTTTTGTTAAGTTTTTATTTTTTGTAAAAAAAACTGTCAATTCGATTTTTCTCAACGTTTTTAGAATGTTGAAAATAATATTTCTTATAAGTTAAAATTAGTTGGAAGCCAAAATCTCAAACTTTTGAAAAGATATTTGAGTCGAAAATCAATTTTTACCAACTTTTATTAAATTTTCTTTTAAGTTTTTATTTTTTGTAAAAAAAAAACTGTCAATTGGATTTCTCTCAAAATTGTACTGAATTTCGACAACAATGTTTTTTAAAAGATAAAAGTAGTTAAAGGCCAATATCTTAAAGTTTTGAAAAGATACTTGAGCCGAAATCAATTTTTACCAACTTTTATTAATTTTTTTGTTTAGGTTTTTATTTTTTGAAAAAAAAAAACAATTGTCAATTTGATTTTTCTCGAAATTTTACCAGATGTTGAAAACGTTATTTTTCTTTGCACAAAATTTTTTTGGTGATAAAATCATTTTGTATTTGTAAAATTTTCGTTGTGACAAATTTTTTCTTTCCGTTAATTGGATTTTTTTCAAAAAATATACTTGTTTGGTATAACGTCCCAATATATTATATAAAATTTAATTCAAATCTCTAGCGTCATTGGTTCATGAGATATTTAGGTTTAACCAAAATGTTCACCTTTTTTTAAACTGCTATAGTAAAAAAACACCCACGCAATTTTCTTGAGAGCTCTTTCTGCATCTTTCTGCCTTATTATCTGTATAACAAAATTTATTTGAAGTCGATATCTCTTCTGGTTCTTGAGCTATGGACGACGAAAAAAACGACAGACATCTTTCTAAAAATCTTTTATTTCGACTCTAGGGACCTTGAAACGTCGAGAAATGTAAAAATTTTCAATTTGACAAATCGTACCCATTACAATAACTTTCTATGGGAAGTTAAAAATAAACTGCGATTTGACCCACACTTATAAGTTCTCATTGGTGCCCTTAAAAATTTGGATAGGATATTTTATGGAGAAGTAAACAATACAAAATTTAGGTTGTTGGCCTAGCCACTGTAAAAGCTTTGGTTCCCATCGATCACCGAAATCAAGCATCAGTGAGCGTGGTTGGTAGAAAGATGGAGGACCATCTCAAAACGTACAGCGTGCTATTGTCATGTGTTCTTTCTGTCTGTTGTTCTTTCTCCTCTGTCCTTCTGTCTTGTATTAAAGTCTTGTGTTGTTATCACCTTAATAGTCTTAGTCGCTCCAGGTGCTGTGTCTCTACTCTGTACATTTATGTGCTGAGTAGTATGTAATGTAATGTAATGTAAACCAATGTATAGTAGTATTTAATCCATTTATTTGTTTTATAAAGTTAATTCATGAAGATAACAAAAATTAATTATAAACACTGGTAATGTCGTCAGCTTAGATGACAATAAATATTTAAAAAGAGGCTGGGATGCAACCCATACTGATAACTTCCCATCCCGTCTGTCGATTTGTCTTGCTTAAAAGTTTGTAGGTTTTAGTGGTTTGTTAAAAAAGTTCTCAGTTGCATTATTCTTAAAAATTTAAAAACTCTACCAATAATATTTTGCATAATAATGAAATAGTTTGATTTCGAAAATATTTTTTTGCTAACGAGATTTTTAGAAGCATTTAAAAAAAAAATATTTCTTAATATTTCTTATATAAACAAATACAAATTGGATGAATGAAATTAATTTAAGGTCAATATCTTCTATGATGCAGAAAGGGCGCTAGAGACTTGAATTAAATTTTATATTATATATTGTAACATAATACAAAACAATTATATTTTTGGAATTTTTGGCATCTGATAAAATTTTGAGAAAAATCGAATTGACAGTTTTTTTTTTATAAAAAAACAAAATCCTAAACAAAAAATTGAATTTTGGCTCAAATATCTTTTCAAAAATTAAAAATATTGGCTTGAAACTTATTTTATTTCACAAAAAATATTGTTTTCGATATTCAGTAATTTTTTATAAAAATTCAACAATCCGTTTTTTCATAAAAAAATAAAATAAAATTGTTTTCGACTAAAAATCTATCAAACTATTTCACTCTCTGAAAAATTTTGAAATTTTCAAGAATAATTTAATTGGCAACTTTGTTAACTCAACACGAAAACCTACAAACTTTTAAGCAGGGCAAATCGATAGACGGGATGGGAAGATGGGATCTCGCCTTCGTTCTGGCCAATTGGTGTAGTAATACACGAATTTGTTCATAAACAGAATAGTCAAGGAATACCCCAGAACCCTTTTCGTCAAATTCGGACAATGCGGAATCAACATCTGAGCAGCTTAAACAAATATTAGTCTACTACCAAAATGTAAATGGACTTCGGACAAAGACTAATATGGTCTATAAAAATGTAAACAACCTTTCCCACGATGTCATTATACTAACAGAAACTTGGCTCAACTTTTCTATTCTTGACTCGGAGCTTTTTGATGCATCTTATCAAATTTTCAGACGTGATCGACATGATGAAGAAGACGCTAATGTTGTCGGAGGAGGAATTCTTTTTGCGATCAAGACCTCACTTACGTGCTACCTGATAGATGACTTTCGAGCCACAGGTGTCGAAGCTCTATGTATCAAAATCAAGTTGAAATCTGGCCATTTATTTATTATCTCCGCGTATATTCCTCCAAATTCAAACAATGAGGCTTATGAAAAGATTAATGACTGCATAGAAAATATTTATGTACTTATGGAACCCGAAGATGAAATTTTGATCGTAGGTGACTTTAATCTACCAAACCTTAACTGGACAAAAATTGATGACGACAACTTCCATGTTCCAATAAATGCGTCCAGCCTTAATGAACTAACATGTATAGATGGTATGTCATCGTGTGGTTTAAGTCAATTCAATGGATTGAGAAATCGTTTTGGAAAAATTCTTGACTTAGTGTTTTTCGCCGATACAATTAACAACGAAATTGCTGTTTTAACTGCTACTGTAAAACTAATAGACGAAGATCGACATCATCCTGCATTAGATATTTCACTAGGTTTAAACATGTCTTCTCCTTACAATGACGATAATAACAACAAACTTGAATTTGACTTTTCTAAATGTAATTTTGTAGATCTTTTTGATATGTTAATAACTGTAAATTGGAATCAATTATTTTGTAATTGTAATATTGAGGATATGTGTAATAATTTTTATAGAACTCTTTTAAACTGCTTTTACGAAACTATTCCTTTAAAAAGATCACGTTTTGCTTCAAATGCACCACCATGGTTTGATACGCGTATTAAAAACTTAAAAAATAAAAGGAACAAAGCTTGGGTAAAATATAACATAACTAGAACTGACGATGATTACAGAACTTTCTTAATTCTAAAACAACTCTTTTCTGATTATTGTAACATTCTATATGACGATTACATTTGTAAAATTGAACATGGTAAAATCTAATCCAGATAGTTTCTGGAATTTCGTTAATAATAAAAGGAAAACGTGTGGCTATCCGAATTCGATGTCAAATAATTCGTCAACTAGTCATGACCCAAAGATTATTGCAAACATGTTTGCTAATCAATTCAAAGTAGCATTTGAAGAATCAGACTTTAATAATTCCTCTTCTTTTTCTTCTTCTTCTGACAGTTTTACTCATTTAAACGCAATTAATTTTGAAATAAGTGAAGACACAGTTGCTCAACATATATTAAAACTCGATGAGTGCTTTACTCCAGGCCCCGATGGTGTTCCATCTTATATATTAAAAAAATGTGCTTCTTATCTGTCATATCCGTTATGTGTTCTCTTCAATGCATCCTTAAAAAGTTCAATTTTTCCTGTTATCTGGAAAAGTTCATTTATTATTCCCATACATAAAAAAGGCCCAAAGAATGAAATAATGAACTATAGGCCCATTGCGAAACTATCTGTGATACCTAAACTGTTTGAGTCAATTGTGAGTAATGTTCTTTCTTTTCATTGTAGTTCTATTATTTGTGATAGCCAGCATGGCTTTGTCAAAAAGAGATCCACTGTAACTAATTTATTTAACTTCGTGCCCTTTTGTCTAGATGTATTTGAAAAACGCGGGCAAGTTGATTGCGTATTTACTGACTTTAGTAAAGCCTTTGACAAGTTATGTCACAATACACTAATTCTAAAATTATACCATCTAGGATTTAACAACAATTTTATAAATTGGATTTCTTCATACTTAAAAAATCGTCGTTATTCTGTCTTGTTTCGTAATGAAAGTTCAATTCAATTTGTTGTCAATTCTGGCGTCCCTCAGGGCAGCCACCTAGGTCCTATTTTATTTGTTTTATTTATTAACGACTTGGTTTCAAACTTAAAAAACTCGTCTGTCCTTGTTTATGCTGATAACATTAAGCTTTTCAAAAGTATAAAATCCTCCTCTGACTGTTTATTATTACAAGAAGACTTAACAATATTTAGGGAATGGTGCAATAAAAACCGACTTGTTTTAAATGTTGACAAATGTAAAACTATGAGTTTTACACGTAAACAAATTCCGTTTTTGTACAACTATACGTTTGATTCTTGTCCGTTATGTAAAGTTTCTATGTTTTCTGACTTAGGTATTATTCTAGATCCCAAATTATCATTTAATGATCATTTAAGTTATATAATTAAAAAAGCCAATAAGGTTCTTGGATTCATTAAAAGATTCGGTCGTGATTTTCGGGATCCTTATGTTCTTAAACTTCTATTTATTTCGTTTGTTAGACCAATTTTAGAATACGGCTGTGTGGTATGGTCACCTTATTACTCAATACATGTTTCAAGAATTGAAGCGATCCAAAAAAGGTTTCTGCGTTTCTGTCTTCGGTCTCTTCCATGGGCAAGGGAAAATCTATTTCCGCCTTATTCTCAAAGACTAGCTTTGATCAGCCTCCCTTCTTTGACTAACCACAGAATGTATATACAATTTTGTTTTATTGTTGGGATTATTAATGGTTCGATATCATTACCATCAGTTCTAAGTAAATTAAATTTCAGTTTCAGTCGTGCAAGTTTAAGGCGACAGCAACCTATTATTCAAATATTTAGCAGATCAAACTATGGTGTATGTAGCCCTCTCAATCAGTTAATAACAATTTATAACGAATTTCATTTTTGTTTAGAATCTGTAAATGATAATATAAAATGTAAACAATTTAAACTTATGTTTTTCAACAATATTGAATAATAAATATAAATTATGATATTAGATATTATTAGATTATAAGAATTTTTTTTTTTTTTTTAAATATTGTTAACGTTAGATTTTAACGAATTAAATAAATAAAGAATAAAGATCAGTGTGGATCGCATCCCAGCCTCTTTTTAGTAATAGTGACACTAAAATCTCTAACCTAATGGGCAAAGTTGTTCCCACTAAGACTAACAACTTAAACTACTTTTAAGCATTTGGTTTGAAATAAAGAATTTAAAGTAGTGCCTTCTCTTGGAATGCGGAGCTATAAAAAACAGTTCCTTTAATATTGATAAAATTCTTATTTTTAAAATTTTGTAAAATTACATTCTTGAGTAATTTATTTTAATTTTTTTTTTCTCATAAACAAAAGCAATTCAAATTCGTTTGGTTTTTGTTTTTCAGTACCAGAAAAATCTTCTCAAATATTTCAAAATCCAGCCATCAAAATTGTTTTGCGCTATGAAATTTTGTATACAACAAGCTCAATTATGTGTCTACTTTAATTACTTATTCGAAGTCTGACTGGATATTTTTATGATTTTTTATCAAATAGCTTGTAATAATGATTAATTGCCCAGTTTCCAGTATTTTTACAGCCATTAAGATCAACATCGCGTTCGGGACGTTATACAAAAACACAAACAGAAAACATTTACGTTGAAATAATAAAAAGGCATGATGAGCGGCGGAAAAATTACACAGCAAATTCTATATAGATGCTGTTAAAAGCATTCTTTACTGTAAAAAGATTTTAAAATTTTATCTCTGCTCATGATGGCTTAATGCTACATTTTAATACTAAATATATCACGGTCGCCGTGGCTGCCTCCGCGCCGCCTCCGCCGCTGCTGTCGCGACATCGAATCCTATATACTCTGTACGTACGAGTAGGTACATTGCATTGTTGAGAGAAAATAAAATAGGCGAATGGCATGGCGCGGCGTTGAAAATGTAACCATTTTAAAGCACTTAGGTTTCAGGAGCAGCGTAAAAGGTTAAAGCTTTATTTATACAAAGATGCTGTGAAGATATCACTCAAATGTCAATAAAAGGTTAAAGGTTATTTTGTGTGTTTCAAACCAGTATGATGAGGGTGATGACATTTAAATTGTATCGAAGTATCTGACACGCAGTTAATGGTGGAAAAGTAATTTTTGGTTATAAATTGCGATAGGTCAGATATGGTAATTAATTTATTTTTTGTTAGTATTACAAATATAAGGAAATTTGAATATGGTCATGATAATGCTTGGCATTGAGGTATGAAAATATAAAAATAGCCTAAATTTAGGGCTGATTTATTTTAAACCTTTCATTTTAAAAACTAAATAGGGTAGTCTAAAATAAACAAGAATTATTTCAAAAGTGGGTGGGTATTTTTTTTTTGTTGAAATGAAATCCGAACAGTCCTTTTTTCAAAAGCCATAACTTATAAGAAAGCTTATCTATCAATAAATTTAAAGTCATTGAAAAGCTCGATATTATCAATATTTTTGTTTCAAGTAGCATTATGTTAAAACTTAAACAAAAAAGTACAAAATTGCGCCATCAATTACATTTCCCGAATTAAGCTATTTTTCAAAATACTATATCTGAAGAATGGCCATTTATAACAGTAAACTTTACATTTAAAATCATTGAAAATTTTGACATTTATCAACATTTTAGTTTTTCTAAAACCTAGAGTGTTGTAGGTGGGCCGCCTAATGGCTTACAACTCTCAACCATTCCTGTGTGCGAGTCATGTAAGGGATGGAGGGGACCTACAGTTTATATGCCGAATCCGAATGGCTAATTTGAGAAAGCACTTTGTGCAAGAGGCAGTACCCGTGAAAAAAGCTTTAGGTGACAGTTCTACACACTCATGCCACGGGTACTGTTAATGTGTTTATAAAAAATAAAACTCAATAATTTGAGCTCGGATAATTTTTAAAATAAAAAATATTCTTTTCTGTAGAACAATATTTTACATTAGTACAAAAAAATTATTTCTAATGTGATTAAATTTGTTTCAATTCAGAATTTTGTTTGCGAAAATAAAAGCCTTGAAAAAATACTAGTTTTATAAGGTTTTTTATTCTAGAGGCTAGTAATCCCTTCCCAAGAAAATCCAATTTACTATACGAACAGAAAAACTTTCCTTAGAAACAAAACGGAACAAAATCGACGACATTAACAACGATAAGGACTAATTTTCACATGGAACGTAAAAACGCTCTACAGAGCCCGAACTGCATACCAGCTAGCCAATGCCTTGGCCACGTATAAGGTATACTGCAAGACATAAGGTGGCTGGGAAAACGACTATGACGTATATTTACATTTACATATATGTACATTTACATTACATACTACTCAGCACATAAATGTATAGAGTAGAGAACACAGCACCTTGAGTGACTAGACTATATAAGGTGATAACAACACAAGACATTAACGCAAGACAGAAGGACAGAAGAGAAAGAACAACAGACAGAAAGAACACATGACAACAGCACGCGGTAGGTTTCGAGACGGTCCTCCATCTGTCTACTAATCACGCTCACTGATGCTTGATTTCGGTGATCGATGGGAACCGAAGCTTTATCAGTGACTAGGCCGTTCCCCAACTATGACGTATATTACAGCTGTCACTCGAGTTCAGTTTTCTAGTGAGCCATAGAAAAGATGCCTACTCTACGAAATCGTACAGAGGACCCTAAGCGACTGCCAAAGGTATGACGTTAAAATCATCACCAAAATAACTCGACATTAGGTATATGGTAACTATAACGCTGGTCGAGTCATAGAAATGGCAGCATCTAAAAACTTGGTCTTTGCGAGTACCAGGTTCCCGCCTAAAGATATCTACAAACCTCATGGACCACGTGTTGATAGATCAACGCCATAGAACGAGTCTGATATCTAGCAACTGAACATAAGTATGCTGCACATCCGAGCAATGCAGTATAGTCTCGTAGAACATCGTCTATGAAATGAAATGAAATGAAATGAAATGAAATAAAATGAAATGAAATGAAGTGAAATGAAATGAAATGAAATGAAATGAAATTAAATGAAATTAAATGAAATGAAATGAAATGAAATGAAGTGAAATGAAGTGAAATGAAATGAAGTTAAATGAAATTAAATGAAATGAAATGAAATGAAATAAAATTAAATGAAATTAAATAAAATTAAATGAAATGAAATAAAATTTAATGAAATGAAATGAAATGAAATGAAATAGAGAGCAAGGAAGTTCTACCAATCCATCAGAAACAAGACGCAGTGTACACCGCGCTGCACATACTGTAAGGTTGGAAAGGGATATCTGATTATATCCCAAAGGTATTCTAGAGCGATGGGAAATTCACTTTAATGAATTATTTAATGACCAGTACACCTATTAAATGAGGACTCCATCATTTTAAGAAAACAAAGTCATGCTGCCGCCACTAAGAATTGAAGAAGTCAAAAAGACTGAAAAGCTGTCGAAAAACAACAAAGGTGTTGATGGCATCCCGGCCGAGCTGATCAAACATGGAAGCGAATCTACACCAAGTATTTTATGAAGTGCAAATATGGGAACAAGAAGAGATGCCTGCAGACTGGCGTAAGGGTATTATATTATGTCCCATAAATTAGAAAGGAGATTACAAACTATTAAACAATTAAACAATTGATCAAATTTTTACCCTTGGGCAGGGTAATATCAAGACTTAAATAACCTAACATACTGCTTGTTTATAGACTACAAATCCATCTAATGACAGCATGAACAGGATAGAACTAAAAGCTATAAGAGAATTCAGCATTCCAAATAAACTGATAAGACTACGTTCCTATGTAGGATGACCATTACCAAAGTTTCAAACCAAGTAAAGGTATCCGAATTGCTATCCATCCCCGTCAAAATCTACAATGGGCTTCGACAAAAGGATAGGCTTTGTCGAAAATCAAAAAATCTCACTATAAATTCCAAACTGCTTCTAAATAAGGCTCTAGTTCTGTGATTACTAACTTATAAAACCGAGACTTGGGTGTCTGCGTTCAAAAGAAAAGTCTTTATGAAGAATAATTGGCGCTATATGTAAAAGACACAACCGCAAAGATTAGACTTGGTAGGCTCCGGTGAGCACGTAGAACGCATGTACAAAAAAGACTCCGCCCTAAAAGTCCTTTGCAGAAAAAATGTATGGTAGAAGACATCGGGAAAGACCATTTAGTCACTGGAAGGATGATGAAGACCAGGAAGCCCAGACCTTAGGGTGTGCAACTGGATGGATGGCGTTGGACAACTACCAGGAAAGGTGGAGAAACATGTTGAAAGGGACCCGGACCAAATCCCGGTTGTTGTAGAGATGGCGGACACATTGTACAATGGACACGGACAGGCCTACGAATTAAGTAGGTATTTCAAACAATTAACAGATTTACTTGTTTTACAAATTTTTAAGCCCACCTACAGAAACTTATCAGTCTTTTTTCTATGATTACAGAGTCTTAATAACTACAAATTAGCAATTAAAATGCTAAATTTAGTCTTTTTCATTGATTGCAAACGGAATTAATTAATTTTCGATTTTCTTAAGTTTATTGGTCTTTGGTTGAATGAAATTCCGAATTCCAAAAACGTATATTGCAAACATTCCATCCGAAATTGCAAGCTTATAATTTTTTTTGTAAAATGGTGGATAAATAAATACATTAAATATTCTTTTAAATATTTATTCCAAATAAATGTTCGGCTTCCAACATTTTAAATACATATTATTTTAGTAGCCCGAAATATGTGTTTCAAGTGAGGAAAGATACTCATTTGGTGTATAACTGTATACCGAATGACATGGTATATTAATGCAAACGCTTTGTTAGTCATTTATCAGTTGTGATTTATTAATGCAACAACATTTTCAAGACACTCTCCCGAAATCTTCAAAAAAAAATCACTTTTAATTATCATTTTTATCTTTAACATAAATTATCTTGTCCCAAATCGCCAAAGCGAAAGTATTTTCTTCGATTTTTTAAAATTCCGTGACACTTAATTGAAAAACAAAATTTTGCAACAAGATAAAATTAAAAGCTTTCACAAATAGATACATCCTCACATTAACCGCTAATTATTATTAGTTGCATTTTTACCCTCATATCCAATCCAATTTCATTGATCTTAAAATATTTGTAAAATTTCGATGTTATATATTGAGAACTGATGGACGCTACCATGCGCCGGCCGCTAGCAATAAAGCCTTACAGCAATATGTGGTTGATATAAATACTAAGCGATTTGAAAAACAAAATAAGCGCAGTCAACTGAATTATATGAAGAGGACGTGACGCGACGCGACGCGGCCGACATCGACAGCGACACGCGCGTCGGCCGGCGCGGGCGTAGCGACCATAGCGATCTTTTTTCTCTTCACTTCAGGCAGTTGAATTGATGGTTATTTTTAGAACTCATTCAACGTGTGTTAAGTCGAAAAAATACAATCATTAGCTTTGCTGATCTCACCAAAATGTCACCAACGTAATTAACTTAATTGTTGAGCAAACATCCCATGGCATTGTCTTGGAAAATCAAAATATAACCTATACTACAAAAATTGAGACGCAGTTAAAGAAAGTCAGAAACAGGACCTAGTCGAAAGTAGGTTTGAAGAATGTTAAATGGAAACCAGATACCAGAAATCAAGGGCGCCATATCCTGTTTTTTTTTTTTTTTTTGGGAAAATAATTTTCGTTTATCAGGTTAGTCGATTTGTTCTGCTTGTAGATTTTGTTTTATTAAAAAAGTTGTCAGTTGAATTATTAAAAAAAATTTCAAACTTTACAACAATATTATGCATAATGACGAAATAGTTTGATTTCAAAATATATTTTTGTTAAAGGGATTTTTAGTCCAAAAAAAATGTTTACCAATCTAGTAGTATTTGCGTACTATTTTTTGTAGATTTAAATTTTTTATGAAAAAAAAACTGATTTTTATAAGAAATTTACCAAATTTTCTGTGATGTTTGAATCCAATGTTTTTAAGACTTGAAAAGATATTTGAGTCCAAAGTAAATTTGTACGAAGTTTTAATACAGTTTTACTTATGTTTTTATTTTTTGTAAAAGAAACTGTCAATTCGATTTTTCACAAAATTTTACTGAATGTTGAAAACGATATTGTTTATAAGATAAAATTAATTTGAATCTAATATTTTAAATTTTTAAAAAGATATTTACGTTGAAATTTAATTTTTACCAACTTTTGTTCAATTTTGTTTAGGTTTTTATTTTTTGTAAAAATACCGTCTAATGGGCCTTAGGGCCCACATGACTTAATGTTGTAAACTGGTAACAAGAACAAAAAAAAAAAAATGTTAAGTTAGTGTTAAGTTAAGTTAAGTTATGTTAAGTTATAGCTTGTATTAAGCTGAATAAATAAATAAATAAATAATTGATTTTTTTTAAATTTAACCAGATGTTGAAAACTTTAGATTTCATTGCACAAAATTATTTTGAAGATAAAATCATTTTTTGGTCGTAAAATATTCGAGATGACAAATATTTTTTTCTTTAGTTTTTTTTTTTTTATTTATAAAAGAACCGTTAATTGGATTTTTTCCAAAAATATATCTGTTTGGTATCACATCATAATATATAATTTAAAATTTTAATCAAGCATTATTTTGGGTTAACCAAAATTTTTACCTTTTTTAAAATTGCTATGGTCTAAAAACCATTCACTCAATTTTATTAACTTCCCATAGGAAGTTATTGTAATGGGTCCGATTTGACAAATTGAAAATTTTGACATTTCTCGACGTTTCAAGGTCCCTAGAGTCGAAATAAAAGATTTTTAGAAAGATGTCTGTGCGTGCGTGTGTACGTACGTCCGTACGTCTGTACGTCCGTACGTCCGTACGTCCGTACGTTCGCGACGTTTTTTTCGTCGTCCATAGCTCAAGAACCAGAAGAGATATCGACTTCAAATAAATTTTGTTATACAGATAATAAGGCAGAAAGATGCAGAAAGGGCTCTCAAGAAAATTGCGTGGGTGGTTTTTTTACCATAGCAGTTTAAAAAAAAGGTGAAAATTTTGGTTAACCCTAAATATCTCATGAACCAATGACGCTAGAGACTTGAATTAAATTTTATATTATATATTGTAACGTGATACAAAACAATTATATTTTTGGAAAAAAATTCAATTAACGGTTTTTTTTATAAATCAAAAAAAGTGAAAAAAAAATTTTTCACTTTGAAAATTTTACGACTAAAATATGATTTCATTTCCAAAACAATTTTGTGCAATGAAGAATAATGTTTTTGACATCTGATAAAATTTTGAGAAAAATCGAATTGACAGTTTTTTTACAAAAAATAATAACCTAAAAAAAATAAAAAAAAGTTGGTAAAAATTGAGTTTTGACTCAAATATCTTTTCAAGACTTTGAGATATTGGCTTTAAACTACTTTTATCTTTCAAAAAATATTGTTTTCAACATTCAGTAAAATTTTGAAAAAAATAGAATTGACAGTTTTTTTTACAAAAAATTAAAAACCAAAAAAAAAATTTAACAAAAGTTGGTAAAAATTGATTTTCGACTTAAATATCTTTTTAAAAATTTGAGATTATGGCTTCTAACTAATTTTAACTTATAAGAAATATTGTTTTCAACATTACGAAAAAATTTTGAGAAAAATCGAACTGACAGTTTTTTTACAAAAAATAAAAACCTAAACAAAAAAATTAATAAAAGTTGGTAAAAATTGGTTTTCGGGTCAAATAGCTTTTCAAAAATTAAAAATATTGGCTTCAAACTTATTTTATTTCACAGAAAATATTGTTTTTTTATATTCAGTAATTTTTTTATAAAAATCCAACAGTCCGTTTTTTCATAAAAAAAATAAAATCTACAAAAAATAGAACGCAAATTTGGCAAAAATTGATACATTTAGACAAACTTTTAAGCAAGACAAATCGATAGACGGGATGGGAAGTTATCAGTGTGGGTCGCATCCCAGCCTCTTTTTTATTTATTTATTCGTCTTAAAAGTTACACACTCCATTTAGACTAATAATTATGATACATAACATAAAAATAAAATACATAATTTACTTATAGCATTATAACAAATTTACTAATTTATTTTTCAAAACATTTCTATTAATATTAAAATCAATTGCAAAATCATATTCATTAAAATCCATACAAGCTCTTGTGATAGGATTATACTTAGCACAGCTAGTACTGTGGTAAGGAACATTTAAGAAATTACAGTCACGAGGGCGCAAGTTTCTAGAAGGCGCATTAAAAAAAAACATAGATAACAAAACTGGACAGTCAATATTAAAATTCAAGACATCAAAAGCAAAAAGTATTGAGTTTAATTTTCTTCTCTGCGCAAGAGGTTTTAGGTCAATTAAAATACACCTCGTCTCATATTTGAATAACCATAGATATTTTTCGTAAGGCAAACTTTGTGAACCTTTTTTGAACTCTTTCTATACGACAAATAACAGTACAATATTCTAAATGTGGTCGGACGAGACTAGTATAAAGAGCTTTTAATGTATAGGGATCTTCGAAATCTTTTGAATTTCGAAAAACAAACCCTAGCATAGAGTTTGCTTTTGAGATCGCATGGTCTATGTGATTTGAGATAATTCATTTTAGAATCGAAGATTACGCCTAGATCCTTATGGCTATCAAGTCTTTGTAAAATGTCATTTTCAAGTTTATAATTATAATATAATGGACTGTGATTTCTAGAAAATGTCACAACCCTACATTTCTTATTGTTAAAATATAGCCCAGATATTACACCATTTAATTAAATTATTTAAATCAATTTGAACTTTATTTTCATCGTTAAGTGAATTTATGGAACTGAATATTTTCAAATCGTCAGCAAATAGAAGACATTTAGAAAAAGTAAGATGTAGAGGTAAGTCGTAAATAAAAATGATAAAAAGAAGTGGTCCAAGGTGACTACCTTAAGGAACACCCGAAAAATTTATAATTTCCTTAGACAAGGCATTATCAATTTTTACCACCTGTTTCCTACCTACTAAATAGCTCTTTATGCACATTAGGAGCTGAGAGTGAAATCCATATATCTCTAGTTTCTTTAAGAGAACACTATGTTGAACGCGGTCGAAAGCCTTTGAAAAATCAGTGTAAATAGTGTCGACTTGAGAACGCATTTCCATCTGTGATAGACAAAAATTTGAAAATATTGATAAATTTGTAGTAGTGAATCTACTTTTTAAGAAACCATGTTGGTAAACTGAAATGTTATTGTGAATAAGATTATACAATTTGTTTTTTACTACAGCTTCGCAAACCTTATAAATTAACTGCAGTTTTGCAATTGGTTTGTAATTTTCAATCGAACTTTTTGTACCTGATTTATGAAGGGGAGTTATTATAGAGTATTTCCATTCATCTAAGAACTCACCATTACTTGAAGAAAGGTTAAATATTATACAAAGTGGTGTAGCAAGTATATTAGCACAAGTTTTAAAAGAATTGGTAGAATATTGTCTGGTGAAATAGAAAAATTGTTTTCAAGAGATAAAAGTACTTGTAAGACATTATCTACAGATAACTGCAAATTACCAAGATCAACCATAGACTAATTTGAGATTTATAAAATTAGATTGAAAGAACGACGCGAAGTTATTGCAAATTATATTAATATCATCGGACAACACATTATTATAAGTCATGCTAGATGGAATCCCAGTTGAGTTTCTTTTCGTGTTAATAAATGACCAAAAACTCTTAGGGTTATTCTTAATATTTGATTCAAGAGACGAGATGTATTGCTTGTATAAAAATGTTTTCCAAAACTCATACTCCCTTCTTATTTGTTTGAACTGTTCGTTTAAATGAATTGAAGATTTTTTAATTTTATTAAGTTTATTCATGACATTTTTCAGTCTTGATATACTTTTGTTGAACCAAATAGGTTTATTTGAATTTTTAACAAAAGTTTTTTTTAGGAACGTAAGAAGAAACCGCTGAATCTAAAATGTTGCGAAACAGAGTAAAAGCTTGTTTAGTATCTTTACTGCTTAAGATTTGTTGCCAATCTACTGTGTTTAAATAAGTTTTTATGGAATCATAATCAGCTTTTTTAAAATCATACAATTGTGAATTATTTTTAGATTTAGATTCATTTAGAACTGAAAAATTAAAAATTATTTCAACTGCATTGTGATGAATGCTATTTTCTAACATTTTATAAGATGGTTCATTACATTGAGTTTCAAGGCAATTATCAATAAAAATTAAATCCAAAATACGACCAATAGAATTAGGAATATTGTTAATTTGATACATATGTATGTATTTAAAGCTGATAAACTATCAAAAACATTATATTCATAATCTTTGACAACATTATAAGGAAATAATTGCTTTTCATCATCTGAGAATTTCCAATTAATATTAGGCAAGTTAAAATCACCAAAAACTACAAAATAACAATTTTCATCTTTATCATTAGCAATGTCTACAATATTTTTAATGTGAGACTGATGAAGGTGGGATATATGATACGAAAATATATAAATGAATACATTTAAAATATTGGATAAATAGATCTACACAAACACAAATCTGATTAATTTCGAAAGAATTATAAGGTAGTCTAATTTCTCTACATGTAAAATTTGATTGAACAGCCAACAAAACTCCTCCTCCTCTAGTTTGACCAGTTTGACGGTCTTTGCGAAAGACGTTGTAATCGGAAGGGAAATATTCACCATTCAAAACGTTCTCATTTAACCAAGTTTCAGTTAAAGCTATAATGTCGTATGGACAGTCCTGGGCAGCAATAAACAAATCATGCGATTTGGTTCTCATACCACTCGCATTATGATAAAAGATGGAAAAATACTTGTCGAAGCTAAAAATTTGAAGATCATTCATTATGTTGACGTTTGATTTTGTTTTTGGCCTAGTCCGTTTTTTGGATGGTTCAAAACCTGCTTAACTTGTACTCCAGTTGGCCACCAAGTTACACCAAGTTTAAAGTTTATGAAACTCAGTTGAGAAATATCTGCATCTTTCTCCACCAATTTAGCGCAAACAAGGTTCTCTGCTGGCAGATTTAGCTTTTGTGCTACAAATTTCGTAATGTCGTTTTCATTGACAGTATTTTTAAGCCGAGAAACATGTATAAAACGTAGTTTAGGTACGGAAGGAGGAAAAGAGACGGCGAGAACATTGCTGCCTATTAAATGTTTTTGTTTCTGACACTTACTAGTACCTGCAACATTTTTGTTCGCTGTAACATTATTGCTTACAACAGCTTCAGCCACACCATCATCAACAGCAACAATTTTGTTGAGACTCCTTTCTGCATATTTCTGTTTTATTATCTGTATAACAAAATGAATTTGAATTCCATATCTCTAACGGTTCTTCAGCTATGGACAACGAAAAAAACTTCGCGAACGTACGGACGTACGAACGTACGTACACAATCTTTAAAAAAAATATTGTTTGGACTCTAGGGACCTTTAAACGTCAAGAAATGTCAAAATTTGCAATTCGACAAATCGGACCAATTACAATAACTTCCTTTGGGAAGTTAAAAAAAATCTTATCCAAATTACTCGGAAACTAAACATTTTTTTTTTAAAGAGTTCTGGGAATTCATTATGGCTGATGTAATTCTTGACTTAGGAGAATTTAAAATTTTTTTCGAACTGTTGATAGGTTCAGAATAAATATTGTCGTCAAAATGGAGGTTGGAAGACGTGTTTCTAAAAGGTTTCCCAATAAGCAGTATAATTTTGAATATCTCTCTATTAATCTGCAATATTTTGACTAATAATACCCCGCAATGTGCGAATCGGTCCTAGAATATTTCATGAAAAGTTTATGTTGATATGACCGGAGCTGTGATGGTCATCCTTGCATTGATTTTTTTTAAGAAAATATTTTTTAACTTAAGTTATTGTAATGGGTCCGATTTGTCAAAATGAAAATTTTGACATTTCTCGACGTTTCAAGGTCCCTAGAGTCGAAATAAAAGATTTTTAGAAAGATGTCTGTGCGAGCGTGTGTACGTACGTCCGTACGTCTGTACGTTCGCGACATTTTTTTCGTCGTCCATAGCTCAAGAACCAGAAGAGATATCGACTTCAAATAAATTTTGTTATACAGATAATAAGGCAGAAAGATGCAGAAAGGGCTCTCAAGAAAATTGCGTGGGTGGTTTTTTTACCATAGCAGTTTAAAACAAAGGTGAAAATTTTGGTTAACCCTAAATATCTCATGAACCAATGACGCTAGAGACTTGAATTAAATTTTATGTTATATATTGTAAGGTGATACAAAACAATTATATTTTTGGAAAAAAATTCAATTAACGGTTTTTTTTATAAATCAAAAAAATTGAAAAAAAAATTTGTCACTCCATCTCCAAAACAATTTTGTGCAACGAAGAATAATGTTTTTAACATCTGATAAAATTTTGAGAAAAATCGAATTGACAGTTTTTTACAAAAAATAATAACCTAAAAAAAAAATAAAAAAAAAGTTGGTAAAAATTGAGTTTTGACTCAAATATCTTTTCAAGACCTTGAGATATTGGCTTGAAACTACTTTTATCTTTCAAAAAATATTGTTTTCAACATTCAGTAAAATTTTGAAAAAAATAGAATTGACAGTTTTTTTACAAACAATTAAAAACCGAAAATAAAAATTAACAAAAGTTGGTAAAAATTGATTTTCGACTTAAATATCTTTTCAAACATTTGAGATTATGGCTTCTAACTAATTTTAAGAAATATTGTTTCCAACATTAGGACAAATTTTGAGAAAAATCGAATTGACAGTTTTTTTACAAAAAATAAAAACCTAAACAAAAAAAATTAATAAAAGTTGGTAAAAATTGATTTTCGGCTCAAATAGCTTTTCAAAAATTAAAAATATTGGCTTCAAACTTATTTTATTTCACAGAAAATATTGTTTTTTATATTCAATAATTTTTTTATAAAAATCCAACAGTCCGTTTTTTCATAAAAAAAATAAAATCTACAAAAAATAGAACGCAAATTGGGTAAGAATTGATACATTTAGACAAACTTTTAAGCAAGACAAATCGATAGACGGGATGGGAAGTTATCAGTGTGGGTCGCATCCCAGCCTCTTTTTTTAAATAATAATGAAACCTCTTATTGAAAAATCCTGTATAAACCTCAAATACTTAAAAACAAGCCCTTTTTCACGAATTTTGAAAAAAGTATTACAAAGTTACAAATCCTCCACTCGGCACGAGTACGATAACTTTGGTGCCAAGATATAATAACGGTTTTTGGTAGAGGGTCTTAATACAGGCATTTTTTACTATGGGAGGGGGGTCTATCTCCCTCCGTTTAGGCGGGAGGGGCAATTTAAAAAAGTTATTATTTAAAATGGAAAAAAAATAATTAAAAAATAACGGTGATACTTACAATTAAGTTGTATACATTTTTTTAAAGCCAACATTCTGTTCTTTTAGTCAGTTTTTAAATCAAGTCAAAACTATGCGTAGTTTTTGAAAAATTTAATTTTAAACTCAAAATTTGAGTAAAAAAAGTTAAAAAAAGGTTTAGTGTAACTTTTTCAATACTTTAAGATTATCTACCATTGTTTTTATTTCAGAATTTATTGCTCTTATTTGTTTTTGATCAAATGAAAACTGGATGATTTTATGTCTTTTAGTTTTTGAGAACATTGAAAATAACCACAACTACTGTTTTAATTAAATTCTTTTTTTTTGCTTGAGTGGTCTTATTTTGATAGTAATAATGGTATTTGCGTATGCGTAATGCGTGTTTAGGTGTATGCAACAGTAAGGTGTGCGCGAGTTTTGGTGTATGCAACAGTGGCATCTGTAAGGGGGGGGGGGCATGCTGCCCCCTGCAACCCCCCTGCTTGGGCACACTATAGGATTTGGGATGGGTGCAAGTTGGAGTGCGTGCAAGGTGGGGAGGGTGCAAGATGCGGTGGATGCTAGATGGGGTGCATGCAAAGTTTCTTTTGCATTTAAATAAGCTGGATTTAAGAAAAATTAATTTACCCTAGGTATATCTTATCGATTATTACAATCAAAATAAGACTACGTTAATACTTAAGCAAGGAAAAAGTAATTTAATTAAAATATTTTGTTTTGGTAATTTTCAATTTTCTCAAGAACTAGAAGACATCAAGTCATCTAGTTTTCAGTTTTTGATCAAAAACAAATAAGAGCAATGAATTATAAAAAAAACAGTAGATAATCTGAAAGTTTTGAAAAATTACACTTTAATCCTTTTTTTTAACTTTTTTGCACACATTTTGACTTTAAAACAATTTTTTTCAAAAACTATGCATAGTTTTGACTTGATTTAAAAACAAGCTAATAGACAAAAGTGTTGGCTTTAAAAAAAGGTATAATACTTAATTATAAGTATTACCGTTATTTTTTAATTATTTTTTTCCATTTAATGTACATATTTTTTTAAACTGCCCCTACCGCCTAAACGGGGGGAGATAGACCCCCCCTTCCATAGTGAAAAATGCTTGTGTTTAACTGTTCTATACAAATCCGTCATTAAACTTTGTCGCCAAAGTTATCGTACTCTCCCCCTCTACTCTTACTTCCGTCCAAGAATTAAAAGTTTGTCTGTTTGATTTAAATTTTATTAAAAAAAAACTCATAAAGAAATAAAAATACAGTCTTTAATACGCCACATTTCATTAACTTGTTTAGACTTCTTATAGGCGCCTTAAAAATCAGTGCGGCTATGCTTACAAAAATAAGTCGCTAGCTATACTAAAACGCAGCTGTTATCCGCTTGCCCCATCACAATTCACAAATGCATCTAAAAGTATCTTTTGAATTTTAAAATAAATTCGAAAAGGATGTCTATTTTTCATAGGCACCCATTTCACGTGAGTTAAAGTGAAACAAATAAGTTTCTCAAACGGGTATACCTATACATATCGTCGCGGTCGTTTTCTTTTCTGTTCGCCCAATGCCAGACTGAAGAATCGAGCGCCACCGGACAGTTGTTGGAATGACACTAGAATAAACTTTGTGTGTTCTTGAGATTTCCAGTTGAAGTGTAACCGTTTCGCCGTGTGAGAACTTTTAACCAAAAAAATCGTATTTTAAGTGTTTTCTTTAAAATAATTTAAGGAAAGAACTTTCAAAACCCTAGTGGTGCTATTGCATTTTATCAATTAAGTGAATTTTAAAAGATCTTCAATTTTTCATCAACATGCAGGACGTTACAGTAAGTGGAAATTCTTCTAAAAATATACGCAAATTCCTAGAAATCCCTTCACAAAATTCCCTTAAAATCAAAAAACCAAAGACATACTTTACCTAATTACAAGACATCACCAAAAGTGTGGCAAAAAGCCAAATAGGTCGGTGAACAACAAATTAGTCCAACTTGGCAGTGTGGATGGCGTAGTAGTTGTGGTGGCGGGCGGCCGGCGGCGGTGCGTGGTGGTGGCTGTGGCGGCAAATTTAATCGTACTACGAAAATGATTAAACCAAAAATTTCGATCTTTTTATCATCAAAAATACATCAAAATATTTCATTTAAATTGAATTTAAGATTGGCCGAAATTCAATCTTCACTATTTATTGAATTAAAGGTTAAAGAAAAATAAAAAAAAAAAACAGAAACAGAAACAGAACACACAAAACAAAAACAATGTTGAAGCTTAATAAGAAATTCTTGAAGCCAGCAGGTGAAGTGCCAGTTGCAGCATCTTTTCCGATTTCCCATTTTAATATGTCGTAGATATAATATCTTTTTTGGTCGATTTTATTATATTTTCTATTCTAATTCTATTTTTGTGTTTGAATACACTTCTTTTTGTTGTTATTAAAAATCTGAATAACATTTCAAAAGGGCTCTTTAGAACAACAAAATAAATAAGCCGGAAACAAGAAATGAGAAAATGTATTCTGTTATAGTTAAAGTTATGCAAGTTTTCCTCCATTTTTATATTTACTTTCTATGTAGGGAGTGATTTAGGCAGTGGGTGGGTTGAAAAGGTAGGAAAGGACACAAAAATGATTGCATACATTTAAAATAAAAATAAAAATAAAATGGAAATGGAAATGGAAAAAGGGGACGAGATTATGTCAATTATATGTCCTTTTATTAATAATTTACAATAGAATAATCCATCAAAAGGATTGAATGATTTAAATTTCTTATATTCTTTTATACAAAACGAAAAGACTAGGAATTTCGATGTTGTTGCTGTATCTTAGGTTTTCTATCTTCAGTATTAAGATATTATGTCTTTTATAAAGAAAATTCGCCCTCGATATGTAGAGGCATAAATTCATATCTAAAATATAATTCAAAATCTTTAAAAAAGTGAGCAAAAAATTTAAATTTTTATTTTATACCTGTTACCTGTCGACTGTAAAATGTTTATTATATGAAATCAACAGAAAACATTATTTAAATAAAAATCATTTAAATATGTAATGTGTTTATGATTGATACAACATTAATGAAATGTTGTTTAATTAATCGATTTATGAAGAACAAAATATTGAAAATAACAAAACATCCCAGACGAGTAATTTTAAAAATTTCGACAAATTGCTTTTGGAATACCTAACTCGCTAATGAAAAAGCATTTGTTAAATTTTTTTTTTTTCTTTGTTCTTTATACATATTTGATATTTCGAAAATGTGTAAACTGGGAAATATCAATCTTTCATTCATCATTTAGCTCTTATATTTTCCGTTTTAAAATAAATATAGCTGACGCCTAAGATATTAATAAAAAGTAAACAAAATATTTGTATCTACAAAACAATCATTAAAATGCTATATACTTATGTAAATGTAATAATCCAATGTAACATCAAATGTATGGTTTACTATTATATACAAAATAGAGATTTTTATCATGATTGTTATCAAAACAGACAAACCAACAAACATCTACCTTTAGAAATACTTTGAACACTTACTTTGTTATCCTGGTTGTATCATAGAATGTCCTGAAAAGAAAATTAATAATTGATTACTAAGGGGCTAGTTATATGTATGTAGAAGTGCATATAGCTATCATTGAAATCATTATGGAATTTTTGTTAAATAGATATTTATTTATGTTTTCTTTTAATTAGAAATACGAATTATTATGTATACTGAACAATTGGAAATCACTCAAAAAATTATCATTTTTCGCTAAAAATGTATTTACATATATTCCATATTGATAAAAACCAATGATAGCTATTTTTTTCAATGAATTTAATTTCATTGCCTATTGAAATTCAGACATTCATTTTATTTTATTCCTTTCCTTTTTGTTTTATTAGTGCTGAAAAGCAAGTTATTCTTTTTGACCAAGACAACACAATTTTTTTAGTAGAAAGATAAATTACTTTTTAACAGCAAATATTACTTTAAAAATGAGAAAACATTTAAAAACAATTAAACAAAGTAAAGTTTGTTAAAGCCTTAAGATTGGCCTAATAAGTTGCAAAATACAAAAGTTAACATTTTTTACTTCACATAGGACATTTCTCGACGTTTCAAGGTCCCTAGAGTCGAAATAAAAGATTTTTAGAAAGATGTCTGTGCGTGCGTGTGTACGTAGGTCCGTACGTTCGCGACGTTTTTAAGTCGTCCATAGCTCAAGAACCAGAAGAGATATCGACTTCAAATACATTTTGTTATACAGATAATAAGGCAGAAAGATGCAGAAAGGGCTGTCAAGAAAATTGCGTGGTGGTTTTTTTACCATAGCAGTTTAAAAAAAAGGTGAACATTTTGGTTAACCCTAAATATCTCATGAACCAATGACGCTAGAGACTTGAATTAAATTTTATATTATATATTGTGACGTATCACAAGTATATTTTTGGAAAAAAATCCAATTAATGTTTTTTTTATAAATCAAAGAAACTGAAAAAAAAATTTGTCACCTCGAAAATGTTACGACTAAAATGTGATTTCATCTCCAAAACAATTTTGTGCAACGAAGAATAATGTTTTTGACATCTAATAAAATTTTGAGCAAAATCTAATTGACAGTTTTTTTTTTATAAAAAATAAAAACCTAAAAAAAAACATTACTCAAAGTTGGTAAAAATTGATTTTCGACTCAAATATCTTTTCAAAAACTTTGAGATTAAGGCTTCAATTTTATTTTATCTTATAAGAACTATTGTTTTCAACATTCTGAAAAATATTGAGAAAAATCGAATTGACAGTTTTTTTTACAAAAAATTAAAACCAAAAAAAAAATTAATAAAAGTTGGTTAAAATTGATTTTCGACTCAAATATCTTTTCAAAAATTTGAGATAATGGCTTCTAACTAATTTTATCTTATGAGAAATATTGTTTTCAACATTAGAACAAATTTTGAGAAAAATCAAATTGACAGTTTTTTTTACAAAAAATAAAAACCTGAAAAAAAAACAATACTAAAAATTGGTAAAAATTTACTTTCGATTCAAATAGTTTTTCAAAAATTAAAAATATTGGTTTGAAACTTATTTTATATCACAGAAAATATTGTTTTCGATATTCAGTAGTTTTTTTTATAAAAATCCAACAGTCCGTTTTTTCATAAAAAAAATAAAATCTACACAAAATAGTACGCAAATTTGGTAAAAATTGATACATATGTATAGACAAACTTTTAAGCAAGACAAATCGACAGACGGGATGAGAAGTTATCAGTGTGGGTCGCATCCCAGCATCTTTTTAAACTTATTTTGTGATTGAAAACTTACAAAAATGGTGCAGAAAGCTAAGATTTTATAAAAAAAAAAAAAAAAAAAAAAAAACAATTTGTACACTATTTTTCACAAACCAACTACGCTAACGAAACTTTTTCTGTACTTTTGTAAGAACTGACCTTAATACTGAAAATTTTAAGGAATTACCACACCGCAAAGATATGAGGTAGTGGTACGTGTAATTGTATGAAGAAAATTCACGGTGTTTTCTCACCGTAATACTTGAAAAACTAGCTTGCTGTATGTCCGATAGACTAATGAAAAGTCGTTTTCATTGGGACTCTTAAAATGAATTTAAAAAAATTGATAGACAGCTCCAAAGTACACTGCCAACCACTAGAATGAGGATAAGTTGTACCCGGAAACGTTTAATACCTTTAAATAGGAACGTATTTCACTATTAAAAATTAAAGGGTTAATTGAAAACAAGCGTTGGAATTTCAAAAGATCAAAAAATATACTACTCAAAAAGGGTATAAAAAAGTGCATTACTAAGATGTGGATGATTTCGAAAAAAAAGAGGCTGGGATGCGACCCACACTGATAACTTCCCATCACGTCTGTCGATTCGTCTTGCTTTAAGGTGTGTCTATATGTATCAGTTTTTACCAAATTTGCGTACTATTTTTTGTAGATTTTATTTTTTTTTTGTGAAAAAAACGGACTGTTGGATTTTTATAAAAAAAATTATCGAAAACAATATTTTCTGTGAAATAAAATAAGTTTGAAGCCAATACTTTTAATTTTTGAAAAGCTATTTGAGTCGAAAAAAAACTAAGTTCTAGTATTGTTTTTTTTAGGTTTTTATTTTTTGTAAGAAAACTGTCAATTCGATTTTTCTCAAAATTTTATCGAATGTTGAAAACAATATTTCTTATAAGTTAAAATTAGTGAGAAGGCATTATCTCAAATTTTTGAAAAGATATTTTAGTCAAAAATCAATTTTTACAAACTTTTGTTAAGTTTTTTTAGGTTTTTAATGTTTTATAACTTTTATAATTTTTATTTTTTAAGTTATTTTAAACAATGGTCTAGTTTACTACTTTGAATAAATCAGTTTCCGTCATGAATACCTTCTCCCTTCGCTCTGCATCCCTCTTGCCATAAAGCTCACGAGTTAAGCGAATACAAAATCATTGTGTAGCCAGGCTATTCAAATGAGAGCGTACATAACGACTAATGAATGAAAAAATATTTTTTACCATTATGATATTTCTTTTACATGGCTGGATTTTATTCGTCATTAAAGACTAGAACAGACAAAGACTAGAATGAAATTTTTAGGTTAAGACGCGTGCGAACATTTTATTAATTAAAGCGTGGATCGTATGTGGAACCTGAATTGAGTTTGACAGTTAATTACAATCAGATTGAAATTCGCGATGAACAATTTTTTTTCTTAAATTTGTCTTATTTTTGCAATAAAAAAGCTTAAGATTAAGCTACATTTCCACCTTCTTTTGTACATAGTTTTGGTTTATAAATTGCTTGAAAACACATTTCATCATTAATTCGCCGTCAGTCCTTAATCGCATCAGGGACGCTACAAAAGTAGAGTGACAGGGACGGCGAACGACGCCACATTTCTTACCGTTCTTTTGACATTTCTCTTTAGTAAGGTTTGCCATTTCATGATGGAAAGATAACCGAACCAACAACGAGGCGAAATTATTAAAATTTACTACCGAAATTCGGAGTCAGTGGATTCAACATTAAGAGCTCTACTCTACGTCCAATTTATGTTCGTCAAAATCGTCCTAGCAGATCAAAAATTGAGCGTCTAGTGGAAAAATTTAAATCGACCGCCCGGCGGCGCAGTACAAAATGTTCCCATGCCAGTGAGACAAAGAAGTGCCCGTGGTGTCGATTCAGTTGCAGAAAGCCTAAACGTGTCTCTCACATGTCGTTCTCAAGCGTTGGGCATCTCTTTGACGTCGTTGTGGCGAATTTTGCGAAAAGATCTTGGTCTACATTGATTAAATTGACGCAAGAAGCGTCGGCGTCGTATCTTCGTGAATTGGGCTGAGCAACAACTTGAAAATTATTCGGATTTTAATCGAAAAATCATTTTCAGCGATGAGACTCATTTCTGGCTGAATAACTTCGCCAATAAACAAAATATGCGGTATTGGTGAGGCAGCAATCCACACGTAGGTACTCCATTAGTCATCATTGCATCCCAAAAAAATACGGTTTGGTGTGGTTTTTAAGCCGGACGGCGGCGGCGGCGGCGGCGCGTGTCATTGGGCCGTACTTCTTCCGTTATGATCAAGACCGACACGTTACTGTGAATGGGGATAGCTACCGTTCAATGAGAACCAAATATTTTTGGCCCATATTGGATTATATGGAGTTGGAGGACATGTGGTTCCAACAGGACGGTGCAGGAAGCCACACAGCGAATGTCACCATCAATTTATTGGAAACCAAATTTAGAGAACGTGTTATCTTACGAAATGGTAAGTCGTGCCTCAGTCGTGCGATTTGACGCCGCCGTTAGACTAATTCCTGTGGGGCTACGTCAAGTCTATGGTCTCTGCCAACAAGCCAGCGATGATTTATGCAGTATCGGCCGATTTATGCTTGAAAACCGTCGAAAATTGGGTTCAGCGTCTGGACTTCTGCAAGCGTGCTCGTGGTGGCCATGCACAAGAAATTGAGTTCCATACATAATGGCATCAAACGTACTTTCACAGGAATACAGAATTTCATTGATATCCAAAACCGTTTTTTTTGTAGCGCTCTTAGTACAGTAAGAGCCCAGGACCGCCAGACGTTACTTATTTTCTGAGTAACAAAATGTATCGTACAGAATAGTGTTAGTGTATACTATGAAGGTATACATACTTGCTAGCTTGGGCCGGCGGCCAATTTACCTGTACCAGGTACTAAAGGTAAATAAAAAAATCTCTTACTTTTCTTAAAGTCTGAGTGATAATTTTTGTATATATTTTACACAATTTCATTATAAATTTAAAATCAATATTGCCAGAAAGTTTTCGTCGGCGGTAATTTCCGCCAGACACTTTAAAGTTTGCGAAAAAATGAGGTAAGTTTTCTTTGAGTCTGAGTCTTAATTTTTAAACATGATATTTTGGAAACTATTTCAACACCATTTGCAAACAGCCAGACAAATTGTAGGGGCCAAATATCCCCCAGACATTTTTAAAATCTCGCTTTGATTATGAGTGTAAGATCATTATTCGTACGCTCAAGCGAGAGAGATATATACGTGTGCCTATTTCTGCCTTTGTCGGTATACTCTGTGTAATATTCTGTCGTATTTATTTCGTTCAGTGTAGCTTTTCGGCTACAAATATAATGAAAAGAAAGTCTTTCGTGTCCAGATCATGATACGCAGTCTAATTTTGAAATTAGATGGGCAATATGCATCGTTTAAAAAACGATGACTCTCACGTATGGATATTGACTGGCACTCGAAATAAGCTGAGATACATTGATGTTTCAAAAATTTACGAGAATTTAGGACCGTGTTTATCTCGAAGTTTACCAGGCTTTCATGCGATTACTGGCTGTGGTCATTGATATAGATGCTGCAAGACTTCAATTGTTTATCAAGACTTACACTGCTTCCGACGTAAATGAAGAGTTTGTCCCGAAAAATATTAAAAACTTTGATGCGAGCAACTTACCACCGTATAAGACGGAACTTCGACAGCAATTTCGGAGAGCAAATAACATCGCTAGTCTCTGGAATAATGCTCACATGATGACGCTTGGTATATTCAGGCCTGAGAATAATGGATGAAAGTTAGAAGACAACCAGTATCAATTCAATTGGTTCGATGGAGATCAATTACCAGCTTTTGTCAGTGAATCGCTTGACAAAACTCAGGCATTTTTCTAAAAATGTCTTTTATAAATTTTAGAGCTATTCCATTCTTTATTACGTTATATGTTTTTACAGAGACAAATAATGCTGATCTTGATGACGATGATGATGACTTAGACCTTTTTCACACGAGACGGTTTCGTCCGTACGGTTAAAATCCGTACGATTTTTTTCCGTACGGACTTTGTTTTCACACATAACGTATTTTCCCCGTGAATCGTCTACGTTTGGTTATATTTTAGATATTTTTCTTTAGTACAAGTGACCACAAAAGCGGACGGCAGACGAATGAAAATCGTCTTTTGTGAATGCGTTCGCGTAGTCACGTACACCACTGATAAGACGGCGACGGCACGGTCGCCGTATATTTCAGTCGTTGAGACGGCTGTTTTAAAGCGTCCGTACGGAAAAAACTTGTCTCCGTCCAGTGTGAAAGCTTTAGTTAATTTTATTAGTTTACTATCAATGGCTCACGGATAAAAATCGTACGGACGAAACCGTCTCGTGTGAAAGAGGCGTTTCTGTCATACTGAAATTTATAATTTGCAATTGAGTACTTAAATATGGTTTAATCACTATTAAAAAAGAGGCTGGGATGCGACCCACACTGATAACTTCCCATCCCGTCTATCGATTTGTCTTGCTTAAAAGTTTGTCTAAATGTATCAAATTTGCGTTCTATTTTTTGTAGATTTTATTTTTTTTATGAAAAAACGGACTGTTGGATTTTTATAAAAAAATTACTGAATATAAAAAACAATATTTTCTGTGAAATAAAATAAGTTTGAAGCCAATATTTTTAATTTTTGAAAAGCTATTTGAGCCGAAAATAAATTTTTACCAACTTTTATTAATTTTTTTGTTTAGGTTTTTATTTTTTGTAAAAAAACTGTCAATTCGATTTTTCTCAAAATTTTTCCTAATGTTGAAAACAATATTTCTTATAAGTTAAAATTAGTTAGAAGCCATAATCTCAAATTTTTGAAAAGATATTTAAGTCGAAAATCAATTTTTACCAACTTTTGTAAAATTTTTTTTTCGGTTTTTAATTTTTTGTAAAAAAACTGTCAATTCTATTTTTTTCAAAATTTGACTGAATGTTGAAAACAATATTTTTTGAAAGATAAAAGTAGTTTAAAGCCAATATCTCTAAAGTCTTGAAAATATATTTGAGTCAAAACTCAATTTTTACCAACTTTTTTTATTTTTTTTTAGGTTATTATTTTTTGTAAGAAAACTGTCAATTCGATTTTTCTCAAAATTTTATCAGATGTCAAAAACATTATTCTTCGTTGCACAAAATTGTTTTGGAGATGAAATCATATTTTAGTCGTAAAATTTTCGAAGTGACAAATTTTTTTTTTCAGTTTTTTTGATTTATAAAAAAACCGTTAATTGAATTTTTTTCCAAAAATATAATTGTTTTTTATCACGTTACAACATATAACATAAAATTAATTCAAGTCTCTGGCGTCATTGGTTCATGAGATATTTAGGGTTAACCAACATTTTCACCTTTTTTTAAACTGCTATGGTAAAAAAACCACCCACGCAATTTTCTTGAGAGCCCTTTCTGCATCTTTCTGCCTTATTATCTGTATAACAAAATTTATTTTAAGTCGATATCTCTTCTGGTTCTTGAGCTATGGACGACGAAAAAAACGTCGCGAACGTACGGACGTACGTACACACGCACGCACAGATATCTTTCTAAAAATCTTTTATTTCGACTCTAGGGACCTTGAAACGTCGAGAAATGTCAAAATTTTCAATTTGACAAATCGGACCCATTACAATAACTTCCTATGGGAAGTTAAAAATTTACAAGACTGATATAGAACATAAATATAATGGGCCTGTGACATAAAACCGTCAAAACATTATATGCGCGCTCATACTCAAAGCGAGATTTTAAAAATGACTGGGGGATATTTGGCCCCTACAATTTGTCTGGCTGTTTGCAAATGGTGTTGAAATAGTTTCCAAAATATCATGTTTAAAAATTAAGACTCAGACTCTAAGAAAACTTACCTCATTTTTTCGCAAACTTTAAAGTGTCTGGCGGAAATTACCGCCGACGAAAACTGTCTGGCAATATTGATTTTAAATTTATAATGAAATTGTGTAAAATATATACAAAAATTATCACTCAGACTTTAAGAAAAGTAAGAGATTTTTTTATTTACCTTTAGTACCTGGTACAGGTAAATTGGCCGCCGGCCCAAGCTAGCAAGTATGTATACCTTCATAGTATACACTAACACTATTCTGTACGATACATTTTGTTACTCAGAAAATAAGTAACGTCTGGCGGCCCTGGGCTCTTGGACTATAGGGAAAAACCCGATATATCAAAAATAAAATTAAACCTGTTTAATTTTTAAAACAAGGGTAGAAAGATGATTTTCATTATTTCAATAGATATATATTTATTATTAAGAGTGTAAATGATTTTATTGTTTTGCACTCGTGTAGTTTCAAGAGAACTCAAAGACCTTGACATACACAATACCCCTGGCCCATATAATGTTCTTCAACGCTGGCAAATCCATTTTGTAAGCTTTCCTATACACTACAGGTCTTTTTCCCAGCGGATGGAAAATAGAATTTGTAAAGCCTGTCCCTCCTGAATCCTCTTCCACCTCTAATTGTCGTCCAATTGCACTCACGTTCCTTCTTCCCAAGGTCATGGAAACACCGATTTATTATCAGCTCAAGAAATATCTCGAAGTCCGAATGCTTCTTTTTGAATGCCAGTATGGCTTTTGTAGTAATAGGTGCACCGGTGATTTGATGACGGTGTATCCCCGATAACTTCACCAATTGAATTTGAAATGAAATTAAACTAAAAAGAAAAACCATAATAAATACAAATTCACGTCTGCGTAAAAGTTGTCATCACCACAGGATTTTCCATCAATATATTATGTTAATAAATGGTAGCCGCATATTAAAACCAAAAACGAATACATCGCAACAACAAGGACGACTGACCGGACTGACCATTATATGTATGCACCTTTGCGGCATCCAATATTTAAATTGGTAATTGTTAAAATCAACAAACACGGGCCAACCGCGGCGGGCGGGCGCGGGCGCGCTGACTGTGTTAATATGTGCTACGATAATTAAACAACTAATTATGCAATAAATTGCAATTGGGGCACATTTTTTAAGCCAAATACTTACATACGTGCATATATTTATGCATGTTCATTTTAAACACATACATATATATTATTTATTTAGATCTACATACATATATGTACAATGTATATAGGCCTATGAATTAAGGCTTAAGTTCAAACTAAGGGTCAATATTAGCTTAAGCCCTAACCAAATTAGTTAACAAAGTTTTATTTTATATTTACTAAACGAATTCCCTCTCGATTACGCCTAATTGCTCTCGACGAGGTGTTTTACCCTTACACACAGTTGGTTTAGGGTTGATTGTTAGCTTGATTCCGGTTAAAATCAACCCTAAATAGGGGTAACAAGTAGGTGAGAAATATTATGGGTATATGTCTAATGTCTATGTCTAGTTATACATAAATAAAGTAGGGGATATATTATATACACTGCCAATCACTAGGATGAGGCCACATATTTTTCAACCGATTTTCGTTCTTTATACCTGCTGAAAATTTCGTACCAATAAAAATTTACTACATTTGAGTAGGTAGATTTTTTCTTTAAAAAAATTTTCTTTAAAAAAAGTAATAAAATTAAGGGGTTAAATAGAAAAAACAGTTGGAATTTCCCTACATTAATTAAAGAGCTATTTAAAAACAGTATGAAAAAGTGCGTCACTTGGATGAGGCCACATGAAAAATCTTATAAAATATCAAAAAAATGAAAGAAATGTTTACAATTTTTGGTTTTCAAACATTTATTTATTAAGTTTTTCTCAATTAATAATGTGTATGCCCCCCATTTTTCGATATGACCTCTATTAGACGGTTTGGAATGGAATCATAAAGTTTTTTCAAATAGTCAAGTGAAATCTCGTCCGAGGCATCACGGATAGCTTCAATTAAGGAGTCCTCGTCTTCAAATTGTCTACCGCCTTCATAAACTTTTCGAGATAGCCATGCCCATACGTTTTCGATTATGTTCAAGTCCGGTGAATAGGGTGGCCATGGCAAAAGCTCTACGTTTTCTGATAAAATCCAGCTTTTGACAACCCTGGAAGTGTGGATGGGGGCATTGTCTTGTTGGAAAATCCAAGGCAGAGGTCCAAAAATATTTTTCATCTTCGGAAATGAGCGTTCCAACAAGTATTTGTAGCTGTTTCCGTTCATTGTTAGAGAAAGAAACTCCAATTCGATTTTGCCATAGTAGGTGATAGCTCCCCACACCATAACACCTGATGTACGGCTGTGATGTCTTCCCAAAATTAGTTCCTCTTTTCTTAAATCATGGAAATAAAAGTTGTAACCATCGGGCCGTCAAGGCTAAACTTTTTTTCATCCGAAAAGACGACGCGTTTCCATTGACTGCTCCAAGAGACATGTTCTGTTGCAAAGTTCATTCGCAGCTCCTTGTATACTTGCTTTAGAACAGGTTTCTTTTTGAGTTTTCTTCTCTGGATAGTACCATCTTTTCTTATTATCCTTCGGACTGTCGAAATACTGGCTGATACTCCGCTTTTGGACCTTATTTTAGTAGCTGGTTTTTTCCATAGTTTTGAGGATCAGCAAGATAGTTGTTTACAACTGTCTTACTTCTGTTCAGCTTCCTTGCTATTTCTCGGCTTGAGAGTCCAATTTCCTTGAAAGCATCGATTTGTCCTCTTTCTGCTACTGTCAACGTCTTTCCGGAACCCATTTGTAGTTGAAATTTAATAAAAATAGTTATTTGTAAAACGTTCTTAAATATTGTGACCCAAATTTTGAAAAAAATTGCTGATCTGAACTTCTACAACGAAATATTCGCAATGGCCTCATCCTAGTGACTCACTTTTTTATATCCTTTTTAGATAGCTCATTCATTAATGTAGGGAAATTCCAACGGTCTTTTCTAATTAACCCTATAATTGTATCACTTTGTCTTAAGAAAATATGTACCTACTCTCATGTAGTAAAATTTTCCGGGTTAAACAAATTCCAACAGGTATCGGACCGAAAATCGGTTGAAAAATATGTGGCCTCATCCTAGTGATTGGCAGTGTATATAGGCTACCCTATATATGGGTAATACTCGTACATATTGACCTTTTTCTCAAGCCATAAGCAAGAAGCACTCAACTTGAGAAGAAGGAGGTGAGTTTCGTAAATGAAACTTTCATCAAACAAAAACAAAAAATATGCACGAGTCTTAAAACAATATACGGATACACCCACATACGAGAATCTACCTGTGCCTTATTGTTGTTGCTATTGTCATGTTTTATAACTTTTTATTTTGCCATATTATCAAACAAAACAACCATATCACATAAGAAGGGGTTAACGTGAATATGTAGTTCATGTTGGAGAATTTATTTTTAATCGAGGGTGAAGTTGTATAAAAAAACTGTGAACTGGCTAATTGATGAACTTGTTGCATAACTAGAATAGTTTAACCGGCTGTGTATAAAAATGTCTAGAATGGTTTCATTAATCAAGATCTTTGAGAATATGGAAAAAAAGGCTTGTAAAATATAAAGGGGTGAATAATCAAGGACAGAAATGAATGATATTCTTCAAGAGCTTTGTTTAAATGGTAAGCAGGAAGCCTGTCAGTTGACAGAAGATGAGAGTTCTTCTTCATACAAAATTAAATCAGTTTAGGATTTTCACAGTGAAGAAGATGAATTAAAGTCGTTAGCAAGAAACAAAATCCAAGCAATTCAAACGTCATAAGATTAAATGTGTTTTATTTATAAGCATTCCTATAGGTAAATTCAAGCTTTAAAAGTTCTTTTTGAAATACTTTCCTCATATTGTTAACTTTCCAATGCAAGTTATTGTAATCGGTACGATTTGTCGAATTGAAAATTTTGAAATTTCTCGACGTTTCAAGGTCCCTAGAGTCGAAGTAAAAGATTTTTAGAAAGATGTATGTGCGTGCGTGTGTACGTACGTTCGTACGTCCGTATGTCCGCCGTTCGTACGCCCGTACGTTCGCGACATTTTTTTCGTTATCCATAGCTCAAGAACCAGAAGAGATATCGACTTCAAATAAATTTTGTTATACAGATAATAATGCAGAAAGATGCAGAAAGGGCTCTCAAGAAAATAGCGTGGGTGTTTTTTTTTTACAATTCCAGTTTAAAAAAAGGTGAACATTTTGGTTAACCCCAAACATCCAATGACGCTAGAGACTTGAAATAAATTTTATATTATATATTGTAACGTGATACAAAACAATTATATTTTTTTTTTTTTTAAATCCAATTATAAATCCAATAAAATAAATAAATCCAATTTATAAATCAAAAAAACTGAAAAAAAAATGTGTCACCTCGAAAATTTTACGACTAAAATACGATTTCATCTCCAAAACAATTTTGTGCAACGAAGAATAATGTTTTTGACATCAGATAAAATTTTGAGAAAAATCTAATTGACAGTTTTTTTTATAAAAAATAATAACCTAAAAAAAACATTACTCAGAGTTGGTAAAAATTGAATTTCGACTCAAATATCTTTTCAAAACCTTGAGATTAAGGCTTCTAACTAATATTAACTTATAAAAAATATTTTTTTCAACATTAGGAACAATTTTGACAAAAATCGAATTGACAGTTTTTTTACAAAAAATAAAAACCTAAAAAAATGTATAAAAGGTGGTAAAAATTGATTTTCGACTCAAATATCTTTTCAAAACTTTGAGATATTGGCTTTAAGCTACTTTAATCTTTCAAAAAATATTGTTGTCAACATTCAGTAAAATTTAAAAAAAAATTGAATTGACACTTTTTGTACAAAAAATTAAAAACCTAAAAAAAATTTAACAAAAGTTGGTAAAAATTGATTTTCGACTCAAATATCTTTTCAACACTACTTTAATCCTTCAAAAACTATTGTTTTCAAAATTCAGTAAAATTTTGAAAAAAATCGAATTGACAGTTTTTGTACAAAAAATTAAAAACCTAAAAAAAAATTAACAAAAGTTGGTAAAAATTGATTTTCGACTCAAATATCTTTTTAAAAATTTGAGATAATGGCTTCTATCTAACATTAACTTATGAAAAATATTTGTTCAACATTTGGAACAATTTTGACAAAAATCGAATTGACAGTTTTTTTTACAAAAAATAAAAACCTAAAAAAAATTTATAAAAGGTGGTAAAAATTGATTTTCGACTCAAATATCTTTTCAAAACTTTGAGATATTGGCTTTAAGCTATTTTAATCTTTCAAAAAATATTGTTGTCAACATTCAGTAAAATTTAAAAAAAATCGAATTGACACTTTTTGTACAAAAAATTAAAAACCTAAAAAAAATTTAACAAAAGTTGGTAAGAATTGATTTTCGACTCAAATATCTTTTCAAAAATTTGAGATAATGGCTTCTATCTAATATTACTCATAAAAAATATTTTTTTCAACATTAGGAACAATGTTGACAAAAATCGAATTGACAGTTTTTTTACAAAAAATAAAAACCTAAAAAAATGTATAAAAGGTGGTAAAAATTGATTTTCGACTCAAATATCTTTTCAAAACTTTGAGATATTGGCTTTAAGCTACTTTAATCTTTCAAAAAATATTGTTGTCAACATTCAGTAAAATTTAAAAAAAAATTGAATTGACACTTTTTGTACAAAAAATTAAAAACCTAAAAAAAAATTTAACAAAAGTTGGTAAAAATTGATTTTCGACTCAAATATCTTTTTAAAAATTTGAGATAATGGCTTCTATCTAATATTACTCATAAAAAATATTTTTTTCAACATTAGGAACAATGTTGACAAAAATCGAATTGACAGTTTTTTTACAAAAAATAAAAACCTAAAAAAAATGTATAAAAGGTGGTAAAAATTGATTTTCGACTCAAATATCTTTTCAAAACATTGAGATATTGGCTTTAAGCTACTTTAATCTTTCAAAAACTATTGTTGTCAACATTCAGTAAAATTTTGAAAAAAATCGAATTGACACTTTCTGTACAAAAAATTAAAAACCTAAAAAAAAATTTAACAAAAGTTGGTAAAAATTGATTTTCGACTCAAATATCTTTTCAAAAATTTGAGATAATGGCTTCTATCTAATATTACTCATAAAAAATATTTTTTTCAACATTAGGAACAATGTTGACAAAAATCGAATTGACAGTTTTTTTACAAAAAATAAAAACCTAAAAAAATGTATAAAAGGTGGTAAAAATTGATTTTCGACTCAAATATCTTTTCAAAACATTGAGATATTGGCTTTAAGCTACTTTAATCTTTTAAAAACTATTGTTGTCAACATTCAGTAAAATTTTGAAAAAAATCGAATTGACAGTTTTTGTACAAAAAATTAAAAACCTAAAAAAAATTTAACAAAAGTTGGTAAAAATTGATTTTCGACTCAAATATATTTTCAAACATTTGAGACATTGGCTTCAAACTAATTTTATCGTATAAGAAATATTGTTTTCAACATTCTATAAAATTTTGAGAAAAATCGAATTGACAGTTTTCTTTACAAAAAATAAAAACCTAAACAAAAAACAATACTAAAACTTGTAAAAATTTACTTTCGACTCAAATAGCTTTTCAAAAATTACAAATATTGAGTTCAAACTTATTTTATGTCACAGAAAATATTGTTTTCGATATTCAGTAATTTTGTATAATAATTCAACAGTCCGTTTTTTCATAAAAAAAACAAAATCTACAAAAAATAGTACGCAAATTTGGTAAAAATTGATACATATAGACATTTAAGCAAGACAAATCGACAGACGGGATGGGAAGTTATCAGTGTGGGTCGCATCCCAGCCTCTTTTTAATAATGAATTGTGGCTCAGAATATCTAAAAATGATTGTTGAAAAGCCTTTGCATCTTTAACTCTTTAACATGTCCACTATACCTGGCGCGTTTGTGGTGTCAACGAAACAATCTCAACTTAGCAAGAAATTTTGTTTAGCCGTGTTATTACTCGAAAAGCTGATCACAATTGCCCACTGTGATCATTTAACGCCTTCAAAATGTTCTCTTCGAGGCCACGTAAGAGATAAGGTCAATGGCAATATTTTATAATTATTGCAATACATAGTGGATGGAATCCTTGAAGTTACCGCGGACATATAGCCTAAATTAAAATGGAAAATTTCATGTAAGCCTTTTGACTGATATTGTTTTCCATTGCTTATGGCATAGATTAAATTAAATAAATAAACAACCACTGGTTCTTTTTAAAATATACTCTTTTTCAACATCAAATTGAAACCTTTTATATCATGTCAAAATAATTTTAGTTCTAAGAAAACTTCTTAACAAGAAGATTTATCTAATTATTGTGCCTTTAAAACGATATTTCTCCAATGGCTTTAATCAAATTTTCTTTGATTTTCCAGAGAAAATAATATCAAATTGAAAATAGCAAATAAATATCTACAAAAACAAAAATAAACGATGTCACTCAAATTCACTCCTACACATTTTTGTTTTTAATACAAAACTTATAATGATTCACAGTTTAAAATTTCAAGGCTAAGTAAATTATAGTGTAATGATGCATAAAGTGTTCTTGGCCGCTTATAATATCGCATATAATTTAGTCTATGCAACTTATTAAAATGAAAACGAAATTATAAGTGTGAAAATTTCATCAGGTTAATATTTTTGTTAGTCTCTTTGGGTGCAGTCAGTCAGTGAAAGTGAATTGTCTCCACCATAGATCTTAAATTGTTTCAAAAACTAAATGTTTATGTAAAAAAAACAAAACCATTGACAATCTACAAAAAAAGGCATAACTTTTGAATAACTATTACAAACAACAACAAAATCCATTTATACTTATAGTAGGTAAGATAAAATTATTTATATGAGCATTTAAATGTTTTTATTATTTTGAACTTTGTGTATATTTATTTAAAATTTATTTGGAATAATTTCCAAATCAAAATTACCATTTGACGTCATGTGTTGTGAAAAGTTTTAAAAATATAATTAATTAAATCGTTACGATTTTTCCAGAGACATGTTTTTGTGCCAATTTATTTTATTATGTACATATTTGCAAAAATATGTTTTATTTGTGGGTAATAAATAAAAACATTTTTCCTTCGAAACTGATTTTATTTTTGAAATCTGTACATCATGTTTTCAGACATTTTAAATTTGAAAATTATGTGTTTTAAGCGAAATGCGACTCAACGTTGTTTATTTTTAAAAAATAAATAAATTCAGAAAGACACTGTCCGATTGCATTTTTTAAGATTTTTCTTAATTGTATATTTCTCAGGGTGTGTCAAAATTTTAAATGGAATCTTGAGATAATTAAATAAATTAAAAGTCTTTCGAGTAGCAGTGCATTTTATAAATAAAACAAAAAAACTTAAAAAAAACACTCTTAATAAATATTTTTGTATCAGATTAAAAATAAGCCAGTAAAATGAGTCAACTCAATTGATGAGCTATTGAACTTTTTCAATTGTTCATGCAGATCTATTTTCTTTTATTAAATTTATTTAATATTTACATTTATAATTTATTATTATAATTCGTTAAATACTAAAGTTAACAATTCTTAAAAACATTAATTTGCATTTTATAATACTTTTTATATATTATCATTTGGCGAATTAATTCAATAAATTTATTACAGATTTCAATTAATTTATTTAAGGGGCTATGCACACCATTGTTTGATCTACTAAAATTAGTATTCAATGTATTCTGGAGTCACATACTTGAACTACTAAAACTAAAGTTTAAACTGCCAAGAACTGATGTTGATGAAATTTTTCCATTTATTATTCCAACAATAAAACAAAAATGCAAATACTTCCTATGATTTGTCAAAGAATCAAGGTTTATGAAAGAAAGTCTTTATGAGTAAGGCGGAATTCACAACAAATGAACTTTAGAAATGATTTTTTGGGACATTGAGCAATTACTGCAGTAGTCGAAATTGATACAATTAAACATTTTTCACAATTATTTATTGCAAAATTGTAAAAAGTTTAGAGAAATTAAGACCAGAATTACTTAACTTAATGATATGGAAACTTTGAGGATGATATTTCGAGTGCGTGAAGTTAGCTCACCTTTTTTCGATTTTCCAATTTTGGAAAGTTGTTCCAGGTTGTTTCCGGTTTTTTCCGCACTGTTCCAAAGATTTTTTTGTTGAAAAATACCCAAAATGGGGGTTTTAGACGCCAAACATTCTTTTTTGACCTAGCCCCCCTTATTCGAAAATAATTTTTTTTGAAAATTGTTCTAGATTGTACTAGCTGTTCTCAACATTGTTCCAAATTTTTGGACTTCTACAGTGCGGTTCATATTTATAACCCACTTTAAAAATCGTGAATTTTTGTGTCGTTTATAAACAATTTAAAAAAAAAATGATAGGGAATAAGAGTAATGGTCATGGCAGTTAATTCAAACAACAAATTAATTTCAAAAACGTAACAAGTGTATTTTTATTTCTTCAAATGTTTTAAATTTATAACCCATGGCTTCAACAGTTAATAAAACTAAATGAAAAACGGAAACTAATAATTTATTTGAGAACCTTTGGCAAGAATCAAGTCAAAAACTCTTCTTCTCATTGATTTAATAAAGTTATCCAAAAGTTCTGGCTCGATTTTAAGCCATTCCTCACGAAGAGCGTGTTTAAGCTCTGATACCGTCTCATATGTCTTTCCTTCCGCGAATATTGTCCTTACAAGAACTCCCCAAAGATTTAAAATAGGGTTTACATCCGGAGAGCATGCGGGCCAATTCATTACATCAATAGTATTTATTCCCAACCAATACATTGTTTCTCTGCTGGTATGGATTCTGGCATTATCCTGCTGAAAAATCCAAGATCTCTCATGGTTATCTGCCAAAAATGGTACCAAACTGCGTCGAAGAACTTGAATATAATCTCTACTGTTCATTTTCGATGAAGTGAATTGCATTTCTGACACCCCTTTGATGAGAAAGCACCCCACATCATCACCGAGCCGCCACCAAAATTTCGCCTTTGGAAATATTTCGGTTCCTTCCTTAAGTCACGCCAATAAGAGTGCACACCATCAGGGCCATCTAAGTTCCATTTTTTCTCATCGAAAAAAATAGCCTTTAAACAGCATTAGGTAAATGAAAAAAAAAACACGTTTATGATGATTCCATAACAACTTTTAATTCAAATATACAGGTGTTCAATTAGTGTCCATATTATTCTTGGCGAACTCCAGCCTAGCGACCTTGTGACGATATAAAAGACGTGGTGCCCTATTCATTTTAGACCGACACAAGTTTGGATTTCGCTGAATAGCTTTCCAAACCGTTGTTTTTGACACTCTTGTCTGAATCAGCGCTGCTAATTTGGCGCAACTTACGGTTGAATTGCTGACGGCGCGATCGATTATTCGCTCCTCGCGGTCACTGAGCTTTTTTTTTCTTCCTGATCGTGTCACAGTACAATAACTTTCTGGATTTTTAAAAAAATTAGCAATAACCCGACGACTTCTGCTAATTCTCCTCGAAATTGCACTGATGCTCACATTCTCATCATTTAGAGCCAACATTTTACCTTTTTCGACACCAGGCAGTACCTTACCGCGCGGGATATTATGCAAAAAAAAAGTCTTAAATGACAGAGCAAAAACTTTTTAATTTAAACACACTGAACTGGATGGTAATAGGGAGCATTGTGAAGTGGGTTATAAATATGAACCACATCAAATCGACCGAGCAACGTAGCTCAGTTCAAATATAACGGAATTCTCTTGAGAGAAAAATCAAGCAAAAAATTGATGATTCGACGATTTCACTTGTAAATTTTCCCTTTGTTATTTAGAGTTTTTGCCAATTTCATTGGAGGTTAAATCTCAAAAGAAAGTGGGTTATAATTATGAAACGCACTGTATTATCAAAATTTTAAAAGATATGGGCAAAATATGAAAAAATTCTAGCCCCTCTTTTTCGAAATTCCAACTTTTTATATTTTTTTTAGATTCTAAAAAGTGTTCTAACCATTGTTCCAAAAACTAAGAGTCGTCGTGAAATGTATATTTTAAAAGATATTGCCCTCGAATTTTATTTTCAAAAATGCAAAATACGTCTCCCCATTTCTTTTTCTTTTTTGTTTTTCATTTTTTTTTTTTTTTTAAGCCTACATTTTAATAAAACATGATTAAGCACATTTACAGCAACCAAAACTTGGCGTATAACATATTATTTACGCTGATGATCGATCTTTCAAAAAAAAATCTCGATGTCTTTTAATTTTGTAAACATTAGTTTAGCTCCCCTTTTTCAAAAATCAAAAATTCAAAAAATGTTCCAAGTCAAACCATACTTTTCCCAGTTCGTGTCCAAATTTCGCCCAAAACCATAAGCAAATATAGCTTAAGGCGCACAAAAACAAAAAAAATAATATTTCCCATCACTAGTCCCCCCCCCTTGAAAAAAATTTAAAATTTTAAGCCAAAGCTGTATTCTTTCAGCAAAGACCAAAAGGTCTTTAAGATTCCGACTCTATGAAATTAATAATGATTGATGATGATGCCTATATTAAAAAAAAAACATCGCCAACACCCCCTTTCCAAACACCCACATTTAAAAAATATTTGTATATGCATAATCACTCAGATCAAATTGTTCCAAAGCTTCATTCAAATATCTTCAAAAATAAACATTTTAAGTCCAACTCAAACCATTCTATTAACGAGTATAGAGCATTTCATAAGACAGTGCAGCGGTGTGTGAGACGTGACAAGAGGGCAAGGGTGAACAATCTTGCGGAAAATGCGGAACATGCTGCAAAAAGAGGGGACGGCAAGGGAGCTGTATAAAATCACTAAGGACATTTTCGGACAGCGTAGTAGCATTAACACTAATCATCCCGTGTTAGATTTGAACTGCAACCTTTTAGTGACAATAGAAGATCAGCTACAAAGATGGAAGGAACACTTTTGTGCGCTGCTAAATGACGACCACAATGCAGAATTGAATCCACAATTGAACAACATGCGCAGATCTTCTAGGGGTATTGACACCACACCAGTCCCCCAACAAGTGCAGAGATAAATAATGCGATACATCTTCTAAAGAAAAGCAAAGCAGCTGGACTTGATGGTATTCCCGCAGAATTCCTAAGAGCAGACCCTGAGGCAGCTTCCCGTATTTTGCTTAAACTCGTTCAGGCTGTCTGGGACAGTGAAACTTATCCAAGGGACTGAATGGATGGAGTTATTGTAAGGTTACCAAAGAAAGGAAACCTCAAAAACTGTAATAACTGGCGTGGTATTAAAGTTCTGTCCGTTTTTCCGAAGTTAATGGCAACTATTATTCTCGAGAGGATTAAGTCTAGGATCGAGTCTACCCTCAATAGGCACCAAGCGGGGTTTCGCAGTGGCCGATCGTGCGTCGACCACATCAACACCTTGCAAATCATACTCGAACAATCATCTGAGTACCAATCAACCCGCTGTACCTAATGTTTGTAGATTTTGAGGAGGCGTTTGATCGGGTCAACCGGGAATACATCTGGAGATCGCTTATTGCGCGAGGAATCCCTGAGAAAATTGTCGCTGTTATTAAAGAATCGTTAAACAACGCAAGGTGTTTTGTTTTGCACAATGGACAGCTTACCGACTCCTTCGATGTGCGTCAAGGAGTGAGACATGGAGATGTCTTATCACCAATTTTGTTTTTGCTGGCGATTGACGATGTGATGTGATGTGACTGCCAAGGCAGGCTTAAATCAGATGTGTCATTCGATGCAATTGAATGAAGAGGTGGCTGGCATAAGGATTAACAAGACCAAAGTAATGACCACGGGCCAAAACACACAAGTTATTCTAAGGCAGGGACCATAGAGGAGGTCGAGTAGTTTAATTATCTGGGAAATTTTATATCTCTCGATGGCGGAACGGACCTGGAATAAACAAAGCCCGTAGTGCATTTGGAATCCTTTCTCCTGTGTTGAACTCTCGAAAAATATCGCTACGCACCAGGTTGAAACTCTTCGAATCCAACGTCAAATCAGTGCTCTTATATGCTTCTGAAACATGGAAATGCTCTGCCAACATCTCGAGCAGACTACAAGCTTTCGTTAACCGTTGTCTGAGCTCTATTGTGAAGATCCGATGGCCGCAAACCATATCTAACGTTGAGCTGTGGAATAGGACCGCACAGAAAAAATTGGACGTAGACATCATGCAACGGAAGTGGCGTTGGATAGGGCATACACTGAGGAAACCTGACGACAGTATAGAAAAACAATCCGTCCAATGGAATCCTCAGATTAATAGACACGTTGGAAGACCAAAAACAACTTTGAGGTCATCAGTTTTGAAAGAAGCTCGGTCTCAAGGTATTCAATCGTGGCCACAGCTGAGGTCAGTTGCGGTGAATCGAGATAGGTGGAACGATCTTGTTGCTCCCCTATGCTCCAGGAGGAGTTAAAGCGCTGCTGTACTTGCAGCCGGACAACATATACATATATTCTGTTAACCATATTCTGGCCCACTTTTCCGAAATTCCAAAACTTGTTCCCAATTGTCGAAAATCTAAAACTTGTTCCCCATCCAAAATCATTCAAATCAAATTAGTCCAAAGGTTCATTCAAAAATGAAGATTTTAAGCTGAAAAAATGTTAACAGAAAAATCTTGTTACTTGCTTTGATATTTTATTAACTCCGCATAGGTAGTTATTGTAATCGGTCCGATTTGTCGAATTAAAAATTTTGACATTCCTTGACATTTCAAGGTCCCTAGAGACGAATTAAAAGATTTTTAGAGAAATATGTGTACGTACGTTCGTACGTCCGTACGTTCGTGAATTTTTTTCGTCGTCCATAGATCAAAAAACAGTAGAGACATCGATTTCAAATAAATGTTGTTATACAGATAATAAGGCAGAAAGATGCAGAAAGGGTTCTCAAAAAAATTGCGTTTGTGGTTTTTTTACCATAGCCATTTAAAAAAAGGTGAACATTTTGGTTTACCCAAAATATCTCACGAACCAATAACGCTAGAGACTTGAATTAAATTTTATATTATATATTGTAACTCGACACCAAACAAATATATTTTTGGAAAAAAATCCCATAAACGGTTTTTAATATTAATGAAAAAAAAAATAAAAAAAAAAATATTTGTCACCTCGAAAATATTACAACCAAAAAATGATTTTATCTCCAAAACAATTTTGTGAAAAAAAGATTGACGTTTTCACCATCTGGTTAAATTTTGAGAAAAATCGAATAGACAGTTTTTTTACACAAAAAAAAAAAACAATACTAAAACTTGACAAAAATTTACTTTCGACTCAAATATCTTTTCAAAAATTAAAAATATTAGCTTCAAACTTATTTTATCTTCAAGAAAATATTGTTTTCGATACTCAATAATTTTTTTATAAGAATCTACAAGTCCGTTTTTTGTATTGTATTGTTCGGGAACAACACAAGATATTGACTTCAAATTAATTTCATTCATCCAATTTGTACTTGTTTATAAGAATAATAACTTTTAAGAAATGCTACTAAAATTGGTAAAATTTGGTTTTCCATTAAAAATCTCGTCAACGAAAATAGATTTTGAAATCAAACTATTTCATCGTATGCAAAATCACTCGATTTTTTGCAAGCATCGCGATCGATTGTTTTGAGGTAATTTTTGACCATTTTTTGACATATATTGGGCGGTGTCTCAGCCATAGTTTGACGAATGTTGGTTTTTAATTGCTCAAAAGTTAAAGGTTTATCTGCATAAACACGGTCTTTCGCGTAGCCTCACAGAAAAAAGTCCAGCTGTGTCAAAACGTATGATCTTAGTGGTCAGTTGATATCGCCACGATAAGAAATTAAGCTGGTAGGAAATGTCTCTCTCGAGTTGAGTGGCATGTGGCACCGTCTTGTTGAAACCACATATTCTCCAAGTCGTATTCTTCATAACTTACTTAAGGTGGCGCTACAGTCCGGGGCAGACCTGGGGCTCAACCAACATGCGTCTCCAGCCAGCTCGGTCCCTAGCTAGATGTCTCCAGTTTCGCACGCCAAGTTGGTTGAGGTCTTCACCCACCTGAGTGCGCTACCTGAGTCGCAGTCTTCCTCTACTGCGCCGTCCCTCGGGATTGGATTTGAAGACCTTCCGGGCTGGAGCGGTGATGTCCATTCGCTCTGCATGACCCAGCCATCTAAGCCGTTGGACTTTTATTCTGCTAACTAGGTCAGTGTCGCTGTATGTGACGTTCTCATCTTTCTTTGACAGGGTCCAGGCCTCAGCGCCATAAATGAGAACCGGGATGATGAGTGTCTTATAGATGGTGATTTTAGATGCTCGAGAGAGGACTTTACTTCTCAATTGCCTTCTAAGTCCAAAGAAGCAGCGATTTGCAAGAGTTATTCTTCGTTTGATTTCAGCGCTGGTGTCGTTGCCTATGTTTATAGCGGTGCCTAGGTAGACAAAGTCCTTAACTACCTCGATTGTCCAAGACGTCGTTGCTCAATGTTCTTTTTTGATGACAGCATATACTTGGTCTTGCCCTCATTGACCACTAAACCCATCTTCTTCGCTTCCGTCGCAATGCTCAAAAACGCTTCACTGACATCTCCCTTTGATCTTCCAATTATGTCAATATCATCTGCGTATCAGAGTAATAGGATGGACCTTTGTAAGATTGTGCCTCTAGTGTTGACGGTTGAGTTTTGCACAATTCTTTCCAGAATGATATTGAAGAAGTCGCATGACAGTGCATCGCCTTGTCTAAAACCTTTTTTGACATCAAATGCATCGGTGAGATCTTTTCCGACCTTGATGGAGCAGCGTGCATTCTCCATCGTCATTCTGCACAAACGGTGAGATCTTTTCCGACCTTGATGGAGCAGCGTGCATTCTCCATCGTCATTCTGCACAAACGGATAAGTTTGACAGGGATGCCAAAACTAGACATTGTTCTGTAGAGCTCTTCCCTATGGATGCTGTCAAACGCGGCTTTAAAATCGATAAAGAGATAGTGGGTATCGTTTTGAAGCTCCTGGGTTTTTTCCAAGATCTACCGTAGTGTAAATATTTGGTCGATACTGGACTTTCCTGGTCTGAAGCCACACTGATAAGGACCTATCAGGTTGTTGACGAACGGCTTCAGACGTTCACATAATACGGCAGAAAGGATCTTATATGCAATGTTAATGAGACTGATCCCTTTGTAGTTGGCGCAACTTAAAGGGTCTCCTTTTTTATGTATCGGGCAAACTATGCTGAGATTCCACTCATCTGGCTTGCTTTCTTCCGACCATATTTTGCAGATGAGTTGGTGCATGCTCCCTACCAAGTCATCGCCTGCTGCTTTAAATAGTTCGGCAGCGATGCCGTCAGCTCCAGCAGCTTTGTTTGACTTCACTTGAAATAAAGCAATCTTCACTTCGTCTAGGTCGGGTAGGCGGAATTGTTGATCTGCGTCGCCTAGGTTGAGTGGTTCTATCTCCCTTACAGCGGAATTCCGTTCGTCATCGCCGTTATATAATTTGGAGAAGTGGTCTTTCCATATTCTCAACATAGACTGCGGTTCTACTACGATGTTCCCCTGATCGTCTTTACAGGCTTCGGTGCGTGGCTGGTACCCTTGGGAGGTTTTTTTTACCTTTTGGTAAAATTTACGAACCTCATTCCTGTTGTGACATCCCTCTATTTCCTCGATCGCGCGCTTCTCGTGCTCTCTTTTTTTCCATCTAAGAAGCCGCTGTTCCTCTCTCCTCTTCTGCTCGTAGAGCTCGCGAGCAGCTCTGGTCCTTCTGTGCAGCGCCGTTTTGTATGCCTCTTGTTTCGCTGCGTGCGCTTACCGGTATTCGTCGTCAAACCAGGGGTTTCGCTGTTGTGGACGTGCGTATTCTTCATAAGCAAGCAAAAAAAAAGTCAGTTATCATATGACCATAACGCTCCGAATTGCCTGTGACAGAAGTTTCATCGTCGTTTTCAAAGAAGTAAGGTCCAGTCACACCTCCGGACCAAAGGATGTAATGGCATCTCTTCAATTACTTGAGGATTTTAGGACTCCAAATATGACAATTTTATTTATTAACATACCCACCAAGTGATAAATGTGCTTCGTCGCTGGAAAAAATTTTGTTCGAAAAATTTCCGTCCACCGCCTGTTGTTCAAGCACCTATTCGACGTATGTATCTACGACGACTCTGTGAATAGTCAGTTGGCTTCAGTTGTTGTGTGAGCCGGAATTTATATGGATTTAGATTCTAATTCGATACATTCGGGTCTTCAACAACACTTCCACTTATACAGCAGCGATATTTTCAGTGGTACGAGCTAAGCGATGATGCACAGACCTTACAATATCTGTAACCAGTGTCTTCAAATTTCTTCAGAATTTTGCCAACTGCATGCGTAGTTGAACGATTATGTAAACCATAATCTCCTGTTAAAACACGTTTTAAAAATGTTGCATGTGTTGTTCGATTGTTAAGTGGTCCATTTTCGTAAATGTCAGATCTTAAGCTTGAAAAAAAAAAAATTGGTTTAACAACTTAGTTTGTTAGAGGTCGAATTCCAGCCCTATACTTTTGAAACCGCAAAATGGATAACCCGTTAAGTTTAAATGACCCTAAAGTCCTAGTATTTAAGAAATACAATATGCAATATGAGTAGCAAAGCCAATTCAGACTTAAGCCATTTAAGGCCAATTTAAACAGCATTTTGGGTAGTCAAAGCAAGTTATAGGTAGGTACCTACATAAAATTTGTGTTGTAAAGAAAACCACTGCACCTTGTAATTGAACGCATTTTCCGCAACCTATCGATTACATGCAGGTACTTCAATGATCTTAGCTAATTTCGTAGGCCATCGGTCTGATTAGTTCAATAGCTTAAAAAGATTTTTCAATTTTGTATTACCCGATATCTCCTCTATTATTTTAAGAACGTATTATCAACTGGTGTAAACAACATCGACATTAATGCTTCATTTTTTACTGCATATAAAATAAATAGGAAATGATAATTTATCAAATTCTTTAGATAGAAAACTATTTTTCAGATAATATTGATTTATATTGTTTTTCTTTACTTTTAGCGTCGTGCTTCGCGCGTTGGTTCTCTACGTCGTGGATCCATCTCACAATTGCCACAAAAAACACACGAAATCCCATGGGACATTCTTGAACGATTGCTGATGCCATTCCTATTTTGTCATGCAGCTGCCATTATTATTTCAACATTCTTGCACGCATTTGACATATCTCATGTGTCAACATTTGCTATTTTTGTTTGGTTTGCCCTATCAACCGTTGGAGCTGTCTTGTTTTATCATTTTGTTAAGGTAAGGTTTGAATTTATTTTTCTTATAATATTTATTTTAACATTTTGTAGCTTTATAAATTTAAGAGCAGAGATAAGTCCTTAAAATTGGGTAATTCTTTAAACTGAATACGTTTTTTAATATAGTACATATTGCATTAAGTTGAAATGAATTTTGAAGAAATATTGACTATTAAATTGATAGAACACACAGTCTCACGCAACACCGAGAAGCTAAACTATAGAAAAAATCATTCCACAAAAATATTGTTGAACCTAAAATCACTGATAATTAAGGTAATATAAATAGGAATTTTCACTCTGGAGAAAGTTCTTAAAAGACTTATAGCTTCCGAAACGTTTGTCCCATTTTGATGAATAATATTTCATTTAATTCAGTATGCAACAGATATTACAATAAATGGAAAATTAATTCCAAAACTGTTTTAAACGGCCTTCAAAGTTTCTTAAAAAAGAAAAACAAATGTAATCGACAAATAAAATGCACCCTTGATTTTAATATTAGCTCCAAAATATAGTGTTTTTGAATTAAATTAAATAAACCTATATCATTTTTTAAATTCGAAAAATAAATTTAAAAAAAATACATAAAGTTAATGAAATAAAGTACTGCTCGGCCAAACATTCTCCCTAGCAAATAGTGTATTTGGGAAGGTCGAAAGCGGTTGATAGGTTCCATTTACATATAAGCTGAACTAGACAAGCACCCGTTGATGATTAGAATCATCCGTAAAAACACCAAATTTTACCCCGTAGCAAGGATAAACCAGAAGAGTTACAGAAGATAAGACATCTTTACAACTGCAAAATGCTTCTTCTAACTCTGGAGTCCATGCAACAGGTTGGGATTCCTTCTGGATTACTAATGGAATTGTGAACCAGAAGAGTTGCAGAACATAAGACGTCCTTACAACTGCAAAATGCTTCTACATAAGTTCTGGATGACCATTCCGTACTCAGAAAGTCTTCGAAAAGTTGTCCTTACATTTTCCGTTCGTTTTTCTGAAGATTTAGAATAAACAAGCATATCGTAAATATATAGGGTTTTTTTTTGGCGCGGGTAGATTTTGGCGCCCCATGGTGGCCATTTTCATTTGGTGACATCTGTCAAATCTTTTGTTTATTATTCAGTTGATTATGCCAAATCATCATGGCAGTTACACGATTGAACAGCCCGTTCAAATGATAAAACTTTATTATCAAAATGAGTGTTCGCTAACGCTAACGTTGCGCCTATTTTACGGTAGACGTAGTGGCCCTTCACAGTCGACTATTCAACGTTATTGGTATGTACTTTTTTGAAAACGACGTTAGTGAGGCGGTCGCCGTCAACAGCGAGCGATACATAACTATGATAACTTATTAACTTCCCATAGGAAGTTATTGTAATGGGTCCGATTTGTCAAATTGAAAATTTTGACATTTACATACGACCGTATTTTTGAAAAAAAATCCAATTAACGGTTTTTTTTATACATCAAAAAAAATTCAAACATTTTACGACTAAAATATGATTTCATCTCCAAAACAATTTTGTGCAACGAAGTTTAATGTTTTTGGCATCTGATAAAATTTTGAGAAAAATCTAATTGACAGTTTTTTTTATAAAAAATAATAACCTAAAAAAACATTACTCAAAGTTGGTAAAAATTGAATTTCGACTCAAATATCTTTTCAAAAACTTGAGATTAAGGCTTCAAACTTATTTTATCTTATAAGAAATATTGTTTTCAACATTTTGAAAAATGTTGAGAAAAATCGAATTCACAGTTTTTTTACAAAAAATAAAAACCAAAAATAAAATGTTTAAAAGTTGGTAAAAATTGATTTTCGACTCAAATATCTTTTCAAAACTTTAAGATGTTGGCTTTAAACTAATTTAGTCTTTCAAAAAATATTGTTTTCAACATTCAGTAAAATTTTGAAAAAAATCGAATTGACAGTTAGTGGCCAAAAATTAAAAACCGAAAAAAATTTAACAAAAATTGTTAAAAATTGATTTTTGACTCAAATATCTTTTCAAAAAATTGAGATAATGGCTTCTAACTAATTTTAGCTTATAAGAAATATTGTTTTCAACATTCGATACAATTTTGAGAAAAATCAAATAAACAATTTTGTTACAAAAAATAAAAACCCAAAATAAAACAATACTAAAACTTGATAAAAATTTACTTTCGACTCAAATAGCTTTCCAAAAAATAAAAATATTGGCTTCGAACTTATTTTATTTCACAGAAAATATTATTTTCGATATTCAGTAATTTTTTTATAAAAATCCAACAGTCCGTTTTTTTTCATAAAAAAATAAAATCTACCAAAAATAGTACGCAAATTTGGTAAAAATTGATACATATAGACAGACTTTTAAGACAGACGGGATGGGAAGTTTTCAATGTGGGTCGCATCCCAGCCTCTTTTTTCTTATGGCCCAAATTGAACCATATGAACCTAGACGACATGTGGTTCCAGCAGGACGGCGCGGCCGGGGCTGCGTGCCACACAGCAAACGCCACGACATCTACACACAACATCTACGATCTACCGCCCTTATTGAAAAACCCTATATAAAAAGCAAAAGTTAGATCCAAATAAGATTTCATCAATTAATCTTTGAAAAAGTGTTTCCAACATTCCTAAGTCCAAAAGTCATGAAAAGGAATTCCTATAATCCAAATGAAGTTGCTATTGCAGTCTTTCAAACGTCGTCATCTGAATTTATTGGAATTTGTTGATATGCCAATGGTTGAAAACACTTTGCTTTCATCGACATTTTGCGTAACATCGTGAATACGACCGCGAACGTGCAAAATCCGTTATCCGAATTTTTCTTGAAATTCTTTCAGTAATGCAGTTATATTGAGATAAGTTGTTGACGTCTCCTAGAAGTGGTTGATAAAAAAACAAGATAGGTCAGATCCGGTGTGGATTAAAAACTGATGATAGATTTTTGGTCAGTGAAGAAAAGACAGGAACTTTTCAGTCATTTGCCGTTATTATGAACTCCTGTTGGTGTTTTCCTGAACTGCATGGTTCCATTTTTGCGCTTAATGCTGATATTACGCCTCTCTTTATTTATTTAAATCTTTTTTATAAGTATTGCTATTATCAGCTACATGAACGACACAATAGCATCGATGGGCTGTTAAATAAGCAACTTGCCTTAAAAGATGGTCTATAGTACATATCTTTAAGGTTAGGTTTAGCTGGAACGGAGGTAATGATATCGTCTACTTCAGCCGCTACCCGAGTTTCTAGCTGTGAAACAACATAATGATATTTTGTTATCTCAAAGCGTGTAACTACTTCTGATCACTTTAGTCTCAACATTTTTGTAACACAGAATTCAAAAATGTACACAAAACTAAGTTTCTTATCTTTTATAACAAATTAACTGCGAAATTTCGTTAAATTTCCTACAAAAGTTTATAGTGTAATTTATTTGCGTTACGTAATTATATTAGCTGGACTATCTGGTTAGATCAGTATTTATATTTCGACAGAATATAAATGCTACTCTGACCAGGGCCAGAGAAGCCTTCGCTCTGACGAAACGGCTGTTTTTAGCAGTCGGCTTGACCCCAGGGTGAAGGTAACTTGCTACATGGCCCTCATACGGCCGATGATCGTTTATGGTTGTCCTGTCCGTGTGTGGTTCAACGTTGCCCCTTCCCAGATGGAGAAGTTTCGGGTGTTCGAGCGGCAGTGTTTACGACGCTGCACCGGCTTATATCCTACAGCCGAATCTTCTTACGTGCACTACTATTCCAACGAGGTCCTATACAACGGGGCTCGAATCAACAGAATTGACAATTTCGTGATAAAACTCGTTCGAGGTCACATTGCAAGAGCTATGTATGTCTTCGACCAACAATTTAATTTTCGGGGCGTTCTATCCGAACGACGAATATTTTGAAAGTGCACGCTTAAGCGGCTTCATTCCACCAGAGGCATTGCTCCAGTGTTGCCAAAAGTACTCCCATAGGAGTATTGTACTACTTTCAACAGCTGCGTACTCCCGTACTCCTCCTTTCACATTCGTACTCCTATTTTTTAAAGTCTTAAAATAGCCTATACTTGCAGCAAGCTGTAATGTCAAGTGTCAACTCAACCGAAACATATTTAATTCATTTTAGATTTATTGCAAATTTGGCAGTACTCTCATCATCTAAAAGGGAATTTCCCTTTCTTGTTTTTCGTTGGCTTCACTCTGTCTCATCTGTCAGTTAGGTGTTTTTTTATTTGTTCTTATCAGGAAAGATATTGAAGTTCTTTAGTTTAATAATATGAAAAGGTTTGTTAAATGAATGGTTCAAATATTGTTTTGCTTTTAAGAATAATCTAAAATTCAATAACTTATATTACAGATATTTACTGAAATTGGATGCCTTTGAGGCCAAAACAAAATCGGTAAAGACAAACACAGATACTGCGGCTAACATCCATATGTCTCCTGTTGCAGCTACAAAGCCAATTGAGTCTGTTGCTGTTCCTGTTGTTGTGGAAGAATCACTTAAATCCTCTACGGAAAGAACTGATGACATTGAAATGTTTGAGGCTGGTGGTGATGGATTGCCAATTCTTCAAATAAAATCATAAATTGGAAGCAAATGTTCCGTCAAGGATGGTTAAGTGATTTTGATTTTCTTAAAGAAATCGACGAAAACCGTTTTGTTCATATTGTAAAACAATACTCACAAACAATAAACAACATATTATAAGACATAAACAATCAAAAAATCATCAATTAATACTCAAATCTCTCAAGCAACAACCAAAAATAAATAATATTAAACCTGAATCAACTAAAAAGCATGAAAATGCAAAAATATCTGAACTTAAAATTATAATGTTCATTATACAATACAATATAGCCATGTCTTTGATTGAACCTCTGATTGACTTAATGAAGAGCATTGACAGTGATACGATTAAAGATATGAAACTTGGTAGAACGAAACTGAAGGATACAATAACATCAAGCTTATTAGAAGAGGCGAATCGCAAAATAGTAGACGTTTTAAGAAAACACAAGTTTTCGGTTATAATTGATGAAACAAGATGTTAGTTCTTCTTTGTCTTTGTATCATGGTAAGGTATTTTGATTTCAATTATGGTAAAGTAAGAGATCGATTCTTTTCCTTGATTGAGCTACTTGAGTTTGATGCTAAATATATTTTCAACGTAGTATTTAAGTGCTTTAATGATCTTCAAATACCGTTTAAAAATTGTATTGGTTTTGCTTCTGACAATGCTGCTGTGATGGTTGGAAAAAAAAAGTGGAGTTCGTCCTCTGTTTTTAAAGGAAAACCCAAATATGTTTACACTAGGGAGTATGTGCCACTCGTTACATCTTTGCTCCTCAGCCGCAGCTTAGAAAATTCCACAAAATATTGAGGTCTTCCTAAGAAACATCTACATATGTTTACTTTTCACATAGTCCAAAAAAGCAAGTCCAATTCAAAGAGTTTCAAGAATATTTTAACGTTGCAAAACATAATAGGTGGCTAGCTCTTGAACAGGTTATGGCAAGAACAATAGAGCAGTGGCCTGCTTTATTTCATTATTTTTTTGGAATATTCTTTCGAATCTGCTGACAGCAACCTAGATCTTGTTCACAAGATTCAAGAAGAGCTAAACGATACAACAAAATTGTACTTATTATTTTTAGCATTGAATGATTGATGATTTGGTTTAAAAAAAGTTACAAAAATGTGTGCCGAAGCTATTTTTGAAGACTAGAAATGATGTACTCCTATTTTTTTCAAAATACTCCCTTTTTCTGGCCTCAGTACTCCCTTCTTATATTTTTCTCCGGCAACACTGCATTGCTCTTCTTAGATAGATGCGGTCTGGTACAGGATAGATTGGCAGTTCCACGTCAGACGACGAACCGTGGATAGGCGACTCCTGTAAAATCGGGACGTCATGGCACAAGGCGGAGCAGAGCTCCTTCGGTTCAGTAGGGCTGTGTCCGAACGGGACCGAAATGATAGGGTGAATCAGGAGAACCAGTTTTGGTGGCTTCAATCTGCACTTGATAGTGGGTAGTCGGGATGGGGTTTTAAGCCTTGGCCGGCTTACATACTTGTTTTATAGTTTAGTTTTAAGTAGAATAGGCATGGTGGCACAAAATAAAAAAAAAATAAAAAAAAAATAATACAAAAAACACAAAAAAGAAAAATACAAAAAAAAAATTTAAAAAAAAACTTGGAATAAGAAAAAAAAAAGATTTGCTGCTGTGGTTGATCTGGTTTTAAGTAGTTTATAGGTAGAATAGGTAGTTTTAGTTAGTTTTAAGTTTCATATTAAGGACCATATTTTAAGTAGTCTTTAAGTAAAAATAAAAAAGCATATTGATATTAGTTTTTTTTTTTGAAATTTTCTAATGAATAAAAAAATAAAAAAGAGGCTGGGATGCGACCCACACTGATAACTTCCCATCCCGTCTGTCGATTTGTCTTGCTTAAAAGTTTTTCTATATGTATCAATTTTTATCAAATTTGCGTACTATTTTTTGTAGATTTTATTTTTTTATGAAAAAACGGACTGTTGGATTTTTATAAAAAAATTACTGAATATCGAAAACAATATTTTCTGTAAAATAAAATAAGTTTGAAGTCAATTTTTGTAATTTTTGAAAAGCTATTTGAGTCGAAAGTAAATTTTTACCAAGTTTTAGTATTGTTTTTTTAGGTTTTTATTTTTTGTAAAAAAAAACTGTCGATTCGATTTTCCTCAAAATTTTTCTTAATGTTGAAAACAATACTTTTTATAAGTTAAAATTAGTAAGAAGCCATTATCTAAAATTTTTGTAAAGATATTTGAGTCGAAAATCAATTTTTACTAACTTTTGTCAAACTTTTTTTCGGTTTTTTAATTTTTTGAAAAAAAACTGTCAATTCGATTTTTTTCAAAATTTTACTGAATGTTAACAACAATATTTTTTGAAAGATAAAAGTAGTTTGAAGCCAATATCTCAAAGTTTTGAAAACATATTTGAGTCGAAATTCAATTTTTACCAACTTTGAGTAATGTATTTTTTAGGTTTTTATTTTTTATAAAAAAACTGTCAATTCGATTTTTCTCAAAATTTTATCAGATGTCAAAAACATTATTCTTCGTTGCACTAAATTGTTTTGGAGATGAAATCATATTTTAGTCGTAAAATTTTCGAAGTGACAAATTTTTTTTTTCAGTTTTTTTGATTTATAAAAAACCGTTAATTGAATTTTTTTCCAAAAATATAATTGTTTTGTATCACGTTACAATATATAACATAAAATTTAATTCAAGTCTCTAGCGTCATTGGTTCAGGAGATATTTAGGTTTAACCAAAATTGTCACCTTTTTTTAAACTGCTATGGTAAAAAAAACACCCACGCAATTTTCTTGAGAGCCCTTTCTGCCTTATTATCTGTATAAAAAAAAAATTTGAAGTGAATATCTCTTCTGGTTCTTGTACGGACGTACAGACATACGGACGTACGTACACACGCACGCACAGACATCTTTCTAAAAATATTTTATTTTGACTCTAAGGACCTTAAAACGTCGAGAAATGTCAAAATTTTCAATTCGACAAATCGGACCCATTACAATAACTTCCTATGGGAGGTTAATAAAATGGAATTGAAGTTAAACAGATCTTAGGGCCGAAAGGCATTAGCATTAAGTATTATTGTTTAACTTAGAGTGTCCGTATGGGACCAGTAAGTTAGTTGTAAGTTATGGTTAATTAGGCTAGTTTTATGAATTTTTTTTCTAGCTTAAAAATAGGTTTAAGATTGAATTAATAAAAATGAATTTACAACAAAAAAAAAGTGCGTTGGACTGTCATGCAAGGGGTCTTGGGTTCAATCCCTGCCTGTGCCACCTAACTTTTTTCACGGGTACTGCCTCTTGCGAGGAATTGACAAATTCTTCAAGAATAATTCTTGTCATGAGTTTTTTTTAGTTTTAGTTTTATTCACTTATAAAAATAATAATAAGTTCAAACATTCTTTGCTTATTTTAACAAAAAGTCTATTGGTTTGGTATAAAAGCCGTCTCTACCAGACTGACATACTTTAAATTCTTATTTTAATTTTGATTATTAATCAACATAGATATACATATTTTTCATATTACATATTTGCAATTTCGATATTTAAATGCCTTTCTAGTGAAATTAAAAAGTACTTCCCAGCCACGTGATCCATTTAAAATTTTTAACACTTCCTCTAATTCCAATGACTGAACTCCAAAATACTGCACTCGAAATTCATTTAAAACGGGACAGACTGCCATAAAATGAAACACATCTTCTCTTTCATAACGGTTGCATAAGGTACATATAATTGGTAACTCTGTTCGGTGTGGTATGAAATGAGGTTCAATAATTCACCCCTTAATCGAAAGATTGTACTTATTAATTCCGTAGAATGGTTAGCTAAAAAGTATGTTCTTTCATTTAAGTAGTGGTCCAATTTGCCATAATACAACCTGTACTGCGAATTCTGCGCTTCTTCCATGAATTTATGGTACATTCGGTTTCCTTTTTTCTTTAGCAACTCATCAAATTTTGGTTTTAGCGACTCCACTTGCTCTTCGACTGTAAATACCAGGTTTACTCCACACTCGGATGCCAGTTTTTTCCACTCTTGGACACATCCTCCTTCAATCGTCAATAAGTGCATAAGTACTATTTTTGGTGTTCTCTGATCATGCATTGCTAATACTCGTATTATGTAGTTGAAATTAAGCTTAAGAGTATCCAAAAACATAGGCGGAATACCATTTATAGTTTGGGGAACAAGCGGGTATTCTAAAAAATCTTTTAATAAAGTAACGTAGAAAATTCTCCACTGTTTCAAACGGTTGGAAACCCCATGCTTGTGCTCCATATAAAAGAATGGTTGTTGCAGTTGCACGAAATATCACTTGCTTTGATGTATGTGAAACACTCTTCTTATTTATGCAGCTGCCCCAAACAGAGCAGATAGCACGCTTTGCATCTGCTAGTTTGCCTTGAAGATGTTTTTTCATATTGGAATTCGATGAAATCAACACTCCCACATATTTATACACCTTTACGATTTCTATTTCCTGACCGTTAAACGCCCACTTCTCCAGCCGTGAATATCTTCCTCCGCCAATTCTTAAGATCATTATTTTAGATTTAACCAGGTTGACAGATAGATTCCAACTCTTACGATAACTTCCTAATCTGTTGATCATAAGCTGCATGCCTTCAACTGTCTCTGCGAGGAAAACAATGTCATCTGCAAATAATAACCCTGGAATTTTCGTCTGACGGAGCTCAATTACACCTTTAACAGCACCTGTGATATCATTCATGTATAAGATAAACAGTAGTGTGCTAAGAATGCACCCTTGCTTTACTCCAACTGTTGTTTCGAAATCTTCGGAAAGACATTTTCCATCCCACATACGAGCAGTATTATTATGGTACAAAGCTTTCAATACATTTATCATTTTTGATGATATCCCTAGCATATATAATTTAGAGAAAAGTGTTTCTCGTGGTATGGAGTCAAAGGCTGCTTGAAAGTCGACAAAGAAAGCATAAAGTTTTTTATTCCTATTTTTGTATATCTCTGCTAAGCTTAACAACGAAAATATTTGGTCAACAGTCGAATAGCCTCTCCTGAAGCCAGCTTAGAACTCATGCAAAATATGATTCTTTTCCACCCAATTAGTAAGCCTTTCATAGAGAACGGATGAGAATAGTTTGGCGGTTGTGTTCAAAAACGATACACGAGTACCTCTCTAATTAGCTGGATCTTTGAAGTCTCCTTTTTTATGAAGCGCATATATAATTGTTTTCAGGAAGGTATCAGGTAGGTACTTCAGCTTTCTCAAAGATTCTGTTGAATGTTGAAAAATTAGGTCTTACTCAAACTTCAGTGTTTTGACAAAAAATATCACTTAAAGACTTGTTTAAACATCAAAATATTTTAACTTTTAAATTCTTTTACACTTAAAAAGAAGAAATAAATGCAGAGTTAATCAAAGACAAACCACTTTGACAGATTTCAAAATGTCAATCATGAAAAGTGCTTTCTCAAATTAGCCGTTCGGATTCGGCATATAAACTGTAGGTCCCTTCCATCTCTGACAACAATACTCGCACACAGGAATGGTTGAGAGTTGTAAGTCACTAGGCCCTGGTCCTTCATGGACTGTTGCGTCCCCTAATTTATTTATATTATAATTATATTTTCCACTATACATAACAATTCAAAAATAAAACAACTTAAATAATTCTTTTTATAAATTTATTCCCCAAGAAACGATATGACTTTTGAAAAAAAGAAAAATTATATCAAAAAGTTCAAGTTTTTCTTTTCATGGTCACTAGCTGAGTAATCTACGACGTATCCGGAACTTTTCTTAAAAGAAAACTTTACTCGTTTCTCTCCTTATTCCCAAAGACTTTATGAATATTTTTGAAGTGCATTTCCTGAACTTCGCACAAACCACCATCATAACTTTCTTTGCCTTCATAAGTTTTTGATAGAAAAACCAACGCCATCAGAAATAGCTATACAGTTTTCGCCTATTCGCTGAAATGTTTAACTCCTACTTCTTTACTTCCTACTTATTACCTACTTACCAATACCACATTAAGTGCTCAGGGGAAAGTTATCAAGCCTTAAAACTATTTCCAGCACCTGATGCGGCTTTTAAAGTGCCACACATACCTAAAATATTTTCTACAAAAATATACTCGTACCTATATGTAATAATGAAGAAGTTTTTGGAAAACACGCTTTAACGTGGTCTGACGTAGTCGTATAGTTGTATGGTCGTATAGTTAGTTGTAATAGTCGAATAGCCGTGGCCGTTTTGTCGCCGCTGCAGCATTTCACCGTGCGTCGATTATTTAGGTATTCTAAAAAGGAAAAGAGGTTCCTTGAAAATAAACAAAATTAATGCAGCTCTTGGTCCTGTTCCGGAATCCTGAATCCAACATTGAAGATCTGGATGTCGTCGTGGGCGCGTTCACCTTCACATTTGCCACCTTTGGCGTGTGACAGCTAACACTGATGCATGCTTTGAATGCGTGACAACCATAATTCCAACTCAGAACACAACCAAACTGATTTGCCCATCAATCCTTGAAAGAAGGTAGCATCAGGCGCACAAGATGCATCCTTATATTGCATGTCAAGCATGCAAAGAAGAAAATACTCTCCATAAGCAATAGTTTCCTTTTGCATAGTTCTTGTCGTGGTTTCGACCTTTTTTAGGAAAATCTACTCCAAGTGACATGACGCAAGGAAATCACCCTGTAGCTACTTAGGTTTTGCTTACGGCGATGTGGTTGATATAAATAAGGACAAGATGAACGGGAGCGACAACGACAACAGCAAAGGCAACAACGACGATGACGATGATGACAGTCAATACATGGGATAATATGAGGTTGGTCGAGGGAGTGCGGTGCGGTGCGGCGCGACGTTGTGCTGTGCGGTTCGAAATAGAAAGGACATGAAAAACTGCTAAACTAGCTTTTTTTATATTTCACTCTGTCTCCTATTTTCCTTTGAATTCAAGGGATGTTCGAGGAATACGCCTTGAATACAAAATAAGTATCAAGCTTCTGGAACTTGATGTTGTTGGGATTTAACTTTCAAGTGATACACTTACTTCATTTTTTTGTTTACTTCTTCTGATGGAAGAAGAATCTCCTCTTAAGACTCACAATCCTTTTAAGGCACGCTGGCTCTTGCTCTTGCTCTGGTTCTGGCTCAGGCTCAGGCTCTGGCTCCATCAGTGCTGGATATATACATACATATATATTTATATGTACATAAAAGGAAGAATATAGGTACGATGACGATTATATTGCTTGATTCGATGCGCGTGGGTAGAAATGATGAAGTCAGGAAGTTAGTTCATCAGAATGACACAAAAGGCGGCACGTTTAGTAGAACAGGAACTTTCTTAGCAACAAAAAAATAAGTTATATACACAAAAGGTATGGGTAATAGGTATGTCTCAATAGAAGTACGGATATACCGTATCTTCTGGGAGTCTTTATTTTCTTATTTTTTTTTTTTGGTAGATTAATCTGTGTGAAATGAGGTTAAGTTGTTGCCCGGAATTTGTTGTTATAATTTTGAAGAGATGTTAATTTTATGTTAGTCTAGTCAGCGATAGTGATTTGAAATCTGACGGCTTTTTACTCAGAAATCGATAACAAAGATATTAGTGATAAACTCGAATAAGGAAACTACTATATTTGAAGATAAGTAATAAGGAAAAATCTAAGAGATATGAATTTATACAAACAAAGGGAAATGATATAGGTATGTATTTTAATTTTTGTAAAATATTTTAAGGTACACAAGGTATTTGGAATTTATTATTTTTAGGCCCGTTTGCTGATACGAAACTTAAGCGTTTATGTTCAACATAAACGCTTAAGTGACACATATTGCTTTGCACCAAACTCAAACCTAAACATAAAAGTCATTAAGTCAAACATAATTTATGTGTAAGAGGAAGTGTCGCATAAATTATTTAAGTAAGACATAAACGATTGAATCACTCGTTATAACAATTTTTGGACGTTCTTGTAAGCTAATATAAATAGTGATTTAAAAAAAATCAATACCTATCAATAAAACAAAATAAAATGGACTTCGAAATCCTGGATGTATTTGATGATGACGTTGAAATCCTTGAAATTGTTGAACTTGGAATTCCTCGTCAAATATACGAAAGAAATGAATATTTTTCGTCATTTGATGAGCTCTCGTTTTACAAAAGATTTCGTTTAACAAGAGAAATAACCATAGTTGTTTTAGAAAAAATAGAAAGCTTATTAGAATGCCCTTCAAACAGGTACAGTCATTTTAATTAAATTATAGAAATTGAATTTTATTTGTGTTCTCAGAAACAACTCCATAGCTCCTATCAACCAACTTTTGGTCGCCTTGCGGTTTTTTGCAACTGGAAACCACCTTCTAAGCATTGCTAGCTGATTTTGGAGGGATGCATGTTTCGACAGTTTCAAGGAAGGTTTCCAAAGCAATAGCTAGACTTGCTAATGACTACATCACATTTCCTGATAGTACAACTGATTTTTTTGAAATAGCATCGTTTCCAAATGTTATTGGCGCAATTTGTTAAAATTCAGTCTCCTGGTAAACAATGTTTTTTTTTTATTTATCAAAATATGGGCTACGAATATTGTGTATGTTAAGTTGGGCTTGATGCAGAAGTTTTTCGAAACAGAAAAAGTTATTTTTCTATAAACGTCCAGGCAATTTGCAATGCTAAAATGATATTCACCAATGTGGTGGCGAGGTGGCCTGGATCAAGCCATAATGCAACGATTTTTAATAGTTGCAGAATAAGAAACGTTTTGGAAAGAGACTCTAGCTCATACGCAGATTGTTTTATTTTGGGTAGGTACTTTTAAATGTTCTATATTTGTAGGAATGTTATTTGCGTTAGATATTATGTGATTCAGCTTATCCTCAAAACCATATTTGATGACGCCACTGCTCAACCTACATGGCACAGCAGAACAGTTGTATAACGAGTCTCAAATTCGTTCGAGAGGAGTAATCGAAAAAGCTTTTGGCATTTTAAAACGAAGATTTCCCATTTTGGCCTACGTTGGTGTTGTATATAAAAATTCATATATATGAGCAACTGTACTAAATTATTACTTTAAAATATCAACTTAATCAAGTTATCAATTGATTTAATATTTTCCTGTTATCAAAATAAAATATTATTCGATTTTCATTTATATTATAATAAAGACGTTTCATAATTGAGTTAAAGGAATCCGCTTTTCATTCAATCCAGAGTTCCAAGACATAACAGTATTGGCGACGAGGTGAACACTTATTTTCAAAAAACAGAAGATCGTCGAACATTATCGAACATAAAAATGAATTCCGAGCAACTCAATTCCTTGATTCAAGCTATGTCGAATATGACGACGGACTTGCAAAATCAACAGGAACATCGAACGGCAAATATAGGCATAATTTCAAATTTCGACCCATTCAACCCCAAGGTTGAACAATTCAATAATTATAAAGAACGTTTAGAAAATCATTTTCAGACAAAAAAGATATTCGAAGATAAAGAGATGTGCGCTAAATTATTGCTTCAATTTATTGGTTCTTCAAATTATTCGTTACTGACGTCACTCTCAGCTCCCAAAAATATTAACGAATTGAAATATGATGAATTGATTGAAAAATTAGAGAAGCATTTTTGTCCGAAAAAAAATTCATTGGTAGAACAACATTATTTTTTATCGGAATATCAAAATGAAAAGGATTCCATAAATGATTACTTAGCAAAACTTCGACAAAGGGTACTATACAGCAACTTCAACTGCACATGTGGGTTGTCCATAGCCAACATTTTTCTATGAGCTCAATTTATTCGAGGGCTTAGGGACAACATTATAAGAGAAAAACAACTTCAGGAAGAAAACTTGGAATTCGACAAAATTGTTGAACAGGCGATTAAACTCGAAGCATCAAAAATTAATTGCAAACTCATTTCAATTACGAACAACTCTTCGAACATAGGTTAGGTTGGAGTGGCTGTCTAGATGTCATTGACTCACTTAGACCTCAAGGGTCCATTGTGATACCACTAATAAGGTTACTCATGGGAGAGTAATGAAAATTAAACAAACCATTTTGTGCTTTTAATAAAGTTAGAGAGACACTTTGTGTCAGTCATTGCCAGTTCACTGGTATTGTCGAAGAAGGGATTACCGAGAAAGTTATTCCTTCTAGTGGAGAGTGCTGGACATGTACATAGCAGGTGTTGGACTGTTTCCTCTTCCTCCTCGTCCATGCAGCTTCTACAGAAGTCATTTGTGTAGACTCCTAGCCTCAGAGCATGTCTTCCTATGAGGCAGTGTCCTGTTATTACTCCAATTGTAGAGCTTATATTTTGTCTGCTCAAGGATATCAAGCCTTTTGACCGATTTAAGTCTATGCTTGGCCATATTTGCTTGGTTGTTAGGCAGGTGGTGCTCTGTGACCATCTAGCATTTGTTGCTTCTAGAGCATATTGTTTGAGAAGATATTTGCATGTAGCAAGTGGTGTTCCTATGTTATGTTTTTGTCTAACATTTGGCAGAAGTGTTCCGTTTTTGGCGAGCTCATCGGCTTTGCAATTTCCCGGAATGTCTCTGTGGCCCGGCACCCAAATGAGGTGAATATTAAACTGTTCTGTCATCTCATTCAGAGATGATCGACAGTCGTGGACTAATTGAGAGTTTGTAGAGACAGACGCGAGAGATTTAAGAGCGGCTTGGCTGTCCGAGAAAATTCGTATATCTTTGCAAGATATAACGTTTTCTTTGAGCCAGGATAGTGCCTCTTTAATCGCCATTACTTCTGCCTGGAATACACTACATTGATTGGGAAGTCTATATGATAGACTTAGATTCAGTTGTTCCGAATAGATACCACTTCCAACTCCGTAATCGGTCTTTGAACCGTCTGTATAGAAGTGTATCGCATTGTCTTCCAGGGGTCTCTCTTCTTCCCAGGAGGATCTTGAAGGGATGGACACATGGAAGCTTTTACCGAATACCATTTTAGGGGTGGTATAGTCTAGGCGATCTGGGATAGATCTAAAGTTATCTAGGATAGTAGTATGTCCAGTATTGTTACTGTTCCATTGAGAGGTGGCTCTAAGCCTCACACATGAGTTAGCTGCCACCGTTTTGGAGAAGATGTCAAGAGGTGTTAGGCTTAAAAGCACTTCCAGGGCTGCGGTTGGTGTTGAGCGAAGTGCTCCTGTGATGCACATACCTGCTGACCGCTGGACTTTGATGAACTTATTTAGATTTACCATCTTGTCCAGTGCGGTCCACCATACGACAACTCCATAAATGAGTATCGGTCTAATTACCGAAGTGTATAGCCAGTGGGTTATTTTTGGGGAGAAGCCCCATTTTGATCCTATGGCCTTTTTACAAGTAAAAAGCGCTACAGTAGCCTTTTTTACTCTTTCATCAATATTTGCCTTCCAATTTAATTTTTTGTCTAAAATGAGGCCTAAATATTTAGCTTGGTCGGAAAACCTTAATGGTATTCCTTTAATCTTGGGTGGGATGAGCTGAGGAATTTTGTACCTTCTTGAAAAGAGTACTAGTTCTGTTTTATGTGGATTGACGTCCAGGCCACATTGCTTAGCCCATTTTGTTAGCCTATTCAAGGCATTTTGTAGGAGTTCCGGGAGAACTTGGGAGTGTTTTCCAGATACAGATATTGCAACGTCGTCAGCATAGGCAATCACCCTGAAACCATCTGCTTCTAATGATGTTAGAAGGTCGTTTACTACCATGTTCCATAAGAGAGGCGAAAGGACCCCTCCTTGGGGGGTACCTTGATGCACCGATCTGGTGGTAGTAAAGCTTCTCATGCTTGAAGTTATTGTCCTGCTTTTGAGCATGAGACTAATAAAATCTATGAGTGGTTTCTTTAATTGCAGCTTTTCCATTGCTGTCGTGATCGCCTGGTAACTGACGTTGTTGAAAGCTCCTTCAATATCTAGGAAAGCTACTAGGTTATATTCTTTGTATTCGAGGGAGTATTCAATGCTGCGTACCAGCGAATGAAGTGCTGTTTCTACTGATTTTCCCTTAGAGTAAGCATGTTGAGCTGTGGAAATGAGACATGGTCTTAGGTTATGTCTGATGTAAATTTCAATCAATCTTTCCAAGGTTTTAAGAAGGAAGGATGATAGGCTGATTGGTCGTAGATCTTTAGGGTTAACGTGGGAGGGTTTCCCTGCTTTAGGAATAAAGACTACTTTTGCCATTCTCCAGGCTTTGGGAATATATCTCAGCCTTAAACAGCTTGTCAGAATGATTTCCAATGGTGGAATGATCATGTCTGTGCATTTTTGTAGTTCGGCCGGAATGATTCCGTCCGCTCCTGGAGATTTATATGGATCAAAGCTATCTATGGCCCATTGCAGTTTTTCCCGCGTTATTAGATCAACTAAATCGCTTGTAGAAGCTTGAGACTCTGATGTTAAGTCGTTAAGTATGTTAGAGCTACCTGGAAAGTGGGTGTCAAATAGCAGATTAAGAGATTCTTCATCTGTGATAGTCCATGTGCCTGCATCTGTCTTTAAAGCACTGGGTATTATTGGACTTTTTGAGAGAATTTTCCTGAGTCTTGAGGCTTCTGAAGTATTTTCTATTTTGCCACAGAAGTTTCTCCAAGAAGACCTCTTACTCTTCCTTAATTCTTTTTTATATTGCTTTAGAGCTTGTTTGTATAAGTCCCAGTCAGAAGGAGATCTAGTGTATTTAGATCTATTGAAGAGTTTGCGACAACTCTTTCTGAATGGTTCTAGTTCTTTACGCCACCAATGAGGTTTCTTTTTTCCCTTTAAAATGGTTACAGGGCATGAAATTCTCATTGATTCATTGAAGACTTCAGTGAGATGATTCACAGAAAGATCTAGTTCATCTTTACTGGAGGAGCTTTTAAGAAGGTTGTAATCAAGTAATTGTGTTAGTACCTCCCTATATCGTTCCCAGTTTGTATTACGGTAATTGCGAAAACCCGTAGATATGTTTGCCACATCTCTGAGCTCAAACTGAATGTATTTGTGGTCAGAGAAGGAATTCTCTTTTGAGACATGCCAGTTTGAAATCAGATTGTGGATCGAGTCAGAGGTAAGTGTAATATCAAGTACCTCTTTCCTATTCTTGGTTACAAAAGTGGGTTCATTACCAATATTACTTATGAGTAGGTTAGTGCTTAGTAAGTAATCAAATAAGGACTCACCTCTCTCATTTATGTCCGAGCTACCCCATACCGTGTGATGAGCGTTAGCGTCCGATCCAATTAGGAGACCAACTTTTTTCGACTGCGCGTCCGCAATTGCCTTCCTCAAGGTGTCACCTGGAATTGGGCTGTCGTGGCCAAGATAGGAGGATATGAGCCAGTAGGTGGCTTTATCCGTTGTTAAGACAGCGGTGGTTGTGTCCTTGTCGCTGTAATTGGGGAGTAAAAATACATTTAAGTCATTTTTTACTAACATACATGACCTTGGTTCACCTTTATCCGATGCATGCAGTAGCCTATAACCAGGAGTCCGGAGGCCTCTGATGATGGAGTTTGAGACCCACGGCTCCTGTATCAAGACGATGTCATCCTTGTTCGCGTGCAGTCGGAGTATGAGGTTATTTGCGGCCATGATGGCGTGGTGGAGATTAATCTGTACTAATCGCAGCATTGCTACTATTAGTCAGATTAACCTCCACCACTGTATTATCGGCGTTTTCATCGTCTGAGGAGGAATGAAGTAGGTCTTCCTCACTCAGAGTGATGCCTAAGGTGGCGTCTTCAGTCTCCATGTCGGAGTTACTGTCGACTGTAAGTTTTGCCTCCACGTCGGATGGCTTGTTTGGGGCTGTGGAGGTCGATGGTTCCACTTTTGGTATTTCATCGACCTCCATTATTGGTGGTAGTGAAGCGTTTCCTTCCGCTGAAGGGGCTTCTGTGGGGGGCGTGTTAAGCGAATCTTCGTCTTTCTTGTAGATACGGATCACGATTTCATCGAAACCATACCTAATCACGCCTTTGGTCGCGGCCAGTGGAGCCAGTGATTCCCTATTGATCAACACGAGAGCTGATCTATAGTGACCCACCGTCTCCTTCTCAACCTTTGGGACTTTCCAGTCGTGTGTAGGCAGGTTCGGATTACTTGCTTTGATCAATTTCATGATCATATCCGGGCAGTTGTGTAGAGCCGGGACCATTATGCGTGCTCTTGGCCGGCAAGGAATATCATCCCTTGTAACAACCTCGAGCTTGGCACCCGGCCAGACTTCTGGCAAGCCATTGACAGCAGCCCTGTATAGATCGAAAGATCTCTGATCACCACAGGCGATGAGTTTGATACGATTTTGGTACCATCCTGCATCGGCTGTGTCTGGGAGAGGTCCCGGATTCTCCTCGATGACAGATACAAATCTGAAACCGAGGTGAGCCTTGACGCTTGCCCATTGATCATGAGAGATGTTACCATCCACATGACCCCTGTCAATGACCGCTGCTATGATCTTACCTTTTAGCGCGTCGCTAAAGGAAAGATCCTTATTGAAGGCTGTTGTGCTGTTTGAATGCACCTTCTGCCTTTTTGGTTCGGGCTTGTCGCCCTCGAAAGACCTATTGCGCTTTGATGTTGAGTCGCTGCAGGTCTGTTTGGTGATATTGCTAAGAAAGCCACTAGCCCACTCGAGTTTTCGCGTTTGCTCCGGGGTTCTTTCCGCCGCCGGTATGATACCGACTGCGGCTAGAATCCTCTCAGCATTGCGTTGGTCTCGTTTGGCTAGTGACTTCCTGGACTTCTTGCTGGCCGACCCAGAGCTATGTCCGTGTGACACAGTTGTGGGTCCACCATCAGAATTCGTCGCTGCCGATACCAATCGGGGTGTGCCCTCACCTTTTGAGACAATTCCACATGTCGCAGATTTTATCTCTCCGGATGGGGTGTCCCTTCTTGGGGTCGCTTGCGACGTCCTAGCAGGAGCGGGGAGGGGGTGGGGTGTGGAATTACCGCCCTTGGGACAGCCGAGCGTCACAGCTGTTCCACTGACGGGTACTTCCTTCAAGAATAGGTTGCGGCTAGTAGAGGGAGAAGGACTCCCGCTACTAGTGGCAACCACAGGGTTGCCAACACGTTCACACCTCTGAGTAGACTCGACAGCCTTTTCAGTGGATGTGACCGCATTGGCAGCCATGGCGCGATTTTTGTTATTATTCTTTAATGTTTTTCTGTTTGATGTTTTGTTTGGTTTCATTTTTGTTCCCACGAGTAAAGCGGAAAGACGGTCAGCCCCGGCAGAGCCGCTTGCCGGGGTAAGGCAGAAATATGACGGACCTTGCCACAGCATCCGAAAGAGCTCGTTAATGGCTGGTTTATCCCCCAGCCTTTCATTCTTCGGCACGGTTTTCGTACAAGTACGCTCACACCACCACTGAAATTAGGAACCTCTAAACTAAACTCTTCGAACATAGAAATAAATAAAATATCAAATTCAAATTTTCAATCTCAAAATAAAATTCACAACCATGGCCCAAAACCTCGATCTCAAGAATATTCAAAAACGAAAAAATCGAAATCTTTTATAGATTACAAAAGTTTGGGAATCGAAGGACTGTGTCTACGATGTGGTAGAAATAATCACCTGGCAAATGATTGTAAATCTAATCGAAATCAACTAAGTTGTGAATTCTGCAAGAAACATGGTCATGTGAAGCGAGTTTGTTTGAAATTCTTATTAAATAAATCAAACCAGAACACAAACGCTATTACAAGCCATGCAACAGATAACGCAGAGTACGATTATTCAGATAACATACATCATTTAAATAAAATAATTGATGTTTATGGAAAATCTGAAATATTTTCAATAGATGGTCGCAAATTTTACATAAATGTTTCAATAAATGGGAAACGTCAAGAATTCGAAGTGGACTCTGGGTCAGGCTTCACGTTACTTCCAGAGAAAGATTTCAACAAATTGAATTTAAATGTTCCCGTAAAAAAGTCAGATATTGGTTTTCGATCCTATACTGGTGAGATATTTGCTCCAATAGGAAAGGTTGAAGTACAGGTCCAATATCAAGATACAGTATCGAACGAGGAAATGTATATAGTTCCTTCAAAATACGCACCGCTTATAGGCAGAGTATGGATACGACATCTTAACATAAATTTACAAACGATCGATCAACCTACACGTACTGTCAAAAACGAAATTTGCACTATCGATTCAGTAACAGAGCTAATGAACAAATATTCCACTATTTTTGAACAAAGAGTGGGATGCATTCCAAATGTTGTTTGTTCACTTAAACTGAAAGAGAAAACCAAACCCATTTACGTAAGAGAACGAGAAGTCCCATTTGCACTGCGTGAGAAAGTTGAAAAAGAACTAGATGAACTCGAAAATGACGGAATAATTTCAAAAGTAAATACAAGCGATTGGGGTTCACCGTTGGTGATAATTCCAAAACCCGATGGTAAGGTGCGACTATGTGTGGATTACAAAGTTGGTGTAAACCCTCAGCTCGAAACAGCTCCTAGTGAATTCAATAGAATACTAGACCAAATACTTCAAGGATTAGAAGGTACGTTATCTTATTTTGATGATATTATTATTCATGGTGCAACAGTTACTGAATGCAAAGAACGATTAATTAATTGTTTCGAAAAATTACAAAAGTACGATTTACATGTAAACAAAAATAAATGTGAATTTTTCAAAACAGAAATTCGATATTTAGGCTATGTTATACGTAAAAATGAAATTATAAAATCACCAGATAAAGTTCAAGCTATTAAAGATATGTCACGGCCCAAGAATTCAGATGAAGTACGTGCATTTTTGGGTATGATTACTTACTATTCAAAACTCATTCCTGATCTTTCGACAATAACTTTTCCCTTGCGACAATTACTTCAAAAAAATTATAAATTTAAGTGGTCAAAATCGTGCGAATTAGCATTTATTAAACTCAAAGAGGAAATTATGAGCAATCGTGTATTAACTCCTTATGATCCACAGTTACAGACTACTTTAGCATGTGATGCGAGTCCTGTTCTAATAGCAGCTGTTTTGTCACAGATTGATGAGGGTGTAGAACGACCAATTGCATTTATATCTCGATCACTAACACTGTCAGAACAAAATTATAGCCAACTCGACCGCGAAGCACTAGCTATTGTTTTTGCCATTGATAAATTTTACATGTATCTATATGGAAGAGAATTTATTTTGATCACAGATAATAAACCATTAACCAGAATTTTTCATCGACATTCAAAAATCCCAGCAATGACATCATCTAGACTTCTAAGGTATGCTTCGTTCCTTCAAGGATTTAACTACAAAATTCAAAAAAAGCAGAGGAACATCTTCATGTAGATTGCTTGTCGCGAAACCTTTCAACCGATTCATTTCAAAAATTTAAATTTTTCCTAGACGACGAAATCAAAGACCTTCAAGACCAAATTATCAATCAAATATCAACCGTGTCGTTAACAGCAACATCTATAGCGAAGGAAACAGAAAAAGATTCAAAACTGTCGAAACTTAAACAGGATTTACTTAAAGGCCAAATAGAAAACCCAGATTATTCTTTACAAGATGGTGTTAGTTTTAAAGGAAATCGCGTCGTTATTCCAAACACTCTTCAAGACGAAGTCCTTAAAGAATTGCATCGTACTCATATCGGAATTGTGAAAATGAAACAACTGGCTCGTAAATATTGCTATTGGAATGGAATAGACTCAAGCATAGAAAAACTCGTCAGGTCTTGTGAAAAATGTGCTCTTTGTAAGAATAGTCCTCCTCAGATCACTACTCATCATTGGGATGAACCAAATGCTAATTTCGAAAGAGTACATATTGATTACGCTGGTCCATTCCAAGGTTATAATTTCTTCGTTTTAATCGATGCAAAATCAAAGTGGCCAGAAATCAAAGTTACAAATTCAGCTCCTACATCAGAGGTAACTATCAAATTTCTTCAAGACATTGTAGCAACACATGGTCTACCAAAAGTTATTGTATCAGATAACGCTTCGATTTTTCAAAGCAATGAATTCAAAGCATACTGTAAGGAAAATGGTATAATGCAAAAATTTATAATATATTAAAACATTAAAATCAAAATTAAACGCGATGTCAGAAGAAGAAGGCTCAATACATAATAAAGTACGTGAAATATTATATCGTTATAGAGCAACACCTTTATCAAATGGTAAAAGTCCAGCACAACAATATCTTGGAAGAGAGATGAGAATCAAATTAGATTGCCTACGTCCTGTTAAATATGAAAAATCTTCCAACGAAAAAGTCAACTCAATTCGAAATTTAAGTGTGGGAGATAGAGTTCAGTCAAGATTTTACTCAAACGGAAAGCCAGCTTGGAAATTTGGAGTTGTTAAGAAAAAGTTTGGTCAACTGCATTATGAAATCGAGCTCGACAATGGATATGTATTAAAACGCCATATAAACCAATTATACAAATCAGAATGGTTTTATCCGAAAAGGAAAATACTATTCAAGAAGATAAACCGAAAAGAAGTGATCCAAGTATAGATGAAATACAAATTCAATTTGAGCAAGTTCCAGTAATTCCAGGAAGTTTTGAAGTTCGAAGACAATCAGGAATAGAGACAATGAAAATTCCTGAAAATCGAATACACACAGACATAGAACCAAGCAACATCCTTGTTCCAAATCGAAGAACGAATAGAAACCGACGGCGGCCAGGATATCTTCAAGATTATGAATAAAATAGTGTGGGAGATTGTTGTATATAAAAATTCATATATATGAGCAACTGTACTGAATTATTACTTTAAAATATCAACTTAATCAAGTTATCAATTGATTTAATATTTTCCTGTTATCAAAATAAAATATTATTCGATTTTCATTTATATTATAATAAAGACGTTTTATAATTGAGTTAAAGGAATCCGCTTTTCATTCAATCCAGAGTTCCAAGACACAACAGTTGCCCGTTTGAAATTGAGTACTGTATTAACCATTATTCTTGCAACCTGTGTTTTGCACAATATATTGAGGCACAATAATATAATCGATGATCCGCCTGAAAGCATAGACTTTAGTAATGAAGATCTAGAACGTGTTATCAGCGCTGGAGAGATGGATATGGAACATTCTTCCCAACAAAATAATTCAAGAACAAATTCCTCAAATTTTAACATGCAAAAACGTATGAATTTGCTAAATAATTATTTTGCACGCTTGTAAACATTAAATAGTAGATAATAAAGCGCATTATTTCGATTTATATAAAGAGATTTTTTAATTCAAGAAAGATTTTCTCGGGTGATCTCATTAAAATAAACTTCAATGTCGCATTTAAAATATTTTGAGCATCTTTGGCAGTGCAGTTTTCCTTTCTGATTTTTTTTCAAAATCTCACTTTTTATTTCAATATCGAGTTCCATGGATTTCCTCTTCAGGTCATGCTCGATATTCATCTGATATTTTTTTGCAATAGCTTCCTCTTTCAAAGTATCCTACTGTAATTTGGCAAGTTCTATTTTAATTCTAGAAAGTTCTGAATACTGTTCAGATATTTTGTTGCTTGGTAGACTTGAAGCAACGGGTCTTCTTCTAGTAAACCATCATGTATTCACCTCTAGCGAACTACATTCAAATTGTTTTTTGAAACCTTTTGACAAAGCAACTGTTGGTGGATTTTCATTTTCAATTTCAGTCAAGTTGCTTTCTTCATTGAGATCCTGTAAATCGGTGTCACTAATGGTATGAAGTGGGGTTCTTAATTTGGGATGAACAGTTTTCTTCAGCATAGAGGGTTTGTAGCCACCCCAGTCGTTGTTCGGCAAGCAGTGAATTGTTGTTTTACAATTTACATTTTCGCCTTGTTTTTCTTTGACTTGATTGTCACCGTCAAAATCGTTCTCCAAGCCATGAACAGTTTTTGGGTTCATAATGGAGATAGCCAGTTCAAAATTTGGGTCTGTCGGTTTGCACGGCTTCCCACCACCAGTTTGCATACTAGAAAATTTTTCTTGAGCAGCTTCCTTCCGGGTTTCGGCTTTGTAGTTTCCATACAGCCTTTTTAAAGACTCGCTATTCCTATAACACGAAGCCCCGGATTGGCTGTTGAAATTTTGCTCAATACGACGCCAAGCACTTTCCTTTTCAGAGGCATCAGTTTTTTTTGTTCTCTATTACAGGTCTTTCTTCATAAATGCATTGAAGAAGCACTGTTTTCTCGTTTAGTGAAATGTTGGGATTTCTTTTCTTCATTTTGTCTGCCATTATATTTTATTTTAACAGAAAAAAAAACAATTTTAGAACACAATAAGAACCAGCAATTAACAAAACACCACCTATTCAATTTTGAATTTTTTCACGAATTTTAATATTTTGACGTGAACTTAGATGTATTTTAAATCTGCTCCTTTGCTAAGTTCAACATACATTTGTATGTGCAACATAAATAAATTTATGTTTTCACTTAAACGATATGTGAAACTTAGCTAGTAACAAGATTTATGTTTCGTATCAGCAAACGGGCCTTAATGTCTTAAAAATTACTGCACTAATCAAAAGTGAAATAAGTCCAAATTTCAGCAGCCACTCATATAACATTTTGACATATTAAAATAAGCACACATTTTTTTGAGAAATGACACCAACTAGCATTATCGTGGGTGAGATTTTTCTGCTTTGGAACACTATACGATTTAGTGTAGATGAGAAGCCAGTTATTGCAATATAACCAAATTTTCGAAATCAAATTTTGTATATTTCTGGTAATTTCAAAACGTTTTGTACATTAGTAATGACTAATGACTATTTCCACCATTTTGTGATATAACCTCTATAAGACGGTATGGAATTAAACATACAATTTTTTTTTTAATAATCAAAGAAAATTTGGACTCAGGAATTACGAAAAGCTTTTAAGGAGTCCTTGTCTTTAAATTTACTATCAGCTTTATGAAAAAAAAAACATAGCCTAACGTTTCAAATTGTGTTAAAGTGCGGTGAATATAAGGGCCATGGTAAAAGTTCCTTCTTCTGATTGAATTTAACTTCTAACAACCCTCGAAATATGAATGGAGCCGTCCGTCGACTTTTTTGAAAATCCAAGGCAGAGGTCCAAAAATACTTTTATTCTTTTAAACTACTGTTCCAGCAAACATTAATAGTTGATTCCGTTCATTATTGTGGAGAAAAACTAAAAATCGATTGTGCCGTAGAAGGTTATAGCTCACCAAGTCACCACACCATTATTCCTGATGTACGGCTATTATGTCTTTTCAAAATAAGCTCATTTTGAGAAAGAATGAGCTTTATCCAATCATGGGAATACAAGTTGTAACCAACGTGCCGTCAAGGTTAAACCTTGCTTTCATTCATTGCTCCAAGGCTAATGCTCTCTTGCATCCGCCGCTCCTTATGTACTTGTCTCAAAGCAGGTTTATTTTTAATTTCCCATAAAAAGTTATTGTAATCGGTTCGATTTCTCGAATTGAAAATTTCGACATTTCTCGACTTTTAAAGGTCCTAAGAGTCGAAATAAAAGATTTTTCTGTGCGTTCGTGTGTAGTGTACGTACGTTTGTACATCTTTACTTTCGCTACGTTTTTTCGACGTCCATAATAATGCAGAAGGGACTCTCAAAAAAATTGAGTGGGTGCTTTTTTTTTAACAAAGCAATTAAAAAAATAAGCTGAAAATGTTGGTTAACCCAAAATATCTCACGAACCAATAACGCTAGAGACTTGAATTAAATTTTGTATTATGTATTGTAATGTGATATCAAAAAAGTATATTTTTGGAAAAAATTCCAATCAACGGAATTTGACAGTTTTTTTTATAAAAAATAGAAAACTTTGAAAAACATAACTCAATGTTGGTAAAAATCGATTTTTGACACAAATATCTTTTCAAAACTTTGAGATATTGGCTTTAAAGTAATTATATCTTTAAAAAATATTGTTTTCAATATTCGACAGAATTTTGAGTAAAATCGAATTGACAGTTTTCTTACAAAAAATAGAAACCAAAAAAAAAAAAAAACTAAAACTTGGTAAAAATTTACTTTCGACTCAAATATCTTTTCAAAAATTAAAAATATTGACTTCAAACTTATTTTACCTTTAAGAAAATATTGTTTTTGATATTCAGTAAATTTTATATAAAAATCTAATAGTCTACAAAAAAAATCTACAAAAAATAGTACGCAAATTTGCTAAAACTTGATGTTCGGTTCTCGATATTTCGTGAACAATAGAAGATATTGACTTCAAATTAATTTCATTCATCCAATTTGTATTTGTTTAGGTATATAAAAAATAAAAACTTTTAAGAAATGCTACTAAAATAGGTAAAAATTGGTTTTTGACTAAAAATCTAGTTTACAAAAATAGATTTTGAAATCAAACTATTGTATTATATGCAAAATATTGTTGGTAGTTTTAAATTTTTTAAGAATAATTCAACTGACAACTTTTTTAGCAAAAAACAAAAACCTACAAACTTTTAAGCAAAACAAATCGACAGACGGGATGGAAAGTTATTAGTATGGGTCGCATTTTTAGTTTTTTTTTTTCAAGATACTTTTTTGTATTATCCTTTGAAGCTTTGTTATTCTGCCTGATATTCAGCTTTTGGCCCTTATTTATTCGCTGGTAGAGTGTAACCTGAGACAGGCCGTAGAATTAACTGCTTTTCTAATAATGTTGTTGTTACGCCTTTGAACTCTTTTTGATTTTTCTCATATTTTTGTGGATCAGCATTATGATTCCTTACAACTGTCTTGCTTCTGTTAAGTCTCCTTGTTATCACGTCCTGAGAGTCTAAAATCCTTCGGAGTATCTATTTTTGCTCTTTCTGTAACTGTCTGTCAAATTCTTTCCAGCGCCCATGTGTGTATTAAATTAAATTAAATTAAAACAGTTGTTTTCAACACTATTTTAGATATTCTATACAAATGTTTTTTTAAAGATCACACTTGTAAACTCATGCACGGAAATATTCGAAATGGCCTCATCCAACTGGAGCATTTTGATATTCCCTTTTTTTTTAGTAGTTCATTATTTAATATTGGGAAATTCCAACGCTCGTTTCTAATTTCCGCTTTAATTTTATGAATTTGTAATGATGAAGCACGCACCTATTCACAGGTAGTAAAAGATTCCGGGTACAACACTTCCACCAGCTATAAAAAGAGAAAATCTATACCAAAATGCATGGTCTATGTATGTACTTATGTATATATCGACTTCAATGAATTTTATTTTAAAGAAACAAATATCACTATGTTCAAAAAGGACTTAAGAAAAAAGAATCAAGGGTTAGAAATTTTGAATATCTCAAAAAATCTCTAATATTTCAATAATCAAATTTAGCAACATTCTATTGTAACAACTTGAATATTTCAAAGAAATTAAATTATTGGTATATTTTATTCAGAAAAATTCAAGACATGTGTAGAATTTAATGCTTGAAAAACTCAGTGCTGTCTTTTGTGTTTAAATCGTAGTCAACCCCCGGTGCCACTATCCATGAGTGACACTTGCATCCAGAAAACTAATCAACTTTTAATAGTCGGAATGTGTATTACAGATCACATCTTATAGAATGATTACATATTCGATGTTGCTAGTATTTCTCCAAATAAAAAATAAATAAAATTGGGTAGCGCAACAGTCTGTTGAGAACTAGGGCCTAGTGACTTACAACTCTCAACCATTCCTGTGTGCGAGTACTGTTTTCAGGGATGGAGGGGACCTACAGTTTTAAGCCGATTCCGAACGGCAAATTTCTGAAAACACTTTTCATGACAAGAATTACTCTTGGAGAATTTGTCATTTTATCGCAAGAGGCAGTACCCATGAAAACAACTTTAGATGGTAAAGGCAGGGATCGAACCCTGGCACGACAGTCCAACGCACTAACCATCATACCACGGGTACTACTTCAAAGGTGCAACAAATTTTGAATCTCTTCTGATTTGGCTATAATTTACAAAGCCATCATTTGCCCAAAACTTGAATATAACTCGCATATGTGGGCAGTTGCCCCTAAAATAAGTTCAAGTCTTTTGGATAGAACCAAAAAGAGAACTTTGAAAATGAAAGGTGATAAAACTATAACTGAAACATACACAGCCGTGCCTTTTATTTCACATTTGTCCAAACAATGTTCTGTCGAATAAGCATTCTGCTTCAAACAATTCAATTCAATTCAATTATTTATTTAGACTTGAGCTGAATTTCGGACATTCTCTCAAAAATAGAGTTCTTTTTTTAACCGTACATCGAGAATGTACAATGATTTACCCAGCCCTAGTTTCCCTCCCATTTTGATATTCAATAATTTAAGACAACTGTGCACCAGTAGCTCTCCTTAAATCCTCCCTATGTTCCTAAAGATAGCACCCTGTTAATTATTAAAAAAAATAGTCTGGCGAGTGTGCAGGCTATTAAAAACATAAATAATTAGGTGGCGCAACAGTCCGTTGAGAACTAAGGTCTAGTAACTTACAACTCTCAACCATTCCTGTGTGCGAGTCATTTCAGGGATGGAGAGGACCTACAGTTTTTATACCAAATCCAAATGGCTAATTTGAGAAAGCACTTTTCATGACAAGAATTACTCTTGAAGGATTTGTCAATTCTTCGCAAGAGACAGTAGTACCCGTGAAACAAACTTTAACTGGCATATTCAGCAATTAAACCCAAGTACAGGGTGCGGCAGAGCTGACTGACGAGTTTTGATGGGCTATAAATAACGAACAGTAAAACTTAGGGTCCGGCCACGCAATGAGCGACGAGCGACTGAGCGACCGAGCGACGAGTCGCTGACCGACCAATCTGAGCGATAGGTGGCCATTTACTAAACGACACGTCGCTGAGCGATTAGTTGAAAAAAATAGACCTGTAATAAGATCGAGGTTCCGTAGATTTGGTGTACACCCCATAAATCGTGAAAGGGAAAATTATGGTGAATTTCATCATTTATTTCTGAATTTTCGCAGATTTCCAGATCGATTTTGCAATATTGTCGTATGTCAGTACCATCTTTTGAACAAAAAACACTATTTGTAATTAAAGATTAAATAAATAAAAACTTAACCAAACAATTACAAATTTGTCCAACTTTTTCCCACCCTTTATCGGTGACATTTTTATATTCCCATAGAAAGAATTAAAAATTTTGACATTTATCGACGTTTCAAGGTCCCTCGAGTCTAAATAAAAGATTTTAAGAGAGATGTCTGTGTGTGTACGTGCGTTTGTACGTCCGTACGTTCGCGACGTTTTTTTCGTCGTCAGATTGTCAAAGAGAATACATCAATGTAAAATATTTAAACTTGGAATTTCTACCTACATATTCTAGTATTTCTTAAAAATAAAACCCCATTTCAATTGAACATTAGCCACACTAACTGCAATACGTAAATGCAGAGAGATGTTTATCCACATAAACATCTCGTCTTATGCGTCACAAATAAACCAACCTGTAACAGAGATTTCTAAATTTTTGTCCAGCTAAATTTAATGAAGTACTGTATGTAAACAGTGGCGTCTTTAGGCATGGGCCCGGTAGGCCAGGGCCCAGGGCCCGCAATTATTTGGCCCCCAAATCCACCAACTCAAAATGAATGAATTTATGCAAGAATTATATTCGTTTTTCATATAAGGTTAGTAGACAGTAACACAAAAACAAGTTTCATTTTACTCTCCGTTCCGTTGAAATTTGCCTCCTCAACATCTTAAACTTCTAGCAACATGAATCTTTAATCATACACCTGCACACGCTGTCAAAATTATTTTAAGAACTCTGTTTTCGTTCTACTCTACAGTTCTGCACACATGTTGGCCTTTCAACTCACTCCATAAACAAACAAAAAGTTGTGCCATGATGAGTTGCGAAATGATGAGTTGTACCGTGATGATTCGGATAGAACAATTTTGTTTCCTTTCCTCTTTCTTTCTCTCTGTTCAAACTATGTTCTTTGTCATTCATAAATGATCTAATAGAGAATTTTGATAAATTTCAAGCGTGTGCCAAAATTCAGAATCCGGATGCTAATTATGAAGACTTAATGCAACGAAAAATAGTACGAAGTTCGCGTGCCACATATTTTGATCCGTCCAGCTAATTGGGTAAGAAAAGTTTAAAAGATCAACTTTTTTTCCAATTATTGACATTTTTACTTTGAAATTAAAAATGCAATACAATTGCTATCAAGAAATTAATGCATTGTTTGGCTTTTTTTGCCGATTGCAATATTTGACTTCAGTGGAGTTGTAAAAGTCTTGTCAACAGTTTTCAAAAAAATACCATAGAGATGTTAATGCAGAATAACTTGAGGTAGAATGCCTGCACCTCGTACAGTATTTAAAAGAATTCAATAAAGATGTAAATGAATATCTTATTACAATATCAATATTGTACAGTCTAATTACAGTGGATGAAATTGGGAACACATTTCCAAATGTAGAAACTGCCTGAAGAATGTTTGTATCTTTGATGGTTTCAAACTGCAGTAGAAAGCGTTAATTTTCGAAATTAAACCGGATAAAAAATGAACTTCAAAGCACAATGCTACACGATAGACATTAAACAGCTTGTCAATTTTATCAATTCAAAATGAATAACTGCAGGAAATTGAATTTGATAACTTAATTCATGATTTTGCAACTAACAAAGTCAGAAAAGTATGCCTTCAATAATATTTGATTGTATACTTAAACTTACACATGGGTGATTATACAAAAGTTGGGTAACTCGATGTCATCAACCAATATTATACAAAGTCTGATTATATTTTATTGGGAATGCAATTTATTTTAAAACAATGGAAAGACCTTTATTTAGTCACCCAATTTCAGTTCTTCATTTTGAATACAAGTTATTAAAAAACACAATTAGTTCTTAAAACGTCAGTCCTCTGGCATGTCACAACCCTGAAAACCAACCATTAAGTGACTGTCTATTAATCATTATCATTGATTTGAGAAAACTTATTAATTTAATACAAATTGCAATATATATAGTTCAATATATACTACAACTTTCATAATGCAGTGTTCTCCACTTTATTTAAAAAAATAAGAAATTTTGTCTACAGTTTCATTCCGCAGTCCCTTGTGTGTTATTTAAATTCGAAATTCCTGCGAAATATCGCCGAATCACTGTCAAATCCCACTTTGAATTTTAATGCTGGTAATAAAGTTAGTTGCGGGTCGCACAATTTGACGGCCACCATATTTGTACCAGAGTTTGGTTTATGTTTGTTGTCTATACACGTGCTTAGCCAGTCAACATGTCAATTTTATGGTGAGTCGTTATTTTTTGTTAATCTCCAGTTTATTTTTATTTATACAAATTAGACTATGATTTGTTAAAATGTAGTTTGTTGATATTCGAAATTACAAAAAAAAATATTAGTCCTGATTATAATCTCAAATTTCAAATTTCTTTTTCGTCAGTCCTGTGTCAGGTATATTGTTATTGTTCTTCATTTCATGATCATTAGTGCTATTAAGATAAATATTGTTAGATTTTGTTTATATTGTTTGTTGAATTCTTGGAAATATGAAGTAAAACTATGTAAAAGTAGTAAAAGAAAAGAGGCTGGGATGCGACCCAAACTGATAACTTCCCATCCCGTCTGTCGATTAGTCTTGCTTAAAGTTTGTCTATATGTATCAATTTTTACCAAATTTGCGTAATATTTTTTGTAGATTTTATTTTATTGAATATCGAAATTAATATTTTCTGTGAAATAAAATAAGTTTGAAGCTAATATTTTTTATTTTTGAAAAGCTTTTGAGTCGAAAGTAAATTTTTACCAAGTTTTAGTATTGTTTTTGTTTAGGTTTTTAATTTTTTGTAAAAAAACTGTCAATTCGATTTTTTTTAAAATTCTACTGAATGTTGAAAACAATATATTTTGAAAGATAAAGTAGTTTAAATCCAATATCTCAAAGTTTTGAAAAGATATTTGTGTCGAAAGTCAATTTTTACCAAGTTTTATACATTTTTTTTTTAGGTTTTTATTTTTTGTAAAAAAAACTGTCAATTCGATTTTTCTCAAAGTTTTTTTTAATGTTGAAAACAATATTTCTTATAAGATAAAATTAGTTTGAAGCCATAATCTCAAGTTTTTGAGAAGATATTTGAGTCGAAATTCAATTTTTACCAACTTTGAGTAATGTTTTTTTTTAAGTTTTTATTTTTTATAAAAAAAACTGTCATTTAGATTTTTCTCAAAATTTGATAAGATGACAAAAACATCATTCTTCGTTGCACAAAATTGTTTTGGAGATGAAATCATATTTTAGTCGTAAAATTTTCGAGGTGACAAATTTTGTATTCAGTTTTTTTGATTTATAAAAAAACCGTTTATTGGATTTTTTTCCAAAAATATAATTGTTTTGTATCACGTTACAATATATAATATAAAATTTAATTCAAGTCTCTAGCGTCATTGGTTCATGAGATATTTAGGTTTAACCAAAATTTTCACCTTTTTTTAAACTGCTATGGTAAAAAAACCACCCACGCAATTTTCTTGAGAGCCCTTTCTGCATCTTACTACCTTATTATCTGTATAACAAAATTTATTTGAAGTCGATATCTCTTCTGGTTCTTGAGCTATGGACGACGAAAAAAACGTCGCGAACGTACGGACGTACGGACGTACGAACGTACGTACACACGCACGCACAGACGTCTTTCTAAAAATCTTTTATTTCGACTCTTGGGACCTTGAAACGTCGAGAAATGTCAAAATTTTCAATTTGACAAATCGGACCCGTTACAATAACTTCCTATGGGAAGTTAATAAGTGAATAACGTTACGTTAAATGTCGAAAGTCTGTTTTGAAAACTGATATAGTATTTTCTCCCAGTATTACATATTAATAATTATTTTAATTGTTACTAATTGCTTTTAAGTGATCATTATTAAATCCTAAGAGATTTTTACTAATTTTTATTAAATTTCATTATAATACTTTTAAAACTGTGTATAACATGTATCATTACTATGTAACCTCGTCAATCCCCTGGGTGTCAAATTCTGAAATTTTTAAATATCTTACAATGTAGGTACTCAAAAAATTGACAATATATTAATTAGATTAGCTATCATATACACCCGAATTTGTAGAAATTTGATTAAATAACTATCGTAAACAAAATATCCTCAAAAGTTTACCAACTTTTGTATAATGACCCATATACATATATCTAAAAAAAAGCAAATCAAAACAAATATAAAGAAATAAACTTACATAAAATTAACAACAAAAAATATAAAAACATTAGAAATCAACCAAAAAAAACAATAAAAATTATCAAAATATAAAATATGTTCAACTATTGAAGGTAAATTTAAAAAAATTATAAAAGTATAAAAAAATATCTGTTTTATGTTCTTTTTTTAAAAGTAAAAATATGAATTTAAAAAAAAACACGAATTAATTTTAAAATGATTTTTGTACCCTAAAAAATTAAAAAAAAAATATATTATACCTACTTTTTTTGGCCCCAAATCCTATTGTGCCCAGGGCCCCCAAAAGTCTAAAGACGCTCCTGTATGTAAACTGTCCCACCTTACTTTTCATTAAATCTCTATCTTGATTTTGGAGCTATTCACGAACAAACCCTTATTCACGTTGTGTGTTATTCGAGTCTTCTGGTTTTATTTTTAGATTCTTTTATGCTAACATTTTTATCTTTAAATCAAAAGCAATGCAAATGAAGTCATAGTTTTCTGTTTCTCTAGAAATCATTAATTTACTTTATGAAAAAGCTTATTTCATACATACTCTAGCTTCCTTCTTAAGTATTTATACCATCCTACGTATAAAAACTCCTGAAAATATTTACATAATTCCGTCTGAATCTAAAAACTTTGCCCCTAACTTTTGCTATTCTAGATGCTGGACCATGTTACGACTGCTCTGACACAAAGATTAAGACAACCAATGACAACAAAAGACTCTATAACGTATACTTATTTATACAAGTTCTCAGTTCTAATAAAAATCACCAAACTTCCTAAAGACTAAAGGAACTTTTTGCGACAAGTTCAAATTAAAGTTTCCATAATTAGGACTTGTTCTTTTGGCACTGCACTGTCTTGGAAGATTTTTCATTTTAATTTACCATAATAGTCAATGACACTTTCAATTTACCTTTTCTTGTTACATTTCTTATAGAGGAGCTTATGAAACCTATAAATACCTACATAGATGTGAAGACATTGTATAGTATAGTCTAAATATAGAAAACCTCTGAGCAAACCATTCTTATTCTTACCTTTCAAAATTAGGTGGCACGGGTACTTATAGATGGTTGTTCCTTGAAGAAATTACCATAAATCCTTATGTGCCTACCCAAGAGAGAGACCCAGAACCCAGAACCCGATGCGATGCGATTGTGAATTTCATTAACATTCTTCAGGGATCTCACTGAAAATTCAAACTTGAAAACACGCATACACATTTAGACACACTTATACATACATATATTCAAAGCAGACATACATAGATACGAGTATAAAGTTAAAGAGGACCTCTGAAAACGAAAAGTAGGCAAGTACATGATACAGGCAATCCAGCTTAATGCGTTAAAGTATCACGTACCGTTTGGCAAAACTAGAACGTGAACGGAATACAATCAAAATTCCACCCTATAATCCCGTCCCGTGGATGTTAAAAACGAAGAGATGTTGCTTCTATCTAAATACATCACTAACCTAACCAATGCACCTCCACCGCCATCAACCTATCGAATTCATAAGCATAGGCAACGCCACGCCAGCCATCCAACACCAGGGACACCTGCAGATCGTATAGTTATCGTAGTCCTAGGCCTGCTGTACGATTATAATCTAAAAGGAGGACAACACGAATACAAATACATATAAAAGATTTTGGAGGAAGGTGTGAATTAGAATTATTGTAGACCCACGGCTCAATGGCTAACCTTTTCTCAACGAAAAACCAACTGCTGAGCGAGCAGGTTGTGCCCTGGTAAACGTGGTTGTAGCTGTGGTGGCGAAAGCGTCTAAATCCCCGGCACTTTCTTCCTGTGACTGTGCTTGTGCCTGTGTCTGTGCTGTGCCTCCATGTTTCTATTTTTAAAAGCTTACATTGATGGCATTTGGGCTTTAGTTCTTGTGTTTGTCCTTCGTCGTCTTTCACAAAGGCTTTCCACAACTCCACTTACACTCACACTTACGCCCTATGAGTTACACTTTCCTTCTGTTTTAAATTTCTTAATGCTCTCCATTCTCTTGGTTTGGGTTTATGTACTCGTATCCGTAGGTGTGAGTCGGAACGGAAATAAGGATTGTGCTGTTTGTTTTAATTCCCAAAGCTAGACACTTCCAGCTATGGTTTTCGTGACTGTCACTGCATACACTCGTAGCTTTTTCTAGTTTTGTGTGTTGTGTGTTTTGTACCCTGTCTTTGCCTCTGGCTCAGTCTCGGTTTCGGTATCTCTGGGAAGTAAAATAGAAGACAATGATAATGCGGGACAAGCAGAGGCTTTTTTCCATTTTGGCATTTCTATCTACGATTTGTATCTTAGATTGAGTTAATTTTTGTGTATGTTTGTTCCTTTTTTCGTAAAGCAGATTTGGAGATAGCACTTGTGTCCATTAGGTGAGGCAAGTGCTAACGAAGTGGCAAGTCGGTGAAGTGAAAACGAAAAAATTGATTCTGGGAAATGGTTGAACGGCCGCGGCGGCGGGTGCGAGAAGTACGGTGTTCCGGTGGTGATTTAGTGTCTTTCTTTTAGATTATTAGGTTTTTTTCCCCGTTTACGTCCAACAGACCTTTGAAAGATGTTAGAGTATCCGGTATTGCCTCGCCTTATTATGAAAGCTAATTCACGACAGGCAGGTGATGATAATAATTCTTTAAGTCAAAGCAATTTCTTATGTTTTCATTCATGTATACGTACATAGATCAACATATTGTTTCAAGGAAAAAGTGTTTTATTAAGAAAAATGAATGCTTTTCAAAAACAAAAAAATACACGAATAATATTAGAATCATTCTTTTTTATTTGCTAGACATTTGAAGTACGGTCTATTAATCTTTGTTAGCTGATATAAGCATGGTTTTGGTTTGCCAAGTGAATTTACAAAAAGTAAGACGGAAAGACAGGGTGCATTTCTTATGTACATATGTATATGTATGTACATGAACATTGTATAAACACAGGTATATGTTGGATTAATTTTTCCTGCCCTTGCCCTGCAAAACTTGGGCTTTTGCAAGTCAAAGTCAAGCTAGGAATACCATATCACAAATAGATAGATTTAGTATTTTGGTTCCACGACTTGACTTTGGAATTTAATTTTCAAAAATATAAAGATTAAGACACTTCTTTGTGAGTTTAAAATACAACTAACTTACTTAAGGTGGTGCTACAGTCTGGGCGAACCTGGACCTTAAACAACATGAGTCCCTAGCTAGCTTTCCCCAGTTTCGCACAAAAAGTTAGTTGAGGTATTCTCTCAACTGCGTGCGACACCTGAGTTGCAGTCTTTCTCTACTGCGCCGCCGGCCGTCTCTCGGGATTGGATCCCAAGACCTTCCGGACTGGAACTCTACATTACCCAGCCATCTAAGTCGTTGGATTTTAACTTTGTTAACCAGGTCAGTGTTGTTGTACAGTCCGTACAGTTTGTCGTTGTACGAGTATCTTCTCCTCCACTCTCCATCTCTACAGAATAACAGACGGTACCAAAAACCACCCCAAGAATTTTTCTCTCGAAGCATTCTAAGACGCTCTCATTTTTCTTTGACTGTTTCCAGGCCTTAGCGCCACAAATGAGAACAGGGGTAATGAGTGCCTATTATCTTCTAAGTCCAAGGAAGCAACGAGTTGCAATAGTTATTCTTCGTTTGATTTCAGCGTTGGTGCCTAGGTAGACAAAGTCCTCAACTACCACAAAGTTATAGCTGTATATGATGAAATTTTTGTCAAGACAGCATATACTTACCTAGTCTTGCTCTCATTGACCACTAAACCCATCTTTTCCGCTTCCGTCACAATATTCAAAAACGGTCAACTGACATCACGCTTTGATCTTCCAATTATGCCAATATCATCTGCGTATCGGAGTAATTTAATGGACCTTTCGAAGTTTGTGTCCCCTTCAGTGTTGTAGGTTGAGTTTTGCACAATTCTTTCCAGAACGATGTTCAAGGCATGACAGTACATCGCCTTGTCTAAAACATTTTTTTGACATCAAATGCATCGGTGAGATCTTTTCCGACCTTGATAGACCAGAGTGCATTCTCCATCGTCATTCTGCACAAACGGATAAGTTTGACAGGGATGCCAAAACTAGACATTGTTCTGTAGAGCTCTTCCCTATGGATGCTGTCATACGCGGCTTTAAAATCGATAAAGAGATAGTGGGTATCGATTTGAAGCTCCTGGGTTTTTTCCAAGATCTGCCGTAGTGTAAATATTTGGTCGATAGTGGACTTTCCTGGTCTGAAGCCACACTGATAATGACCTATCAGGTTGTTGACGAACGGCTTCAGACGTTCACATAATACGGCAGAAAGGATCTTATATGCAATGTTAAGGAGACTGATCCCTCTGTAGTTGGCGCAACTTAAAGGGTCTCCTTTTTTATGTATCGGGCAAACTATGCTGAGATTCCACTCATCGGGCATGCTTTCTTCCGATCATATTTTGCAGATGAGTTGGTGCATGCTCCCTACCAAGTCAACGCCTGCTGCTTAAATAGTTCGGCAGCGATGTCGTCAGCTCCAGCAGCTTTGTTTGACTTCACTTAAAATATAGCTATCTTCACTTCGTCTAGGTCGGGTAGGCGGAATTGTTGATCTGCGTCGCCTAGGTTGAGTGGTTCTATCTCCCTAACGTCATCGCCGTTATATAATTTGGAAAAGTGGTTTCTCCATATTCTCAACATAGACTGCGGTTCTACTACGATGTTCCCCTGATCGTCTTTACAGGCTTCGGTTCGTGGCTGGTGGCCTTGGAAGGTTTTTTTTACCTTTTGGTAAAATTTACGAACCTCATTCCTGTTGTGACATTCCTCTATCTCCTCGATCGCGCGCTTCTCGTGCTCTCTTTTTTTCCATGTAAGAAGCCGGTGTTCCTCTCTCCTCTTCTGCTCGTAGAGCTCGCGAGCAGCTCTGGTCCTTCTGTCAAACGCCGTTTTGTATGCCTCTTGTTTTGCTGCGTGCGCTTGCCGGCATTCGTCGTCAAACCAGGGGTTTCGCTGTTGTGGCCGTGTGAAACCTAGCACTTCAGAGGCGGCATCACTGATGGCTGCAAGGCAATGTTGCCACTGGTTTTCAATGCTTAATGCAGGCAGCATAGGACTCCTTAAGAGGTTACTAGAGACTCGATCGGAAAAGGACATGGCAGTTTCTTGCGATTGTAGCCGTCTGACGTCGAAAACTTCTCACAGTACTTCCTTGTTTTGGCTTGGACCGGGATATCCGTAGCCGTACCTTGGCTACAACGAGGTAGTCGTCCGAGTCAATGTTGGCCTCTCGGAAAGTTCGGATATCCTGTATACTGGAGAAGTGTCGTGCGTCGATCGCAATGCGGTCAATCTGGTTGACAGTTGATTGATCAGGAGATTTCCATGTCCCCTTGTGGATATTAAGATGTGTGAACTGCGTGCTAGCTACCAGAACGTCTCGCCCCGCAGCGAAATCGATCAGCCTGAATCCGTTGTCGGAGGTGGTATCGTGCAGGCTGTATCTCCCGATTGTGCCACCAAAGATGTCTTCTCTTCCTAGCTTGGCGTTAAAATCTCCTAAGACAATTTTAATGTCATAGACAGAGCACTGCTCATAAGTCTTGTCCAAGAGCTCGAAGAATATGTCTTTTGTGTCTTCATCTTTCTCCTCTGTTGGGGCATGCGCGCATATTAGGCTTATGTTAGCGAATTTAGCCTTGATGCGGATTGTCGTGATGCGCTCGCTCACACTATTGAAACTGAAGACTTTTTGCCTGAGTCTAGTTCCAACAACAAATCCATACCCAAATAGACGCTGTCTTTGTTCTCGGTTGCAGTCGCCGTAGTATACATCGCAGTCTTTTAGTTTGCGTTTGCCCGGTCCATCCCATCGCACTTCTTGGATGGCGGTAATATCTGTCAAACAATTCAGACAGAACTTATAGATGAAATGTTTCACATTTAACCCTAAAACCCCGTGCTTTATTTGATTGATAATATTTGTTTAGACCATCAAATTAAAATGTGTGCCAAATGGGTTTAATAGACGTTTTAATAAAATGTTTGATTTATTCTTTTTAAATATTAATACAAGTCCTAAATAAAAAAAGAGGCTGGGATGCGACCCACACTGATAACTTCCCATCCCGTCTATCGATTTGTCTTGCTTAAAAGTTTGTCTAAATGTATCAATTCTTGCCAAATTTGCGTTCTATTTTTTGTAGATTTTATTTTTTTTTATGAAAAAACGGACTGTTGGATTTTTATAAAAAAATTACTGAATATAAAAAACAATATTTTCTGTGAAATAAAATAAGTTTGAAGCCAATATTTTTAATTTTTGAAAAGCTATTTGAGCCGAAAATCAATTTTTATCAACTTTTATTAATTTTTTTGTTTAGGTTTTTATTTTTTGTAAAAAAACTGTCAGTTCTATTTTTTTCAAAATTTTACTGAATGTTGAAAACAAAATTTTTTGAAAGATAAAAGTAGTTTAAAGCCAATATCACAAAGTCTTAAAAAGATATTTGAGTCATAACTCAATTTTTACCAACTTTTTTTTTATTTTTTTTTAGGTTATTATTTTTTGTAAAAAAACTGTCAATTCGATTTTTCTCAAAATTTTATGAGATGTCAAAAACATTATTCTTCATTGCACAAAATTGTTTTGGAAATGAAATCATATTTTAGTCGTAAAATTTTCGAAGTGACAAATTTTTTTTTTCAGTTTTTTTGATTTATAAAAAAACCGTTAATTGAATTTTTTTCCAAAAATATAATTGTTTTGTATCACGTTACAATATATAATATAAAATTTAATTCAAGTCTCTAGCGTCATTGGTTCATGAGATATTTAGGGTTAACCAAAATTTTCACCTTTTTTTTAAACTGCTATGGTAAAAAAAACCACCCACGCAATTTTCTTGAGAGCCCTTTCTGCATCTTTCTGCCTTATTATCTGTATAACAAAATTTATTTGAAGTCGATATCTCTTCTGGTTCTTGAGCTATAGACGACGAAAAAAACGTCGCGAACGTACGGACATACGGACGTACGGACGTACGTACACACGCACGCACAGACATCTTTCTAAAAATCTTTTATTTCGACTCTAGGGACCTTGAAACGTCGAGAAATGTCAAAATTTTCAATTTGTCAAATCGGACCCATTACAATAACTTCCTATGGGAAGTTAATAAATATTAAAAATGTAAAAAGGCTTTTATTTAACAATATATTGAAATAAAAAACAGGGTTAGAAAAAGTCTACTCTCAATATGGGTAGTGTTCTAGGGTTAAAGAAGTTGAATAGGATCAAGTGTAAAGTCAAAGGCAAGTGCAGTAGAAGAAATTCAAGAAATTCCAAAACTTCGACGATCAGCAAGACTTTCACTTATCTTAATTAAAAAAAAAAAATTATTTAACTTCAAAAGAAGAAAGTATTGTAATATTATGTACTTTAATAATATATTTTAAGAAAGTTGAACTTCCGGAAAGTGTGCTTCTTTGCAAGAGAATAGTTAAAAGTAATGTCGATGTTTCAACTCTTCATTTCACTAATTTCAAACTTGGAATTCAAGAGTTTGCATTTGAGAAAGCATGTAATCCTTCTACTTGGCCATTGAGTGTGCAGATTATATAATAAATAATATGAATACAATATTTGTATTTTACTTCCTTAAACTTTGTTGCTAAAAGTACTAGGTACTTTTAACTGAGGACTGGATCAAGAACATAATATGAATCGGAAATTCAGCATAATTCATCAACTTTTGAAGAAATGACGATCCAGGGGGGGGGGGTCATATGAGCCATTAAGCTTTTACAGATAAGTTGTATAAGTAAATATTTCATCTATAGATTTATTAGTAATTTAACGACTCTCACCAAAAAGTGGTTTGCTGTCAAAAACAACAAACATTTTTGTTTTTACTCAATTTAGAATTTGAAAAAAAACTTTAGTAATGCTTTTAATTATTTTCATAAAAATTGTTTCTAAGAAAAAGAGCAAATATTCAGGTTCTTAAGAAGAAACCTTGAATAAGAGATCATCAATTTTATATTAAGTTACCTTTAAATTTCTAAAACTAGCCTTCAATTTTAATATTTAATTTTTTTGACACACATAAATACTGAATATTGAAGTGATTTTTACTTGCGACACATAGGAACTTTATAGCAAGTTTTGCATTAGTCAAAAAAATCGAACTAGAGCTTTTAATATAACATGACATTAAGACGGTAGAGAAGTGGAAACAAGTGGGTACCCCTATTCCGACCGTTCTGTCTGTCTTAACTGGCCCCTACTGTCCAAACAATTGTGTTGATTGGAATTAAGGTTTTCAGCCGATAAGCGTAAGGGTTAAATAATCTTCTCTTTCTGTGCAAGCTCTTGTCAATGATAAAATTGATGATGATTTTTGATGATCAAAAATGTAAGTTTTTTTTTAAATATTAATTTTGTTTACAAAACTCGATATCTCAGAAAGGGGTCGACATTTTTTAAGAAAATTTAAATGTAAAATGTATATTTATAAGCAATTTATTTAGTACTCACCAAAAATATTTTTAAGACAAAATTTAAAATGATTTTCGAAAAAAAATAAGTTAATCTAGATTTTTTGAGAAATAAAATGTCATTTAAATTTTTGAGAAAAACTTATTTTGCAGGTAAATTTTTAAATTTTAAAATATAGGAAATATTTTTAAACAGACTTTTTGGAAGAAATTAGCAAGTTCTAGCGACCCAGGCGTGCATTTAATGATGATGATGAACATTGATTTTCTGTTGAATACAAAAGATCTTAAACAATTAAATAAATCTATTTTTAAAGTGAATTTGCTTTGGATGCTCTAGAACTGAGATTTAAACACGAATTTCAAAAATATTAATGTCCCAAAAACAGCAAAATTGATACTTTTGTTAAACTAATAGCTAATTGAAAAACATAATAAACGGGTCATATTTATTGATATACAAGCTTTGAATCTCTTGAGATTTGAAGTGAAAAGAGATTCTGAAACGTGTAATTTGAGAGTGCCACTCAAATGTTTCTTCCCAACTTATTTGTTTACCTTAATTTGTTTTAATTTTTTAGAGAAAGTATGCACTTAAATGCGCCTATTTCCTTAAATTCAAGAACCAAACATTTTGATCTCTAAAATTTTTAAGTTTTGTTGACTCCTTTAAGATCAAAATACGAGTAAGCAGACTGATAGCGATAGTAATAATAGACTCAGGAAAATTAAGTTCGAAAAAACTTCGTCAAAAAAAGCCCGACGTTTCTACATATCAGATTCTCTCTCATTTTCTGGATTTTTGAATTTTTGCAGCGTTCTTCGAATTAATAGAGAAATGAAAACAAGAAAAGTGTATTGTATTTTTGGAAAAAAGCAACGTTTCAAGACAATTTCCTACATTTCTGCGCACAATACACCAAAAACCCTCTAAACTATTGTGTTTTAGCTCTTAAATATGGCATATTTAGAAAACTTTTGAAATCTAGGAATGCGTTCATATGTAGGGAGTCATCCAAATTATATAGTTAGACCATACCTTGCTGGATAACAGTGTTTTTGAAATGTGTAAACGTAAGGTTTAGATGCACATTATGTAATTTAAATTTTGTTAGCCTCCTTTACAAAACATTAAAGAACATTTTTAAGCGGTGAGTAAAAACTCATTTAAGTGTGTGACCCCCCCTGATGAAAAGTCTGGATCCGCCCTTGCACGACTATGACGTAATAATATTAACAGAGACCTGGCTGCACCATGGAATCTATTCTTCCGAGCTGTTCGATTCTTCATATGTTGTCTATCGAGTGGATCGTTCTCTAGACATTGGTATGGATAGAGGCGGGGGAGTATTAATTGCAGTTCGTACTTCACTTAATAGTAAAAAATTAAATTTTCAAACAAATTCTATTTATTTTGATCAACTATGCGTTCTTGTTAGTTCAGAGAATTTAGCACATAATGTAAACAGAGTTGAATATTGTTTTATTGTAAATTATATTGGACCGAAGAGTAGCTTAGAATTATATGTTCAACTTGCTCCAAATGTTATAGTCCGGGAGCTAGCAACGTTTGGAAAACAAGAATTTTAGGTCGGTCAATTTTTTGATATGTTGTCTTACTTGCTTTTACGGTTAGAGTCTGGGCAGTCTGGCTGGCGGTAGTGGTTGGGTTTAGGGGGGAGGGGCAATTTAAAAAAAATATTACTTAAAATGGGGAAAAAATAGTTAAAAAATAACGGTAATACTTACAATTAAGTATCATACCTTTTTTTAAAGCCAACACTTTTGTCTATTAGCTCGTTTTTAAATCAATTCAAAACTATGCATAGTTTTTGAAAAAAATTGTTTTAAACTCAAAATTTGGTAAAAAAAAGTTAAAAATATGGTTTAAAGAGTAATTTTTCAAAACCTTAAGATTATTTACTATTTTTTTTTAAGAATTCATTGCTCATATTTGTATGTGATCAAAAACTGAAAACTAGATGATTCTATGTCTACTAGTTCTCGAGAAAATTAAAAATTACTAAAAATCGAATAAGGTTAAATTCATTTTTCTTAAATCCAGCTTATTTACAAAATGCAAAAGAGACTTTGCATGCACCCTTGCACCAAGCCCACCTTGAACCCACCCCACCCAAATCCTATAGTGAGTGCAAGCAGGGGGGTTGCAGGGGGGCAGCATGTCCCCCATACACACTTCACTGTTCTTGAGATGATTCTGTGCTGAAAAGTAAATAATTAATTAAACACCAAAATGTTTGATACAATACTAGCACTTTATTCACATTTTCTTATTCTATTTATACTATTCATTTCCTATGGAAATACATTTAATTTCTTAACCTACAGAAATACATTCAATTTCTTAACCTACATAAATACATTCAATTTCTTAACCTACATAAATACATTCAATTTCTTAACCAACATATTTATTTATTATTACTTAATTTCTACATTTTTTCTTACTCATATTTTTCTTAACCTACTTAACATAACTTAATGATGACCTTATGTTGTTGTTCGTCATCGTCACCTGCCAATAATTCACGTCAGCAAAATATCGCATATTAAAGCAAAGCCAATGCACTCGATATCGCGATATCGACATGAATTATTGTTTTGTTTATTTCCAGCTCATACAATATTAAATGCGTTAGTTGAAGTTTAGATCTTCTTAAACTTGTTCTCGAAATTTGTTCTCCTCATCATAAATCAATCATCTATTGAATTTATGTGTATCGTCTGCATCAAATCAAAAAGTCGTACAAATCTACATAAACGTACACTTGTTCACCTATGCCACCTGGAAATGAATGGAAACTCTAGTTTTTCTTTTACCAATTCAAATATCGATTTTAGTGCTGCATATCCAATCAGAATCACAGTGGCGGATCGGTTATGAGGAGTTTTTTGGTAATGGACCCCTTCTTAAAAAGAATTCTAAATGTTTTTAACTTATAGTTTACTATGATTTAGATTTATATTTAGAAACTAGCAAACCCGGCGAACTCCGTTTCGCCACCAGATAGCCTTGTTTTTTGTAAGATTTCGTTTGGGTATTAAAAGATGAAGAACATTTATTTTTTGTTTGTTTTATATTTGAAAAGGAAAAATATTATTTCATTTCACAACAGTAATGAATTCATTTCGATTTAAAAAATGAAGTGTAATTTAGTTGAACTTCTCTAAGTGAAAAATGAAAGTGAATCCAATTAAATACTGAATCGAAGCGTTATACTTGTCCGCAAATTATCCGTTTCATTGAAGTGTTCTTTGGTATAACCACATTTTTTGTTTTTTGGTCTGACGTTAACACAAACAAAGCGGATGGTTTCCCAACTCTTGAATACGCAACGTATAGCTGCCCATGTGAAAAACAATGATTTTCTAAAATTATCCCACAAACACTAAGGGATTGGCCTTGCGAATTGTTAATATTGTCATTGCGAACGCAAGGCGAACCGGAAATTGCAATCGTTTGAAGTCAAACGAAAGATCAGTCGGAATCATTGGTATTCGAGGAATACATACATTTTCAGCTGCGTACTTTCCGTTAATAATGGTTACCTCAATCAAATTCGGCATAAGTCTTTTCACCGCAAGTCGAGTACCGTTGCAAAGTCGCGGTGGATTCAAATTACGCTATATCATAATAACTGAACCAACTTTGAGTTCCATGTTATGTGGTGGAAATCCTGGTAACTCCAGAGCGTTCAAAAAATCCGTTGGATAATTTACTACATCATCGGGATTTGTTATAGAATCAACGGATTTGTATGTCACCAAATCGCCAGCGATTTTTGATTGAATGGTGAAATTCAGTGCGTGTACATCATTATTCCTTGCGGCGAGAATCGCTCGTTGGCTTACCAAGCATAATTCTGACAATTAACCAAGCATAATTCTGATAATTCTCACTAATGTTTGGGAAAACATTTTCAATAAGAGCTAAATGAGAGTCTACACATCGGCAAAAGTCGTTGGTAAGAGTAATTAATCCAGTTGTCGCATCAATTGGCACATTTCCATTTCCAGCAGCTAACAATTTTTTGGAAAATTGTGCAGCACTTTGATCATTTTGAAGTTGAACTCTCATATTAGTGGTTAGCGATAATGTTTTTACGTTATTCCACAAAAGTGATGCCTTCAGGCAAGCATTCAAATCATCTGCAGGCGTTCCACGGGGAATAACTGGCAACGTCTGCCTGAAATCGCCTGCCAACAATATAATCAAGCCGCCATAGATGTTGTTACTTCGTCAAAGATCCTTCAGTGTGAAGTTAAGTGCTTCCCATTGCACTGGATCGGGAAATATTGCATGTTGGAGTATCAATTGTGTTTAAATTGAGTGGCAACTTAAGCGCAGAATGTGTAGTATGACCGCCATCTAGAAGAGTTTCCGCAATTCCAGATGATGCTAACGCCAAACCTATGTCACATCTTGATCGAATAGTGACCAAAATCAATGAAATGACAAATGTTTTCTCTGTTCCTCCACGTGCGTCCAGGAAGAATAGACCACCAGTATTATTGTCCACTTGTTTTTGCTGTTCATTCAGTAACGGCACATTATTTCGAACGAAAAAAAACGCAGCTCTCGATTTAATTTTTGGTTTAATGCATCGTGCATCGATCGATTTAGATCAATTATTCCTACTTCAACCAGTAGCTTGTTTGCAATAGTCAAGCATTGATCATCAATCAGAATCATTCCTTCATTGTAGATGTCATGGATTATTCGTAAGCGAATATGTCGTCTTTGTATTTGTTCCATAACTGAATTGGTTGTGAAGGGAAACATGTGGTTATGATAATTGCGAACAGCGTTCGTATTTGGTACGCATTTGATGAAACAACTGAATAAACAAGTGTTAAATCCCAATGAGAATTATTCTCCAGCAAACCCAATAGTTAACATGCTTCTCGATATGTTTGGCATTGGTGGACATTCACAGTTTTCAAATGCGCCAAATGATTTTGGTCCTCGTACATTTACCAACAGCAGTCGCAAAAAAAACATTCATCATTTCTAGAATGAACAGTGTACATGCGACCTAGCGCATCAGTGGAAAACACCACTTGCGCAGCACAATCCAACCGTATCTCTTTTGAAATTTAACGCATTGCAATATCGGCATACAGTCGTCATTGGTCCAATATCTAAATCATCATCATCACTGCATTTCGCAGTGAGATCATATTGGAATGCCAAGCGATTGTATGATGCCAATGATCTTCGTGTGCTCATGCGTTGTCTCCATCGGGCATTTTCTCTTCTAATTATCTTTAAAACAAACGTTATTTGAAGTCGATATCTCTGACGTTTCTTGAAATATGGTTGACTAAAAAAGGTTCCCAAAAGTAAGCTTCGGTTTAGAATATAGGGCCCTTTGAAACGTCAATTTTTTTAAAAATTTTCAATTCCACAAACCGGAACTTTTACAATAGCCTTCTATAGAAAACTAAACGGAGTTCACCGGTTTTCTGTTGAAATTTTTCCTGAATTTTGTTTGCTACAAACCTCACGGAGCCCGAGAACTTTCCAACGAATGCAAAACCGTGGAAATCGGTTTGTGCGTTTTGGAGTACAGCACTTTCTGAAATGCCTACCAAGTCTGCTAGCTCGAGCACTTTTAGTCATCGGTCACCCATACTGTTGTAAACGAAGGAGCAAACTCCCCCAGAGTAGAATCAAGCTTCACAACAAATACTGAGAAATGTAGCGTCTTCAATTGGTATTCTCTGTGATACCACATGTACCTTGAGGCTTTCTTCTAAGCTCAATGAAACCAGTTTGAGTCCTTTGCGAAACGTGAGAGGCTGATTATGCTGATATGATTTAGATTGTTAAACAAGAATTCTCCTAGGTAATTTTTGCGTTTTTGAGCTAGAGCAGGGCATGTACAGAAAAGATGAATAATTGTTTTCTCCTCTTCCTCGTCCATACAGCTTCTGCAGAAGTCATTTAAGAATACGCCTAGTCGCGTGGCGTGCTTTCCTATTAGACAGTGTCCGGTTATGACACCGATTATCGAGCTTATATGCAATCTGCTTAAAGATAGCAAGCACCTTGATCTCTTTGAATCTAAGTGTAGGCCAGATTTGTTTTGTGACCTGACACGAGGTGATGTTATTTCACCAGGTGTTTGCTTTCTTCATTGCGTTCTACATAAGCAATAGTTTACATGTAGCGATTAGTATGCCAGCATTTTCCAAACGTGTTAGAATGGGTTGTACTGTTCTGGCGAGTTCATCTGCCTTACAGTTTCCTGGAATGTCTCTATGGCCCGGCGCACCCAGCAAGGCTGAATATTAAAGGGTTGTGCCATCTCCATTAGAGATGATCGACATTTATGGACTGTTATAGAGTTTGTACAGACAGAGTCCAGTGATTTGATAGCGGCCTGAATATCTGAGATAATACGGATATCAGATTTTGATATCACGTTTTCTTTAAGTCACGACAAGACTTCTTTTATCGCCCAAAGTTCCGCCTGGAACATGCTTCAATGTTTGGGAAGGCGGAATTAGAGTCGTTCAGAGTACACTCCTCCACCAACTCCTTAATTTGGTTTTGATTCATCTGTATAAAAGTGGACTGACTCGTCTTCGAGAAATGCACTATCCTCTCAGAAAAATCTAGAAGGTATAGAAATCTGAAAGTTTCTGTCAAATTACAGTTGGGGGATGGTGTAGTTTGTGTGCTAGGGAATTGATTCTTAATACCTAAGAATTACGGAGTGGTCAATGTTGTTGTTAATTTATTTTATTTATTTATTTGCTCAATATATCAAGAGGTGTTAGGTAGAGCAGGGTGTCCAGTGCCGCAAATGGGGGCACGTGCTTCGTGCGAAGCGATCCGCTTCTACATAGGAAAGCTGAACGTTGGACTTTATTTATGTATTTTGTCGCTCTTTATAGCTTTTTCTTAAGCAGTCCACCATACTGCCACACCGTACATTAAAATCGGTCTGATTACGGATTGTACACAAGGACATGGAGGACATTTCTATATGCTCCATAAAATTTAGGGTAACCTTTTCTAAAAAAAAAAAAAAATACCTTGGCATAATTTTGGCGTGTTTCGCACTTCAGTGAAGGTTAAAATACGGTTAGGCCAGCAGAGACTTTTGAGTTGAATTACCGCACAGAATCTGTTACAGATTCTAGATCGAAAAGAAAGCCACAAGAATCTGCAAAAATAGTCATGATTTTGTCCCTAGTCATTGAAAATTGAAATAGTGTTTCCGATCCCATTGTATTTGATCTTCCGGTCAGTATACCTTAGATACGAGTATACAAAGTATTACATAGGTATATGGAATCTTAAATAACACGGCTAATATGATTTTTCCAAAATGTTGCTTTACTCTTGGCCAACCAATAATTATTTACTACTTAAAAAATTATGAATATACCAAAAATAAAAGTAACAAATTACGTTGCTGTAGTTTAAGTCGAAACTGTACGTTAATTCAAAATGCACTTTGTCGCCTCCATGACGTCATACAAATTTGGTAAGAATTGGTAAAAAAATTCAACTGACAAGTCCTATTATAAAACAAAAAAGAGGCTGGGATGCGACCCACACTGATAACTTCCCATCCCGTCTGTCGATTTGTCTTGTTTAAAAGTTTGTATGTTTTCGTGTTTTGTTAAAAAAGTTGTCACTTGAATTATTCTAAAAAAATTAAAAATTACCAACAATATTTTGCGTACAATGAAATATAGTCGAAAACCAATTTTTACCAATTTTAGTAGGATTTCTTAAAATTACTGAATATCGAAAACAATATTTTTGTGAAATAAAATAAGTTTGAAGACAATATTTTTAATTTTTGAAAAGCTATTTGAGTCGAAAGTAAATTTTTACCAAGTTTTAGTATTGTTTTTATTTTGGGTTTTTATTTTTTGTTAAAAAACTGTCTATTTGATTTTTCTCAAAATTGTATCAATTATTTCGATTTATTATTTAAAATTAGTAAGAAGCTATTATTTCAAATTTTTGAAAAGATATTTGAGTCGAAAATCAATTTTTACCAACTTTTATTAATTTTTTTTTAGGTTTTTAATTTTTTGTACAAAAACTGTCAATTCATTTTTCTTTTCCAAAACTTTACTGAATGTTGAGAATAATATTTTTTGAAAGATAAAAGTAGTTTAAAGCCAATATCTCAAAGTGTTGAAAAGATATTTGATTCGAAAATCAATTTTTACCAAGTTTTATTAATTTTTTTTTAGGTTTTTATTTTTTATAAAAAAACTGTCAATTAGATTTTTCTCAAAATTTTACCAGATGTCAAAAACATAATTCTTCGTTGGACAAAATTGTTTTGGATATATAAAATCATATTTTGGTCGTAAAATTTTCGAGGTGACAATTTTTTTTTACGGACGTACGAACGTGCGTACACACGCACAGACATCTTTCTAAAAATCTTTTATTTCGACTCTAGGGAACTGAAACGTCGAGAAATGTCAAAATTTTAAATTCGACAAATCAGACCCATTACAATAACTTCCTATGGGAAGTTAATAACTGAAAATAGAAATATATTTGCCACCTCCGAAATTTTGACGAACTTATTAATAATAACTCCACAATAATTGTATGCAACGAAGTGAGCAACATTTTTGAAATCTGCTGTACTTTTTAGAAAATTCAAATTCACAATTTTTTAACAAAAAAAAATAAAATCTATACTTATATACTTATTATATTATATTATTATATATTATATATTATATTATATATTATATTATATATATTATATATAATATTATAAATGCGAAAGTAACTCTGTCTGTCTGTCTGTTACTCAATCACGCCTAAACTACTGAACCAATTTGCATGAAATTTGGTATGGAGATATTTTGATACCCGAGAAAGGACATAGGCTGCTTTTTACCCCGGGAAAATGACGTATTCCCATGGGGAAATTCAGGTGGGCCAATCGCTTTTACGCCTAAACTACTGAACAGATTTAAATGAAATTTGGTAAGGAGATAGTTTGAGACTTAAGAAAGGTCATGGGTTACTTTTGACCTCGGAAAAAAGAACAAATTATGTCGAACGTGGAGGGAGATATCGTCCAGTACTTCTCAGTAGACAACGTTATGGAAACGAAGAAAGTAACATCATACCCCATAGAGTTTCTTAGTTCTTTGGAATTATCAGAGTTGCTTTCTCATAAGTTGAGATTGAAGGTTGGTGTTCCAGTCCTGATAATGAGAAATCTTGACGCACCAAAGTTATGTAATGGTACACGGCTACAGATTACTCACCTAGGACGGAATATTATAAAAGCTATAAACATGACTGGATAGTTCCGATAATTCCAAACGATTTTCCGTTTCAGTTTAAAAGAGTGCAGTTTTCTCTGAAAGCAGCATTTGCAATAACAATAAATAAAGCTCAGGGGCAAACGCTGAAAGTTATGCAGGTGTAAATTTCGAAAAAAAAAACTGTTTTTCCCCTGGACAATTATATGTAGCGTGCTCACGAGTCTCAAACCCTCAACATCTTTACGTTCTGGCCAAGGAAGGAAAACAAAAACGTCGTATATAAAAATGTAATGCAGTAACCTACCTTCTTCTTAGAATGTATTAACCTAACCTAACCTAACCTATGACAATCACACTTAGTAAGGCCTCATCCCATCTTGGCACAATTCAAACATACGTACAAAAAAGTACAGCTCAGGTTTTTTCATACTACTATCCAAAAAAAACTATCTAATGCGGACGAAGTCGCGGGTAAAAGCTAGTACTTCTATAAATTGGTAAAAATATATTCTCTGCTCGAAATTATTGATAACATAGACGATGACTCTAAACTAGTGTTACCGCTTTGCGACTTTAGTCCCATTTTGACCCTTTTTTGTGCTTCATGCGACCATGATACGACTTTTTAAAAAATTGTCTATTTTGACCCTTTTTAAAAAATTATGCGACTTTTTTGACCTCATCTCTAGAAAAAATACATTGAAAATATAAGTTATTTTCTTATTCTTATCTATTCAAATAAGAACATAACTAACACTGCCACACATAATTTCAATCTATACAATGGAATCAAGTTGAAATTGTTTGGGTCGACTCGATCACGTTCTCTCAGAATCGAAATCTTGCTATTCTATAAAAATTTATTTCAACCTTTCGACTCTGCATATAAATGTAGTTAATAGTTAACAATTTTAAGTTTTATGAGTAATTTTTGTCATTTCACCACTCCGTTCCTCTTTAACAAAGTTTCCCAATTATTAACTTCCCATAGGAAGTTCTTGTAATAGGTCCGATTTGTCAAATTGAATATTTTGACGTTTCTCGACGTTTAAAGGTGCCTAGAGTCGAAATAAAAGATTTTTAGAAAGATGTCTGTGCGTGCGTATGTACGTACGTTCGTACGTCCGCGACGTTTTTTTCGTCGTCCATAGCTCAAGAACCAGAAGAGATATCGACTTCAAATAAATTTTGTTATACAGATAATAAGACAGAAAAATGCAGAAAGGGCTCTAAAGAAAAGTGCGTGAGTGGTTTTTTTACCATAGCAGTTTAAAAAAAGGTGAAAATTTTGGTTAAACCTAAATATCTCATGAACTAATAACGCTAGAGACTTGAATTAAATTTTATATTATATATTGTAACGTGATACAAAACAATTATATTTTTGGAAAAAAATCCAATTACCGTTTTTTTTATAAATCAAAAAAACTGAAAAAAAAATTTGTCACCTCGAAAATTTTACGACCAAAATATGATTTCATCTCCAAAACAATTTTTTGCAACGAAGAATAATGTTTTTGACATCTGATAAAATTTTGAGAAAAATCTAAGAGACAGTTTTTTTTTATAAAAAATAAAAACCTAAAAAAACATTACTCAAAGTTGGTAAAAATTGAATTTCGACTCAAATATCTTTTTAAAAACTTGAAATTAAGACTTCAAACTTATTTTATCTTATAAGAAATATTGTTTTCAATATTCGGAAAAATGTTGAGAAAAATCGAATTGACAGTTTTTAAAAAAAATAAAAACAAAAAAAAAATAACTAATAAAAGTTGGTAAAAATTGATTTTCGACTGAAATATCTTTTCAAAACTTTGAGATAATGGCTTCTAACTAATTTTAACTTATAAAAAATATTGTTTTCAACAATAGGAACAATTTTGAGAAAAATCGAATTGACAGTTTTCTTACAAAAAATAAAAACCTAAAAATAAAATTATAAAAGTTATTAAAAATTGTTTTTCGACGTAAATATCTTTTCAAAAATTTGAGACATTGGCTTAAAACTAATTTTATCTTTTAAGAAATATTGTTTTCAATATTCTGTAAAATTTTGAGAAAAATCTAATTGACAGTTAATAAAAACCTAAAAAAAAGAAAACAATACTAAAACTTGTAAAAATATACTTTCGACTCAAATGGCTTTTCAAAAATTTCAAATATTGGCTTCAAACTTTATTTCACAGAAAATATTGTTTTCGATATTCAGTAGTTTTTTTATAAAAATCCAACAGTCCGTTTTTTCATAAAAAAATAAAATCTACAAAAAATAGTACGCAAATTTGGTAAAAATTGATACATATAGACAAACTTTTAAGCAAGGCAAATCGACAGACGGGATGGGAAGTTATCAATGTGGGTCACATGCTAGCCTATTTTTTTTGCAATGTATACAGATTTCGTTTGATTTAGGTATGTTTTAAAAAAAAATGTAAATGCGACTTTTTTTTCATTTGACCCTTTTTTTGCGACCTTTTAAAGAATCCCAGCGGCAACACTGCTCTAAACTTATTTGATCTTATATAGAAAATATTGTTGTGAATTTTCGTTGAAATTAAAATTAATTATTTTAAGGGACGACAATGGGAAGTAATCAATGTGGTTTGCGTCTCAACTATTTTTTAGTGTTTAGTGCACTTCGAATTGTCATGAATTTGGAATTGTCATATAACCGTTTCCAAATCAATTTGATGCAGGACTTATTGCTTGCTTTTCAATTTCCCAAGTTGCAAGATATAATGTTCTTGATATCTAAGCCCATTTAAGGAAATTCTTATCAAAAGCAACTTTTATATTCATTTTTGTTCGAAAACGAAGTTAAGTATAGTTAGACACCATTTGGGCTCCACTTAACCGAATTCTAGGCCCGCCACTGATCAACTATGTATACCTATATCAATCATCTGTTTGTTTGAAATACGAACGAGTTTTGTATATTTTCAACTTCGAACTTCAAGATGACAAAACAGAATGACAATCCAATTCATTTGATTATCCTCATTTTTCAATCTACTCGTATCTATTCTTTCTATGCGGGCATCAAAACCCATAAGCAAAACGAACAGAACTCCAGTTAAACTGTCTTGAATTGATTAGGTAAAAAGATTAAATTAAATGCAATTTATGCAGACATGAAACGCATTTATGGTTTAAATGATGATAGAATATGAAAGAGCAAGTTGGCATACTTGTAGTCTGTGTCAAAACAGTCGGCTAGACGATGAAGATATTACATATATTAGATGATGTTTACCTATAGCTCCCCTTCAAGGCTTTTATTTCCCATCGTATACCTAAAATATACAAAACATAAACATACATCCATGTTTATGTGTATGTATGTATATATGAAAAACTCCAAGGACTCGATTTTCTTAGAGAACATTTTCGAAATTATGTGGGGGTCAGAAAAACGTTGTTCGTGTTTGAACAATAAAATCAATTAGGGAATTGTCTGTTAACCTTTTGAACTAATTTTCTATTATAGAAGACCTGTTGCAGTTTTCGTTGTTGTATTTTTGTTTATATTTCTGCGGGAGAACCTGACAACTATGTTTGCTGTTTAATGTATTGGCAGGCGAATACTTGCTAACAAGAAAGTGAGGAGAGGGTCGGTTGGGGAGAGTGTCGGTTGGGGAAAGGGAAGGGGAGGGGAGAGAATTCGTTCATTGGTGTTCTAGTTTTGTGTTTTTATTTGTAAGCGTGTCAGTGTGAATTTTGCGTGTTTGGTGAAATTAATTTATTGCCTTGAGGTAAAATTGACAGCGGGGAGGTTGTGTTGTTTTCTCGTCAAAGCAATGACGGAAATTGACGTTGAAAACAGGAAGTATTTACAAGGACCTACTCCTCCTGATGACTTATGCAAAGGATGGAAGGCTGGGCATTTGTCGATTGAAAAGTATGTCCTTTCGTATAACTATGATGTTATGCGTGCTTATGGTATATTGACCTGAACAATATGCTGGTAAAAAGTATATACAGGAGGGTATGTCAACATAAAGTCTGTTTCGGCCCATGTATCTAAAGTTTTTGTTTTGTTTTGTTTTTGTTTTTATTTTTATTTTGTCATGCAAAGAAAAAAATATTAACTTTTAACACCACCTTAAATCAATTAGCAAATTAGAGTTAAAATTTTTGGGGGAATACTGATATTTACTCTTTCTTAGGGGATGATGTAGTACCCGTAGCATGATTGTTAGTGCGTTGGACTGTCATGCAAGGGGTCTTGGGTTCAATCCCTGCCTGTGCCACCTAACTTTTTTCACGGGTACTGCCTCTTGCGAGGAATTGACAAATATTCCAAGTGTAATTATTCTTGTCATGAAAAGTGCTTTCTCAAATTAGCTGTTCGGATTCGGCATATAAACTGTAGGTCCCTTCCATCTCTGACAACATTACTCGCACACAGGAATGGTTGAGAGTTGTAAGTCACTAGGCCCTGGTTCTTCATGGACTGTTGCGCCACCTAATTTATTTTTATTTATTTAGGGGATGTTGATTGATGAAGTAATGAAATTATGTTGCTTTTGAGACTGCATACGTGAAGTTTAAAATTTTGTTTATAAAACACCAAAACGACACAAGTTGAAAAGTTAATTTATTGCAGGTTTTTTATATAATCTACAGCATTAGGTTTCTATTTCTGTACAGTAATTAATTAACCTCATCGAAACGCTCCAACAACGCTCAAACAGCTTTTCAAAAATTACAAATATTGGCTTCAAACTTATTTTATTTCACAGAAAATATTGTTTCCGATATTCAGTAATTTTTTTTATAAAAATTCAACAGTCCGTTTTTTCATAAAAAAATAAAATCTACAAAAAATAGTACGCAAATTTGGTAAAAATTGATACATATAGACAAACTTTTAAGTAAGACAAATCGACAGACGGGATGGGAAGTTATCAGTGTGGGTCGCATCCCAGCCTCTTTTTTTGATCGTTTTTACCTGCAACTTTCCACAGACCCAAACATCTTGAGGTAATCTTGGCGATATCACGTACAAGATGTGTTCAAAAAGAACCCAGAATTTTCGTTTTTAAAAAAAAATATTTATTTGTTCGTTTACATCAATGTGGTCCCCTTCAAAGTAGTCCCCCCCGGATATAATACACTTATGCCAACGTTTTTTCCAATCTTCGAAGCACTCTTGATATTCACTTTTTGATATGTCTTTGAGCATTCTCAGCGATTCGACCTTTATTTCTTCGATCGAGCAAAAACGCCGTCCTTTCCTGGGTCTCTTCAACTTTGGAAACAGGAAAAAGTCAAACGGAGCCATATCTGGTGCATATGCAGGTTGGGTCATGACTACGGTATTTGTTTTGGTCAAAAAATTACGAACAAGCAACGACGAGTGACCAGGTACGTTATCGTAGTGCGAAAGCCATGAATTGTTTTTCCATACTTCAAGGTAATACTCCTTGTTAACCGTATGACCTTGTGGTAAGAACTCTTGATACACTATGCCATTATAATCGAAGAAAACAGTAAGCAAACCTTCACATTTGATCGAACTTGACGTGCTTTTTTCGCTCTTGGTGACGTTGGATGCTTCCAGGTGGACGATTCTTTTGTTTCGACATCATAACCGTACACCCATGTTTCATCACCAGTTATGACACTTTCAAGCAAACTTGGATCGTCGTTGACATTATTAACAGCTCCTAAACTCCTTTAGGGGCATGCCTACCAACACAATAAAAAAAAATTGCCCTTCGGACTCTCCAGACCCGCGAAATTTAAAAATTCCAGGTACTTTTTGAACACACCTCGTATGTGATGGTTCTGCATTCTTTCATTAGGACAGACGAATTTTGTAAGATCGAAACAAAATCATTTATAAAAAAGAGGCCGGGATGCGACCCACACTGATAACTTTCCATCCCGTTTGTCGATTTTTCTTGCTTAAAAGTTTGTAGGTTTTCGTGTTTTGTTAAAAAAGTTATCAGTTGAATTATTCTCAAAAATTTAAAAACAAACAACAACATTTTGCATTCCATGAAATAGTTTGATTTCAAAATCTATTTTTGTTAACAAGAATTTTAGCCGAAAACCAATTTTTACCGATTTTAATAGCATTTCTTAAAAAATTGTATTTCTTATATAAACAAATACAAATTGGATGAATGAAATTAATTTGAAGTCAATATCTTCTATTGTTCTCGAGATATCGAGAACCGAACATCACTTTTTACCAATTTTGCGAAAAAAAAAATTACTGATGAATTTTTATAAAAAATTAATTGAATGTCGAAAACAATATTTTTTGTGAGATAAAAATAGGTTGAAGCTAATATTTTTAAATTTTGAAAAGCTATTTTTACCAAGTTTTAATATTGTTTTATTTTTTGTAAAATTTTTTTTTAAATTTTATCGAATGTTGAAAACAATATTTCCTATGAGTTAAAATTAGTTTGAAGACATAATAAATTTTGGAAAAGATACTTGAGTCGAAAATAAATTTTTACGAACTTTAAGTAATGTTTTTGTTAGGTTATTATTTTTTGTAAAATAAACTCTCAATTTGATTTTTCTCAAAATTTTACAGAATATTAGCAACAATATTTTTTGTATCATAAAATTAGTTTAAAGCCAATATCTCAAAGTTTTGAAAAGATATTTTAGTCGAAATTCTATTTTTACCAACTTTTATATTTTTTTTTCTTTCGCTTTTTATTATTTGTACAAAAATTGTATATTCGATTTTTTTCAAAATTTAACCACATGTTAAAAACGTTATTCCTCGTTGCACAAAATAAATTAGGAGATAAAATCATTTTTTGATCGTAAAATTTTCGAGGCGAAAAATATATTTTTTTCAGTTTTTTGATTTATAAAAAAACCGTTAATTAGATTTTTTTCCAAGAATATAGTAGTTTGGTATCACGTTACATTATATAATATAAAATTTAATTTGAGTCTCTAGCGTTATTGGTTCGTGAGATATTTTGGGTTGACCAAAATACTCACTTTTTTTTAAATTGCTATGGTAAAAAAAAAAAACACCCACGCAATTTTGTTCAGAGTCCTTTCTGCATCTTTCTGTCTTATTATCTGTATAACAAAATTTATTTGAAGTCGATATCTCTTCTGGTTCTTGAGCTATGGAGGACGAAAAAAACGTCGCGAACGTACGGACGTACAGACGTACGAACGTACGTACACACGCACGCACAGACATCTTTCTAAAAATCTTTTATTTCGACTCTAGGGACCTTGAAACGTCGAGAAATGTCAAAATTTTCAATTTTACAAATCGGACCGATTGCAATAACTTTCTATGGGAAGTTAATAAAACAAATAGAATAGGACCAAGATGGCTACCTTGGGGGACACCAGAATTCACAACAAATGAACTTGAACACTCATTACGAAATGTAACACTATAACATCTATCTTTCAAATATGAGGAAATCCAGCTTATAAACTAGTCATTAAAACCTTGCTGTGCTAGTTTTAAAAGTAATGTTTTATGTGTTTTATGACACAATTTGTCAAAGGCTTTGCTAAAATCAGTAACGATACAATCTACTTTAAACATCTTAACAAAAGGACATAAAGTGAAACAGATTAATACCTAACAGTTGAACATTATTTAACAAAACCATACTGGTTATAGCACAGATAATTGTACTACAGCCAAATGATTAAGAACAAAATAATTGCAATCTTTTCAAAATTAAATGAGTGGTGATTGCAAAATTTGAAGTCCCAATCTCTGGATAAATTCAATGCAATTTTGTAATTTAAATTCAATAAATAATTTATGAATGTGAATTGCATTCACACACAAGATTGCATTCTTAAACAAGCCAGATACTTTTCTGCAACACCTTGCTAACTTTTCATTAAGTGCCTCAAATTAGATTTCTCATAAGAGCAAGCTAATCCGTAAATGTTCAGAAAATTCGTAATTCGTGCCTAGTGAAATTAAAACAACTAAAACTATAAAAGTTAAGCCTTGAAAATACCACTTTAAACATCCCCAAAATAAATATTTCCCCTACCCCTCTGTTTAATTCAACGTCGTCGCGGCGCGGCGCGGCGCAGCTTGACGCTGTACGGTAACGCTATGTTACACGTGTGCAAGTTTTTATTTTTGTCCATAACATTTATTATTCATAAATTATTCTTGTCTTCGAATTTCAATAAATCGTACAAATTACTCTTCAAATCACCTCCTCATTTCCAGCATTTTCAAGTTCCAAAAATATTGTTCCTAACAACGTAATTGATAACTTCTCTGATCAAATAGGAATTGCTACTTACATAGATACCTCTATCTCTTCTCTTCACCTTATTAAAAGTAGGTACACATAGACAAAGCTTGACAGGAAAGATAGATACTTTTATTAGATACATTCCACCTGTGGTGTCCGTGTCAGTGGCGGTGGATGGCGGCGCGCGGAAGTGGCGGCGGCGGTGGTGGTGAAAGTGTTGTATGTCAGTTGGTGTGTGCAAATGTTTATCCTTTCGAAAAACTTCACAACTTTCACTTTAACAAATACCTTCCTTCATTCGTATATACCTACGTACAATATTTCCTTTCCCAAAATTAATACTCATTGGTTTGACCTTTAACTGCTGTGTTAAGAACCCCCATCTCGCATATTAAGCTGCCAGCTAAGGTTATTAATGACTATGGCGCAGTTTTATCCAAAAACATCATCGAAACTAATGAAAATACTCTTGTCTTTGTTAAAACAAAATACTGAATACAGAATTCCCAAACACACACACGTACGCACATGCCTGCCATATAATACCATCTACATATACATAGTCATAGAATCCCAGTCCAACTTTTCCTACTTCCCCATTTTTGTTTTTATAGAAATATCAGAGACAGCTTGTGAAACTACCTAAAACAGTTAAAGTGGATTAAAAATAGAAAAAGTCTATCAAAACCATTGAAATGGTAAATTGTTGCTTGATTGAAAGGACAACGACACAGCGAAACACAACGGTATCGGTATATGGTTTATAGCTTATGGCAGGATGTTGTCCTTTAATGGTTCTTTAAATTTTTGTCAATATTTCATTCTTCATCAACATCAAAAAACAAAACGAGCTTTAAATGTATAAACTCCATTTTGTCGTCCATAGGTTTCTGCGTCAGGTAAAGGTGTCCTTATAACCGGATGTGAATTGCCCATTGCTTGGTACTTGGCTAAAAAGCTCGATGATTTGGGCTTTACAGTTTACGCTGGATTCAGTTCTCCCATTGAAGACAACGAAGAGGCGAAAATATTGAAGGAGGAAACTTCAGGGCGAATGAAACTTCTTCATGTTGATGTGTGCTCTGAAAAAACTGTAAGTTTTGGAAACTTTTTTTTTTATTGACCAAGAAATCTTATCTAATACACCAACCTCATCGTTCCTCTTTGAATAGCTTTTGGAAGCTTGCCTTTTTATTACGGAACATCTTCCTTATGGAGCGACTGGATTATGGTCGGTTATTCATTGCGCTCATTGGACTGCTTTTGGTGAGCTTGAGTGGATTCCGTTTGCAGTGCTTCGTAAATCTTTGGATCTTAACCTTCTCGGTAATAGATGGCGCTAGTAGTATAGAAGCGTTTAATATTTCTAATTTAATTACATTCTTTATCTATAGGAGCTGCTCGCCTCACACAAATCATGTTGCCCCTCATCCGACGCTCTAATGGACGTATTGTATTTTTAACCTCCGGTAAGTTAACGACCGCCCCATTCCACTATCCTCGCCCCCTTCCCCAACCGTCTTATTAAAATTTAAAACATTTTTATGGCGATGGTGATGGGAGGCTATAGCTATAACATAGATGTTAGATGATTGCATTATATATAATTAAATGCAACGTCCATTTCGAAGAGAGAAGTTTTCCTTTCCTTCGACTGGACATGGACATTGGACATGGTAACATGGGATACGGAATCTTTTCCCATTTATCTCTCGACCTTGCAACAATATATTTGTATACATATATTTTGTTTATGTTGTTTACAGAAGAAAAAAAAAAGTAAAACTTAATTGTAATATTTGCTTTAACTCTTTTCCATTGTTTTCTTCCCATAACACAGGCTTAAATAAAGTTCCGTCGCCTGTTCGTGGCATTCACTGTGCCACCCAGGCTGCTTTGGAAACTCTTGCCGCTTGCATGCGTCAAGAAATGCGTCCTCGTGGTGTCGATGTGACTGTTGTTGCAGCTGGGGAGTTTACCCCCGGCAATGCCTGGCTTGATGATACCACACTTAGGGAGCAGGTGAGTTAGAAATGAAATGATGATGGTATGAGTTTGAATTTGAGTTTGAGTTTGAACAAGGATGTTTCCGTATTCCGTTATGATTTGTTATTTTAATAATGCTCTGCCACGTTATTAGCATGTGACTTCCGTTATACCTAGCTGGGCTTATTGTTCGATATACCTACCTAGACAACAGGCATAAAGTGTGTGGGGTTGGAGAGAAACAACGCAGGAGGTATAACTACCCACCTTAAGGATTCTGATGAAAGGCGTTAAAGTAGTAATTATGTGCACCGTTGGTGTTTTTCCTTCCTCCCCGCCCGCACAAAGCACATGTTTTTCAGGGTTACCTGAGGATTTGTTTTCACTATATTGCATAGTTTATTGTGCGAGCTTAGACAAGAAAGTAATAGGAAATTTTGAAATGATGATGACTACGTATAAGGACAAGGATTTTTCTAGTATTGTGTAATCGTTTGCATGTTGAGCGCTGGATTTTAACAAAAGTAGAATTGTTATAGAAATGTAAACAGAAAGAATATTTTACGACTCTCAGTTAGCAATTGTGGAGGAGTAATTTCTGTCACTGTGGTAAATTTTATTGATAAAAATGACATTGAGAAAATATCTGGGGGCTTTCTATTACTATATTGTAAAGATTTACAGTTTAATAAAATAAATTGATATTAATGTTAATCAATTAAAAATAATAGAAGGAACAAAAAATAAGATGTTTAAATGTTTTTTTTTTTATTGCAAAGCGCGATTAAATTGCTCGAAAACTAAGTCTTTTTTTTAAGTTGTGGGTATGTGTATGTACTGTACACTGTACAGTGGGTTACAGCTTATTTTAGCCACGAGTATGTCTCCTTAATAAGAAAATCTATTAAAAAAGTAAAAACACAGTAAGTTTAATTGAGATAGGTATTAATGTAAGCAAAACACTTGATTATTTAATTTTAACTCAAAACATTGTATGTTACTACGTTAAAACAAAACAATGCAATTTTGCAATGCCACAGCTTATTTGACCCAGTTTTTAGAAAACAGCTATGCCTGCACAAAATTAAGATTATGGGTCTTATTATGTATATTTCTTTGTTAACATAATTACATATAGAATTATCAGCCATGGTTACTTTTCATGAGGAAAATGCATGTTACAACAACGATGGGAAAGCGCACTACAATTGACGAGTGCGAATTAGTCCTCCATCATTATAGGAATGGGTTTTCTCGGATAAAAAAAAGCTGATATTGTAAATATTCCTGATGGGATGGTTTGTGTCCGAAAACCGTATTGAAATTAAAAGAAAAATGTACCAAATAAAAAATATTGTTCAAAAAGTGAAGCAAAACCCCAAGTTATCGGCACCAAAACTGGCAAGCGAGATGGATAGTATGATAGTGTTAAGTCTTGTTCCACAGAAACCATCCGTCGCATTCTGAGAAATAGTATGAATTAGACAGAAGAGTCGCACGCAAAAAGCCCTTTATTAATACAAAAAAAATCGAACTTGTCGTATGAAGTTCGCAAAAGAGCACATCACCAATAATTCAAGAGTCTGGGAGAAAGTCATAGTCGCCGATGAGTCCAGATTTAATATTTGTTTGATCCGATAGGCGATCTTATGTGTGAGGCAAGTCCAATACAGAGCTGCAGTACAAACATGTCTGCAGCGGGAGTCGGAAAGCTGCAATTTATTGAAACCACAATAGATAAAATTGGCTATCTCGATATATTAAAGCAAAACTTTCTTCAAAGTGCACAACAATTGAGAGCAAGAGTACGAGAAGATATTATAACGGATTTTTTAAGAACAGTTAAAAACAAGCATTTTTTACTATTTTTGTATCTCCACACCACCCCCCCCCCCCCCCCGTTTATTTAAAATGGATACAAATAATTAAAAAATAAAGGTAATACTTACAATTAAGAGTTTTATTACTTACTTACTTACTTACTTACTTAAGGTGGCGCTACAGTCCGGGGCGGACCTGGGCCTCAACCAACATGCATCTCCAGCCAGCACGGTCCCTAGCTAGCTGTCTCCAGTTTCGAACGCCAAGTTGGTTAAGGTCCTCACCCACCTGAGTGCGCCACCTGAGTCGCGGTCTTCCTCTACTGCGCCGTCCCTCGGGATTGGATTCGAAGACCTTCCGGGCTGGAGCGTTGATGTCCATTCACTCTACATGATACAGTCATCTAAGCCGTTGGACTTTTATTCTGCTAACTAGGTCAGTGTCGCTGTACAGCCCGTACAGTTCGTCGTTATATCTTCTCCTCCATTCTCCATCTATACGTACGGGACCAAAAATCACCCGAAGAATTTTTCTCTCGAAGCATCCTAAGACGTTCTCATCTTTCTTTGACAGGGTCCAGGCCTCAGCGCCATAAATGAGAACCGGGATGATGAGTGTCTTATAGATGGTGATTTTAGATGCTCGAGAGAGGACTTTACTTCTCAATTGCCTTCTAAGTCCAAAAAAGCAGCGATTTGCAAGAGTTATTCTTCATTTGATTTCAGTGCTGGTGTCGTTGCCTGTGTTTATAGCGGTGCCTAGGTAGACAAAGTCCTTAACTACCTCGAAGTTATAGCTGTCCATGGTGACGTTTTGTCCAAGACGTCGTTGTTCAATGTCCTTTTTTGATGACAACATATCCTTGGTCTTGCCCTCATTGACCACTAAACCCATCTTCTTCGCTTCCGTCGCAATGCTCAAAAACGCTCCACTGACATCACGCTTTGATCTTCCAATTATGTCAATATCATCTGCGTATCCGAGTAATTGGATGGACCTTTGGAAGATTGTGCCTCTAGTGTTGACGGTTGAGTTTTGCACAATTCTTTCCAGAATAATATTGAAGAAGTCGCATGACAGTGCATCGCCTTTTCTAAAACCTTTTTTGACATCAAATGCATCGGTGAGATCTTTTCCGACCTTGATGGAGTAGCGCGCATTCTCCATCGTCATTCTGCACAAACGGATAAGTTTGACAGGGATGCCAAAACTAGACATTGCTCTGTAGAGCTCTTCCCTATGGATGCTGTCATACGCGGCTTTAAAATCGATAAAGAGATGGTGGGTATCGATTTGAAGCTCCTGGGTTTATTCCAAGATCTGCCGTAGTGTGAATAGTTGGTCGATAGTGGACTTTCCTGGTCTGAAGCTACACTGATAAGGACCTATCAGGTTGTTGACGAACGGCTTCAGATGTTCACATAATACGGCAGAAAGGATCTTATATGCAATGTTAAGGCGACTGATCCCTCTTTAGTTGGCGCAACTTAAAGGGTCTCCTTTTTTATGTATCGGGCAAACTATGCTGAGATTCCACTCATCTGGCATGCTTTCTTCCGACCATATTTTGCAGATGAGTTGGTGCATGCTCCCTACCAAGTCATCGCCTGCTGCTTTAAATAGTTCGGCAGCGATGCCGTCAGCTCCAGCAGCTTTGTTTGACTTCACTTAAAATATAGCTATCTTCACTTCGTCTAGGTCGGGTAGGCGGAATTGTTGATCTGCGTCGCCTAGGTTGAGTGGTTCTATCTCTCTTACAGCGGAATTCGGTTCGTCATCGCCGTTATATAATTTGGAGAAGTGGTCTTTCCATATTCTCAACATATACTGCGGTTCTAATACGATGTTCCCCTGATCGTCTTTACAGGCTTCGGTTCGTGGCTGGTACCCTTGGGAGGTTTTTTGTTACCTTTTGCTAAAATTAACGAACCTCATTCCTGTTGTGACATCCTTCTATCTCCTCGATCGCGCGCTTCTCGTGCTCTTTTTTTTTCCATCTAAGAAGCCGGTGTTCCTCTCTCCTCCTCTGCTCGTAGAGCTCGCGAGCAGCTCTGGTCCTTCTGTGCAGCACCGTTTTGTATGCCTCTTGCTTCGCTGCGTGCGCTTGCCGGCATTCGTCGTCAAACCAGGGGTTTCGTTGTTGTGCACGTGTGAAACCTAGCACTTCAGAGGCGGCATCTCTGATGGCTGCAAGGCAATGTTGCCACTGGTTTTCAATGCTTAATGCATGCAGCATAGGACTCCTTAAGAGGTTAAGTTTATACATTTAAGTTTTATACATTTTTTAAAACCAACATTTTTTATTCAATTTTCTCAAGAACTAGCAGACATAAAATCATCTAGTTTTCAGTTTTTGATTAAAAACAAATAAGAGCAATGAATTCTAAAAAAAAAAATAATAATAGATAATCTGAAAGTTTTGTAAAATTACACTTCAAACCTTTTTTTGTAGTACCCATGGCATGATGGTTAGTGCGTTGGACTGTCATGCCAGAGGTCTTGGGTTCGATCCCTACCTGTGCCATCTAAAGTTTTTTTTCACGGGTACTGCCTCTTGCGAGGAATTGACAAATTCTCCAAGAGTAATTCTTGTCATGAAAAGTGCTTTCGCAAATTAGCCGTTCGGATTCGGATTTAAATTGTAGGTCCCCACCATCCCTGACAACAGAACTCGCACACATGAATGGTTGACAGTTGTAAGTCACTTCAATAGGCCCTAGTTCTCAACGGACTGTTGCGCCACCCGATTTATTTTTAAACCTTTTTTTTAAACTTTTTTTTGCACAAATTTTGAGTTTAAAACAATTTTTTTCAAAAACTATGCATAGTTTTGACTTGATTTAAAAACAAGCTAATAGAAAAACTGTATAAAACTTAGTTGTCAGTATTACTACCAATATTTTTTAATTATTTGTTTCCATTTAACGTACATATTTTTTTTAAATTGCCCCTACCGCCTAAACGGGGGGAGATAACAGTTCTACACAAATCCGTCATTAAACTTTATCGCCTGAGTTATCGTACTCTCCCCCAATTGGGAATAAAAGACACTTTTTGGTTTTACCAAGATAATGACCTAAAACATAAATCGGCAATTGTCGAAACTTGGCTAATTTACAACTATCCCCATGTTATAAAGCCACCTGCGGAGTCTCCAGACCTTAATGTGATTGAAAACATGTTGTCCATTTTGGACACAAACATTTGAAAACGTAAAATTTCGAACAAAAACCATCTGAAGACTGCTTTAATTGAAGAATGGGCAAAAATTGGTGGAATCATATCCAAACCCAAACATTTAACACTCACTAAAAAAACTGTTATAAGGCAAAAGGAAGGGCAAAGAAATATTAATGTAAGAAACAATTATTGTTTTTTATTGTAGATCAGTTTTGTTTTAAATCAAGTGATAGATTTAGGGAAAAAACTGTCGTAAGCAATGCTGTGTATAACCTTCTTGAAATCAATAATTTTGTTAGTAAGATAAAATGAAATGACTGATTTTGAGGTAGGACTTTACGGTTTTATCCCAATTAATAATTGCATTGGTATTTATTTTTCAAAATTTCTCAAGACATCCCATTTTTTCCTTATTTTATTGAAAACGAGTTCAAATAATTTTACATTTCCTTAAATTATAAAATGTCTAAGGTCTGATAGAAGTTTAGTAAAAAAAAATAAAACTGGTAACAGTAAGTGTGGTCAATTTAACTACACTAACCCCCAAACTTAAATAAATCGTTTCAGCAATTAGTTTCCTGACAATGCAGCTTGATATTGAAAGTCTTACTCAAATGTTAAAAAAAGCAATAGATGTTAAAAAAAAACCATGTGACAATGCAATGGTGAATCTAGGCGATAGTCGTAGGGCTTCATGAAATTTTCGGAAATTCAGCCCTTTTCCAAAAACGCCACACAAATTCATCAACTTTTGATCAATGGACGATCCAGTGGGTGGTCATATGGGCCATAAAGCTTATACGGTTAAGTTGCATATAATGAAAGATTTCATCTAACGATTTGTTAGTAATTTAACGAAATTTGTCAAAAAGTGGTTTCCTGTCAAAAACAACTAAAATGTTTGTTTTCAATTACAATTTAGAATTTGGGAAAACTTTAGTAATGCTTTAAATTATTTTCATAAAATTTGTTTCTAAGAAAAAGGTTCTTAAGAAGAAATCTTGAATAAGAGATCGTCAATTTGATATTAAGTTGCCTTTAAATTTCTGAAAGTCGCCTTCAATTCCGTTTAATTTTTTGACGCACATAAATAGTGAAAATTGACTTGATTTTTACTTGCGACACATAGAAACTATATGTAAAGTATTGCATTCGTAAAAAATTTCTAAACCGGGCTTTTAATCAAATATGACATTTGGTAAAAATGTCGAAATGTCCCCCCCTTACATCCGTTTGTCTATCTGTCTTTCTTGGCCCCTACATCATCAACCCTTGTGTCGATTGAGTTCAAACTGTGAAATAAACGTTTTAAGCCGTTTGACGTAAGGTGTTTTTTCATTTTTTTTAATACGAAAAATAACAGCAGTCCTCATTTTTCTCAAGAACTAACGAACCGATTTCAATAATCTTTTCTTTATGTGCAAGCTCTTTTCGATAATCAAATAATCAAATTGATGATGATGACGATTTTTGATAATCAAAAATGTCATGATTTTCTTTTTCGATTCAAAAAAAAAATTAATACTACTTATCAAAAATATTATTTTTGAGAAATAAAATGGCATTCAAATTTTTGAGAAAAACTTATTTCTCAAGTACATTTCTAAATCTTTAAAAATATAAGAAATATTTTTAAATAGACTTTTTGGGAGACATTAGCCAGTTCTAGCGAACCAGTAGTGCATTTTATTTATTTCAAAATTGATTTCCGTTGGAATACAAAAACTTTTAAGATCTTAAAAAATTAAATAAATCTAAATTTTGAAGTGAATTTGCTTTGGATGTTCTTGAATTGATATTTCAACACGAGCTTCAAGAATATGTATAAATGTCCCAGAAACATCAAAAGTGACACTTTTGTTAAACTAATGGCTAATTGAAAAACAATGAACGTTTCATATCTTTTAATATAAAAGCTTTGAATCTCTTGAGAACTGAAGAAAAAAAAACAGATTCTGAAACGTGTAATTTGTGAGTGCAACACAAAAGTTTCTTCCCAACTTATTTGTTTACCACCTTAATTTGTTTTTATTTAATTTTTAGAGAAATTATCTACTTCAATGCACATATTTGCTTAAGTTCAAGAACCAAAAATTTTTTCTATACAATTTTTAAGTTTTGTTGACTCCTTTAAGATCAAAATATTTTTCAGCAGCTATACGAGTAATCAAACTGATAGCGATAGTAATAATATAGACTCCGGAAAATTGAATTCGAAAAAACTACGTCAAAAAGATCCAGAATATTCTTGATGTCGGATCTGGGTTTCTTGAATTTTTCTGGGTTTTTGAATTTTTGTAGCATTATTAGAAATGGAAACAAGAAAAGGGCGCAGGGACATAGGGCTCAGGGACATAGGGCCCAGGGACATAACACCCAACTTTTTTTTTTTTGGGGCTTATGTCTCACTTCGGTGGGACATAAAACCGAAATCTTATTTGGGCCTTAAGTCCCACCCAAGTAAGACCGAAGCTCAAATAAAAATGTTGGGGCTAATAAGAATCACCAAATGACAAAACTTGGAGCACTTCAATACCTCAAGACTTTGTTTTGTGTGGAGTTTAAATCCTGAGATCCCGCGAAGCGAGCCACCCACAGGTGCTTGAAAGAAGTTGTTGATATAGGCGCCTGCCTGGCGACTTTACAAACCCTAAGCGGAGCAACGGAGTTGCGTGAGCGGGTGTGACCCCGAAAAAGGGAGTTCAAATCCTGATATCCCGCAAACAATGTTGAAAATAAACTTTTTTGTTTTTCCTAATTTTTGTATTATTAGGCGCAGGGACATAAGGCCCAGGGAAATAACGCCCAACAGTTTTATTTGGGGCTTATGTCCCACCCGAGTGGGACATAAAGCCGAAATTTAATTTGGGCCCTAAGTCCCACTTGGGTGGGACATAAGCCCCAAATAAAAATGTTGGGGCTAATGTCCCACTTAATAAGAATCACCAAATGACAAAACTTGGAGCACTTCAATACCACAAGACTTTGTTTTGTGGAGTTTAAATCCTGAGATCCCGCGAAGCGGGCCACCCACAGGTGCTTTTATTCAAAAAAGCTGTTGATATTGGCGCCTGCTTGGCGACTTTACATACCCTAAGCGGAGCAACGGAGTTGCGTGAGCGGGTGTGACCCCGAAAAAGGGAGTTAAAATCCTGAGAACCCGAGAAATTATTGTTCATTGTATTTAAATACAAAAACTTTATATTCTTTTTTGGCGGTGAAAAAATTTGGGGACAATGTCCCATTTTTAACAAACAAATTTGGGACTTAGGTCTTACTTGGGTGGGAATTAGGGCCCAAATTAAATTTCGGCTTTATGTCCCACTCGGGCGAGACATAAGCCCCAAAAAAAAAATTTGGGCGTTATGTCCCTGGGCCTTATGTCAAGAAAAGTAGGTATACATATATTATTTTTGGATTTTTGGAAAAAAGCTACGTTTCAAAACAATTTCTAACATATCTGCGGGAAATGCACCAAAACCCTCTAAACTATTGTGCTTTAGCTCTTAAATATGGCATATTTAGAAAACAGTAGGAATCTCATAATGCTTTCATATGTAGGGAGTCATCTAAATAAAATAGTTAGACCATACCTTGCTGGACAACAGTGTTCTAAAATAATTTTATAACTTAGGTTTTCAATTTAGCCCTTGAAGTGTGTAAATGTAAGATTAAGAAATACATAATGTTATCTAAATTTTGTCAGCCTCCTTTACAGAATATTAAAAAGGATTTTTTTTAAGCCGTGAGTAAGAAAATTTAAAAAATTGCGTGGGTGGTTTTTTTACCATAGCAATTTAAAATAGAGGCTGGCTGGCTGCGACCCACACTGATAACTTCCCATCCTGTCTGTCGATTTGTTTGCTTAAAAGTTTGAAGGTTTTCGTGTTGCGTTAAAAAAGTTGTCAGTTGAATTATTCTTAAAAAATTCAAAATTACCAACAATATTTTTCATATAATGAAATAGTTTAGTTTCAAAATCTAGTTTTGTTAAATAGATTATTAGTCGAAAACAAATTTGTACCAATTTTAGTCGCATTTCTTAAATTTTTTTATTTCTTATATTAACTAATACAAATTGGATGAATGAAATGAATTTGAGGGATATCGAGAACCGAACATCAATTTTTACCAAATTTGCGTACTATTTTTTGTAGATTTTATTTTTTTATGAAAAAACGGACTGTTGGATTTTTATAAAAAAAATTACTGAATATCGGAAACAATATTTTCTGTGAGATAAAATAAGTTTGAAGCCAATATTTTTAATCTTTGAAAAGGTATTTGAGTCGAAAGTAAATTTGTACTAAGTTTTAGTACTGTTTTTTTTAAGCTTTTTATTTTTTTTCAAACTGCCAATTCGATTTTTTTTTCAAAATTTTACCAAATGTTGAAAATAATATTACTTATAAGATAAATTTGTTGGAAGTCATAATTTTAAATTTTCGAAAAGATATCTAAGTCGAAAATCAATTTTTACCAACTTTGAGTACCTAATGTTTTTTATAAGTTTTTATTTTTTATAAAAAAAAACCGTCAATTCGATTTTTCTCAAAATGTTACCGAATATTGCAAACAATATTGCTTATAACAAAAAATTAGTTTGAAGCCAATATCTCAAAGTTTTGAAAAGATATTAAAATCGAAAATCAATTTTTTCCAACTTTTAATAATTTTTGTTTAGTTTTTATTTTTTTGTAAAAAAAACTGTACATTCAATTTTTCTCAAAATTTTGCTGAACGTTGAAACAATATTTTTTTAAATATGAAATAAGTTTGAGGCCAATATCTCAAATTTTTGAAAAGATATTTAAATCGAAAATAAAATTTTACCAACTTTTATTAATTTTTGTTTAGGTTTTATTTTTTTGTAAAAAAAACTGTCAATTTGATTTTTCTCAAAATTTTAGTGAATGTTGGAAATAATATTACTTATAAGATAAAATTTGTTGAAGGTAATAATTTAAAATTTTCGAAAAGATATTTAAGTCGAAAATCAATTTTTACCAACTTTATAAGTAATGTTTTTTATAGGTTTTTATTTTTTTATAATTCGATTTTTCTCAAAATTTTACCAGATCTTAAAAACATTATTCCTCGTTGCACAAAATTGTTTTGGAGATAAAATCGTTTTTTGTTCGTACATTTTTCGAGGTGAATAATATTTTTTTTTCCAGTTTTTTCGATTTATAAAAAAACCGTTAATTGGAGTTTTTTCCAAAAATATATTTTTTTGTTATCACGTTACAATACTTGTACATACATATAATATAAAATTTAATTGAAGTCTCTCGCGTTATTGGTTCGTGAGATTTTTAACTTCCTATAGGAAGTTATTGTAATGGGTCCGATTTGTCGAATTGAAAATTTTGACATTTCTCGACGTTTCAAGGTCCCTAGCCCTAGAAAGATAATCTTTTTTTTTAGTACTGAAAAGATAAACATGCGCCTGCGAGGCGCACGATTAAAATACAAAGCTGTTTTTTTTTTTTTATTAAATACATATTTTTTTATTCCTTTATTTCATTGTTAGAATATAACAAAACCATTAAAAACATAAAAAAACGTAAAACATAAATGTATGCATATTATTAATTCTTCTAATTCTAAGTAGGATTTCATAAATCCATCACAAAAAAGGAACACAAAATTGAAGATCTTCGGTTTTTTTTTTTGAAGAATTACAATTATTATCAGTCTCAGGATTATAATACAGTCAAAAATAAAATTAATAAATAGTTAAAGACAGTTGTTGCAAACATCTTTTTTATGTTCACCACACACTGTCTTCCTACATTTGATACATGTCATCTTAGACATTCTTTTGTTCTTCATAGTACATAGGCTACAGTAACGCCGAACTTTAGCTGGAGGTTCATCGTCAGCTTCTTCAGAACCCTCTTGACTGGTTTGTGGTAAGATTTTTTGAATATTTTCCTTCAAACGTCTGGTCAAAGTAGGGACTTCCAATCTGGATCTCATCCACGGTGCTGACAGGTCAGAGCTAAGCTTCTTCATATACTCTCTACGATTCAATCGTCTTCCTCCGTTTAGCAAAACATTATGCGTGTAAATTATGTAAGAATTGACAAAGGCTATGTTTAAAATGTCATAAAACATTGTCATTGGCCATCTGTTTGTCTTTCTAGAACATGACATAGAAGAGCACATCTGATCAAACGTATCGACGCCGCCTTTAGTTTGATTGTAGAACATTATCATCTCAGGTTTGCCAGTTGAAGAATTTATAATGGGACCTTCATCACATGAAGACAATAAGTACACCATTTTCGACGGCTTAGGCTTGTAAGAAACTAGTGTTAAATATCCATCAAAGGCAAACATAGACGTTCCCACTTGCCGAGAACGGGTGTTTTTCAACTGCTCGGGGATCTCCCGTTTGTTTGACCTTACCGTGCCCACTATTGTCAATTTATATGGTGCAAGTAGCATTGATTTTGTGGCAGGGATGGACGTGAACCAATTGTCACACGTAATGTTGCGGTTTGTGCCATGAACTGGTCTTGATAGCTCCTTCAAGTAATACTCTCCTTGCGGCAAACCATTTGTATTTGTTGCTCTTCCGATGTATGGCATAGCGTTCAGCATGTAAGAAGTTCCACTATCACACATCATTGGGATTTTTATTCCATATTTACTTGGTTTGTTAGGTATATACATTCTGAATGGGCATCTACCACGGAATCCAAGTAATTGCTCATCAACAGTGACATTGCTTCCAGGAGAGTAATTACTTTTGCATTGAACAATAAATAAATCCCAAACCTTCCGAACAGGAATAAACGGATCTTGCTTACGATGAGCAGGGCGCAGGGTCTTGTCATCCATTCTTAGACACCTGATAATAAAATCGAATCTGTCTCTACTCATAACCGTCACATATCTTGTGCCACTAAATGAACTATCAAATAATTTGACTGTAGATAAATGGTTATCTTTCATTGCAGCACTGAGAGTAAGTATACCAATAAAGGCTTTGAGTTCAGTAGGATTTGTATCTCTAAATGTCGGAGAAGTCATACTATCACTACGTTTAATGGATATTTCAACATTTGTCCAGCGAACAAGCTCTTGAATAATATCATCCGTGATAAATAAATGAAAACATAAAAGTGGCTCCAAAATATTTCGATACATTCGAGTGGGACCTCTATTAGAACGAACTATATTGATAGCAGATGTTCTTCCGTGATTTTGGCCTTTACAAGTAGCCCAAACGTGTCTATTCTTACCTCTGATTACTCTTTGAGCCGGAATAATTATTCGGTGGTCATGTCCGCGGTGTTCAGATGTTGAGGTTTCATCTAAGTTTTCTTCTATAACCTCATCTACGTACTCGTCGTCAGTTTCACTTTGCACATCATCCTCGATTACATGATCCTCAATCTCGCTGTCACTGCCATCATTTGAAAATTCGTCTTCTTGATTCAGAATAGAAACAATTTCTTCATCTTCTAACACTCTTCTAGACGCCATGATAATAAAACTTTCCTAAAACCCATACACAAGTAGAATATAAGTTCAAAGTAACAACAAAACAATATCACAAAAAACTGCATGAAAGTAACACAGGAGATAAACATGCGCCTCTCGAGCGCAACGCATTACCATATCCAAAAATCTGAAGTACTTACCGAACCGGAACAACCGTCTATCGCGAGTGTTGATCGACGAATGAGTTGGCTCAATTCGATTTTTCTCAAAATGTTACCGAATATTGCAAACAATATTGCTTATAACAAAAAATTAGTTTGAAGCCAATATCTCAAAGTTTTGAAAAGATATTAAAATCGAAAATCAATTTTTTCCAACTTTTAATAATTTTTGTTTAGTTTTTATTTTTTTGTATTTGTGATTTTGGCCTTTACAAGTAGCCCAAACGTGTCTATTCTTACCTCTGATTACTCTTTGAGCCGGAATAATTATTCGGTGGTCATGTCCGCGGTGTTCAGATGTTGAGGTTTCATCTAAGTTTTCTTCTATAACCTCATCTACGTACTCGTCGTCAGTTTCACTTTGCACATCATCCTCGATTACATGATCCTCAATCTCGCTGTCACTGCCATCATTTGAAAATTCGTCTTCTTGATTCAGAATAGAAACAATTTCTTCATCTTCTAACACTCTTCTAGACGCCATGATAATAAAACTTTCCTAAAACCCATACACAAGTAGAATATAAGTTCAAAGTAACAACAAAACAATATCACAAAAAACTGCATGAAAGTAACACAGGAGATAAACATGCGCCTCTCGAGCGCAACGCATTACCATATCCAAAAATCTGAAGTACTTACCGAACCGGAACAACCGTCTATCGCGAGTGTTGATCGACGAATGAGTTGGCTCAAAAGCACAAGCTTTTTCAAACGTCCGTTGAAAGAATAAAGCAATATATATATTTTACGGGCGCCTCTGAGGCGCAGTTTATCTTTCTAGGGCTAGAGTCGAAATAAAAGATTTTTAGAAAGATGTCTGTGCGTGCGTGTGTACGTACGTCCGTACATCCGTATGTCCGTACGTTCGCGACGTTTTTTTCGTTGTCCATAGCTCAAGAACCAGAAGAGGTATCGACTTCAAATAAATTTTGTTATACAGATAATAAGACAGAAAGATGCAGAAAGGGCTCTCAAGAAAAGTGCGTGAGTGGTTTTTTACCATAGCAGTTTAAAAAAAAGGTGAAAATTTTGGTTAACCCTAAATATCTCATGAACCAATGACGCTGGAGACTTGAATTAAATTTTATATTATATATTGTAACGTGATACCAACAAATATATTTTTGGAAAAAAATCTAATTGACGGTTTTTTTTATAAATCGAACAATAGAAGATATTGCCTTCGAATTAGTTTCATTCATCCAATTTGTATTTTTTTATATAAGAAATAAAAACTTTTATAAAATGCTACTAAAATTCCTAACAGTTGGTTTTCGACTAAAAATCTCGTAAACAAAAATGGATTTTGAAATCAACCTATTTGATGATATGGGGAGAGTACGATAACTTTGGCGACAAAGTTTAATGACGGATTTGTATAGAACAGTTAAATACAAGCATTTTTTACCATGGGAGGGGGCGTCTATCTCCCCCCGTTTAGGCGGTAGGGGCAGTTTAAAAAAATATGTGCATTAAATGGAAAAAAATAATTAAAATATAACGGTAATACTTATAATTAAGTATTATACCTTTTTTTAAAGTCAACACTTTTGTCTATTAGCTTGTTTTTAAATCAAGTCAAAACTATGCATGGTTTTTGATAAAAATTGTTTTAAACTCAAAATTTTTTGCAAAAAAAAGTTAAAAAAAAGGTTTAAAGTGTAATTTTTCAAAACTTTTAGATTATCTACTATTTTTTTTATAATTCATTGCTCTTATTTGTTTTTGATCAAAAACTGGAAACTAGATGACTTGATGTATTCTAGTTCTTGAGAAATTTGAAAATTACCAAAACAAAATATTTTAATTAAATTACTTTTTCCTTGCTTAAGTATTAACGTAGTCTTATTTTGATAGTAATAATCGATAAGATATACCTACTACCTAGGGTAAATTAATTTTTCTTAAATCCAGCTTATTTAAATGCAAAAGAAACTTTGCATGCACCCCATCTTGCACCCACCGAATCTTGCACCCTCCCCACCTTGCACGCACTCCAACTTGCACCCACCCCAAATCCTATAGTGTTCCCAAGCAGGGGGGTTGCAGATCCCACTGTTGCATACAACCAAACTCGCACACACCTTACTGTTGCATACACCCAAACTCGCACCTACCATTGTTACTATCAAAATAAGACCACTCAAGCAAAAAAAAAAAGAATTAAATTAAATTAATAGTTGTGGTTATTTTCAATTTTCTCAAAAACTAAAAGACATAAAATCATCTAGTTTTCAGTTTTTGATCAAAAACAAATAAGAGCAATAAATTCTGAAATAAAATTAATGGTAGATAATCTTGAAGTATTGAACAATTACATTTAAACCTTTTTTTTAACTTTTTTTACTCAAATTTTGAGTTTAAAACTAAATATTTCAAAAACTACGCATAATTTTGACTTGAATTAAAAACTGGCTAATAAAACAGAATGTTGGCTTTAAAAAAATGTATACAACTTAATTGTAAGTATCACCGTTATTTTTTAATTATTTTTTTCCATTTTAAATAATATTTTTTTTTAATTGCCCTTACCGCCTGAACGGGGGGAGATAGACCCCCCTCCCATAGTAAAAAATGCTTGTATTAAGCCCCTCCACCAAAAACCGTTATTATATCTTGGCGCCAAAGTTATCGTACTCGTGCCTAGTTGTTTTTGACAGCAAACCACTTTTTGGTGAAATCTATAGATGAAATATTTCCTTATACAACTTAACTGTAAGAGCTTTATGGCTATGGCCCCTGGATCGTCATTTCTTCAAAAGTTGATGCATTATGCTAAATTTCCGATTCATATTATGTTCTTGATCCAGTCCTCAGTTAAAAGTAGTACTTTTAGCAACAAAGTTTAAGGAAGTAAAATACAAATGTTGTTTTTATATACAAAAAATAAATAATTCAAAATACATATTATAATGGGGGTCATATCCATTAACGCAATACAATTAGTTTTGAATTGAAGGGAATTCCTACGAAGAAGCAAAGTAATTATCTCCCAGGGGGAGATCCGCCCTGGATCCGCCGCCGTTGGTTGTGAGGGGATTTTACTATTTAAATAATAAAAAGCTAACCAATCGCTGAACAATTTAATAACGTAAATATTTTTGAAATCATATTTTTGTGCTGCATTCATACAAATTATGTTTTGTTATAAAAATAGTAAAAATTAAAAACTACTCACCAAAATTATGTTTTAAAAATAAACTTACAGCCAAACTGCAAATGACTGTTTTAAAGTTTCCCACGTTGTTCGTGTTGCGATTTCTTCCAAACAAAAAACTACACAATTATTGTCACATTTTGCTTAATCTTAATTTAAAATAAACAATTTGTTATCACATTTTTTTCACTTCAATTAGGTATTTAAATAAAATCAATTAATTTTAATGTAAATTAAACACTTCACTTGACTTTGTTTTTTTTTTTTTTTTAATTTACCGATCGCGGAACGAAGTCGAAATAAAAATTAACTTTGTTGCACTAACCTGAATCCAAACCTGATTGTGGCAAATACTAAAGGCGACTGCGCTCTGCTCGCTCGGCCCTTTGGCTGTGTATGTATAGTATATGCAATATTATATATATTCTCTTCACTTCGGCTTAATCTACTCCTGTCCTGTCCTGTCCTGTTGTCCTCATTCGCACTCAGAAGTTAGAGCTTTCATTAAAATGAAAACTTTTTGCGCACGCGCATATGACTTGAAGTTAAATATTGTTATACAGTTTAATTGTAGGGACAAGTTCTCTTTAAAATTCTCCTCGTTCTTTTATTGAGTGAAATTATTTGTTTTACAGCAGGAAAGGAATATAGGAGAATACAAAATGAGTGGTGAAAATATTTTATGTTCCTATTAATAAGGTTGGAAAAGAGAGGAAACAAAAATGGATGATAGTGGGCGGGCGGCTTAAACACTCTAGAGGCTAGACTCTAGAGTGTTTTTGGTGGGTGGAACGTGGAACAAAACAAACCATAGACAGGGCAGATCAGAGCGCAGTCATACAGTAGTCGCCTTCTATTCTTTGTCACGTTCAGTTCAGGATAAGACCGGAATTAGTGTAACAAACTTAATTTTAATTTCTAAGTTAATCGCGATCGGTTACTTAAAAACAAAAAGTAAAGTGTAGCATTTCAAAATAATTAAATGAAAAATTTAAATTAAAAAAATATATCTATCTAATTGTAGTGGAAGAGAAAAGTGATACAAAAATTGTTATTGTAAAATTAAATTTTTATTGAACCACTATATCTGAGTTCTCGTCGCGTGACTTATCGTATCTTAGTGTGTTCTGGATTTCTCTTTTTTATTGGTGTATGAAAAACAAAATATAGTGTGACAACAATTGATAGTTTTGTTTGGAAAAACGCAGCACTAACAACGAGGGAAATTTTAAGACAGTTATTTGCAGTTTGAATGTAAGTTTCTTTTTAAAACTTAATTTTGGTGAGAAGTTTTCAATTTTTAATATAATTTCAAACAAAGATTAACGTTTCCACATTGTTCAAACAATGGGAATTTTTTAGTAATTATTTATATTAACAAAATCCATTCAATGTCACACATAATGGTTTAGTTCCTTGTCCCCACCCCTCCCAAACGAATTTATTTAAAAAAAGATGATTTCAGTGACTCAAAATTTGTTGGTTTGAATAAAAATTAAAATCAAACTTTGTAACTACCATTTATTATTTTGTTTTAACACTCTTAGAGTGTTAAATCTAGCTGTATTGTCAGGCCCTTGTTTAATGTTAATTGTTTTGTTATTGGAAACTACTCCAATGATTGTGATAAAACGTTCAGAATTGCAGAAATATATTAATTAAGTTCGGGGGTTATTGAATTACGAGCCAAGTATCTGATATGCTCTTTGAAGTACGATCTGAAACTAAAGGTTTTTTTCTTCCAATTGGTAAAAAGTCCCAAGTTACTCCTAGTTGGTGGTGATTATTTCACATTTTCCCAAAAAATTCGATCAGGTGTTTTCTTATAGGAGTTTCTAGTAATATTTGTTAGGACACTGTGATTTTATAGGTGCCTATTCAGTTCACAAAGGCTGGTGAGTTAGTTTGTTATTGTTTTTAAGCCTATGAAGTCTTACTTAAGGTGGCGCTACAGTCCGGGGCGCACCTGGGCTTCAACCAACATGCGTTTCAAGCCAGCTCGGTCCCTAGCTAGCTGTCTCCAATTTCGCACGCCAAGCTGGTTGAGATCTTCACCCACCTGCGTGCTCCACCTGATTCGCGGTCTTCCTATACTGCGCCGGCGCCGCCCGTCCCTCGGGATTGTATTCGAAGACCTTCCGGGCTGGAACGTTGATGTCCATTCGCGCAACATGACCCAGCCATCTAAGCCATTGGACTTTAATTCTTTTAACCAGATCAGTGTCGTTGTACAGCCCCTGCAGTTTGTCGTTGTATATTTCTTACGAAGCATTCTAAGACGCTATATAATCTTTCTTTGAAAGGGTCCAGGCAGGCCTCAGTGTGAAACGGGATGATGAGTGTCTTATAGATGGAGATTTAAGATGCCCGAAGGAGGACTTTACTACTCAATTGCCTTCAAAGTACAAAGGAGCAGCGATTTGCTAGAGTTAGTCTTCGTTTGATTTCAGTGCTGGTGTCGTTGTTTGAATTCATATCGGTACCTAGGAAGACAAAGTCCACAACAACCTCAAAGTTATACTTAGCTGTCGATGGTGACATTTTTTCAAGACTTCATCGTTCAATGTCCATTTTTGATGTCAGCATAAACGCTCCACTGACATCAAGCTTTGATCTTTCAATTATGTCAATATCATCGGCGTATCCGAATAATTTGATGGACCTTTGGAAGATTGTGCCTCTAGTGTTGACGGTTGATTTTTGTACAATTCTTTCCAGAACGATGTTGAAAAAGTCGCATGACAGTGCATCGCATTGTCTAAATCCTTTTTTGACATCAAATGCATCGGTGAGATCTTTTCCGACCTTGATAGACCAGAGTGCATTCTCCATCGTCATTCTGCACAAATGGATAAGTTTGACAGAGATGCCAAAACTATACATTGCTCAGTAGAGCTCTTCCCTATAGATGCTGTCATAAGCGGCTTTAAAATCGATGAACAGATGGTGTGTATCGGTTGGAAGTTCCTGTGTTTTTTCCAAGATCTACCGTAATGTGAATATTTGGTCAATGGTAGACTTTCTGAAGCCACACTGATAAGGACCTATCAGGTTGTTGACGAACGGCTTCAGAGGTTCACATAATACGGCAGAAAGTATCTTACATACAGTCCGTAACATTTGAATAGCCTCACACATAATTTATTTTCCAATTAGATTTTGTTGGCACTTCTATGATGTCTATATACCGAAATGTGTATTTAATGATAAGGTAAGACTAAGTTCTTAAGATAAAAAGAAAACTCAAGTGATTTTTAAAATCTGCCGGAATTTTGTGAGGTGGTTTTGTTTGTAGTATATTTTTTTTTTTGGGTGGCCAGGATAATTGTTGAATATTTTGGTCTTGCAACCATGTTTTAATTACACCAGCAGTGTGGATAGGTGCGTTGTCCTGCTGGAAAATAATCGGAATCGGTTCAAAAGTAGCCTGGAACTGAGGTAGTGCTGTTTCTAATATACTCGTATTCTTGTAGAATGCCGCAGACATTTTACAAAATATAAGTTAATTGTGCCATAAAATGATATTGCACCCCATACAATTACTCATCCCTCTCGTCTATGATGTCGATCTAAAAATAACTGTTCCTTTCTTAAATCATGGAAGTAATAGTTGTATCACTTTTCGCCAATCGTTTGAATGGCTGCTGCCATCGGCATTCCATGCCATGTGGAGTCTTGCAGAATTGAACCGCTGTAACTTACGCACATTGTTCAGTGGTCGTTTGTTCTTTAGTTTTAGGCGCTTCAAGTGTCCAGCACCTTTAATGACTCTACTTATAGTCATTCGGCTAACTTCTAATCCAATTTCGTTCCTTATCTTATTCAGAGAGTAGGTAGGATTGGAAGCTAATCTTGTAATATTCCGCTTGTCTCGGCTCGAAAGTACTTTAGAAATACGTCCTTTGTATTTTTTTTTCCATAAAATAACGGTTCTTTAAAATAATTGTTAATCACTTTTGGGATTCGATTAAGTTTATTAGCTTGTTGACTATAACCATAGGTTAAATTCTTCAAACCTCGAAAAATTGACTCACTTCTCAGACTTAGGTATCATTTTGGACACAAAACTGTCTATTACTGACCATTTCAACCACATTGTGAAAAAAGCTAATAAGACACAAGGCTTTATAAAAAGATTTGGCAGGGAATTCCGAGATCCTTATGTCCTTAAAACTCTGAATGTATCGTTTGTCAGATCAGTCCTTGAATACGGTTGTATAGTTTGGGCCCCTTATTACTCGAATCATATCCATAGACTTGAAGGTGTTCAAAGAAGATTCCTAAGATTTATTTTACGATTTCTCCCATAGACACATGAATTAGCTTTGCCTTCCTATTCCGTTAGGCAACAACTTATAGGTCTTCCATCGCTTACTAGTCACCGTAAGTATTTGCAACTCTGCTTTATTGTTGGAATTCTGAATGGATCCATTTCATCTCCATCAGTTTTGTGTCGATTCCACTTTAATGTAAGCCGAAATTACTTCAGAAATCGAGTGCCAATTCGAGCAAATCTTAGCCGATCAAACTATGGTTCTAACAGTCCAATTAACCAGTTAATAAGCATATATAATGAAAATAATTTTCTTTTAAATTCTATTAATCAAAATATCAAATCAGATAGCTTCAAAATACATTTTTTCTCTCACTATTTAAATAATTCTTAGCTTTATGTGTCATATTATTATTAGTAATGTTTAAAGTATATTTTAATGTATAGAATATATTTATATATATAATTTTTTTTTTTTTAGATATAAGTTTTGTTTGTAAACCTAGCGTTAGTATTTAACGTAATTGAATAAATAAATAAATAAAGAAAAAGAACTATAGGCCTCTATTTTGGCTATTTCCGTTGCAGATAATGATTTTTGTCTGCCCATTTAAACGATTTAAAGAAAAAAAAATTAAATAGAAACAGAAGAAATAAACTCTATTTATAAATTCCCGATGGCTTTCCGATACTCACTCCGGCAAATTCTCGCTTAAACTGTGTAATAAGTCAAATGAGGCTATTCTAATGTTACAAAAAAATGCAAATTTCATTGACTGCAAACAATATTAGCTCAAAAAAACCGGTAACGTTAAGAGATTGGTTAAAAACTCTCTTAATCTTAAGAAAACTCTCTTATCTTTAGATCTAATAAGTATTTCGTTATGTTCTCCTCAAAAATGCATCAAAAACAGTTAGCTGCAAAAAAAAAACAAAAGGTGAGGCTATCAAAATGTTACGGACTGTATATGCAATATTCAGGAGATTGATGCCTACATATGTATGTACAATGTACATATGTAGTTGGCGCAATTTGGAGGGTCTTTTGGTAAAATTTACGAACCTTATTCCTGTTGTGACATCCCACTATCTACTCCATCGAGAGCTTCTCATGCTTTCTTTTTTTCCATCTTAAGCCTAGTACGCTGCTGATTCGAAACGAAATTTTTCGGCAATCTCCAAGTGCAGAGCGAAATTAAAACGAAAACCACAGCGGAAAAATATTTCTGGAGAGTTCTGTCTGGAAGTTGAAGTTCAATTTTAAACCTAGTACGCTGCTGATGCGAAACGAAATTTCCCATACAAAAATGACATGACGAAATCATAAACGAAAATATTCGAAAAATTTTTCAATAAATAAATAAAACGTCAAAATTTCGCAAGCAATTAATATACCGGTCAATTAAATTGAGAACGAAAAGGGTGGAGAATTGTACTACGAAATCTAGTACAGCTATCCACTAAAATGTCACATTTCGACGTTCAGCAGCGTACTGAAAAACGAAAAGCACAGCGAAATTTTTCGTTTATGATTTCGTCATGTCATTTTTGTATGGGAAATTTCGTTTCGCATCAGCAGCGTACTAGGCTTTAGAAGCGATCAGCTCTGATCCTTCTGTGCAGCGCCGTTGTATATGCATGCTGCGTGTGCGGCATTCGTTATCAAACCAGGAGTTTCGCTGTAATGGCCGTGTGAATCGTAGCACATCAGAGTCGTCATCCCTGATGGCTGCAAGACAATGTTGCCACTGTTTTTCACAGCTTAATGGAAGCAGCATAGGAATTCTTAAGGGGTTATTAGAGACTCGATCGGAAGAGGACATGGCAGTCTCTTGCGATTGTAGCCGTCTAATCTTGTTTTGGCTTGGATCGGGATATCCGTAGCCGTACCTTGGCTTGTCCGTGTCAATGTTGGCATTTCGGAATGTTCGGATATCTTGTATACTGGAGAAGTGTCGTGCGTCGATTGCAATGTGGTCAATCTGGTTTACAGCTGATTGATCAGGAGATTTCCATGTCCCCTTGTGGGTATCAAGACGTGCTACTAGCTACCAGAACGTCTCGCCCTGCAGCGAAATCGATCAGCCTAAAAATCAGTTGCCGGAGGTCGTTTCGTGCAGACTGTATCTCCCGATTGTGCCATCAAAGATGTCTTATCTTCCTAGCTTCGAGTTAAAATCTCCTAAGACAATTTTAATGTCATAGCCAGGGCACTGCTCATACAAATCTTCTTGTCCAAGAGCTCGAAGAATATGTCTTTGGTGTCTTCATCTTTCTCCTCTATTGGGGCATGCGCGTATATTAGGCTTATGACGGCACAACTCCCAACCTGGTGGGCCAGATCCTTAGTATAACTCCAAGGACGGGGAGCCGGATAAACCGCTCCTTATAGGTCTTGGCTCCAAATATATCGTAGAAGCCCTATAAGGTGTTTACTAAGTAGTTCAATTTTACTGGAACTTATAAATTCTTTGAAACGTTTTTGGATGTAATTTAAAAATAAAGTTTTTACCTGTTTCACTTTTGGAAGTTCTTTCCACAATGTATAATCATTTTTTGATATCAGAAATTCTTACGATGGCAGAGAAAACAAATGTATTTAAGTTAAACTGAGCAAATGCCACTCCTACTATTACTATCTCTTCAATTCTGTGAAAACCAAAAATGTGCAACTCCAATTTTCACAAATAAATTTTGCCACCCTGAAATTAGAATGATTTGAATTAACCTCAATTCCAAATGAAGTTGAGGAAATATAAAAACCATTAATGTTCAATCAGCAGTGTTACATGTTTCTTGGGATGAGTTCTTCTTCAATTCCGCGGTGCGGGGAAATAAATCCACGGGAACTAACTCCACTTCCCACTTAATTAGAACTAAATCCACTTTAGTAAAGTGGATTTAGTTCCCATGCTAACTGGAAATCTAATTCCGAAAAATATGTGTGATTTAAGTTCTCCTTGAGTTTGAAATTAATTCCCACTTTTTAAAAGAAAAAGCAAGTAGAATAAGGCGCAGGGACATAGGGCCCAGGGACATAACGCCCAACTTTTTTTTGGGGCGTGAGACATAAACAAATTTTGGGGCTAATGTCCCACTTAATAAGAATCACCAAATGACACAACTTGGAGTACTTTAAATCCTGATATCCCGCAAAGCGAGCCACCCATAGGTGCATTTATTTAAAAAAGCTGTTGAAATTGGCGCCTGCCTGGTGACTTTACATACCCTAAGCGGAGTTACGTAAGCGGGTGTGACCCCGAAAAAGCGAGTTAAAATCCTGAGATCCCGAAAATAATGTTGAAAATAAACTTTTTTGTTTTTCCTAATTTTTGAATTATCACCGTATCAAAAAATTATTGTTCATTGTATTGAAATACAAAAACTTTATATTCTTTTTTGGCTCTGCAAGCATTTTGGGACAATGTGGAGTTAGTTCCCGTGGATTTTTTTCCCCGCACCAAATTCCGCACGGTTCATTTCCTAGATTAGCTCATCTTAAAACCGCTAATTACGTAAGAAAGAGCTTGTCCCAAAAAATATGAAATACTGGGAAACTGACTTTTTGCATTTGATTAGTTCGTTTAACAATGCTCCTACATGATCATTCCACCATTGGAAATCATTCTAACAAGCTGTTTAAGGTTGAGATATATTCCCAAAGCCTGGAGAATGGCAAAAGTAGTCTTCATTCCTAAAGCAGGGAAACCCTCCCACGTTAACCCTAAAGATCTACGACCAATCAGCCTATCATCCTTCCTTCTTAAAACCTTGGAAAGATTGATTGAAATTTACATCAGACATAACTTAAAACCATGTCTCTTTTCCACAGCTCAACATGCTTACTCTAGGGGAAAATCAGTAGAAACAGCACTTCATTCGCTGGTACGTAGTATTGAATATTCCCTCGAATACAAAAAATAAAACCTAGTAGCTTTCTTAAATATTGAAGGAGCTTTCAACAACGTCAGTTACCAGGCGATCACGACAGCAATAGATAAGCTGCAATTAGAGAAACCACTCATAGATTTTATTAGTCTTATGCTCAAAAGCAGGACAATAACTTTAAGCATGAGAAGTTTTGCTATCACCAGATCGGTGAATCGAGGTACCCCCCATGGTGGGGTCCTTTCGCCTCTCTTATGGAACATGGTAGTAAACGACCTACTAACATCATTGGAAGCATAGGGTTTCAGGGTGATGCCTATGCCGACGACGTTGCAATATCTGTATCTGGGAAACACCCCCAAGTTCTCTCGGAACTCCTACAAAATGCCTTGAATAGGCTAACAAAATGGGCTAAGCAATGTGGCTTGGACGTCAATCCACATAAAACAGAACTAGTACTCTTTTCGAGAAGGTAAAAAATTCCTCAAATCAGCCCACCCAAGATTAAAGGAATACCATTAAGGTTTTCCGACCAAGCTAAATATTTAAGCCTCATTTTAGATAAAAAACTAAATTGGAAGGCAAATATTGATGAAAGAGTGAAAAAGGCTACAGAAGCGCTTTTTACTTGTAAAAAGGCCATAGGATCAAAATGGGGCTTCTCCCCAAAAAGAACCCACTGGCTATACACTTCGGTAATTAGACCGATACTCATTTATGGAGTTGTCGTATGGTGGACCGCACTGGACAAGATGGTAAATCTAAAGAAGTTCATCAAAGTCCAGCGGTCAGCAGGTATGTGCATCGCTCAACACCAACCGCAGCCCTGGAAGTACTTTTAAGCCTAACACCTCTTGACATCTTCTCCAAAATGGTGGCAGCCAAATCATGTGTGAGGCTTAGAGCCACCTCTCAATGGAACAGTAACAATACTGGACATACTACCATCCTAGACAATTTCAGATCTATCCCAGATCCACCCCTAAAATGGTATTCGGTAAAAGCTTCCATGTCTCCATCCCTTCAAGATCCTCCTGGGAAGAAGAGGGACCCCTGGAAGACAATGCGGTACACTTCTATAAAGACGGTTCAAAGACCGATTACGGAGTTGGAAGTGGTATCTATTCGGAACAACTACTGAATCTCAGTCTATCATACAGACTTCCCAATCAATGTAGTGTAATCCAGGCAGAAGTAATGGCGATTAAAGAGGCACTATCCTGGCTCAGAGAAAACGTTATATCTTGCAAGGATATACGAATCTTCTCGGACAGCCAAGCCACTCTTAAATCTCTCGCGTCTGTCTCCACAAACTCTCAAGTAGTCCACGATTGTCGATCATCTCTGAATGAGATGACAGAATAGTTTAATTTGGGTGCCGGGCCACAGAGACATTCCGGGAAATTGCAAAGCCGATGAGCTCGCCAAAAACGGAACACTTCTGCCAAATATTAGACAAAAACATAACATAGGAACACCACTTGCTACATGCAAATATCTTCTCAAACAATATGCTCTAGAAGCAACAAATGCTAGATGGTCACAGAGTACCACCTGCCTAGCAACTAAGCAAATATGGCCAAGCATAGACTTAAAACGGTCAAAAGGCTTGATATCCCTGAGCAGACAAAATATTAGCTCTACAATTGGAGTAATAACAGCACACTGCTTCATAGGAAGACATGCTCTGAGGCTAGGGGTATACACAAATGACTTCTGTAGAAGCTGCATGGACGAGGAGGAAGAGGAAACAGTCCAACACCTTCTATGTACATGTCCAGCACTCTCCATTAGAAGGAATAACTTTCTCGGTAATCCCTTCTTCGATAATACCAGTGAACTGGCAACTGGCTGCATGGACGAGGAGGAAGAGGAAACAGTCCAACACCTTCTATGTACATGTCCAGCACTCTCCATTAGAAGGAATAACTTTCTCGGTAATCCCTTCTTCGATAATACCAGTGAACTGGCAACGATTGACACAAAATGTCTCTCTAACTTTATTAAAAGTACAAAATGGTTTGTTTAAGTTCATTACTCTCCCATGAGTAACCTCATTTCATTAGTTGTATCACAATGGACCCTTGAGGTCTAAGTGAGTCAATGACATCTGGACAGCCACTCCAACCTAACCTAACCTAGTTCGTTTAAATATTTAAAACCTTTATGTTAGTCACCCAGTATTTCATATTTGTAGTTTAGTAAAAAGTTTAAAAATTTACTGTCAATAAAAATAAAATTGCCAAAACTTTCTTGCTTTAAGTTTGTTTGTTTAAATTGGTTTAGTGTGAGAGCCGTAAAAGGGAGACTTACTAATGATGTAATAAAATGATTCGTTATTTTTGGAATCCAATCCAGTCAGTTTTTTCGAAAAATTTTGAAAGTTACTTAAGTGACAATTAACCTTAATACCAGAAAATATCAGGTGCAATTTTTGAAAAAAAAAGTTCTTCTTAAAACATTTTGCTAAACTCTTTGAAAACGACCCTTATTCCAAATACATATGTATTTTTATTGTTATCTGAAAATCCCAGTTCTATGGTCAAAATATCTATACTCGTAATGTCAGATCTTAAATTTATCTCAATTACACCAAACTTGCTACACATAAGTTTAAACTTTTTACTGAACAAATAAGTCTCTATAAATGTTATGTAAAACAAAAAATATGTTTCTTGTTAAACATTCCTACAGCAACGATTCCATAAAACACAAACTTCTTAACGACCTTAACGCACATATAGTAATAACATGTTCCCTATGTTCACTATATCCTTTGTTTTATCCGACGACGACCGATGATAAAATAGTGAAGGTAACCATAACCTACAAAACCATTAATTACTTTTACCAGTGTATATGTACTAGTAAGAGGCTATGCTATAGAGAAGCATAAAACAGATTCTGGTCAAACTTTGCTATTACCATTTACCACACAATGTGGCCCGCATTATAGACCCATTCCCAAAAGGCTCCCTCTTATTCTTTGGTCAACTATAAACTGCTCAACTTGTAGCTTAACTTCATGTCTTTCTTCTATATACGAGTATACAAAAACCTTGAATTCTCAAACAAAATGTTACCTTTACTTTAAAACTCTGCCAAAAAAGAGATACAACTTCAGTTCACTGGTTGATAATAACGCGGGTTCACAAAGGAATACCAACCACATCGTTCCATAACCTTCATGGAAACTTTTCTTTTTTCGGCAATATGAAAGGGAGACAAGAAAAACCTTTATTGCATTTTTTCACTGATGGAAGATGAAGTCATCCGACATCTGAAAATTCCCTTCGTCAAAAATAGGGTGTTCCTTCACCATTTTTACTCTATCGGGTCCTGGAGAAAAAACATGTCTTTTTAAGAAGACATAAAAACGTGCCTCACGAAAGCACTAACAATGAAAATGTCAGCCTTCAGTATAAAACTCTGGTCAAGTACGAGTAGTTATAAATGTAAGACAATAGCTAATGCACGTGTAGTCAAAACTATAAATTGGAATACATCTTGACAATCCTTGAGTTAAACAAGTTATAAATGTACGTTTATAAAAACGATGTCAAATCAACAAGACATAAGAAACTCCAAGACCAAGATGTCAGCTCCAGTCAACAGCTGTAGTCAGTGGGAGTAAAATAATATTGCTTGCACTTCCATCCCCACTTTTGTTTACAAAACCATGATCCTGTTTCAAGGACACATGCATTGACAAACAAAAATAGAGCATCAGGTGTCAGAAGTGGGTTATACTCTGAGGAGATATCTGCAAAGTGAGTAAGTGAAATGTATTTGAATCTTTAATAGCATTTGTGTATAACTTGTGCGGTTTAGGACAAACAACATCAGCTCTTTTCTCCAGCTTTCACTTTACGAAATATTATGAACACCACCACGACCCGTCTTCCTATGTTTTTTCCTGGCCCAGGTTGGAAATAAAGGTAAAACTAGAGAAGCGTCACCTTCCGTTTTTATTGCTACATAAATATTTAAAATGCTCTTTACCGGTTTGGTTTTGTTTTGTTTTTAGTTTTAGTTAGTCTTGTGTAGTATTGGCTCCTTCAACCAGGTCAGGACCAGTTTTACCTATGCGACATTAGAAGCTAAAGCTCAAGGCGGCAATTTTTTAACATCGAAAATTTCACATGATACTTTGGTTGTACATTTGTTTCTATAGTTTGAATTAAGAAATGTCTTAGAGGTTTGGATTGTTTACCATCCTAAGGCACAAAAGTTTTCTCGAAGGCACTTACTCTATCGAGAAATCAAAGCTTATTGTCCAAGAGTAGATCTTAATATTTGCTTCTTCTTATAAACATTCCTTCCAAAAACGTTTTTTAATTTCATTTCATCACAGGATCACGATTCGAATCTAGAAAATCAAAGTTAGCCTTAATATTGGCCTGGACTCAGGATTCCAGTTCTTTGAAACATCAGGATTGACCAAAGCAAGGAGCTGAAATTAAACAAGAAAACTTGAAAAATTATTACATCGATCCAAATCGAACTATTCAACTTGCCCTGGCTTCTTGGTTTTTATTGACGACATAGCTTGACATTCCCCTAATATCGAAATCAAGAGGATTAGAGCCACCAAAACCGCTGGTAAGATCCGCGTATTCGTCGCAATTTTCAGTTAAGAAAATGCAAGCAAATAGCCGGACTTCTCCACGTGAATAAGCTGAACTGAGTAATGTAATTCCTTCCTGCACTCTCAGTGTAACATCGTCCGATACACAAATTGAACTTTCGAAAAATTTCTTCAAGAGGGTCGAGTTGTGAGAGCAACCCAAGGATGAAATGAAAGGCTTCCTTTCAGCTTGATTCACAGAAGTTTACAAATCTTTTGTAAACGGACTCAAATTCTGAATCGCCAGCGTTCTTAAGACCGTTGCAGTATAAATTACAGCCTGTATAGGTTTGGTTCGATTTTGGTACCCTTGTGAGTCCCTTAAGCTTGTCCAAACTGTCGTCCAAACAGCTCTGAACTCCGGCAATACAGGCCAAATTAATAACAATGGTACGAACATTGTTTGTGAAGTGCTGCTCTCCGGTGTAGTATTGGACTCCAAGACGTTGTAAGTTATAAATATTTCCAACAACTTCGGCAACTTAAACCCTGAAGACTGGATATTCCTTGTCGCCACTGAGAAACCGATTAAAAACAGTCAAGATTGTATTGGCTGTCGATCGTGGTGGATATTGGTTCTTAAGGTATAAGGTCATACGGATGATAACAAGAAACATTTGTAGATAACTAGGCCTAAATTTCTTATGATCTATAACTTTAACACTTTAACTTGTTGAAAGAAAGTTCAAAATCAAAAGTGTTTGGAATGATTAAAAGAGTACGAAGAGCTCAAACCTGAGAAGAAAATTAAATGCAGAATTGACTCTGCCCCTGGTACGCGTGGGTTTGTATTTATACATATGTATTTTTGTATAATAGGGTGCCAAGAATAAAATAGTGTAAGAGGGGCCAACGACATTGGGGGATAAAAATGGAATGTTATTAGTAGTGTTTTATAAATTGCAACCATCATCTGTGGCACCTTGACACAGAAAAATAAACATAAAATACAGAAGAGAAATAGTGACAATTGCACGTTATAGTGGTTGTCGTCGTGACCATCACACTTAAAACATAATTAAGTTATATTGAACACTATTTTATGGTTCATAACTTAATCGGTTAGCTTCTTAATCCAGACGAATATCTCTCATAGAATATATTTTATGGTTCATAACTTAATCGGTTAGCTTCTTAATCCAGACGAATATCTCTCATAGAATAATTAAAGATTGTAGATAAGGAACAAACGATGGGATGTGAACAACAATTATTTGTAGTTGATATATGTACCTGCTGGTTCCTGAGATATGGAAGAAGCAGAATTGTCAAAATTTTGAAATTGAAAAATCAAACGGATTTCCAAAATTTCCAAAGAAAAGTTGAAAACGTATTTTAAACAAATAACTATTATCTGCAATTGATATTGCCAAGGCGCAGAGGTTTTTCAAATCCATAGAAAAAATGCAGAAGGCATGGCCTGAACCGCCAACCATTAAACGAAACGTTGTTCCCAGCATCATTTTCCAAGAAAAATGGTCAAATTATGTTATCATTCCACAATTCCACTGTTCAACTTTTCAAAATTTCTGCCATTCGAGTTTTCGAACTTTTCAAACAAACGACTATTCAAGCTTTTAACCATTTGACCATTCAACTTTTCAAGCTTTCAACTATTCGACTTTATAACCTTTTTAACTTTCAACTGCTTGACTTTTAAAACTTTCAACCATTCAACTTTTTAACTTTTCAACGATTCAATTTTTAATTATTTGACTTTTCAAACTATGAACTGTTCACCTTTTCGACTATTCAAATATTTAACGTTTCAACTACTCAAATTTTTAACCTTTCAACTATTTTGAGAGAAATTTATTGGTAAATAAGTACGCTGTACTTATTTACCTTATATCTACAATTTACTGCATATTAAGTTTTACAATTTGAGTTTATTTTAACTGTTTTTAACTTGAAATTCAAGTTAGCATTAGTGGAGGTCAATATTGAAAAATCACGACGAACAATCCAATTATTACTTACTTATACTTACTCAAGGTGGCGCTACAGTCCTGTGTGAACTAGGGCCTCACCCAACTAGCTAGATGTCTTCAATTTCGCGGTCCAAGTTGGGTGAGGTCACTTTCCACTTGTGCGTGCCACATGATCCGCGGTTTTCCTCTACTGCGCTGTCCTGTGAGTGTGGATTCGAAGACTTTCCGGGCAGGAGAATTGGTTTCCATGCGCTCTACGTGACCCAGCCATCTTAATCGTTGGACTCTTACCTTTCTGGCTAAGTCTACTACGCTGTACAGCCCGTACAGCTCGTCGTTCCATCTTCTCCTTCACTCACCTTCTATGCATATGGGGCCATCGATCACGCGAAAAACTTTTCTCTCGAAACGACCCAAGGTGCTTTCATCCGCTTTTGTCATAGTCCATACTTCTGCACCGTATAGCAGGACGGGGATGATGAGGTTCTTATATAGTGACACTTTGGTCCCTCGAGAGAGGGCTTTGCTATTCAATTGTTTTCTTAGTGCAAAGAAACAGCGGTTGTAGGAGATATTCTGCGCTGGTGTTGTTTTCTGCATTCATAGCGGAACCTAGCTAGACGAAGTTCTTAACTACTTCAAAGTTACGTCTGTCGTTGGTGACGTTTTGACCAAAACCTCGGTGTTGTAAGTCCTTTGTACTGTAGCATGTACTTTGTTTTGCCCTCATTAACCTTTAAACCCATTTTTGACGCCTTTGCCTCAATACTCACAAAAGTCCCATTGACATTACGCTAAGTTCTTCCGATTATGTCAATATCATCAGCATATGCTAGTAATTGGACAGACTTTTGAAAGAAAGTGCCTTTAGTGTTGACGTTGGAGCTCTGCACTATTCTTTCAAGTTGGATGTTAAATAAATCGTATGACAGCACATCACCTTGTCTAAAGCCTTTTTTGACATCGAATAGTTCTGTTAAGTTGTTTCCAACCTTTATGGAACAGCGTGAATTCTCCATGGTCATCCTGCACAAACGGACGAGTTTAGCAGAGATGCTAAAACTAAACATGGCTGCCACAGATGGTGGGTGTCGATTTGATGTTCTTGGGTTGTTTCCAGGATCTGCCATAATGTAAATATTTGATTGACTGTAGACTTTCCTGGTCTAAAACAACAGTGATAAGGACCTATCAGATTGTTGACAATGGACTTTAGACATTCACATATTATGGCAGAGAAGATTTTATAAGCGATGTTAAGTATACTGCTGCCTCCATAGTTAGTGCAGTTTAGAGGGCAAGGAATACTAAAGTTCCATTCATCGGAAATGGTTAGGTTGAACGGGCTGACAGTTGATGTTATTACTATCACACTTAGATCAATGTAGATCCATTGTGGTACCCTGAAGTGTTGTAACTTCCTGAAAAGATATAATAACCTATGAATCATGTGGTTCGTTTAACCATTTAGAGGTCTTGACAAAGTTAAGTAAGTTTTTGCCTGGCAGTTCTGATAGTTCCTCTAGTTCATTAAAGAAGAAGTTGCCTAGAGTTTTCTTCCTAGCAAGACAGAGTGAAGGACAGTGGCAGAGAAAGTGAGCAGTGTCTTCATGCTCGTTTTCATCACCACAGCCTCTACAAAGGTCATCAGTACTGAGCCCCATCTTCTTCTTATGGTAGCCGAGTAGGTTGTGTCCTGTAATAATACCGATAAGGGATCTTAGGGAGGGTTTATTAAGAGTTAAGATCCAATCGGACCTTTTCTTATCGTATCTAGGCCATAGCTTCCTGGTGTTAACACAAGTTTCTAGGAGATTCCATCTGTCATTGGATTTTTGAATGATGGTTTTACTGACGTTATGTTTCAGTTCACATAACGATATCCCTAAACAATGGTCTATCAGAGAGGGTTCCAGTGTGGAGTCCTCCCTAGCAAGTTCATCCGCCTTTTCGTTGCCTGGTACATCACTGTGGCCAGGAACCCAGCAGAGTCTTACGTTATGCTGTGTGCCAAGAACCTTTAGCTCTTCGCGACAGCAAGAGACAAGCTTTGACTTGATTTTGGTGGCAGAGATACATAGCTTTTATTGCTGGGCTATCAATGAAAAAAGTGATGTCCGCGTGCGATATCGCCATCATGGATATATGTTTAGCAGCGTTTTTCACTGCCAAGATCTCGGCTTGGAAGACGCTGCTATGGTCGGGGAGCCTGAATGCTTTTGCAAGATTGAGGATTTCAGAGTAAAAGCCTGCACCTACTCTCGTATCCATTTTTGAGCCATCGGTGTAGATGGTAATGGTTGAGTCGTTGGTGTAGGGCACACTAATTTCCCAATATTGTCTATTGGGGAACCTAGTACTAAAAGATTTGTTGAAATCTAAATAAGGGGTCATATAATCTGTGCAGATATTGTTGTCTACGTATTTCGTAAGAATAGCTGCGTGGCCACTCTGGCTAGTTTTCCAGATGTTAGTTTGACTGAGCCTTAGGGCGCTGTTTGTTGTTGATTGAGGATCTTTTCTAACCCCGCAGTTGGGGAAGTCCTCATCACACCACTAGTACAGATACAAGCCATTCTTTGTACTTTGGTAAGTGTTTTTAGATTCGTGGATTTCTCCAGCGCTTTCCACCAAACCAAGCCGCCATAAGTTAGAATCGGTCTGACAATGGCAGTGTACATCCACATGATTATTTTGGGGTTCGGTCCCCAATTTCTACCCAGAATCTTGTTACATGAGTAGAGTGCGATTGTGGCCTTCTTATATCTTTCTTGGATATTTGGACCCCAATTGAGTTTTTTATCCAATATAACTCCGAGGTATCTAGCTCGGTCGGAGATATTAAGTGTTGTGTTGTCTATTTTTGGTTTTTCAAACGGAGGGATTTTCCTTCTGTTTATGAAAAGAACCAGTTCAGTTTTAAGGGGGTTTACCTTAAGACCGCATTTCTTGGTCCAGTTGCTGACCCTTGATAATGCGCTTTGTAATTGTTCGCTAATAGTGGTAAGGTATTTACCCGTCGCCAAAAGCGCTAAGTCATCAGCGTAGGCTACCACTACTATACCGTAATTTCTAAGTTTTATTAGGATCTCGTTCATCACTAAGATCCATAATAATGGTGAGAGAATTCCACCTTGCGGGGTTCCTCTAGATGCGTACATCTCTAAATGTTCGTTACCAAGCTCGCTCTGTATTTGTCTGTTTTTCAACATACTCATGATCCATTTGATAACTACTTCTTCTATACGTTGATAATTAAGTGCTTTCTCGATTGCACATGCATCGGACATGCTTTCTTCCGACCATATCTTACAGATAAATTGGTGCATGCTCCTAACCAAATTATCTCCAGCTACTTTAAAGCGCTCGACATTCAAGCCATCTGCTCCATCGGCTTTGTTAGGCTTCAGCTTAGATATGGCAATCTTTACTTCGTCTAAGTCGGGAAGACGGGATTGTTTGCTTTCAATGTCTATGTGGAATGGATCATCCTGCCTGACAGCAGAATTCGGTTCGTTGTCACCGTTATACAGTTTTGGGAAATGGTACTTCCATATGCTCAGGAAAGGGTCAGAAGCAGACATAAGTAGTAGCGACCATTCGTTTAGGGGACCACTCGTCCCGATTGGGGTACTCAAGAGGAAGATAGACCATAAACTAAAAGAGAAAATCAATAACTCCTGGAAATCCAGGGACGATTGCGTAATCTCTAGAAGTTTATGGCCTAACACAAATGTAAATTAAACTCGGTATATTTTATCGCTGAGTAAAAGGAACATTAAAATCTTGATAGGTGTACTAACAGGTCATTGCGCCATTGGCACAATGGCTAACAGGATAAGGGCCAGAAAACCATTAAACACCTGCTATGTGGCTGTCCGAACCTCCAAACCAGCCGACTCCGTCATTTCGGAAACAGGTTTGTTGGAGAACTGGATGATCTAGCACAGGTCTCAATGGCAAACATGAGGAAATTTATACATAGATAGCACAGGCTGGTTCGTTAACGAGCCAGTCTACGCTAATCGGCAAATTGAGGAGCATCGATGCTAAAATTTTTACTTTTACAGGGGATCACAATGGACCAGTAGGCCCCCGTGTACACAACAGCTTCAAGCTGTGCACACTGCACACCCCTTATAACCTAACCTAACCTAACCATGCTCAGCATTGAATGCGTTTCCACTATGATGTGTCTTTGCAGCCTTCGGTTCAAGGTTTATGTACTTGTGAATTTCGTTTCTCTCAACATCTTCGAACGCATGCTCCTCATGCTCTCTCTTTTTCCTTCTGAAAAGTTTCTTGCTCTCGCCTTTTCTGTCTATGCAGTGCCACCGCCGCCGCCGCCGCTTTGAGTGCATGTTGTTTGACTGCATTTGCTTGCCAACGACGCACGGTCCTCATCAAACCAGCAGGGGTTCCTTGTTGGTGGCTGTTTGAAACCCAGTACGCCAGAGGCAGCTTGTATCAATTATTAGTTTCCTAAAATTTTAAGGTGCTAGTGCTAACTTGACGTACATACATAAATAGTTTGTTCATTTGAGCTAAAGGTTCTTTTCCAAAAACATACTGTTTGGACCACACAGCACTCAATTTAGGCAAATGTTTACAACATTTACCAACAAGCAACTCATTTAGGGAAATGCGTTCTTAAACAATTATCTTGGAAATAGTGCATACCTTACCAAATTTGTCATGCTAAAGCCGATTACCTATATTTCTTATAACTTCTTATAGTTTAAATAAATGTTTAGGTCTTTAATCATATCGACTTCTTTTATTTTCTCTCGATGTCGTCATAGATAATATGAATGTGAAGTTAGCCTTATAGTTACAATATAAGGGATGTTGGAAACCATACACATTCTAAGAGATATCTATTTTTCATCCTATTATTATTAATATCTTTGAGTCAATTAGTTTTATGCGAGATATAGGAAACCAATCTTGTATGAATTATGTTGCCACAAAATATACAAAGTTTTTAATTTGTTTTCGTTCTCAGTTTTAGAAATGAACAAGTTGATTCATTACTATCCGTTTATTGTGTGTAGCTTTAGTACTTTATTCAGGTTATTACAATAACTAGAAAAAAGTTTAAAAGCTATAAAAGCCATTACAGCGCAGAATATATCAACTTCGAGTTTTTAAACGTTTTATTTATTATTTATGTAATGACCTTTCTTTTTACCTACGTGAAGGTAAATATACTTTTATTTTAAAACAAAATTTTATCTAGAAATCTATCAGATTTATATGAGGTACTCATCCTCAATGTATGTTTGTTAGATACTGAAGTCATGTCAAGTCCTTAAAAAATACAAACAAATTGCATTCAAAAAGGACGTACAATTATTTTTCGAAGTCAGGTTTCAAGAGATTATTTTTGCTTTCACTCAAAATTGAAAAAAGCATAAAATTTACGTTCAACGCTCTTTATTTAAAAAAGCCAACCTTGAAGATCCAACAAATTACAGATACATTTAATTTTAAAACACTCCGACAAAGCTTTTTAGTTCAGTATTGTATACTAGGTAGATTATCCAATTGGATTGAAAGCAAAGTGATTTTGACTGTGTTTTAAGCAGGGCTCAGAAAAAATCACTCAACAATCGATCAAATATTTTCTTTAGTAATATAGCCCGAAATCTACAAGAAGAATGCCAAAAAGCTGCATGCCTTTTTCGTCGACTTTCGGGCAGCATTAGACTTTATTCCTAGCGAAGCTCTCCTCTAAAAACTCTACAATTATGGAATCTTTTCAAAAATAATAGCAGTCATCAGAGCAATGTATAAAATATAACGTGGCACAAGGGTGGGATGGTAAACAATTTTCCGATGGGTTTCAGACTTCAATGGGAGTTAAACAAGGATGCATTTTAATCGCGATATTGTTCAGTCTATACATAAACGATATAACAAAATTTAGTGAGAGGATGTATAGTGCTTAGTGGAAAATCCATTACTGGTCTCATTTATGCGGACGTTACGATCTTCCTGGCCGAATCTATAGACGGAATGCAGCTGATAATGAATATACTGCAGTGCTTTTTCAAAGGAACCTATCCGTTACTATACTTACTTACTTAAGGTGGCGCTACAGTCCGGAGTGGACCTGGACCTCAACCAATATAAGTCTCCAGCCAGCTCGGTCCCTAGCTAGCTGTTTCCGATTTTGTACGCCAAGCTGGTTGAGGTCTTCACCCACCTGCGTGCTCCACCTGAGTCGCGGTCGTCCTCTACTGTACCGTCCCTTGGGATTGGATTCGAAGACCTTCCAGGCTGGAGCGGTGATGTCCATTCGCTCTACATGACCCAGCCATCTATGTCGTTGGACTTTAATTCTGTCGTCGTTATATCTTCTCCTCCATTCTCCATCTATGCAAATGGGACCAAAAATCACCCCAACCATTTTTCTCTCGAAGCATCCTAAAACGCTCTTATCTTTCTTTGACAGGGTCCAGGCCTCAGTGCCATAAACGAGAACCGGGATGATGAGTGTCTTATAAATGGTGATTTTAGATGCTCGAGAGAGGAATTTACTACTCAATTGCCTTCCAAGTTCAAAGAAGCAGCGATTTGTCAGAGCTATTCTTCGTTTGATTTCAGCGTTGGTAGACAAAGTCCTCAACAACCTCAAAGCTAAAGCTGTCCATGGTGACTTTTTTTCAAGACGTCGTCGTTCAATGTCCATTTTTGATGACAGCATATACATATTTGGTCTTGCCCTCATTGACCACTAAATCCATCTTCTCCGCTTCCGTCGTAATGCTCAAAACCGCTCAACTGACATCACGCTTTGATCTTCCAATTATGCCGATATCATGTGCATATCTGAGTAATTGGATGGACCGTTGGAAGATTGTGCCTCTAGTATTGACGGTTAAGTTTTGCACAATTCTTTCAAGAACGATGTTGAAGAAGTCGCATGACAGTGCATCGCCTTGTCTAAATCCTTTTTGACATCAAATGCATCGGTGAGATCTTTTCTGACCTTAATAGACCAGAGTGCATTCTCCATCGTCAATCTAGACATTGCTCAGTAGAGCTCTTCCCTATATATGCTGTCATATCCGGCTTTAAAATCGATAAGGAGATGGTTGATTTGAAGTTCCTGGGTTTTTTCCAAGATCTGCCGTAATGTGAATATTCGGTCAATGGTTGACTTTCCTGGTCTGAAGCCCTATTAGGTTGTTGACGAACGGCTTTAGACGTTCACATAAAATACGGCAGAAAGGATCTTTTATGCAATATTCAGGAGACTGATGCCTTTGTAGATGGCGAAATTTAGAGAGTCTCCTTTCTCATCGGGCATGCTTTCTTCCGGCCACATATTGCAGATGAGTTGGTTCATGCTCCTTACCAAGTCATCATCTGTTGCTTTGAATAATTTGGCAGAGATGCCGTCAGCTCCACCAGATTTGTTTTACTTCAGTTTACATATAGCTACCTTCACTTCGTCTAGGTCGGGTAGGCGGTATTGTTGATATGCGTCGCTTAGGTTGAGTGGGTCTATTTCCCTTACAGCGGAATTCGGTTCGTCATCGCCGTTACATAATTTGGAGAAGTGGTCTTTCCATATTCTCAACATAGACTGCGGACCTACTACGATGTTCCACTGATCGTCCTTACAGGCTTCGGTTCGTGGCTGGTACCCTTGGCAAATTTATTTTAACCTTTTGGTAAAATTTACGAACCTCATTCCTGCTGTGCCATCCCTCTATCTCCTCGATCGTGCGCTTCTCATTCTATTTTTTTTTCATCTAAGAAGCCAGTGTTCCTCTCTCTTCTTCTGCTCGTAGAGCTCGCGAGCAGCTCTGATCCTTCTGTGCAACGCCGATTTGTATGCCTGTTGCTTAGCTGCGTTCGTTTGATGGCATTCTTCGTTAAACCAGGGGTTTTGCTGTAATAGCCGTGTGAAACCAGCACTTCAGAGGCGGCATGTCAATGCTAAATGCAGGCAGCATATGACTTCTTAAGAGGTTATTAGAGACTCGATCGGAAAAGGACATGGCAGTCTCTTGCGATTGTAACCGTCTAACATCGAATTTTCTCACAATACCTACTTGCTTTTTTAGCTTGCATCGGGATATCCATAGCCGTACCTTGGCTACATCGAGGTAGTGGTCCGAGTCAATGTTGGCCCCTCGGAATGTTCGGACATCATGTATGCTGAAGAAGTGTCGTGCGTCGATCGCAATGTGGTCAATCTGGTTGACAGCTGATTGATCAGGAGATTTCCCTGTTCCCTTGTGGATATCAAGATGTTTGGACTGCGTACTAGCTACCAGAATGTCTCGCCCTGCAGCGAAATCGATCAGCCTGAATCCGTTGTCGGAGGTGGTATCGTGCAGGCTGTATCTCCCGATTGTGCCACCAAAGATGTATTCTCTTCCTAGCTTGGCGTTAAAATCTCCTAAGACAATTTAATGTCATAGCCAGGGCACTGCTCATATTTCTTGCCCAAGAGCTCGAAGAATATGTCTTTGGTGTCTTCATCTTTCTCCCCTGTTGGGGCATGCGCCGATATTAGGCTTATGTTGTTGAATTTCGCAACTAAGGTATTTTGACGATGGCACAGCCTCCAACCTGTAGGGCCCGATCCTTAGTTTAACTCCAGGGACGGGGACCCGAATAAACCGCTCCCTATAGGTCTGGGCTCCTAATATGTCAAGCCCTATAAGCAGTTCAACCTTACCGGAACTGTTGACGCCACTGATGATTTCATCTCGGGATTTCGTCCGCTGCCGTCTGGATGAGGTGAGGTGTCTTAGTGAAAACACCACTCTCGTTTGCTGCCCCCAACAAGTTTCCACTGGGGTTAGAACCCAATCTCCAGTTGAGCTACTAGGCACCCGTTAATATATATACCAAAGTCCAAAATAATGATATATAGACGCGGTGGAGGGAGATAAGTCGTAGAAATTGTTAAAGAGTACAAGTATCTGTAACGTGTGGAGAAGCTGTTATTTGAGAAATGACGTATATTGCCAAATACAAAGTTTTTCGAGCAACCGCAACAGCAGTTCTTTTTTTTAAAGAGCGCAAGTGTGGGAATACATTTTTGATGTTCGATGCAGTGGAAAAGTTCCTCGGTTTTTTCATCAAAAGCACCTTAAGGCCGCCGAGTACGACGACGCCAAACTATATGCTGCCCCTAGAAACATTAACAGGTGGATACTCTCAAAATACACTTTAATTATGTGGCAAAAATTATGGAGATGGGAGAAAACAGGATTCCAAATTGCTAGGTCACATTATTAATTCTAGAGGAGCATGCGAATGTGAGTGGCTATAACGATTGCTCAAAAAACTTTCTCAATATCAATATATAGCTTTTTGCATTCTTAGGAAAAATGTCATAATACAAAAAATCCTTTTGAAATAAAAAAATTTAAAATTATTGTCTCCTTCTAGACTTAACTTGATTTAATAAAAAAAATTGTAGTTAAATTCAAAATTAGGATTTTCTCCAAAATTGAAATAAAATTTTCATTTATTTCAATTTTTTTCATTATTTTAAACTATTGAATATTGATTTTCACGTGCATTTCAATGTTCGCTTGAACTAAAATGACACTTTTATGTATGAATATGTAAATTAAAATAAAATATTATCGCTTACACGGCTTTTTTAAAATGGTTTTGTATATTTGTCAAGTGTAATTAATTATTTAAGTTATCACGTTACAAAAAATGCCATTCTTATTTTAGGGACTTTAATTTAGGAATTAAGATCAACAAACCTTAACATTGAAGAAATGCACTTTAAATTTCAAATTTAAATTAAAATTTAAATTCAAATTTAAATTAACTTAATTTGTTTATATCTAACTAAACCTTTGTCGATTTTAATTTTCACCTCAATTATTATTGATTTATTTGTATGGTGCAAACATCACATCAACTAAAAAGAGTTTTTAAATAAGTTAGCTGTTATTTGAACATGAACATATTTTCAATATATGTATTAAAAAAAAAGATGCTGGGATACGTGTGATGCGACCCACACTAATAACTTCCCATTCCGATTAATTTTTCCAAGAAATGTAAACATTAAAAAAAATAATTTGCATATGATTAAATACTTTGATTTCAAAATCTATTTTTTAAACGAGATTTCAGTCAAAAAACAATTTTTACCAATTTGCGTACTTTTTTTGAATATTGGATGTTTATAAAAATTAGCTGAATGTCGAAAATAATATTTTTTGTGAGATACAATTATTTTGAAGCCAATTTTTCTAATTTTTGAAAAGATATTTGAGTTAAAAGTAAATTTTTACCAAGTTTTAGTATTGTTTTTTTTAGGTTTTTTATTTTTTGTACAAAAACTGTCAATTCGATTTTGCTCATAATTTTACCAGATGTTAAAAACGTTATTTTTCGTTACATACAATTATTTTGGAGATAAAATCATTTTTTGTTCGTAAAATATTCGAGGGGACAAATATTTTTTTTCAGTTTTATTTTTTTTTTTGATTTACAAAAAAAAGGTTTTTTCCCAAAAATATACCTACTAGTTTGGTATTACGTTACAATATATAATATAAAATTTAACTCAAGTCGCTAGCGTCATTGGTTTACCTTTTTTAACTTCCCATAGGAAGTTATTGTAATGGGTCCGATTTGTCAAATTGAAAATTTTGACATTTCTCGACGTTTCAAGGTCCCTAGAGTCGAAATAAAAGATTTTTAGAAAGATGTCTGTGCGTGCGTCTGTACGTACTTCCGTACGTTCGCGACATTTTTTTCGTCCTCCATAGCTCAAGAACCAGAAGAGATATCGACTTCAAATAAATTTTGTTACACAGATAATAAGGCAGAAAGATGCAGAAAGGGCTCTCAAGAAAATTGCGTGGGTGGTTTTTTTACCACAGCAGTTTAAAAAAAAAAGGTGCAAATTTTGGTTAAACCTAAATATTTCATGAACCAATGATGCTAGAGACTTGAATTAAATTTTATAATATATATTGTAACATGATACAAAACAATTATATTTTTGGAAAAAAAATCCAATTAACGGTTTTTTTCATAAATCAAAAAAACTGAAAAAAAAATTGTCACCACGAAAATTTTACGACTAAAATATGATTTCATCTCCAAAACAATTTTGTGCAACGAAGAATAATGTTTTTGACATCTGATAAAATTTTGAGAAAAATCTAATTGACAGTTTTTTTATAAAAAATAAAATCCTAAAAAAAACATTACTCATATATCTTTTCAAAAACTTGAGATTAAGGCTTCAAACTTTTTTTATCTTATAAGAAATATTCTTTTCAACATTCTGAAAAATGTTGAGAAAAATCGAATTGACAGTTTTTCTTACAAAAAATAAAAACCTAAAAAAATTAATAAAAGTTGGTAAAAATTGACTTTCGACACAAATATCTTTTCAAAACTTTAAGATTATTGTTTCCAACTAATTTTAACTTAAAAGAAATATTGTTTTCAACATTACGAAAAATTTTGAGAAAAATCGAATTGACAGTTTTTTTACAAAAAATAAAAACCTAAAAAAAAAAACAATACTAAAACTTGGTAAAAATTTACTTTCGACTCAAATAGATTTTCAAAAATTACAAATATTGGCTTCAAACTTATTTTATTTCACAGAAAATATTGTTTTCGATATTCATATATCATTCGATATAACCTAAAAATTATAAAAGGTGGTAAAAATTGATTTTCGACTCAAATATCTTTTCAAAACTTGGAGATATTGGCTTTAAACTACTTTAACCCTCTACTGCACAAGAAGCCATATATGGCTTTTGATTTTTAAACGCCGACTGCTTGGATTGCGCAACTGATATTGGAAAAGTACCGTTTTGATATCTTAGAACAATTCATTGTTAATATTTTTTTAGTGTATTTGGTTTTATTTTTCGTTGCACAATCGCGAAAATCCGCAATCAAATTTGACAGTTGCGCTTTGGATCATAGTGCGTGCAGTAGAGGGTTAATTTTTCAAAAAATATTGTTGTCAACATTCAGTAAAATTTTGAAAAAAATCGAATGCACAGCTTTTGTACAAAAAGTTAAAAACCTAAAAAAATTTAACAAAAGTTGGTAAAAATTGATTTTCGACTCAAATATCTTTTCAAAAATTTGAGATAATGGCTTCTAACTAATTTTAACTTATAAGAAATATTGTTTTCAAAATTCGATAATATTTTGTGAAAAATCGAATTGACAGTTTTTTTTACAAAAAATAAAAACCTAAAAAAAAAACAATACTAAAACTTGGTAAAAATTTACTTTCGACTCAAATAGCTTTTCAAAAATTACAAATATTGGCTTCAAACTTATTTTGTTTCACAGAAAATGTTGTTTTCGATATTCATATATCATTCGATATAAAAATCCAACAGTCCGTTTTATTTACAAAAAATAGTACGCAAATTTGGTAAAAATTGATACATATAGACAAACTTTTAAGCAAAACAAATCGACAGACGGGATGGGAAGTTATCAGTGTGGGTCGCATCCCACCCTCTTTTTTTATTTGCTATGGTAAGAAAACCACAAACTCAATTTGTTTGAGAGTCCTTTATGCATGATTCAATATCTCCATTGGTTCTTAAGCTATGGACGACGAAAAAAGTTCCAGAACTTACGAAAGTACGGACGCACGGACGTACGTACACACACACGCACAGACATCTTTCTAAAAATCTTTTATTTCGACTCTAGGGACCTGAAATGTCAACATTTTCAATTCGACAAATCGGATCAATTACAATAAATTCCTATGGGAAGTTAATAACATTTGAATTTTCTCAAAACATTTCTGAAGTTAATGTACCTTGTATAAGTCATTCTTTTTATATTATTTATCCCTAAAAGAAAACTAAACAAAAAATGTCGCACTGGATGGCGGGTCAATAAGTCAGTGACTTTTTGAATTTCTGACCTCTTTACTGAAACAGCAACACTGCTCCTATCAACAGGCATCTGTCAGTTGACTCCTGTCAAAATTTAAACTTGCTACGTCAGTTAGTTTGCTATTTTTATCAAACTACTCAGTAATTTGAGGAAAAAATGTAAAAAAGTGAATTTCGTGTGCTTATTAAGCATTATTTCTTGCGAAAAAAACCATTACCGAGACCAAGGCTAAGCTTGATAAATGCTATGGGGACTCTGCACCATCGATTTCAATGGTAAAAAAGTGGTTTACTGAATTTCGTTGTGGCCATACAAACACTGTAGATGCCGAACGGCCTGGACGCCCAGTTGAGGTCTCTACACCCGAAACAATCGAAAAAATTCACGATATGGTGTTGGCCGACCGAATATTGAAAGTGCGAGAGATTGTGGAAGCCGTAGGGATCTCGCATGGCTCAGTGGTTTCAATTTTGAATGATCACTTGGGCATGAGAAAGCTTTCCGCAAGATGGGTGCCGCTTTCTTTTCCACCAAAACAATGCAAGGGTGCACAAATGTGCAGTTGCCATGGCAAAATCCATGAATTGGGCCTGAAGAAATGGCTTGGTGGAAAAAGATTTGACTCCAATGATGAAGTCATCTCGCAAACAAAAGCCTATTTTGAGGACCTCGACAAATCATTTTTTTTTTGGAAGGGATTCAAAAATTGGAGAAGCGTTGGGCAAAGTGTAAAAAGCTCAAGGGAGACTACGTTGAAAAATAAAATTATTTTTTCATCAAAAAATCTGTTTTATTGCAAAAGTCACAGACTTATTGACCCGCCCTCTATTATTAGCATGGTTTAAAAATATTTGTCTCATTTGAAAATGATTCGAAAAAAGTAGGTACAACCTTAATTTTTCTAATTCTTTTTTTGTATTGTTGTGTTTTTTTTTTTTTAATTTTCTTCATTTTCCCAATCAACCAATCTTTTCATTGCCTCCCTCGAACTTTCGCTGAGTTTGTATACATTCTTGTCTATCTTCTGTTATTTTTTTTAATATAATCTTTAAATTTATAATTTTATATTGGAATTCTCGCTCATTTTTACCCCCACTCCAATACATTCCACATGCAAAACATGTGGAACGAACATGTTTAGGAAGTCGATGAAAAGATATCAGGTCGAGCGTTCCTCTTTATGATAGTACTATTCAAACATTCTCGTATATACAAAGGTGTCAACATAAGAAATAAAAATAAACTTGAAACGATTCAAATAATCCCACCCGTATCCGTATTTTCAAATTTTACAATGGTCATCTTTAAAACCTTGGATACGATGTAAATTTGCCAATGAAGCTTACTTTCTCAACAAAACTTCCTCCGACGACTCACAAAAACAACAATTGTCCTCTCCTCCAATAAACCAAAACAAACACAAAATTTGCCATTTATTATGTTCTAATTTTTGTTTGAAAAACTTTACCAAAATAAAAAGGTCAATTTTCAACTTGTCGTTATACTGTTTTCAATTCACACACAAAACCAAGCCAAAGAAAACTTACCAATTCACTTTTTAAATTTTCCCTTTGGTTAGCACAAAAATAAAGTCCGACAGAAAATGTTCGCCTGATTACTTGTGGGTTCAGGAGATTTCCTTTTGAATTATTCTCCCACCATACACCTCCACATCCACCTCCATATTCCACAGAGAGAAGAAGGAGAACTCCCAAAAACAAAGAAAGTTAAAGTGGGCATGAATTTCTTTTCTTCTTATTTCCATCAACAACATGAAATTCGTACCTTTCCTTTTTCAAAGATTTAAATCCTTTGTTTGCATAATTTCTCTGTCTTCAGCAAAATTCTGCCCTTTCACGTGAGAAAAGACTTTCTATATATAGTAAGTGCCTCAAAACACCTAAAACCCTTTAACAATCGAATCTTAATTGGCTTTTCCAGAATAGAGGAAAGTGGATTATGATTGTGAACAAATAAAATCCCAGAAAATTAAAAACAACCATGACATCATGAACGTGGAACAAACCTAATGATTAAAGGATTTTAATTAGAAAAATTAGGATTTTGCAGGAAAAAGTAAAGGTATACAAACAGAACTTATTAAAACTTAATTGAGTTGATTTTCTATTTGCATTGATTTGAAAATTTATCCACTCTCGTCTAAATGCCACCATGTTTAGATTATTCAAAGTTTGAGACTTAAGCAGTGCCTTAAGTAATATTCAAATAATCCAGTTGCCGGAGACATTTTCTTTGAAAATGCAAATTTTACGAGATGTCTTTGGCCTTACAACCCCGAATCACCCATTGGCTATACACATCGGTAATCAGAGCGATTTTAATATACGGTGGGGCAGTATGGTGGACTGCTTTACAAAAGCTATAAACCCCGACAAAATAAATAAAGTCCAACGTCCAGCTTGCTTATGTATAAACGAATCGCTTCGCACGACTCCATCTGCGGCACTACACACCCTACTCTACCTAACACATCTTCATATATTTTTAGCAAACAAATAGCTGCAAGCTCTGCTATTAGCCTCAAAGCTTCGTTGCAGTGCATTAACAACAACATTGGCCACTCTGTATTTCTTAGGAATTTAGAATCAATTCCAAAGCACACGAACTACAGTTTTCATAGAAACTTCCAGATTTCTAACCTTCCAGATCTTTCTGGGAGGATAGGGCATTCCTCGAAGAAGAGTCAATTCACTTTCAATCTGGAGGTTAGAACATTGAAGTCGTCGATAAAAAACGTAAATAAATTAATCAAAGAAAACTATCGATTAAACATTAATTTGTACTGGGACAAGAAAATTCGGGCCATTAATTCTAGTGACCCGAGTATGTTTCCGCAAATTAAGAAGATCTTTAGGAGGAATAATGAAAACGACCTTCCTTGTCTTAAGCTTCAGAGGACGACAGAAAATAGAGACGTACTTCTGACAGCCGGAATAGATCCAGGAGACGCCGTCTTGGACGATGACTTCTTTGTTGTCGAAGATCCGCAGGAGAAAGCAGAGGCCGTGGGGGCTGCTTTCCAGCAAGTGTACAAGGTGAATCCTAGCATTCGCCCTAATCACGACCTGGAGAATAGAGCCCTGCAGCACCATTTCTACCTGCGTAACGACATAACGCAGTGTCGATCCGAGAACCTCGGTTTTACCAGGTTCAATGACGAAAACGTGGCAAATGCCATCATCGCCGGGCAAAACGGGACTAACACCCTTTTAGTCACGAAGATAGAGCTCCAGCACATCTTCGATACATTAAAGAAAAAGAAGTCAGCAGGTATCGATAGTATACCCAACATTGTACTACGAAATTTACCTCAGGAAGCTGTGGACATTTATACCACTCTGTTTAACAACGTTCTGAATAATGCATATTATCCGGTCCGTTGGAAAACAGCTGTGGTACATCCTCTCCCGAAAAAGGGAAAGGACAACTCCAATCCGGCGAATCTCCGGTCGATAAGTCTGCCGCCAAGTATCAGTAAGGTATTCGAGAAGGTTATAAATAGAGCTCTGTCCAAGTGGGCTGAGAACAACAAAATAATTCCGGATAATCAGTTCGGCTTTAAGGCGGGACATGACACTATTCATGCTGCTTTTAAGCTTGTTTCTGATATCCAGTGGAACAAATCTAAAAGACAATGTACGGGTGCTTGTTTGGTTGACTTGGAGAAGGCCTTCGACACCGTATGGTTAGAGGGTCTGTATCTAAAGTTAAACAGACTTGGCATAAGTAAACCACTGTTGTATATGCTTTATGACATGCTTAATGGTAGACAGTTTATTGTCAAAATTGGCAATGTAACATCTACCAAAATCTTTGGTATTAAAAATGGTCTTCAACAGGTAGCGGTTAACTCGCCGATCTTATTCAGCATTTACACCAGTGATCTGATAGTAAGTCTGACTCAGGCAATAGCGTACGCCGACGAGCTAATTGCGTACAGAACGGCCCCAAAAATTGAGGTTATCAAGACACTTTTGCAGGGTGACTTCGACAAGATTCAGCAATATTGCGATGGCTGGAAGTTGAAAATCAACATTCAGAAATGCGAAACTATTCTGTTCAGGACTCCGCTGTATGGAGCCTCAAGGGATACGAGAAAGAACTGGAAAAATCTAGTGATCGTTGGACCAAATCGACAGCCACGGGCGAATAAAAGTGTAGTAAAGTGGGATCAGTACTTGTATTTCGACAGACATATGAGTGCTGCTCTGGCCAGAGCTAGGGGAGCCTTTGCCCTGACAAAACGGTTGTTTTTTAGCAGCCGTCTTGACAGCAGGGTGAAGGTGATTTGCTACATGGCTCTTATCCGGCCGATGATTGCCTATGGGTGCCCGGTATGGTTCAACGTTGCCCCATCTCACATGGAAAAGATTCGGGTGTTTGAGAGACAATGTCTGCGACGTTGCCTTGGATTACACAGAACACCAGAGTCAGAGTACAAACATTACTTTTCCAACCAGGTTCTACAGAGCCAACATAAACAGAATAGATAATTTCTTGCTGAAGCTTGGTAGGGGTCACATTGCGAGAGCAATGTCGTCGACTAACAGCTTAATTTTTGGGGCTTACTACCCCAACAATGAGTACTACGAAAGTGCACGTTTAAGTGGCAACATTCCGCCCGAAGCTTTTCTCTATTTAGACAATCGAGGGCTGATACAGGATAGGGAGGCGGTTCCGCTAATCTACCACGTCAGCCGTAAAACTGTAAATAGGCGACTCCTTTACAGTCGAGACGTCCTCGCACTGGACGGAGCCGAGTGCCTTCGGTTCAGTAGGACTGTTTGCGATAGGGACCGAAGAGATAGGGTGAGGCAGGATAACCAGTTTTGGTGGCTTCAAATTGAGAATGTCATTTAAAGTTGTCTAAGGCGTTTGGTCTTGGCCGGCTTACATAGGTTTAAGGATTAGGTTAGGGACAGTCAGGGTGGCACCAAAAAAAATTATATTAAAAAAAAAACACAAAAAAAAACAAACAAAAAAAAACACAAAAAAACACACAAACAAAAAAAGCTTACTTTGGCTGTTCTAGTTTTTAAGTAGTTTTTAAGTAGTTTTAAGTAGTTTTAAGTATTTTAAAGTAGTATTATTGGTTTTGGTTAGTTTTAAGTAACTTAAATATTATAATGGGTTTCGGTTTTTTTTTTTTTAAGTTTTAAGTTTTATATAAAATAAAAAATAATGATAAAGATACCAAGTTTTCTTTTAAATTTTCTTGGTTTTAGATTAAGTTCTTGTTATTTAGTATTAAATTTGTTCTTAGGCCGAAAGGCAGTAGATATAAGATAATGGATTAACTTAGAGCACTTAGCCCTATGCAGAGCCAGTAAGATATTTTTTAAGTTTTTGAAATTTAAGCTAGTTTTTTTAAAAATTTTTGTCTAGCTTTAAGTTAGCTTTAAGATTTTGATAAAATAAAAAAAAAAATAAAAAAAAAAATAAAAAAAAAAATAAAAAAAAAAAAGTCAGTTCACTTTTATACCGATGGATTAAAAACAGAGGAAGGGGTTGGTGGAGGTGTGTACTCGGAAAGACTGAAATTAAGTCTCTCATTCCGCTATCCCAATCATTGTAGCGTGTTCCAGGCGGAACTTCTGGCGATAAAAGAAGTCTTGTACTGGCTTAAAGAAAACGTGATATCAACATCTGATATCCGTATTTTCTCAGATAGCCAGGCCACTATCAAATCTCTGGACACTGTCTCTACAAACTCTATAACAGTCCATAACTGTCGATCATCTCTAATGGAGATGGCACAACAGTTTAATATTCAGCCTTGCTGGGTGCCGGGCCATAGAGACATTGCAGGAAATTGTAAGGCAGATGAACTCGCCAGGAATGGTACAGTACAACATTTTCTAACACGTTTGGCAAATGCTGGTATACCAAATCGCTACATGTCAACTATTGCTAATGCAAGATGCTATGAAGAAGGCAAAAAGCAGTTGGGATAACATCCCCACATCCAAGTCACAAAAAACATCTGAACTTCACTAGAATTAAAGCGATCAAGGTGCTTGCTATCTCTAAGCAGATCTAAGCAGATATAAGCTCAGTAATTGGTGTCATAACCGGGCACTGTCTAATAGGAAAGCACGCCACGCTGCAAGGCGTATCCCAAATGACTTTTGCAGAAGCTGTATGGATGAGGAAAATTAGGAAACAGTTCTTAAGCTCCTCTGTACATGCTCTGCTCTAGCTCAAAAACGCAAGGAGAGTTCTTCTATAACGATCTAAATTATATTAACATAATCAGCCTTCCACGTTTCGTAAGGGACTCAAACTGGTTTCATTGAGCTTGAAAGAAAGCCTCAAGAACCATGTGGTATCGCAATGGGCCACTAAACTGGCTAAGTGTGTCCTACTCCATTACGGAGAGCTAATTTGACCTAACCTAACCTTTGTTATTGATTTTTTGAAAATATCCTTTACTTTTTCCAATGTCTGTTAAATTAGAAATTATTTTCTTTTAGCCAAAAAATCAAATCTTTCTTTAAAAAAATAAAAATGTGTAGGCTCAAGCTACGCACTTAATATTCATGTGCACACTTGTGAATAACAAAAGCTTTTCTCCAATTCCTGCTTTTGTGAACACTTAAAAAGGGTCCGACAAATTTTTCATCACGTATTATTATAATGATGATGATTATTTTCGAAAGGTTCATAACACAGGAATAATTGGCCTTTTGGGATTTATTCTCGTGCAAATAATTCCTTTTTGGATAGTTATGATAAGCTATCCTATTTAGTACCCCACATTAAATTTCAATTTCAAAAATATAAATTCAAAAATGACAATTCACCACGTCCGATTTGTTTTTTGAATTAAATTACGTGTCTCTATAGGAAGTGGAATCGTTCAAGGTTCGTACATTTTAAAACTTCAAGCGAAATATTTTTTCCTTTCGCTTTCGTTCCTTTTTCCTCGTTCGTGATGCTAATTATTTTGTAATGGGCTCACCTGTAAGCAGGACTGCTTTGCTTTGCAGATTGTTAAATCCGATGGCGTAAAATAAGGTGACAAATCGATGGTAATCAACTTCCTGGTACTTGATGGAATTTTCGGCCTCAACAATGAACATTTCTAAACGAAAATACTTCAAAAATAACGATTTGCTATGCTTTTCACACATTGCGTACTTTTGCGAAGGCCATAAATTATATCATATTCAGACCTGAACTTATTGACATGACACTTGGGTATGGTTTGGCTAAACGCTTTTACCTTATTGTTTGTAGGATTTTTGTGTGTAGTATTTTTATACGATTTATCATTTTCGCGAAAAATTTCATATTTCATCACCAACCCAACCACACCATTTTCGTAGAGAGAAAAAATAAAACAATTTTGCAAACAAAATGAGCAATTTGAAATATGTACCTAAATCGTTTTTGAAACAGACAATATAGCTTATTATTCTTTTTGAGTGGAATCATTTTGTTAACATATTCATTTGATATTTATTTTTTCTATTGTTATAATACATATTATGATTTATGAGTTATGACTTAACTTGAATTAAATTCAAATGGATACTTCAATTAATCAGAAAAAATTAACTTTATTCTGTTCATGGTGAAAATAAATTTTTCGGAAAATTATAAAATCCTAAAGTCTGCTTATTATTATTTTTCAGAACTTCTTTGAACTTCTTTTTCTATCCATGAGCTACTTTTATTTTGACCCATTCTTTTATAAATAGCTTTAAATAACTGAAACAGGTATAGTCGTACAGTTATGAGCCAATATGGCCTCATTAGACCATTCTAAAAAAAAGAGTCTGGGATGCGACCCACACTGATAACTTCCCATCCCGTCTGTCGATTTGTCTTGCTTAAAAGTATGTAAGTGAATATAGAAAACAATATTTTCTGTGAAATAAAATAAGTTTGAAGCCAATTTTTTTAATTTTTTAAAAGCTATATGAGTCGAAAGTAAATTTTTACAAGTTTTAGTATTGTTTTTGTTTTGGGTTTTTATTTTTTGTAAAAAAAATGTCAATTCGATTTTTCTCAAAATTTTACAAAATATTGAAAACAATATTCCTTAAAAGATAAAATTAGTTTGAAGCCAATGTCTCAAATTTTTGAAAAGATATTTACGTCGAAAAACAATTGTTACCAACTTTTATAAATTTTTTTTGGGTTTTTATTTTTTGTAAAAAAACTGTCAATTCGATTTTTCTCAAAATTTTTTGGAATGTTTAAAATAATATTTCTTATAAGTTAAAATTAGTAAGAAGCCATTTTTTCAAATTTTTGAAAAGATATTTGAGTCGAAAATCAATTTTTACCAACTTTTGTTAATTTTTTTTTAGGTTTTTAATTTTTTGTACAAAAAATGTCAATTCGAATTTTTTCAAAATTTTACTGAATGTTGATAACAATGTTTTTTGAAAGATAAAAGTAGTTTAAGGCCAATAACGCAAAGTTTTGAAAAGATATTTGTGTCGAAAATCAATTGTTATCAAGTTTTGTTAATTTTTTTTTAGGTTTTTATTTTTTGTAAAAAAACTGTCAATTCGATTTTTCTCAAAATGTTTCCTAATGTTGAAAACAATATTTCTTATAAGATAAAATTAGTTGGAAACCATAATCTCAAAGTTTTGAAAAGATATTTGTGTCGAAAGTCAATTTTTACCAAGTTTTATTCATTTTTTTTAAAAACTGTCAATTCGATTTTTCTCAACATTTTTCAGAATGTTGAAAACAATATTTCTTATAAGATAAAAAAAAGTTTGAAGCCTTAATCTCAAGTTTTTAAAAAGATATTTGCGTCGAAATTCAATTTTTACCAACCATGAGTAAATTTTTTTTTAGGATTTAATTTTTTATAAAAAAAACTATCAATTAGATTTTTCTCAAATTTGATCAGATGTCAAAAACATTATTATTCGTTGCACAAAATTGTTTTGGAGATGAAATCATATTTTGGTTGTACAATTATCGAGGTGACAATTTTTTTTCAGTTTTTTTGATTTATAAAAAAAACCGTTAATTGGATTTTTTTTCAAAAATAAAATCGTTTTGTATTACGTTACAATATATATTATAAAATTTAATTCAAGTCTCTAGCATCATTGGTTCATGAGATATTTAGGTTTAACCAAAATTTTCAAATTTTTATAAAACTGCTATGGTAAAAAAACCACCCACGCAATTTTCTTGAGAGCCCTTTCTGCGTCTCTCTACATTAATATCTGTATAACAAAATTTATTTGAAGTCAATATCTGTACTGGTGGAGCTATGGAAGACGAAAAAACTTCCCGAACGTACGTACACACGCACGCACATACATCTTTCTAAAAATCTTTTATTTCGACTCTATGGACCTTGAAACATCGAGAAATGTCAAAATTTTCAATTTGACAAATCGGACCCATTACAATAACTTCCTATGGAAAGTTAAAAAACACCCCTTTTTACAGCAACCAAGACCACTTGAATTACTTTCTTGATCTTTAAATCATCATTTTTAGCATATCCATCCATAGAAAGTCATAAAGAACGGATATCATAGCTATAGAAATATGTTCTAATAATATTAGTAGAATTAAGTTGTAAACCTTTCTGGATAATATCACATGCTAATAGACTCGGCTACAGTTTAGTTTGTATTCCCATCTTTGCATATCCTATACAAATACTGTACCAAACTTTCGGGCTTGAGACAATATCCGTCTAATTTAACTATTTTGATGGATTAAACTGATCGACAAGCTTTTCTTACTGGCAATAAAATTGTACTTTTCCAATGGTCATGGTCCCTTCTTTCCAAGTTTATGGAAACGCAGATCAATCTTCGGCTTAAGAAATGGTACTTGCATTGAAGAGACCGAACAGCTTTCAGTTCTAGGTACGAGTATGTGCATAACATACCATCTCTAGTGGCGTGAGCACATATTTGTAGTCGCCAAAAACGCTGCTAATTTTTTTTTTTAGGTTTTCTCCCACGATGCAAGAAATTTTGTACCCCTTATGATCTGGATATAATTTATAAGGCCTATATTAGTCCTAAACTTGAGTACAATTCCCATAACTGGGCAGGTGCTGCAGTAACCCACTTGTGTCTCTTTACAGAATTCAAAAGAGAACTTTAAAAATGATAGGTAAACGTTGAATAACTGAAACTTTTGTACTCGTATATCTGGAGAACCGTCACAAGGTTTCTTGCCTATCATTATTTTATCGCTACTTTTACAATGCTCTAGTGAAATAACCAGTTGTATTCCAAGTTTTTCGAAGAACTCTTCAAATCGTCAAAAGAAATAAAAGATAATAATATATCGATGGCGGACAGTTACTCCAACTTAAATACTATTACACTTTTTACAAAAACAGATATTGAACAAGCAATTGACGATCTAAAGACAGATAAGTGTACAGGAAATGACGGTATTGTAACAGAAATGCTCAAATATGGAAAACAACCAATTTCTACAGTCTTGACCACGATTTTTAATGACGTACTTATAACACAGCAGATTCCAAGACAATGGAAACAAGCTACAATTACGCTTATCCACAAAAAAGGAAATAAAGATGACATAAATAACTACAGACCAATAAGCAACATTTCTATGATATATAAACTGTTCTCCAAAGTAATGTATACAAAAATTAAGGACAAATTAAACAGAAATAAGCCAAGAGAACAAGCAGGATTCCGAGAAGGTTTTTCAACAACAGACCATCTGCAAACAATGAACCAACTCATTGAAAAAACTAACGAATTTGAAAAACCTTTGTATCTTTTATATATTGACTTCAGTAAAGCATTTGACTCAGTAGAACATGACGAAATATGGACAGCGCTGACAAACCAAGGAATTCATCCTATCTTTATAAGGACGATGAAAAATATATATACAGACAGCGTGGCGAAAATAAAAACCGAAAAATAGGAAGAGAAATAAAAATAAAGAGAGGCGTAAGACAGGGGGATCCAATGTCACCACCATTATTCTTTGCGGTACTGGAAGAAATATTCAAGAAACTAAACTGGGACAATAGATATGGAATAAATATTTGGGGACAATATTTGAGCAACCTTAGATTCGCTGATGACATAGTTCTCATTTCATTAACTTCCGGACAATTACAAAATCTGCTTATAGAATTGACAAATGAATGCAAGAAAGTTGGACTTCATATCAATAAGTCAAAAACTAAGATAATGACTAACAATATTAAAGTTGACATAATGCTGGATAACGAACACATAGAATATGTAGAAGACTATACTTATCTAGGACAGACTAAGTCATTCATTAACCAAGAGAAAAAAGAAGTTTCTAGACGCATTACCAATAGTTGGAAACAATTTTGGAGTCTAAAACAAATATTACAATCAAATCTAAGGGACGAAACATGAAACTATATACTAGACTCTGCTATTCTACCTGTTATGACGTATGGGTTACAGACTATATCCTTGACTTCAAGTTTACTTGACAAAATAAGAATATGCCAAACCAAGATGGAAAGAAAACTACTTAACCTACGAATAAGCCAGAGAGTGAGAAATAGAGAAATAAGACGAAGAACTGGTTTAACGGACGTGGTTGAACGAGCAAAACTCCTTAAATGGAATTGGGCAGGACATATATCTAGAATACAGGACCAAAGATGGACAAAAATCATTACAAAATGGACACCACCAGAAAGCAGAAGACCAATTGGACGACCGAAGAAAAGATGGGCAGACGATTTGCTTAAAGAAAGACAAAGTTGGTACAATGACGCAAAAGATAGAGATCTCTGGGCAACATTGGGGGAGGCTTATGCCAGATCATAGAACTTTGACACGCATCCATTTATTTATTCAAACTTTGCTTACATATTAAACTTGATTAAAAAAAAAAAAAAAAAAAAAAAAAAATATGTCAATTTTATATAGTAATTAATTTAAAAGAAACAGAAAATGTAAACAAGAATGTAAATAAATATTGTACAAAAATATCAATAATGGCAAATAAAAGCTTATAATAATAATAATAATAATAATTCCTCCCCTCAAGCAATTCAACCGTAATACCCGTACTTCTTTGAATGCCCATCAGTTGACCCTTGAGCAAAATTTTAAACGTACTGTTAAGTACAGGGATTCTTTCTTTCCTGGAATGCTTTACCAGGCTCAATATTTACTACTCATTACAATGGGCAGACATTCAAAATCAATGTGCATCGGTATCTCCTTTCCAATCATATCCTTCTTTTCTAATTGCTCGCACTGTGTTAAATTATTATAAGGGTATTTTTATCCCCTTGAGTGCGTGCACAATATTAAAAAGAAAAGGGTTTTAGTGCCCTTAGTTCAAATCTTCCTTTAAAATAATTTTTTCACGTCATGTTTTCCTAAATTATCCAAAAAACAAAGGTTTATAAAGGGTGATTTTTTAGCTATTATCTTTTTGGCAGCACACTGGTTTAAACAGATGGCGCACGTTTCGTGTTTTGTTTCACTGTCAAACATCTTCATTTTGGTCTATAATTTAACCGTTTTCGTTTTTCGTTTTACAAATGAACAACGCTTGCAAATTATTGAATTTTATTATCAAAATGCGTGCTCTGTTAAGAAAGATCATCGCGCGTTTCTTCCAGCGAGCGACGAAGCTCATTTTTGGCTCAATGGGTACGTAAATAAGCAGAATTGTCGATCTTGGAGTGAATAATCAGCCAGAAGCATTGTAAGAGCTACCAATGCATCCAAAAAAAGTCACAGTTTGGTGCGGTTTATGGGCTAGTGGCATCATTGGACCGTACTTCTTCAAAGATGATATGCGAATCGTAACGTAACTGTGAATGTTGAGCGCTGCCGTGAGATGATATCCAACTTTTTGCCCAAAATGCAAGACGATGCCACATGCCACGCAGCACGCGCGACAATGACAATTATTGAGAGGCGAGTTCGGTGAACATTTTATTTCACGTTCGGGACCGGTCAATTGGCCTCCTAGGTCGTGTGATTTAACGCCTTTAGAATATTTTTTGTGGGGCTATATTAAAGCTCATGTCTATATAGACAAGCCCGCTTCAATTGACGCATTTGAAGACAACATTTAAGCATTTATTCCTGAGATAGCGGCCGAAATGTTTTAAAGACTATGCCAAAATTGGACTAAGCGAATGGACCATTTGAGGCGCAGTCAAGGTCAACATTTGCGTCAAATAATCTTCAAACATTTAATTATATGGACCGTACTATCGATTCAAAAAAAGATTTCATGCATTTTTCTCAATTGTATGTGTTTTTTTTTTTTGAAAAACTTTCCTATAGCTTTTAAAAAATCACACTTTATAAGATTTTTTGAGGATATCTAAATTTATGAAGGAGCTTCTTTTAAATAAAATTCGTCATAGTTTTCAAAATCTATAATTGCTTCCTTATATGTACATATATCCAGTAAAAATATTTATAATATTAACTTCCCATAGGAAGTTATTGTAATGGGTACGATTTGTCAAATTGAAAATTTTGACATTTCTCGACGTTTCAAGGTCCCTAGAGCCGAAATAAAAGATTTTTAGAAAGATGTCTGTGCGTGCGTGTGTACGTACGTCCGTACATTCAACATCCAACATTTACAACAGATGGACGAAATAATAAAACGAACGATGGAACGGACAATACCAAAGTACAAAGAACGGGACCAAATGGACACTTACAGAAACGCGACTATTGACGCACTACGTAAGCACAAGAGTGACTTACTGACAAGACTCAAAAACTTGTACAGACGAGCAAACGGGACCCAGTTCCTTGTTAGTGACGAAGGTTGAGCTTCAGCTCATCTTCAACTCAATAAAAAATAAAAAGTCAGCAGGTGTCGATGGTATATCCAACGTTGTACTAAGACATTTACCGATGGAGGCAATTGACATTTACACCACACTCTTCAATAATGCACTGAATAATGCATATTATCCAGTGCATTGGAAGACCGCTGTGGTTCATCCTCTCCCGAAAAAGGGAAAGGACAACTCCAACCCGTCAAATCTTCGGTCGATAAGTCTTCTTCCGAGTATCAGCAAAGTTTTCGAAAAGATCATCAATAGGGGTCTGACTAAGTGGGCTGCGGACAACAAAATAATTCCGGATAAACAGTTCGGGTTCAAGGCGGGTCATGACACAATTCATGCTGCGTCTAAACTCGTTTCTGATATCCAATGGAATAAAACAAAACAACAATGTACAGGTGCTGTTTTGGTTGATTTGGAAAAAGCCTTTGACACCGTATGGTTAGAGGGTCTTTACCTAAAACTGAGCAGGCTTGGCATAAGCAAACCATTGTTGTATATACTTAATGATATGCTTAACGGTAGAAAGTTTGTTCTCAAAAGTGGCAATGTAACTTCTACCACAACATTCTTAATTAAAAATGGTCTTCAACAGGGAGCGGTGAATTCGCCGATTCTCTTCAGCATTTACACCAGCGATCTGATAGGTAGTCTTACAAAGGCAATTGCGTACGCCGACGATCTAATTGCGTACAGAACGGCCCGGAAGGTTGAGGTTATTAGAATTCTCTTGCAGCGTGATTTCGACAAGGTTCAGCGATATTGTGACGACTGGAAACTGAAAATAAATGTCCAGAAGTCGGAGACAATTCTGTTCCGGACTCCGTTGGCTGGGGCCACGAGGGATACGTGCAAGAATTGGCGCAAGATGGTTATCGTTGATCTTCACGGGCAGCCATTAGCGAGCAAAAGTGTAGTGAAGTACCTCGGTATCTGGTTAGATCAGTATTTATATTTCGACAGACATATAAATGCTGCTCTGACCAGGGCCCGAGGAGCCTTCGCTCTGACGAAACGGCTGTTGTTTAGCAGTCGGCTTGACCCCAGAGTGAAGGTAATTTGCTACATGGCCCTCATACGGCCGATGATCGTTTATGGTTGTCCTGTGTGGTTCAACGTTGCCCCTTCCCAGATGGAGAAGTTTCGGGTGTTCGAGCGGCAGTATTTACGACGCTGTACCGGCTTATACAGAACAGCCGAATCTTCTTATGTCCATTACTATTCCAACGAGGTCCTATACAATGGGGCTCGAATCACAAGAATTGACAATTTCGTGATAAAACTCGTTCGAGGTCAGATTGCAAGAGCTATGTCTTCGACCAACAATTTAATTTTCGGGGCGTTCTATCCGAACAACGAGTATTTTGAGAGTGCACGCTTGAGCGGCTTCATTCCACCAGAGGCATTCCTCTTTTTAGATAGATGCGGTCTGATACAGGATAGATTGGCAGTTCCGCTAATCTATCACGTCAGACGACGAACCGTGGATAGGCGACTCCTGTACAATCGGGACGTCATGGCACAAAGCGGAGCAGAGCTCCTTCGGTTCAGTAGGGCTGTGTCCGATCGGGACCGAACTGATAGGGTGAAGCAGGAGAACCAGTTTTGGTGGCTTCAATCGGCACTTGATAGTGGGTAGTCGGGATGGGGTTTTAAGCCTTGGCCGGCTTACATACTTGTTTTATAGTTTTAGGGTTTAGTTTTAAGTAGAATAGGCATGGTGGCACAAAAAAAAAAAAAAAAGAAAAATACAAAAAAGAAAAATACAAAAAAATACAAAAAAAAAGAAAAAATTAAAAAAAAATCATGGAATAATCAAAAAAAATAAAAATAAAAAAAGAGGCTGGAATGCGACCCACACTGATAACTTCCCATCCCGTCTATCGATTTGTCTTGCTTAAAAGTTTGTCTAAATGTATCAATTCTTACCAAATTTGCGTTCTATTTTTTGTAGATTTTATTTTTTTATGAAAAAACGGACTGTTGGATTTTTATAAAAAAATTACTGAATATAAAAAACAATATTTTCTGTGAAATAAAATAAGTTTGAAGCCAATATTTTTAATTTTTGAAAAGCTATTTGAGCCGAAAATCAATTTTTACCAACTTTTATTAATTTTTTTGTTTAGGTTTTTATTTTTTGTAAAAAACTGTCAATTCGATTTTTCTCAAAATTGTTCCTTATGTTGAAAACAATATTTCTTATAAGTTAAAATTAGTTAGAAGTCATAATCTCAAATTTTTGAAAAGATATTTAAGTCGAAAATCAATTTTTACCAACTTTTGTTAATTTTTTTTTTCGGTTTTTAATTTTTTGTAAAAAAACTGTCAATTCTATTTTTTTCAAAATTTTACTGAATGTTGAAAACAACATTTTTTGAAAGATAAAAGTAGTTTAAAGCCAATATCTCAAAGTCTTGAAAAGATATTTGAGTCAAAACACAATTTTTACCAACTTTTTTTTTATTTTTTTTTAGGTTATTATTTTTTGTAAAAAAACTGTCAATTCGATTTTTCTCAAAATTTTATCAGATGTCAAAAACATTATTCTTCGTTGCACAAAATTGTTTTGGAGATGAAATCATATTTTAGTCGTAAAATTTTCGAAGTGACACATTTTTTTTTTCAGTTTTTTTGATTTATAAAAAAAACCGTTAATTGAATTTTTTTCCAAAAATATAATTGTTTTGTATCACGTTACAATATATAACATAAAATTTAATTCAAGCCTCTAGCTTCATTGGTTCATGAGATATTTAGGGTTAACCAAAATTTTCACCTTTTTTTTAAACTGCTATGGTAAAAAAACCACCCACGCAATTTTCTTGAGAACCCTTTCTGCATCTTTCTGCCTTATTATCTGTATAACAAAATTTATTTGAAGTCGATATCTCTTCTGGTTCTTGAGCTATGGACGACGAAAAAAACGTCGCGAACGTACGGACGTACGGACGTACGGACGTACGGACGTACGTACACACGCACGCACAGACATCTTTCTAAAAATCTTTTATTTCGACTCTAGGGACCTTGAAACGTCGAGAAATGTCAAAATTTTCAATTTGTCAAATCGGACCCATTACAATAACTTCCTATGGGAAGTTAAAAAAAAAAGAATAAAACATTATTTTTGTTATAAAAGACAAATAATTAAGTTTAAAACTAATTGATGTAGGTCAACAAAACTTCGATTTGGTTATGATCAATTTCAAGAAGCCATATTTGAATTTTTTGCAAGTATAGTTTTAAGGTTCGAATACAACAAATATTTTCGAGAAACATATTAAAGAGCTTGTAGGACACAATGTAGTAGAAGTTTCTAAAGTGAGTCGTTCGAAATGAGGGGACGGATACATATGTAGCTGTCATGGTTGCTTCGCAAATTGCGGACCTCAGAGTTTGGACTCTGTAGATATCCACATCTCATAAAGAATATTTTAGAAACTTTAAAATAATATAAATGTCTCACAGGTAGAATGTTCAGTGATCTAAAGAGCACCATAGAAGGATACAACCGGTTGACCCCGCAGATTTTTCTCATAGCACACTTCTCCAAAATGACCAGAGGCTGAATTTTAGTTAGGTAAGCACCACCCTAGCAACTAATCCCATACTGAAGTTTAGAATGGAAAATCCCAAAATAAGCTGTTTTTAAGGTTTTGTTATCACAAAATTTTTTGAGGTGGTAAAGACTACGCATTGCAGAACGTATAGATATTGCTTCAAAGTTGAAATGTGAAATACCTAGGTATTTAAAATCATTAACAATTTCAACATTAAAACAATTGTCACAACAATTATCGAATCGCGATAGAGCCCCACCACCATTACATGTACAGTTTAACATTTTATAACGTTGGCAGTTTTGAACATGGAATAATATATTTACATCTGGAATCGCTTGTGTTCTTAAACTGAAATACATCAATTTAGTTTTGTTGCTTACATTAAGTTTGTGTTTTGCAAACCAGATACGCAGTAGGTGGATATCAAAATTTAGATCAGCCACAAGGCTAAGAGGGCTAGGTGAGGCATAGCAGAGCTGTAAAAAATGCAATCATTTTTGTATTGCAGTTAAATGATTGAAAAGACTTACATTTTGAATAATTTGACTTCATGTCAGTACTTAACTTCGAAAAAAAAAAATCACAGTTAATTTTGAAGTCTTTTGTAAAAAAATCATTTAGAGCAGTTAAAAGACTTAAAGTCAAAAGAATGCATTACTTTTTACTGCTTGCATTTTTGTAAGTCTTTTAAAAGTCTTTTACATTCTTTGCATTCATTAAGTCTTTTGATTGCATTCAATGTAATGCAGTCATTTGAATGCTTTGAAGTCTTTTTACTGCTTGAAGTCTAAAGACTACTTTTTATGAATGTATTGTGCAGAAGGTGTGATCATAGGCTAAACATAAACTTCAAAATTAACTGGGAATTTGTTTTCGAAGTTAAAGTATTGCATTAAGCAATGTTAATGCATTCCCAAAATTCAGTTAAATGAATGGGACTTTTCGCGATGAAATACCATATGATTGCATTCTTTTACAGCTCTGAGGCATAGGCTATACCAAGATCGTCAGCAAAAGCAGTAACCTTACCAACGAATGGAAGGCTGAATAAAGAGTTTATATATACGAGAAACAGGATGGGACGAAGTACCGACCCTTGTGGAACACCAAGGTTTAAAACCCTAGTGTTACTTAAAAAATCTCCAATTTTCACGCTTTGGGTCCTGTCTTTCAAATAGGACACAAGCCAGTTATAAAAAAAAAAACACGGAATCCAATTATATGTAATTTTTTAAGAAGAATGCTATTGTCGACTGTATCAAATGCTTTGCTTATGTCTACAAACAAACCAGCACAATATTTTTTGTCATCTAAGCCTTTATTAATTAATTAAAGTGCAAAATTCAAGAAGAGCATCTTCAGTAGAGAGCCCTTCTCTAAAACCGAACTGCGAACTATTGAAGAAATTAATTTTGTTAAGATAACGTAACATTCCATATTTATCAGCTTTTTCAAATATTTTCGATATGGAGGATAGCAATGAAATAGGTCTATAATTTTTAACTACTTTTTTATTACCTTTTTTAAAAAGTGGAATAACGCTGGAACATTTTAATTTAGATGGAAAAACCCCAGTGCCAATGCTTAAATTAGTAAAGATGAGCTAGGATATCAGATACATTCAGTGCGATTTGCGAATTTTAGAGTTTGATTTGGAATACAATCATCACCACGCGAGAACGAGTTATTGAGAGAATTGATTAAGCTATATACCTCTGATCCAGTAACTGGGTCAAAAAAGAAACTACTATGATATGCGCTATCTGCTAATCGAACTTCGGCTTAACATCTATTACAGAAATCAAAGGAATCCGAAGTTTGACCTACAGAACCAAAAAAGTCATTGAATTTGTTAGCAACAATTAAAGGATCTTCAAATTCTACACTGTCATTATTAAGTACAATCGAGTTGGAGATATTAGATGAATTAGCGTTAATTATACTGTTTATGGCTTTCCATTCCTTTTTAGAGTTGCCTTGCGAACTACTCATTAAAGAGGAATAATATCTAACACGATGCAATCTAATTTCGTAGTTAACCTTTTTGTAACGATTTTTTAAAACATTATTAAATGGATGCTGAGAAAATTTTTTACGTAACTTATTTTTGATTTTAATTTTCTTCAATATAATGCGGTTTATCCAAGGCTTCAAATTCATTTCTGATTTTTTAATCACTAGGTTGAAGCTATAATGGGTGATTTATTTGAGGTTAGGATTTTCATGCATTAGTATTTGACAGATCACGCGGGATTTCAGACATGGTGTCAAAGAGAAAGATGCTCAGTATGCTTTGACATTTCATCATGAATAGACTTACTAACGAGCAACGCTTGCAAATCATTGAATTTTATTACCAAAATCAGTGTTCGGTTCGAAATGTGTTTCGCGCTTTTTTATCGACAAATTTTGTTCAGCGATGAGGCTCATTTCTGGTTGAATGGCTACGTAAATAAGCAAAATTGCCGCATTTGGAGTGAAGAGCAACCAGAAGCCGTTCAAGAACTGCCCATGCATCCCGAAAAATGAACTGTTTGGTGTGGTTTGTACGCTGGTGGAATCATTGGACCGTATTTTTTCAAAGATGCTGTTGGACGCAACGTTACGGTGAATGGCGATCGCTATCGTTCAATGCTAACAAACTTTTTGTTGCCAAAAATGGAAGAACTGAACTTGGTTGACATGTGGTTTCAACAAGATGGCGCTACATGCCACACAGCTCGCGATTCTATGGCCATTTTGAGGGAAAACTTCGGAGAACAATTCATCTCAAGGAATGGACCGGTAAGTTGGCCACCAAGATCATGCGATTTGACGCCTTTAGACTATTTTTTGTGGGGCTACGTCAAGTCTAAAGTCTACACAAATAAGCCAGCAACTATTCCAGCTTTGGAAGACAACATTTCCGAAGAAATTCGGGCTATTGCGGCCGAAATGCTCGAAAAAGTTACCCAAAATTGGACTTTCCGAATGGACCACCTAAGACGCAGCCGCGGTCAACATTTAAATGAAATTATCTTCAAAAAGTAAATGTCATGGACCAATCTAACGTTTCAAATAAAGAATCGATGAGATTTTGCAAATTTTATGCGTTTGTTTTTAAGATTGTAAGAATAAGAATTTTTTGAAAAATAAGGTACTGACAATTTTCAAACTGTTTATTGAAGGGTTTGTAGATTTGGAAAATCATCACGAATTTTTTTTTTTGATAAAAAAGCCTAACATAAGTTTGTTGTTCGAATTATAAAAGGTTGTAAGACCTGACATAATGGACTGGTTTTGGAGTTGAATTCGATCTCAGTTTAGAAAAAGTATAATTTGATTACCCTCTAAACGAGATTGGAATTTTTTCGTAATGTAGAGATATTCCAAACGTAAAACTTCATTTTTTGGAAAAATATATTATTTAGATTTTTTTTTATAAATCTTTAAAAGTTAACAATAAAATTATTCTCAATGAACAAAGTTATTAGTGCTTTAAAATCATTACAAAAATACTACCTAATTGAGTTAAAGTCTTAAACACTACAGAAAATGTGTGAACTTAATAAATATAAAATAAAATAAAAAGTTTAACAAATTAGATAGTTAAGTGTCCATTGCTTTTTACTCTCCAAAAATATACTATTATGTACCTTAAGCAATTTAATAACTCCAGGTTTTCAAAATAATTCCCAAATTATATTTCCCTTGAAAATACACAAACCGTTCTCTATTATTCTTTATTATTTTAATCCATTAAAAACAACTAATGAAAATAATCACAGAGTATTATCCTCTCCGGGCTTATATAATTTTACAAAATTAAATTGTAGATGTGAATGCAAATTAATGTACCATACACAAATTCTACTTTCAAGCTGTACACAATGTTTTCACAATTTTCATTTTATTTAATGTCTACTGCCTTTCGCTTATAGATATTTGCTGTTCTATGTTGTAAATGAGATAGATATTCTAAACTAGTAGTACCCGTGGCGTGGCTTGATGGTTAGTGCCTAGGATTTAGGACAGTCATTCTAGAGGTATTGGGTTCAATTCCCGCCTATACCACCTAAAGTTTTGTTTGGATTCAGTCGATTAAAATGTTCGCAGTACTATCCTTTATTTCCCACATACATTTTTGTTTCGTAAAAATAAAATAGAACAGGATTGCGATCAACATAAATATCCTAATACTTTTCTTTTTGAATTTTTAATTTATCTACCTTTAATATTTCATCACATTTTATATTTTATTCAAAGTCATTCTTTCCCTAAATTGTATATAAGTCAACATCGGTCGCAAAAATCATAAATTCCATAGATCATCATAAGTACACAAATATATTATTTATATACATATAACCAACAAGAACCTTCGCGAATTTGCGTCACGTGCTTCATCTGTCTATCTTGAAAGTACAATGCCTTAACGCCACCGCCGCCGCCGCCGGCTGCCTGTAAACATAAGATATCTTTTCTTTGTGGCAATTTTTGTAAGTGGGTTGAATTCGGGTGGGTTTTGGGCATTGTAAGAAAATGAAAAGAAAAAGAAAATTACATTGAACCATGTAATTTGATACACAGCTTCAAAACATTTTATTTACTCTTCTTATTAATTTAAAATATAAAGTTCAAGGATTTTGAAGGATTTCACCCAAAGCAAAATGTTATGTGAAAATCCAAAAATGACTAACCTTAAATTTTCTTAGAAAAAGATGATTATATGAACTGGAATCATGTGGGCCGAAAATAATTTTATTCTAGCATACAATTAATTTGTTACAACGGTTTTATTTTGGAATTTTATAGAAGTAGAAATAAATTTAATTTATATTTACAATGTACATCAACAGAAAACATAGTTACAAAATATGAACTTAAAAGCTATGGCTGAGCCGTCACTCTGGTTTGAAACTTTAAATGTATTCTGAAATTAATAAGAGATTATATATTTGTAGATTGTTTTCAAAAAAATACCAAGAATTTTCCATTCCATTGTTGATGTCAGTTTTCCAAAGTAAGTTATATATGAAAGAAGGCTTCAAAGTGCGAAGAATTGGCCAAACTTATCAACATAAGGGTTTAATTGTGAAGATAAGACTTCAAATCTTGCTTTGAATATTAAATATATTTCATCACTAGCGAGCCCGACAAACTTCGTCCTGTCATAAAGATTTGTAAAGTGGCAGTTTTTGTTCCTAAGTATTTTATAGTCGTGGCTAAACATTCTCCTGAACAGAACCATCACCCTCGTGATAGGGCGTTGTGAATAAAAATTAATTAAATGAAACATATATAATGATTTAAAAGTAAGTAATCGATTTGTTGTTAATCATAATTATTGTTTAGTAATTTTTTATCGCTAACCGTGTACCTTTGCAAAGACGCGGTTGGTTGATATTTCGCAACACTATAACTATTGATCCAATATAAATTGATAAATTGAAAATTGTGAGGTGGCAATCCTGGCAAATCCAGCGAGTTTAAAAATTCCTGTGGATAATTGACTACATCATCTTGGTTAGTAGCCGAATCAACTGATTTACATATATATCTTCGATTCGCTTGTAATTTGTTCTTGAATTTTGAAATTCAATTCATTTACATCAATGTTTCTTGCACCCAACATAAAGGGTGTCCCAAAATTAACGCAAGATTTTAATTAAATAGAAAACGCCGTTTTTAGTCTTTTGATAGTTATATTTTTATTGACTCGTAAAGTACATAGGATAGGGTTATGTATGGAATAACACATCGGACAAATGGCCACCACGGCTTTTCATGCACATGCGCACTCTTTTGTTGAAATTTTCCATGACCATTCTGCATAAATGTGGCTGAATTTCGTTGATGCAGCGTTGAATCTCCTCCTTTAATGCACGGGTGGTTGTGGGCTTGTTGACATAGACTTGTGATTTCAAATAACCCCATAAAAAGAAGTCTAATGGTGTTAAATCACACGATCTAGGAGGCCAATTTTGATCACTGAAACGAGAGAGTACACGACCTGGAAATGTCTCATGCAGTAATTGAATTATTTCACGGGCTGTATGACATGTGGCACCATCTTGTTGAAACCACATATTGGACACATCAATATCATCCAATTTTGGCAGAAAGAACTGTGTAATCATGTCGCGATATCGAGCACCAGTAACAGTCACTGCTTGACCAGCATCATTTTCAAAAAAATATGGCCCAATTATGCCTCCAGCCCAAAATCCACACCATACAGTCACGCGTTGTGGATGCATTTGTTTTTCGACAATCACATGTGGGTTCTCCGAACCCCAAATGCGCCAATTTTGGCGATTGACAAAGCCATCAAGATGAAAATGTGCTTCATCGCTTGGGATGATTTTGCTCGAAAAATCAGGGTCCATTTGTTGATGTTCAATAATCCATTCAACGAACTCTCTTCTCTGTCCATGGTCATTAGGCTTCAATTGTTGTGTTAATTGAATTTTGTAAGCATGAAGACACAGATCTTTGGTGAGTATACGCTGTAGAGAGGTTCTTGAAATTTGCAATTCTTGTCCACGACGCGTCGAATTGAGGTTCCTGGATTCAACATTCACATTTGAACGGCTTGTTTTTGGACGACCAGTGTGTTTGGCGTCTCCAACGGATCCAGTCTCCATGAATTTTTCAATTAATCTCTTCACAGTTGACGAAGTTAAAACACTATTTCGACCATATTTTGTATGAAATTTTCGAACTGCAGCCGCCAAGCTTTCACTATTTTTGAAATATTCTTTAATAATGAAGACACGTTGTTCTCTCGTGTAACGCTACATTTTTAATACTTCACTGCACAAATGGCGGCAAATTCAAATCTTGCGTTAATTTTGGGACACCCTTTATTTATCTCGTTCGCTCAACCAATCATGGTTTCTGTAATTTTGAGAAACATCTGGAAACACCTTCTGAATATGTTCGTCTTTTGATTGCGTTAACTCACAAAAACTTTGAGGAAAGTTAATGCAGCCAGTCAACATGTCTATTTGCCATTACCAATGTCAATGAGTTGTTTGGAGAGTATGTTTGCAGATTGGTCATTTTGCAACTCGACACGAATATTCTTGCCTTAATGAAGCACTTTGACATGTTTCCACAAATTGGAGGACTTTAGACATGCATTGATTTATCAGCTGGCGTTGATAGTGGAATCACTGGCAATGTTTGACGTAAATCTCCTGCTAATAAATACATTGAACCACCAAATATGATATTATTGCTTCGTAGATCTTTTAAGGTTCTGGCTAAAGCCTCTAAAGATTTCAATTAATTTACATTGCTGCAAAACCTTTGCCATTGCAGAGCTCTTCGCAATGTTGCAGGTTGGAGTTTCCTTGCTTTGCATATTTAATGGCAATTTTAGTGCTGAATGGGCCGTTCGACCACCTTCTAGCAAAGTTCCTGCGATTCCCGACGAAGCGAGTACAAGTGCAATTTTATATTGTGAGCGTATTCTTGCTAATATTAATGAAATCAAAAAAGTTTTTCCTGTACCGCCAGGTGCATCTAAGGGCCCTTTCACACCAAACGAATCCGAATCAATCAGAATCACTCTGAATCAAGTTGAATCTGATTCGTCATCTCCACTCTTTCACACCAGCTGAATCAACCTGAATCATAAATCGCACTATTTTCTTTAACTATTAAAATTAATAACTCCACGTCCATCTCGTATGGTTGTTGATTCAAGAATCAAGAATCAAGGAATCCGACAGGTTGAATCAAGTGCGACCTCGAATCAAACCTGATTGAACCATATTCGTCCGGTCTGAAGGCGGGAGAAGAATCCCTTCACATTTAAACGGAGCGCTCGAAGCCGAATCTTGGTCAATCAGATTCAACTTGATTCGGAGTGATTCTAGATTGATTCGGATTCGTTTGGTGTGAAAGGGCCCTAAGAAGTAAATCCCTCCAGTTTCATCATTTGTTACTTTCATAAGAGTATCAAATACATGCTTCTGTTGTTTATTCAACAGTGGAAAATTTGTTTCAGTTAATTCTTTCAAAGTGTTGAGATCATACAGTTTTTTTCCGATGCAACTCTTGGTTAAGAGCATCATGCATTAAACGATTGGGCGCGGTCAGGCCTAATTGAATTAATAGTTTGTTTGACATCATCAAGCACACGTCCTCAATTGAAATCAATGCTTTATTGTAAATTTCTTCACTGATTTGTATATTTAGATTTCCCATTCTATTCCCTAATCCGTATTTGATGCAAAATATCATCACACATATAATCTTTGTACTTGATCCACAAATCAATTGGGTTTGATGGGAAGCATGTACATAGATATGATTATAGAAAACAATGTTCGTATTTGATGAGCGTGTGATGATATTACATCATCATTGAGAGTTTGATCCCAATGAGCGTAATTTTCTAGCAATTGCAAACGTTGACAGGCTTCTCTGTGGGATCCATACAATTTACCATCAACAATTCGTAAATATTGGATGATCAAACTTAAATAATATTTGATCTTAAAAATCATTAAGTCAAAAGCAAGTTGGTGACTTATGAATTAAAAAAAATTTAATTCAGAAGTCACCAACTGACTTATGAATTAAAAAAAATAAAATCGCAAGCCATCAACTAACTTATGAATTAAATAAATTCAATTCACAAATCATCAACTGACTTATGAATTAAAAAGAATCAAATCGCAAGCCACCAACTGACTTATGAATTAAAAAGAAATAATTCACAAGCCATCTACCTACTGATTAATGAATTAAAAAAGGAGGTTGCCTATTTTTATATGGAGCCTGGAATCAGGCTTTCAATAATGAAAGTGGTATCAAATGAGAGGTGAGATTTAGGACGTTATGTTTGTCAAATATTACCAACATAATTTGTGGCATTTTTGAGATATTTGGGTTTGAAGTTGATTAAAACCGAAAGAGAATTGTACTTCTATAACTTTGCTATCAAATGAAATCTCTCAAATAAAATCAATATTATTTTTCTAAAAATAAAATATACTTAAATATTTAGTATTTAACTCTTGGAAATCAAGTGTTTTGAGCTTACCCTTTAACCATCGATATTTCAGAAATATCAGTGATGAAAAACATACATTTTCTTTGTATTATTTTAAAGAAATATTTAAGGCCTTTAAATTGATATAATAATACTATACATCGTAATCTCTCAAAAAGAAATACTTACTTTTTGACAAACTTACTCTGAAAAGTTCCTTGACATGCGACTGGGTGCTAAGAACCTCCTCGTTTAGCATTTTATAAAAATTTCCTTAGCCAAATATGCACTTTGTTAAACTGAATTTATATGTAATAAACACAGTTACATAAATTAATATTAATGTGGTGAAGTTATGAACAATATACATATATGCACCTTGGCGTTTCTAAGAAATAGTTCATACAAAAAAAACTTACCATTTTACACTTTTAAACAAAATTAGTTGCAATTTAATTCTTTTTAATTCATAAATCAGTTGGTGGCTTTCGATTTAATTCTTTTTAATTCATAATTCAGTTGGTGACTTGTGAATTAATTTTTTTTTAATTCATAGTACAATGGCTCTGGTGGTGGATCCAATGGTATCAATTTCACTTTACCATTTGCGCAACACAATCTATTAGCTTCGTTTTTGTATTTCAATGCCTTACAGTGTGAGCAAACCGAATTCGTAGAACCAATAACAACACATAGGTAGTTACTGTAATCAATTGACACATCGTAACTGAAAGCAGCTCGATTCAAACTTGAGCAATCATTAGTTGAATGTCGCGCTCGCGCTTCACGCGTTTGTGATATCCGAATTCTTTCACGTTCACTTGGTCTTCACGTTCTTGTGCAGTACGATTAGATCGGTAATTAGCTTGTTTTGCAGCAGTTCGGATTCTTCCACCTAAATTGCTTCGTCTTATAGGAGGCATATCAAATATATAAATTATTTTGTCACTAAACACTAACACTAACACTCTGCTCAAAACACGATATAAGGATTTGTTTCAGACGTTTATCAGTTGACAAAATCAAACTCAGTAGATAAGGTAACAGAAAATCCAAGAAAAATAACAGCAAATCGACATCAACACTTTTTTCTTCTTTTTTTTTTTAATTTTATATGACTTGAAGTCGAATTCTTTAAGCCGACTACGTTTTAGTTAGAAAACATTTTTATGGGAAAAAAGAAAAGGGCTGTTTTTATGGTTTTTCCGGCAATTATTGGAATTTTTCTCGACGTAAAAACCATACTTGAATTTCAACGAACATTTTAAAAAAAGAATTGGCCAAATTGGTCCAGGCGTTGTTAAGTTATGCGGTAACCAACACATTTTGCGATTCATTTTTATATATAAGAGAAGATTAAATATCGAGTCATGAAAGTAGTTTCTTTGGTTAAGATGATAATTTAGTTTACTATACAATACCCTGCTTTCCGACTCTCGAACTTTAGTTATAAATGCATTTCCGGTGTTGTTCATGTTGTTCAAAAAAATAATTTCTAGAATTTATATTTTTATAGTTTCAATGCAATATTGGGCGAGGATTTTTCAGTTTTCTCAATTAAGGACACATATCGACTCTGCTCCATTTAATATTGTTTTTTGAAAGTATACAAATCTCAATTGTTAAAGTAAGGTACATATGTACCTATGTATATATGTAGATCAAATTGAGTAGCTCTCCTCTAACACGGAAAATATTTGAAATTTCAAAAAAGCTCAATTCATCGGTGAAATAATTAAATTCGTTCAAATTATACCCAAGTTTTGGGTATAAAATCGACGCGATGACCCCTTGGCTTCCTCCATTAGGTCTAAAATAAATAAATAAATTAGGTGGCGCAACAGTCCATGAAGGACCAGGGCCTAGTGACTTACAACTCTCAACCATCCCTGTGTGCGAGTAATGTTGTCAGAGCTGGAAGGGACCTACAGTTTATATGCCGAATCCGAACGGCTAATTTGAGAGAGCACTTTTCATGACAAGAATAATTACTCTTGGAGGATTTGTCAATTCCTCGCAAGAGACATTACTCGTGAAAAAAACTTTAGATGGCACAGGCAGAGATCGAACCCAAGACCTATGTATATAATTTAAAAAAGATGGAAAAAGTAGTTTATTTTTTAAACCCCCGACAATAATTTTAAATTACTTACTTCTAACTCTAAATTTTGAATCTGGCAGACAGACGTTTCTTTCTCATATAGAAAATAAGTTTAAATTTCGTTGCATATTTCTTGGCGGTTTACTATTTACGTTGACATTTCTCTTTTTGTTTTCCCCGCTTCCGTTCAATATCGATGCACTTTTTGTAGATCGTAAAAGCTCTTTATTTGACAGACTGAAATCCGCATACATTTCAGCTAGAATCACGCAGCCATCTGATATGTCAGAAAGAAGCCCCTTCTTTCTGCATCAGTTGAAGTTTCTGCCTGCCGCCACCAATGTTTCACCTTTCATTTGTGCATCCTCAAAATTGTAATATTTTCGGCTTGGTCCGACAATTAAAACTTATTCACACTTTATAAATAAAACACAAATTCGCTTTATTCAAATCACTCACAAACTTATTAGGTAATTCAACACTTTTAATTATTACTTTTCAAACAAACAGTATCTTTACTTTATCGCAGTTCACAATCAATTGACCCCTCAAATGGGTTCGAGAAACTACTAGGTTCTTGTAGAAGCTTTAGGCGCTGTTCTCAATACTTAGCGAAGCGAGTTCTCCTCTTAACCACTAGATGTTGCCCGTTATTCTGAATGTCCTATACAAATGTTTACTAATACAAATACAACTGTACTTATTCTAATATAACACGATATAAGAGTGAAAGAGATAAAGAGTGTAGGTATACACATTACAATATGATAAACCATTCCAAACTACTGTATTGGTACGTGTATACATTTTGTTGTTCAAGTTTTGAAGATATTCTATACTAAGTTGTAATAGTCTATACAAAAAGGCATTTCTGCTCACAAGGTCAAACGATGCTTTGAAGTCAACAAACAAGAAATACACGTTCTCACCCGGACTTTAAACGTTTTAACAATTTACGAGAATATAAAAATATCTGATATACTGTTGAATAATTCTTGCTAAAACCAGCTTACAAGACTCCACAGAATATTTTTGCAATAGTATCCATAAATTAGTAAGTAAGAGTAAGTAGGCTGTTATGGAAGGAAGGAGTTGCATTTTTAAAATAATCGTATGGTATTCCGTCTTCACCCGTGGCGTGATGGTTAGTGAGTTAGACTGTCATGCCAGAGGTCCTGGGTTCAATCCCTGCCTGTGCCACGGGTACTGCATGTTGCGAGGAATTGACAAATCCTTCAAGAGTAATTCTTGTCATGAAAAGTGCTTTCTCAAATTAGCCGATACGATTCGGCTTAAAACTGTAGGTCCACTCTATCACTGGCAACATTTCTCGCACAAACAGATGGTTGAGAGTTTTAAGTCGCTAGGCCCTAGTTCTCAATGGACCGTTGTGCCACCTAATTTATTTATTTTTTATTCCGTCTTCACCTGAAGCCATCCAATTTTTCGAATAAACGATGACAAACATACTGCTTCGTAAGCTTCAAAACTTTGGGATTCACTCTAATCTCCTTCAGTGGATTTCATCTTTTTTAACTGTTATAGTGCAAAAAGTAAAACTTGATAATCAAACCTCGAGATCTATTAAATGTACCTCAAGAGTCCCCAGGGTAGTCATCTTGGCCCACTTCTATTTATAATCTTTATCGATGATATTTGCAAAAACATAAAGTTCAGCCAATGTCTCATATATGTATGCTGATGATCTAAAATTATTTTTAAAAGTGAACTCCATTTATGATTGCTTAAATCTCCAAATAGACCTCGATCATTTATCAAACTGCTGTTTGGTTAACTGTCTTAAACTTAATGTGAAGAAATGCTTCGCTATCTCGGTATATAGGAAACTCTCAACTTATGAGTTTGCGTATTCTCCTGATCGTATCCCTCTTCAGAGAACTGCTACAGTAAAGCATTTAGGTGTGTCCTTTGATTCTAAGTTTACATTTGTTCCGCACATGGATGCTATTGTTGCTAAAGCCAACTCTATGATTGGTTTCATTAAAAGAAACTTAACTGACTTTTCAGATCTCTATACGCTTACTTCTCTATATAACTCATTAGTTAAGCAATATTCACATGAGCACGACCAACGACCAACGAATGAACGAATATTCGTCGATTTTGACATTTCTTTCACATGAGAGTTTTTAATTCGTCGCGAATTAAGTTTGACATTCACCACCGAAACTAAAACAAGAACGATTTTTTTAGGTTAAGTACGCGCGATTTTTTTATTCATTGCGAGTGTGGATAATGTGGAACGCGAATAAAGTTTGACAGTTCGTATCAACTATAATTTTTTTCGCGACGAATAAATTTGTTTTCATAAATTTATTAATATATATGATATTGAGAAGTAAAAGTATGCATCATACATCAAATAGAAACTATATTGCTTTCGTTTTGTTAAGAATTTGTGTGGAAATATGTCTTCAAACGTATATAAACTCACATTTTGTAATTCATTCGTCGTTCGTTGGTCGCGCTCATGTGAATGATGCTTTAGATCATTACTTGAGTATGCTGATGTCATATGGAATCCTTTCCAACAAACATTTTCGGATGGAATTGAGAAAGTTCAGAATCGTTTCACAAAATATGTGTTTTGTAAAATGCGCTGGAATTTTTGTCCAGATTCTCAAGCTCGACGTAATCTTCTAGGTCTGAAATCTCTCAAATCTCGAAGAACTATTCATGATATAGTGTTTGTGCGAGATATTTTATGTTACCATATAAAGTGTCCTAACCTTCTATCGTTAATATGTATTTATGCCCCGATAAGACCATTGAGAGAAAGATACCTTCTTTTTCAACCTAAACATAGGACAAATTATGGAATGAATGAACCAGTTTCGAGGTCAATTAGGGAGTTCAACGAAGTAATTAGTCATATTGACATAGCATGGCTAGAAACAAATTCAAAAATGATTTGTATTATCTATTTTTAAGAAATTAATCATGAATTGTAATTTTTTTTTTGTATATATGTATGTACCTGTGTAGCCTTTAGCTCTATGTAGCCTTTAGCCCTTAGCTCGTGGATTAAATAAATAAATATATGTATACGTCCAGGGCGTATCATCAACAGTAAATGGTTCAGCGTAAGAAAAATTTAAAATAGAATCTCTCTTAATGTGACATTAAAGTGTGTGGAGGCACGAGTACGATAACTTTGGCGCCAAGATATAATAACGGGTTTTGATAGAGGGTCTTAAAACAAGCATTTTTTACTATGGGAGTGGGGGTCTATCTCCCCCCGTTTAGGCGGCAGGGACATTTTAAAAAAATGATATTAAAATGGAAAAAAATAATTAAAAAATAACGGTGATACTTACAATTAAGTTGTAGGGTCAAAGGGGGTAATTGTAAACGATTTTGCATTTTTTTTATTTTTTTTTTTACTTGTAATGTTTGTAACAGCTTAACCATACAATGTCGAACATTTTTGTTTATGCTACTTAAGTTTGGATTGTATTATCTATCAAAGGATAGTATCTTAATGGCGTTTGTTTATTAGTTTTCATAAGATTTGATGTTTAAATTTACCCCCCTAGTTTTTTAAGTAAACGAGAAAAATGGGGTAAATGAAAACGGTACCAATCGTCCTACCATTGTGGAAAGTGTGGAAAGGGGTAACCAAGTTCTCTTTCCTTATATATGTAGGTACTTACTAGACCAAGGAGATCATCCTTATCGCAAGGTTAACCAGCACGAGATCTGAAATAAGGCACCTTGCTATAGTGTCTTCCACGTCTGACGAAAGTGCTGGTTTTCTGCCTCTAGATATAATGACAGTAGGATTTTCCCCTTCACCGATCCTCTGACGTGTATGATGGAGTTGTGGTTTTTAGTTGATATGTACTTGGCATCGTTTTCATATAAAATATTGTTAAATCAACACCAAAGCCAATGAAAATGAATGTTTACAATTATCCCAAATTGTTCACTTTTACCCCATTTAGGTGTTTACATTTACCCATGATAGGAACATAATGGGGTTATTGTAAACAGCCAATAACTTTTAAATTTTGTTACACAGACAAATAAAAACATATAGCATGCATTTATACTCATATTTCACTTTCTTAAAGATACAATTTAACTTACTTCGATCGCCCTTGTTTGTTTTACAACAATTTTAATTATCACTGAAAAACTTAAAAACGCAGAAAAACGAGAGACTCATGGAAACGAACAAAACATAAATAACCCGTTGACAGATAAGGCCTTCCACGCGTCAATATGATTTAAATATAATGTCTTTTCAAATAATTTCATGGCATGCTTAAAATTATAAACGGTTTTGAGAAAATTAAGTGTGTTTACAATTACCCCTGTTTACAAATACCCTCCTCGACTCTATACATTTTTTTAAAGCCAACATTCTGTTCTATTAGCGAGTTTTTAAATCAAGTCAAAGATATGCGTAGTTTTTGAAAAGTTTAATTTTAAACTCAAAATTTGAGTAAAAAAAGTTAAAAAAAGGTTTAGTGTAACTTTTTCAATACTTCAAGACTATCTACCATTGTTTTTATTTCAGAATTTATTGCTCTTATTTGTTTTTGATCAAAACCTGAAAACTAGATGATTTTATGTCTTTTAGTTTTTGAGAAAATTGAAAATAACCACAACTACTATTTTAATTTAATTCTTTTTTTTTTTTGCTTGAGTGGTCTTATTTTGATAGTAATAATGGTATTTGCGTATGCGTAATGCGTGTTTGGGTGTATGCAACAGTAAGGTGTGCGCGAGTTTTGGTGTATGCAACAGTGGCATCTGTAAGGGGGGGCATGCTTCCCCCCTGCAACCCCCCTGCTTGGGCACACTATAGGATTTGGGGTGGGTGCAAGTTGGTGTGTGTGCAAGGTGGGGAGGGTGCAAGGTGCGGTGGGTGCAAGATGGGGTGCATGCAAAGTTTCTTTTGCATTTAAATAAGCTGGATTTAAGAAAAATTAATTTTACCTAGGTGTATCTTAATCCATATTCGATTATTACTATCAAAATAAGACTACGTTAGCAAGGAAAAAGTAATTTAATTAAAATATTTTTTTTTGTAACTTTCAATTTTCTCAAGAACTAGAAGACATAAAGTCATCTAGTTTTCAGTTTTTGATCAAAAACAAATAAGAGCAATGAATTCTAAAAAAAACAGTAGATAATCTGTAAGTTTTGAAAAATTACACTTTAAACTTTTTCTTTTAGCTTTTTTTTGCACAAATTTTGACTTTAAAACAATTTTTTTCAAAAACTATGCATAGTTTTGACTTGATTTAAAAACAAGCTAATAGACAAAAATGTTGGCTTTAAAAAAAGGTATAATACTTAATTGTAAGTATTACCGTTGTTTTTTAATTATTTTTTTCCATTTAATGTACATTATTTTTTAAACTGCCCCTACCGCCTAAACGGGGGGAGATAGACCCCCCTCCCATAGTAAAAAATGCTTGTTTTTAACTGTTCTATACAAATCCGTCATTAAACTTTGTCGCCAAAGTTATCGTACTCTCCCCTGTGTGGAGAAGTTTTCAGAAGATATGAGAGAGTGGGATGGGTGGGACCCCCCGGGCCAAGATTTTCTAGGGGCCCGTAAAATTGAAAGCAATGAGGAGAGTGTTTTTTTTTTCAATATAGGTAGTCTAAATTCATCATCAACATACCTATTCCCACTTATTTGTAGGGGCCCGAAAATTTAAAATCATTCATGCTTTCGCAATCGGGCCCCTGCCCTGTTTGCATGTTATCTACAAATCTTTCAGTCACAAGCTTGCCGATCTGGGCCCCTGATTATTATTGGCGTACATTGTTGTTTATATCTAATGAAAAATTGGGCAACTCTGAACTATTAAAAGAAAGTTATAATAAATTGTTTCACTTTTCTTACTTAATTTAACGTACATTTCAAATTCATTTTATTTTGAAAATGTTTAAAATCAAAGTAAGGGGCCCGGCAACGGCAACTTAAAACAAAACACAAATAAAGTTTCTTTTCTGAAGAATATCAATTCACTTCAAAGTGTGTATATTAAACCAGCCATACAAAAATAGCAAGGAATTCTATATAGAATATTGGACACCATTTTCTTCCATGGCGAAAGGGGACTAGGACTACGAGGCGATATCAATCTTATTGGAGATCTAAATAATGGAAATTTTTTGGGAATTTTGGAATTAATTAGCCATTATGACCCCTTTCGTCGGAGCACTTGGAAAAAGTAAGAATTTCACAAAAAGAGCACAAACGTTTCCAAGTCCACTACCTTTCCGTTGAGATTCAAAATGAGTTCATTAAAATTTGTGCCCAACATGTGAATTCAGCTATTTTGAAGGAGAGAGAAAACGCCAAAAACTTCGGTATAATTGTCGATGCAACACCCGATTCAAGTGATGTGGAACAAAACACATTTATTTTGCGATATCTGCGCTTTGAAGAAAATGTCTTCACCATCCAAGAACCGTTTTTGGAATTTGTCGATTGCAACAAAAAAAAACTGGCACCGCAATAGCTGATTTGATCGGCGAAACATTGGCAAAGAACGGAATGCCTTTAGAAGACTGTTGTGCACAAGGCTATGACAATGGAAGCAATATGAAAGGACAGTATAATGGTACACAAAGTCATATTTTAAACAAAACTCCGAATGTCGTGTATTCACCATGTGCAGCTCACAGCCTTAACTTGCATGTAGTCGATTAAGCGGGGTGTTGTACTGCGGCAATCACATTTTTTGGTGGCGTTCAAAAGTGTTTCAACTGGTTTAGCAGCAGTCCTCAACGTTGGGAAATTCTTAAGAAAAATGTGCCTGGATCCCTTCACAAACTTTTCGATACAAGATGGTCAGCTAGAATTGCGGCAGTGAAACCATTTGCAAATCATCTGAAAAACCTTAGAACGTCATTAGAAGCCTTAAGTGATATTAATTCAACTGCTGAAGCTCGAAGAGATGTAAATGGCGTTTTAAAATACATATATGAACAAATTTGAATGCGTCCTGATGTCTTTGATTTGGTGCAAGCTTCTTAGCGCTATAAATGAAAGAAGTTTCCTTCTCCGAGCCAGAAACAGTACTACTGTCGTTGAAATTCGAGATCTCGACAACTTAATCTTCGATTTGAACATTATTCGAAACGGATGAGATCAATTTTTATCTGAATGCAAAGCAGTTTCTACTGGATTGGGGGATGTTCCAGAATCGTTCCCATCGAACCGAAGAAGGCAATTAAAGAGACATTTTAAAGAAAACCGAGGAGCTGGAAAGCAAATTGAAATAGACGAAGAAATAAATTTCCTTTTACGTCATAGTTGATTCGATTATATGTGGAATTTCTCGTCGGTTCGATACGATGAAAAATTTGAATGCTACATTTTCATTTAAGATTGATTTGATGATTAATACATTTTGCTACCAAAAATGATTATTTCCGTTAATTCCAACCAATTTCATAATAATTGAAATTAGAACGTACCATATCGGTAGGCATGAACTTAAAAAAAAAATGGTAAATAGAGATTTTTCCATCCCGGGCCCGGAATTCCTCTCTACGGCCCTGCTTATTCCAATTCGAAAGTTTGTTCACTTGATTTCTTTCGTAATCTTCCAAAAATCTTTAGAGCTTTGAGTTCTGTTAAAAGCTTGTTGTTTGGTTATGGAATTCGAATTTAATTTAAAGTCTTATATTTTTGAAGAATGTGCCTTAGCTTCATTTCACCAAGACTTTATATAATGATTTTTTGAAGATCGTAGGTCTCAATTAAGCTTTAAAGATGAGTTCGTTCTTCAAATTTTAGATCGTGTCGCAATGCAAACACCTACTGTTATGTTGTTACATATCTTTTTGTTCGTTTCTCTAGCAAAGATATGGAGTACGTATTTGAATTATTTTTAGTGTAATTTGTTGGATAAAGAAAACATTAAAATATATGTATCCATGATGCAAGATACGTAAAGCTCATTTAAAGCAATGAATGTGTTCCTTTCGTGTTTTAAATACTCTATATGACATTTATTTATAACGACAAAATTTAATGCCATTCGTTTCGAATATCTCCAGGCCAATTATAAATTGATGAAATTTTTAGGAACTTGTTTCAAGTTGTTTTATTGAAAAACTTCAGTAGACATTAAATCTTACCAATTTACAAACTCAGAGAAATGTTTTTAAATAAAATAGTACTTTAAATCACCAAAAGACATTAACATAACACTTTAGTTCTGTATGGACCGTCACGTTAGACGATTTATAACACCCGACAAAATTTAGGAAATTTAGGAACTAATTTTCAAAACTTGTTCTCTTATCCTATAGTTTCACTTTCTCATCAGCACAAAAATGTACACATTATATTCAGAAACAAAAATCAATATCCACAACAACAAGTTAATCTTGACCTTGAAGATGAAGTGTTTTTCTTTTTGTATAATAAGAATAAAAAGGCATAAGAATTCGTTTGGCTTCCATTTAACTCAAACTCAGGGAACTTCGGCTTACCCTCTGCGTTGTTGGCCCCTATGACAAGATATATTTCGCAGAGATCTTATTCATTTCTGTCAGCATTTTATCCAGCAGCAACTTTTATAGGTAGGTTGGGTATGGAAGGTACTTTATATAAAGCAAGGAGAGTAGCAGAAAACTCACAAAAAGATTTTGGGATTCTTCTTTACAGCTATTTTAACAATTTGCCTTGAGGTTGTACATGACTTTCCAACAAAATGTCATCGTCTGCTTTTTGTGATGGTGCAGCAGATACTTGTACAATAGAAGCACACGACGACGACGCGACCGACAAGTAGCGGAAATATACAAACATTTCTACAAGCTTAAACACTCTTCAAGACCGAACGAAAAAAAGCATACAAAATCACACATACAACACCATTATACGAATAGGTATACTCTGCAACGATTCACTGCAAAAGGACTTCAGAACAATGCCCCAAGCTACCAGCCCACCATCCCTCCATTCCTACACCAAAGCAAAACTAAAGCTCCCTATTGTTTAATAAATCAAACACAACATCACCACTGCGGAAAATTTTGTCAATTCATTATTTTATATTTTCCTGTTATTTTCACAACATTGCGCTCAGTATATTTTATACCCTTAGTTCGAATAATTAAATGTAGGTAGGCTCAGTCCAGGTACATAGACCTAAGGATTTATTCTTAATAACTTTCACTTGCCTAGTTATGTGCTCGGGTAAGGATTTTTCATTTCAATCCTCTCTGTCGTGTCGCACCTTCTTAGGATAAAAGCAATGAACGCCTACAGAACTGAATCAAGAGAATAAGGAGAATTAAGAAAATGGCGCCCAATGTGGGATAGTTTTTATACATATAGTGGATTTATGTAGTTTAAACTTAATGCAGTCGCTTTGTTTGCAAAGCAAAGCGACCAAAAATAGTGTTTTACTTCTAGATGTTGGTACGAGTATAGCAGGATTTCTTTTTCATAATTTATAACAATCATAGGTTAAGTGCTGCTGACGATGAGGAGGAGGAGGAGGACGAGAAGGAGTTTCTTTCTTTTTTACTTGTTTTTTGCTTGAAGATTGCAATTCGCAGTGGGGATAATTTAGTAGGAAAAAGATTTGAATACACAGTTCCTTCGCCGTTTTCGTCATTGTCGGGTGGCTTATGTGGCCTTGATGAGGGAAATTGCTTCAAGCTATATGCACTTGTTGGGTCAACAGTTTGTAAAAATTCAGTCGTCGTCTTCGTCGTCGTCTGTTTGTTTGTGTGAATGTTTGACGGATTTTTTCTTGTTAAAATTAACACAAGAGTATAATTGAATACTATATACAGTTATACACATATTTCGTAATTATTTTCTTTGTTTATTAAATTTGACAAAAAAAAAAATATTTGTTTCTAGGCCAAGGAAATGTGGGAACAATTATCTGACGAACAGAAGAAAATCTATGGTGAAGATTACTATGAGGCTGCTATGACGTCGATGGAGACTTACAACAAAGAAGTAAGGACACAAAATGTCGAAAAAGAAACTTTGCCACCATTTTTGTATGTTTGTGTTTTGTTTTATTTTCTTTTATGTCAAAATTTATAGTCTGCTGACATCCAACCCACTCTTCGTGTCCTCATTGATGCTGTAACACGCACTTTCCCTATGGCCCGCTACACTCCCGTCACTGGAACCGAAAAGCTTCAAATCTTTCTTGCCGAACATTTGCCAACGGGATTATATGAGGCTTTATATGCCAAGAAGTAAGGCAACTTCCGATTGATGATTAGTTGTTTATTTGGGTAGATGATGATTTATTTATATGGTTGCTTTTTACACTTAGAGAACGCATTTGTTAATAATTAAATGTTTAAATAAAATATATACGAAAAGAAAAATTATGTTTCATAGGAATGTCAAATTCACACTTATATTTACGTATACGTATTTCGATTAAAGTCTTATTGTTTAATCTAGAAAAATTACACAGTTTGCATAAATATTTATTTCTTTAAAATATATTAATGTTAAATAATTTTTTTTATGTTAACTGTTCTAATAATAATAAAGTTAGTTTTTTTAGTAAGTTCTGTTTTGATTTTTATTTTGTTCCATTCTTCAAATTCAATTCACTTCATTTGAATGTGTAAATTCATATAGTTTTAATAAGATTACAATTTTATAAGGTTAATTTACAACTTTACATACATTACTTTTATAAATAAGAATAATATTCTTTTTCTTTTTCTTTTTCTTAGTAAAATGTTCTAACGCCTAATCGATACTAACAACTGCCTGTTTGAAATCATTTGCTATTTTGTAAATATTGAATGATTTGATTTGATTTCAGTTCAAACAAATGTTTTACCAATTTTTAAAATTGTTTTTATAGATTTTTTTTTTTTTATTGTAGCCAAAATATCACATTTCTTTCTTACCTATATTGCACAATTTACAGACATTGATATACGCTACGCAGTAGTAAGCCAAATAATGAGTTTTTTTTAATAAGTATTTTTTTACAAATACAAATATAATTGAAGGAAAAGCTACGATTAAAAACCTTCATTAAACAAAAAAAAAAAAAAAAAAAAAAAAAGATAAATAAAAAGAGGCTGGGATGCGACCCACACTGATAACTTCCCATCCCGTCTATCGATTTGTCTTGCTTAAAAGTTTGTCTAAATGTATCAATTCTTGCCAAATTTGCGTTCTATTTTTTGTAGATTTTATTTTTTTTATGAAAAAACGGACTGTTTAATTTTTATAAAAAAAATTACTGAATATAAAAAACAATATTTTCTGTGAAATAAAATAAGTTTGAAGCCAATATTTTTATTGAATGTTTTTGAACAACAACAACAACTTAAAGGTGCTACCACTCATTGTTTTGGCTGGAGATATAGCTATTTCGTGCTTTGCCACTTTTGCACTCATCAGTCTCCTTTTTTTGTGGTGCTGAGCTTTAATCCAATTTTATTTGAAAAACTTTATGCACAACATAGGATTCGAACCCACGCATATCAGATTTGCTCAGTCTTAGAAGTCGTGTGCACTACGCACTCCACTACTTTAGACCACTGACGTCACAGGTCGAGATGTGCTTATTGTTTATCAAATGCATTTGAAGCATCAACCTTTTTATAAGGTCCTTTAAGTATGCTGTTTTGTTCCGCCTCCATTTTTCTCCATACCTTATTTGATAGACTAACAATTCGTAGTACGTATCAAAGGGGGAGAGGTTGGAAGATCGGTAACGAACCAGACTAAGTTATTATTGTTATTATTTGTATTGTACTATTCGTACTAGAATGTCAGCTTGTTAGACTTGACCATTCCTTTTTAATTTTATTGAATGTTTTTGAACAACAACAACAACTTAAAGGTGCTACCACTCATTGTTTTGGCTGGAGATATAGCTATTTCGTGCTTTGCCACTTTTGCATTCATCAGTCTCCTTTTTTTGTGGTGCTGAGCTTTAATCCAATTTTATTTGAAAAATTTTATGCACAACATAGGATTCGAACCCACGCATATCAGATTTGCTCAGTCTTAGAAGTCGTGTGCACTACGCACTCCACTACTTTAGACCACTGACGTCACAGGTCGAGATGTGCTAATTGTTTATCAAATGCATTTGAAGCATCAACCTTTTTCATTCATTCAATAAAATTAAAAAGGAATGGTCAAGTCTAACAAGCTGACATTCTAGTACGAGTAGTACAATACAAATAATGCCAATATTTTTAATTTTTGAAAAGCTATTTGAGCCGAAAATCAATTTTTACCAACTTTTATTAATTTTTTTATTTAGGTTTTTATTTTTTGTAAAAAAACTGTCAATTCGATTTTTCTCAAAATTTTTCCGAATGTTGAAAACAATATTTCTTATAAGTTAAAATTAGTTAGAAGCCATAATCTCAAATTTTTGAAAAGATATTTAAGTCGAAAATCAATTTTTACCAACTTTTGTTAGATTTTGTTTTCGGTTTTTATTTTTTGTAAAAAAAACTGTCAATTCTATTTTTTTCAAAATTTTACTGAATGTTGAAAACAACATTTTTTGAAAGATAAAAGTAGTTTTAAGCCAATATCTCAAAGTATTGAAAAGATATTTGAGTCAAAACTCAATTTTTACCAACTTTTGATTTATTTTTTTGTAGGTTATTATTTTTTTGTAAAAAAAACTGTCAATTCGATTTTTCTCAAAATTTTATCAGATGTCAAAAACATTATTCTTCATTGCACAAAATTGGTTTGGAAATGAAATCATATTTTAGTCGTAAAATTTTCGAAGTGACAAATTTTTTTTTCAGTTTTTTTTGATTTATAAAAAAAACCGTTAATTGAATTTTTTTCCAAAAATATAATTGTTTTGTATCACGTTACAATATATAATATAAAATTTAATTCAAGTCTCTAGCGTCATTGGTTCATGAGATATTTAGGGTTAACCAAAATGTTCACCTTTTTTTTAAACTGCTATGGTAAAAAAAACCACCCACGCAATTTTCTTGAGAGCCCTTTCTGCATCTTTCTGCCTTATTATCTGTATAACAAAATTTATTTGAAGTCGATATCTCTTCTGGTTCTTGAGCTATGGACAACGAAAAAAACGTCGCGAACGTACGGACATACGGACGTACGGACGTACGTACACACGCACGCACAGACATCTTTCTAAAAATCTTTTATTTCGACTCTAGGGACCTTGAAACGTCGAGAAATGTCAAAATTTTCAATTTGACAAATCGGACCCATTACAATAACTTCCTATGGGAAGTTAATAAATAAATATTAAGTAGGTACATAAATAAATAAATAAAGAAGGAATAAAAATAAATAAATAAACTCTAACAGGGATAAATAATAAATAAATAGACAATATAAATAAATAAATAAATAATGAATAATTTAAACAAATAAATACCACATCAAAAACATATATACATGTATATTTATAAATAAATAAATTATATAAGGTATATTTTTATTGATTTATTAAATTTTGTATTAATACATTCTAAGAATCGCTACATCTTAAATTAAATTTTTGGTTGAGAATTTCAATTTTTCTTGGAACTTGATATACACCGGTTTGTTCATGTAAGAGTTGAGTGGAAAAAAACTAAGGTAGATTTGCCATCATTTTCAAAGTTTTGTTTTGTGAAATTTGTAATTTTTGAATGTGCGATTTTGCACAAGTTCCCCATACTGGACATCCATACACAATTATAGCTTGAAAAACTACTTTACAGATAATAATCTTATTAGATTTACTCAGGGGTGATTTCCTACATATGTAATTATAAGGGGGTAAAGCATTTTAGTAGCAATACTTATCTTGTTTAGGGTATTTGTGATATGGTCACGGAAAGTTAATGTCTTGTCTAAATATACATCTAGATACTTGACAGAATTAACCCACGGGACATCACAATTGTTAATTTTAAGCTGACCAAGTGGTAAGGCACAGGTTTTTCTTTTTCTAGTGAAAAATATGGCCTGTGTTTTTTCTGCATTAAGCTTAACTTTCCATGATTTAAAATAATCGTAGATTTTGTTTAACCATGTTGTAAGTCATTCGCAATTTCATGGCCAAAATTATTTGAGCTATAAATAGCGGTGTCATCGGCAAACATTGCTATTTCATCAGAAGATGACAATTACACCTTGTGCGCATATTTTATCGAATAAATCGAGATTCCATATAATCCGAGATACAGAGCTACATATGTATATAATTCGCAGTTGCTCTATGTAGCTCGGATTATATGGTATCTCGATTTATTCGGGAAAATATGAGTCAAGACAAGGTGTAATGGTCATCTTCTGATGAGCCCAACCATTACACCGGGGCGAAACGCATATATGAACACTTATGCTGGTTTATATTTATTTTTGTGATTTTAAATCATATTTATTAAAATAAACGGTGTTCAAGAAAAACAATTCGACTGTTAACAGTCAAATATTTCTTTTTCTATAGTTGCAGTTCAAACTTGACTTCCACCCACTTTAAATGTGTTTTTGTGAAACATAACGCGTTACGTTATCCATTTTGCATTTATATATTTTTACAAAAGTATATGGCTGGAATTCGACCTCTGTCAAACTAAGTTGTTAAACCAATTTTTTTTTTTTTTTGTTAGTTGAAAGTGTGACATTTACGAAATGGTTGGATGGCAAATCGCCCAAAACCGAATCGCCCAAAATGCAAAAAAGCGAACAAATGTCAAATCACCCAAAAACTTTTTTGGGCGATTTGACATTTCGATTTTTTGGGCGATTTGACATAATGTCAAAATGCCCAAACAAAATAATTTTGGGTGATTTGGTGTTTCGGCAATTTTAGTTGGCCCTGTGTCAAATCCTTTCGGACTTAAAAACCAAAGGATTTAAGATTCTTGACGCAACAAATCTTTTGAAGCGAGAAAAAGGAATCGAAACCGCTTATATAAAACGCGCTCTTCCGCTTTTTATTCTAAGTTTCGATAAAAATGAAAATGTAGACAATGTTTATAATATTAAAACTATAATGAATATTGTTGTAAAAATCGAACCACTAAGAAAGAACAAACGCCTTATTCCTCAGTGCAAGCGATGTTAAGGTTTTAACCATACAGCAGCTTATTGTCAGAAGGACCCCGTTTGCGTTAAATGCGCGGGAAAGCACATGACTGATGTATGCCGTCTTAAAAAAGAAACTCCGGCTACATGCGCGAATTGCAAAGGTAATCATCCAGCAAATTACCGTGGCTGTGAGGTCGCAAAGGAAATGTTAAAGAGGCGCGAAGAATTTAGTAAGAAAACTAAAAAAAATACCTCAAAGCAAAACAAAGAATTAAAATTAAAAACCAAGACTAATACTCAAGCGTCGAGTAAAACGGACGGGAAAAATAATGAAAACGTTTTACCCTCAGAAAACATAAAAACAAAAAAGACGAACACGTACGCTCAAGTCACGGCGCCCGAAAAACCTAAAACTATTAAACCTGACTCCGTTCAAAATGTATTTTCCCTTATACTTGAACGATTAGAAGAACAAGGGAGAATTAACACAATTATTCTTGAGAAATTGGACAAATTTGAGTCGGCGGCTCTTAAAACACCAAATTTACCGTAAACATGGATCAGTTGTCTCAACAACTCAAAATAATAACATGGAACGCGAACGGACTTACCGCAAAAATCGAAGAACTAGAAACCGTTCTACTTAACGAAAGAATAGACATTTGTTTGATCTCTGAAACTCATTTGAAAAAAGACTCAAATTTAAGTATTAAAGGTTATTCGGCTTACCACGCATGCCATCCATCCGAAAGAGCAAGGGGTGGTTCTTCCGTATTTATCAGAGAAAATATCAATCATTCGTTTGAGATAAATATCGAGCTCGATACAATGCAAGTTACTTCCGTTAGCATAAAAGTTAGACACGTATTTTTTAATATTGCGTCTATTTACTGTCCTCCTCGGTCCAAGATAGACAAAAACGATTTTAAAGATCTTTTCAACGCTTAAGGTCCAAAATTTATTATTGGCGGCGACTTCAATTCGAAACATTCTTTTTGGGGATCACGTTGCATTTCGACGAAGGGTAGACAACTCTACAAAGCGGGTATTGAATGTAACGTTGAATTTTTCTCATCAGGAAAACCAACGTATTGGCCAACCGATACAGCGAAAACACCCGATCTTGTTGACTTTTTCATCGCAAGAGGAATGTACAGAAAATATATGACAGTAGATGATAACTTCGATTTTTCTACGGATCACTCGGCCGTTATCTTAACAATAAACAGTAACGTAATCGAAAAAGAAAAGCCCCTAATTTTAACAAATAATAACACAAATTGGGATAAATTCAAAGAAGATTGCGAAAATAGAATTATACTGAACGTCTCTTTGCAAACTCCGTTTGAGTTAGAAGATGAAACAGAAAAATTTATAAATATTGTTCAAGAAGCAGCTTGGAATAATACTCCGACCTGTAGTAAAAGTCAAGAAAAAATTCCAGAAGATATAAAAGAATTGATACGCGAAAAACGAAAAGCTCGAAAAGTATGGCAGCAATCACGTGCTCCTCAGCATAAAAGTGTCGTCAACTTTTTATCAAACAAGATTAAAAATTTGTTACCAGATTTTAAAAACAGCGAGAATTCTGCCTATCTTGAAAGCCTAACAGCAGACCAAAAAACGAATTATTCTCTTTGGAAGACGATAAAAGGTATTAAAAAGCCTCAAATAATGTCGGCACCTATTCGAAAAAATAATTCTGAATGGGCAAAAACTGATAAGGAAAAGGCGGATTTATTTGCTAAGCACCTTGAGGAAACGTTCAAACCTTTCGATGGTCAAGAGCTTCTGACTAATGACGGAGAGCTCCAACCAGCGCCGGACAATTTTTCTATCAGGAATATTACTTTGACTGAACTTGTCCAGGAAATAAAACGGCAGAAAAATAATAAAGCTCCTGGCTACGACCTGATTAACGGTCATGTCCTCAAAGAGTTGCCTAAAAAAGCAATGGTTAAGCTCTTACAGCTCACTAACGCTGCTTTAAAACTTGCTTACGTACCCACGCAATGGAAAGTCGCCGAAGTAATAATGATCCCCAAACCGGGTAAGCCACCGAATGAGAAAAAATCGTATAGACCAATTTCTCTCTTACCAATTATATCTAAAATATTTGAAAAATTGCTTCTTAAACGAATGCTACCAATTATTGAAGAAAAACGTTTAATTCCCGACCACCAATTCGGTTTCCGGAATAATCACTCGACAATTGATCAGGTTTACCGAATAACTAACGAAATTGAAAAAGCATTTGAAGAAAAAAAGATTTGCTCAACTGCATTTCTTGACGTTTCTCAAGCTTTTGACAAAGTTTGGCATGACGGGCTAAAATATAACTTAAAAGTCTTTCCAGAGCAAATATATAACATTCTTGAATCGTACCTAGAAAATAGATTCTTTCGAGTTAAGCAAGGAACGGAGTATTCGGAGTTTAAAGAAATAAACGCTGGGGTTACCCAGGGTAGCGTCCTTGGACCGATTTTGTTTGTTCTTTATACCCGAGATATACCCCAAACAGTAGGCACAACTTTAGACACTTTTGCCGATGATACAGCTGTACTCGCAATATCGGATTCAATAGAAACGGCAACCTCTAAGCTTAAAAAGGCATTAAATAGCATTTCAGATTGGACAAAGAAATGGCGACTTGCTCTTAATGAAACGAAATCGACGCACACAAATTGTACGTATAAAAAAGTATATAACTTACCTATTTATATAAATTCTGTGCAAATTCCATACGCTTAAGAAGCGAAGTATCTAGGCATGACTCTAGACGCGAAACTTAAATGGAAAGTTCATGTAAAAAAGAAACGCGATGAACTCGAAAATAAACTCCGCGAATTGACATGGCTTATTGGAAGATATTCCAATCTAAGCGTTTATAACAAGCTTCTTATTTATAAGCAAGTACTGAAACCAGTTTGGACGTACGGTATACAACTTTGGGGTTGTACCAACGTAAGAAATATACAAATTTTGCAAATATACCAAAACAAAGTACTTAAAATAATAGTATATGCTCCATGGTATGTAAGAAATAGCGACTTACATAGAGATTTAAATATAAAATATGTAGAAAACGAAATTAAAAAATTTGCTACAGAGCTAAGATCACGACTTAGAAATCATAGTAATAACTTAATCCAACAATCTGTTAGCGAGGCGTTCGTTTTTCGGCGTCTGCACCGAACAAGACCTTCTGATCTAGCGCAAACAAATTAATCTCTCCACTCGAATTTTGTGGAATCTTCAGGTCTCTCTCTCGTTGGGGAGCTTCCTGACAAAACGCCAACAAAATGACGCTAAAACTACTTGTTAAGCTGGACTTAGTTGTAGTAATAATATAGAAGATAAGGGAGGTGAGTTTTAGTCAGTAAAAATCTGACACTACTATAAGCATCGGGCTTATAGTGTCTCTGAAGATTTCTCACCTTCCTGCGGAAAAAAAAAAAAAGATCGCCCAAAACCAAATCGCCCAAATCTGAAAAATGTCGCATCGCCCAAAATTTTTTGGCGATTTGACACTATGACAAATCGCCCAAAAAAGAAAAATGTCAAATCGCCCAAAGTAGAAATGGGCGTTTTGTCGCAATCCAAAAATACTAACATTTAGGGTTCTTTTAACAAATCGCCCAAAATATTTATTGCAATTAGACCAAAATATAAAAAAAAAATACAATTTTTTTCAGTATTTGTGTCAGTTTCTATTTTATTATTTTCTTTATACATATGTCTGCATACAGAAATGTACATATGTATTTACATGTACGAGTATTACCAACTTTTTATATATGTACATACGAGTTTATGTCTACATTTGAGAACTCAAATATTTCATATTTACATATTTTTCTTAATGTTTAATTTGTGTAAACTTGCATCGAACTCTCAACTTGCTTTCTGCATACCGGACAGCCAGTAAAATGATTGCGACTCTGCAATAGATTGCGCCTGTAGTTTCGCACTCATTGCAAATTTGCAAATGTTTGCATGGTAATAAAACAATGTTAACGTAATAGATTATGCATACATTCATAGCTTCCTTCGTCCCTTCTTCTTTTTCTTTATCATCTGCTTCTTCTCCCTCATCTTCACTACTTCCAACAGGATATTCTTCAAACATATCTTCGTAAGGTTCCATACCAGTACAAATGTTATTTTTAACATAAACCATTCGATCTAAAAATCTTAATATATTAATGGCACCGTTTTCAAGAAGCGCAGAAGCCTCCAATATATTTTTTTTTCTCTCTATATCGATTTTTTCCTTGATTGGGTACCAATAGTGCCACCACTTTTTATAAGCATAGAGAAATTACGGCTTTTCATAAATTCCTCTTCTTGAAGGACTTTAACAAATTTAAAGAAATTGCCCTTTTTGGTCAACATTCGTCCAAGTATACTATTGTAGCCTTCAATATCGGATGTTGTCCTTGTTAGCTTTTTAAAAACTGAGAACTGAAGTGGCCCGATCTAAAAGTACATACATAAGTAATGTGAAAAAAAAAAACACTTTGAACGGAAATGAAGTAATTAAATATGTGTTTTGTTATCGTTTGGACTTAGTTTTTGTTGTATGCTTATGCGCGAGGGCAAAACGGGGCGCGTGGGCGTAGCGGACGGGCGAGACGCGCCACCACCCGACCGCAAAGCGCGTCGCGCCGCCCCCCTCCCCGCGGTCGTTTCATAGTATTACCTTTCACAAACATTCACAAACATGATTATTTAAGTAAATTTATAATCATTTACATACCTTTCGTATCCAAAACTTCTCAAAATAAGACAAAAAGCTGTCAAAATTATTGGAAAATTCTTCGTTGGCGAGTTTTCGAAGCATACCAAATGCTAACTCGATTAGGTGTTGCGGTAGCAAGGCCAATGCCAGGAATTTGTAAAACAATATTGAAGCTTTTTGGTTGGACCTCACTAATTGTTCCAGCTTTTTATTTTTTGTTGTCAGGTTTCGCCGAAGAGCCTGACAGTAGTGGAACCAACAACCATGAAAACTAGGAGGATAATTCACCACCTTGTTACCACTCCGAGTAGTGTTTTTACACTGTTTTATTAGCTAATGGAAACTATTTCTCTAATCATAACTCATTCATATGGAGAAGAACCAACATTCCGATGTGCCCGTTAATGTAACTGTTAGAATTCTTCTTGAACATAATTTTTATCCCAATTTAACGAAAGTGTCAAATTACCCAAAAATAATGCTAAATCGCCCAAAATTATTTATATTTTTTGGGCGATTTGACATTATGCTAAATCGCCCAAAAATTAAAAATGTTAAATCGCCCAAAAAATATAATTAATTTTGGGCGATTTAGCATTATTTTTGGGCAATTTGGCATTTTTCTTCATTTTTGCAATTCGGGAGTTTTGGTTTTGGGCGATCTGACACATGGCTATTTTTGCATTATGACAAAACGCCCACTCTTTTTGGGCGATTTGACATTTTTGTTTTTTGGGCGATTCAACATAATGTCAAATCGCCCAAAATTTGTGGGCGATGTGACATTTTTAAGTTTTGGGCGATTCGGTTTTGGGCGATTTGACACCCAACCACGAAAATGGATCGCTTAACTATCGCACAACGCAAACAAAATTTTAAAACCTACAACAAAAAGAGGCTGGGGTGCGACCCACACTGATAACTTCCCATCCTGATGGTTGATTTGTGTTGCCTAAACGATTGTTGGTTTACGTGTTTTGTTAAAAAAGTTGTCAGTTATTATAATTATTCTAAAAAGTTTAAAAATTACCAACAAAAATTTTGCAAATGATGAAGTAGTTTGATTTCAAAATCTATTTTTTTAAACGAGATTTTTAGTCGAAAACCAATTTTTATCAATTTTGGAAGCATTTCTTTAAAGTTTTTATGTCTTATATAAACAAATACAAATTGGATGAATGAAATGTATTTGAAGTCAAAACCTTCTATTGTTCACGAGATATCGAGAACCGAACATCAATTTTTACCAATTTTGCGTACTATTTTTTGTAGATTCTAAAAAATTCTTATGAAAAAACATGTCGAAAACAATATTTTCTCAGAGATAAAAATAGTTTGAAGCGAATATTTTTAAATTTTAAAAAGATATTTGAGTTGAAAGTAAATTTTTACCAAGTTTTGGTAGGTATTGTTTTTTAGGTTTTTATTTTTTGTGTAAAAAACTGTCAATTCAATTTTTATAATAATCTAATATATAAAATATTCCTGTCACAGTGTTAGTTGTCATATTCCTCCGAAACGGCTTAACCAATTTCATTGAAATTTCGCATATACATTCGGTAGATCTGAGAATATGTTTTTATCTATTTTTTATATTCCTATAAGTAAAATAAATAAATAAATTAGGTGGCGCAACAGTCCATGAAGGACCAGGGCCTAGTGACTTACAACTCTCAACCATCCCTGTGTGCGAGTAATGTTGTCAGAGATGGAAGGGACCTACAGTTTATATGCCGAATCCGAACGGCTAGTTTGAGAAAGCACTTTTCATGACAAGAATTACTCTTGGAGGATTTGTCAATTCCTCGCAAGAGGCAGTACCCGTGAAAAAAGTTAGGTGGCACAGGCAGGGATTGAACCCAAGACCCCTTGCATGACAGTCCAACGCACTAACCATCACGCTACGGGTACTATTCCTATAAGTGCTTTGGTTTAATTGCATCAACATCGTATACGGTACAACGATCTTACGATAGTATTCAGTGACTCTATGTACAATGAAGCATTGATTTCTATTGAGGATCTTTCCATTATCAGTGCCAACGTACAACTCAGTCAATTCGGTAGAAATGCATTCACCGAAATGCATCTGATTTAATAGATACTGAATTGAATCGTGAACTAAAATACAAAACTGTAGAAATGGCAGCGATTGTTGCGGGACATTGCTAATGAATGAAGAACAAAGAACCATTTTTGACCACATCATGTTCGCAGTTTCAGCAGGACAAGGTGGATTCTTTGGTGGAACTGGCAAAACATTCCTTATTTCGATAATTCTTGCTAAAATACGATCAAATAATGGTATCACATTGACTGTTGCGCCAACTTTATTGGATGGATGGAGGCAGAACACCTCATTCAGTATTTAAACTGCCACTATTAAATATTCAAAATAACCCAGACCCGTCCCAGACAATCATCCATGGCCACAGTGCTGAAAAAGTGTAAAATACGGCACACAAACATTCGCTTGAGGCGTTGAACAGAACATTAAAAAAGATATAAAAAACAGCGACACACTATTTGTCGGCACTCTATTACTCCTTTCAGGTGATTTCAGACAAACACTTCCCGTTAATTCGCGATCCATGTACGCTGATGAGATCAACGAGCACTTCATGTGTGATGGGATCAAAAAAAAAATTGTAGGTACACTCTTTTGCATTGAGGAATTGTTATTGTTTTTTTTTTTGAAGTATTTTCATAATTCATAATTTTTGTAGTACCCGTAGCGTGATGGTTAGTGCGTTGGACTGTCATGCAAGGGGTCTTGGGTTCAATCCCTGCCTGTGCCACCTTAAATAAAAAAAAAAAAAAAAAAAAAATTCACGGGTACTGCCTCTTGCGAAGAATTGACAAATCCTCCAAGAGTAATTCTTGTCATGAAAAGTGCTTTTTTCAAAATTAACCGTTCGGATTCGGCATATAAACTGTAGGTCCCTTCCATCTCTGACAACATTAGGGATCGTTCAAGTAATACGTAACGCAATTTGGGGGAAGGGGGTGTCTCGTAAAACGTTACGATGCGTTACAGGGGCCGAGGGGGTCTTTCTTACAACACGTTTCGTAACACGCAATTTTCAGCACGCTGGGGAAACACTTGCAGAAGTGTGGAGAGAAATGAAAATTGATAATTGCTACGTTTCGGCGGACTATAGACAGCCCGAAGATAGCATGCAGGATCCAGCAGATAAAAATCTGGCGTGGTATAGCGTCGCAATATTTCTTACAGGTTATAAAATGCGCGGATGAATCCTGCTGTTCACCACCGAGAAGTGCATTAAAATCTGTGCTTGCGGATACTTTCATGCCTCCACCTTGCCCAATATTTCAAACTCCAAGCAAGCTCGTAGTACCCAGTTTATTAGATAAAGGAACATCCAAGTTTTCGCCACTTCTTGTGAGGTTGTCCGTTAATCTGTCACCTCCTCTAGAAGGGTTTAAGCAGATGCCTTACGATTTTTTTTGTCCATCTGTACAATCCGACCTAAAGAAAAAAGTATGTCCGACCTGTGGAATCTATTTCACATCTCACAAGAGTGTTCAAATGCACTGTCGTTACGTGCATGGCAAGACTGTCCCAGACCATTGTGAAATTAGAGTACGGCCACAGCGCCTTGCTGCCAGATGGGCGAATGAGCTTTTCTGCATTGTGCGTCGTTATGAAACATCGTCTGAGGATGCTGACTGGCTCGACAAAGACGAAGTTGATGCAAGTGGCTTAACAATTCCAAAACCGTCTTCGTCTGCACTCCAGATGCCAGTGATGAAAGAATCTGAGTGGCTAGCAAACCCATGGACAGAGGAGCAGTAATTTCAAACGAATTGTTTTTATAGACCTACTTAGATACTTGGTTAATAGTAGATTATTTTTTAATTTTGTTAAAAATACGATTTTATTTCGAGTAAAATGTTTAATTTCAGTTGGGTTTCCATTTATAATTGCATTGTCAAAGATTAAAATTAAAAATGTTATTTTATTTTAAGAATTTATTAGTAAAAAAAGCTAAAATAGGAGAATGAGGGATGAAAACAATTGTATGTAAAGCCAAAAATTTATAAAAAAATAAACAAAATACGCAGGTGTTGCGGATTAAAAATCTCTTGTTTTATTTAGTATTATTACCGTAAATGCAATTAAAACTATACCAAGGATAAAATCTGTAACATACTTTTTTGCGACTATAGGGTTAAAATGGTCATTTGAGTGTTACGTAACGTTTAGACAGTGGGAGGGGGAGTACAGAAAAACGTTACGGTGCGTTACTAGGGGAGGAGGGGGTCAACAATCTTCAAAAATTGCGTTATGTAATACTTGAACGCTCCCTTACTCGCACACAGGAATGGTTGAGAGTTGTAAGTCACTAGGCCCTGGTTCTTCATGGACTGTTGCGCCACCTAATTTATTTTTTATTTTTATTTTCATAATAACAGATTAGTATATAATTTTAAGGAATTAATTTTAACAAAGTAAAAAAATTTGTTTGGTAATTTGTTATTTTAATATTTTGTCTGCGTTTACAGTGGTCTATACCTCTCCCATTTATATATTACATCCTTACACACTTACAATAACTTATTTGTTTCTAGCAAAATATTCTCTAGAAATTATTTATATGACGAAGCAACGTTCGTCGGATCAGCTAGTAATCCTTATAAAATAAAATTAGTTTGAAGCCATAATCTCAAACTTCTGAAAAGATATTTGAGTCGAAAATTGCTTAAATTACTTAAGCCTCAATTTTTAACAACTTTTAGAAATGTTTTGTTGAAGTTCTTATTTTTATTAAAAAAAAACTGTCATTTCGTTTTTTCTCAAAACCTTACCAGATGTCCAAAACGTTATTCTTCGTTGCACAAAATTATTTTGGAGATAACATCATTTTTTGTTCATAGGTTAAGTTTTCGAGGTGACAAATATTTTTTTTCAGTTTTTTTTATTTATAAAAAAACCGGTAATTGGATTTTTTTCCAAGAATACATTTGTTTATCACGGTGGTGCTGGAATATATAATATAAAATTTAATTCAAGTCTCTAGCGTTATTGGTTCATGAGGTATTTAGGGTTAACCAACATTTACCCTTTTTTTTTTAAATTGCTATGTGAAAAAAAAAAATCTCACTCAATTTTTTTGTGAGTCCTTTCTACATCTTTCTGCATTTTTATCTATATAACAAAATTTATTTGAAGTCTATATCTTCACTGGTTTTTGAGCTATGGACGATGAAAAACCTAGCGAACGTACGGACAGACATCTTTTTAAAAATCATTTATTTCGACTCTAGGGACCTTAAAACGTCGAGAAATGGCAACATTTTCAATTCGACAAATCGGACCGATTACAATAACTTCCTATGGGAAGTTAAAAATGTTAATTCTGCCCCAGACACATATCGTGCTTTAAGAGAAGATTATGGTTTACATAATCGCCCACAAAAGCAAGCAATTGGCAAAATTGTAAAGAAATTTGAAGACATTGGATTGGTTACAGATACTGTAAGGCCGGTGCATCATCGCATCGTTATTCGCTCATACCACTGCCAAAGACCTCAATGTGTCGATTCCTAGTCGGTTTCAGGAATTAGGACTGTCTTATGGCAAATTATGGCGTATTATGCATTTGGATCTACGTTCATATAAAGTCCAGCTCCCACAACAACTGAACCCAGCTGACAATTCACAACGTCGTAGATACATACGTCGAATAGGTGCTTGAACAAATAGGCTGAGGACGGCGATTTCTCGAGCCATTACATACACACAAAAATCACTGTTTGATACGCTCTATGGTCTGGCGGCGCGCGGCGGTGTGATTGGACGATGGAACGACTGTCACCGTCAATTCGGAGCGTTATGGTCGTATGATAATCGACTTTGTTTAACCTGCTATTGAAGAATACGACTTCGAGAATATGTGGTTTCATTCAACAAGACGATGCCCTATTCCACACACCTCGAGAGAGACATTTCCTGGCCGCGTAATTTCTCGTCGTGGCGATATCAACTGGCCACCAAGATCATTCGTTTTGACACCGCTGCATTTTTTTTATGTGGCGGTACGCGAAAGATTGTGTTTATGCAGATAAACCTTTAACTTTTGAGCACTTAAAAACCAACATTCGTCAAGTTATGGCTGAGATACCAACAGTACGTGTCAAAAAGTGATCGAAAACTACCTCAAAAGAATCGATGCTTGCAACAATTTGAGTGGTGGTCATTTAAATAATGTAATTCACACATAATGTCAACGTTCAAACTTTATAATAGAAAAGAAATATCATGAACAAATATATTTTATATGTGTTTTATTTACGTTTACTCTTGAAACCGCAAAATGGATAACCCTGTACATAACCATATTACCTACAGCAAACAACAATTTCATAACAAAAAAATTAAACAAAAAGTAAACTCCGTTAAACCGTTAATCGCTGTCGTAAAAAGACTCATCTCTACCATCACAAAGCCTTAAATACCAGAATATAATCATAATTCATATTTTTCCCTGAGTACATATTTGGTGACAATAATGTTTTTATTCAATGGCACTTGAATACCTTATACCTATACCTATACCTCACCTACTCCTTGTTCATCCTTACAGAGGCTTCAGAAAACCATCACGTGGCTTTTTTTTGTATAAATTCTCTCATCCTAAACATTTCTTGCAAAAGGACTTTATCCTACAAAAATTAATGTATCCATATCCATCAAGGTGAGCTTTTCAAGGCTAACAACTATAGGCTCTATAGGCTGTATCTCTTAATTCCAAAGCAAATGGATTTTGTATCCATTATTATCAATCATGCGATGTGCTGTGCCGTCTGTCTTCAGTAGTCGTTAGATGAGATATAATTATTATTTATTTCTGTTAGTTAGTTACAAGTTACAAGCTTTTTGGAATTTGTGTGGTTATATTTTATTACTTTGAACAAGGGATACATTTTTATAAATCAAAGAACTGAATATGCATGTACCTTTATTCTGAGGAAAGAAAAAAAACAACAACAAAAAGAAGTATAAAAAAAGAGGCTGGGATGCGACCCACACTGATAACTTCCCATCCCGTCGTCTGTCGATTTGTCTTGCTTAAAAGTTTGTCTATATGTATCAATTTTTACCAAATTTGCGTACTATTTTTTGTAGATTTTATTTTTTTATGAAAAAACGGACTGTTGAATTTTTATTAAAAAAATTACTGAATATCAGAAACAATATTTTCTGTGAAATAAAATAAGTTTGAAGCCAATATTTGTAATTTTTGAAAAGCTGTTTGAGTCGAAAGTAAATTTTTACCAAGTTTTAGTATTGTTTTTTTGTTAGGTTTTTAACTTCCCATAGGAAGTTATTGTAATGGGTCCGATTTGACAAATTGAAAATTTTGACATTTCTCGACGTTTCAAGGTCCCTAGAGTCGAAATAAAAGATTATTAGAAAGATGTCAGTGCGTGCGTGTGTACGTACGTCCGTACGTCTGTACGTCCGTACGTCCGTACGTCCGTACTTTTTTTTAGTTTATTTTTTTTAGTTTAAAAAAAAGGTGAAAATTTTGGTTAACCCTAAATATCTCATGAACCAATGACGCTAGAGACTTGAATTAAATTTTATGTTATATATTGTAACGTGATACAAAACAATTATATTTTTGGAAAAAAAATCAATTAACGGTTTTTTTATAATTCAAAAAAACTGAAAAAAAAAATTTGTCACTTCGAAAATTTTACGACTAAAATATGATTTCATCTCCAAAACAATTTCGTGCAACGAAGAATAATGTTTTTGACATCTAATAGAATTTTGAGAAAAATCGAATTGACAGTTTTTTTACAAAAAATAATAACCTAAAAAAAATAAAAAAAAGTTGGTAAAAATTGAGTTTTGACTCAAATATCTTTTCAAGACTTTGAGATATTGGCTTTAAACTACTTTTATCTTTCAACAAATGTTGTTTTCAACATTCAGTAAAATTTTGAAAAAAATAGAATTGACAGTTTTTTTACAAAAAATTAAAAACCGAAAAAAAAATTTAACAAAAGTTGGTAAAAATTGATTTTCGACTTAAATATCTTTTCAAAAATTTGAGATTATGACTTCGAACTAATTTTAACTTATAAGAAATATTGTTTTCAACATTAGGAATAATTTTGAGAAAAATCGAATTGACAGTTTTTTACAAAAAATAAAAACCTAAACAAAAAAATTAATAAAAGTTGGTAAAAATTGATTTTCGGCTCAAATAGCTTTTCAAAAATTAAAAATATTGGCTTCAAACTTATTTTATATCACAGAAAATATTGTTTTTTATATTCAGTAATTTTTTTATAAAAATCCAACAGTCCGTTTTTTCATAAAAAAAAAATAAAATCTACAAAAAATAGAACGCAAATTTGGCAAGAATTGATACATTTAGACAAACTTTTAAGCAAGACAAATCGATAGACGGGATGGGAAGTTATCAGTGTGGGTCGCATCCCAGCCTCTATTTATTTTTTGTAAAAAACCTGTCAATTAGATTTTTCTCAAAATTTTACTGAATGTTGACAACAATATTTTTGAAAGATAAAAGTAGTTTAAAGCCAATAACTCAAAGTTTTGAAAAGATATTTGAGTCGAAAATCAATTTTCACCAACTTTTATTAATTTTCTTTTAGGTTTTTATTTTTTGTAAAAAAAACTGTCAATTCGATTTTTCTCAAAATTTTATAGAATGTTGAAATAAATATTTCTTATAAGTTAAAATTAGTCAGAAGCCGTTATCTCAAATTTTTGAAAAGATATTTGAGTCGAAAATCAATTTTTACCAACTTTTTTTAATTTTTTTTTTCGGTTTTTAATTTTTTGTAAAAAACCTGTCAATTAGATTTATTTCAAAATTTTACTGAATGTTGACAACAATATTTTTGAAAGATAAAAGTAGTTTAAAGCCAATAACTCAAAGTTTTGAAAAGATATTTGAGTCGAAAATCAATTTTCACCAACTTTTATTAATTTTTTTTTAGGTTTTTATTTTTTGTAAAAAAAAACTGTCAATTCGATTTTTCTCAAAATTTTATCGAATGTTGAAATAAATATTTCTTATAAGTTAAAATTAGTCAGAAGCCGTTATCTCAAATTTTTGAAAAGATATTTGAGTCGAAAATCAATTTTTACCAACTTTTTTTAATTTTTTTTTTCGGTTTTTAATTTTTTGTAAAAAACCTGTCAATTAGATTTATTTCAAAATTTTACTGAATGTTGACAACAATATTTTTGAAAGATAAAAGTAGTTTAAAGCCATTAACTCAAAGTTTTGAAAAGATATTTGAGTCGAAAATCAATTTTCACCAACTTTTATTAATTTTTTTTAGGTTTTTATTTTTTGTAAAAAAAAACTGTCAATTCGATTTTTCTCAAAATTTTATCAGATGTCAAAAACATTATTCTTCATTGCACAAAATTGTTTTGGAGATGAAATCATATTTTAGTCGTAAAATTTTCGAGGTGACAAATTTTTTTTTCAGTTTTTTTGATTTATAAAAAAAACCCTTAATTGGATTTTTTTCCAAAAATATAATTGTTTTGTATCACGTTACAATATATAATATAAAATTTAATTCAAGTCTCTAGCGTCATTGGTTCATGAGATATTTAGGTTTAACCAAAATGTTCACCTTTTTTTTAAACTGCTATGGTAAAAAAAACCACCCACGCAATTTTCTTGAGAGCCCTTTCTGCATCTTTCTGCCTTATTATCTGTATAACAAAATTTATTTGAAGTCGATATCTCTTCTGGTTCTTGAGCTATGGACGACGAAAAAAACGTCGCGAACGTACGGACGTACAGACGTACGGACGTACGTACACACGCACGCACAGTCATCTTTCTAAAAATCTTTTATTTCGACTCTAGGGGCCTTGAAACGTCGAGAAATGTCAAAATTTTCAATTTGTCAAATCGGACCCATTACAATAACTTCCTATGGGAAGTTAATAAATTGTTTTATTCAACGGAATATTATCAATTAATGTGTTAGCATTGGTGAAATTGGTAATAATGGGGGTTTGCGTCGTCGAAATAATGCATAAGTTATAATTTTGTATATAATGCCCATATTATTTCCTCAAATCAGTTTTACTGCAAAAAAAAGGATGCAACTTTCAATTCGTGCCCGTCTGTCTACATTTCTAAAAATTTAACACAATAATAATAACAACGTTTTGAGTAAGATAAAAAAGTGTAAATGCAACTTCTTTCATTATTATTATATTACTTGAGTCAAAAACCATATCGTATCAGTTTTTTGTTGGGTTTAAAGGTTTCGTGTTTTGTAAAAAAAAAGTTGTCAATTGAATTTGTCTAAAAAAATTACAATATTATTAAATTAAATATTATTTTTAATTGAAACCAATTTTTACCAATTTAAGCAACAGTTTTTCATAGTTTTTATTTATTAAAAAAATACCGATTGGATTTTTCGAAGAAAACTATCTTACGTTAACAAACAAATATGAATAGAAGAAATAATTTTTAAAACTAACTTTATTTATCGAACATCAATTCTTACCAATTGTGTGTAGTATTTTTTGAACATTTTTATTAAAAAAAAAAAAAAAAACGTTAAGAACAACATTTTGTATAAGAAAAAAAAAAACTTCTAAAAGTTGGTAAAAATTGATTTCGACGATAGCCTGGAGTCTAAAATAAACACGACGGAACCTACATATACGTATGTTATTAAATCTATAAAACATCAAAAATAAATAAACTGATTCAGAAAATTAGGTTGCGAGACATTTTATTTGAAAGTTTTAAATTTAAATTAAAATGTCAAAAGACTTAAGCATATTATATCAATATTTTAATATTTTTCTGGATGTTGGAATGCTACCACCCAACAGAAAGTGAACGCTCTACTTAACCGAAATCCTACGATTTGTATGAAACGCATCGTTTCGAGAAAAAAACTGACAAACTGATTGACCTTCTAAATATTGAAGATCGGAATTCAATGAGAGGTTTGCCAATATGTGTGTGTTTCCAAGTCTTAACAGCACCAGTGGGACTTACATAAGATTTCTCAACTAACAGGAAACAAAATAATTTAAAGGATTTCAAAGATTTTAAAACTCCAGCTAATGTGTGGTTTTCAATCTGGCAATACTTTGTTCGAAGTTGGTCTTTATGACAACTGTCACTTGATTTATGCACAGTTTGAACAATTTTGCAAATCGTGCAGATTCATTACCAAAGAAATCCACTTATCGAAGAACACTTTTGGTAAGCGCTTTATCTTGCGTGTCGTGGGCCTGTAGTGTCGCCTCCAAGCTCCAAGATAGTGCGATTTGAAACCACTGGACTATTTTTTGTGAGGCTATGAGAAGCCACTTGTCTATACAGATAACGATAAGCCTGAGGCAACTTAAACCATATAAGAAAATTTTCCGCGCGTTATTGCTGATATACGTCCCCAATTGCTGAAACAAGTGGTAGAAAATTTGACCTCTCGGCTGGAATTTATTCGAGCCAGCCCGGTGACCACTTTATCGGAATTACTTTTAAAACATAATGGCAAACCCTTATATTTACAATATATAGCTGACAAAACATTAAATTATGTGCCGTTTATTTCTTCTCGAAAATAACACGTCTTAGAAAAACACCATTTATTTGCGCCTTAAATTTTGACATTTCTCGGCGTTTCAAGGTCCCTAGAGTCGAAATAAAAGATTTTTAGAAAGATGTCTGTGCGTGTGTGTGTACGAACGTTTGTACGTCCGTACGTCTGTACGTTCGCGACGTTTTTTTCGTCCTCCATAGCTCAAGAACCAGAAGAGATATCGATTTCAAATAAATTTTGTTATACAGATATAAGGGCAGAAAGATGCAGAAAGGGCTCTTGAGAAAATTGCGTGGGTGGTTTTTTTACCATAGCAGTTTAAAAAAAAGGTAAAAATTTTGGTTAAACCTAAATATCTCATAAACCAATGATGCCAGAGACTTGAATTGGGGAGAGTACGATAACTTAGACGACAAAGTTTAATGACGGATTTGTGTAGATCAGTTAAAAACAAGCATTTTTTACTCTGGGAGGGGGGTATATCTCCCCCCGTTTAAGCGGTAGGGGCAATTTAAAAAAATGTGTACATTGAACTGAAAAAAATAATTAAAAAATAACGGTAATACTTACAATTAAGTATTGTACCTTTTTTTAAAGCCAACACTTTAGTCTATTAGCCTTTTTTTAAATCAAGTGAAAATTATGCACAGTTTTTGAAAAAAAAAATAGTTTCATACTCAAAATTTGGACAAAAAAAAGTTAAAAAAAAGGTTTAAAGTTTAATTTTTCAAAACCTTAAGATTTTCTACTACTGTTTTTTTTTAGAATTCATTTTGATCCAAAACTGAAAACTAGATGATTTTATGTCTTCTAGTTCTTGAGAAAATTGAAAATTAGCAAAAAAAAATCTTTTAATTAAATTATTTTGTCCATGGTTGAGTATTTACGTAGTCTTATTTTGATAGTATAATAATCAAATATGGATTAAGATAGCCGGTTTACAAAAATAATAAAAAAAAAATAAGATTAACAAGAAATAGATACAAGCATTTTGTTGTCATAAGGACAAGTAGCAAATGCTCAATACAAACATTTTAAAATACAAACTAAAATACATTAATGGTGAACTACAATTAAATAGAAATGTATTGTAAAATGAAATAACTTCACCCACCGCACCTTTCACCCACCCACCTAGCACCCACTTCACCTCGCACCCACCACAAATCCTATAGTGTGCCCAAGCAGGGTTGCATGGGGCAGCATGCCCCCCCATACACACCTCGGTGTGGCCTACACCCAAACTCGCACACACCCCACTGTTGCATACACCCAAACTCACACCTACTATTATTACTATCAAAACAAGACCACTCAAGCAAAAAAAAAATAATTAATTTAAAAAAATAGTTGTGGTTATTTTCAATTTTCTCAAAAACTAATAGGCATAAAATCATCTAGTTTTCAGTTTTTGACCAACAACAAATAAGAGCAATAAATTCTAAAATAAAAACAATAGTAAATAATCTTGAAGTATTGAAAAATTACAGCTTAAACCTTTTTTTAACTTTTTTTTACTCAAAATTTAAGTTTAAAATTAAATTTTTCAAAAACTACGCATAGTTTTGATTTGATTTAAAAACTGACTTATAGAACAGAATGTTGGCTTTAAAAAAATGTATAATATTTATTTGTTAGTATTACCGTTATTTTTTAAGATTTTTTTTTTCATTTTAAGTAATATTTTTTTTAAATTGCCCCTCCTGCCTAAACGGAGGGGGAGATAGACCCCCCCTCCCATAGTAAAAAATGCTTATTTTTAACTGTTCTAAAAAATTCCGTTATAATATCTTGTCGCCTAAGTCATCGTACTCTTGCCCTTGAATTAAATTTTATAATATATATTGTAACGTAATACAAAACACTTATATTTTTGGAAAAAAGTCCAATTCACGGTTTTTTTTAAAAATCAAAAAAACTGAAAAAAAAAAATTTGTCACCTCGAAAATTTTACGACCAAAATATGATTTCATCTCCAAGACAATTTTCAGCAACGAAGAATAATGTTTTTGACATCTGATAAAATTTTGAGAAAAATCGAATTGACAGTTTTTTTTTATAAAAAATAAAATCCTAAAAGAAAATGTACTCATTTTTGGTAAAAATTGAATTTCGACGCAAATATGTGTTCAAAAACTTGAGATTAAGGCTTCAAACTTTTTTTTATCGTATAAAAAATATTGTTTTCAACATTCTGAAAAATGTTGAGAAAAATCGAATTGACAGTTTAAAAAAAAAATAAAAACCTAAAAAAAATTAATAAGAGTTGGTAAAAATTGATTTTCGACTTAAATATCTTTTCAAAACTTTGATATAATGGCTTCTAACTAATTTTAACTTATAAGAAATATTGTTTTCAACATTCAATAAAATTTTGTGAAAAATCGAATTGACAGTTTTTCTTACAAAAAATAAAAACCTAAAAAAAAAACAATACTAAAACTTGGTAAAAATTTACTTTCTACTCAAATAGCTTTTCAAAAATTACAAATATTGGCTTTAAACTTATTTTATTTCACAGAAAATATTGTTTTCGATATTCAGTATTTTTTTTATAAAAATCCAACAGTCCGTTTTTCATAAAAAAAATAACATCTACAAAAAATAGTACGCAAATTTGGTAAAAATTGATACATACAGACAAACTTTTAAGCAAGACAAATCGACAGACGGGATGGGAAGTTATCAGTGTACCTCTTTTTTTAAAAATTATTTTTTGAAAATTATATCTCCAAGATGGCGGCCGTCAGCATTGATACACTGTTGTAGACGATCTCTGAAGCTTTCACATGATTTTCGGCACATTTCGACTGGTATGGCCTCGATTTCCGCGGTGATTGTCTGTTTAATTTCTTCTATGGTATGTAGGCGATGTCTGAAAATGTCTGGATGGAATGATAAATCCTCGTGAAGAGTTCTCCCCAAAGAACGGTCTGAGATTCCCAAAGCTACCGCGTGTTTCCGGGCTGAGCGTCTTGGTGACTGCTCAATTGACTCTCTAACCAACTGCACATTTTCGGGGGGTCTTACCGTTCTGGGTGCTCCGTGTACAAATCTACTTAGGGTACTTCCAGTTTCTTCCAAATTCCGTATCCACAATTTGATAGTGTTTGCAGAAGGAACAGATTCAGTACGTGGAATGCCGAAGTGTATACGAAAAGCCCTTTGTGTAGCGATCACAGAATGATTATTTTCGTAATATGCACGCACGACGAAACCACGATGTACACCTGTCCAGACCATGATTACGAATAAAAACGGCATTACCGTACAATTCAAAATATACCACTTATTAAGGCCTACTCTTATCTTATCACTTGATGAGGTAGATAATCCTGTAATCTCCAATAGAACTGCAATCGAAACTCCGTTATAAACACGATACCTTCGACTTAAACAACAAAAAGTATTGACCTTCATTTTATATCAATTATAAATGCCTAAATTTTGTAGGGATATTCTAAAGTACTTTTGGCTGAATAAAGTTGCTACATTGTGTACATTTTTCCAATCAAAAATAATTACTAAATTCCAATACCAAATCCCAACCAATACTCAATTTTGTATCTAAGTTTAATTATTGGTTGCAGAAAAAAGTTTTCTTCTAATTACATCCTGATGGTTGGCCTTGTTGCAGTTTTGCAAATGCATCCAATGCTTGATATTAAAAAGTGTCTATGCCAACAAATTGCTCAATTTAAAATTAAACTTTATATTGCAAGCTTTGCTCTAATTACAATGCAATTTAAGCTTCCCTTCACTTCACTTCACCAAATCGATTAGGCACTGTTGAAATCTAATTCGAATGAAAACCACACGCAATTTCGCAAACAACAAATGCAAGCATATAAAAGTCTCATTAAAAAACATTATTAATGTGAATTGGAATATATTTCGAAAGGGCATTTTGATTTCAGCTGGAAAAAAGGTCCCTTTTTTAATTTTTCCTGATTTATTTTATTCTGACAAATCATCCATTATCATGAATGCTTGATGTAGCACAAAAATGGGTGGTGGAAAAAAATTTAAATTTTGCATATTTACTGACGGTAAAAATCCTGCTCCATCACCATCACTTTTAAATTTTTGCATATATCAAAAACCATATATAGGATATTTTTATTTACACTCCGCGTCAATAGATTAAAACGTGATTTACTATGATTTTTTTCTGCTAACAATTTACTAATTTACAATAGTTGAAAAAAAAAGGATTTAACTAGAATGGTTTTTCAAAAAAAATTTAAATTTATAAACGTTAAACGTTATGTTTTGAGTGAAATTTTACAAGACTTAAAATATAATTTTATATCATGTTTTATCCTCAAATTTATAACTATATAAATAAAACTATAAACTATAACTATAAACCATATATTTATAAATTTATAACGTTAAACGTTATGTTTTGAGTGAAATTTTACAAGACTTAAAATATTATTATTTGCTGCAAAGCATTCGTACAAGTCAGACGTGCTTATTGTTCTCTTCAAAGTTTTTACATAAATACCATTATATTTTTTTTTTCTTTTAAATACCTACAATGGCTCAAAAATGTGCAAAGTGTGATGAAATTATCACCAAATACTTTGTTATTTGTGGTGGATTTTGGGCACAAACATTTCATGACATTTGTACTCTTGTGCCTGAAAATACACTCAAAATTGTGAAATCAAACATAAATCTTTCTTGGAAGTGTATTGCATGTGCAAGTAATTCTGCCCTTGCCCTTCTCTCAAAAATAAATGATTTAAATAAACTAGTTCTAAAGTTGGCAAGTGATTTTGATTTAATGCAAGTTAATGTTGCAAAAAATACACCAGTAAAACAACCTAAGCGAAACAAAAGTAAAAACAATACAAAAAGTGATGTCGACCAAAATTCCACTAATTTAACCGTTGGTAATTTTACTGAGTCTGTGGAGGTTAATAACCCTGGCTGTAGTCATACAATGTCATCTGTACAACAAACTGAACCCCTGCCATGCCCCCGAAACAATATAAGGCAAAAGAGCAGAAAAGATCGTCATATAGTTGGCACTGATGGCTCCATAGCAGCACTGGAGGTGATACCAGCTTTGAAATGGATACATTTGTCTCGCTTCGCACCAACAACAAAAAAGGAGGATGTTTAGTTCAATACAAGCTATACAACACCAATTTCATTGAAGCCAATGAATCAGAAGCCAATGAATCAGAAAAGCTGACGGTGCAGTTGATATGATATAATTACGGAATATCAACGTCACTGGGTCAACCGAAATGTATTGCTGACGCCAACCTAGATATTTGCATTTTGTTTTGGCTTTTCTTTTTATCATAATTTAAGTATTTATGTTGTAATATTGTTCTAGATATTAAAATATTGTTACCTACTTTTGTTTGTAATAATTGTAGCTTTAAGGTATAAAAGACTCACTATTGGAGTAATAAAAATTATTAAATAACAAGATTCAATACTGGTTGTTTGTGATTCAATTGGATTGTCTTCGTTTGAACAGGTTCAAGTGCTTGGTTCAAAACTTTAAGATTATCAAGTTGATGTGCTTGATAATTCAATCTTCAGACAAACGAGTCTGAACAGAGGACATCATTGCATATGCATCAAAGAAGTTGAGTGTTCCTGTAAATAAACTTTCTTGTTTTCCATTGTGTAAACAAAATTCTGATATGAGCAAATTAACTCATATAAACTTTCGTCTTGGCATTCCATCAGAAGCTCTTGATAATGCATTAACGGAGGAGAATTGGCCACAGAGCGTGCATGTTAAATTGTTCCGTTTTTTTTCCAAAAAAAGAGAATGCAGTGTTAGAGGACCTGAACAAATAAATGAAATTTTGTCTAATCACGTCATCAATCTACCTCAACATCAACATCTTAATTTTCCTTCTCACTCTCACTCTCATTCTTCGCCTTCTTCTTCGTCATCATTTTCTTCATCATCATCGTCATCATTAATATCGTCATCATCAACAAATTCTAACTCGATCTCTGTTTATTACCAAAATGCTGGTGGTATTAGAACGAAAACAAAAGAGGTGTTTCTTGCTGCATCATTGCATGAATATGACGTCATTGTTCTCACTGAAACATGGCTTCATGTGCACAGCACATACAGTCAGCAGAACTTTTTGATGACTCTTACAACGTTTACCGTTCGGATCGATATCAACATTCAACTCAGCGTGGAGGAGGAGTGCTTATTGCTGTTCTTTCAAAGTTCTCAAGTCAGCGTTTTGAACTTCGAATAAAAAATGACAACATTGAACAGCTGTGTGTTATTGTAAGTTTATGTAAAGGTTTAGGCTTGCATGATGAATTTGTTTTTGTTGTTAGCTATATACCTCCTAAAAGTCCTACTTATATTTATGAAATGCATGCAAATAATATTGAATATTTAATAGAAAATCTTTTTGATTATCAAATACCTTGTATTCTTGGTGATTTTAATTTATGTGATATTCATTGGAATTATCATAGAGGAAATATATTATCTAGAGTCCCGACTGGTACCCGTCTTGCCTGAAACACCCTCAAATTTTGTTTGAGGTAACTCTCTTAAAAGCCCGTAACAACTACATAGAATCTGCATTTTCCCATTAGAAATGCACGGGACAACTAACACATGCTTATGCTAATGGGCAAAATTCGCTCAATTTAGTTTGTAGGCCGAAAGAGAGCAAACCCATTAAGTCGGGACTCTAGATAATATATTTCCTCTATGGGAATTATTCTGAAGAGGAAAAGTCTATGATTCCTTATAATGTTAAAAAAGAACATGAAATTTTATTTGTTGATTCTTTGTTGTCACAAAATCTTATTCAGATAAATACTGTTTGTAATTCTATGCAAAGATTTCTTAATTTAATTTTAATTTATAATAATTTAGCTTATGAAGTAAGTGAAGTAATTTTTCCAATAGTGGCAAATACTGTTTTTCACAAAGCTATTTGTATTATGTTTAGAGTTTATAAAAATCCTGTGTACAATACAATTAATGTATTTAATAATGAATTTAATTTTGCAAGAGGGAATTACATTGAACTAAATAATTACATATCCTCATTTGACTGGTCATATATTCTTTCTGGAACACAAATTGATCTTATTTATGGAAACTTTTTACAATTGATGTACGATGGTTTTTTGAAATTCGTTCCACAAATTCATAAGAAATCTGTTTTTAAATTACCTTGGGATAACCATAGGCTAAGAAATCTAAAAAATGTAAAAAATAAATCTTTCAAAAAGTTTAAAACAACGAAATCTGAAACTGATAGACACCGATACTGTCAGTTACGTCTTGAATATAATTTTCTCAATAGATTTCTGTATAAACAATATATGATGATGATGAATATTCAATCGCAAATTACAAGAAATCCAAAGGCATTTTGGGCATTTATAAATTCAAAAAAACAAAATTCTGGAGTATTTACTAATATGGAATACCAAAACCAAATCTCTTCTAATTTAGCTTCTACATGTGACTTATTTGCTTTCTTTTTTGAGACTGTGTATGAAGATCATTCTACAGCATTTATTCCGGATACTGAAGATGAAGAAATATCGTTTTCAAATATGAATTTGGGTATTCTGTTTCTATCTATTGAAGATATAATGGAAGGAATTTTAAAACTAAATCCATGTTTAAATGCGGGTCCAGATGGTATTCCCTCTTTTGTAATCAAAAAATGTTTTACGTTAGCTAGGCCACTTCAAATAATTTTTAACTACAAATTTGTCGTTGTTTACCAAATATGTGTCCGATGCTTTAGAATCCGGTTGTCAGGTTGACGTTATCTTCACGGATTTTCAGAAAGCATTTGATAGCCTTTGTATCATGCAGCTTTTAAAAAAATTAAAACATTTTGGATTTCATTCAACCCTTCTGCAGTGGATCTCCAGTTACTTAGTCAATAGGAGACAAATAGTGAAAATTTCAGACTATTCATCGAAAATAATAAAGGTTTCATCGGGTGTTCCTCAAGGAAGCCATCTTGGACCTTTGTTGTTTTTAGTTTATGTGAATGATTTACCGTTATTGTTGCAATATGCAACGGGTTTGTTATTTGCTGATGATTTCAAACTTTTTTCTACAGTAAAATCCATAAATGATTGCCTTAATATCCAAAGCGATCTAAATAAAATAGTAGATTGGTGCAAACAAAATTTTCTTGTACTTAATATTAAAAAATGTACTATTTTTTCATTTTCTAGGGCAAAAACCTCTATTTTATATGACTATAATATTTCAAACACTGCATTGGAAAGACGATCTAAAGTAAAAGATCTTGGTGTTGTTTTTGATGAAAAGCTAAATTTTTCCCTTCATGTAGATTTTATAGTGGCAAAGGCAAACTCAATGCTAGGTTTTCTAAAAAGAAATTGCTTAGAGTTTTCTAACCCTTACGCAATTAAAGCAGTTTATACTTCTCTTGTCCGCCCACATTTGGAATACGCTTCAGTAGTATGGGATCCTTTGTACACAGTTTCAAAAGATCGAATTGAAAAAGTTCAAAAATCTTTCACTAGATTTATGGTTCGACAATTAAAATGGAATTTACCGGAAATGCCAACTTACTCCACCAGATGTGCCCTGACTAGTCTATCTACGCTGAGAAATCGGCGGCTTGTAAATTGTGTGATGTTTGTTTATGATATATTGTCTTACCATATAAAATGCCCTGTTTTGCTAAATCTCTTAAATATCTATGTTCCAGGAAGAAATATACGATCAAGACATTTGTTTTATATCCCCTTGCATAGATATAATTACGGTTGTAATGAACCATTCACAAGATGTATGAAATTATTTAATGAACTTAAATTTAATTTAGATATACATAAGTCTTGAAAGAAATGTATTTAAATTACAATAAAGTGAAAATGTAAATATGAATTAAGTTTATATTAGTTTTAAGCAATCTGTAAGAGAAAACTCGATAGATGAATGAATAAATAAATTATTTTATATCATGTTTTATTCTCAAGTTTCTAGAACGTTTTTCTTAATATATTAATAAGACGTCTCGCATCACTCAGAGTGTAGTTTTTATTATTTTTCTGAATTATTTAGGATTGGTGATGAGAGCGAAACTCACTTTAATGGAACAGAAGATCCTTGCCGGTATAGGTAGTTTATTTCCCATTTTTATTTTGTTTCATTTTTGAATTTAAATCCCTTCTGGCAAATAAGAACTTCAATAACAATAAAGAAAAACAAAACCAGGAAGAAAAATATAAAGAGACGAAAAAAGAACAGAGTTTTTGTTTTTGGGTCAACTCAGGAGTAGCAATTTAGAAAAATAAAACGAAAAAAAAACAAACTGTTTACTCAAGAACTTCAATGGATTTTTGTTTCTACTCTGATGCTGATGATGAGGACGCTTTGCGAGATGATGGCAAATAAGGTACATAAGAGGCAATAGAGAACTATTAAAATTTAATCGAGCAAAGAGTTTCCCAAATTCAAGGGATCTTATAAATTTCATATTCGAAGTGAAAATCTTATAAATTTAAAATTTAACCAATGTCATAGTGGAAGTAAGTTTAATTCAGATTTTCGTATACATTTATTATGAACGAGTAAATATGTATGTATCTATTTGTCCTCCAAAAAGAAATGTTGTTTTATTTAATGTTCAACTTGGACATGGATACAAAAATATTACATACATCGGTTATCTTGCCGACTTCAAAAATCTGAAAAATAAATGTTTATCCCACAAATATTATAAACTAGCTGGAAACCCGTCGAAAACGACCGACAGTGCATTATCTATCATACGCCACATCAGAAAAGCAGAGCTACTATCCGGCAGATAGGTTTTATTCCTGTTGATGACCAAACTTCTGAAAACCTGACTAAAACCATATTGCAGCGATGTGAGGAACTACATTTCATTTCATTTAATTCATTTCATCTTTTACAGTAGACTTAAGTCTATAGAAGCAAAAGTTACATTTATTATATACTATAGTTACACTATAACAAGCTTATCCAAATTTAGATTTAAATTGTTTTAATTTAGAGCATTATATAAAAAACAACGAAAATTATATTTATATCTATTTAAAAATTCAATTTTAAGAATTAGTTACATAAATTACATTTAAACCTTTTTTAAATTTTTAATAAAAAAAAAAAGAAAATTAAGTTAAGAATTTTCAGCCAAATACCTAAAGATAACGCGATCAAAATGCTTACGTCCTCGAAGCTCTCGTATGTCTAAGGGTAGGGAGTTCCATAGTCTGACAGCACAAACAAAGAATTGGCGCTCAGAGGCAGACCAAGTGAACCTTGGTTGAATAAATACAAAAGAGCGGATGGAAATAGAGAACACAATTTTGTTATAAAGATAAGATGGCTCCTTCTTTGCTACCATGCCATTCAATGTCTTTAAAGTATTATAACTTTGATATGCGTTTAAGGTACAACCAAGTAAATTTTTCTTACACGCGGAAACATGATCATAACGCTTAAGATTGTACACGTATCGAATTATGTTGTTGAAGGCAACATTTAGGTTTCTTTTAGATTCTGAGCTATGACTGCAAAATATCTGGCATCCGTAAAAAATAATCGGGATAATTAAAGTTTTTGCTAAGTAAAGTCTAATATCTTGTGGTGTATGCTTCTGTGTGAAGGAAAGACTGCGTAGATATCTGTAAATTTTTCCTATAATGTGTTGTATGTGACAATCCCAACTAAGTGTGGAATTAAACCATATACCAAGGTTCTTTACTTTATCAACGTACTCGATTACCTGGTTGCCAATTTGTATGGGTGGAAAATAACTGAGATCAAGCTTATGTTTATAAATTACAATACATTTAGATTTTGTTGGGTTCAACCTCAAGTTATTCTCCTCTGACCAACGATAAATTCTATACAAGTCTTCATTAAGTATAGGTAAGCATTGTTTTCAATCATGCCCAATTCAAAACTTAGGCGAATCTGCATACAAATCAATGGATGAATAATGCACCTGGGTTGGAAGGTCATTAATACACATGCAAAATAGCAATGGTCCTAGTATTGATCCCTGAGGAACTCCGGAATAAAGATCCAGCAATCCTGAAGCATGTTTATCTACAACGACAGCTTGTTTTCTCCCAGAAAGGTAAGAAAACATTAAATTGCAAGCTGAATCATTGAAACGGAACAGCCTTTTCATTTTGGAAATAAGAACACTGTGATTAACCGTATCAAAGGCTTTTGATAAGTCAAGTAATCCTAAAAATGATACTTGATCATGGTCAATAGCACATCTTAGATCATCAGTTACTTTAATGATAGCAGACACACAACTGTGATTTATTCTAAAACCGGATTGGTTAACACATAAGAGATTGTTATTTTTCAAAAAATTCGAGATCTGGCTATTTAAAATTTTTTCTAAGACTTTTGAAATAATGGAAGAATCGAAATTGGTCTGTATTCGGGAGATGTTAAGCGAGTAGCAGGTTTCTTGATCACAGGAATTACTTTTGCAACTTTCCAGGTATGAGGAAAAGAGCTTGTCGTAATGATTGTATTGAAAATATGCGTAAGGGTGGGAAGTTTGTGAGGTAGTATTATTTTAATAAACGAGGGATGCATTTCATAAAACCCCATGGCTTTAGATTTAATTTTTTAAAATATTGTCTACTAAATCAGCTTCTTCGATGTTCAAATGGTAGACATGTGCATTCAAGAGGACACAAGCGTCCACAGGTTTTTCTCAAAACCAACCTCTGTCTATCAACTCCTACTCTCACCTCCCCGTGGTGAACATCGGGTGCCTAGTACCTCAACTGGAGATTGGGTTCCAACCCCAGTGGAAAGTTGTTGGGGGCAGCAAACGAGAGAGGGGGGGAGAGGTGCGTCCACTAAGGCACCTCTCCTTATCCAGACGGCAGCGGAGGAATTCCCGAGATGGAATCAACGGTGGCGTCTACAGTTCCAGTAAGGTTGAACTACTTAGTGAACACCTTATAGGGCTTCTACGACTTATTCGGAGCCCAGGCCTATAAGGAGCGGTTTATCCGGCTCCCCGTCCTTGGAGTTATACTAAGGATCTGGCCCTCCAGGTTGGGGGTTGTGCCGTCAGGGTGACTTCCTGACCACTTAAAAATCTTATAGTTGCGAAGCACCAACAAGCCTCGGATACGGACGGATTTACTGCTGACAACCAACGCAAACAATTTAAGGACAACGAACTTCGGATATGCACGTGGAATGTTAGGTCCCTTAACAGACCACGTGCAGCCGAAGAATTAGCGGAGGCCCTAGACTGCTATAAAGCAGACATCACTGCCATTAAGGAAATACGATGGGATGGGCCGGGCAAAAAGAGGATGAAAAACTGCGATATCTACTATGGTGACTGCTACCGAGAAAACCAACAGCGCTTATTTGGATGCGGCTTCGTCATTGGAGCCAGACTTAGGCAACAAGTCTTAAGCTATAGGTACATTAACGAGCGCCTCATGACCATCCGCATCAAGGCTAAATTCGGCAACATTAGCCTGATATGCGCGCACGCCCCCACAGATGAGAAGGATGACAACACCAAAGATATGTTCTTCGAGCTCTTAGACAAAACATACGAGCAGTGTCCTAGCTACGATATTAAAATTATCCTGGGCGATTTTAATGCCAAGCTAGGAAGGAAGACATCTTTGGTGGAATAATCGGGAAAAACAGCCTGCACGACAACACTTCCGACAACGGATTCAGGCTCATAGATTTTGCTGCGGGGCGAAACGTCATGGTAGCCAGTACGCGTTTTCCACACCTCAACATCCACAAAGGAACTTGGAGATCTCCAGATCAATCTACCGTCAACCAGATTGACCATATTGCGATCGACGCCAGACACGCTTCCAGCATCATGGATGTCCGAACTTTCCGAGGAGCTAACATCGACTCGGACCACTACCTTGTTGTAGCCAAGGTAGCACTTCGGGTTTCCACGCCCAAGGCAAAACAGGGAGATGTTGGGAGAAGGTACAACGTCGAACGGCTACAATCGCAAGAGATTGCCAAATCCTTCTCCGACCGAGTTACAAGCAACCTCTCTCGAAGTTCTGTGCCGCCAACACAATGTATAGAAAACCAGTGGCAACATTGCCAAGACGCACTCAGAGAAGCCGCCTCTGACGTGCTGGGTTTCAAGCGACCACCAACAAGGAACCCCTGGTTTGATGAGGAATGTCGGCAGGCAAATGCAGCCAAACAACAGGCACGCAAGGCGGCGCTGCATAAAAGGACGAGAGCTGCTCATGAGCTCTATGAGCAGAAGAGGCGAGAGGAACACCGACTTCTCAGAAGGAAAAAGAGAGAGCATGAGAAGCGTGCGGTCGAAGATGTTGAGAGGTTTAAAAGCAGAAACGAAGTTCGAAAGTTTTATGAACAGGTGAAACGAAATTCATAAGTACATAAACCTAGAACCGAAGGCTGCAAAGACGAAAGTGGAAACATCATAGTGGAACCGCAGTCAATGCTGAGGATATGGAAGGACCACTTCTGCAGACTGTATAACGGCGACGACGAACCGAGTTCCGCTGTCAGGCAGGATGATCCATTCAACATAGACGACGAAAGCCAACAATCCCGTCCTCCCGACTTAGACGAAGTAAAGATTGCTATATCTAAACTGAAGTCTAACAAAGCCGCTGGAGCGGATGGCTTGAATGCCGAGCTCTTTAAAGCAGCTGGAGATAAGTTGGTTAGGAGCATGCACCAACTTATCTGTAAGATATGGTCGGAAGAAAGCATGCCCGATGAATGGAACCTCAGTATTGTTTGCCCGATCCTAAAAAAAGGAGACCCTCTAAACTGCACCAATTATAGAGGAATCAGTCTACTTAACATCGCTTATAAAATCTTCTCTGCCGTATTATGTGAACGTCTAAAGCCCATCGTCAACAACCTGATAGGTCCTTATCAGTGTGGTTTTAGACCAGGAAAGTCCACAGTCGATCAAATATTCACATTACGGCAGATCCTGGAAAAAACCCAAGAACACCAAATCGACACTCACCATCTTTTCATCGATTTCAAGGCCGCATATGACAGTATCTACAGGGACGAACTGTATAGAAACATGTCTAGTTTTGGCATCCCTGCCAAACTCGTCCGTTTGTGCAGGATAACCATGGAGAATTCACGCTGCTCCATAAAGGTTGGAAACAACTTAACTGAACCTTTCGATGTCAAAAAAGGTTTAAGACAAGGTGATGCGCTGTCATGTGATTTTTTTAACATCGTACTTGAAAGAATAGTGCAAAGCTCACACGTCAACACCAGAGGCACTATCTTTCAAAAGTCTGTCCAATTACTAGCATATGCTGATGACATTGACATAATCGGAAGAACTCAGCGTGATGTCAATGGGGCTTTTGTGAGTATTGAGGCAGAGGCGGCAAAAATGGGTTTAACGGTTAATGAGGGCAAAACAAAGTACATGCTGTCATCAAGAAAGGACCTACAACACCGACGTCTTGTTCAGAACGTCACCATCGATAGACGTAACTTTGAGGTAGTCAAGGACTTCGTCTACCTAGGCTCCGCTGTAAACGCAGAAAACAACACCAGCGCTGAGATCAAACGAAGAATAACTCTTGCTAACCGCTGTTTCTTTGGGTTAAGAAAGCAATTGAGTGGAAAAATTCTCTCTCGAAGGACCAAAGTGTCGCTATATAAGACCCTTATCATCCCCGTCCTGCTATACGGTGCAGAAGCATGGACTTTGACAAAAGCGGATGAAAGCACCTTGGGTCGTTTCGAGAGAAAGATTCTTCGTGTGATCTACGGTCCCGTATGCATCGAAGGGGAGTGGAGGAGAAGATGGAACGACGAGCTGTACGGGCTGTACAGCGACGTAGACTTAGCAAGAAGGGTAAAAGTCCAACGACTAAGATGGCTAGGTCACGTAGAGCGCATGGAAGCCAATGCTCCGGCCCGGAAAGTCTTCGAATCCACACCCACAGGACAGCGCAGTAGAGGAAGACCGCGAATCAGGTGGCGCGCACAAGTGGAAGGTGACCTCACCCAACTCGGAGCGCGAAACTGGAGACATCTAGCTAGGGACCAAGCTAGATGCAGAAGTTTGTTGGGTGAGGCCCTAGTTCACACAGGACTGTAGCGCCACCTTAAGTAAGTAAGTAAGTAAATCAGCTTCTTCAACTGCCTGAAATTCAAAACAATTTAAGTTCGGATCCACTGGTTCCATATCATTAGCTATTTCTACCTCATTAAGAGATTCAGACTGGACTTTCGCAAAATCAGTATTAAGAACATCAGGAATAATGTTTTCAGGGTATTTTCCTTTCAATGGTCCTACTCCGAGATCTCGTATATTTTTCCAAAGTGTTTTAGAAGGCAGATCTTTCCTCAAATTATTTGAATATACCTGTAGTTTAGATTCCCTTATTTTAATGCGTACTTTGTTTCGAAAGTCACGAAAAGTATTATGAAATTCAGTCAATCGAAATCGTTTCCATTGTTTGTAAGCTAAGTCTCTTTGCTTCATCAGTTCCTTAATTTCAAGAGAAAACCAAAAATTGTGCTTGTGCTTGAACACCTTTGTTTTAAGCTTCACATGCTTATCGAATAAACAACGAATAGAATTTTCTAAGAAAAAAATTTTCTAAGAAAAATTTCTATAAAGCAATAGTCAACAGGAGTAGAGCTATCTGATCTGGCAACAAAACTGCGATTTATTAAACTGCGAATGTAAATCGCAACCCCTCCACCTCTTGGATCACTTCTATCACAGCGAAACAAATCATATCCTTTTAAGTTACACAGGACGTCAGATAAACTTGCCTTGAACCATGTCTCAGATACACAGATAATGTCTAGTCTATATTAGAGCACTCAAACACATACATATCTAAATTCATCTATTTTAGGATAAAGACTTTGAGCATTTAAATGGCAAACTTGAAGACCATTACTTTGCTTGCATAGAATATCTAGCATCATGCGCATATTAATTGTGCGGTCAAACATACTACTACCTGGATTGCTATAATCATTTTCAAAGAGAAAATTAGAACCACCACTAAGACATACTACCAACAGAGAAACATTTGTTAAAAGAAGTCGAAGTTCAGATAATTGGCTTAAATTCAACAAGATATACATATACAATAGCATTAGAAAAAGAGTTTATAAAAAAAGCAATTTTCATACTAACAAAATAACAATGAAAATATAAATAAAAATTGTAATAAAGATGACCATCTCCAGGCTTACGATTTTTCACCATGTTGTTGTTGTTCATTCAATTGATGTTCGGCAATATTTAAATTCAAGCTATTGATTGATGTTATTAAAAGTGTTTTCGCAGCACCAGTGACACGTATAAACACCCTTCCGTTTCTAGTGTAAACACTCGATAGAGCTTTCTGACGTTTGAGTGCAAGAGCTTTCCGCAAGATCATGTGGCTGGATGACGTTAAGCTTTCATTTACATAAATGCTGCTGTCAGAGTTGAGCTTTACATCATGTAAACAAAGGTTTTGTTTATTTGTTATCCAACGATGACGGATCGATTGCAGCAAATTATTTTTGTCGGTCACTGTTCTGAATTTTAAAACAATTGAGGTGTTGATATCTTTCGGATTGCTTTTAGATGTTGTGCGATAAATATTTTGAAGAAGAGGTGGTGTGAGTTGAACAGATTGACATAGGTTTGCAAATAATTCATGCAGGTCTTCGTTCTCCATTTTTGGAATCCCTCGTATGACAGCGCCAGTTGAATATTTTTCGCGTTCAAGCTCTTATATACGTTGGGCGAGTTGTTTGGTGTTATTGGTGGAGGGGAGTTCTGGTGTTTTTGCTTCAAGCTGTTCGACTCTGCGAGTCAAGTCTGCTACGGCAATGCTATGATCAGTGAAATGTTGGTTAAAATCGCTTTCAATTTTATCCAGTTTCTCGGTCAATTTGTTAATTTCGTCCTTTATCCACTCTCTTAAATCCTTCATCTCCTTTTTCATCAACTTTTCAAACAGCGACAATTTGTTTTTGGTGTCAGGTGTTTTTGTCGTATTGGGGTTAGAATGAATTGCGCCAATTTTACCTGTAGAGCGTAGTACGTGCTCTTTTTTGTTCATGGGGCAGTGGCAAAGGCAAATAGTCGGCGAAGTAAATTATAAAAATTGATGATTTAAAAGGGCGATTTTGGAGGAAAATGTATTGCAAGCGCGGTAGTATAAAGCTTATGCACAGTTTGAAACACTTTTGTTTGTATAAATGAATTATATTTAATATAACTTGAAGTAATAAGCACCACAGCAAAAATTAACGTCTAGCTTGTCATAGTTTGACAGATTTTCTGAACAAGTGTGTTGACCAAGGTTATGACGGAGCGGCAAATATGTCAGGCCACTTAAGTGGAGTACAGAGTAGGATAAGGCAACAGTATCCAAATGCCAGATATGTTCACTGTGCAAGTCATCGCTTGAACCTGGCTCTGTCTAATGCCATGTCAACACCCTCGATTCGCAATTGTCTTGTAGTAAGCGAAATAGCTAATTTCTTCAAAAACCATTCAAATTCAGTTGTCAGTGAACCTTTGTTGGGGAAGGTTGCCCCTGTGTTGTGCGTCTCCGTTCTGTCTGTGCTCGTTCGTTTTTATTTTTGTATTGTTTTTTTAAATCGTGTCGTGGAGCAGTTTACCCTACTAAACTTAACTATAATTATACATATACACAAAAAAGTTAAAAAAAAAACACAAAAAAACAATAATTTATCACAACAATAAGTCAAACATTAATTTATAAGTGGTTCCAAAAAAAAAAACAACAACAAAAAACAATAACAACAATGCACCCCCAAATAAAAACAACAATAAAGAAATCACGCCACTCAAGAACAACAAAAAACACCTATAACAAACAAAAATGATAAGCCACTCAGCACAGCACATCACAGTGAGTACCATCCCATCTTTACTTTCCCCTTCTTCCACAGTTTCACAGCCTAGTTTATGTATCAATTGCAATTGGAATTGGTGCATATGCTAATCTGTGTTTCAACAGATTATTTGAATTGAATTTACTGTTTTGCATTACAGGGTCGGATCGGTTCTCGTCCCTGCTAAGGCATAACACTAGCAGTGAAGGGTATTGATAATTATTCTGTGTTTCAATTCAGTGAATTTTATTTTGTCATCTCTATCTGTATTGGTTTTAGTAATTTTTTTATTTGCAATGACTGGACAATTCAGAGTAGATTATTGTAATATTCGTGGGCTAAGGACAAATTTTTTATTGGCATACCGCCATACTGTTTCATACAGGCCAGCTGTTTTGGCACTAAGTGAAACCCAAGTAGGTGAGGATTCCGATCCTGCTGAATTTTTTATTCATGGGTATAGCTTAGTGCCTTTATTCTTTTCCCACCATGGCCTCGCCATATACATTAGAAATGATGTTGCTTATCAGCTCTTACCACAATATGGTCTTTGCACCAATTCCTTTTTTAATTATATGTGGTTTAAATTCTCCGTAAATAAGCAAATCATTCACTACTGCTTCCTTTATCGAAGCCCAAATTTAGACAGAGTATCAACTTCTCGTGAATTTGATGCTTTGTCTGACTCCATCCAAAGAATTGTTTCGTCCTATCCTCGCACTGAAATCGTTGTTACGGGCGATTTCAATGTACACAATTCTTCATGGCTTCAACATTCAGGCCAGACAATACCCGATGGAGTGTGTGCAGAAATCTTCGCTGAGTTGAACCACCTAACTCAGCTGGTCAACGAGCCCACCCGAATATCGGACGTTGAAGGTCGAGCAGAAAACACTCTTGACTTGTTTCTTACCTCTGACCCTGATAAGTACACTGTTAGTGTTCTATCTCCTCTAGGCACATCTGACCATTGTGTCATATCAGCTAATTTCTCGTGTAAAAACTCTCCAGTTAAAGAAAGAGCTCCTACGAGAACCGTTTGGCAATACGAGAAAGCCAACTGGGACGGTCTCAATAATTACTTCAGGATCTTTAACTGGTCACTTTGCTTCCTCGATAGTGACGTTGACGCCAGCGCTGATATGATCACAAGTTTAATTCTCCTGGGAATGAGAACTTTTATTCCGAATAGGGTTAAAAGTATCAGACCTAAGGAAAACGCATGGTTTGATGCGAGCTGTAAAGAGGTTATTAGGGCCAAAGAGGTAAGTTTCCGTTGCTATAAAGCCAACCGTACTGAGGAAAGCCGGAAAAAGTTCAAACAAGCCAGGAAGGCCTGCAACGCCCATATTCGACGAACCAAATTTTTACATGACCAAAAATTACGGCAAAAAATACTGCAATGTCCCAAAGGCAGTAAAAATTTTTGGTCATTTGTAAAAAACATGAGGAATTCTTCATCTTCTTCGGTTCCTACGCTCGTTGTCAATGACACTCCATTTGTTAGCTCTTTAGAGAAAGCTAATCTCTTTGCTAGGCAGTTCGCCGCCAATTCTACGCTGCCAGTGAGTGTTATGACTCCGCCTGTACTTGAGCGAGTTAGTGATTCTATGGGACCAATCTTTTTTCGCACTCGTACTGTGGCAAGAGTCCTAAGAGATCTAAACACACATAAATCCGCTGGTCCGGATGGTATCCCCGCTATTGTTCTGAAGAGGTGTTCTTCAACGCTGGCAAAACCACTGCGTAAGCTTTTTCATCTGTCCTACTCCTCAGGTCTCGTTCCGAGTGGATGGAAAACTGCATTTATCCAGCCTATTCCCAAAAAAGGCGAATCTTCCTCACCCTCTAATTATCGACCGATTGCACTTACGTCCCTTCTTTCCAAGGTCATGGAAACGCTGATAAATTATCAGCTTAAGAAATATCTCGAAGACCGAAAGCTTCTTAATGACCGGCAGTACGGCTTTCGCAGCAATAGGTCCACTGGTGATCTCATGGTTCATCTCACCGAACAGTGGAGCAAATCTTTACATCGCTTTGGAGAAAGTAAGATTATTGCACTTGATATTTCAAAAGCATTTGATAGGGTTTGGCATCAGGCCCTCTTATCGAAAATGCGTGCTTTCGGTTTTCATGAATCCCTGCTTCATTGGATTAGTAATTACCTTTCGGATCGTTCAATACAAGTAGTATTGGATGGGTTCAAGTCTGAAAACCACAAAATAAATGCTGGCGTGCCCCAGGGCTCTGTTCTATCTCCAACACTCTTTCTCATTTTTATTAATGATCTCCTGTCTGCAACTTCTAATCCAATACATTGTTTCGCTGACGATAGTACTCTTAGCTTTTCATATTCGTTTTCAGACTCACATCCCTCTTCTTCGGATGTGGAACTGCAACGACAAAATATGATAAGTTCATTAAATTCCGACCTAAACAGCATTCTACAATGGGGATTAAAAAACCGCGTGGAATTTAATGCTTCGAAAACGCAATGCTGTCTTGTATCGTTAAAGCGAGATATACCCCAATTGCCATTATCCATGGATGGCACTTGCATCGAGGAGACTGAACATCTCGATATTCTCGGTATGTGTATCACCAACCACCTTTTGTGGAACGAACACATACGCGATGTCGCCAAAAATGCCGCAAGATGTTTGGGTTTTCTAAGGCGATGCAAGAAGTTTTTCTCCCCCTCTGATCTGGCTGTTATTTACAAGACTTATATACGTCCAAAGCTTGAGTATAACTCCCATCTCTGGGCTGGTGCTCCTGCAACTTACTTAAGCCTCTTGGATAGTATTGAACAAAGAGCATTTAAATTGATAGATGACAATATCATCATAAGTTCCCACCAAGACGTGGGCAATGTCTTCAAAAGCATCAACTCTGTTAGCAGCAATTCAAAGAAGTGATTTTCTGATAAGCCTCATGGTATGCGAAAAAATTTTTAGTTTAACGCTACCCTTATTAATTTTCCTTCAAAATGAATCTTTAAATTTTGTTTCTGCAATAAATCACACGAAACAAGTCTTAAGTTCTCTTAAGAACATAAGAGAAACTGCCAGAGACTTTTTCAGAGACGCTTTTCAATCCGAATCACAACTTGCCAGGGATTTATTTGAAGTCAGCATAACAATTCCAAGGCTTTCTTTGAAACAAACAACGCGCTCTAATCCAGAAACATCATGTCCAGAAGACTATTTTAGAGTTTCTATACTTATTCCCTGTCTAGATTCTCTTATACAAAATCTTACTGACAGATTTATGGTCAACGAGGACGTTTTACTATCGTTTCAAGCTCTGCTTCCAGGTTTTGTTGCCGCCAATCGAGTAAATGAAATGGAAAATCTAACACTCTACTTCGATAACGCAATATCCTTGTCAGCTGTTAAAGCGGAGTACATACTCTGGTGCGAAAAAATTTCATCGATGGATCCCTCTTCCGATGTTCTGAAACTGCTAGATATATGTTACAAGACCTATTTCGGGAGCATAAGCTACTTGCTTACAATTTTGGCCACATTTCCGGGATGAGTTGTCCTAGGATGAGTTGTGTCTTGGGATGAATGGCGCGCACAAAAACATCCGCACAATTCATCCCGTGCCTTAGCTGATCTTAATACCGCTCACAACTTAAGAAAGACCCCATCCCAAAAAAAATATGAAATACCCGGAAACTAACTTACCGAAAAAATGGTGTGTATTCGATTAGTTCATTCAAATATACAAACCATTTCCCTTAACATAATATTTTCCGAGTATTTCATATTTTTGTCTTATAAAAAAAAGTTAAGTTTTTTCAACAAATTGTAAATTAATATTCAATAAAATACAATTCGCATAGTCTACGGAAAATTCTCTTTGTTTTGACACCTTTTTGTTAAAATTAGTTCCGTATGAGAGCCGAAAAAGGGAGACATGCTAACGAAATATTCATATATAATGATGAATGGTCCAGACTAAATTTCTATTCTCGACAGAAAAATTTCCCTCCACCATAAGCGCACTATTTGCTTTTGCACCCGAAAAAAATTTACCCCATATCAATACTGTCTTAATTTTTTGAGTAGTTTAAATTGTGGGTGTCGTATTGAATCCCCAAAAAAAAAGAATCCCCACGGGATAATATCCCCAAACAAATTTAATCCATTTTGATAATATCCCCAGAGACATAAGACAAATGGACAAAATCCCCAACTAAATAATTTATTTTGCCAAAATCCCCACGAAATCTCCAAATCCCCAGTATCCGTGCATATCTTCATTTATGCATGCAGTTTTTATAAGGATTCTTATGAAATTCTCTTATTGTGATATTTATAAATGAAAATGATAAACAGTTTCTAAACAAAAAATCACTATGAAGGCATGCACTTCTCAGTCTGACTTTAGTATTGATAGAGAATCATTGTATTCGTAGTGCTTGTTTAGTGCTGTCTAAGTGTTGTTTTGTAGTGTCGAGTATTTCTTTAATTTTGGAATAAAAATTGAAATGGATGATGTTATTGTTTCCAAATCTTTTGCTTGCATTTCATGCAATATAAATGAAATTTAATATATTCAAAACAATTATGTTCAAGTAGTGAATCATGCGATTAAATTGCGCGTGCGATTTAATCGCATGATTCACTACTTGAACATAATTGTTTTGGGGATATTCACTTGGGGACTTTCGCCCTGGGTATTTTCTCTTTGGGAATTTTGCTGCTGGGGATTTCGTTTTGGGGATTATGGAATTGGGGATTTTCCTTTGGGGATTATATCTTGGGGGATATTATCACCAACCCGATTCACTACTTGAATATAATTGTTTTGGGGATATTCACTTGGGGATTTTCGCCCTGGGTATTTTCTCTTTGGGAATTTTAATGCTGGGGATTTCGTTTTGGGGATTATGGATTTGGGGATTTTCCTTTGGGGATTATATCTTGGGGGATATTATCACCAACCCTCAAATTGTCTCTAATTTTTTTTTCTTAACTTGGCTTCTTTTAGTTAAAAAATGTATTTTTGTATTGCTCCGGAAGGGTACCGCTCATAGAACCTTAATTTTGTTTTTATAATTTTTAGGAACTAAAGAACCGATTTCAATATTTGATGATCAAAAGTGTACTTATATATTTTTTTGGATTTTTGAAAAAATATTAATTTTTTTTATTTAAAATCCGATATCTCGAAAAAGAGTCTACATTTTTTTACGAAATTCAAATTTAAAACGTATATTTACAATCACTAAACAACTGCATTGCAAAAATATTTTTAAGAAAAAATGGAAAATTTGTAGATATGTATATATATTTAAAAAAAATTAATTTAAATTAAAAATTAATTAATTAAACGAAATGGAGTTTTTTTTTGACAAATCAAATGGCATTTATATCTTTGAATACAAACTTATTTTACAGGTATGTTTTGAAATCTTATATAGGTATCTACTTTTTTAAACAGACTCTTTGCATACAAGAGCAATTTCGTGCGACCCAGTCGTGCATTTTATTTCATTACTTAAGAAATTTTTCATTTTTGAAAAGACAGAGGATGAAGTATGTACATTTTAAGTGAAGTAGTTTATTTCGATCTACGTACACATAGTGCAAAAAGTCTCCGTACAGCAAATTTTTTTTTGTTGATTTTGAGATAAAATATTTATTATTAAACAAATATTTTGAAAATCACAACCAACATTTTTAAAACTTGGTAAAAAGCTTAAGTTTTTTTCAATGTTACCAATTTTGTTTTTACATTAATTCCTAGTACTTTTTATCAAAAACCTCTAATAGGACTAAGTGTATATCTGATATTTCCTGAGCAGCAAGAAAGGCTCTGAACATGTCCGGTCTTTAGAGGTGTTTAACACCATTGACTTCATCCAAACTAAAGAAAAGATTTGTTTCGAAATAACAACCACTCTCAATCGATATAAATGATAAGTTCTTGGTCCTTGCCCATTTTTGCAGCCTAAAAAAATCACTGATTTTGGAATGGAATATTTTTCCAAAATTTTAATTTGACTCATTCCAATTTATATAATTTGTTCTTTTATTTCGTTAGAGTATTTGTTTAAGGCCACTTTACAAAAGTTAGCTAAGAACACTGACTATCTTGCCCGTGAACTGAATAATGTCCAATAAATAGATTCAACTGCACTCGTTTTCCAACACATTTAATATAAGCAATAGATTTTGTAACGGACTAACTTTTCTCTATTAATAAGAAAAAAATGCTTTTTTCTTGACCAACAAAAAATTGGATAACTGTCCTACTCATGTCATATTTAAATGGACCGTTATGAAAACTATTTTCTCTAGTGGTCTATTTAGTACATAGAAATATTCTTAAAAATTTCAAAATTACCAACAATATTTTTCATATAAAGAAATTGTTTAGTTTCAAAATCTAGCTAAATAGATTTTTAGTCGAAAGCAAATTTTTACCAATTTTAGTAGTATTTCTTTAAATTTTGTATTTCTTATATAAACAAATAAAAATTGGATGAATGAAATAAATTTGAGAGATATCGAAAACCGAACATCATTTTTTACAAAATTTGCGTACTATTTTTCGTAAATTTCATTTTTTTATGAAAAATCGGAATGTTGGATTTTTATAAAAAAAAATTACTGAATATCGAAAACAATATTTTCTGTAAAATAAAATAAGCTTGAAGCCAATATTTATAATTTTTGAAAAGCTATTTGAGTCGAAAGTAAATTTTTAGCAAGTTTTAGTATTTATTTATTTTTAGGTTTTTATTTTTTGTAAAAAAAACTGTCAATTCCATTTTTCTCAACATTTTTCTTAGTGTTGAAAACAATATTTCTTATAAGTAAAAATTAGTAGTACCCGTAGCGTGAATGGTTAGTGCGTTGGACTGTCATGCAAGGGGTCTTGGGTTCAATTCCTGCCTGTGCCACCTAACTTTTTTCACGGGTACTGCCTCTTTGCGAGGAATTGACAAATCCTCCAAGAGTCATTCTTGTCTTAAAAAGTGCTTTCTCAAATTATCCGTTCGGATTAGGCATATAAACTGTAGGTCCCTGCCATCTCTGACAACATTACTCGCACACAGGAATGGTTAAGAGTTGTAAGTCACTAGGCCCTGGTTCTTCATGGACTGTTGCCCCACTTAATTCATTTTTTATTTTATTTATAAGTAAAAATTAGTTAGAAGTCATTATCTCTAATTTTTAAAAAGATATTTGAGTAGAAAATCAATTTTTACCAACTTTTGTTAAATTTTTGTTTTGGTTTTTAATTTTTTGTAAGAAAACTATCAATTCGATTTTTTTCAAAATTTTACTGAATGTTGACAACAATATTTTTTGAAAGATAAAAGTAGTTTAAAGTCAATATCTCAAAGTTTTGAAAAGATATTTGAGTCGAAAATCAATTTTTAACAACTTTTATAATTTTTTTTTTAGGTTTTTATTTTTTTGTTAAAAAACTGTCAATTCGATTTTTCTCAAAGTTTTTTTTCTAATGTTAAAAACAATATTTCTTATAAGATTAAATAAGATTGAAGCCTTAATCTCAAGTTTTTGAAAAGATATTTGTGTCGAAATCTAATTTTAGTCGTAAAATTTTCGAGGTGACAAATTTTTTTTCAGTTTTTTTGATTTAAAAAAAAAAAACCGTTAATTGGATTTTTTTCCAAAAATATATTTGTTTTGTATCACATTACAATATATAATATAAAATTTAATTCAAGTCTCTAGCGTTATTGGTTCATGAGATATTTAGGCTTAACCAAAATACTCACCTTTTTTTAAACTACTATGGTAAAAAAAACCACCCACGCAATTTTCTTGAGAGCCCTTTCTGCATCTTTCTGCCTTATTATCTGTATAACAACATTTATTTGAAGTCGATATCTCTTCTGGTTCTTGAGCTATGGAGGACGAAAAAAACGTACGAACGTACGTACACACGCACGCACAGACATCTTTCTAAAAATCTTGTATTTCGACTCTAGGGACCTTGAAACGTCGAGAAATGTCAAAATTTTCAATTCGACAAATCAGAACCAATACAATAACTTCCTATGGGAAGTTAATAAATCAAGTTTTCTTTCATTCATTAAATGGCATTTAAGTTTTTAAGAACAACTTAAATTTTTAAATATAAGTTCTATTTAAATACAGAGTCTTTGGATACAGGAGCAAGTTCGTGTGATCCAGTAGAGCACATTATTTTTTAAATGCTATTTTTTTAAAAATGTATTTATTATTAAGAAACATACATATGTTTTATATGCACAAAAAGTTCCGTAAACAACTCCATTAAGCGAAACAATTCACTTTAATATGAAATAAATGAGTTTTAAATATTTAAATTTTGTTAAGTATTTAATTTATAAAATATAAAATCGGTAAAATAAATAAAATCGCCTCACTTACCATTAAGTACTTCTTTTTATATATTTTCAAATGTGCTCTTTTATTGGTAAAAGAAATCGTTTTTCTCTGCGAAAGGATTCGTTATAATTTTGTTCGATTGCGGTAACACTGGCGAAGATCTAGTTTTACTGAAAATTAATACCTATTATTGTGTAATTGTTCCAGTTTATTGAAGGGCTCTTAGAAATAAAACAAAGTTTTTTTTTGAAATATTAATGAAATGTTTATTATTTTTATAGATTTTATTTTGAATGCTTTAATTTATTATTTTTCGCCTGCTCACATTTCCATTAATTTTATGTCTGTTTATTTTTGTATCGTTTTCATAACTCTTTATAAATTTTTCATTTTTGTGTATATACCTAAGTTTTAATAAATTTTTGTTTTTGTTATGTTTTTGAAATTTTTTATTTTACTATTTTTATTTTTCATGTGCGGTTATGTAGTTTTTATTTTGTTGTTGTTGACAAATCGGGTTATGTGTTGGTTTCATGCAATTATTTTGTTTTCTTAATTTTAAATTTATATTTTCAGCGTTAAAATCGTTTTTTTTTTAATTATATTTTGTTTTTGTTATATAATTTACTATTGCTCTATTTTAAATAATATTTATTGTTTGAAAATGCGATTTTACATTGGTCTCTATGTAGGCAAATCACCTTATATGTGACATCAAACATTTAAATCTAGTACATTTTTACGTAATTTTATTTATTTATTTATTTTTTTTTAAACTTAGTGAATTTGTATTTTGCATAAAATGTATTTTTGTGCCATAACACTCAATTAATATTTGAAATTTGTATTTTTGTTTATTTTTTTTTTTAATAATTTTGTGTTTGTTTAAGAAAAATATTAAATTTTAAATTGCAAATTTTATAAAACCTCGACTTGGTTGTTCTAAAAACTTATACGTTGGCCAATTAAACTATATTCAAAAATATTAATTTCTATCTCTTACTTGATGTTGATATGATAGGGTATGACAGAGAAAGAGAGTAATTTGAGTTTAGTTCAAGAGTCAGGACTGTGATAAGAAGATGGTGATTTTGGTCTGTAAGTTCAAGCTTAAGGCCTGAATTGCGAGGGCTAAGAATTTTATTTGTTCGTTTTACGATTTTGATCTCTATGTTCCTTCATTTTCAACCTAAACCGATTCTTTTTATTTATTTATGTTTTCTGTTTTTCTGTTGTAAGTCCATCGATTGTTTACTTTATACTCAGCCTTATGGAGGCATCTGTTGGGAACGTAATAAGTATAACTTGGCAAGAAATTTGCAGACATTTCGTTCCTAACAAATTCATCTAAGAAGTTGAATGATTCGATTAGCTCTGTAAATTTGATTTTTGTTTTCTAACTAAACTTAAATTATAATATTTAAACTTAATATTGGCAGTTGTTTTTTTTTTGACATTCATGAGGTTTTTAATATTATTTTCAACTTAGTAGGATTTTATATTTATATTTAGCTACATTCGCTTATATAATATTCTAGCAAATATTTTTTTTAAGTATAAAATAATCTAGGTATAAAAAAAACATAAATAAACTTACTTTCCAAGCCCTTTTGTTATATTGCAACAATAATAAAATAATGAAATAAAAAAACAACCCGATGAATTTTATATTCGTTTTTTAAATTTAAACATAATTTTTCTTATTTTTCATCATCTTCAATTCACAATATTTTTTTTTAAATTTAATTTTTGTTTTGTTTTCATTTTCAGTCTTAAAATGTGTATTTTATTTTATTTTTATTTTCATTATAATATTTTGTGTCCTTATTTTTGTTTGTTATAAATCGTATATTATTTCTAGCATGTTTTTAGTATCATAAGTTTTAAAAATGCAATTAATATTTTTTCATACATATATTCCTTTTTATACCCTTCCATGTTTAACTTTGAGTTTCTTATTTAATTTTAAATCTCAAAAACCGTTTTTTTGTTTTTGTCAGCTTTTTAACCATAAATGGGATTTTTCACTGCCAATTTTGGTTAAAAATAAATTCAATAAAAGCAGCATACCTATATTCTTAAAAGAAATAATCTATTATTATGTTTTTCTCTGAAAACATGGATTTTCTTACAATATTTTGGTGTGCAAAGTAAAACTAAAACGACATTTAATCTCATCTCAGAGTTGAAAACATATTCTTTCTTTTTGTATTTGTAATTGATCTATACAAAGTATCCAAGGTTATTTATTTAGTAGCTATTCAAACCTGGGGGGAAAAATTAAGTTCAAAGAAATTTCTTCTTTTAAACTTTATTCCGTTCAATGGAACTCAAGGTATGAATGTACCTATGTGTATTTTCCAAAGAAATTCCGTCTTGAAAGTAAGCAAATTTTATAAGATAAAAGCAATTTGATAATGATTGTATCCTCGGTCAAAAATAACTAAATAATTTTTGAGACATTTTGGCAGAATTAATTTTATATCTTATTTTAGAGTGGAAAAGTGGTGAGTTTGAATCTTAAAACCTATGTAAAAGTTTTACTATTCACAAAACTTGGGTCAAAGCGAAATACGGACGAGTAATTAATAAAAAAGAAAATTATTTTTTGTTAGGATGGTTCCTTGATCTGCTTTACAAATGGCTTAAATGCCGAGCTCTTTAAAGCAGTTGCAGATAATTTGGTTAGGAACATGCACCAACTTATCTGTAAGATATGGTTGGAAGAAAGCATGCCCGATGAATGGAACCTAGTTATTGCACTAACTATAGTGGCATCAGTCTACTTAACACAACTTACAAAATCTTCTCTGCCGCAATATGTGAATGTCTAAACCCCATCGTCAACAACCTGATAGGTCCTTAACAGTGTGGTTTTAGACCAGGAAAGTCCACAGTCGACCAAATATTCATACGACACATCCTGGAAAAAATCCAAGAACATCAAATGGACACCCACCACACTGGTCAACATAATTCAAACTTTTTTTTGTCACACGAAACAATAATGTATCAACAGAAAAAAATTGACACATCAGGTTACTTTGTGACATCAAGATTTATATTTGTATGAAAAGTTCAAAAATCAGTAACATATAAAAAAATATTTCTTAATGTGAAATAAATATTTATGACTTGCGTGAATGTTTGGCTTCTTGTAGGTCCCTTTTAATTCCCCAGCAGTAATCTGCTAGCATTCCTGGACTCCATTTCCCTTGATAGCGCTTTTCTATGAAGGAAATGTCCTGATGAAACCTCTCGCATAGTTTATCGCTCACTGCACCCAAATTTTCGGGAAAAACATCCAGATGAGAGTACAGCATATGTATTTTTAAAGACATATTACATCCCAAAGCTTTGTATGAAATTAAAAGCTCACTGATTAAGTCTTTTTAATTTTCCACTTTATGGTTTCCTAGAAAATTTCGGACAACATTCATAAAACATTTCCAGGCGACTTTTTCCTGATCATTCAGCTTTCCTTCAAAGTTTGTATCCTTCATTAGTTCCCGTATTTGTGGACCAACAAATATTCCCTCTTTAATTTTTGCCTCGCTGAGTTTAGGGAATTTCTCTTTCAGGTATAACAATCCACTGCCATCTTTAGGCATAGCTTTTACAAAATTTTTCATCAGGCCAAACTTAATATGCAATGGTGGTAAAAGAATGTCGCCAGGGTTCACTAAAGAATTTTTAACATTTTTCTGCGCTGGAGTAAGTTATTCACGCTTGGGCCATACTTGTGGGCGATTGAGAGGTACAGAAGACATGTTGTACCTCTCAATTGCACACAATTACAACAACAAATTTTTGTCGGCACTGGAAAAATCGTTCAATGTAGACCGGGACTAAGCAAACTGCCAAACTTATGTACAGTTAAATGCTTACAAAGTAGCAGGTTTGTGTAGCTGATGCGTATGAATAGGGTTTTACTGCCGCATCAAAACTTTTTTTTACATTTTGGAACTCAGCCATTCCTTTTTGCGTTAGTGTCACCAAGCACAAATAAAAACACGTAAATGAGGTCAGAAATGAATATGTAGCTGTCACAAAAAAACTTTATGTGACTGATACAAAATAATGATTTATTTTTGAATGAGGGTACATCAACATAAATAAAAATCATCACAAAGTTCGTGTGACAAAAACAGTGTTGATCAGTGCATCTTTTCATCGATTTCAAGGCTGCATATGACAACATCTACAGGGAAGAGCTGTATAGAGCCATGTCTAGTTTTGGCATCCCTGCCAAACTCGTCCTTAACAGAACGTTTCGATGTCAAAAAAGGCTTTAGACAAGGTGATGCGATTTCCTTAATATCGTACTTGGAAAAATAGTGCAGAGCTTCCACGTCGACACTAGAGGCACTATCTTTGAAAAGTCTGTCCAATTGACATAATCGGAAGAACTCAGCGTGATGTAAATGGGGCTTTTGTCAGTATTGGGGCAGAGGCGTCAAAAATTGGTTTAACGGTTAATGAAGGCAAAACAAAGTTCATGATGTCATCAAGAAAGGACACCAGTGCTGAGACCAAACAAAGAATAACTATCGCTAACCACTGTTTCTTTGGGTTAAGAAAGCAATTGAGTAGCAAAGCCTTCTCTCGAGGGACCAAAGTGTCGCTATGTAAGACCCATCATCCCCGTTCTGCTATACGGTGCAGAAGCATAGACTATGACAAAAGCGGACGAAAGCACCTAGGGCCGTTTCGAGGGAAAAGTTCTTCGCGTGATCTACGGTGCATAGAAGAGAAATGGAGGAGAAGTGGAACGACGAGCTTTACGGGCTGTACTTAGTCAGAAGGGTAAAAGTCCAACGACTAAGACGGCTGGTCACGTAGAGCGCATGGAAACCAATGCTAGGGACCAAACTAGATTTAGTAGTTTGTTGGGTGAGGCCCTAGTTCATACAGAACTGTTGCGCCATCATAAGGAAGTAAGTAAGTTCATTGATCCAGTTTTTACCATCCCAACAAAATTTTAATCGTTTTTTTCGAACGATTATAATCACGTAAGTTTTTATTTTCAGATGCCCGCTATTTGGGGAGCTGTCACTTTTGAAATTGTCATCTTTTATTTCATAAGAAGTAAAACCTACAATATTATTAAAAATGGGATGACACACGTTTCAACAAAGTATTGAAGTATGTAAAAATTCAATACAAAAATGGTAAAGATTTTTCAGTCAGAGTTTGCAAGACTAAAGCACGTTCTTGTCCGGACGATTTTTCTTCATATACCGATATAAATAATAGTTATATTTCTGACTTAAGAGAACTAAAGTATTCACTACAATTAACATTAACCACGGCTTCATTTAATTGTATGAGGTTCTTTTCGATAGTAACCAATTTGGCGGAGTAACAATTATTGTTTAACTCGAGAATTTTACTTACACCTTCGATAGATTTAGGAAATTCAATTCAATAATATTATCCAATCATTTTGACAATAAATTCCTAGAACACCAGGAGATAAAGACATGTCTCGTCACATTAAAATTCAAAGTTGGTTAAATAGTAATTTAAAAAAGTAAAAGTTCTTTATGGAATGGATGGAAGCAATGCTTTAATAATAAGGAAATTAAGCATTCCAGTAAATTCAGGGTCTTCCAAGCTGTATCGAAATCGGTTATGTTTTATGCGGCGCAAACTTTGGAAGTCGGAAATATGAACAAGTGGAAAAACTGCTCAGATTTTACATAAAAAGGATTTTCCACCTTCCTTACATCCTCAAAGCTCTCGATATGTCAAGTTATCGTCTTCCAAAGAAAGTAGTTCTTTAAACAAGATACATAGATAAAAACAGAATAGAATTAGCCGAGCAGATGAATGTATTGGCCTGAACTATAGTAACCTTCCCTCATAGAAACTAACTTTATATCGCTTAATAGCTTGTCTGAATCCTCAAGAGAAGAATATACGGAGCAAGCCAAAAGTTCACTGCACTGTATGATTTACAGTAGACTAGACTACGATCTCCGGGAAAAAAACTACTTCAACGAGAAATATATGAACTATCGAACAAAATTTCGTGCATGTTCCGGCTAAGACGAGAACTCCATAATCTGAACTACACTCCTCACAGCGATGACTTAGCGATTTTATGCAGCCTGTGCAATTTGAAAGAGCGCGAGGATGTTTTTCATTGTGTTGGACGATGTGCGATATTGAGAAAAATAATAAGACTTATTCTAGGCAGTGACTTTCTTTCAAATACTGAAATCATAAGGAAATGTATGTCACAAAGTTATATGGATATTGCAAAGCAATACTTAAATATAGACAGCCTTGCACAAGAACTCATCCTTTCGCAGGCTTAACTTGGAGAATTTTGCGTCGGGACTTGGGCCTGCACCCGTACAAGATCCAACTGACCCAGTTTGTTCGCTGACTGGGCTTCGAATCCTTTGGAAGAAGACGCCAATCTTGACCCAAAAATCATCTTTAGTGACTAGGCGCATTTTTGGATGAATGGCTGCAAAATTGCCGTATATGGGACGACACCAACCCATGCGATGTTCACCACGTGATAATGCATCCTCAATAAGTTACCGATTTGTGTGGATTTTGGGCCTTAGCGCGGCGTAATTGGTCCGTACTGACCAACGTTAGTGAGGCAGTCACCGTCAACAACGAGCGCTAAATAACGATGATAACTAATTTCTTATGGCCCAAATTGAATCATATAGACCTAGAGCCTAGAGGACATGTGGTTCCAGCCTACGGAGGCGCTACGTGCCACACAGCAAACGCCTCCATTAACATTTTCAATCGCGTAATTTTTTTTGTTTGATTATTTGTTTTTAATTGTGGATACTGCAATCGCGAGTTCGCTTGTGTTAAATGCGAAGGCAGACATGCAACTAAAAACTGTCCCATGGGCAGAGAACAGAAAGCGAAATGTGTTAATTGTCAAGGCAATCATCCTGCAAGTTACAAAGGATGTCCAGTAGCAGAAAAGTTCCAAGACACAAAAAGAAAAAACAAAACTGGGAACAAGTTTAGAAACTCAACCAACACAAAACCAGTAGTTGAAAGCAAAAAAGTAACGGTCGATAACATTACTAAAAATCAACCGGGAAAAGCAATTGCACTAAGCAAAAGTGATGAAAATAAATCCTATTCCCAGATTGTAAAAAATGTGCGGAAGAATGAGGAAACTTCTATAAAAGAAATGCTGGAACTCATCCTGAAAAGGATTGACCAACAAGATTTAAACATAAAACAGCTAAGCGAAGAAGTCGCTCTTAAAAAACAATGATGGACAGATCACTCAAAATCGCAACATGGAATGCAAACGGTCTTTTACAGCATGTATCAGAACTAAACATCTTTTTAGACATAGAGCATATAGACATTTGTTTGGTGTCCGAAACCCACCTCGCTATTGAACAAAGTCTTGATAATAAATTACCAAACTATACATGTTATCACGCTCCGCACCCAGCTGACAAAGCTAGGGGAGGATCAGCAATACTTATAAAAAAGTGCTTAACACACTATGAAGAACCAAAGTTTACTAAAGAAAACATGCAAGTAACAACAATTAGTATTGGTATAAAAAAGAAAGAATTCAAAATAGCAGCTATATACTGCCCTCCGAGACGCTCTCCAACTGAAGAAGACTATGCAGAACTCCTACATTTGTTAGGACATAACTTCCTTGTTGGTGGCGACTTCAATGCTAAACACACCCAATGGGGATCTAGGCTCATAACAACAAAAGGTAAACGGTTATACCAAGCAGGCCGAAAATACAACTGTGAATTTTATTCTTCTGGTTCGCCAACATATTGGCCATCTGATACTAACAAAATACCAGACCTTTTTTTTCGTAGTTAAAGGTATTAAACGAAATCATATAAGTGTCGAAGGTAATTACGATTTATCATCAGATCATACTCCAGTAATTTTATCACTGAGCGAAACAGAAATAATAGAAAAAAGTAATCCCAAGCTCGTGAATAACAGAACAAACTGGAACGAATTCAGAGACAAACTTGAAAATTTTATAAACCTAAGATCCCCTATGCAAATTGATCATGAAGTAGAACAATTTATTACTGATGTGCAGCAGGCTGCAGAAGAAAGTACTCCAACTATTTCGAATGCGAGAGAAAAAGAAATAAAATATCCTATCGAAATAAAGGAGTTGATATTGGAAAAAAGAAGAGCTAGAAGATAATGGCAATCCACGAGATTCCCAGATGATAAGGTAGTTTTTAACCGTCTTAACAACGAATTAAAAAAAAGAATCTGTGAGTTTAAAAATGATTCACTAAGTAGATTCCTGAAAAGTCTGACGACGGATGCTTCTACAGAATACTCCTTATGGAAAGCAGCTAAGCGCCTAAAAAGACCTCAGACACAAAACCCGCCGATAAAATCTCAAGATGGTAAATGGATCGGAAACCCGAAACAAAAGGCTGATCTCTTCCCAGCAAGCACAGCTACAGATCCCTTACAGTTTGTTGACAGAAACGACGAATGTGAAATACCTTTTGTCACGCTCAAAGAAGTAAGAAGCATGTGTCAACATAAGTTGTCAAACAAAAAATCACCAGGGTACGATCTGAAAGAAATGCCTCTTATAGCCTTCAAGAAACTCCAATTTATAATAAACGCATGCCTTAAACTAAGATATGTGCCACATCATTGGAAAATTGCAGAAGTCATTGTTATACCTAAACAAGGTAAGCCACCAACAGAAGTTACATCTTACAGACCAATATCTCTTATACCAATCATGGCAAAAGTTTTTGAAAAACTGCTACTGAAAAGGCTTAGCAAAATAATTGAAGAAAGAAGACTAATTCCGAGCCATCAGTTTGGATTTAGAAATAAACATTCCACGATAGACCAAGTGCATCGAATTACGGATGTTGTGGAAAAGGCACTTGAAGAAAAACAAGTATGCTCGTCTGTATTCTTAGATGTTGCTCAAACTTTTGACAAGGTTTGGCACTTGGGACTTGAGTACAAACTGCATAGGGACTTCCCCAGGCAGTACTACGAAATACTGAAATCCTACGTTACGAACCGACTCTTTAGAGTACGGTACGACCAAAATTACTCGGAACTTAAGAAAATTGAAGCCGGTGTACCACAAAGAAGTGTCCTAGGACCAACCCTGTATCTGTTATATACAAGGGATATTCCAGTGGACATCAACGCTATCATGGCCACCTTTGCTGATGATACTGCAATATTGCTGCCAGATAAATCCGTTACGAAGGCTACACAAAAATTGCAAAATGCAGTCGATAAAGTTAGTGATTGGACGCACAAATGGCGTATCAAATTAAACGAAACAAAATCGACGCATATAAACTTTACAAACAAAAACATAAACAATGTTCCAATTTTTATAAACAGTACAGAAGTACCTTACTCCAATACCGCCAAATACCTTGGAATGAATTTGGATGCAAAGCTTAAATGGAAAGAACACATCAAAAAGAAAAGAGAAGAACTAAACTTGAAGTACAGAAAAATGTACTGGTTAATAGGAAAGAACTCTGACCTATCTATCCAGAACAAACTAATGTTATATAAGCAAGTATTGAAACCCGTTTGGACATATGGCATTCAACTATGGGGCTGTACAAAGAAAACAAATGCTGAACCCATCCAAAAATTCCAAAGCAAGGTCCTTCGTGGAATAATAAATGCCCCTTGGTATATAAGAAATAGCGATCTACATCGTGACCTTCAAATTGAAATGGTTACAGAAGTGGTTAAGAAACACGCTGTATCACACAATCAGCGACTACAAAGTCATACTAACTCTGAAATGGAGACCGTATTAAATGTACGAGACAATGTTCGGAGATTAAGAAGAACCAAGCCTCATGAGCTGATGGTCTAAAAGCTACGGGAAAGTGTTATAACCTTAAACTTCCCCCAATGCGATTTAAAAATTAAGAAATAAAAATCATTTGTCGATCTTTCATAGATTGGTCCTGATTCACCGGTGGTTTTAGTGCGGTAAGAGTCCCACACTACTCGGTACCGATTCTAACCGAGTGTCTTTTGAAGATTTCCATCGGATAAAAAAAAAAAAAAAAAAAAAAAAAAATTGTGGATTGAGGAATAAACATACAAGTTCCTCAACCGAGAAAGAACAACAAAACTTATGTGTGTTCTAATCTGTTAATTAATGTAAACTTTTTGAATAGCAAAATTTAAAAAACATCAATCAAACCTAACACTCTTTTCAAATGGATGTTCCCCTACAGCCAATAACGAATTCACCTTTAAAACCTTTAAAGATACGAATACCTAGTAATTTAGCTACACACTTAACATCTTCATAGGTACTCATGTTTTTTGCTATATAGTCAAAGTTTCCTATTCAGCTTTAGTTTATTGTGCCATCACAATATTCCTTAGTTTTGAACAACAAAGAAAAGTTTTCACATGGAATGGAATCAACAAAAGCAAATTACTTTCCAACAGCAACAAACTACCATTAATTTTTAAAGGAGTTAACACATTCAAATATTTACAACGCCCGCTCCGCCCGCCACCGCCACCGCTGCCGCTGACGACGACGAGCAGAGAATCTTTAGAATTTTGGCAAATTTAAACTTCTTGTAAGTTTTGAAAGAAGTAAAGTTTCATTCTTACTTCAAAGAAAAGTTTTTTTTTTAACTTTTCTCTTGTGTTGTGGGTGATATATGTATGTATGTAACTACATTATGCGGTGAATGAAGTAACGTTTGAATACATTTCACTTAAGTCATTTATAAAATTCTGAAAATGAAAAGAAAAGGTTCACCTATCCAAGGACTTTAAAATATTGAGTTCGAAAATTAATTGAAATTTCCTTTTCCAAGGAAAAGTGGTGGAGTTGAAAAAAAAACAGCAAAATTAAGCTTTTAACTCACATGATTTACGTCAAACAATGAAGAATTTAAAGCTGCTGAAGCTGAAATAATTTCAAATTTGCAAGGACTATAAATCCTTAAAAATCTTAAAAATTACACAACTCATTTTTATAGCTTTCAATAAAAATTCCGCTCTCCTTTTGCAGAAATTTGCCAGACAACATTTTCATCAGCATCAACATCAAAACCAACAACAACACCACAACTTCCCAAATTCCACATCTGATAAATCCGATTAGAAATTTTGTGAACAGTATTGTGACATATGTATTGTACATATGTATGTGTCTATTTCTATATTTTATCCTGATTTTGATACTACATCATCAGTTCAATTCTATCTAAATAAGAGCAAGGATTATTTTTGTATTCATTTCGGAGATTCATCACCACCCCCAAGGGTTGAGCTCTATTCATCATTATTGTACAATGTACATCTTTATTGGTTGGTTTCGGATTTTAGTAAAGCAGAGGTTTTAAAGACTCGGTGAATTAAAACAAGCAGAGATACCCCACATACAATATATGTGCTACATTATTTGTTATGTTCGATATATGTTCAAGATATACATATGTATGTACATACATACAATACATATAGGGTGTCCCAAAATTAACGCAAGATTTGAATTAGATAGAAAACGCCGTTTTTAGTCTTTTGATAGTTATATTTTTATTGACTCGTAAAGTAGGTACATAGGATAGGTTTATGTATGGAATAACACATCGGAAATTTTCCATGACCATTCTGCATAAATGTGGCTGAATTTTGTTGATGCAGCGTTGAATCTCCTCCTTTAATGCGCGGGTGGTTGTGGGCTTGTTGACATAGACTTGTGATTTCAAATAACCCCATAAAAAGAAGTCTAATGGTGTTAAATCACACGATCTAGGAGGCCAATTTTGATCACCGAAACGAGAGAGTACACGACCTGGAAATGTCTCATGCAGTAATTGAATTGTTTCACGGGCTGTATGACATGTGGCACCGTCTTGTTGAAACCACATATTGGACACATCAATATCATCCAATTTTGGCAGAAAGAACTGTGTAATCATGTCGCGATATCGAGCACCAGTAACAGTCACTGCTTGACCAGCATCATTTTCAAAAAAATATGGCCCAATTATGCCTCCAGCCCAAAATCCACACCATACAGTCACGCGTTGTGGATGCATTTGTTTTTCGACAATCACATGTGGGTTCTCCGAACCCCAAATGCGGCAATTTTGGCGATTGACAAAGCCATCAAGATGAAAATGTGCTTCATCGCTTAGGATGATTTTGCTCGAAAAATCAGCCGCCAAGCTTTCACTATTTTTGAAATATTCTTTAATAATGAAGACACGTTGTTCTATCGTGTAACGCTCCATTTTTAATAACCCTATACTGTTAGCTGTCAAATTGATTTTTTTTTCAGGGTTGCCAACACTTCACTGCACAAATGGCGGCAAATTCAAATCTTGCGTTAATTTTGGGACACCCTTTATTTAGGTCTATCCGATGGGTGTCTTAATTTCGATTTCAATTTGAAAAAGGCCTCCTTGATTGTTTGGAAACCTAAATTCAGTCCGACTTGTAATCGTAACAAAACATCAGGCATTTTGTGCTATGGCGTATAAATTTTATCTGGTGCGCCTTCATCATGATCATGTTGATGATGTTGATAATCTTTGTCAATGACAAATTCTCCATCAAAATATGGGGGTATATGCTTTGTTATCTTAAATTACATTGACATTGATTGCAGACATCAGGTTAACTCAAAGGTACAAAGCAATATCCTTATACAATACCTACATTTTCTTCTGTAAGTCCGTAAGATTTATCATCATCACCGCCGCGCCGCGCCGCCCGCCTTCGCCTTCGCAGAGAGACAAAACGTTTAAACTTTTTGGGACTTTTTGAGACTTTTGTATCGTATTATATGCTCTCGATGGTTGGTTTTTCAATGCCACACGTGTTTTCGAGCTTTCCCACATGAATATTGACTAAATGGTATATAGTACATATAATTTTTTTAAATATACAAACAAATATTGGGAAATTCAAATGAGAAACGTGTCTCGAATATAATAATATTATGTAGGCTAGGCACATATGTATGTCTGTATTCGTATATGATAGAAAAATTTGTTATTCGATAGGTAAAAACACAATAGGTTTTCGAATATGGAAATCCAATTTGCAACGGATGCGGGTGTTTTGATGTTGATTTATTGAAAATGTCTCCATGGAATTGCAAAAAGTGTGAACATGTGACGTGATTCAACACATAGAACTTAAATTATGTGTTGTATTAAAGTTTTATCCTTATTAATAAGAGGAGTATTAGAAAATAATCATCCGGAAGATAATAATCAGACGAGTTGTATCTATTTAAAAGGTCAGTAAATTCCCTGCTATTAAAATAATTAATAAGCACAAGATATCCTTTTTTATGTACTTATTCACGACTATTAAGGATACTTAGTGGCAATAGAAGTCATAAAGTCAAAACTGATAACTGCTGGAACACAATGCAAAAATCGGAGCCGCAGCCGGAGCCGGAGTCGGAATAGCTATCGTACGTTAACAGAAAGTACGCACACAATGCGTCGTATGGCTTTTTGATGTTATTTGGTTGCAGTTTACAACCACATCAAATTTCTCAGAAAATATTATTTTTGTTCACTTTTATTTCTTACTACCTTTTTACGAGCGGCTTCGCCCGCAGTGGAGAAATTAAATAATACATAAAATGAAGTTTCAACACCTTAATATATGCTTATTGAAATGCAACAACAAATGTTAAAATATACTTCACCGTAACAAAAATAAATAATTCTGAATTCTAACAATTTAAAAAAATAAAATACAAAGTATTAATTTAAGATATTTTTATAGACAATGTTATAAGTTTTCCCGTCGGGTGCAAATATGTGTAAATTCCGGGCATTAGATACACGTGAACAGGCTACATAAAGTTGACCATGGGGAAGCATGGGTTTTCTAAATGCACTCCTGCTACCTGTAATGTTTGTCCTTGTGCCTTGTTTATAGTAACAGCAAAGCTAAGCTTGACGGGAAACTGAACCCTTTTAAATTGGAATGGAAGGTCAGTGGGAATAATTGGTATCCGAGGTATTATAACACTATTTCCCTTACCGACACCTGTTAAAATAGTAGCACCAAGTATGTTCTGTCCTAATTTTGTTATCCGAAGCTTTGTTCCATTACATAGCCGAGGAGCATCTAGATTTCGCATAAGCATTACTGGTACATTTAGTTTCATTCAATTGAAGTTTATGTGACGGTACACCCGATAGTTCAAGTGAATTCAAAAACTCCACAGGATATGAAGTACTTAGTTGCGTATCCATAATTGTATCCATTGACAAATATTCCTTCATTTCTCCTTGAACCTCGTTTAAAATGTCAGTGTTGATCCTATTTACAATTTCATTTCTTGGTGCTAATATTGCTCTTGCACACAACCACTGATCACTACACAAATTTTGTTGCAATTCCGGAAAAACATTAGCAATGAGATTCACATGACGATATTTTGACAAATAATTTTGACATTTTTTCAAATAAAAGCAGTGTAAGAATTAACATTAGCGAGTAAGATCTAAAATAATAAAGTAACAGCTAACCACAAAAATTACGGATAACCTCAAAAATGTGAATAGTATTATACTGCATGTACCGACAGAAGAAAATAACAATATATAGAAAAATTAGAAACAGTTGAAACTATATTCAATTGAATTAGATATTGTCGTCACCGTCGGTAATACAGTGGGTTGGTATTACAATATTCAGGGTTGAAACTTCATTACTATGATGCTAGATGATGCTAGATGGCGTTGAAGTAGCTACATTTGACGATATTTTGACAAACAATTTTCTTATTTTTCGTAAATTTTTTTTATTTTTTTAATAAAAAGTATCCTATGTTACTTCTAATACCTTCAAGAGTGTATGTGCAAAGTTTCATGATGATCGGTTAAGTAGTTTTTGCGTGAAAGCGTAACAAACAAACTTACATTCGCATTTATAATATTATTATTAATATTAATTATATATTATTATTATTATTATTATTATTAAATTATTAATTATTATTATTATTATTATTATTATTAAATTATTAATTATTATTATTATATTATTATTATTATTATTATTATTATTATTATTATTATTATTATTATTATTATTATTATTATTATTATTATTATTATATTATTATTATTATTATTATATTATTATTATTATTATATTATTATTATTATTATTATATTATTATTATTATATTAATTATTATTATTATTATATATTATATTATATATAAGTAGTAAAGTAGTATAATATAATAAAGTATAGATTTAAATTTATTTCCACTTTTTGATTAAAAAACTATTAAAAAAAAAATATAATCACCAAGTTATTCACTTCAAAAATGGAAACGTCACATGTGTCGTACGTCAAAGTTAAAAGTTGGTCAACTCTTCCGACTCCGGCTGCGGCTGCGGCTCCGATTCCAGTTGCGTTGCGTTGTGTTCGTATACATTTGCATTTGCGTACATTGAATACTTTGACAGCTATTCCAGTTACGACTCCGACTCCGGGTCCGACACCATTGTGTTCCAGCAGTAAGACGGTATTGCAGGGAGCTTTATGTTTAATCAACGAAGAAAACATTGTTGGGACCCAGGACATGGTGACATTTCGGGAAATTAAACAGCGGAAAAATTGACCAAAAATGTATCACTACTCAAACCGAATCTACACTGAGTTACAAAAAAGTGGCACAGTTATACTTTATGATGTGTTTTTAGTATTTTGATAATATTTTTGCAGAGATATTTGGTGCTTCAAAGCCTTCGAGATCGTCACCAAACAGCCAGCGGTTGAAGTGTCTCATAGAATTTAATCAGTGAGAGGGACCTCTGTTAATGCTTGAAAGGTGGGACGGCGCGGCGCGGCGGCGGCGTTTAATGGAGAGTTACTGCCCCAGCAGAATGGAGTCGCTGTAGCGGCCGCTTGTCGCGCTGTCAAAGTTGAAACATACGAAAATAGTACACAGTGCCACAATGGGAAGCTTTTGCTGCAGCGATCGCTGTCGCCATTGTTGAATAATTTTCTACTTTCCGCTATTAGTCGCACTACATTTTAAAGCTTTGAAAGCGCTACAACGACTCCATTCTGCTGGGGCAGTAAAGCTTTAAAAGCTTGATTCCGCAGTAGCACATTTGCATTATCATTGCAATAAATGCAATTTCATTGCGTTGTTCCATTTTTAATTTAAAAATTGAAAATTAAGTTCCCAAAAATATGAATAGTCTTACAAAACTAAACACAAATGACAGCTGACGTTCTTCCTGCGCTACACCATTGTGGGCGACCTTTGCTACATAGTGAGCGATTTTAGTGAAAGCTTGTGCTACAGCGATTTTTACCGCGACTAGCGAATTCCCATTGTGTTCAAGGGGTAAATCGAATCCAATTTACTCGCCTTCACCAAGATTGAAACGAGGCCGACTATGGTATAGTTCCCTTTTCTGATAAGTCCAGGTTTTGTCTACGCTCACTAGATGGACGTAAAAGAGTGTGAGGAAGATCAGGTGGGAGATACAATTCGACAATAATTGCCCAGCGAGAAAATGTCTGAGGAGGTTACGTAATGGTGAATTTCCGTGCACGGAATAACCAGGCTGTGCATAGTGGAATGATCGATGAATTAATAAATCACCAACATTTTGGAAGAATATGTGGTTCCTTTCGCACTATTTATCTCTAACAGGAAAAATCAGACTCAGTAATGACTTAAATATCTTCATTTTTCACAACTCAATTGTTTGAATGCTTGGCTTTAAGTTCATAATTTTTTAATAACTTAATCTGATTCTATATCTGCGATGATCAATCGAGCTTCGCTGCAAGCAATGGCGGATACAGAGGGGGGAGGAGAGGTCGTAGGGGTCATCCCCCCCTGGAAGATAATTTGTTTGTTTTTTCGTAGGAATTCCCTTCAATTCAAAACTAATCGTATTTCGTTAATGGATATGACTCCCATTATATTTGAATTATTTATTTTTTGTATATGTAGAGTAAGTGCGGCAAATATGGCCCACCCTTAACATTTTTTTAAATAAAACCATAAATTTAAGTCTAATTCATTTATTTTTTTTTAAACAGTCTAACAAAACATTTTTAATTCAGCTTTTAAAAACTTTAACTAAAAAAAGAATAATAACAAAAAGTTAAAAACAGAAACTTAAAGGAACTTCATAAATCATATTAAAAAAAAATTGCGGCAAATATGGCCTACCTGGTGTTAAATATGGCTCAGTGTGGGCCATATATATAAACTTTATAATTTTTTTTTTAAAATCATGATACCACATATGTTAAGAAAATATTAAACATAATTTAATTTAAAAAAGAAGTTACCAATTTAACTCAAAATTGAATGTTAAAACACTTAAGAAAACTTACCAAAAAATTACAACCAAAAGTAAAAAAAAACAAAGTGCCCGTATATCTGTCACAACCGTAGCCCCACATTAAGCACGAAAGACTGAGGCTAAACTGGTTTGAACGTGTTCGTAATGCAACAATTTTTTTTTCGCTCCGGCTTGCGGTTTGGGAAATACCGCTATAGGCCATATTAACCACGTAGGCCACATTTGCCGCACTTACTCTATGTATGTATGTTATATGAAAACAACATTTGTATTTTACTTCCTTAAACTTTGTTGCTAAAAGTACTACTTTTACTTGAAGATTGGACCAAGAACATAATATGAATCAGATTTTCAGCCCTATTCTAAAAACACACCTCAAATTCATCAACTTTTGACCAATTTTGACACAGGGGAGGGGGGTCATATAAGCCATAAAGCTTACACAGTTAAGTTGTAAGATTTCATCTATAGATTTATTAGTAATTTAACGACATTCACCAAAATGTGGTTTGCTGTCAAAAAAACTAAAATTTTTGTTTTCACACAATTTAGAGTTTGAAAAATCTTTAGTCATGCTTTAAATTACTTTCATAAAATTTGTTTCTAAGAAAAAGAGCAAGCAAATAATCAGGTTCTTAAGAAGAAACCTCGAATAAGAGATCATATCAATTTTATGTTAAGTTACCTTTAAATTTCTAAAACTAGCCTTCAATTTTAATATTTAATTTTTTGACACACAAAAATACTGAACATTGAAGTGATTTTTACTTGCGACACATAGGAACTTTACAGCAAGTTTTACATTAGTCAAAAAAATCGAACTAGAGCTTTTAATATAACATAACATTACGACGGTAGAGAAGTCGAAACAAGTGGGTACCCCGATTCCGACCGTCTGTGTGTCTTAACTGGCCCCTACAGTCCAAACAATTGTGTTGATTGGAATTAAGGTTTTCAGCCGATAAGCGTAAGGGTTAAAATACATGTGATTTTTTTAAAACTTTTTCTAAATGTTCTGTTCTTAATTTGGCTTCTTTCTACAAGAAAAACATATTTTGGTATTGCTCCAGAAGGGTACCCCTCATAAAACCTTTATTTTGGTTTTTAAGTTTTCTCAAGAACTATAAGACCGATTTCAATAATCTTCTCTTTCTGTGCAAGCTCTTGTCAATGATAAAATTGATGATGATTTTTGATGATCAAAAATGTAATTTTTTTTTTAAATATTAATCTTGTTTACAAAACTCGATATCTCAGAATTTTAAAATTTAAATGTAAAATGTATATTTATAAGCACTTTATTTAGTACTTACCAAAAATATTTTTAAGACAAAATTTAAAATTTAAAATGATTTTCAAAAAAAAATAAGTTAATCTAGATTTTTTGAGAAATAAAATGTCATTTAAATTTTTGAGAAAAACTTATTTTGCAGGTAAATTTTTAAATCTTAAAATATAGGAAATATTTTTAAATAGACTTTTTGGAAGAAATTAGCAAGTTCTAGCGTGTATTTTATTTATTTCAAAATTGGTTTTCTGTTGAATACAAAAGATGTTAAAAGATCTTAAAAAATTAAATGATTCTACTTTTGAAGTGAATTTGCTTTGGATGCTCTTGAACTGAGATTTAAACAAGAATTTCAAAAATATTAATGTCCCAAAAACAGCAAAATTTATACTTTTGTTAAACTAATAGCTAATTGAAAAACATAGTAGACGTTTCATATTTATTGATATAAAAGCTTTGAATCCCTTGAGATTTGAAGTGAAAAGAGATTCTGAAACGTGTAATTTGTAAGTGCCACACAAACGCTTCTTCCCAACTTATTTGTTTACCTTAATTTGTTTAAATTTATTTTTTTTAAAGAAATTATGTACTTAAATGCACCTATTTCCTTAACCCTTTCGGTACGAGAGTGGTACAGAACAAAGAATATTTATATGTAAACATCCCACTCCCGTCCCGAAAGGATTAAATTCCAGAACCAAACATTTTTCTCTCTACAATTTTTAAGTTTTGTTGATTCCTTTTAAGATCAATATATGAGTAAGCAGACTGATAGCGATAGTAATAATAGACTCCCGAAAATTGAGTTCGAAAAAAACTACGTCAAAAAAGCCCGACATTTCTTCATTTTCTGGATTTTTGAATTTTTGTAGCGTTCTTCGCATTTATAGAAATGGAAACCAGAAAAGTATATTTTATTTTTGGAAAAAAGTTACGTTTCAAAACAACTTCTTACATTTCTGCGTGAAATGCACCAAAAACACTCTAAACAATTGTCTTAACTATTGTGATTTAGCTCTTTAATATGGCATATTTAGAAAACTGTTGGATTCTTGGAATGCTTTCATATGTAGGGACTCGTCCAAATTTAAAAATTAGACCACACCTTACTTCACAACAGTGTTCTAAAATAATTTTAAAACTAAAGTCGCACTTTAGCCCTTAAAATGTTATGTCATTTTAAATTTGTCAGCCTCCTTTACAGAACATTAAAGAACATTTTTAGGCGGTGAGTAAAAACTCATCTAAGTATGTGACCAAGATGATTAAAATTCTGGATCCGCCCTTGGCTGCAAGGGAGATAAAACCATTAAACTTAGGCGATGCAAAACAACAATTCTACCTACCCGACTTCGACGAAGTGAACAAATAGCTATATCGAATCCGAAGTCCAACAAAGCCGCTGGAGCTATCAACTAGCAACAAGCTAGCAACTCATCTGCAAAATATGGTCTGAAGAAAGCATGCCCAATGAGTGGAAACTCAGCATAGTTTGCCGAATTCGCATGTAATCTATTTATCGATTTCAAGGTCACTTACATATGACATTATCTATAGAGATGAACTTTACAGAGCAATGGCTTATTTTGACATTCCTGTCAAACCTGTCCATGTGTGAAGAATGATAATGGACATGCATGTTGCTATATCAAGGTCAGAAAAGATCTCACTGATGCTTTTGATGTCAAAAAAGGTTTAAGACAAAGCGATGCATTGTCATAGGACTTCTTTAACATCGTTCTGGAAATAATTGTGCAAAGCTCAATTGTCAGCACTAGAGGCACAATCTTCCAAAGTTCTCTGCAATTCCTCGGGTACACCAATGATATTTACATGATTGAATGCTTAAAGCGTGATGTCAGTGGTTCGTTTTTGAGCATTGCGATTGCATTGCAGAAAAGATGGGTTTTGTAGTTATTGAGGGCCAGTCCAAGTATATGCTGTCATATCAAAAAATGACATTGAACGACGATCGCGGCGCGACGTCTTGGACAAGACGTCACCATGGACAGCTATAGCTTTGAAGTAGTTAAGGACTTTGTCTACCTAGGCACAGCTTTAAATTCAGAAAATGACAACAGCGCTGAAATCAAAGGCAGCACTTTTGGACTCTTTGAACTTAGAAGGCAATTAATTAGTAAAGTCAATTTCTCGAGAAACTAAAGTCACCCTATATAAGACACTCTTTATCCGGGTTGGCTACGAAAGACCGCAGATTAAAATCTTGTTCACAAATAAAATCTGAAGGGTTGGATAGGAGGTGTCGGTGTACATTGATTTTAAATTTCTGAACATTGCAATGACAGGGAAAGATAGAGCGTGGCAACGCGTTCCACATTCGCGTAGTACGGCTAAAAAATGAATCTCTGTACTTCATAGTACGGCCGAAGTTGGGCTCAAGGGTAAACTGATGGGCATTCCTAGAAGCGCGGGTATTACGGTTAAATTGTTTAAGGGGAGGAATGCAACTGGCTATTTCACTAGAGCCCGTTAAAATAACGGTAAAAAAGGGTGAGGCAAGAAACCTTGCGTCGATGTTCGAGTGACGTAAACGAGTTGATGATGTTAATGTCACCAATCATTTTAAAAGCTCTTTTGAGTACTGTCCAAGAGGCTTAAATAAGTTACTGGAGCACCAGCCCAGAGATGAGAGTTATATTCAAGTTTCGGACGTACATATATAGGTTTTGTAGATTGTAGCCAGATCAGACGGAGAGAAAAATGTCTTGCAACGTCTCAATAAACCTAGACATCTTGCGGCATTTTTGGCAACATCGCGTATGTGATCGCTCCACAAAAGGTGGTTGCTGATGCACATTCCGAGGATGTCGAGATTTTCCGTTTCGTTGATGCAAGTGCCACTCATACATAGTGGCAAAGAGGGTTTATCTCGTTTTAACGATGCAAGACAGCATTGCGTTTTCGAAGCATTAAATTCCACACGATTTTTTATTCCCCATTGTACAATGCTGTGTAGGTCGGAATTTAATGAGCTAATCATATTTTGCCGTTGCAGTTCCACATCCGAAGAGGAGGGTTGTGAGTCTGGAAACGAATATGAAAAGCTAAGAGTGCTATCGTCAGCGAAACAATGTATTGGATTAGAAGTGGCAGACAGGAGATCATTTATAAAAATGAGGAAGAGGGTCGGAGACAAAACGGAGCCCTGGGGCACACCAGCATTTATTTTATGAGTTTCAGACTTCAATCCGTCCAAAACAACTCGTATTGAAGGTTCGAAAGAAAATTTCTAATTCAACGAAGAAGAGATTCGTCGATACCGAAAGCACGCATTTTCGATAAGAGAGCAAGATGCCAGACTTTATCAAATGCCTTTGAAATATCAAGTGCAATAATCTTACTTTCTCCAAAACGATGTAAAGATTTATTCCACTGTTCGGTGAGATGAACCATGAGATCACCAGTGGACCTATTGCTACGAAAGCCGTATTGCCGGTCATTAAGAAGCTTCCGTTCCTCAAGATATTTCTTAAGCTGATAATTAATCAGAGTTTCCATGGCCTTAGAAAGAAGGGAAGTTAGTGCTATCGGTCGATAATTTGTGGGAGAAGAAGATTCGCCTTTTTTTGGGATTGGCTGAACAAATGCAGTTTTCCAACTACTCGGAACGAGACCAGAAGAATAGGATAGATGGAAAAGCTTACGCAGTGGTTTTGCTAGCGTGGAAGAACACCTCTTCAGAATAATAGCGGGGATACCATCTGGGCCAGCGGATTTATGAATGTTGAGATCTTTAAGAACTCTCGCCACAGTTCGAGTACGAAAAAAGATTGGTCCCATAGAATCATTTACGCGTTCAAGAACTGGTGGAGTCATGACACTATCTGGTAAGGTGGAATTTTCATCGAACTGCCTAGCAAATAAGTTGGCTTTATCAATAGAGCTAACTAAAGGAGTGTCATTGACAACAAGCGTAGGAACCGAGGAAGAGGAAGAATTCCTCATATTTTTTACAAATGACCAAAAATTCTTACTTTTGGGACATTGCAGTATTTTTCGCCGTAATTTTTGGTCATGTAAAAATTTGGTCCTTCGAATATAGGCGTTGCAAGCCTTTCTGGCTTGCTTAAACTTTTTCCGGTTTTCCTCAGTTGGGTTGGCTTTAAAACATCGGAAGCTCACCTCTTTCTCCTTGATAACCTCTTTGCAGCTCGAATCGAACCATGATTTAACCTTGGGTTTAATACTTTTAACCCTATTCGGGATAAACGTTTATTTGATATAAGATATGATAAGCCAAGCAATAAACAAACTGTTAAAATGAATACAAGAGAGATTACTCTTTCAATCGATGATTCAAGCTGAGCATGAAATCAAAGTGCAACTTAATATGATTATGTACAACAAAAACTGTACAGTTTCCCGTTCTCTTTTTTACCGAAACTATTGAACTTTTTAAGTGAAAGATAAGAAAGCAATACTCAGTTATAATCGTACAGTATTCTTATGAGTATTAATTTGAAATCATCGTGGTTTTTATTTTGGAAATGGAAATAAGCTTAGAAGACTCTAATAAAGGACAAAAAAAAAAACTTATAATAGATGGTTATAGTTATCATTTAGAAAGACAAAAAGAAGAAAAATATTCTTGGGTGTGTTCTAAAAAAAAAGAAATTTTTTTGTAAAAGTCGTGTACACACTGAATGTAAAGTTAGTGATTGCCATACTATTTTAAAAAATCCGAGTGCCCATAATCATGACCCTGATGCATATCAAAAAGAAATCAGTAAAATATCGTCTAAAATAAAAAATTGCTGAAAAACCAAGCCAAATTATAACTAATAATGTTGTCCAATGTCAACCGGATTGCAGATCCTACCTCCCAAACACAAAAGCCCTGAAACAAACAATATCACGTGTGCGCTGTAAGAATCTGAGAGAACCGAAGATTTTGAGTGACATAAGCTTCCCAGACTCGTTGAAATTTTGTGAAGGTGAACTATTTGTTTTGTCGGAAAAACGAATAAATGATGACTTGATTATAGTTCTTGGGACCAAATCTAGCATAAAACTTTTGAGTGAAGCCCAGTGCTGGATAATGGACGGAACATTTGATGTGGTACCTTCAATAATGCGCCAGCTATACACAATACATGGTAAAATCGAAACCGAAATTATTCCTCTCATTTTCTGCTTAATGACGCGAAAAACAAAGGTTTTATATACTGAATTCTTTAAGGAATTGCAGCAATTAAGCGTCAAAATGAACCTCAAATTAGATCCACAGCAAATTATAACGGATTTTGAAAAATGTGTTCCATTGGCCGCGAAAACAGTTTTCACAAATTGTGTATTTAAGGGTTGCCTATTTCACTTTGGTCAAATAATTTGGCGTAAGTTTGAAAGAGAAGGGCTACAGTCGAAATACGGCAACAACGAAAACTTTTCAATTCAAGTAAAAATGATAAAAAGCTTGGCGTTTGTGCCGGAAGATGAGGTCTCGGATTATTTTAAAGCTTTGAAAAATAGTTTTGATGACCCTGATGCAAGAAAAATTGGCAATTGGTTCAACAAAGTGTATATAACCGGAAAAGTCAAAACCAACAAGTCTCAGGTTACACTGCCCCAATACAATCCGAGTTTTTGGAATGTTGTTGACATGTTTTCAACAAATTTACCAAGAACACAAAATAATGTAGAAGCGTGGCACAGACGGCTTAACTCCATCGTAAACAAGCGGCATATTGGTGTCTATAGCCTTGTTGGTCATTTATCCAGTAAGTTAATAATGGGAAGGCATAAACTTGAACAATCCAAAAGCTGCAGAAATTCGAAACAGCGCAGCCGAACAGTAATTCGCAGTAAGGCCTTAATATCGATCTTTAAAAAGAGACAAAGGATTTCCAAAGTTGAATATTTAAAGAGCATAGCTCGAAATCTATATCTTTCCTAGGCTTGGGAATATATTAAGCTACCTATTTGAATTGTACAGTTTTTTTTATTTAATTTGGTTAAAAAAAATTTTTGTTGTTTGTAATAAAAATTTTTTTTTTAATTTTCTGTTAAATAAATGCAAAAAATAGTTTAATTGCTATATAAACATAAATCACTGGTTGACTTTTTCTAATGTGCGAGATTTTGCACTGTGGGATTTTGTAATGCGAGATTTCGATAGTGTAAGATTTTTTGACACTAGCGAGATTTTCGGAAAAAATTAGTGATTTTGTGTTTCGAGATTTTGAAAATGCACGATTTGAAAATAAGTTATTTTGGGAATGCGAGATTTCGTTATGCGAAATTTTTTCAAATTTGCGATATTTCGTTAAAAGTGATTTTGGTCTGCGGTCAAAGGTAGTGCTCCCCATTATCCCTGTTCTCTTATACATATAGCGCTTTAACTTAGACCTTGTAAATGGCAAGATGAGAAAGTCTTCGAATACATCAAGGGACAAAATTACTTATGACTTTTAATTTAGCGTTTTTTTTTTAAGTTAACGTCAAGACCCAAGAATTACCTTTTAGTCAAACCGTTTAGTTGATTTATTTTGACTTTTCTGACCACCATTGCTAAAAAGATCATAAGTAACATTTTTTATTATCGTCAACTCACTGAAAAAATTACTATCCATTTCATCACCTGCTTTATTTTATTCAACAAAAGTTACATACATTATATCCCACTTAATTTAAAATTATAAGACATTATAAATATAAATATATGTATGTGTATAAACTTGTATGTAGCTGTGTAGTGTATATTAGAATTGTCCTATAGTTTCCGGAAATAGTTGGAGGGTTTCTTTTACATACATACGAGTAAGTATAACACCAGTTGAGGACGTTTAGATTTATTTCTTGCAATGAATTTTGTTCCCTAGAAATACAGGTATCTATGTAAAATATATGCACGGGTGCTTTGCATGATTAATTATTTCCAGATGTTACTGAAAATGTTCATTACATAAACTCTCTCTCTAAGTATTTTGAAAAAAAGTAAAGAGTATTGGTTTAAGAGGAGATTCTTCTATTTCCGATGACAACATTGATTTAGAGGAGTTAAATCGAAAGTTCTCTACTCCCCCAACCCAATTCCCAACTGGGCAATCTGGTGTTTCGGAAAACGATAGAGTCGATGCTTTTTCTGTTTGTTCAGTAGATGAATATCAAGTAGGTAAAGCAATATTTTATATTAAATCTAAATCGACTGGACTTGACAACATACACCCAGACTTTTTAAAAATCCTTCTTCCTTTCATACTTCCTCACATAACCCACATTTTCAACACCATCATAATGACCTCCACCTATCCCACCGCCTGGAAAAAATCTAAAGTTATACCCATCCCTAAACGAGTAAAGAAAATGGAATACAGACCAATAGCTATCCTTTTTTATCTAAGGCTTTTGAAACTATCTTAAGTAACCAAATCAAAAATTATATTGAAGATACACGTCTTCTCAACCCTCTCCAATCGGGATTTAGATCTGGATACAGCTGCATCTCAGCCCTTTTAAAAGTTTCTGAAGATATAAGACAAGATTTAGACTATAATTATACAACTGTGATAACCCTACTTGACTTTTCCAAAGCATTTGATTGCGTTAACTCTAGCCTTCTCTGTGATAAACTGACGACTTATTTCAATTTTTGTGACACAACCAAAAATCTTATTTATTCGTACTTGACTAATCGCATGCAAGCCGTATCGTGTAACGGTAAAATGTCTTCGTTTCTTCCTGTCAATATAGGTGTTCCTCAACGATCTATCCTTGGTCCTTTACTGTTCTCTATGTTTATTAATGATTTGCCATCTGTTTTATCTTACTGCCAGTTTCACATCTACTGTTATCTCCAAAATTTATGCTTCACTCCGAAGACTATCCGTTACTAGATCAATTCTGCCTACTCAAGTTAAATTAAAGCTAGTTAAATCACTTATCATACTAATAGTAACGTATGGGTGTGAGATATTTGCAGATCCTGACTCCAACTCGCTTCGTAAGCTAAAGGTAGCATTTAATGCCATTGCTCGGTTTGTTTTGAACCTCCGAAGATACGATCACGTTTCGTCTCAGGCTCGTCAACTTTTAAATTGCAACTTGGAAGCTTTTTTTAAATATCGGTGTTGTTTGTTTCTCTTCAAAATAATTTTGAACAAGACTCCAAATTATTTGTTTAATAAGCTTGATTTTTGCTCTTCAAATCGTTTTACCTTATTGCGCTCCCCCAGGTTTACCTGTTTGACATCACGGAGGCAATTTTTCGTTTATGCTGTCGGACTGTGGAATAATCTTCCCAGTCACATGAGGTCTGGAATCGAACATAGAAGGTTTCATCAACTTTGTTTTGAATATTTCTCAAATTTGAACTGAGGTAACTTTTTTGTAATTAGGTAACTTTTTTGTAATTATTGTAATTTCTTCTTCTTGCGACTTTAGTTTTTAATTTTGTTTTTAATTGATTGTTATTTAATAAATTATTAATAGTTTGCTACAATTGTTTTAAATATAGTGTTTGCATACTTGCATTGTTCTTAATAAATATTGTATTATATCCTGTACTATTTATAAGTCAATCTTTACGTACAGCTGTTTTTTTTAATCAATAAATATCAAATATCAATGAATTTTTTAAAAAACCTTTTAATGGACTCCAATAAATTAAAAATTCCGAACATGTTGATGGGGAAAAAATGAATTTGAAATTTTTATTTTTATTTGTTCAATATCTCTAATGATAATAATAATAATAATAATTTTGGAGCGGTTACCCAGACGTATAGGCAATTTTCCTATCAACTTAAATTATAAACTTAAAAATTGATGGATAAAATAATGCCACTGTCATAATGCCCATGACCCCTAAGTCTACGCAAACGTACAAAAGGCCCATGGACCAATATGTCAAAATAAAACTTCCATTGTTACTGCAAACAAGAAGCATTTATTGTAGCTTACCAAAGAGAAGGCAAAACAAGAAAATTGGCGATATGTTTGGGAGAGTGCGGGAAGAATATTAGCTCGTAGAAGCGACAACACTCCATCGGTAATTATTAACAGTGAACGAGATGTGAATAATATAACATCACAATAGTGTTGTTGTTGTTCACAAGACATAAAGAGAGATTTAAAAATGTACATACGAAATGACCAAAATAGGAATTCGTGGGATAATGGCTGATTGGCTTACTGACTACTTGAAAAACAGAACTTTTTGTGTGAAAATTAATGACGATATAAGTGACAAAAAGATAATGAAATATGGAGTTCCCCAGGGTTCGAAACTAGGACCAATATTATTTATTTTATACACCAACGAACTCCTTAAAATATTTAAGCAAAGTACACCCTTCGCCTTTGCGGACGATACTGCTATTGTTGTGAGTCATCGATCTTTAAACACAGCACTTAGTATAATGCAAGAAGAATTTAATTTAGCAGTGAGGTGGTGTCATGACAATGGATTGGTTATAAACGCTTCCAAAACTAAAATGATGCATATCCGAAGTCCACAATTTAAGCAAACAGACCAAAGGATCTACTTCAAAAATGACGCTTGTCCAAAAACTGAAGACAAATGCATCGAATTAGTTGATCAGTACAAATATCTGGGAGTAATAATTTACAGCCATTTTCTGTGGGAAAAGCATATAAACAAATTAAGAAACGATTTAAAGAGAGCATTATTTGCAATCTCACATTTAAAATACTATGCTCCAGAGGACGTCTTAAGGCAAGTTTATTAAGCCCTTATGGAGTCTAAAATAAGGTAAGGGATACCTGCTTGGGGGAATGCAGCAAAAACTCACATCGAAAAAATTCAGAGACTACAAAACGCAGCTGTTAAAGTAATTAACTGCAATAACAGTCAAAGGATGGACACACATTTTAAACCAATGCACGTTGAACATATTTTTAAAATGACGACCATTATTGAATATTTTGAGGACAACCGATTTACGAAACCAATTCAACACCAAATCAACACCAGAAGAAGGGCCCAAGGAATGCTACATACACCACGAAACTCAAACAATTATGGTAGACGCAAACTTGAATATTCTGTTCCAAGTACAACAAACGAATTCCCTGGAGAAATAATCAATATTCATAACTTTAAAAAAAGAACTAAAGAAGTATTTTCTCAATAGTATTAATTAAAATTGCAAATTCTTTATTAAACCTGAATAGATTTAAAAAAAAAAAAAAATTGTATCTACATATGTATTATTAAAAATAATTTTAACTTTGCTTACCAAATTAAAACATTATAAAGATAAATAACCTTCTGCAGACAAGCTTCGGCTTCGCAGATACTATTTTAAAATAAAAATAAAAAACAAAAAAATTTATTATTAACGGTTTTTTTCTTATACATTTGTTTCTCCTTTTTATAACTGGTTACTTTAGAATTCGAGCAACCCATTCTAAATTTTACTTTTGCTTTCATAAGATTAGTAAATAAATCAGTGACTTTATATGTGCTTGATACAGTCATATTTAAGGTAAAAGTCCTTTTAGTTTCTTCCTGTTTTATATTTTTTTTAAGACATTTCAATCCACACATAAGATCCATGGATATTATGACCGCGGAAATAATGTCATTCCATAAAAACTTTGAATTCATATCTATTAGTGATTTCAGTCGATATCTAAAATCTGTTTCACATCACCGCATATTGTAAGGTTTATATCCAAATATATTTTCAGAGAAACGTAAAAACCGTATGTTAACAAAATGAAAAATACATTGTAAAATTTTTCAATAAAAATTCCTTTCTAACTACTTTTTTCCATAAGACATTATTTTTTGATAAATCATATTTATCATCTCTCACAATTATTTTATTGAAAGTAAAAACGAAAAATTATAATAATATATTTTTATTTGAAGTAAAAAAAAACTTAAAATTAATTCTTAAATAACTAAATTTGATATCTTACTCAAGACAAGAAGCCTTCGTCGAATCATCGATCGTTGTTGTTTTTGTTTTTGTTTTTGTGTTGTTGTAATTTACACTGTTGTTCTTTTATAACTCAACCCTTGTCCTTGTAAATATTCTCTAAATCTCATGTTATTGTTGATATTATTGGTAGTCAAATGTCGGTCTTGGAGGCTGTGGTTGAAAGCTTTTTCTGTTGATTCTGTTGTTGATGATTATGATGTTGGTGAAGTTCGATTGTCATCGGGGGTGTGTTATCGGCGGTAGGTGATGCATCACGATTATTTAATTCCAAATCAATGTCTTCAGCATCTTCTGGATAACGTTCCGAACAGAAGATCGCACCATCTTTGAGTAGTTTTAGCAGGTTAATTCGGTCCTCAGCGGTTCGCTTTGCACACAGTGGTCTGTTTTGAGTTTAATATATAAATAAGATAAAAATAAAATATTAGTAAAAATTGAGTTTTTTTTATAAAACTAAAACATAAATACGAGTAGGTGAGTTTTTGCAGAAAAATATTCCAAAACAACTTAAAACAAAAAAATAATAATTGTAAAAACTTATACTTAAGAATGCTTAAAACAACAACTGAAAAAATAGGCTGGAATGCAACCTACACTGATAACTTCCTATTGGTGATCCTTAAAATAAAGAATTGTTTAAAATTAAAATAAATCATTTAAAGAACTTTAAAAACTATGCAAGGTATATAGTTGAAGTTCAAGACGTTGTTTGTCTAGATATTCCCGACGTTTTTTTTTTTTTAATTTTAATTCAATTTTATTTGTATTTTTCTTTTATTTATATCAAATATCGACAACAACATTTTCTAAAAAATGAAATACATTGGAAGTACTCGTAAATACCTTTAATTTTTCTCATGACATTCCATTGAATAGAAAATCAATTTTTATTAGAATTTGTCAATTCGTTTTTAATATGATTTTAAGTTCGTGAAATGTTTGAGGTGACAAAATTTTATGTTATCTTTTTTTGTATTTATAAAAAAAACTCGTGGTTAAAATTTTGAGATATTGAGAGTCCGCTAGATTTTTCACTTTTCATTACTATAATAAAGGCATTTCAGCATATTTTGACATTATAATCTGTAAAACTACCGGGTTATCCATTTTGCGATCTCAAAAGTAGAGGGTTGGAATTTGACATCTGTCAAACTAAGTTGTTAAACCATTTTTTTTTTTTAGTTGAAATTGAAAGTACGCAAAATGGATCGCTAACTATCGCACAACACATACAAATTGATAAAACCTACAGTTTTAAGCCGAATCCGAACGGCTATGAAAGAGCACATTTCACGACAATAATTACTCTTGGAGAATTTGTCAATTCCTCGCAAAACGCAGAACCCGTGAACAAAACTTAAGATGGCACAGGCACGGATCAAACCCGAGAGCCAACCAAACCCAAAAAAGTCACTATTTGATACGTTCTTTGGTCCGGCGGCCGGCGGCGGCGGTGTGATTGGACCTTACTTCTTCGAAAACGACGGTGGACCGACTGTCATCGTCAATTCGGAGCGTTGTGGTAGTATGATAACAGACTTTTTGTTTGCCTGCTACGCAAAAGACTGTGTTCATGCAGATAAGCCTTTAACTCTTGAGCACTTAAAAGCCAAAACATTATGTGTCAAAAAGTGGTAGAAAATTACCTTAAAAGAATCGATAATTGTGTTTTATAAACTTCCCATAGGAAGTTATTGTAATGGGTCCGATTTGTCAAATTGAAAATTTTGACATTTCTCAACGTTTCAAGGTCCCTAGAGTCGAAATAAAAGATTTTTAAAAAAATGTCTGTGCGTGCGTGTGTACGTACGTTCGTACGTCCGTAAGTTCGCGACGTTTTTCTCGTTGTCCCTAGCTCAAGAACCAGAAGAGATATCGACTTCAAATACTTGTTATACAGATATTTGTTATACAGATAATAAGGCAGAAAGATGCAGAAAGGGTTCTCAAGAAAATTGCGTGGGTGTTTTTTTTACCATATCAGTTTAAAAAAAAGGTGCAAATTTTGGTTAAACCTAAATATCTCATGAACCAATGATGCTAGAGACTTGAATTAAATTTTATATTATATATTGTAACGTAATACAAAACAAGTTTTTTTTTTTGGAAAAAAATCCAACTAACGGTTTTTTTATAAATCAAAAAAACTGAAAAAAAAAATTTGTCACCTCGAAAATTTTAGGACTAAAATATGATTTCATCTCCAAAACAATTTTGTGCAACGAAGAATAATGTTTTTGACATCTGAAAACATTTTGAGAAAAATCTAATTGACAGTTTTTTTATAAAAAAAAAAATAAAAACCTAAAAAAAACATTACTCAAAGTTGGTAAAAATTGAATTTCGACTCAAATATCTTTTCACAAACTTGAGATTAAGGCTTCAAACTTATTTTATCTTATAAGAAATATTATTTTCAATATTCGGTAAAATGTTGAAAAAAATCAAATTGACAGTTTTTTAACAAAAAAATAAAAACCGAAAAAAAAAACATTAACAAAAGTTGGTAAAAATTGATTTTCGACTCAAATATCTTTTCAAACATTTGAGATAACGACTTCTAACTAATTTTAAATTATAAGAAATATTGTTTTCAACATTAGAAAACAATTTGAAAAAAATCAAATTGACAGTTTTTTTTACAAAAAATAAAAATCTAAAAAAAATGTATAAAAGTTGGTAAAAATTATTTTTCGAAAATTTGAGACATTGTCTTCAAACTAATTTTATCTTATAAGAAATATTGTTTTCAACATTCGATAAAATACTGAGAAAAATCGAATTGACAGTTTTTCTTACAAAAAATAAAAACCTAAAAAAAAAAACAATACTAAAACTTGGTAAAAATTTACTTTCGACTCAAATAGCTTTTCAAAAATTAAAAATATTGGCTTCAAACTTATTTTATTTCACACATATTATTATTTGTTTTCGATATTCAGTATAATTTTTTTTATAAAAATCCAACAGTCCGTTTTTTCATAAAAAAATAAAATCTACAAAAAATATTACGAACATTTGGTAAAAATTGATACATATAGACAAACTTTTAAGCAAGACAAATCGACAGACGGGATGGGAAGTTATCAGTGTGGGTCGCATCCCAGCCTCTTTTTTACGTTTAATTTTGAAACCGCAAAATGGATAACCCTGTATATTTACTTCAAGTCAAAATTTTTGCTGGTATTTTGAGATATGATTGGAATTAAAACGTTGCTCCTCAGATTTAAAAATTTTCCTAGAATGTTAAAATTTTTTAAAAATTTTAGAACCAGATATTGCTAATAGCTTTATCAGTATCATAAGTAAATTTTTAATTCAAATTCGGTAATACACTGAAATTTTTTTCCATTGAAGTCAAAAGTTGTATGCAAATAAATTGATATTCATATTTGAAAAGAAAAAGAAACCAACCCTTATACTTTTACAAAAGAACATAATTTAATAGTGGGTTCATAAAAAAATACCCTTAAACTATGGATGCTTTGAAAGCTTATTAATAGTTAGGTATACGTCTAAAGTGCCTTTTAATTGGCTGCTCTCAGAGGATCTGTCAGTCCAACTAAAAGAAAACTGGAAAACTAAATAAAATTCTTTCAATCTTCCTTTTTTTGTATTAATAGAAAACACTCGAGTGCACCGATAGACTTGAATGGATATTGGCAGGGGGTCTTTTCCATAATCTTGCATCGCCATTTCATTATTTCCCTTTAAAAATTCGCAATACACAATAAATATTTCACAAAGGGGATTAAACGCAGTCGTTGTCCTCGACAATGGTGGTGGTTTATCCGCAGACAGAAACTCTGTGCAGGTTCTGGAACTTGCATTGACCGTAAAATCGAACGGCCTTAATTCGATGAAAACATACGTATAAATAAAAGAGAGTCCTTTTGTTTACGTTGGTATGCATTTTGTACACAGAACATGTACCATTCTATTTGTTTATTGATTTCAAAAGAATATCCTAATGCATTTTATGGAAATATTTTTGAAAATAATAAAATAATGTTATCTGCAAAGAATAATAAATCAACGTATAGAGTTTCATAGTCTAGAGACGAGTTCCATATTGATTTTTAAAATAATTCAATCAATCCAACGGACAATATTCTAACTGAACTTTCTTTTTGAAATGTCTGTTCGTTAATAAATTTCACTTTATTTTATCAAAATAAGTGGTTGTCTTTGGATTCTTTAAAACCATTTTAAATTAAATTAAATTAAATTAAATTTCTTTTTCTATAAAATTTTGATTTGGGTTTTTGCCCCAGCAAACTCAAGTCGACATGGGCTAGAACCATATAAAACAAATAAATTAAATTTGCTACAGCTTTTTAGGTGGAACTGACAGTAATTGAACGCAGACCTCTGACATGACAGTTCTACGAAGTAACTTCAATAATAAAACAAACTACTCGTAAAATAATCGTTTTGAGGTCGTTTGTAAAGCTTTTTGTTGAGGTCTATTTGAATAAAAGTTATGTTTTATCCTCTACGAAAAGTTTAGCGTCAGATATTGAAGTTCGAAAATAAATTATATTTGGCAAAACTATGTCTAAAAAAGTGTCAATTCTTCGTGTGTCAATGGCCTGAAAATTTGTTTTTAGCGGAATAAGTTAGATAAGCCCTAACTTTAAGTTTTGAAATAAGTTCAAGATTACATTTAAAGAATAAATTAAAGAAGCTTATTTGGTTATTTTCGATCATAAAATGAATAAAATATAAGCACATTTTTCTTGAGATTTTTGAAACCATAATTGACAAATACACGTTTCCTTTAGCTTTTTAAGCTATCGTCTGTCTCTATACTGCTATTATCCAAACCTTTAACATTTCTTGATATTTACATCATATTATTAACCGGAAGGGTTTCTTCAGGCCTGAAGAAGTTGCTACTTGCAATGCAGCTGAAGAATTCACAAGTTTGTAAGCCCAGTGGTGGTCAGCTCCAGTCTTGAGGCTTATTTTATCATTCTTAAAGATTTTGGATACGGTATAAAACCTTGGCTTCAAACCTTGGCCTTACATAAATCCTCAAACAAATGCAGGAAAAAAATGTTCTTAGATATGGTTCTTAATCTTATTTGTCACTTATAACCTCAAGATATTCATGCCTTTTCTTTATCAGTAGCCAAGCTAAGGCATAAAACAATAACAACAGCTAGGTGAAAACGAAGGTAATAACTCAACTGAAATAAACCTTTGTAGACGAGGGCAACTGCAGAAATGAAATACAAAGAGATGAATAAGCCAAAAATATACCAAATATTTCAAAAAAAAAACTTAAAGCTCTGTTTTCATTTTAGGATAAGTACCTAGTCTTTTTTAGAATTATCAAAACCGGTATAACAAGATGGACTTATCGAAGGCGCTTTTAACAACGTGGACACATCTGCAATCACAACTGCACTAACATTTCTGAACGTAGGGACTTCACTTGAGGAGTTAATTCATTTAATATACTGGCTAGCATAATAATTAACAAAAACTCTTCTACTAGAAGATACGTTAGTAGAGGGACACCGCAAGGTGGTGTTCTATCCCCTCTCCTCTGGAACCTGATGGTAAATCAAATCTTAACTGGTCCGAATGCGGAGGGTTTCAGAGTGATTGTCTATGCGGATGACGTTAACACCCTAGGTTAGGTTAGGTTAGGTTATATGGGCTGACAGTTGATTTTGTTACCGTCACACTTAGATCAATGTAGATCCATTGTGATACCCTGAAGTGTTGTAACTTCTGAAAAAATGATTTAACCTATGAATTCTATGGTTGATCGAGCCATTTGGTTGACTTGATAAAGTTCAATAGGCGATTGCCTGGGAGTTCAGATAGTTCTTCTAGTTCATTGAAGAAATAGTTGCCTAAGAATTTTGATCTGGTACGGCAGAGTGCTCGACAGTGGCATAGAAAATGAGCCGTGTTTTCGTGCTCATCCTCATCGCTGCAGCCTCTGCATATGTCGTCCGTACTAAGCCCCATCTTCTTTTTGTGGTAGCCAAGTAGGTTATGTCCCGTTATCACACTTATGAGGGATCTTAGGGACGGTTTTTTTAAAAGTAAAATCTTTTTGGATTTTTCCTTGTCATAATGAGGCCAGAGTTTCCTGGTGTTACCGCAGGTTTCTAGTAGGTTCCATCTATCATTTGCTTTTTGAATGATATTATTACTAATGTTTCTCTTTAGTTCGCATTGAGGGATTCTGAGGGATCAAGTACCGAGCCTTCTCTTGCAAGCTCATCCGCTTTTTCATTTCCTGGCACACCACTGTGACCGGGAACCCAGCAGAGTCTTACGTTGTGCTGCATACCAAGAAAACTTAGCCTTTCGCGACAGCAAGAAACAAGCTTTGACTTGATTTGCGTGGCAGAGATCGCTTTTATTGCTACTTGGCTATCAATGAAAAAGGTGATATCAGCGTGTGGTATCGCCATCATGGATATTTGATTAGCAGCGTTTTTCACTGCCAAGATCTCAGCTTGGAAGACGCTGCTATGGTCAGGAAGTCTGAATGAACTGGCAAGGCTAAGATTTTCTGAGTAGAAACCTGCCCCTACCCCAGTAGTCATTTTCGAACCATCGGTGAAGATGGTAAGGTTCGATTCGTTAGTGTAGGGTACACTGTTTTCCCAGTCCTCTCTATTAGGGAAGCTGGTAGTGAAGTTTTTATTGAAGTCTAGATAAGGGGTCATGTAATCAGTACGAACGTTATTGCCAACGTATTTTGTAAGGATCGTGGTATGACCGTGTTGACTAGATCTCCAAATATCGGTCGGACTAAGTCGGAGAGCGCTGTTTGCTGCTGATTCTTGTGCAAATAAGTCTATGGGGGGGGGGGCTGAGATTTAGGATCGCTTCGAGACCCGCAGTTGGGGTAGTCCTCATCACCCCCGTAGTGCTAATGCATGCCATTCTTTGTACTTTGGTAAGGGTTTTTAAGTTCGTGGATATCTCCAGAGCTTGCCACCAAACCAAACTGCCATAAGTTAGAATGGGTCTAACAATGGCTGTGTACATCCACATGATTATCTTTGGATTTGGTCCCCAGTTTCTTCCCAGAATCCTGTTACACGAGTAGAGTGCAATCATGCTTTCTTGTATCTTTCCTGTATGTTTAGACCCCAGTTGAGTTTCTTGTCCAAGACAACTCCGAGGTATCTTGCTTTTTCTGAAACTATAAGTGGGGTGTTGTCAATTTTTGGTATCTCAAAAGAAGGTATTTTCCTTCTGTTGGTGAAAAGTACCAGTTCTGTTTTCAGGGGGTTAACCTTCAGACCGCATTTCTTGGTTCAGTTATTGACCATAGTTAATGCGCCTTCTAGTTGTTCGCTTACCGTGGTCAGGTATTTACCCGTCACTAGAAGCGCTAAGTCGTCGGCATAAGCTATAATTCTGACACCGCTGTTTTTGAGTTTGATGCGAATTTCATTCATCACCAAAGTCCAGAGGAGGGGTGAGAGGATTCCGCCTTGTGGAGTCCCTCTAGATGTATACATCTTTATATCAGAGCTACCTAGTACGCAATGGATTTGTCTGCTTTTCAACATACACGTAATCCATTTTATAAGTGTAGGTTCTATTTTAAGATCAGTGAAAGCTTTTTCTATGGCACTGTTGTGGACATTCGATATCAAAAAAAGAGGCAAGGGTGTATTCTTTCACCGCGAGCGACTTCTCTATTGTTCTAACTGCACAGTGTAGGGCTGTTTCTACACTTCTGCCTTTTGTATAGGCGTGCTGAAATTGTGATAAGGATTCTGGCTTTAAGTTGCTACGGATGTGCATATCAATCAATCTCTCAAGTTTTTTTAGTGCGAAAGAGGTTAGACTGATAGTTCTGAAGTCTTTTGGTTCTGTGTGACTGGGCTTGGCGGCTTTTAGTATGAACACGACTTTAACTTCACGCCAAGCCTTCGGAACATATCCTAACTTAAGACTGTTAAGGAATATGTTTATCAGATGTGGAGTGATGATATCACTGCTTTTTTGCAGCATCAAGGGGAAGATGCCGTCTAGATTAACTTTTCTTTTTTTATCAATTCCCTAGGAATTTCAGGTACCGAGTATATGATGTATATTGACTCGTTTATTAGGTCTGCGCTACATCCTGGGAAGTGTGTTTTAACTAGGAGTTTTAGGCTTTCTTAACGTTAACGTTAACACCCTAAAAGAACTCTTACAAAATGCTTTAGACAAACTTATACTTTGGGCTGATCGGTGTGGACTGGATGTTAAACCGAATTAGTCCTATTTTCAAGAAAAAACAAAATTCCATTTGTTAACCCTCCCTATATTTTAGGAATCCAATTAAAGTTCTCAGACGAGACTAAGTACCTGGGTCTTATTTTAGACAAAAAACTAAATTGGAAACGCAATGTACAAGAAAGAGTCAAAAAAGCTATACTGCAGCTCTCTTTTCTTGCAAAGAAGCTATTGGTAATAAATGGATCTTACAAACCCCGCATCACGCATTGGCTATACACATCGGTAATCAGACAGATTTTAATGTACGATGTGGCAGTATTATGGTGGACTGATTTAGAAAAAGCTATAAACCGCGACAAAATAAATAAAGTCCAACGTTCAGCTTGCCTATGTATGAGCGGATCGCTTCTAACGACCCCATCTGCGGCACTGGAAACCTTACTCTACCTTACACCTCTTGATATATTTAGCAAACAAATAGCTGCTCTGCTATTCGCCCAAAGTGGATTAACAACAACATTGGCCAATCAGTAATTCTTAGGTATTTCGAATCAATTCCAAAGCATATAGACTACACCACCCTCCAACTGCAATTCGACAGAAACTTCAAATTTTCTGTTAATTCCAGATCTTTCTGGGAGGATAGGGCATTTCTGGAAGATGATCAAAAACAAATGAAGGGGTTGGTAGAGGTTTTCCGCCTTCCCAATCATTGTAGTTTGTTCCAAGCGGAACTTTTAGCGATAAAAGAAGTCTTAAAGAAAACGTGATATCAACATCTGATATCCGTATTTTCTCAGATAGTCAGGCCGCTATCATATCTCTGGACTCTGTCTCTATAGACTCTATAACAGTACATAACCACTTTTGCTGGATGCCGGGCCATAGAGACATTACAGGAAATTGTAAGACAGATGAGCTCGCCAGGAATGGAACAATACAACCCATTCTACCACGGTTGGCAAATGCTGGCAAACTAATCGTTTCATGTAAACCATCGCTAATGCAGGACGTCATGAAGAAGGCAAACACCAGGTCAAATAACATCACACTAGATTTAAAGCGAGCATTCCCTGCACTAGCCCAAAAACGCAAGAATTACCTAGGAGAATTCTTCTACAACGATCTTAACTATTTAAATCATATTAACATAATCAGCCTCTCACATTTCGTAAGGGACTCAAACTAGTTTCATTGAGCTAAGAAGAAAGCCTCAAGATTCATGTGGTATCACAATGGGCCATTAAACTGGCCTAAATGTGTCCTTCTCCATTACGGACGGCCACTTTAGCCTAACCTAACCTACATACTACTTACCGTACACATTCAAGTAAGTAAGATATTAAGCTTAGCTCGAACTTTCTAGCTACGTAAGCATAGAATGCCTTATTAGCTGAATTATTATAAACTAACTAAGAAATACTACTTTTCTAGGCTCAAACTAAAGGCGACATTTTTATGTTGTGATAGTTGCCCTAAGCTCGAGAACATAAATTAATATATTTTTATAAATAGAGGGAACAATTTGTTAATAATGCAAATGTAGAAACAAATATTATATCCTAAAATTAAAATCAGCGTCTTTCCTAAAATGCAGAAATTAAATGAGCAAAAGAAAGAAAAAACACTTAAAAGAAAAGAAAGAGCAATTGCTTTCAATATCAATTATTTCAGGAGAAGTCTATTCTTAATGAAAATTAACTTTATTTGATTAAAACTCGCATTCGAATTTATTCTTCAAATTTAAAGCATAGCTATATAGAGTTTTTTCAATAAGGGCGGGTAGATTAGGTGGGCAGATGCTGTGACGTTTGCTGTGTGGCACGTAGTGCCGCGCCGCCGCCGCCGTTCTGCTGGAACCACAGGCTCATATGGTTCAATTCGTGCGATAAGAAATTAGTTATCATCGTTATGTAACGCTTTATGTCGACGGTGACCGCCTACCTAACGTCGTTTTTAAAAAGTACAGACCAATTACGCCACCGACCCAAAATCCACACAGCCATTCATCCAAAAATGAGCTTCGTCACTAAAGATGATTTTTCGGCGAACAAACGGTATTGTCTGTGGTCATGAACTTTGCGCTCCGGGGTCAGTTGGATCTTGTACGGGTGTAGGGCCAAGTCCCGACCCAAAATTCGCTAAGTTAAAGTCTGCAAAAGGCCGAGTTCTTGTGCACGTTTACGTTTGTGATTGTTTACTGAACCGCTCATCTCAAATTTGGCCACCAAACGTCGTAGAGTCGACTGTGAAAAGCCACCACGTCTACTGTAAAATGGGCGCAATGCCCGCAACATTTGCTTCAACGAACACTCATTTTGATAATAAAGTTTTATCATTTGAACGTGAAAAACTGAATAATAAACAAATAATAAAAAACTGAATAATAATAAAAGCAAAATGGCCGCCACGGGGCGCCAAAATATACCCTCTCGCCAATTTAAAAACCCTATAGGTACGTTAAATTTTCAGTTTAAGAGGTTTTCATTTTTGACTAAATTTTTTTTTTACTTTTAAGTCGCCATCATCTATTAAAAAATAAGTTTTGTGTTACTGAATGCACAAAAAGAAATAAAATACTTTTCCATTAAAAATATATTTAATTTAAATGAAAAACGAATCTGTTTTTGAGATTTTTCAAATGATATCGAATATCTGGTATTTTAATACTTGACTGCTATATGTACATTTTACGTGACTATATTGGAACGAAAAAAGAAACAATTGAAGTTTCGTCAATTGAATGTTTGAGAATTAGGTTAATGGATTTCAAATTGATGGAAAGAGCCCATCTATAGCCCAATTTTCCACAAGGAAATTGGTAACTAATGGTGGTTGTCTATATTGCAATGTTGATTGGGTTGTCCTGATTGTTTTCAATTCGAAAAGGATTTAATCTTTGTTTTTCCTTTCCTATTTTTCTTGTCTATGTTATGTATGTATGTATGTATCTCCTAAAATTGAGAAAATGTTCAATCAACCTGAAATGATTGCGAAACTGAGACGGATTTAATCTTTTCTTTTTCTCTGAAATGAAATCTTAGCCTTCGTGATAGCTTTTTGTCGAATATACTCGTTTTTGTATCCTTTTTTATTTGCTTTCACAAACTTCCAAAAGAAGTTTTAGAGATTTGTTTTTGATAGAAGTATTACTAAAAAAATTCTTCTTTTTTTGGGTTTTAATTTCTACAGGATTTTACTATATTAAACGTTATCAAATAGGGAACATTACTTCCAAGCACTTTCCTTATGTTAAATTTATTTTTAAAAAATAAAGCTAAAACAAAAGCACTTAAAACTCCAAAACTAAATACGAGTATAAACCCCAGCATATTCTATCAACATTTTTAAACTAAAATTTATTATTATAAATCTTTCTGCTTTAAATTTTTGAAAAAACCTCTTATTTCAACTATTGCACAACAATAAATCGTCTGGTATTAAAAAACCATTCGAGATTTAAATTCTAAACTTTTAAAATTTTCCATTTCATGGTTATTAGTATGAGTTTGAAATCACAATAGAACGTAATAATGAATTATTATTATTTAATATTCATCAAAAATAAAACACCACCCATAAAGTTTTTTAGTTGGGAGATTTTATAACATGGAAAAACTTTTCGTCAGGGAAGTAGCTGATGGGTAGATCGTAGGTAGGTTGGTAAACTCTCGAAAATTTGTGTGGATTTTCGAGAGTTGGATGAAATTACCTACCAAATAAAAATATACCAAGAACTAAAAAGCCCAAAGTGCAATATAACAATAAACCAAAAAAAAAAAGGAAGAAAATATAAGAACACTCGTTCACGAAATTCAATAGAAAACGAATTTATAAGATAAACACACAAAAAGTAGAGAAACTTTCACAAAAATACCAAACAAACTAATAAAGAACATAAAATGGAGAAATAAAATGAGAAAATAAACATCGAGACAAAGATGGGAGGAAAACCACCATCTGGCCTCCCCCTAACCTGCCTGAATCCTTCAGCTGTTCCATGAAGTCCTTGCCGGTGATATCGACCAAGCAATTGGGGTCCATGTTCGACAATGAATCCAAGTCAGGGTCACTCATCACGGACACATTGCATAGGTTACTCTGAAGTTGGCCAACGAGTTTTTTAATACGATTCGTCTCGGCTACGGCATCTGTGGTGTCGGCATATTCTCGATGGCTGGAGATTGTTACGTAATGTGTTGGCTAGAATTTAAAATAAAAAAAAAAACAACATTTAATTAGCTTATCAAATTTTATAGAGGTTGTGTGGTTGTTTGATGAAAATAACTTTTGAAACCCCATATATATGATTCAAAATACAATAAAATATAAAGACTTACTGTGTCACTTAAGATTGAAGTTCAAGAAAAGGTTTATCCAACAAGAGGTTTCATTTAAAATAGCAACATACATATGTACACTGCGGGTCATATTGTTAGAAGCAGGCATTTTTGAGAAGTAAAATCGAAATTTATCCCGTTACATGATGTATTAAAAAACAAAAAACAACTATGGTAAATGAGGGACTAGATTTATAGATTAGAATAAGATTTTATTAGATACAATAATTTATAAGAATTTACATAAGGTTTACAAATCTTTTATGACATGGCAAAAGCCGTTTGTCAGATTGACAATATAAATGTAATTTAACAAAATAGTTACTCAAGTTACCAATAATTATTATAATTAAAATGCTTCTCTTAAAATTTGGTTTCGATATCGTAATGCGGATTTTACAAATTTGAAAAGAGCCGACCAATCATTTCCATTCAAAAGATAAATAACTTCTTCCGTTGTGAAAATAGCTTTTCCTAGTTTTCGTATTTCTTTAAGTAATGGACATATTCCCACAAAATGCATTATATCTTCACGAGTATTCAGATTACACATACTACATTGGATTGGGAGATCTGAGGGCCGATTCCAGAAAGCGCGGCGGATCGCTTTTAATGGCGGATTTGTGTTTTTATATTCTCAAAAGTTCTTTCCAACAAAATGTCATTCTTCTAGTGGGTTTTGAAAGCGACAGGCTTGATAGTGGTGGATTGCAACAAAATGTAAACAAAAATAAGTTTTATTTGTGTTTCTTTTTTTTATATATATTAAATTAAAGATATCAATATAAGTATTTATTTATTTATAAAATAATAATAAAAACAAAACATTTAATACTATTTAAAAAGAATCTTTTATACTATCTCGTATTTGCTTTGCAATGTTTTTGAAGTTGCCAGCATTTTGAGGAGCTGCAATTACGACATCATCATCACTATCTTCAGGAGCTAAAAGCTGATGGTCAAAATCTACTTTGCACTTAATACATACATTGTGTAACATTGCACACACATTTGTAATCAATGCTGCCTTTTCCGGCCGGTAATGAAGTTCACTTGAGTGCAGCAGGCATCTAAACCTTCCTTTCAGAACTCCAAAACATCTTTCTATCATGCCTCTACATTTTAAAAGAACCGTGTTGAATTTAGCTTCACGACTGTTGGGTAGAGGTGATTTGTAGGGAATCATCAACCATGGTTCAAGGATATAACCGGCATCACCTTTAATTCAATGTTGCATCCAGATTAAGTGTTGGGGTAGGTACTTGTACGAACCTTCCGCTAAAAATCGCAATGTAGCGGCAAGCTTGAGTATTGAAGGCAAAGAGGTAGTGTTTTCTCGTTTGAAATCATCTTTGATTTCTTCAAAAACGTACACAAATGCTTCTCGCGATAGTCGAAACAATTTTATAAACCTTATTGAACAAAAATCATTAAAAAAAATTCAATTTAAAAAAAGATAATTAAATACACACTCTTTGGGGGGAACATCAAGATGCGAAGACCCACTCCTAAATAGTTTTCTTTGAATATTTAAATAATTAGCTTTTTTTCTTGCTTCTTCTCTTTCTGCATTTAAAAAAACACTTATGTAGTCCATTGAAAACTAGTTCTGTTTACTTGAAACCAGCAATAATATTAAAATATAACTAAAGGGTGTCCCAAAATTAACGCAAGATTTGAATTTGCCGCCATTTGTGCAGTGAAGTGTTGGAAACCTTGAAAAAAAGCAATTTGACAGCTAACAGTATAGGGTTATTAAAAATGGAGCGTTACACGAGAGAACAACGTGTCTTCATTATTAAAGAATATTTCAAAAATAGTGAAAGCTTGGGGGCTGCAGTTCGAAAATTTCATACAAAATATGGTCGGAATAGTGTTTTAACTTCGTCAACTGTGAAGAGATTAATTGAAAAATTCATGGAGAATGGATCCGCTGGAGACGCCAAACACACTGGTCGTCCAAAAACAAGCCGTTCAAATGTGAATGTCGAAGCAGTGCGTGAGAGTGTTGCTGACAATCCAGGAACCTCAATTCGACGTCGTGGACAAGAATTGCAAATTTCAAGAACCTCTCTACAGCGTATACTCACCAAAGATCTGTGTCTTCATGCTTAAAAAATTCAATTACCACAACAATTGAAGCCTAATGACCATGGACAGAGAAGAGAGTTCGTTGAATGGATTATTGAACATCAACAAATGGACCCTGATTTTTCGAGCAAAATCATCCTAAGCGATGAAGCACATTTTCATCTTGATGGCTTTGTCAATCGCCAAAATTGCCGCATTTGGGGTTCGGAGAACCCACATGTGATTGTCGAAAAACAAATGCATCCACAACGCGTGACTGTATGGTGTGGATTTTGGGCTGGAGGCATAATTGGGCCATATTTTTTTGAAAATGATGCTGGTCAAGCAGTGACTGTTACTGGTGCTCGATATCGCGACATGATTACACAGTTCTTTCTGCCAAAATTGGATGATATTGATGTGTCCAATATGTGGTTTCAACAAGACGGTGCCACATGTCATACAGCCCGTGAAACAATTCAATTACTGCATGAGACATTTCCAGGTCGTGTACTCTCTCGTTTCGGTGATCAAAATTGGCCTCCTAGATCGTGTGATTTAGCACCATTAGACTTCTTTTTATGGGGTTATTTGAAATCACAAGTCTATGTCAACAATCCCACAACCACCCCCCGTGCATTAAAGGAGGAGATTCAACGCTGCATCAACGAAATTCAGCCACATTTATGCAGAATGGTCATGGAAAATTTCAACAAAAGAGTGCGCATGTGCATGCAAAGCCGTGGAGGCCATTTGTCCGATGTGTTATTCCATACATAACCCTATCCTATGTACTTTACGAGTCAATAAAAATATAACTATCAAAAGACTAAAAACGGCGTTTTCTATTTAATTCAAATCTTGCGTTAATTTTGGGACACCCTTTACAAACATTAAGAAACTTTTTTCAGAGAAAAACAATTAGTTTTAGTGGAAGGAAATGTCATATTTTTGGAAACAGCTGACAAATAAATGGAAAATTGGAAAATATCATGAAAATGGATTGGAAATATTTGACATTTAAGCTGGAAAAATGGAAGGATCGCTTTCTTCCATGTTCGCTTTTGAAATTAACTCAAAGCGAAGACGGTCGAAATAGAATTTTCGCTTTCAATGCGATCCGCCGCGCTTTCTGGAATCGACCCTCTGGGCGGTGGGGTATAAAATTTAACGGCAGTAACTCTCCTCGTGTTTTAAAAATGGTAGATATTTTATTAACACTCTCGTTATTTCCGAAATAACTTATCTTGCTGAGATCGTGCTCGAGCTTGGGATAATATATTCTGTATATTGAAGATTGTGCTTCTTCGATAAATGATTTGTGCATACTTTCGTCCAGAACCCGAAGAATATTGTATAACTCTGATTTCATTTGATGAAAGTTAAACGCTTCTAGATTGATCCGGTCTTCTCAGCCAATTCCTTCCACTTTTCAAAACATGACGATTTTTTTTCCAAGGCACAAGTTGCTACTATTTAAGGAAGACGAGATACATTCATGTTAAGTACTTTAAGGATGTAGTTGAAATGTAGTTTCAGTGTTGTGATGTATATTGGTGGAAGTCCAGTTTTAATATGTAACATATAAGTGGGCGTTGACATGGGCAGGTGTAGTACTCGTTTGAGAAAAAATCTAAGTAGTTGTTCAACAGTCTCATATTGAAGGTGTCCCCAAACCTGGGCTGCATACAACATAATTGATCGAGCAGTAGCCTCAAATATCTGGTATTTTACACGTAGACCAATATTTTTATTTTTCATGCAGCTGAACCAAGTAGAGTTGATAGCATTTTTTGAACTTTTTAGTTTTTCTACTAAATGAAACTTCATATTATTTTGTGGTGTCATTATCAAGCCAAGGTATTTGTAGTTGTCTACTATTTCTATAGGAACCCCATCAAGTTTCCAATTAAAATTACCACTCCGAAGTCCCTTACCTCTACCAAACACCATTATCTGAGATTTTGCACGATTTACGGTTAGGTTCCATCTTTTGCAATACTCTTCCAATTTGGTAATCATCATCTGAAGTTTTATGGGAGTGTCGGCTAACATCACAATGTCGTCAGCATACATCAAGACTTTGATTAGACTGCCTCGTATATCAATCCCACCATTTAAATAACAAACTATATCATCAAGGAAGACGGAGAACAGTTAGTGTGCTCAAGATACATCCTTGTCTCAATCCCATAGGAGTCAAAAAACTTTCCGACATCGAGGTCCCGTCCCAAACTTTTGCTGAGCAATTTGTATACATTTTATTAGTGTTTTCCACATTTTAAATGGTAGACCTAATACCGATAGTTTATAAAACATTAAATCTCTATCAACACTGTCAAATGCGGATTTAAAGTCTATAAAATAAGCATAAACTTTTTTACTCTGAGTGCGTTTGATATCGACAATAGTACTAAGTGTAAAAATTTGATCCACAGTGGAATATCCTTGACGAAAGCCAGCTTGAAATTCACTTAGTATCTGATGGTCCTCAACCCAGTTGGTTAAGCGCTTATACAAAATACTTCCAAATATCTTGCGGATTGTATTAAGTAGTGAAATCCCTCTATAGTTTTCAACCACATTTTGGTTTCCTTTTTTGAAAATTGGAAGAATAACAGATGTTTCAAAGCATGGAGGGATATAATCATTTTCATAAATGAGGTACTATTTTGTTAACAACAAAATATAAAACTTGGGTAAAGGAGAGATTTAGCTTACGGACGTTTTATGGCAAATTGTTAATTGAGTCAAGAATATGCTAAAAATAAATCGGTTCAATACATTAGAAGCACATCAAATAAATGTAAATAAAATGCAAGTTTTTGTATTTTGTTATGTTTTTTAGCTTTCATTAGGATTTTAATAATGTGTGCTACCACCAGCCTTCATAATAACTTCAAAAATTCTTTTAAGGATTTATAAAAAGATTTCAAGTAGACCAGAGAAATCTCACTCTAGGGCAATTTAATATACCATGAATTAGCGCCTCCTTGTCATCGTATTGTTTCCCTCCCTCATATACCTTACGTGTAAGCTAGCCCCATTCATTTTTATTTAGGTATGTTAAGGTCCGAGGAATATGTGTGGCCAAGGCAGCAAGTGGAAGTTTTGATTCGCAATAAAAGATTTTACCTCTCGGGATGTGTGTATGGGAACGTTTTCTTACTGAAATAGCCATGGAATTAGTCCAAAAAGCTCGCTAATATTGGGGAATACATATTCCAGGAAGGCTTTGTATGTTTTCCTAGTCATTTGGTATATTGGACTACCAAGTCTATAGCGCCATACAAAAAAATTAAACCCCAGACGATAACGCCGCTTTCTTTGCTACGTTGACGGTTTAAAAATTACTACTCTCTCCTCAGGTCATGGAAACAATTATTGTAACCATCTGGCCCATCTAGGTTAAATTTTTTCATCGGAAAAAATAGCTTTAAACCAATCATTTGCGGTCATTCCATTTTGCACATCCCAGCTCATGTAATCTTTCGGGAAACACAAGCTTTCCTTCTTTCTTGTGTCCATTATGTGGTGGTTTTTTATTAAGCTTCAAGCACGGCGAATCTTGCATTTAACAGCGGATAAGCTGGCCTTAACATTAGCTTTCTCCCTATTTTAATTTGCCGATAAAGCTGAATTTGACGTTATTCTAAGGATACTTCGCGTTTCGCGAAGTCTTAAGGCAGAGGAAGTGTGTTTTTTATAATTTTTCGAATAAGACGACGGTTTTTTAAATAATTGCTGACACATTTATCACTTCGATTTTTTTTGTCGTTCTATAGCAAAGCATAAAGACCTTTAGAGCAATAAACATCTATTCTTGACATTTCCTCCACTGTCAAAACAAAATAGTCCCTCATTTACCATAGTTGTTTTTTTCTAATCGACCATGTAATGGGAGAAATTTCGATTTTACTTCTCGAAAATGTCTGCTTCTAACCTTATGACCGACAGTGTATATTTGGAAAGCTGTAACTTTTGAATCTTGCATCCTTATCCACTTTACAAGAAGAAACTACGCCATTATTAGAAGTGAAACGATACGCGCTTGAACGACTCATTGAAATTGTTAAAATTCACATCAAAAATTATGACATCTTTTTAAAGTGAAGAATCGAAACTGTAGCTTGTAATGTTACGTCGATTTCTAATATACATATCTTTCGAATAATAATGCATAAAGACCTGGGTCTTAAAAATGTTAATGTTCTGCGAACACAAGAACTGAAGCAGTTCAATCAGAAGCAATGTTGTGTCTTTGGCGATGGGCCATTTCTTCCTCTAAGGCTACTTTAAAAAGCATAAGTTTTGCATTTGGAGCTCGGAAAATCCACGAACTATTTTTTAAAAAGCCTCTTTATCCAACCTTACGTATTTTGAATGAGGCTGGTCGAACTGTGACGGTGAATAGATTGCGATACAGAACGAAGTTAAGTAATTGTATATGATAGGCAACACAACAATCACAATTTTTCAAGAAATGTTGTCTGAACGTGTTATTTCGCGAAAAGATGGTTAAAATCGGCCAAAGATATTTTGAGATTTAACACCTTTAGACTATTTTTAACTTCCCATAGGAAGTTATTGTAATGGGTCCGATTTGTCGAATTGAAAATTTTGAGATTTCTCGACGTTTCAAGAGTAGAAATAAAAGATTTTTAGAAAGATTTCTGTGCGTGCGTGAGTACGTACGTCCGTATGTCCGTACGTTCGCGACGTTTTTTTCGTCGTCCATAGCTCAAGAACCTGAAGAGATCGACATCAAATAAATTTTGTTATACAGTTAATAAGATAGAGACTTGAATTTAGTTTTATATTATATATTTTAACGTGATACAAAAGAAGCATATTTTTGGAAAAAATCCATTTAACGGTTTCTTTTTATAAATCAAAAAAAAAACTGAAAAAAAATTTGTCACCTCGAAAATTTTACGACTAAAATATGATTTCATCTCCAAAACAATTTTGTGCAACGAAGAATAATGTTTTTGACATCTGAAACAATTTTGAGAAAAATCGAATTGACAGTTTTTTTTACAAAAAATAAAAAAAAAACGAAAAAAAAAAAAACAATACTCAAAGTTGGGAAAAATTGAATTTCGACTCAAAATTCTTTTCAAAAACTTGAGATTAAGGCTTCAAACTTATTTTATCTTATAAAAAATATTGTTTTCAATATTCTGAAAAATGTTGAGAAAAATCGAATTGACAGTTTTTTTTACAAAAAATAAAAACCTAAAAAAAAATGTATAAAAGGTTGTAAAAATTGATTTTCGACTCAAATATCTTTTCAAAACTTTGAGATATTGGCTTTAAACTACTTTTATCTTTCAAAAAATATTGTTGTCAACATTCAGTAAAATTTTGAAAAAAATCGAATTGACACTTTTTGTACAAAAAATTAAAAACCTAAAAAAAAATTTAACAAAAGTTGGTAAAAATTGATTTTCGACTCAAATATCTTTTCAAAACTTTGAGATATTGGCTTTTAACTACTTTTATCTTTCAAAAAATATTGTTGTCAACATTCAGTAAAATTTTGAAAAAAATCGAATTGACACTTTTTGTACAAAAAATTAAAAACCTAAAAAAAATGAACAAAAGTTGGGAAAAATTGTTTTTCGACGTAAATATCATTTCAAAACTTTGAGACATTGGCTTCAAACTAATTTTATCTTTTAAGAAATATTGTTTTCAACATTCTATAAAATTTTAAGAAAAATCGAATTGACAGTTTTTTTTACAAAAAATAAAAACCTAAAAAAAAAAACAATAATAAAACTTGTAAAAATTTACTTTCGACTCAAATATCTTTTCAAAAATTACAAATATTGGCTTCAAACTTATTTTTTTTTTTTACAGAAAATATTGTTTTCGATATTCAGTAATTTTTTTATAAAAATCTAACAGTACGTTTTTTCATAAAAAAATAAAAAATAAATGATTTCTCTTAAGAAACACTCTTCTTTTAAATATCAAAATAAAACCTCTTATTGGAAAACTCAGTATATTTGGATTTTAAAGGCTTTGTTTAAAATACAAAATTTAAATAAATGCTAAATAAATGAATAATGTCAGAAAGATAGACCGATAGAATTGACAAACAAACTTTTCTCGTTATTATTATGTCTCCACCAAAACTCCAAGGTTACTTCAGAAATCCATAGCCTTAATCCTTTCGGGATGGGAGTGGGGCGTTTACATATAAATATTCTTTGTTCTGTACCACTCTCGTACCGAAAGGGTTAAATCATATATGTGTCATTCATTTTGTCATACAACCATATCGCTTCCACCATCATCGGCAACGGTTTTGGTTATAAAGTATCTATAAATATAAACATAAATACGCCCCATTCGAAACTATTCTAATTATGGTAATATTTCTTAATTAAAATGCATCTTAACCACATTTAATTAGCATCCAATATTTCAATCCTCTTTGATTTTATAAATATCTAAATATAGATACTCGTACCTACATATATGAATTTCCAATGAACTATAACTTTATTGACGAGAGTTTTGTGGTGAATACATTATGCCATTTTGTATATTTGTATCGTGTACAGTGGTTAACCTATGATTTGGATTTTCAATGCATACAATACATATAGATACTCGTATTAAAGGTGTTCTAAACTTTAACCATAAGCATAACCTCTACATCCTCGAAACATATCTCCAACGATACATATCGATATGTATATTATTCCTTTTGAGTGCATTAAGGTGTAGGTACTTACACACCTATGTATAAAGGATATGACACACGAGTGTAACGCTAGGTTTGATCAAACGCATCAATCTTCAATTACCCTAAAAGCATTGTATGTATAAGGCTTTAATGGAAAGTCCTTTGATACGTAGAACACTGAAACTATACATATATGCAAGGAGAAAATTTTGTATTTGGACAAATGTTAATGTAAAGTGATAAGAAATGTGAATTCCATATATTGAGTATAACATTTTCAGTTCAATTAGTGCACTCATTTTTGTAAAAATAAAAACATATTCCAGTTTAAAAATGTGAATATTTCACAAATTTTGTACTGAAAATAAACACAAGTCTACTAAGTTTAACTTGGGCTTAACTTCACTTCATAGTCCGAGGAGTAGGAAAGAAATAGACGGTTTAGAATTCCAAGGAAAATTAGAGTATTATACATTCGTAGAGTACAGCTAAAGAACGAATCTCTGTACATCACAATATATCAATAAAATTAAACTAGATGAGCATTCCTGGTGTGGAATCCAAATTGCTATCACTAAGCAATAATTCGCTAAAAAAAAGTGTAAAAAGGGTAAGGCAAAAGACATTACGACGATGTTCGAACGATTCAAATGAATATCGGACAAAATAACGTTTAGTTCTTAAAAATTACGGAACATGAAAAAAGTACTTTATTATTTATAAGAGCACTATAAAAAAAAAGTTAATAAGGGTCTCCATTTCGGAGTTGGTATCATTTTGCATTCTCTGATTATGTGATACAGCGTATTTTTTAATCACTTCTGTAACCATACCAAAGTGGCATTTATTATTTAACCAATGACTTTGCTTTGGAAATTTTCAGCAATAGTTTCTTTGAACGGCCTCATACTTGAATGCCATATGTCTAAAAGAGTTTAAGTACTTGCATACATAACATTTATTTGTTCCAGATAGATAAAGCATAGTTCTTTCCTATTAACCAGTTCATTCTTCAATACTTCATCTCTTTTCCTTATTTTGGTCTCTTTCTATTAAGATTTGGCTCCAATGTCATTCCAAGGCTTTTGGCAATATTGGAGTATGGGACTTCTATACTGTTTAAAGTGTTTGGAATAATATTTATGTTTTTGTTTGTAAGAATATATGTACGTCGATTTCATGCCATTTAGTTTGATACACAATTTTTTCATGCAAATACTTTAGGGACTGCATTTTTACAATCTTTGCGTAACCTTTGCAACAGGTCAATCTTGCACCAATATTGCAATATCAGCAGCAAAAGTTGCCATAATAGCGTTGGTATCTACTAGAATGACCCTTCTATATAAATGATTCAAGGTTGGTCCTAGGACACTTCCTGGCGGAACACCAGCTTCTATTTTCTTTAGATCTGAATAATTTTGGTTGTACCGTACATTAAAGAGTTGGTTCGTAAGATAAGATTTCAGTGTTTCGAAGTACTGCCTGGAAAGGTTCCTATTGTACTCAAGACCCAAGTGCGAAACCTTGTCAAAGACTTGAGCAACATCTCTGAATATAGCGGACCCATTTCCACTACATACGTAATTCGATGCTTTTGGTCCATCATAAAAATAAAATAAATCGGGTGGCGCAACAGTCCGTTGAGAACTAGGGCCTAGTTACTTACAACTCTCAACCATTCCTGTGTGCGAGTACTACCATCAGGGATGGAGCGGACCTACAGTTTTTAAGCCGAATCCGAACGGCTAATTTGAGAAAGCACTTTTCATGACAAGAATTACTCTTGGAGGATTTGTCAATTCCTCGGAAGAGACAGTACCCGTGAAAAAAACTTTAGATGGCATAGGCAGGGATCGAACCCAAGACCTCTGGCATGACAGTCCAACGCACTAACCAACATACCACGGGTACATCATGCAATATGTATTTCTAAATCAAAACTGATTGTTCGGCATTATTCTACAGTCTTCTCTACTTTGTTCAGCCTTTTCAGTAGTATTTTTTCGAAAACTTTTTCCATGATTAGTATAAGCGATTTTCCAATAATGTGACAAATATCGCATTGACGTTCAGATTGTGCTGGCTTCTTTCTTTAGGATTGCGGATTTCCCTACCATTACCACTAAAAATCTTGATTCCTTAATTGTTGTTCTCCAAATGTATTATGTATTTGTATAGAAAAAATGTTGTACATAGTCCTACAATAATTAAGATTGAGCTGCTTTTCAGACTCTTTAATCCCCTTCTACAATTCCTGTCTTTGTTATATGGATACTTAATAAAGCTCTTCTCTATTATTTTGTTTTGCCGGAATTTTTTTAAAGTTAAAGAATAATATCGGGGTTTTTAATAAGAGCGCTATAAAAGTTTTGTTTTTTAAATCAAACAAAAACTGTTTTGGATATCAGTTAAATTCTTTATTCCTGTGAAAGTACGTTGCCATTATGTATGGATCTCGATTTCTCTTGCATGGCCACCACGGGCACGCATGCAGAATTCCAGACGCTGAATCCAATTTTCGACGGTTTTCAAGCATAAATCGGTCGATATTGCTGCAATTTTAAGTTCGATATTCGTACGAAGTTCATCAATCGTCGCTGATGGCTAGTTGACATAGACCATAGACTTGACGTAGCCCCACAGGAAATAGTCTAACGGCGTCAAATCGCACGACCGAGGCGGCCAAGCGACTGGACCATTTCGCAAGATAACACGTTCTCTAAATTTGGTTTCCAATAAATTGGTTGTGACATTCGCTGTGTGGCTTCTGGCACCGTCCTGTTGGAACCACATGTCCTCCAAGTCCATACCATTCAATTGGAGCCAAACATATTTGGTTATCATTGAACGGTAGCGATCTCCATTCACAGTAATGTGCTGGTCTTTATCATCACGGAAGAAGTAGGACCCAATGACGCCGCTGCTGGCCCATAATTCACACCAAACCGTAATTTTTTCAGGATGCAATGATGACTCATGAAGTACGTGTAATTTGCGGACTGACCAATACCGCATATTTTGTTTATTGAAGCCATTCAGCCAGAAATGAGCCTCATCGCTGAAGATGATTTTTCGATGAAAATCCGAATCATTTTAAAGTTGTTGCTCAACCCAATTCACGAACATACGACACTTCTGGTGGTCAAGCGGCTTCAATTCTTGTGTCTATTTAATCTTGTAAGGATGTCTCCCACAACGACGTCACAAAGATGAGCAACGCTTGAGAACGACTTGTTAGAGACACATTTGGGCTTCCTGCAACTGAAGCCTCAGCGGCAGCAATATTCTCGACAGTACGGGCACTTCTTTGTCTCACTGCCACGGGAACATTTTGTACCGTGCCTGTGGATTCAAATTTTTCCACTAGACGATCGATTGTTGATCTGCTAGAACGATTATGACGACCATAATTGTAGCGCTCTTAACCTTGAGGCCACTGTTGGCTCGTTTATCTTTTCATTATGATATGGCAAACCCTATAGAAGAGAAATGTCAAAAGAGAAATATGGCGTCGTTTGCTGTCCCTGTCGCTCTACTTTTGTAGCGCCCCTGTTGAAAAATCCTGTATTTGAAGATAGTCAGGGAATTATTAATTACAAAATGGAGTTCGGGAAGACTACTAACTATAGCCAATAATATTTATATTTCTCGTAAATACGTACTGCGATAGCTCAAAACATTATCAGTGAAATATTCAATTGTATAGAAGACGATAACAGTCTAAGAAATATTGAGCAAATCACCAAAATGGTTTCGTTATTAAAAAACCTTTTATTAACACATATTTTTCATGCTATTTGCAAAATGAGTTTAGTTTACAGTTTTATTATTAATTTACTCAGTAAGATACAATATCTTATAAGCTAGAGTAACTATCAGTATCGCAATACTATTAGTATAAAAAAAAATGTATGCTATAGTGACATATTACTTACAGTAAGCTAATCTGTTAGACTATATAAGCATTTGAGGAAGTAGTAGTAGTAGTAGTAGTAGTAGTTTGTTTTACTACTACTACATTTGAGGAGGTATATTTCAATTATAAAGTTATTAAAAAATAAATTTTTTAAAAATTAAATTATTATAAGGAAAGATCTGCAAGAAAAATAATCATATTTCTCAATGAAACTGTGAATAGGAAAATTCCCAAAATTGTTCACCTGTTTTGATTTCAACTTTTCAATGTATAACATTTGGTATATAATTTTATTGAGAAAAATCGTGTAACTTCTGTTTTAAAACAATAAGTTTTTTGTTGCATCTTCACTAATACATAATACATAAGTTAAAGAAAAAATGTTTTTAAAGTTGTTTAAACAATCAACTCAAAACTATGAAATTTTACACTGTTACCCTGTCGGTATTGCAAAATTTTGAACATTGAACACATTCTTCGAAAACAAATACAGACGTAAAAATGTATGCATAAGCATAACCTTTTGTTATTTTTCGTTACATTTCAAGTTCTGAAGGACCTTAACAAAAAAGAAAACCTTTTCATAAAAACGAAAACCAATTTTATGTTGTATACTCAAAATGATTTGATTGCAAGACGGAATAAGGGACTATAAGTTGTAATTTGTTTTCTCTCTATTGTACCTCACAAGTATATGTATGTATTCCCATAAGGATGAATGATAAACTGAAATTCCATCAAAGAATTTTGCAGTTGTCTAGTAAGTATAATATTTTGTTTGTTATATTTGATTGAAATAAAATAAAGGACATTCATTTTAAAAAATATACGTCACTGTAAAATAACTATGAACAAACATTATGGACCTACTATGATTTGAAATACTTTTCCATTCAGTAAATTCATTAAATTGAAAAGGGTTTATATTTATAGAATAAACTGGAAAATAAAAATGAAATGGGACGTATTCAAAATTTCAAGTTCCGAAAATATTTAACAACCTCAATTCAAGCGGTAAATAAATAGATTTGGATTGAAAACAGCATTGAACTTTTTTTTTTGAAAAGAAATTTGTGTGCCAGTGGACTTAGAAAACATTTTATATGTAATGGGTGATTTTTTTGAGGTTAGGATTTTCATGCATTAGTATTTGACAGATCACGCGGGATTTCAGACATGGTGTCAAAGAGAAAGATGCTCAGTATGCTTTGACATTTCATCATGAATAGACTTACTAACGAGCAACGCTTGCAAATCATTGAATTTTATTACCAAAATCAGTGTTCGGTTCGAAATGTGTTTCGCGCTTTTTTATCGACAAATTTTGTTCAGCGATGAGGCTCATTTCTGGTTGAATGGCTACGTAAATAAGCAAAATTGCCGCATTTGGAGTGAAGAGCAACCAGAAGCCGTTCAAGAACTCCCCATGCATCCTGAAAAATGCACTGTTTGGTGTGGTTTGTACGCTGGTGGAATCATTGGACCGTATTTTTTCAAAGATGCTGTTGGACGCAACGTTACGGTGAATGGCGATCGCTATCGTTCAATGCTAACAAACTTTTTGTTGCTAAAAATGGAAGAACTGAACTTGGTTGACATGTGGTTTCAACAAGATGGCGCTACATGCCACACAGCTCGCGATTCTATGGCCATTTTGAGGGAAAACTTCGGAGAACAATTCATCTCAAGGAATGGACCGGTAAGTTGGCCACCAAAATCATGCGATTTGACGCCTTTAGACTATTTTTTGTGGGGCTACGTCAAGTCTAAAGTCTACACAAATAAGCCAGCAACTATTCCAGCTTTGGAAGACAACATTTCCGAAGAAATTCGGGCTATTCCGGCCGAAATGCTCGAAAAAGTTACCCAAAATTGGACTTTCCGAATGGACCACCTAAGACGCAGCCGCGGTCAACATTTAAATGAAATTATCTTCAAAAAGTAAATGTCATGGACCAATCTAACGTTTCAAATAAAGAATCGATGAGATTTTGCAAATTTTATGGTTTTTTTTTTTTAAAAAAGTTCTCAAGCTCTTAAAAAATCACCCGATATAAGAAAATCCTTTCCTAGATTTTGGAATTACAACTTTCTCTTAAAATTAGACTTTAGGAAATCTACCACCACCGTAGTTACAGAATATTCATTGATCCCACTGGATTTTGAAACTCGCCACCAAACCAAATCCTTTATTGTGTTTTTCTTGCAAAATCCTTAATACTATACACCCAAAGACGTCCTGAGAAGACCTTCAAAAAGCTTCAACACAGTTTTAGTAAAGTTAAAGTTAACGCGAATGTAGTTTCATGGCCTGTATTAAAAGCATCAGTGGCGTAGCTACCGCTGTATCAGCTGTATCCATGTAACAGGGCCCCCGCGATATAGGGGCCCCCAAAGATACAGATCACAAGATATGTGTAAAAAAAAATTAACTAAAATATTTAATAAAGTTTTATTACAAAAAATATTCCGATGATCATTTTTTACATGCGTCAAATATTTTTTTTCCTGTGTATCTTTTTCTTTTGTTCATGTCCTACCAACCAACAATACTACAACTTCAACCTGCAAACACTTTTTTATTCGAGCTTTCAAAATATATCGTCCTGCATTACACAGCCACCAACTCTAACATCATACAGAAATACAAACCAGGGACCAGCGCAGCGGTAGATTAAAAAATACTAAGGTACTTGCATGAACTAACAGCTGAAAAATTCGAATACTCCATTCCGAACCCTGTATGTATCTGCAACCAAAAAACAGTTCCGTTATTTGTCTGAGTGAACTAGGCAAAACGAATTTCAACACGTTAACTGAAATGTTTAATGATTACAATCCCTTATAAAAGAGAACACTCCAAATGAAGACTATGTTCATTGCGCAGCACATACATTAAATTTGATAGGTACTTAATGATGCAGCAAAAAAAAAACATGAAGTGTCAACATTTTTCGATAATTTAGAGAAAATATATACATTTTTTGGTAACAGCATGAAGCGCTGGTCTTTGTTGCACAAAGATTCATTAGAAAAATATAAAATTACCCGTAAAAGGGTTTTTCCTACGAGATGGTCGTCACGAAATGATGCACTATGTGGTATAAGATCAAACTATACATTGATAATGAAAACTTTACACCAAATCAATTTGACCTCAACAAAAAAAAGACGAACGAGACGAATGTAAAAATGTTATAAGCATTTTAGAGACCTACGACTTTATTTTGTTGATGTCATTTTTTTCTTCGCTGTTTGATATTATAAGTAAAGTTTCCAAAGCCCTTCAAGATGAGGAAAATGACTTACAAAAAGCAAGTATTTTGCTTCAAAATTTCTTAGACGGTCTAGAAAAAGAAAGAAATCAAAAGAAATTCAGTGATTTACTTAAAAAGTCCAAGGATTTACCCAACGATTGGGGAGTGACGCCTGTCTTCAAAAATAAAAGTAGGAAAATAACGAAGCGCTTTTTTGATGAGTTGGTAGAAGATCATAGAATTTCTGATCCGGAAATTTACTTCAAAGTCAATATTTACTATTCCTGCTTGGATATTTTGATTGGACAAACTCAGCAAAGATTTCAAAGCCTTCATGGTCTTAGTAGTATATTTGAAGTGTTGGAACCAGATAAGCTTTTATCGTTCTCGAATGATGAGATAAATCAAGGATCAAAAAAGCTAGTGGAAAAGTACAATTCCGGCATATCTGGTGATTTCTGCAATCAACTAATTGCTCTAAAAACATGCCTTAAATCCGAAATCCTCAAAATTCATTCCATAAAAGAACTTTCTACATTTATTAGTTATCGAATTTAATAGGTAGTCTTGCTTCTAGTTTTTCTGAAGTAATAACAGCATGCTTTCTCTTTTTGACTCTTCCGGTAACAACAGCTGAAAGATCTTTTTCCAAGCTGAAAATAATAAAAAATTATCTTAGAACTTAAAAAAAAAAAAAAATTGGATACAGGGCCCCCAAAGGTCTAGCTACGCCACTGAAAAGCATACTCTCTGTTTAAGGCTTCTAGACTCTAGCTTGATTACTGGCACATACCTTGAGATCTAAGGGATCTTTTTTATTTATTTGAATATTTTAAACGAAATGATGTATGTATATAATTTGTAGGTAGTTCGATATTGAGTCGTATGAGTTTTGACTTTTGCCATTATTAAAAATGATTTGATTCGGTTAAAAAGAAATATTTTGACATATTATTGAATACTTGGTGTAAAAGGATACTACTCTACTCTAAAGAAGATCAAGTTTAAGTTTTTTAATTCCACAAAAATTCCACAATAATTTCCTTACTTAGAAAAAATTTCGACAAAGCTGGACTTATAAGGAGGGTTTCATTTGAACGTCCTAAAAACTTTGTAGGTAATATGTTTTTAAGTTTGTATTGGACGAAAACAAAAATTTGGGGAATTGGAGGGAATGGCATATTTAGACAAATGAAATAAAATCTTAATATTAAATCGCAATATTATTTTATTTCAAATTATTGGTCCATCCCTGACAACAATACTCGCACACAGGAATGGTTGAGAGTTGTAAGTCACTAGTTCTCAAATTACTGTTGCGCCACTTAATTTATTTATAAATTAATTGTCTTTTATTTGACAGTTACAATTATATGTTAGCTACGAGTACAATTGATTCTAACGGATGGCGGCATCTTTTGACTGAATTGATTATATATTCAATAGATGGCGCTACTATGCATCCACCAGAACTATGCAAGATTTAAGCGGCAACTGTTAACATTTGTCTGGCGATTTCTGTCAAAACCTTATCAGTGATACCTCGCTCTCCTTTGGCGGATGAGATTAATGCATGTTTATAGCAATCATTCTTTTGGAGAAGTGTTAAAACACTTCGATTGACCATAAACATGTGCTTACTATTGAAAAATTATCCATTAGCACAAATATTTTCCAAACAATTAACAGTTATTGGGAACGGTAAAATAGATCTGCAACCAAATACGCAATGAATGAAGCTGCCAGACAATTTCTGCACTGTTCTTCAGGAACAAAATTAATTGGTACAGAGTATATTTCCGGAGTAGAGTATAATTACTTGAATCATAATCAATCGATACTGTTGTTAACGAAAATGATAATGTAATTTTCCCAATTGAATTCAATATATGTACCTGGAATGGAACCACATATTCTTTGATTAAAGATTGGTTCACCTCTTATTCTCCTGCGTAATTTCAATCCGCCTCAATTATGCAATTTTACACGTTTGGTCATCAAAAAGATCACCGGAAATATTCTTGAAGAAAACAACTTTAACTGGAAAGCCTAAAATAAAAGTGTTTATGTTGCCATTTATTCCAATGATAAAGTCAGATTCTACCATTCCCTTCGGAAGGTTACAGTTTTCAATTCAATAAGCTTTTGCCATGTCTATGAATAAGTCTCAAGGCCAAACAATGTGCATTTGTGATTAAGATTTGAAAAATCCTGGTTTTTCTCATAGACAGCGTGTAGGAAAACCGTCGAACCTATTTGTGTTAGCGAAAGACAGGTTAACCAAAAATATTGTGCACCGATTAGTGCTGAACTTAATTGAAATTAAAAGTATTTATAATTCAAAATAATTTATATTATTCTTAGAAGATTTTAAACTATCCGCAACATACTCTTTACTAAAAACATTGTAATATACTCATTTGTTACAACCTTGAATAAAAATAATAATAAATTTTAAATTTTTTTTGCTTTACAACTGTACAAAAATTTTGATCAATTGTAAAAGTCCTTTCCATTCAAATCCCAAAACATTGCATTTTTAAAACAGCTTAAACGTTTCCGTTCGTAATTACTAATTTCGGTATAGTAGAAAATCAGTCATGAAGGTCGCCATGTTTTTTACAAATAGCATCTATGTAAAAAAAGTATGGTGGTGTCCATATCTGATGTTCTGTTACGTGGCAAAAAACTTTAGCCACAGCAACGGGTGAGTGGTCGGATCAGCTATTAAAATTGTAATTTTGAGTTTGAAATTGGTAAAAAGCTTAGTTTTAGAAAAATATTTTCTCCACACCAAATAAAGAGAAAGCAGTTTTTATGAAGTATTAAAGTTGTATAACAAATCAAGCTGTCCAACCAAAGTTCAACTTTTATAAAACAAAAAGTTTTTGAAAAATGCCAGCTCACAATTTTTAGAACACATATTGTTCTTACTTAACCGAGTGTTCAACAACGAAGAAATACCAAAGAATTTCAAAGAGTCATCCATTTTAGCGATCTATAAAAAAGAGATCCTAATCTCCCCGAAAACTACAGAGGTATCTCTGTTCTCAATTCATTACGAAAACTGTTTACTCAGATGCTTTATCTTAGACTTGTACCTTGGGTTGAAACAAACAACAAAATTCGTTGTTGTTTTCAGGCTGAGTTTCGAGCTAACCTCTCTACAGTTGATCAAATTTTGACTCTAACTAATGTCGCTAAACGTTTTTTGGATAAGAAAACTAATCTCGATGCTTTTTTTGTAGATTTTAAAGCTGCCTTTGATATTATAAACAAAAACATATTACTTTTCAAACTAGCAGGTGTGGGATTATCAAAAAAAATTTGAAGAATATATGAGAAACTTCTTTCAAATACAACAGCGCAGCGGTAGTTTCTAATGGTAGAATCTCTTTGCAGCAATTTAAGACAAAAGTAGGTGTCCCGCAAGGTTGCATTTTGAGTCCTTTGCTCTTCTCACTTTTTATTAACGACATTGGAGACAGTGTTCCAGGCGGTGTATATTATGGTGATTTGCTTATTAAGGTGCTATTATATACAGATGACCTTGTCATTCTTACTGATGATCCGGTAACTCTACAACTGCAAATTAACAAACTTAACCAGTATTGTAACTCTTGGGATCTTCAAATAAATACTTCAAAGTCGAAGATTATGGTTTTTAGATCTCATAATCGTAATGTCAGAAATGACCATTCTTGGAACCTTAATGGTAGTTAAAAATTTTAAATACTTAGGTTTTACAATAACACAAAATTTAAACATAGGACCTCATATAAAAGATAAAACATCAATGTATCGAATCGATGGTAAAATTCAAAATATTTGATGCAACAATTAAAAGTTCACTATGTTATGCTATGCTAATGAAGTGTATGGTTACAAAGTCTATGTGAAGACTTTGAAGTTATCCAGAGATATTTTTTCAAACGTGTATTTAAGGTCCCTTTAAACACACCTAACTATGCAATATATGTCGAATCTATACTGCCTCCAATTTTCTTAAAAAAACCTTAAGGCAAATGCCAAAGGCAATGTCAAAGTTTCAAAGAGATGTTATAATAATCTTCAAAGAAAAGTACTCATGATTGCACTTCAGCGTTGTTACACACCGCCGCCGCGCCGTTCAAAGATTGGCAAGAATTGGCTGCTAAATATAATACGACATTGAATTTAGCCTTGAATAACTTTGGTTCATGGAAGGATGAATTCTATGACTGCATCTCAGCAATTGACGAAAAAATATTTCAAAATTCTCTAAACCGTGCTAAAGAGTCCATGTCAAGAACGATATACAGCAAACTGAATCACTGTTTGGCGGAATTTAATTGTTTTCGAAAAGAATTCACAGTTAATGAGATGAGTTTAATATTTAAGATCCGAACTGAAATGCTAGAGCTAAATTACAGACCCCATAGGGTTGATATAAATTATAATTATTTTATTAATATTAATTTGAATAATCGAAAAAATAAAGCTTTCAAACTTTATCGTGATTCTAGGGATGATAATAGTCTATACATCAACTATCTTCGGTGTAATCGTGAATTCAATTTTCTCAATAAATTCTTATACAACCAATATATTTCAAGTATTGAATCTAAAGTAAAAAGAAATAGTAAATGTTTCTTTAAGTTTATAAATGACAAAGAAAGTTCCACCGGAATTCCGAATTCTATACGTTATAATGGTCAAACATCTAGTGATCCGTCTATAATCTGCAATTTTTTTGCTGACTTTTTTCAATCCATCTTTAATCCTTCTTATAATCAAACGAGGCCTTGGTTGATGTCTTCATCTCAATTGATTAATATAAACCAATTATCAGTTGATAAAGAAGATATTATCTGTGAACTTTTAAAGTTACATGAAGATAAACACTCTGGGTATGATGGAATTGCTCCTATTGTTTTAAAAAATGCTCTATTTCCTTAGCAATCCCCCTTGAAATCATTTTCAACCGTTCTCTCCGTAAAGGTTGCTTTTTAAAACAATGGAAGAGTTCCTTTATTTATCCCGTTTTTAAATCAGGATCCAAAAATTATGTAACCAACTATCGTCCGATTTGCAAAATATCTGTGATCCCTAAGCTATTCGAAAAAATTATTTATAAAAAAATACTTTTTTCTGTGAAAGAAATAATCTCGCCTTTGCAGCATGGTTTTATCAGTGGAAGATCAACTACAACTAATCTTATAATTTTTAGTAATTATGTACTCAAAGCTCTAGAACAAGGAAACCAATGTGACGTGGTGTATACTGATTTCGCGAAAGCGTTCGACAGAGTTGATCACTCAATATTAATTTCCAAATTGCATAAAATCGGTTTTCATTCCAATTTATTGACATGGTTTAAATCTTACCTTACTGGCAGAATTCAATATGTTCGTATTAATAATGTTACTTCCAACCCTGTTTTTGTTACTTCTGGTGTCCCACAAGGAAGTCATTTGGGTCCTCCCCTCTTTCTCTTGTTTATCAATTATATTCCCAGTTGTCTAAAAAATTGTTCTTGTTTGATGTATGCTGACGACCTTAAATTATTCCTGCGCATTAATTCTATTTCCGATTGTATAAAGCTGCAGAATGATCTTAATAATCTTTTCGTTTGGTGTTCTAACAACGATCTTCATTTAAATGTTTCTAAATGTCATAGTATGTTATTCTGTCGCGGCACCTCTCCAATTACGTTTTCTTACAGTTTACTTGGGTCAACCTTAACACAAGTCACTGAGAAAAAAGATTTGGGTGTAATCTTTGATTTAAAATTCGAATTCGCTAATCACATTGACTATATTATTTCTAAGGCCAGTTCTATGCTTGGATTTATTTCCAGGAACGCTAAAGACTTCTCTGATCCATATACTCTTAGAGCCTTATATTTTTCATATGTTCGCTCAATTTTAGAATACTGGTCATCTACCTGCAATCCTATGTATATAACTTATTCGGCGAGAATTGAACGAATTCAGAAACGCTTTACTAGAATTGCAATTTGGATATTGCGTTGGAACACGGATATGCCTTCATATAACACCAGGTGTTTGTTGTTGGGTATTCAATCCCTAGAATCACGACGTATTTATTTTAATGTAATGCTTGTCAGAAATTTAATAAATTATAAAATCAATTGCGCTCACTTGCTTTCGTTGATTGGCTTTCATGTTCCTTGTCGTGAATTACGTAATAATCGTTTATTTTGTGTACCCTTTCATAGGGTCAATTATGGAATCAATGAACCCTTAACTCGCTGTTTAAGACAAGCTAATTCTGTTTGTAATGCTATCGATTTTAATTTATATTTAAGTAGGGACTGTTTTAAAAAAATTGTTATTAATAATAAACTTCGGTGGTTAATGTTAATTGTACATTCTTTTTTTTTGTTTTGTTTTATTTATTATTATTTATATAAACTTACTATTGTTCTAAGTAGTCTTTAAGAGCTGTGTCTCTGCTTGATGAATAAATAAATAAATAAATAATTGTAATCTTGATCAGATTGACATCTGTCATTAACTGAGAAAGTCAGAGTTCTGTGCGGTCCTCTTTTTTTATTAGTTTATACTTTTAAAACAGTCTAATTTACTCTAAAAACTTTTGAAATCGTTAATTGAACTTAATTTGAGGAAAATACACGTCTGTACGTTGTCTAATTGCACATTTAAAACACCAAATTCTTAATTTTTCTCTGCGACATACTCAGCAGTGCACCGTTAAAAAAAATGCATATGCCGCTAAAGCGAGGTAGAGAAGAAAACTCCCCAGAAAATTCAACTAATTCAAAAAAAGTTTCCATCGAACAAAAAAAAAATAATAATATGGCAGTTGGAAATATGTCCATCGATCAATTAAAAGTAATGTTGTTCGATTGCATTAACGAATGTGTTAACCCCAAATTTGAAGAAGTGGCAAAAAAAGATGATGTTCAAGCAATCGCATCCCAACTGCAGTCACTTAAAGCACACAATGAACATCTTGTGCAACGAGTAACTGCAATGGAGAACTACTGTCATCTGTTAGAACGACAACTGGATATCCTCACACGTAAAAACAACGAAAACACTGTTGTGGTGCATTTTCCGGCAGAAGGGAAGACCAATAAAGTTGATTACGCAAAACAAACTTGCATGGGTCTTCTCCATCTTCAAGACAGTGCAGAACTTCCGATAAAAAGTGCACAAGAGTTCACAAACAACAACACAAACAAATCCACTGTGATTCTAAACTTTCACCCGGGAGACACGGCGAATAAAGTTATAGACGCAACTCCAACACTAAAAAATTCTGGTATTGTGATTCATCGTGAACAGTCTCTAATCACACGCCAAAAAAGGAAATCACTCTACGACATCAAAAGTAATCTACTCGCCATAACACCAAGTGCGAAAATTTTAATAAGAGGAGTAAAACTTCACATCAATAACTTCACGTTTTCTTTCAACTTTGCACGAGGATTGATTGTAAACAATGCGGAGGAATATTCGTTTGTCAAAAACACTTTTGGAGATAGTGGCCTACGATTTTTTGACAGCTACAACAATAATAAACAATCCTATGCGATAGCTGCGATAGCAGCGCCACCATACAGTCAACATCAACAGCCTGGATGCAGTGTACAGCGGAGTCATCATCATCAATTGTAGGATAGTGTTGCCGTCTGCCAAGTAATTTTAGATTTAAAAATTTTAAGTTATAATGTTTCTGGCCTTAAAAACAAATTAACAATGCCAGACTTTTTTAGGTTTATATTAAATTTTGATATTATTATTCTGTTAGAGACTTTTCTCGAAGATGGTCATGAAACGCAATTCGCTAAATTTTTCAAAGATTTTTTTATTAAATTTATTCCTGCCACCCGCAGTAGTATTTTTGGTAGAGCAAGTGGAGGTTATTTGATAGCAGTACGATGTAGTTTAAAAAGTTGTATTAGTATAAAATCTGTAGGGAGAAAGACTGTTATAATGTTAAATCACAGGCATGAACAATATTACATTCTTCCAACCTATTTAAATTGTACTAATTGGAATAACGATTTTAATGAACTGCAATCCTTTTTAAGTGAAATTGATTTTAAGAACATCTTAATATTAGGCGATTTAAATGCTAGAATCGGTGAATTTCAAAATCCAGCTTCTCTAATGAACAACACGGTACATATGTTTGATAGTTTGAGAAGGTCTTCAGACGTAATTGTAAATAGTTGTGGCAGGCGTTTAATGGAGTTGGTGGAGGACTTCGGTTTAATGGTTGTAAATGGAATTTCTAAAAGAGATAGCAGAGGTGAATTAACATTTATTTCTGGTCAGGGTTGTTCTATGATAGATTACTGTTTGGCTAGAGGCGATTGGCTTACTGTTATAGAGGATTTTGAGGTACAAACCGTAAGCTATTCAGCCCACCTTCCAATAGTGACATTTATGAAATTTCAAAACTTCGATTCTACGCTGAGCGAACCAGTCCGAAAATATAAATGGGTTGATAGTCAGGTAGTAGTGTACAAGCGTAGACTCGATGCGCAAGTAAATGGTCTATCAAGCCATGTATCCTGGTCCTGTGAGCAGTCGGCTGGCGAAATAATAGAAGTTATTAAGAGTTCAGCCATGCCACCTAATAGGAAACAAAATTTTACTGCTGGGTGGTACGACTGGGAATGCACAAAACTCAGAAAAAAATCCTTTGCAATGCTTAAAATTTTTAGGAAAACAAAGTCTAATTTCTTTAAATCGCTTTACCTAGATGCAAATAAAACGTATACGCGAGTATGCAAAAATAAACAAAAAACTTTTATGGCTGGTTTAGCAGTAAGTTTATCAAAATGTAAAGACTCAAAATCATTTTGGTCTAAAGTGAGATTGTTAGGTGGCGTTAACAGTATTTCAGCAACTACAATAAATGTAGAGTTACTAGCAAACCATTTCAAGGAACTTCTTAACGCGCCAACAAACTCACAACTATTTCAATATGCTTTACCCTCAATCACGATTTCAGACCTAGACGACCCTATTACAACAAATGAATTGCAAGCAACCCTTAAAAACATGAAAAACAACAAGGCGGCCGGGCTAGATGGAATTCCAGCTGAATTTTATAAAAACTCATCCCCGTCTTTCCTAAATCTTCTTCTTGATTTTTTTAATAAGCTTCTTGAAAAAGAAGAAATACCTCAGTCATTTTTAATGTCCCAAATTTGTCCAATTTTTAAAAAAGGAGATCCAAGCTCACCAGCAAACTATAGGGGCATTTCTATTCTTCCTTGTTTGAGAAAAATATTTACCCAAATTCTATACTGCAGGCTTATGAGGTGGGTAGAAGAAAACAAATTGCTAAGCACTTTCCAAGCTGGTTTTCGCTCTGGTCTTTCAACTGTGGATCAAATCTTCGCACTCTCCAATATAGCAAAACGTTTCATCGATAACAAACAAAAACTTTATGTCTTTTTCATTGACTTTAAGGCAGCATTTGATACTATCAACCGGAATTCACTAATTTATAAATTATCAAATTTAGGTATATCGACGAAATTTTTAAGACTCTATAAACTTCTCCTCACCAATACTTGCGCTACTGTGTCAAATGGGAGTTCCATATCCAGCTTCTTCAACACTGATTGCGGTGTGCCCCAAGGTTGCCCCTTAAGCCCGATTATGTTCGCCCTTTTCATTGACGATGTCTCCCGTGATTTTCCTGGGGGTGTTAGGTTTGGAAATCTACTTATTAAGGTACTACTTTATGCGGACGACCTTGTTGTTTTGTCGGACAACCCCACCACATTACAGTTACAAATTAATAGACTTAAAAACTTTTGTGATAAATGGGACCTGAATATAAACACCTCAAAATCAAAAATTATGATTTTTGAAAGCACCCGTCGAAGGAGAAACCCGATAGAAGCATGGTCATTGGATCGTGAACCTATAGAGGTGGTTAACCAATTTAAGTATTTAGGTGTTCTATTTTGTAGCAATCTAGATTTCCGGCCCCATGTTAAGGAAAAATGCTTATCGGCAAAAACTGCAATAAACCTAATATGGAACAAAATCTTCTGCAATAAGTACATAGGCATCTCAGCTAAATTTAGAGTTTTTGAAGCTACTATAAACTCATGCTTATGCTATGCCAGTCAAGTTTTTGGTTACCAAGATCTCGATGAATTTGAGATAGTGCAACGCTTCTTTTTTAAACGAATATTTAAACTTCCAAACTATACACCAACTTACGCTATACATGTGGAATCAGGGATCCCTCCGATTTTTCTAAAAAATCTTAAATTTAATGCCGATTACATAATAAAAGTAATGCAAAGGTCAAATGAAAATCTTCATAAGCAAATGATGGATTTCGCATTCCGAAGGAGTTTATCGCCGTTTAAAGAATGGTATGAAATAGCAAATGCGCACGGATTTAATCTAAACCTTAGTACAACTTCTCTTGCTAATTGGAAAGGTAGGTTTTATGAATGTATTGCATTGGTTGATGATTCATTGTATCTCAAGTTCTTGAATAGGGCTCGTACCTCTCCAAGCAGATTGATCTATAAGCAACTCAATCACGCTTTGTTTGTAAACAATTATTTTAATAGTAATCTTTCTGCAAATCGAATAGGTACTTTGTTTAAAGCAAGAACTGAGATGCTAAATCTGAATTACAAACCTCACAGAAATGATAATCCCAGGTGTAACCTCTGCAATCGAAATGAAATCGAAGATGTCAACCACTTTTTAGCCGTTTGTCCAATTTTACAAGAACTCCGAAGACTTTATTTTTCAAAAAGCTTTCTCAATCACCAGGAAGCGAAACAAATTTTAAACGGAGAGTGGGGTTGGAAGGACCTTTACAATTTTATTGATCATGCCTTAGATTACCGAAACAGTTTTTTAGAGTAAATTTAAATTTTTAAATATATGTATATTTATGTATCATTATCTAAGATGTAACGAGGAAATATATGTATATTATAAACTTGGATATTATGCTTATTTAAATTCTATCTATTTATTCAATTGTCTACATAATCTATTTATAAACTTATTATAATCTTAAACTTTCTTTTTTTATTCTCGATAAATGTCAATTTTCAGGCAGACGGCAAATATATTTTTTTGCCATGCTAATGTTCTTATATAATTTTTCAAATGTATTTCGCGTTATGGTCAAATAAAGAATTTGTAATAATAATAATGTAATAATTGTAATCTTTGCAACCTTAATCAAATCGAAAACGTTTATCACTTCCTAGCAAGTTGTCCAATACTCCAAGAAATTCGACGTTTATACTTTAGGAAAAGCTTTCTTTCTCAATTCTAAATGGTGAGTGTGGTTGGAAAGTTCTTATCCGGTTTGTTACTGAAGCTATCGCTTACAGAAATACTTATGTAAATCTCTTTTAGAATCAATCTATTATTTTGTTCTAGCTAAACTAAAAGCCCATCTTTTAGTTAATAGTGAATCCCTTAATCTACCATTACTCTTTAATCGATTAATTCATCAATCTTTTAAACTTAAATACACTAGTTTAAATTTTTTCCTTTTTAAAAAAAAAATAACTTTTGCAATATATTTATATTAGTTTCTATTAGTTTTATTTAGATCTGGTTAAACAAGACAACTTAAAATGGTCTTCGCTTTCTTGTCCCGTGGTTCAAACAATCCTGCACTGTTTTACAACACATCATCACATTTCACCAATGTTCTTCAACCTTTTTTTGAACTTCGGAGAAAATTACCAAGCCCTGATTAAATTGAATTTTTAAGCCCTTCATTGAAAGTCGATCTATCCGACCACCACCTTAAGTTCTTCAATTTTTTTTTTTTTTTGAATTCCCACAAATATTAAACACCATCATTTGTACTTTTCTGCAAAGTCAAACCCATCAATTTTACGGACCCATCTGTCTTATATCTATATGCCTGCCGTATAGACAGACACCAACAAAACAACAGTGAAACAAATAAAACTCATTATAATTCTCTATATAGCATTTTTATGCTTCGCCCGTCGTCGTCGTCGTACGCTCGCCGTAATGGTTGAAAAAAAAGGACAAAAGTTTCGTAAAAACATTCTAGGATTTAAAAAAAGGGATAAAATAAAGATTAAAGGATGAAGGATCCGAAACGCTTGTATATATTTACATAACTTAACATTAAATTTTGTTCGCTATGACTGTAGAGGTCTAGGCTATGACTATGGACTTGGGGCAGTGATGGCAAAGATGAAGCCTCTAGTTTTTTTAGTAAATGAGGATATAGACAAAGTTTTTCAATTTATGTGAGCACATAAAACAAAGTATGTATATTTAATGCTTTTATGCTTTTACGTCCTGCAAACAGTTCACGTATTTTTATGTACGTCTACATTTATCTGTATTTCTAAACAAGGATGTTATTTATATTTTATATCACACTGAAAAATGTGTGTTGCTTCTTTCAAATCAAGATTAAACTATTCTAAATGTTCTGTGTCAATGATGTCTTAGTTTTGGAAGATATCTAAAAATGTATACACATCTCGATTTTATCTATTTTTGTATTCTATTAGGATAACATTAAAATGAATTCAAATAAAATATAAATAACTTTTTTAAACATTATCCCAACCCCAATTTACTCTCTATTTTCATCATCAACTTACATCAATCCAATGTTCACCAGGGAAAACAGCTATTAGTTCAGTATTGGGTTCAAGAGTTCTGAAATATTCCTCATCGTCTATTTCCGTTCCATCCGAATCTAAATGTATCGTTGGCAGGAGATCGACTTTTTCAAACTTTTCCGCCACTTTTGTACGAATCTCTTCGAGTGAGGATGCAACAACCGCTTTCTTAATGTGTCGTGTTATGTCCTTGATCTGCAAATAGAGAAAAAAAGGAGAATACAGAAATTACTTTAGGGATTGATTTTGTGTTTCTGTTCATCTTCTTGGTGATGGGTATTCTATTACTCAAATATGTCATTTATATTCGCACAACAGCAATAAGTGGGATTTCAGAATTTATTGAAATCCGATTCGATTCAATTCACACTCCGACTTTCAGTAGATACTTCTCAGAGCAACAACTATCTTCTCTCTGAGGAACGTACGAGTACAACGTACAACACAACACACAGTATACAATATTATGTACATATATTTTAACTGTTAAAAGGACCAAAAGCAACAACAACAACAACAACAGTTCACTTGACATATCAAGGAGTTCATTGAAAAGAACTTCTCGTTTTCATTGCAGACGATACAAATAACGTATACAAGTATATGCATATTATAAGAGAGCTTAAGGACACATCACGGCTCAGATTGCAGTAGAGCACTTGTATACATATGTACATAAATATATGCCATGCCATGCCATGCCATGTCCCACATTTGTATACTGCATACTTCTGCCTTCAAACCTACCTACATATCCGTTCAAAACCTCATGGGGCTACTTTGGAAATACCGAGGGGTTTATTTTTTAGAAGTGGGCGTGTATAGTTTCGATTTCAAATTATTCGCTGGATACATAGGGATGAAAGATTTTAATCGATATGATGAGCTTTTGTAGACATAAAGAGGGTGATGTAAGTGTTTTATGGTTTAATGACAGTAAATCCATTTACAGCAAATAATAATTAAAGTAGGTATATGTACATATATAGATTTTATTCCCAAAGTGTCGTAATATTAACACCACAAAGAAAAAGTATATTTGCTTTATGTGGAATAATTTAAACGTTAAAATACGATTTCTAAGGAGATGTCAATATCATAAAGATAAAATTGAAGCAACTTGACACTTTTGAAAATTAGAGCCATTCCACATTTTTAACTTTCCATAGGAAGTTATTGTAATGGGTCCGATTTGTCGAATTGAAAATTTTGACATTTCTCGACGTTTGAAGATCCCTAGAGTCGAAATAAAAGATTTTTAGAGAGAAGTCTGTGAGTGCGTGTTTACGTACGTTCGCGACGTTTTTTTTTTTTTGGTCGTTCATAGCTCCATACCGACATCAAATAAATTTTGTTATACAGATAATAATGCAGAAAGGTGCAGAAAGGACTCTCAGAAAAATTGCGTGGGTGTTTTTTTTTCTCATAGCAATTTAAAAAAAAAAAGTGAAAATTTTAGTTAACCCTAAATATCTCACGCACCAATCACGCTAGAGACTTGAATTTAATTTTATTACATATATTGTAACGCGATACCGACCAAATATATTTTTGGGAAAAAATTCAATAAACGGTTGTTTTATAAATCAAAAAAACTAAACAAAAAACAGTAAGTATTTGTCACCTCGAAAATCTTACGAACAAAAAATGGTTTTATCGCCAAAACAATTTTGGGCTACGAAGAATAACGTTTTTAACATCTGGTCTAATTTTGAGACGAATTGACAATTTTCTTACAAAAAATAAAAACCTAAAAAAAGCATTACTAAAAGTTGGTAAAAATTGATTTTCGACTCCAATATCTTTTCAAAACTTTAAAATATTGGCTTTAAACTAATTTTATCTTTTAAAAAATATTGTTGTCAACATTCAGTAAGACTTTGAGAAAAATCTAATTGATAGTTTTTTTTTTACAAAAATTAAAAACCTAAAAATAAATAACAAAAATTGGTAAAAATTGATTTGCGATTCGAATATCTTTTCAAAAATTTGAGATTATGGCTTCAAACTGATTTTGTCTTATAAGAAATATTGTTTCGAACATTCGGTAAAAATTTTGAAAAAAATCGAATTGACATTTTTCTCACAAAAAATAAAAACCTAACAAAAATTAATAAAAGTTGGTAAAAATTGATTTTCGACTCAAATATCTTTTCAAAATTAAAAATATTGACTTAAAATTAATTTTGTCTATTTAGATTTTGAGAAAAATGGAACTGACAGTTTTTTAACAAAAAACAAAAACCTACAAACTTTTAAACAAGACAAATCGACAGACGGAATGGGAAGTCATGACTGTGGGTCGCATCCCATCCTTTTTTTTTTATATTATAAAATAGCATCTTGTCACGCCATAAAAGCTTGGATAAAAGCTTGATGCAAATTTAATAAAAAAAAAAACTAGAGTCCTACAGTATACGATTCTGTACTAAGAAGTTGAAAATAAGAAATGTCGTTATAGAATTCATGTCTTTATACTCAATCTTGCTGCAACAACCAGGTTTTTAAAGCTTTTTTAGTTGACGTAAATGACTCTTGTTAGGAATGTCAATTTGCTTTTTATCATAAATTTTCACTAAAATACTTTGCTCATTTAAAATCAACCGCAACAAACTTCTCTAAAATTTGATTGTCATTCTCTAAATGTTCCCAGAATTTATATTTCAAGATAGAAAACAAGGGACAATTAACAGTGAAAAAGAATAGATTTTTCGGATCATACAACTATAACTTCTTTGTTATTAAAGATAGGGTTTGAGATTTTGCACAAATGAAAAGCAATGTATGACGTTTTTAAGTGACATTTATTGAATTCTACAATATTGACCCTACATCCGGTTAAGAAATGATGCATACGAGTACAAACAGTCCAAATAATTTAGCGAAATCAAACTCCAGGCTAATTCAAGGGCTTGAGTTAGTTTGGGTGTACTCGAATATTGCTTCCCTGATCCGTATACTTGATGTGTCAGCTATTCAAAAACATTTTCTACGATTTTCAAATCCAATGCGTAGTGTCCATCTTAATGCCTTTACATTTTGGCCCTGTATTAAGGTTTTAACAACCCGGGATATATGTATTGGCGTATTATCATGTTGATAAATCTACGGCAGAGGATATAAAAGGGTTGGAAAGTGTCGAAAGGCCGCTTTTTTCAGTATACCATTGTAATACAATGCATTCATTGTGGTTGATACATAATGTAGTTTGCAGTGAAATAGCTTCCCATACCTATCTTTGCGAAGGTCATTGGAAGCGTTAGCTATAGCCATCGGGCCTTACAAATATTTTTTTTTTTCGTCGGATAAGACCAATCGTTGCTACTCAGAAGCGCAGGTGGCATGTGCGCAACAACAACAGAGGCGCTGCTTTTTTTTCGAACCGGGTAAAGGGATGGCATCTTCTTTATGTTGAATCTTTTCATAATCTTAGTTTTTGAAATATCACGACAAATAGTGGTTACGCTTGCCTTGAAACCGAATTTTTCCCTGATTTTTGCCAAAGATTCATAAGAATTTTAAACTTATACCATTCAAGATTAATTCACAATAGTATAACATTTATGTGTGCAATTAATTTCAAGGGAACTGCATCTAGCGAAGAACTGACAAATCGTTAAAGAGCAATTTTTGTCATAAGAAGTGCTATCTCAAATTTGCCGTTCGGATTCGGCATAAATACTGTACAATCCTTACCAAACTGTCAATCATTGTGGATAGATGTGGATAGATAGAAGACGATGGCCTTCTCGAGAAAAATGATATTGCAATTTTGTTTGTCAACATCAAAAAATATGATTTTTCGCCAAATATCCAATTCAAGATAATTTAAGGCCCAAACTGCGAAGCTATAACTAAGCGGTTGGTCGTTGTCGTGTGTTTTCAGTTTTTGAGTCAATTTTACTTTTTTAATTGAAAATTCCAAGATCTTTTATGCAGAATTTAACTATGGCTAAAGCGTGACAGCTGTCAGTGTTCAAAAAATCTTCTTTTTTTTTTAATTTATAAACAAAACTACTAGGTATCCCACTGTGTATATTGAACGTGTATGAAAATATGGCAAGATATCTTTTCCAATCATTAAAAGAATTTATTGTAATTGATCCAAATTGTCATAAGTAAAATTTTGAAAACTAGCTAAAACCTTATTTTTGAAAATAAAAACACTTAAAACAAGGAATTTTTAGTTTGAATAGTTTAAGAACAAAATATCATATAACCTTAAAAATAATTGTATGCTACGGAGAATGAAGTTTTAAAAACTGGTATAAACTTTTCAAAATTACATTGGCATTTATAATGGGTAAAGTTAGTTTTAAAAAATCAATGGTCAGATTTTTCCAAACAAAATAAAATCCAAAAAAAAATACTACTAAATTGTTTTGACACAACGAATATCTCTTTTCTTGGGTAGAGTATGATAACTTTGGCGACAAAGTTTAATGACGGATTTGTATAGAACAGCTATCTCCCCCCGTTTAGGCGGTAGGGGCAATTTAAAAAATATGTACATTAAATGGAAAAAAAATAATTAAAAAATAACGGTAGTACTTACAATTAAGTATTATACCTTTTTTTAAAGCCAACAGTTTTATCTATTGGCTTGTTTTCAAATCAAGTCAAAACTATGCATAGTTTTTGAAAAAAATTGTTTTAAACTAAAAATGTATGCAAACAAATTTAAAAAAAAAAGGTTTAAACTGTAGTTTTTCAAAACTTTCAAATTATTATCTACTGTTTTTTTTTTAGAATTCATTGCTCTTATTTGTTTTTGATCAAAAACTGAAAACTAGATGCCTTTATGTCTTCTAGTTCTTGAGAAAATTGAAAATTACCAAAAAAAAATATTTTAGTTAAATTACTTTTTCCTTGCTTAAGTATTAACGTAGTCTTATTTTGATAGTAATAATCGAATATGGATTAAGATATACCTAGGGTAAATTAATTTTTCTTAAATCCAGCTTATTTAAATGCAAAAGAAACTTTGCATTCACCCCATCTTGCACCCACCGCACCTTGCACCCTCCCCACCTTGCACACACTCCAACTTGCACCCACCCCAAATCCTATAGTGTTCCCAAGCAGGGGGGTTGCAGGGGGCAGCATGCATCCCCTTACAGATCCCACTGTTGCATACACCAAAACTCGCACCTACCATTGTTACTATCAAAATAAGACCACTCAAGCAAAAAAAAAAAGAATTAAATTAAAATAGTAGTTGTGGTTATTTTTAATTTTCTCAAAAACTAAAAGATATAAAATCATCTAGTTTTCAGTTTTTGATCAAAAACAAATAAGAGCAATAAATTCTGAAATAAAAGCAATGGTAGATAATCTTGAAGTATTGAAAAATTACACTCTAAACCTTTTTTTTAACTTTTTTTACTCAAATTTTGAGTTTAAAATTAAATTCTTCAAAAACTACACACAGTTTTGACTTGAATTAAAAACTGGCTAATAAAACAGAATGTTGGCTTTAAAAAAATGTAGATAGATAGATATAGATTTTTATTTACTTGCAATTATTTGTACAATTTCATTAACAATCTTTAAAGCATGGTTTTGCCGTCTGCCTGATTGACAAAGTTTTAACTGTATTAAAGTTTTGTAATTAATTAAGTTGCAGTTGAGTTAACTAAAAATTTCCATCTCTAATTCTGCTTCTATAAATAAGTGCTGTTTTGCAATATATAAACATTTTAGACACGTCTACTTCATTTAAGAGAGCTAAAGTTTCATTTTCTGATAAAAAGTCTCTACCAAGTACATTTCTTCTAGTTTCTCTCAGGACTGGACACCTTCCGACAAAATGAAAAATATCCTCTCGTTCAGCCATGTTGCAAATATCACAGAGCAGTGGAAGATCTTCACGATGTGGAACGTAATTTATGTTTAGCAGTTCACCTCTTAGCCGAAACATGTTGGAGATTTGCTCTACAGTATTTATGTCCTGGAAGTAGTTTCTTTCATTAAGATTATAATTCAGCCTGCTATAGATCATCCGATGAAGTGAGCTGGTTGCCTGTTCTGTGAACACATTTCTAAAATTTTCATCCAGACGCCTAATTACCTGGTACAGTGACGATTTCCATGTACTCTGTTCACTGAGATTTAAAGTTACACCTGTATCTTCTGCTAGCCCAATCCACTCTTTAACCCATCCTGTTTTACTTTGTATCGCTTGTAAAGCTGCTTTTTTTGGTAGGCGATTGTTGGGCATATTCAGTACTTTCAGAACGTAATCGACTTGCAGCTTCAACGTTTTTATGAAGAGTGGGGATAAGCCTGTTTCCAACATTATCATGTAGTTTGGGGTGCATGAAGGAAGGCGGAATATTCGTTTTAAATAAAATCTCAGGAGTTTTTCCACAGTCTCAAATTTCTTTGCTCCCCACACTTGGGCTGCGTAAAACAGGATTGATACGGATACTGCTTCGAAAACTTTATATTTACTGCTATGCGCTATGTTTTTGTTGTTGAAACATTCTTTCCATGCCACGTTAATCGCGGTTTTAGCCTTAAGAAGTTTTTCGTTGAGGTGTTTTTCCATACTTAAGTTTTGGGTAAAATATACTCCTAAGTATTTGTATTCTTTTACTCTTTCTATGTTCTCATTGTTGAAGTACCATTGTTCACTTGAGCTTAACCTTCCTCCACCTTTCTTGATAACCATCAATTTCGACTTGTTCAGGTTCACTACCAAGCTCCATCGTCTACAGTATTCCGAGAGTCGATTTATCATAAGCTGTAAGGATTGCTGTGAGTTTGCCAGCAAGACTATATCATCTGCGAAGAGTAAGGCTTTAATGACCTCTCCAGCATATCTAACACCTCCTGGTAATGCGTCAGTGATGTGATGTCATTTATAAATAGTGCGAATAAGCTAGGACTGAGAGCACAGCCCTGTCTTACTCCCGACTGCGTCTGGAACCATTCAGATACCTGTTTTCCATTCCATACCGCTGCTCTCGTGTCTGCGTACAAGTTCTGTATAACTCGTCCAAACTTAAACGACATCCCGGATCCAAACAACTTGAACATCAATGCGTTTCGATCAACTGAGTCAAATGCAGCTTTAAGATCCACAAAAAAAGTGTATAGCTTTTTATTTTTTTCCAAAAAAGACTCAGCAATGCTCCTTAGAACGAATATATGATCGATGGTCGAGTAACCCGACCTGAATCCGGCTTGAGACTCACATAATAGATTATTCGAGTCTATCCACGTGTTTAGCCGCTTTAGTAGAATCGCAGTAAAGATTTTGTAGGAAGCGTTCAAAAACGAGATTCCTCTATAATTGGCTGGATCTTCGATGTTGCCTTTTTTGTGTATCGGAAAAATCAAAGCATCTTTAAACTGCTGAGGGATGATTCCTGTTTCAAAAATTTGATTATATATGTTAGCCAGGTTCTTAATCAGTTCGTCAGTGCCATATCTGTAGAATTCCGCTGGTATCCTATCTGCACCTGCCGCTTTTCCATCTGCTAGTGCGTTGACCGATACGTGAACCTCATGCTGGGAGATTGCACTGTCTAAAATCTCGTCTTGAATATAGGGTTGGGCATAGTAGATCATGACTGGGTCCATCATTGCTGGGTTCAGCAGTTGATTGAAATGATTTCGTAGAGTAGAAGTATCCAATCCATGACTGATAATATACTTCGATCCATTTAGTTTTCGGGCCAAGTTCCAAAATTCAGAGGGATTACAACATCTAGCTAGTTTTTCTGCTTCAGCTTCATAATAGTTTACTCTCTTTTCCTTACAAAGCGCTTTATAAATTTTATTGTGTTCAATATATTGTTTTTTTGCATAGCATTCGTTACTACGTCTAAACTCATTGAGCCAAGCAAATGATAATTTTCTCGCTCGCGCACAAATTGAATCAAACCAAGGTTCTTTAAATTTATTTTTTTCTTGACGATAAGCACTTGTTGGCACCTTATGCGCCTCCTTTATGAAACATTCAATTTTACTCAAACACATACAATTTTCAGACAGTAGGAGTGAATTCAGCTTTGTTCTGTAATTTGAGGCCGTTGTATTCCTCCATTGGAGTTTGGGCATAAATTCTAAGGTCACAATTTCCTCTCGTACCATTTCGCCACATTTAAATGTTACCACAATTGGCATATGATCTGAATAGTTTCTTTTTTGGACTTCAAAATCAGTTATAAGTGAGCTCCATTCACCACGTTCCAAGCTATAATCTATAACAGAGCTACCCTGTTTCCCAACAAATGTGAATTCACCTTGGTTGTCTCCCTCACTGGTACCGTTTTGGATCCGGAGCCCGAAAGAATTGCATAGATCCAACAACTTTGCACCCCTTCCATTCTTCGTTGCATCTTTCGTTCTCCTGCTCATACCAATTCGATCATTTTCCGTTCCTCCTTCGTTACCGATCCTGGCATTTAAATCTCCAACTAGCAACAAATTTTCAACCAGGTTTACCGATGTAACAAACTCACTAATTTTTTCAAAATCCGCATCCCATTGGTTACAATTTATATAAGTTGGCAATATGCGGAATTTCTTGCCATAAATGTTAAGATCTACACATATTACCTCCTCATAACTTTTGAATTCACATACGTTACTATCAATATCTTTTTTATATCCGAAAATACAGCCACCACTCGCTCTTCCTTTCGCATGTCTTCTTATTGCTGGTATAATTTTCAGGTTATAGTTACTAAACTTGTTTTCGTACTTTATAAAGTTATTACTAGTTAAATATGTTTCATATAGAAAGAATATATTGAATTCATTAACAAAGCTAAAAAAATCGGTAAATATAAATTTGTTACTAAGTCCTGCTATGTTGTATGACAAAATTTTTAATACTATTACATTTTTCTTTGAATTATTATTTTTAAATTTTTAATTTTTTTTTAAAAATGTATAAAACTTAATTGTAAGTATCACCGTTATTTTTTAATTATTTTTTTCCATTTTAAATAATATTTTTTTTTAAATTGCCCCTACCGCCTGACCGGGGGGAGATAGACCCCCCTCCCATAGTAAAAAATGCTTGTACTAAGCCCCTCTACCAAAAACCGTTATTATATCTTGGCGCCAAAGTTATCGTACTCGTGCCCTTTTTTTTAAATTGAAATTGTATAAATTAGTCCGAAAAACATCATACCAAATGTTGACCCTATCTCCACATTAATTAAAGTTCTCATTGTTCGTGATATAACTTTTTTATTCTCGTACATACATACATATGTACCTACATATATCTCTAAAAGGAATGAAGAAATCGACTTGTTGCGACAATATTTGTCTTGATATAACTTATTCCATTTTTCAAAAAACAATATTTACTTTGAATGAAGAAAACAATGCAAGTTTGGTTTGGTATTTTAATATACCAAACAATCATTCAAGTTAACTGGTTTGGAACATTTTACCAACAGTGTAGAAATGTTTATCAAATAAATATTTTTTAAAGAAAATATTTCAAATATAAAAATAAAGGATAAAAAGTGTAAATATAATTTTAATGGAATTTTTTTTGCTTTTTTTCATCTCCTTAAGGACGTTCGCTGAGTACGATATACTTTTCAGCATACGTACGTAGAAGTTTGGCAGTCGAAGGTGATTTTCTTTCATAAAATTGTGAATATGTATAAAAGAATGTGTGTACATCGAAGATATAAATGTATTTTCCTTTTTTATCTTTTAGGAAATGTGTGGTAGTTTTGCATTGCATGTACATTGTACAGGACATATAAAGTATATTCAAATTGCTTCCAATAACAGTACAAGGAGTATATATGTAAATTTTATCCTGAATTCACGTTGGTAATAGAGAGAAAATGTTCAAGTGGAGATATATATTTTCTTTGTATTATTCGAGCTTGTTCAAAATATTTTTAATAAAGAAAAATGGGTATTTCAGTGGTGGATTAATTCAATACTTGGTAAGATAGACGAAAGGTTACAACAAATAAAGAAATCAATTGTAGACTATTAAGTGGGCTAAAAAATAAATCTAGCAACATATTCAAAGATGACGATGTATAAATCTTTTATAAGATAGAATAAAAACTTTTACTTTCTATTGGAAGTTATTGAAATCAAAAAAAAAAAAAGAGATAATTTCCCATCCCGTCTGTCGATTTGTCTTGCTTAAAAGTTTGTTACCAAATTTGCGTACTATTTTTTGTAGATTTTATTTTTTTATGAAAAAACGGACCGTTGGATTTTTATAAAAAAAGTTAGAAGCCATTATCTCAAATTTTTGAAAAGATAATATGTGAGTCGAAAATCAATTTTTAACAACTTTTGTTAATTTTTTTTTCGTTTTTTAAATCTTTGTAAACAAAACTGTCAATTCGATTTTTTTCAAAATTTTACTGAATGTTGACAACAATATTTTTTGAAAGATAAATGTAGTTTAAAGCTATTTAAAGATATTTGAGTCGAAAATCAATTTTTACCAACTTTTATACATTTTTTTTTAGGTTTTTATTTTTTGTAAAAAAAACTGTCAATTCGATTTTTCTCCAAGTGTTTCCTAATGTTGAAACCAATATTTCTTATCAGTTTAAAGTAGTAAGAAGCTATTATATCAAACTTTTGAAAAGATATTTGAGTCGAAAATCAATTTTTACCAACTTTTGTTAAATTTTTTCTTCGGTTTTTATTTTTTTGTAAAAAAAACTGTCAATTCGATTTTTCTCAAAATTTAGTCAGATATCAAAAACATTATTCTTCGTTGCACAAAATTGTTTTGGAGATGAAATCATATTTTAGTCGTAAAATTTTCGAGGTGACAAATTTTTTTCAGTTTTTTTTATTTATAAAAAAAACCGTTAATTGGATATTTTTCGAAAAATGTACTTGTTTTGTACCACGTTACAATATATCATATAAAATTTAATTCAAGTCTCTAGTGCCATTGGTTCATGAGATATTTAGGGTTAACCAAAATTTTCACCTTTTTTTTAAACTGCTATGGTAAAAAAACAACCCACGCAGTTTTTTTGAGAGCCCTTTTTGCATCTTTCTGCCTTATTATCTGTATAACAAAATTTATTTGAAGTCGATATCTCTTCTGGTTCTTGAGCTATGGAGGACGAAAAAACGTCGCGAACTTACAGACGTTGACCCTCCCCTCATAAACGGTGTACCACTTAAATTCTCTGATCAAGCAAAATACTTGGGTCTCATTTTAGACAAGAAATTAAGTTGGAAACCTAATATTCAAGAGAGAATAAACAAGGCCACAGTAGCCCTGTTCTCCTGTAAAAAGGCCATTGGTAATAAATGGGGCCTACAGCCCCGCATTACACACTGGCTATACACGTCGGTCATAAGACCGATCCTTACTTATGGAGTAGCGGTATGGTGGACGGCGCTAGATACAGCGACAAATCGCGATAAACTCAGCAAAGTCCAACGAACAGCCTGCCTGTGTATGGGAGGAGCACTTCGCTCCACCCCCTCCGCTTCACTAGATGTTCTGTTCCATCTAATACCGCTGGACATTTTCAGCAAGCAAACAGCCGCTAACACTGACATACGGCTTCAAGCCTCCTCTCTGTGGATCAATAATAGAATTGGCCACACCACTATTTTGAACTCGTTCAGAACTATAAACAGTAATACTGACTACACCATACCACATCCTCAGTTTAATAACTATAGCTTCAAAGTGACTATACCTCCCAGGTCTTCTTGGGAGAATACATCATTTTTGAACGATGGTCCTATAAACTTCTATACAGACGGATCAAAAACGGAGGATGGGGTTGGTGGAGGCGTATACTCAGATAGACTAAACTTAAGTCTCTCCTTTCGTCTACCCGATCATTGTAGCGTGTTCCAAGCTGAAATCCTGGCTATAAAAGAAGTCCTATCCTGGCTTAGAGAAAACGTTATATCAACTAATGATATACGCATCTTCTCGGATAGCCAAGCTGCGTTAAAATCCTTAGACTCTGTCTCTACAAATTCACTAACAGCCCTAAATTGTCGATCATCTCTTACGGAGATGGCTACACAGTTCAAAATTCACCTTTTCTGGGTGCCGGGCCATAGACACATTCCAGGAAATTGCAAAGAAGAGGAGACAATCTCTCATCTTCTGTGCACATGCCCTGCCTTATCACAAAGACGTAGAATCCACCTTGGAGACTACTACTTTAACGATACCAGCGATCTAAAAAATTCAGACATTAGTTGTCTCCTACGCTTCATTCGAAGCTCCAATTGGTTCAACGAGTTAAGCTGATTAACTGATCCATGTGGTATCACAACGGACCATACTTTGGTCTAAGTGTGTTGGTCGTCCCAAACCAACAGCCACTTTAACCTAACCTAACCTAACCTAACCTACAGACGTACGGACGTACGAACGTACGTACACTACACACGCACGCACAGACATATCTCTAAAAATCTTTTATTTCGACCTTGAAACGTCGAGAAATGTCAAAATTTTCAATTTGACAAATCGGACCCATTACAATAACTTAATAAATAAAATAAAATCTTTGTCACCTAGAACATTTTACCAACGAAAAATATTACTTACTTACTTACTTACTTACTTAATGTGGCGCTACAATTCTGTGTGAACTAGGGCCTCACCCAACACACGTCTCCATCTAGCTCGGTCCCTAGCTAGATGTCCCAGTTTTGCGCTCCAAGTTGGATAAGGTTACTTTCCACTTGTGCGCTCCACCTGTTCCGCAGTCTTCCTCTACTGCGCTGTCCTGTGGGAGTGGATTCGAAGACTTTTCGGGCCGGAGCCCGCTCTACGTGACACAGCCAACTTAGGCGTTGGACTTTTACCCTCCTGGCTAAGTCTAAGTCGCTGAACAGCCCGTACAGCTCATCGTCTCATCTTCTCCTCCACTCCCCATCTAAACATACGGGACCATAGATCACACGAAGAACTTTTCTCTCGAAGCGACCCAAGGTGCTTTCATCCGCTTTTGTCATGGCCTATGCTTCTGCACCGTATAGCAGGACGGGCATGATGAGGATCTTACATAGCGACACTTTGGTCCCTCGAAAGACGGCTTTGCTACTCAATTGCTTTCTTAGCCCAAAGAAACAGCGGTTAGAAAGAGTTATTCTTCATTTGTTCTCAGTGCTGGCATTGTTTCTGAGTTCATAGCGGAATCTAGGTAGATGACGTCCTTAAATACCTCAAAGTTACGTCTGTCGATGGTGACGTTTTAACTGAGACGTCAGTGTTGTAAGTTCTTTCTTGATGACATCATGCACTTTGTTTTGCCCTCATTAACCTTTAAACCCATTTTTGCCGCCCCTGTCTCAATACTTACAAAAGCTCCATTGACATCACGCTGAGTTCTTGCGATTATGTCAATGTCATCAGCATATGCTAGTAATAAGGCAGGCTTTTGAAAGATAGTGCCTCTAGTGTTGACGTGGGAGCTCTGCACTATTCTTTCAAGGACGATGTTAAAGAAATCGCATGACAGCGCATCACCTTTCGTCTAAAGACTTTTTTGACATCGAAGGTTCTGTTAAGTTGTTTCCAACCTTTTTGGAGCAGCGTGAATTCTCCATGGTCATTCTACACAAATGGACGAGTTTGGCAGAGATGCCAAAACTAGACATGGCTCTATACAGCTCGTCCCTGTAGATGCTGCCATATGCGGTCTTGAAATCGATGAAAAGATGGTGGGTGCCGATTTGGGTTTTTCCAGGATGTGCCGTAATGTGAATATTTGATCGACTGTGGACTTTCCTACTCTTAAACCACACTGATAACGACCTATCAGGTTGTTGACGATGGGGATTAGACATTCACATATTTTGTTTGAGACGATTTTGTAAGCGATGTTAAGTAGACTGATGCCTCTATAGTTGGTGCAGTTAAGATGGTCTCCTTTTTTCAGAAAATAATATTACATCTAAGATAATTTTAGGCAACTAAGAATAACTTTTTGTGCAAATATTTTTAACTGGATTATCTTGAAGACAAATGTAGCAATTTATCTTAAAATGTTGGTGATATTTGATAAAATTTTAAAGAAAATTAAAAACTACAAAAAATATTAGTCTAAAATTATGTAAAATTCAGATATATTGAAAACGAATTGTTCTTTATTCGTTGAATTCAAACATTTTTAAAAATTTTAGAAAATACCAATTGACATGTTTAAAAAAATGAAAACCTACAAAAAAATTCTCCCAAAGCAATAAAACTGGTTTTCAACTCGAATAGAATTTGTAATCAAATTAAAAACAAGTCTTAAGAAGGCAGCAGAATGAAAATTATAAGAGCCCCCGCAGACTGCAGACTTTTTATCGGCCGATAGTTTGGTCGGCTGCTTCTTAATCAGTATAGAGAGGAATGCATATGCGCAACCTACAGCGATTCAGTATCGGCCGATAAAAAAGTTTGATAGGCTACCCGATTACATTCAAACTAATCTGTCGGTCAACTATCGGCCGACTGTTTAATCAGTATTGGCGCATACACGCCTGCGCATACATGACGATTGTTTAATCGGCCAATAGTTCAGTTCGCTCTTTGATTTGGCGTTGTGTGCGTCTATTTTGAATATGGCGTCGCCCAAATCACAATTGCTGATTCGAAAATAGTCGGCCGACTGTTGGATAGTCTGCGTCCTGTTCACCAACCAAACTCTTTAGTTGGCTCGGTGTGCACACTTTCAGCCCAACCCGACTAAAATATCGGCCGATAAAAAGTCTGCAATCTGCGGGGGCTCTAATGACTAGTTTTCATTTAAAACTCAGTCTATAAATCCATCCCTGGATTCCTATACTCAAAATAAATGTATGTACACATTTTTCTATAGCTCCTTTCTCTATCTTAAGCTCCCCTAATGACAATGACTGTGATTTTTTCTCTTCAGTATTGTAAATTTTTGCTGCATTGTTCTTTTAAATATATTTTATCTACGCATCTTAATATCTACAAATTTCGGTCTGTCATATCAAGTTGAGAATGTCCTTATAGATAATATAATAATAGCTACAAAAAACTATATTCAAATAATGTTCGAAACTATTTTTACGACTTTCTCAAACATAATTTAAATTGCACAAAATTTTATTTAATAATTTTGAAAAAAGATTATTTATGTTGTATGCATAAAACGCTTAGGCTAGGATGTCAAAGCCAACATTTTCTAAAATCAATGAAGAGCAATACGTTCTTCTAGTAATGAATTATATTGGTTAGGAAATCTAAACCGGAAATAGGTTACTTTTTCCATAAAAAAAAAAAACCGAAATGAACATTTCAAATTTAGTTAAGACCATTTTTTTATTTTTTTCGATCTCAAAATGTTGCTTATACACTTAGCTACAAAGCTACTTTTCAAGTTTCAGAGTGGGATACATAACATTAAGTTCCAGACTATAGTAAAAATAATAAAAGAATTTTTGGGAGTTTAGACCATTTTGATATTTTCGAGGAAGCTAAATACTACGCAGTGGTACTTGACAAACTTTATTTAAATTTTTGTAGTGAGACATGTGAAATGGTCTTGCAAGGAATAGGGGTAGAGCAAACTTTTTGCAAATGACTTTAATTGGGTAATTTTCGTCATACCTTTTTATGCGTCTGCCATCTAACTAGGGACAATTTTGTCAAATCTTTTAGTCGAATTTTGAAAATATTTCTTTTCCATGGCTCTTATTTGGAAGTTTATCTTTATTGACAAGAAAATGCGATTAATGAGGTGAAGGATTATCGGTCAGCGTATTCGTAACGCAAGTCAAGTTCACAATCTCCACGAAAATGGGCCTTACCATTAAAAAATCGCTTAGACATCGTTGTGGGGTTGACTAATAACCAAAATTAGCACGTCTTTTCTTCTTTAGCACGTCTAACCTTCTATTACATTATCTACTACAGGAAAGTGTATAACAAACATTGAACCATTTACAAAATATGTTTGTCAGTCATTTACTAAATGATTGGCATTTATAAAAGGTTAGGTTAGGTTAGTGTGGCTGTCCAAGATGGAAACGGACACACTTAGGCCAGTTTGATGGCCCATTGTGATACCACATGAATCTTGAGGCTTCCTCCTAAGCTCAATGGAACCAGTTTGAGTGCCTTGCGAAACGTGAGAGGCTGATTATGCTGATATGATTTAGATTGTTAAAGAAGAATTCTCCTAGGTAATTCTTGCGTTTTTGAGCTAGAGCAGGGCATGTACAGAAAAGATGAAGAATTGTTTTCTCCTCTTCCTCGTCCATACAGCTTCTGCAGAAGTCATTTGAGAATACGCCTAGTCGCGTGGCATGCTTTCCTATTAGACAGTGTCCGGTTATGACACCTATTATCGAGCTTATATGCGATCTGCTTAGAGATAGCAAACACCTTGAACGTTTTAAATCTAGTGTTGGCCAGATGTTTTTTGTGACTTGACACGTGGTGATGTTGTTCCACCTGGTGCCTGCCCTCCCCACAGCGTCTTGCATTAGCAACAGTTTACAAGTAGCGATTGGTATGCCACTGTACCGTTCCTGGCGAGTTCATCTGCCTTAAAGTTACCTGGAATGTCTCTATGGCCCGGTACCTAACAAAGGTGAATATTAAACTGTTGTGCCATCTCCATTAGAGATGATCGACAGTTATGGACTGTTATAGAGTTTGTAGAGACAGAGTCCAGAGATTTGAAAGCAGCCTGACTATCTGAGAAAATACGGATATCAGATGTTGATATCACGTTTTCTTTAAGCCAGGACAAGACTTCTTTTATCGCCAAAAGTTCCGCTTGGAACACGGTACAGTGATTGGGAAGGCGGAATGAGGGACTTAATTTCAGTTGTTCAGAGTACACACCTCCACCAACCCCTTCTTTTGTTTTTGAACCATCCGTTCAAAAATGGATTGACCCATCTTCCAGGAATGTCCTATCTTCCCAGAAAGATTTGGGAGGTATAGAAATCTGGACATTTCTGTCGAATTGCAGTTGGGGGATGGTGTAGTCTGTGTGCTTTGGAAGTGAATCTTAATACCTATAAGAATTACGGAGTGGTCAATGTTGTTTATTGTCCACTGCGACGAAACTTTGAGGCGAATAGCAGAGCTTGCAGCTATTTGTTTGCTAAATATATCAAGAGGTGTTTGGTAGAGTAAGGTGTCCAGTGCCGCAGATGGGTTCGTGCGAAGCGATACGCTTATGCATAGGCAAGCTGAACGTTGGACTTTATTTAATTTATCTCGGTTTATAGCTTTCTCTAAAGCAGTCAACCATACTGCCACGCCGTACATTAAAATCGGTCTGATGACCGATGTGTATAGCCAATGTGTGATTCTGAGTTGTAAGCCCCATTTATTACCAAAAGTTTTTTTGCAAGAAAACAGAGCTACAGTAGCTTTTTTGACTCTTTCCTGTACGTTGCGTTTCCAATTAAGTACGGTGCGTACTAAGATTTGTAACGCTGTTTCCACCGATATACCTTTACAGTAGGCATGTTGAGACGAAAACAGAAGTCTTGTATCAATACTTGCCCTTAGGTAGGTTCGTTTGCCAGCAACAAAATATAAACGGGCGTTAGTTTTTAACCTGACTACTAAAGTGGTTATTGGTATTCCGAAATATTTAGAGCTCAGTTATACATTTAATATTGATTATTATGGTAAGGCCCAATGAGAATGAAGGAAAGCCGCGTTGGCAGCGTTCAGAGGCAAATATTGATAGTGTCACTTATTTAAATGTGTCCGTAGTGCTGCATTTCCTCTGCCTGTAGTTAATAATCAAACAAGCTTTCAGAAACTCCTACAATATTTACAAAAAATACCTAGTCTAGCCATAAGTTCTGTTACAAACTTTCAAGATGCCCTTTCTCATTACTTTTAGTGGAAAAATAGTCCCGTTAAACATTTTTTCGAAACAAATACATCTATGAGCTTACAATAGCATGTACCTTGGTTTAAACTTTTAATCAATTAACATGGAGTGGGGCCCCAAAGAAAATCGTGTTGCGGTAATCGCTTTACATAAGTGCGGAAAAAATTCAAACCAAATTTTTGAGCTTCTTTAACCAAAATCAAAAATGTTTATTTATGGGGATATAAAACGTTGCGACGAACTTTCGGAAATTGGGTAAATACCAAGAAGTGGTGGTCCACTCGACGCTCCAATAACTGCGAAAGTTAAAGCTGTGCGTGAAAAAATTTGCAGAAATCCTCTTCCTAAGCAAAAAAATAAGTTGCAGTGGCACGCGTGAAATGGGCATCAAAATATTTTTACGGTAGAAGAAGTTTTTAATAAACAAAACGATAAGGCCATGTGTCGTCGCGTCGTCTAAAAAAGCAAAAAAGTTGTTCTTAGGGTTCAGCGTGGACACTACCCCTCATCTGTTATGGTTTGATGGGTGGGGGTATCGTATTAAGGTCTCACATTACTGCATTTAAGGTGCTAAAAAAGGAGATAAAACCGGAGCAAAAGTCTACCAGGTGAATGTTCTCGAAGAGGTTGTGAAGGATTTAACAAATACTTTGTTCAAAGGAGAAAGGTGGGTATTCCAACAAGATTTTTCTCCTACGTACAATGCCCAAATTTTATCGCCGCTTCGGATTGGCCATCAGGAACTCCAGATTTGAATCCGTTGGACTAGAGTTTGTGGTCAGAGTTGAAGAGCATGGCTTGTAAGACTTCTTATCGAAATTTGGACAGCCTTAAGCGAGCCCTAATAACAGAAGCGTCGTCCATTCCTATCAAAACAGTGCGTGCAATTTTTTGATAAATTGTTCCTTTCTTTTGGTTTTTAAAAAAGTAAATTCTAATTGATATCATTTTGACATTTTTATGTAACGCTAGGATTTATAGAATTGAATTTAATTTAAAGGCTAACCAAATTATTGGCTATCGTAAATCTGAAGAATATTAATTTAACTCAGAGAGTTAGAATATTTGTATATTATTTGTTCTGATTAAGAGTAACACTTGCACCTTTCTTTAAAAGGGTTCCATTATGTGACTTTTAAAGTGTTCTTTATCATTTACTCCTACACGATTTTTAACAAGTAATTTAAAAAGTAATGCATAAGTACCATAGAGTGCATAGACTGTAGTTATTTTAAAATAACCTTTATACGAGTATCCTTATATCATGATTTTATAATGTGTGTGTGTAGCGATTCTTGAGTACAAAAAGTATCAATCGTAAATAGTAAAAAGTTTCAAGAAATATAAAACATTTCTTTTTTCTTTAAACGTGACAAAAATGCAAGTAAGGAAAACTTGAGATATTGTAAGTGGTGGTTTTCAGGATAAGGCAGACATTTTTTAAAAATTTATATACGAGTACATACAAATACAAAACCGTATACATATAGATATGAGACACATATGCATATAGATATGGGTATTTTTGAACTTATAGCAGTATATGTACATATTTCTAATAGGATTAAGAACATACTCCGCTTTTGAAGTGTCATGTTCTTCTTTTTCTCTTACATGACTGATGGGTAATGGAATTGAATCAGTTAGGAAAATTATTTTGCTGAACAAGTTGTTTATGTGCTTCTTTAGAATATTAAATTCAATTTTACTTTTTTCTTAACTCTGTTTTTCATTTCTAAAGCAATAAATAGAATATTGTGGTATGTGAATTAAAATTCTATAGGTTTCTTCTTCTTTCTCTATAATTCTATTCAATGTTGTTGTTTATTCATCTTTGAATGAAAGAGATTTTAAGAAGGAATCCCTATATGTTATTTAGATATATCTTTATATGAATATTTGTACAGGGTGCGGCAGAGCCGACTGACGAGTTTAATGAGGTCACTAGCCTGTGATAAGATAAGAGTAGGACTTAATAAGTGGTATATTTTGAATTGTACGGTAATGCCGTTTTTATTCGTAATCATGGTCTGGACAGGTGTACATCATGGTTTCGTCGTGCGTGCATATTACGAAAATAATCATTCTGTGATCGCTACACAAAGGGCTTTTCGTATAAACTTCGGCATTCCACGTGCTGAATCTTTTCCTTCTGCAAACACTATCAAATTGTGGATACGGAATTTGGAAGAAACTGGAAGTATACTAAGTAGATTTGTACACGGAGCACCCGGAACGGTAAGAACCCCCGAAAATGTGCAGTTGGTTAGAGAGTCAATTGGGCAGTCACCAAGACGCTCAGCCCGGAAACACTCGGTAGCTTTGGGAATCTCAGACCGCTCTTTGAGGAGAATTCTTCACGAAGATTTATCATTCCATCCCTATAAATTAATGCTTGTCCAAGAGTTAAAAATCCTTGTCCAAGAGTTAAATGCTACTGACTACAACAACCGCAAAAATCTCTGTCAGCAAATTCTCTTGCAAATTCCTCCGATATCAACTTTTTTCTGTAGCGATGAGGCCCATTTTCATGTGTGATTTTTCCCTTTGGGGATACCTTAAGGATAAGGTTTTCAGACATCGCCCACATACCATAAAAGAAATTAAACAGAAAATCACCGCGGAAATCGAGGCCATACCAGTGGAAATGTGCCGAAAATCATGTGAAAGCTTCAGAGATCGTCTACAACAGTGTATCAATGCTGACGGCCGCCATCTAGGAGATATAATTTTTCAAAAAATAATTTGTAAAAAGAGGCTGGGATGCGACCCACACTGATAACTTCCTATCCCGTCTGTCGATTTGTCTGGCTTAAAAATTTGTCTATATTGTATCAATTTTTACCAAATTTGCGTAGGTACTATTTTTGGTAGATTTTATTTTTTTATGAAAAAACGGACTATTGGATTTTTATAAAAAAATTATTAATTAAAATTCTGTGAAATAAAATAAGTTTGAAGCCTATATTTTTAATTTTTGAAAAGCTATTTGAGTCGAAAGTAAATTTTTACAAGTTTTAGTATTGTTTTTTTTTTATGTTTTTATTTTTTGTAAAAAAACTGTCAATTTCTGTCGATTTTTCTCAAAATTTTTCCTATTGTTGAAAACAATATTTCTTATAAGTTAAAATTAGTAAGAAGCCATTATAGATGAATCCAAAGTTCTGATTTTTAAAAATGGATCAGGGAGAGTGGCATCTAATGAAAAATGGAAGTATAACGGGAAAGATCTGGAAGTAGTAAAAAAGTACAACTACCTGGGAATGGAGGTAACATTCAATTTAAATGTAGATTCGCATCTTAAAACAAAATTGAACAAAGCGAAATCAGCGATTTGCGCAAATTAGAGAAGAATCCACAGTAATAAACTTATATCTGTCGACATTAAATACCGAGTTTTTAATGCAACGGCAAAATCTGTCTTATTTTACGGAGCCCAGGTTTGGGGAGTGCATAAATTTGAACCAGTGGAATATCTATTGAGATTTTTTCTCAGAAAAATGTTCTACCTGCCTATAAGTACCCCAAAGTATATGTACTACGCTTTTCATTTCAACATTGAAATTAAATGCAGATTATTTGCTAAAAGTTTTAAAAATGAAGGACACTAGGCTGCCCAAGCTTATTCTTCAGTATGCAGTTCTTAACAAAAAGCTATTTTGTAAGGATTGGATTAATCTTGATCTTTGTAAGAAGTAATTTCTCTAACAGACGAAGATGAGAGATACTCATTCATAGAAACGGCGAGATTGTCGACTGAGAGAAAATTTTATGCCAAGAGTTTATATATAATCTGAATGAGCGGAATTATTTCAACAATGCCTACTCTTGTTTAGTAATAGGCACAGTTTTCAAAATAAGAGGAGAGCTGTTAAAATTGAATTACCTACCACATCGAACAGAGAGAGCTGAAACATGTAATATTTGCAATCTACACGAAAGGGAAGACATATTACACTTTGTGGTGACTTGCCCTATACTTAAGGAGATTAGGCGATATCACTTCGGGAAAAATAAACTCACACAAGAAGAATTTTTCAAATATCTAAATGGTGCAAATTGGATGCTGCTTTACAAATTTACCACTGAAGCGATGAACTACAGAGAAAAAATCCACAAAGAAAATTTTTAAAAATTCTAAAGATCTATTTTTGCTAGTTTGATTTCAATACACGTAAAGTAAAGTTTTTAACTAAACTAAAAATTACTTTTATTTGCTATTTTGTTTTAACTAAACTGAAAGTTCCACTTTTTTGCTATTTGGTTTTAACTAAACTGAAAGTTACATTTATTTACTAATTTGTTTTAACTAAACTAAAAGTTCCAAACATACATAATTTTATATGCCAACTAAATCTTAAATATCACAAAAACCAAGCAACATTAATTTAATAACAAAATGTATAATGAAATTATCACTTTATTTGAAATTTAAAAAATAATAGTATTTGCCGACATTAATGTCATGCCTGTATTTTTATTCAATGTAATACGTAATATAATAATTATATTGTTTAGTTTTATGAATAAAAATTAATAATAATAATAATAATAATAAGAATAATAATAATAATAATAATAATAATAATAATAAATATAATAATAATAATTAATTCAAATTTTTGAAATGATATTTGAGTCAAAAATCAATTTTTTTGTAAAAAAAGCTGTCAATTCGATTTTTTTTTTAATTTTACTAAATGTTGACAACAATATTTTTTGAAAGATTAAAGTAGTTTAAAGCCAATATATCAAAGTTTTGAAAAGATATTTGAGTAGAAAATCAATTTTCACCACCTTTTATAAATTTTTTTTTCGGTTTTTAATTTTTTGTAAAAAAAACTGTCAATTCGATTTTTTTCAAAATTTTACTGAATGTTGACAACAATATTTTTTCAAAGGTAAATGTAGTTTAAAGCCAATATCTCAATGTTTTGAAAAAATATTTGAGTCGAAAATCAATTTTTACCAACTTTTAAAAAATTTTTGTTTGTTTTTTTATTTTTTCAACATTTTTTAGAGTGTTGAAAACAATATTTCTTATAAAATAAAATAAGTTTAAAGCCTTAATCTCAAGTTCTTAAAAAGATATTTGAGTCGAAATTCAATTTTTACCAACTTTGAGTAATGTTTTTTTTTAGGTTTTTATTTTTTATAAAAAAAACTGTCAATTAGATTTTTCTTAAAATTGTATCAGATGTCAAAAGCATTATTCTTCGTTGTACAAAATTGTTTTGGAGATGAAATCATATTTTAGTCGTACAATTTTCAAGGTGACACATTTTTTTTCAGATTTTTTTTTTATTTATAAAAAACCGTTAATTGGATTTTTTTCAAAAAATATACTTCTTTTGTATCACGTTACAATATATATTATAAAATTTAATTCAAGTCTCTAGCGTCATTGGTTCATGAGATATTTAGGGTTAACCAAAATTGTCACCTTTGTTTAAACTGCTATGGTAAAAAAAAAACACCCACGCAATTTTCTTGAGAGCCCTTTCTGCATCTTTCTGCCTTATTATCTGTATAACAAAATTTATTTGAAGTCGATATCTCTTCTGGTTCTTGAGCTATGGACGACGAAAAAACATCGCGAACGTACGGACATACGGACATACGGACATACGGACATACGGACATACGGACATACGGACATACGGAAATACGGACATACGGACATAAGGACATACGGACATACGGACATACGGACATACGGACATACGGACATACGGACATACGGACATACGGACATACGGACATACGGACATACGGACATACGGACATACGGACATACGGACGTACGAACGTACGTACACACGCACGCACAGACATCTTTCTAAAATTCTTTTATTTCGACTCTAGGGACCTTGAAACGTCGAGAAATGTCAAAATTTTCAATTTGACAAATCGGACCCATTACAATAACTTCCTATGGGAAGTTAAAAATAGGATTGAATACTGATTTAAATTAAAAAAAATGTTTTCTCTAAGTTTTACTGTTCGTTATTTATAGCCCATCAAAACTCGTCAGTCGGCTCTGCCGCACCCTGTATATGGTATGTTTGTTTCTATGGAGCTGTATTTTTCTAGCGGGGCAATAAATTATTCAACCTCTGAAGTTTTCTTGAGGAATTTATTTTATATTATACATTATACACAATATAGACACAAAAATACATTATATGTACGAAAATAGGAGTATTGTTTTATAAATTCAATTTGAAAACATTGTTCGCTGTAAACAAATTTAATTAAAATTAAATACTTGCTAACAACTTTCTTACAAGAAACAAAAAATATTAAATGAACTTAAAGGTTCGTATCGATAGAATTTAAGCAAAATTATTTCAATAAAATAAGTGTTTGAAAATAACTTCGGAGTGAAAAAGACACGTTTGTAAGGATCATGTTCATTTATGAACATTCTGCGAGCGGCCAGAAATGTATGAATATTTTTATGAAAATCCTGCGGGGTGGTCAATATTTAGCTACTGTACAAGTTGCGTTTAATGAAAAATACCAATACGGTATTTCCAAAACCCCCATATCGCGTTGTAACTTAAGTTCTATTGGAAATTTTGTCACTAGTTGAATTAGCTGAAGCCTTGGAAATAACACAAAGATTTGCAGTGGGACTTTGTAACCGTATAACTGAAGATGATATTTTTGACATGCCTGTGCCTGTACTTTTGCTAATGTGTTCAAGATTGATATGTATGTATGTATGTAATCTTTATGCTGACTCTTATTATAAATGAAACTTCTCTGCATCGAAATTGAACTAGAGGATACTTGCTTTCGTAAGCCCAATAGTTCTTTAACTTTTTTAAACGGAAATAAATCGGCCTTGTCCAGAATTTCAATTACTTTACACTTTTATGAGCACACACCATTTTCGACAACTGTTGTTTCTTCGGTACGTATCTCTTCCTTTCGTCTTTGGTGTTAGCAATATATTGTTGTGTAATTGTTTTTTATCTTCTTTAAATGATTCATCAGCCTGCAATCCGGCAAGTTGCAGAAAAATGACTTTTTCATTTTCTTCACAATTCTCAAAGCCTCACATAATAATTTCAATAGCGACTTTTCCTCAGTAACCCTATTCGTATTCTGGTACTGAGGATCTAAGGTATCCTCGTCCATAGTATAACCTTCTTTTGACGTTAGAATTTTCGTTCGAGGTGTTTTTTTTTATTCACCAGGTTGTAATAGCTGTGCCTCGACTAATGATCAAAGTAAGTTCTTATTACTCTTACAGCAACATTTTTCGGATATCAATAAATTAAATTAGATTCATAGAACATTTTTTTCTCAAGCGTTGTTTAGCCACGTTTACGCTTGTCAGTATTTCGTTCTGAAAATACTTTTTTAATTAATGATTATTTTGTTTCCTAGACTCTCACCACTAGTGGGGGAAAACTTTCGAACAATCAAAAATCAATTTGTATTGCTTAGAATTTTCTAAGTCTTTTTTATGTTGGCTGAGCTCAATTTCTGTGTTTTTTGTTTGTTGGTTCAATCGCTAATCCGGCTCGAAGGACCAATGAAAATAACTTTGGAAAACATAAAAATTCGTCTGTGTTTTTATTTCGACGCAAATATTCTTAACCTACTTACAACTATTTATAGCTACTACAAATTTAAGGAAGATGAGATGAGATACCGATAAAACAGAATACATATTTCCACCCCATGCTATTTTTGGGTATCAGAAGATTGTTTTTTATCTGTCTTCTGAAAATGCGCAACTGCACCCATGTAAGGATCATGTTTATTTTTGAACAGTGTTTAACAATTTAAAATAAAAAAAATAGACTTTTAAACTATTGTAGTTTTTTAAGAGCAGATGTTTATATAATTATCTAAACTCTAAGAAACTTCTAAAAATCGGTTAGCTTAATATCCATCTATTTAAAGTTGCATAACCTTTCTTCATAACTATTTGCTGTTTGGAGTCTATTTACATAACTTAAATTTCTTAAACAATATTTTGATATTCTCTGATATTCTGACAGAATGCATCAGTACATTTTGTCTGTATAAAACGGCGATATTTAAATGAAGATATTACAATGATGCACTGGGGCGTATACGCACTTTTTATCGGTGAAACTGAATGACAAAAATAAATAAATTTCTCGATTTTTGGTTTTGCCTTGCAAAATCACCAGGTGTATTTTTTTGTATGAGCTTGAATACTTTAAATAATAATACAAGACTGAAATATTGTTGGGAAAAAAATTGTAGAAAATTTGGTAGATAATTTCATGCCATTTCAGTCATGTTTTTTCTCATAAACATGGTATGCCGTCAATATTGTCTTGAGTATTGGCGTCCCATGCTTTAAGAGCTACTGGTTTTTCTATATAAACCAATGTCTTAAAAACGCAAAAAACAACACCAGCGCTGAGATAAAACGAAGAATAACTCTTGATAACCGCTGTTTCTTTGGGCTAAGAAAGCAATTGAGTGGAAAAGTCCTCTCTCGAAGGACCAAAGTGTAGCTATATACGACCCTTATCATCCTCGTCCTGCTATACGGTGCAGAAGCATAGACTATGACAAAAACGGATGAAAGCACCTTGGGTCGTTTTAAGAGTAAAATTCTTCGTGTGATCTACGGTCCCGTATGCATCGAAGGGGAGTGGAGGAGAAGATGGAACGACGAGCTGTACGGGTTGTACAGCGACGTAGACTTAGCCAGAGGGGTAAAAGTCCAACGACTAAGATGGCTGGATCACGTAGAGCGCATGGAAACCAATGCTCCGGCCCGGAAAATCTTCGAATCCACACCCACAGGACAGCGCAGTAGAGGAAGACCGCGAATCAGGTGGCACGCACAAGTGGAAGGTGACCTTACCCAACTCGGAGCGCTAAACTGGAGACATCTAGCTAGGGACCGAGCTAGATGGAGAAGTTTGTTGGGTGAGGCCTTAGTTCACACAGGACTGTAGCGCCACCTTAAGTAAGTAAGTAAGTAAGTAATGACTTAAAATTACCCTACTCACAAAGTAGGTCGCACAAACGAGGAGGCCAACTTTTAAAAATAAAATTTGTACCAAATTATTTTTGCAATAAAATCATGAGTAGGTTGGAAATAATTGTCGTACATGTTTAATTAGTCAGCATGGCTAGATAGCGTATAAACTGCACCAAACAAGTAAATTTAAAGGATTTCCTTTCCGCTATATACAGTAATGTTGATTATAGACGAAGCCATTTAGGCAGGGCCGTCGAGAGGAATTCCGGGCCCGGGACGGAAAAATCTCGGGCCCCCCCATATTTACCATTTTTTTTAAATTTCATGCCTACTGATATGGTACGTTCTTATTTCAATTACGAATAGCGAAATTGGTTGGAATTAACGGAAATAATCATTTTTTGTTTGCAAAGTGAACCGAAAAAAGTGTTAATCATCAAATCAATCTTACGGGTATCGTCCAGTTTAGTTGAAATGGAGGATGGATAGAAAATAATTTTACATGCGATTAGATCAGAATCCGAACAGAATCATACATATAACTGATAATACGGTCGATTAACTATTAAAAAAAATAGCATGAAGATCTATTACCTACTATGAAAATAAAATAGAGCTAAGTATTTTAAAAGTTTTACATTAAATATTCTTTATTGTTTTTCTTAATATCAAAATATTATTACAATGTTTTATTAGAGTTAGTTTGCATTCAATGAAATATTTTTTTTTGGCAAACGAGCTTTCCTAGCTTCCTGAGCAGCAAAACAACTTATAGTTGCGTCGAAATTCAATTTCCTTGCCAAAGGTGCTTCGATGCATAGTGTAGCAAGTCTGGAAATACGATCTTGTGATGAGCACGAAGGATGAAACTTCTTTGTTCTGGCAAGGACGCTAAATGAACGTTCGGCCCTAGCTACGGTTACAGGTATGGTGGAACACACACGGAGAGCAACACAAATGTTGGGGAAAATCGTCTCCAAGTTCTGGGAATAAATAGCATTGAGCAAACTCAATGGCGGAAGTTCTGCTTTAAAATTGGCTTCATAAGTGTGTCAGATGAATTATTTCTTCTTTCAACTCTTGGGACACATGTGAGTTATACTTTTGGATGAGCCTTGTAGCGGAGTATTTAATCTCAGTTCGTCCATTGTTCTGACATAATAATGAAAATGTAGCATTTAAATTATTCATCGTATCGAACCGACGAGAAATTCCACATATAATTGAATGAACTATGACGTAAAAGGTGTTTCTCTTGAAAATTTTTTCTTCGTCTGTTTCAATTTGCTTTCCAGCTACTCGGTTTTCGGTACGATTCTGGAACATCCCCCAATCCAGTAGCAACTGCTTTGCATTCAGATAAAAATTGATCTCATCCGTTTTGAATAATGTTCAAATCGAAGATCAAGTTGTCGAGATCTTGAATTTCAACGTCAATAGTACTGTTTATGGCTAGAAAAAGGAAACTTCTTTAATTTGTAGCGCTAAGAACCTTGCACCAAATCGAAGACATCAGGACGCATTCAAATTTGTGCATATATTTTAAAACGCCATTTACATCTCTTCGAGCTTCAGCAGTTAAATTAATATCACTTAAGGCTTCTAATGATGTTCGAAGGTTTTTCAGATGATTTGCAAATGGTTTCACTGCCTCAATTCTAGCTGACCATCTTGTATCGGAAAGTTTGTGAAGGGATCCGGGCACATTTTTCTTAAGAATTTTCCAACGTTGAGCACTGCTGCTAAACAAGTTGAAACACTTTTGAAAAACACCAAAAAATGTGATTGCCACAGTACAACATTCCGCTGAATCGACTCCACGCAAGTTAAGGATGTGAGCTGCACATGGTGAATACACGGCAATCGGAGTTTTGTTTAAAATATGACTTTGTGCACCATTGTACTGTCCTTTCATATTGCTTTCATTGTCATAGCCTTGTGCACGACAGTCTTCTAAAGGGATTCCGTTCTTTGCCAATGTTTCGCAGATCAAATCAGCTATTGCGGTGCCAATTTTTTTGTTGCAATCGACAAAATCCAAAAACCGTTCTTCGATGGTGAACACATTTTCTTCAAAGTGCATGTATCGCAAAATAAATGTGTTTTGTTCCAAATCACTTGAATCGGGTGTTGCATCGACAATTATAGCGCATTATTTGGCGTTTTCTCTCTCCTTTAAAATAGCTGAATTCACATGGTGGCACAAATTTTAATGAACTCATTTTGAATCTCAACGGAAATGTAGTGGACTTGGAAACGTTTGTGCTCTTTTTGTGAAATTCTTACTTTTTCCAAGTGCTCCTGACGTAAGGGGTCATAATGACTAATTAATTCCAAAATTCCTAAAAAATTTCCATTATTTGGCTCTCCAATAAGATTGATATCGCCTCGTAGTCCTAGTCCCCTTTCGGTGTCCAATATTTTATATAGAATTCCTTGCTATTTTTGTATGGCTGGTTTAATACTCGTTTACACACTTTGAAGTGACTTGATATCCTTCAAATTTTCAGTAAACAATTTATTCAAAATATTAATATTACGGAAACCACAATTGAAAAAACTTTGCGTGGGATTTTCCGGTCCTCCGAAACCGAATCAAAAATTTCGTTCCCAGCAGAAACAAAAATTGAAGAAAATAAACTTTATAAAACAGAAACCGAAATAAATATTTGTGTTTTGTTTGAAGTTGCAGGGCCCCTTATTTTGATTTTAAAAATTTTTAAAAATAAAATAAATTTGAAATTTACGTTAATTAAGTAAGAAAAGCGAAACAATTTATTATAACTTTCTTTCAATAGTTCAGAGTCGCCCAATTTTTCATTAAATAAAAACAAAAATGTACGCCAATAATAATCAGCGATTTCTTAACTTTACTGAACAGAATTGAATTGTCAATTGAATTAAATTAGGTGGCGCAACAGTCAACAGGGATGGAGGGGACCAACAATTTTAAGCCGAATCCGAACGGCACTTTCATGACAAGAATTACTCTTGCAGGATTTGTCAATTTCTCTGGCATGACTACTGGACATGGACTACTAACCATTAAAATCGTAGACGAAAACCATCGAAACTTTTCATTTGCTGAAAAAAGATTCTTACTCAAATGTTTACGAAATATCAATTGAACCCGAAAAGTACCCTATCAAAATATTAATGATTTTTAAAAATTAACAATCTCAGTGATTTTTTTTCTTTAGAAAGATTTAAATGTATGTGATTTTTGTATAATCTATGTCCTTGAACATATATACCCTAAACATTTCACTAATATTTCTAAACCGTGAAAATAAAGTGACATTTCAGTCATAAATAAGATAAAGTTATGTATACCAACACTCAACGTCAAAAATTTCTTATCTCTTTTTCCAACAGAATACAAAATAATGCAATAAATTCCTTCCTCTGATCCGCATACCTATACCACATAAGTTAGAATTTTATGCCTTGAGATGCAATTTGTATGCAAAGCCTACCGAGACGACGAACGATGAACGGCGGCGGCGAACGAACGACGACGAAGAGGTGTTTTATGAAAAGACTTCCAAAATTTATTATCAATCTTACGCAACGCAATATCCTGCAGAGCGCAAAGAAGCCATCTCCGGAATATATACATATTCATAGAACGTTTCATTATGTTACCTATATTCCCATCATGGTGATATGAGAACGAAAAAATATGTGTTAAGAATATTTCGGAGCAATATTTTACATTCCTCTTGCCTTATAATAAAATATATTTGAAAGTTTAGAGCGGTTATGCTGCTAGATGATAGAAGATGAATTCCACTTGGGTTTAATATCAAAAAAGATTCATAAACACTATTTCGCTATAAGTGTGTGATTAAATTGCTTAAGGTGGCAAGTTCTTATTTGGGAATTTGCATCAGGGTAAGAAATTGTTTATTGCTAATTTTCACTGATTTATAGAAACCTTATGACAAAGTCTTTACTTTTATAAATATTTAGCATTAAAGCGTTCTTGAGTTATTATTTCGCTTCAGAGTTCGTTTTCTGTCAAAATGGTTGTTCGAAAACTTGGACATTTTCTACGATATCTGAAGTCCTTTATTTTTGTTGGACTATGATGAACTTAACTATCATCAACTTCTACATATGTCGATTTTCCCACTCACCAAAACTTAATTTTGAAGAATTGAACGATAATTTGTTTAATATTCACCGTTAAGTTCTCATTTAATATAGGTTAAATTAAATTGGATGTCCGTGATGGAGTAGAACACACTAAGGCTAGTTTAATGGCTCATTGGGATACCACATAAATCTTGAGGCGCAGAGCATGTACAGAGTAGCTGAAGAACTATTTCCTCGTCTTCTTCATCCATACAGCTTTTGCAAACGCTATTTGGGAATACGCTTAGCCGCGTGGCGTAGCTTTCCTACTAGACAGTGTTCGGTTATGACACCGATTATTGAGCTCATATGTGATCTGCCTAGAGATAGCAAGCACCTTGAGCGGTTTAAATCTAGTGTAGGCCAAATGTTTTTCGTGACCTAACACGTAGTGATGTTATTCACGGCCTGATGTTTGCAATCTTTATAGCGTCTTGTATTAGCAATAAACATATATAGCTATTGGTATGCAAACATTAGCTAAACTGTGTAGAAGGGTTTCGGCATCCAGCAAAGGTGAATGTTAAATTGTTGTGCTATCTTCATTGGTTATGAACTGTTAAAAATTACTAAGTGCACTACAAAAATTGTACAAGTAATATCCAAAAAACAAATGGTTTTAGAGATACCACTGAAAAATTCGAAACTTCCAACATCTCTTTTGAAGCAAAAATATATTTTGGACCGCTATAACTTAAGAACAATTTGAAACAGAGGCGTCGTTGAAAGAAATAAACTTCTTGGGTAAACAAAATGACATAAAACCTTTTTTCCAACATGTTGGCGGCGTGTCCTTTCCAAAATAAGTTCAAACAAGCTAGAAAGACATGTTACGGTCATATTCGACGAACCAAATGTTTCCATGACCAGAAATTTCCTCTGTTCGCTTGTCACAATGACACTCCCTATGTAGACTTGCAGCACAATTTGCTGTTAATTCTACGCTACCAAAGAGTTTCATGAGACCTTTTGTACTTGTGAGCGTAAAGAGAGTACTGAAAGACCTTGACATACCAAAATCCACCAGCGCGGATGGTATCCCTCCTATTGTTCTGAAGACGTGTTCTTCAACGCTGGCAAAACCACTATTTAAGCTTTTTCATCTTTCCTATTCTAAATGGAAAAGCTGATTTATAATCGCCTTGAGAAATATCTCGAAGAACGAAAGCTTCTTAATGAATTACAATATCAGATGGGGGACCGTCTCGAAACCTACCGCGTGCTGTTGTCATGTGTTCTTTCTTTCTGTTGTTCTTTCTCTTCTGTCCTTCTGTCTTGTATTAATGTCTTGTGTTGTTATCACCTTATATAGTCTAGTCGCTCAAGGTGCTGTGTTCTCTACTCTGTACATTTATGTGCTGAGTAGTGTGTAATGTAATGTAATGTAATGAATTACAATATGGCTTACCGTTGGTTTGATGGTTTATCTAACCAAATTCAGGAAAAAATCTTTACATCGTTTTGGAGAAAGTAAGATTATTGCGCTTGATATTTCAAAAGCATGTTATAGAGTTTGGCACCAAGTTCTCTTATCGAAAGTGCGTGTTGGAAGTACGAGTATTAACGAATCGTTTGTTCTTTGGATTAGAAAATATATTTCTAACCGTTCAATGCAAGTTTTATTTGATAGTTCCAAGTCTTAGTTTCATAAAATATGGTGTCGCCCAGTGTTCCGTTTTGTATCCAAATCTCTTCTTAATAATCATAAACGATCTCTTGTCTGTCACTTCTAATACATTAAACTGTTTCGCTGAATAGTGTCAAATTACATTAGCTACAATAATTGCCTACCTCTTGTTTCACATCCTAAAATGTTTGTTGCACTTAAAATTTAATAACTATCAATCAAGGTACCCATAGTCTGGTTGGAATTTTTTCGACCTAAATAAACAAATAAATTAGGTGGCGCAACAATCCGTTAAGAACTAAGCACTAGTGACTCACAACTCTCAATTATTCCTGTGTGCGAATAATGTTGTCAGGGAAAGAGGGGACCTACAGTTTTAAGCCAAATCCGAGTGGCTAATTTAAGAAAGCACTTTTTAAGACCAGAATTACTCTTGGAAGATTTGTCAATCCATCGCAACAGACAGTACCCGTGAAAAAACAGGCAGGGTTTGAACCCAAGACCTCTGGCATGATAGTCCAACGCACTAATCATCACGCCACGGGTACTACTACTTTCGACCTAAGCAAAGTTTTAATCTGATTTCCCTGGTTTACTTATTATGACAACGTTTTAATAAATGGCTCAAATTTAGATTAAGTAAAATGAGAACACATTTATCATTTTATTTTACAATAACCTAAAAGAAGAAGTTGGTATTAAAAAATATGTTCCTCTGTAGTTTAACAAAATGTCACAAAGAAAATTGATGTGGAAAACAACTCTTACCCTTCTTACTTGATCCCTAAAATAGAAATAGAAAATACCAAATAATGTAGTCTCTACTCCCAGTTAATAATTCAAAACATTTTTCAAACACCGCACATTTGTTTGGGTTTTTGTTTTTAAATTTTCCTTAAAAATTTACATAAAAAGCCCACGAGAGTTAAATGTCAACAAATAAAAAAGGGAACTTTTACGAACATAATAAATTTCCCGATTCATGGAGCCAGTTAAAAAAAAGGCAATTCGTCACTCTTGTCACAAAGGTCATGTTCGTTCATAGGTTAGGTACTAAAAACTCTTCATAAGCTTATCACACTTGACATTTTCTCAACAGAATGCCACACAACGCATTCACTGGCTAAGTAAAAATAGACAAAATTTTACAGACAACGACATCACATCTGTAAATATGTATGTAAATCTCCAACAAACTATGTACTCGTATTTGAACTCGCAAGGAAAGGATTACGTTTATGTTTTTATTTGCCTGCATGCGGTGATTATTTATAACCATCAACAACGACTTTAAAAATGACAATCTCACTCAAAAGGCCAAGGTCGTAACCTAGATTACTTATACATACGGAAATGTACGTATGTACAATGTACATACATAGAAACGAGTATTTACATTTATTAAAAATACAAAATTAAAACACATCGTGGTTCGTATTGAGTTGTGTTTTCGGCCCAAGGGTACTTATATCTTAAATAGACAGACGCAAGATGGCATAATATTTCTATCTTACATCCCCAAAGCATTAACCTTCTTTCTATTTGTGAATAGAATAAATATAGAATAACTAAAAAGGCATAGTTTGTTTTAAAAAAACACTCCACATCAATTCCAAATAGCCACCTTTACCTTTTACTTTTATAGAAGGTTTCATTTAAGCAACTAACTTGATAAGAGCTTCATTTCGACAGTAAATTATGATAACTGACTAACTATAAGTTTTGGCACAAATATAGCTGAACTGCAGCCACATCTCCCTTTCCAACTTAAACTTAAACTTAAACTTAAACTTAAACTTAAACTTAAACTTAAACTTAAACTTAAACTTAAACTTAAACTTAAACTTAAACTTAAACTTAAACTTAAACTTAAACTTAAACTTAAACTTAAACTTAAACTTAAACTTAAACTTAAACTTAAACTTAAACTTAAACTTAAACTTAAACTTAAACTTAAACTTAAACTTAAACTTAAACTTAAACTTAAACTTAAACTTAAACTTAAACTTAAACTTAAACTTAAACTTAAACTTAAACTTAAACTTAAACTTAAACTTAAACTTAAACTTAAACTTAAACTTAAACTTAAACTTAAACTTAAACTTAAACTTAAACTTAAACTTAAACTTAAACTTAAACTTAAACTTAAACTTAAACTTAAACTTAAACTTAAACTTAAACTTAAACTTAAACTTAAACTTAAACTTAAACTTAAACTTAAACTTAAACTTAAACTTAAACTTAAACTTAAACTTAAACTTAAACTTAAACTTAAACTTAAACTTAAACTTAAACTTAAACTTAAACTTAAACTTAAACTTAAACTTAAACTTAAACTTAAACTTAAACTTAAACTTAAACTTAAACTTAAACTTAAACTTAAACTTAAACTTAAACTTAAACTTAAACTTAAACTTAAACTTAAACTTAAACTTAAACTTAAACTTAAACTTAAACTTAAACTTAAACTTAAACTTAAACTTAAACTTAAACTTAAACTTAAACTTAAACTTAAACTTAAACTTAAACTTAAACTTAAACTTAAACTTAAACTTAAACTTGAACTTAAACTGACATCTAGATTCTAAGTCCTACGACAGTTTAAGATAGAAATGAAAATGTTCAGATAATATCCACACGTGCGTACTTTATTAGCCTTGGACTAATCTAATATTTTAATTGAAGAGTGATTTAATGAAAAACTGCAAATTAAACTATTTAGTTTGAAAATTATACTAACAGGATAAACATCGTCTATATGAAAAAACTCCCTACATAAATAATTAGGTTATATTGATGGAAAAGTCAAATGTCCTGCACTTTGAGTAAAAGTTAATTTTTCTGTCACACATCAAAAAAGAGGAAACATGATTGCGTAACGTGATATCAGTACATGTAGGTTTTTTTTTTGAAGCACTTCAATTCACTTCAATAACTCATTCAGATTTTGCAACTTTGCGCTGCTGTCATTCAGGGATGTTAAAGAAAATTAAATGAAAAAATAAAATGATGTTAAACCAGATTTAAACGTAAATCAATCTTGATTGAGTCTACCTAGGTATATGCGTAGGTTTCAATATCACCATCGACGTTGTCGGAACGGCCCTAACCATATAACTGAGTATACTTCACCTGAAATGGAACATATTTGGCAGCAAGCCAGTGTAGATAGGTAAAGTATACATATGTATTTATAGTCGTATGTTTAACGAGTTTACACTGGAGATTGATGTGGCATCGAACAGTTAGATTGATAGTTCCTACCGTTGCGTTGATATAAAATGTATCTACTTGAAATCCTCTGTGCACAAAAATAAATACAAAATACTATACTAAGGCTTCAGGGGACTCAAAATTGTCCAAGGTCAATTTGAAATGAATTTATTTTTTTAAATTGTGCAAATATTTTTTTTTTCAACCAAGCATATATATCAATAGTATCAAAATATTTGTCTTTGCATCCCTGTGAAGGAATTTAAAATGTGTTAATTATTAAATAGGTTGCAAGAATTTCTGCTTATTGTGTATTAATTTATCCTGAAGAGAATTTACATAAAATATCAACGTCTTATTTTAATATAATCTTCCAAATCACAAAACTGTATAATTAAAGGTAATTATTTTTTTTTTTTGAATGAACACAAACAAAGGTCTTAAAAGTAATACATATTCTAGGATTTTTGAGAATTTTCTGAGTCTGATTAACTAAACAGGTGAATAAAATACAGTGCCGTTCGAAAAATATTGGTCAAACTTTTTTTTTTATTTTTTTAGAATTTTGTTAAATGTGTTTAATTAACAACATATTTTTTAATGAGGTTTTTTTTTACTATGCAGTTCAAATCGTTTTATGATACAATAAGAATTTTGAGATTTTTCTAAAATGGTCCGGGGAGCCAAAAGTGATTATACCGAAAAATGAGTTTTTTCGGTACCTGCCTCATTTTTAAGGATTAAAGACAAATACTTTACTGGTGCATTTTTTTTATTGCTTCTCAGAAACATGTTGTATCTAATTGGTACTTTGTTGGATCTGCTCTTGCTTTTTTTACGGCTGCACATCGGCATCGGCGAGAAATTGAAGTAGATAGGTTTTTCCATGTAGATGCAGGTATCGTTGTTCCAGGTCCGGGTAAGTAGTTTTTTTAATTTATCAACTGACTCTGGCCATTCTTCACAACCTCAAGTTTCATTATAAACCAAATATTCTCAATTGGATTGAGGAGACAAGGAGCATTGTCCTGTTGACAAATGAAACTGCAAGTGTCCCCAAAAAGCTCTAGCGTGGGCTCCAATATGTTTTCCATGACTCGAAGGTAAACTTTTGACTTTGGATTCTAGAAAGCTCAATCTAACTTTTTCATCTCCAGAAAAGCATCCCCACACCATCACACTTTCAGTTTTGGGGGCATCCGCAAAATGCAATCAGAGCTTAGTCTTTCTTGCGGTTCTCTTCGCACGAGGATCCTCACATATGTATATGTATATACATGAAGCTTGAATTTTGATAAGTCCGAAAAGATGACATTGTTCCACATGTCTTGAGTTCAATCAAGGTGCTCCTGAGCCCAGAGCAATCATTTTTCTTTGACTCTTTTTGGAAAATCCGGTTTCAGTATCGGCTTGAGTGCTCTAAGTCCAGCTTTCACGAGCCTTTTTCTCACTGAGCTTGACGAAATTACTTTGCCTGTAGTTTGACACAGATCGTTTTTAAGCTCCACCGAAGTTTAGACGTCTTTTTTGGCCTCCCTGAGCTTTTTTTCCTGCTTGTAGTCTCGGTCTCGGAATTTTTTAAAATTCCATGCCACAGTTTGTTGAGCAATATTCAGTGTCTTAGAAATTTCACGTATTGTCAAATTGAGACGTGACAGACACAAAATATTGGCTTTATGTTCCGAACTGTTTTTTCAACAACATCACTTCGGATGGTATTGAACCACTATCGCGAGCCAAATGCAGCTCTTATTAATAATAACATCAACTTTTATACAGTGTTCGAATGACATGTTGCTACCTAGTGCGAAAAAAACCCGTAGCATTCCTAAAATCCAAGAACTGATCTCGAAAAGGGTAATAAAATGTTTGACCAACATTATTTGAAAAGCACTGTATAAACATAATTACTCAGCTAGAAGTCATTAAATTGTATGTGAATTGTGAAACGAAATTATTTGATAGAATTTTGACATTAAAAGTGATCAAAGAAGTTATTAAGATTTTCTATTTTTTGTATGATACCTAAGTAGATTTGTGTTGCTCTTATTATGTCAAGACAACACAGTGCGAGCTTTAGGAAAGAAAGAGTTGTTGCTTTGAATTTCTGATGCAATGACTGAGAAAGAGAAAGTGTGGTAAAGTATTTCACATTCGCCTAGTACGGCTAAAAAACGAATCTCTATACTTGACAATACGTCCTAAGTTGGGCTCGAGGGAATACTGATAAGCATTCCTATAGGCGCGAGTATTAGGGTTAAATTGCTTGGGAGGAAGAATGCAACCGGCTATTTCACCAGAGAATAATCCGTTAAAATAACGGTAAAAAAGGGTGACAAGTGATCATCAGCAATAAATTTAATAAATAAATTAATGCTTTACGTTAAATACAATACAAGAGACTTAAATATTATGGATTAGCACCAGCCCAGAGTTAAGAATTACACTTAAGATTTCGATACACATACCGAGAATTTCGAGATTTCCAGTCTTCTTGGTGCAAGTGCCACTCACGGATAGTGGCAAAGGTGTTAAATTACGTTTAAACAACAGCAGGAAACATTGAATTTTTGACACATTAAACTTTACTTGATTTCTAATTACCCATTTAACAATGCTGTTTTGGTCAGAATTTAAAAAACTTATCATACATTGCCGTTGAAGATCCACATCCAAAGAGCAGGGTTGTGAATTTAAACATGAATATGAAAAGCTAGGGGTACTATGGTCTGCGAAGCAGGCAAGTGGGTTAGCTTAGCAGTTACAGACAAGAGATCATTAATAATAATGAGAAAGAGTGTTGCGATAGAACACATTATCATTAGACTTAAATCCATCCAATACTACTTGTATTGAATGGTCAAAAAGGTAATTGTTCATTCAATGAAGAAGGGATTCTTGACGAACCGAAGGAACGCATTTTCGATAAGAGAGCCTAATGCTAAACTGTATCAAATGTTTTTGAAATATCAAGCGGAATAATTTTGCTTTCTCCAAAACGATGTGAAAATTTTCCACACAATCAGATCACCAGTGGACCTAGTGCAGAAACTGTTTCCGGAATGTTGGAATAACATCGGTCCTTCACTGTTTCTCAAAAAAAAACAGTACAGAGAGGTAAATTACAGCAACAAATTTACCATTAAGGAAATAGGTACACAAACGATCGAATTTAGCATGGACATTTCACAGTTGACCGAAAAGTTTTGAATATTTCCAAATATTCTTCATTTATTGTTCTGCAAAGAAATGATACTGATTCTCTATCATTATTTTGAGTGGCAAAAAGATGTCAATGCCAAATATTCCATGATTTACATATGTAGAAACTCCTAGATGATCCTCCAAATACCTCTTCTTATTATTTTGTTAATAAAGAAAAATATGACGTTGACATATCAAACTAATTAATTCTCCTACTAATTATTTTAATTCATAAAAAAAAACATCGACAAATTACTACAAAACTTTAATTCAGACCCGAATTAAAACTAATAAATTATACAATTACATTATTATCATTATTATCATTCATAATAATAATGTTTATAGGAATTCCGAAAACAATACGTTTTTGGTTGAATTGAATTTCAATGATTTTCATAATCCATGTGAAATTAAAACCAACAACAACAACGACAACAATCATCAAATAAAATCCCACCAATTTATAATTTAAATGGTGATATCTGTCATGAATTCCGTTTTTGATTCTGATTCCTACGATTATAATATGAGACGGATGAAAATAAATATTATTCTCATTTCGCATAATAATTACGAAGCATTTGTAGTTTAATTAAAAATTTAAATCCTATTTAAAATTCCATTAACCCTGTCTCTCTGTCTCTCTTGGTCTTGATGGTCGTCAATCTAAATATTTTATAATGAACTATTCGCCTATATATTTAAACAATATTATATTCCATCATCTCTCCACGAATTAATTAATTTGTATATTGATACTCAGTGTGCAAGCTGTACAAACAAAAACAAAAACAACAACAAAAATAACAAAAATCAAGCAAACAAGTGCGAGTCTGTTGCAAAATTAAACATAAATTCAACGCACAGACTTTAACTTTATCCCTCTCGATGTTCGATATGAATTCAAGCCTTGATACTCTTCCTCCACTCAGACACATTTCAATTAAAGTGTTTTTGCTGCCCGTGCGTCGTCGTCGTCGCCCGACAAACTATGAGAATAAATGACCAAAACTGAGTAATGACTTAATTAATAGCTTGATAGTTGTACGAGTATAGAAAGGATATCCTTTTTCTTTTTCAATCCTTTACTATAAACTTGTCCAGTGGAAAGTGAGGATAAAATGTCGTCCAGCCAATTCAATTACCTTAACAATTGTTTTAAATCACGTCCATCGTCGTCGTCAATGTCGTTCTCTTGTTGTCCTTCCTCACCACAATTAAAACTTTTTTTAAATTGGTAGGCATTTGTTTCCCAACAAGAGGAAAACATTTTCATTCTATTTAAGTAATAACTAAATAAAAATCTAAACAATTATGAAACGATGAAACAGGAGAATTTAATTATTTCCTATTTTTAAATACAAATGTCTACATTTTTAGAAGTTAGAACTCAGTTTATTTGCATCCAATGCAGTGTTTTTCAACTTTACAAATTTATTGAAATAAACGTAGACAACCTAGTAAACACTCAAATTTCTTCAAAAATGTAGACCATAAAAGGACATTACACAATTTGATATCAAAATGAAATCAATGAAAAAAAGAGGCTGGGATGCGACCCAAATTCGTGTTTTGTTAACAAAAATGTGAATTACCAACAATATTCTGGATATGATGAAATAGTTTGATTTCAAAATCTATTTTAGTTAACGAGATTTTTAGTCGAAAACCAATTTTTACCAATTTTAGTAGCATTTCTTAAAAGTTTTTATCTACACTTAATATTATAAAGAGGAAAGATAAGTATTTTTGTATGTAACAAATAAACTCAAAAAGTACTGGACCGATTTTAATAATTCTTCTTTCATTAGAAAGCTACATTATCACTGAGTAACATAGGCTATATTTAGTACTAGATTACTATAGAAATCTTAACCGAACTTGTAAAAAAATTAGCCATTAAATGTCTTTCATCGCATACACTGCGAAGAGTTTTAATGATAGGAAAAAAAAATGTTTTCTAATTAAGTGATTCATCATCGTTTTAATTAGCATGCCTATAACTTAAATATCTGTACCTATTTACATATGTCTACCCGTGCGAAGCCGGGACGGGCCGCTAGTTTCTTATATAAACAAATATAAATTGGATGATTGAAATTAATTTGAAGTCAATATCTTCTATTTTTTACGAGATATCGATAACCGAACATCAATTTTTACCAAATTTGCGTACTATTTTTTGTAGATTTTAATTTGTTATGATAAAACTGACTGTAAGATTTGTATAAAAAAAAATTACTGAATGTTGAAAACAATATTTTTTATAAAAAAAAACTTAATTTGAAGGCTATATCTCAAATTTTTTGTTAAAAAACTGTCAATTCGATTTCTCATAAGTTTAAAGCCATTATCTCAAAGTTTTGAAAAGATATTTGAGTCGAAAATCAATTTTTACCAACTTTTATTAATTTTTTTTAGGTCTATCTCCCCCCGTTTAGGCGGGAGGGCAATTTAAAAAAGTTATTATTTAAAATGGAAAAAATAATTAAAAAATAACGGTGATACTTACAATTAAGTTGTATACATTTTTTTAAAGCCAACATTCTGTTCTATTAGCCAGTTTTCAAATCAAGTCAAAACTATGCGTAGTTTTTGAAAAATTTAATTTTAAACTCAAAATTTGAGTAAAAAAAAGTTAAAAAAAGGTTTAAAGTTTAACTTTTTCAATACTTCAAGATTATCTACCATTGTTTTTATTTCAGAATTTATTGCTCTTATTTGTTTTTGATCAAAAACTGAAAACTAGATGATTTTATGTCTTTTAGTTTTTGAGAAAATTGAAAATAATCACAACTACTATTTTAATTTAATTCTTTTTTTTTGCTTGAGTGGTCTTATTTTGATAGTAATAATGGTATTTGCGTATGCGTAATGCGTGTTTGGGTGTATGCAACAGTAAGGTGTGTAAGGGGGGGCATGCTGCCCCGTGCAACCCCCCTGCTTGGGCACACTATAGGATTTGGGGTGGGTGCAAGTTGGTGTGTGTGCAAGGTGGGGAGGGTGCAAGGTGCGGTGGGTGCAAGATGGGGTGCATACAAAGTTTCTTTTGCATTTAAATAAGCTGGATTTAAGAAAAATTAATTTACTCTAGGTATATCTTAATCCATATTCGATTATTATTATCAAAATAAGACTACGTTAATACTTAAGCAAGGAAAAAGTAATTTAATTAAAATATTTTGTTTTGGTAATTTTCAATTTTCTCAAGAACTAGAAGACATCAAGTCATCTAGTTTTCAGTTTTTGATCAAAAACAAATAAAAGCAATGAATTATAAAAAAAAAATAGTAGATAATCTGAAAGCTTTGAAAAATTACACTTTAAACCTTTTTTTTAACTTTTTTTTGTACAAATTTTGACTTTAAAACATTTTTTTTCAAAAACTATGCATAGTTTTGACTTGATTTAAAAATAAGCTAATAGACAAAAGTGTTGGCTTTAAAAAAGGTATAACACTTAATTATAAGTATTACCGTTATTTTTTAATTATTTTTTTTCCATTTTCCCATAGTAAAAAATGCTTGTTTTTAACTGTTCTATACAAATCCGTCATTAAACTTTGTCGCCAAAGTTATCGTACTCTCCCCGTCAATTCGATTTTTCTCAACATTTTTCCTAATGTTGAAAACAATATTTCTTATAAGATAAAATAAGTTTAAAGCCTTAATCTCAAGTTTTTGAAAAAATATTTGCGTCGAAATTCAATTTTTACCAACTATAAGTACATTTTTTTTTTTTGATTTTATTTTTTATAAAAAAAAACTGTCAATTAGATTTTTCTCAAAATTTTATCAGATGTCAAAAACATTATTCTTCGTTGCACATTATTCTTCGGTGACAAATTTTTTTTTTTCAGTTTTTTTGATTTATAAAAAAACCGTTAATTGGATTTTTTTCCAAAAATATAATTGTTTTGTATTACGTTACAATTTATATTATAAAATTTAATTCAAGTCTCTAGCATCATTGGTTCATGAGATATTTAAGTTTCACCTTTTTTTTAAACTGCTATGGTAAAAAAACCATCCACGCAATTTTTTCAGAGTTCTTTTTGCATCTTTCTGCATTATTATCTGTACAACAAAATTTATTGGAAGTCGATGTCTCTTCTGGTTCTAGAGCTATGGACGACGAAAAAAACGTCGCGCACGCACAAACATTTCTCTAAAAATCTTTTATTTCGATTCTAGGGACCTTGAAACGTCGAGAAATGTCAACATTTTCAATTCGTCAAATCGGACCGATTACAATAACTTCCTATGGGAAGTTAATACAGAAAAATTCCTTGGTTAAAGTCCCAATTTGAAAAAAGTCGACAGTTTTCTAGGTCAAGGTAAAATATTGATTCAATTTTGGAATTCTGATGCTCAATTTGAACTTATTTTAATTGACACTTAAGAACAGAAAAAAAAATGTTTGTACGGTTTGTAACTCCCGTTGCTTGCTTATGATTTTTTCCGTGCAATAGTGCTTAAAAATGACCTTAGATCTCCCATATTCAAGCACTTCAATGTGATTCACTTCAACCGATTTAACCCACAAAGTGTAAATATATGTAGTACATTCAAGTACCACATTTTCCGTAAAGTATGCTTTGTGAAATTGGTACTCAGAAACTTGAAATAATAATGCTTGATTTTTTTGTTTTGCTATTCAAAAATTAAATCTTTGAATTATAAATTGTAGCTGTCGTCCTGAAACCCTTTATTACAATTTATATTGTCAAATATTATTTATGCGCTTATAACTTCTCAAGAGTTTCTAAAATATAAGGAACATACAACTTTTCTTTAAAACTACTGAAAGAAATTGCGGAATTGGACAAGATTCGAGAAAAAGAAAACTGCAATTAAATAAAGGGTTTTCCAATAAATGGTTGCATTTTGCATAACCTGCTATTTGAACAGTTGTCACTATGTAATCTTTTATCTTCTAACACTTAACAAATAAAGAATTAGCCAATACTTAAAATGGAACTACACACACTTAAAGTATACTTTAAAATTGTAAATAATTTCCCTCAAAAATTACAAAAAATTTTACACTTAAAATTGGCAAAACTAAAGCACTTTGAGGTGTTTATGAAGCACCTTTCAGGCCGGCAAAAGTAAAAGTGGAGACAAAATTTATGCTCTTGGGACAAGTTAGCGATGTAAGGAATCGAAACCGTGTGCATGGCTCAAAAACGATTCCTTGTCAATTTTTGTTGATAGGCTTTTAGAAATGTGATGGATGTTTTTTTAGACCTGTAGTTTTCAAACTGGGTCGTTTGGGCAGATGTCACTTGATTTACACTTAGGTGATTTCGTTTAAAATTTAATAATCAATAGACTAGCTCTCGAAAAACGTTGAAAAATTGTACAAATTTATTATCAAAATGGTTCGTCCAATAAAACAATCAATTTTAGAAAGAAGCTTTTGGTGAACTCATTTTCTTTCGTGTTTTGGACCTGTGGCGGGTGTGGCCTTCAATATTGATCGATTTAACATCGCTGAACAATTTTTTGTGGATTTATGTATAGTCACTTGCATACACAGATAGGAATGAAATCTTATTTAAAAAAGAGGCTGGAATGTTGTTTTTATAGATTTTCGTGTTTTTTAAAAAGTTATCAATTGAATTTTTGCGAAAAAATTAACTAAAAGTTAGCAACCATATTTTTCATAATATGATAAAATAAGTTTTCTTTGAAAAGATGTGGTTTTTATAGAGATTTTCAGTATAAAACCAATGTTTAACAGTTTTTTAAAGTTTTTATTTCTTATATAAATAAAATGCAGATTGGATTTTTCTAAGACCATTATCATTACGTTAAAAACAAAATTTTGCACAAGAAAAAATCATTTTGATATCAATTCCTTCTTTTATTTACGAGATATAAAGAATCAAATATCGGTTTTTACCAATTCTGTGTAATATTTTAATTTTTATAAAAAAAACTGATTGTTGGATTTTTATAAAAAGTTTTTTCTAAATGTTGAAAACAAAGATGAAATTATTTTTAATTTTTGCCAAGATCTTCGAAAATCAATTTTTACTAACTTTTAGTAATGTATTTTTTTGGTTCTTTATTTTTTGTAAAAATGCCGTTACTTCGATTTTTCGATTCTTCATTAAAATCATCAGGATTTTAATCAAAAAATTATCTTCCGTGTAGGCGACGTTAACAAGCAAAACTGCGCGTTGATTGTTGTCAATCCTCAACTTGTCATTGTTTGGTTGCCTGGCGATGTTGGTATGATTGGAGCGTTTGTTGGTTTAATTTCTTGTGAAGACCCTGTATTTTCAGGCAAATATTTAAAACAAACAACTGCATTTGCACTAACAGCACTTTAAATTTATTTCCTTTTTTTTTATTAAAAGTACAATAAAGTCAAAACCTTTGCCACTTACATATGACAACATTAGACAAGAAACTAATTTGTATAGCTATATTTTATGGTTCACCTTTATTAAGTACGACGCAAATGCTTTGGATACAAATCCCCAAACAGTGAATAAGAGAGAACTAAATAAATTTTACATACTCGTGTGTTATGAAATTTCTTTAACATCATCCACGGGCATCATATTATGGACATGGACAAGGACAATTTCTAGGAAATAATATCACTAAAATGTTGACTTTTCATTTAGATAACTCAATCTTATATGTACATATATGTATGTATGTGTTATGGATACATGACCTTTATATGTATATCCCGGCTTTCACCTTTCGTTTAATCTTAATTTCATTTTATATTCACAAAAGTGTTTTTCTTTTTATATTTCTCTTTGCTCAAGGGAAAAATTAATTACGCTCACTAGGTTTTGTAGAACATACATATGTACATAGTATTAAAAATACCGTTTAATGGAAAAGAGCCCAAAAGGCGAGTATGTATTAATTTTTCAACAGATATTCACTTTTAATTTGACTTTTTGGGAGTTCTTTTTTGTACCAGAATTATCTTCCAAAATTCTTTCAAGGACATTTTTATGTCTTCACTGTAGAAACAGTCATTAAAAATTAAGGACTTGAATTTTTAGGTTATGTTATATATACATACATACATATTTCTATGACTGACTTTTAAGAGATAAGTTAATGAAACGTTATCAAATCAATTTTTATTCAATATAATTCACATTTCATTACTTTTCAAGTCAAACAAAAATATTACGTATACGCCTCAGTGTACAAATTTAACTCGTATACTCCTAGGTACAAAATTACAAATTTTTATTAATGAAAACGAATTACAAAATATCTTAATACTAGGCGATCTGAATGGAAGGATCGATAATTTTCAGAACCCAGCTTCACTGGGTTTCTCATGTGTTCGAAGGTGTAAGGAAATCTATGGATAAAGTAATTAATAGATGCGGGAGGCAACTTCTTGAATTTATTGATGACTTTGGTTTCATGGTATTAAATGGAGTAACTAAAGCAGACAAAAATGGCGAACTCACTTTCGTATCGGGTCAAGGCAGCTCAGTAATCGATTATTGTTTCGCCAGAGGAAACTGGCTAAGTATTATCAGTGACTTCGAGGTTCAATCTGCGAATTACTCTGGTCATATGCCAACAGTAACTTCCCTCATATTGCCAGGGGTAACGGTAGGGATAAATAACGCAATTAGGAGCATAAGGTGGGTTGAAAATCGCGCGGAAGAGTATAGACGAAGACTTGATGCTCAGTTAAACTACCTGCCTGAACAAGAAAATTCGAGTAATGACGTACGTCAAGCATCTTGTATGAGAAAAAAACATCAAGGTGGTAACATATTCGTGGCTGAATGGTTTGATTGGGAATGCATGAAACTTCGCAAAAAGTGTTTCGCTCTTCTTAACCTTTTTAGGAAGAACAATTCCGTGTTTTTTAAAACACTTTACTTAGAGGCGAACAAACAATATAAACAGCTTTTAGTTAAAAAACGGAAACTTTATTTCAGTGGTGTAGCAACCGGGTTCTCATCATGTTATTATTATTATTTGAAGCTTTATTTGCCAATTTTGAAGTTTTACAAATGTGTTCTTAAATTAATAGAAGTAGGTAATACTTATTCACTAATTTATGTTAATAATTAAAATCTACTTCTTTTGAATATTTAGATTTAAATAAAATACATTTTTCAATTTATATATTTTTAAGTTTTAATTAATTTGTTCTTAAATTCGTTTTATTTCGATTATTTTCTATCCGGCATAAGCCTCCCCCATTGTTGTCCATATAGCTCTGTTTTTGGCATCATTATACCAGTTGTTGTTGTATTCGTTCAAATCGTCAACCCATCTCTTTTTCGGACGCCCTCTTGGTCTTCTCTCGTCAAATAAAGTCCATTTAGTTATGATTTTCGTCCATCTCTGATCTTCTGTTCTGGATATATGTCCTGCCCAGCTCCATTTCAATTGTTTCGTTCGCTGTATTACGTCAACTATGTTTGTTCTTCTTCTTATTTCTTCGTTGCATATTCTTTGTACTTGTCTTATATTCAAAAGTTTTCTTTCAATTTTTACTTGGCAGATTCTCAGTTTTTCTTGTTGATTTGAAGTTAGTCCTAGGGTTTGCAGCCCGTACGTCAAAACAGGTAGAATTGTCGAATCGATTACGTATTTTCTTGTGTCACTGCTTATGTTCGATTTTAATATTTCGTTCAAACTCCAGTATTGTTTCCATCCATTTGTTATTCTTCTATTAATTTCTTTATCTTCTTGTTTTTCAAACGATTTTATTTGTCCCAAGTACACGTAGTCCTCAACATAGTCTATTTTATCATCTTCTAGGAATATGTCTTCTTTTATGTGGTTGGTCATTATTTTTGTTTTTGTCAAGTTTAAACATAGTCCATCTTTTTTGCAGGCCGCTGAGAGTTGATTCAACATTGTCTGTATCTGTGTAGGTGAGTTCGACAGTAGAACAACATCATCTGCGAACCTTAAGTTATTTAGGTATTCTCCCCAGACTTGAATGCTATACCTGTTTCTCCATTTCAGTCTTTCGAAGATGTCCTCCAGGACAGCGGAGAATAATGGCGGCGACATAGGATCACCCTGTCTTACTCCTCTTTCAAGATGGAATTCCCTTCCAAGCTTGTCGGTTTTTACCTTGGCGGTGTTATTTTTGTATATATTTCTAAACGTCTTGATAAGGGTGGGATGAATGTTTTGATTACTTAGTGCCGTCCATATACTGCTGTGTTCCACGGTGTCAAAAGCTTTTGTGAAGTCAATAAAACAAAGGTAAAGTGGTTTTTTGTATTCGTTATGTTTTTCGATGAGCTGGTTTATGGTCTGAAGATGGTCAGTGGTTGAGAAGCCTTCTCTAAATCCTGCTTGCTCTCTTGGTTGTTTGTCGTTAAGTGCTTCTTTGGTTCTATTATATACTGTCTTCGAGAAAAGCTTGTAAACTGTAGAAATCAGGCTTATCGGTCTATAATTATTTATGTTATCCTTGTCTCCTTTCTTATGTAGCAGTATTATTTTACTTTGTTGCCATTGTTTGGGAATCAGTTGGGTTGTCAAAATTGCGTTGAAGATTTTTGTTAGGATTGGTGTCAGAGAGTCTTTTCCATATTTCAGCATTTCGGCTTCAATTTCGTCACAACCTGCACTTTTTTCGGCTTTTAAACTGTCTATAGCTGATGATACGTCAGTTTCATTGAGGAGAAATATAGTGTCATTCTCTGAGCTGTCAAATGAAATGTCCGAATCAGTGTCAAAAGCTATGTCTTTGGTTGATTTGAACAATGATTCAAAGAAACTTGTTGCTGTTTCGTTAATATCTTTTCTTTTTGTCATATTATTATTTCTTTGTTTCAGTGAGACTATCCATTCTTTTTCACTATTAATGAAGTTTTTTGTTTTTTTGATCGATTTGGTGTTCTTAAGAATCTCTTTGATTTTTGTTTCGTTATATTTTTGAACATCGTCTTTAGCTTTATTCTTTATAGTTTTCCTGATATTTCTTAGTTCTTCCTTGTCATTTTCTGTCGGATTCATCTTATGTGTCAGAATTTCTCTCTGGTTGATAAGTGCTTTGGTTTCAAGTGAAAGCTTGTCTATTTGTTTGGTTTTTGGTCTCATCAATTCGTTTTTTGCTGTGGTTTTTATAATATGCTCAAGCTGGTTGTATATGTTCAGGAGATCGTCATCCAAGTTCATCAAGTTTATGGCTTCTTCTATTTTTCTTGTCAAAGATTCATTATAGGATGTGATGGATGAAGAAGAGATGGAGTTGGGAAAGAATAATTTTTGGTGGTTTCTTCTTAATGTGCTGTGGTCAATTTTTATTTTCATTCTTACCATTCTATGGTCGCTTTCAAATTTTAAGTTATTTATTACAGATACATCTGTCACTGTTGTTATTTTATTTGTAAGAGCGAGGTCATATTCGTTTTTATGTTGTCCATCAGGTGTTATCCATGTTCATTTATTTTTATCTTTTTTCTTAAAAAAGGAGTTTCCAAAAACTAGGTTCATTTCTTGCATCCACGTCATAAGCCTATTCCCACGCATATTTCTTTGTCCATATCCAAAAGGTCCAAATAGCTGCTGTTCTCCATCTTCCATTGTCCCGAGTTTAGCATTAAAATCGCCTATTACATACATAACCTCTGTCTTTGTTTCTTTAAAGGCATTCTCTAAATTCTCGTAAAAGTATTCAATTTCTTCGTCAGATGCATTCATTGTTGGTGCATAAACTTGGATTATGGTCATTTTTGTATTTTGTATGTCAAGACTTATTGAGCAAATTCTCTCGTTAAGTAGTTTGATGTCAAGAATATGTTTCTTCAAATGTTGTCTTACAAGAAATCCAACTCCATAAAGTCCTTTAGTTTGTCCAATATAACAGAATATGCCGTTGTCAGATTCAATTATTTTCTGTCCAAACAATCTAGTTTCGCATAGTCCTATTATATCCCAGTTTATGTTTTTTATTGCAAGTTTCAATTCCTCTTGTCGTTCTTCTGTCATTAAAGTTCTAACGTTAAATGTACAGATGTTAAGAGTATTGTTTTTATTTGATGATATATTATTTGTCAGTGGTTTCGGTGACTGATTTGAGGGGTTTGAGCCTACATTTCTCACGGTGGCTAGCCGGCTTGAGAAAGGATTAATTTCAAGTTTGCTTTTCGTTTTGTTGCCATTATAATTACATGTCGGATTGCTATTCAATTGTTGCTACTTATTGGCATGTTGTTGTTGTGGTTGTTGTTGTATGGTTTGTTCGTTTTGAGTTGTTTTGAAAAATTGGTCAATTCGATTTTTTGGAGGTGTGTTGTCTGTGTATTGAGTTTCAAATCTTTTTTGTTTTTTGTTGTTAAGCTGTTGCTCCGAACGTCGAAAACCATTTTGTGGCAAGATGTTTTTAATTGACCTTTTGTAAGAGTTTGAAGGAGCAGCTATGTTTCTATTGTCAGTTTGTTGTCGTCTTTCAAGATTTTGCTTCGTTTGCTTGTCTTTGTTTATATCTTCCTTTATTCGGTCATCTTTTATATAAATAATTGCATCTTTAAAATCTTTTAATTTTGATTTATTCTTCATAATCATTTCTTCCTTGATTTGTGTTGTAAAACCAACTAGCAGTGGTCTCGTGTTTACTCCCTTCTTTCCTATTCTCCTAACAAAGTCAATTTCGTTTATGTTAGTTTCGATTTCCATTATTTCATTGAAGAATTTCAAAACATAATCTTGCAAAGATGAGTTGTCTGTCTCCGTTTCTTCCATATTGTAGACTACAACGTTCTTCCTCTTCAGAGTTCTTTCTATATGTCTGATTTTTCCCTCTAATACATTTTGTTTGTTCTCTATTTCATCTTGTTTGTCTGATATTTTGTCTAGTTTAGATTGTAGTTTAGTTGTTTCTTCTTTAATTTGTGAAGTTAGATCAACTCTTAAGTTTTGTATAGCTCCAAGAATAGAGTCTAATTTCTTTTCAGTTTCATTGTCCATGGTTAAAGCAGGCGTTAATTTCTGTTGTTTATCGTTTTCTAATGCTTACTTGTAAGAAAACTTTTCTTATGTCCTGATAACCTGAACGATCAAGTGTCGAGTTGTGAGATGTCAAGTTAATGTCAAATGAGAAGTGATTTGTTTTGATTTGTTTGGCTCGTGTTAAATTTGTGTTTAATATTTGGTATTGTTTTCAAATTATTTAATTCAAATTATTATTTTGTTAATTTGGCAATTAAATTAATTAACTCCCTCAAGTTTGATTTATTTAAAGTTGTTAAGATGTCAATAAAAGACCATCATGTAAGGACTCAAAAACATTTTGGTCAAAGGTGAGGTTGTTAGGTGGCTGTAAAAATGTGGCACCTTCGGTGCTGGCAGTTGAAAAACTTGCTGATCACTTCAAAGTTCTTCTGAAGCCGTCGTCGGTTCACCAAACGTTTGAATATGCTCTTCCGTTAGTGAAAATCCCGGAACTTGATGGGCGGTATTCCCGGTATTCCCGGGAATTGACGGTATTCCCGTTGAATTTTACAAAAACTCGTCTGTAAATTTTTTGGTTCATATTAATTTATTCTTTAACAGGTTTCTCGAGGAAGATTCTATTCCGAAATCTTTTTTAAGAGATTGGATTTGCGCAATGTTTAAAAAAGGTGATCCCCAGCGCCCAGACAACTGCAGGGGCATATCGATTTTACCGTGCCTTCGGAAAATATTCACTCATCTTCTATACCATAGGTTGGCGAAATGGGTTGAAGAGAATCATCTTCTTAGTATTTTCCAAGCCGGTTTTCGATCGAGTTTATCAACAGTTGACAATATATTTGCACTCACTACTATAGTCAAAATGTTTTTAGAGAACAAAAAAAAACTTTACGTTTTTTTTGTCGATTTAAAAGCGGCCTTTGATACGGTTAACAGGAGTTCTTTAATTTATAAAATGTCTACCCTAGGCTTATCAACAAAATTTCTCAACTTTTATAAGCTTCTTATAACCGATACATCTGCTGCTGTATGGAATGGAAGTAGAATGTCTAATTTCTTCAATACAAGTGCTGGTGTTCCACAAGGTTGTGGATTAAGTCCATTAATGTTTGCACTATATATTGATGACGTATCGAAAGATTTCCCTGGTGGTGTTAAGGTTGGTGAAACATTAATAAAAATGCTCCTATTCGCGGATGACATTGTACTATTGGCTGATAATCCCAAAGCTTTGCAGTTACAAATAAACAAGCTCAAGCGTTTTTGTGATTTATGGGATTTAAGTATAAATGTTGCAAAGTCGAAAATCATGGTTTTCAAAAATACTTATGGAAGAACAACTTCCCAAGAGAAATGGTTTTTGGAACCATTTACTAGAAATAGTAAATCAGTTCAAATACTTAGGTTTCTTGATAACTCGTAACCTTGATTTTCGCACACATGTTAAAGAAAAATGCACTGCAGCAAAAAAAAAGCCATAAATCTTATGTGGAGTAATTTCTTCTGCAACAGGTTTATGGATGTAACTGCTAAATTTAGAGTGTTTGATGCAACCATTAAAACATGCCTGTGCTATGCAAATCAAGTGTTTGGCTATCAAAACTTAGAAGAATTTAAAGTAATTTAACGCTTATTTTTCAAGCGCATCTTAAAACTGGATAATTCAACACCTACATATGCAATCCATACTGAATCCGGTATGCCACAAGTATTTTTAAAAAATCTTAAATCAAATGCTGATTATATAATAAAAGTTATGAAAAGGCCTGATTCAAATCTTCAAAAACAGATATTAAAATATGAACTTAGACGTCAAATATCGCCTTTCAAAGAATGGAATGATCTAGCTTTTAGACACAGCGTAGACTTCGATCTCAATAATACAGCCCATACCAATTGGCAGGACTTATTCTTTAGCTGTATAGGTAAAATAGATGATTCCATGTATTTGCAATGTCTGAATAGAGCACAAACATCGACAACTAGGCTTATACACATATAAAGAATTAAACCACACACTTTTTATTAGAAATTATTTTAACGAAAAACTCACTCTTAATCAAATGAGTGTTATCTTTAAAGCAAGGACTGAAATGCTTTGTTTAAATTATAGACCTCATAGAACTGACCTTCGCCCGATATGTAGTTTGTGCAACCGCAATGAAACCGAAAACGTGTATCATTTTCTTGCGGTGTGCCCAATCTTACGAGAAATCCGCAGGCTTTACTTCCTTACATTTGAAGATACAAAGGATCTTTTAAATGGTGGCTCAGGTTGAAATATTCTTTGTCGCTATGTGAATCATGCCTTAGGTTACCGCAATAGTTTCATCGATTGAATTTTAAACTATTTTGAATGATGATTAAATAAAATGTTAATCTATTTTTCTGTTAAAACATGTTCTTTACTTTTTTATTGTTTTTTTTGTATTTATGTAAAATTTATTAAATTTGATATTATATTTTAATACTTATATATTTTTGTAAATGTTATATTGTATTTTTATATGTATTTATAACTTTAACCTTTTCTTTCTCTTTACAAAAAACTCGTAATAAGTCAATTAGGCAGACGGCAAAATTTTTGTCAAGCTTTATAATTCTTATATCAACAAAATGTAAACAATTAGCGAGAAATAAAGAATGTATTAATAATAATAATAATAATAATAATAATAATAATAATACTCCTAGGTATGTTATTTAGCCATGTAAAGGGTGCGACAACTCAAAGTGCAATAAAATTTTCATTAATTTTTGTACATACATAAATTATACATTTGTTATCAAGAAAAAACATTCTACTAATTATGGAAGACAAAGTCGTCTGACTTTGCTGTATCACTTCAATTTTTAAAACCTTGTTGATAGTTTCAGGTAGTAGATCACGTATTACTTGGTCGGTATGGATCTTAATTGAACCTCCGAGGCAGGGAGATAACACGATTCGAAAATTTGTAGCACAAAAGAAGTCGATTTTGGCATATGCTGTGTTAAATAGCGCGCCATCCAGAGCTCATCCAAATCCATATCCTTAATTTCAGTACAAAAAAAAAAGTCGGTTAACATGTAACACCCATCCGTTAACCAAACATTGGTCCAGAATTGGCTCCTCGACAATAATTTCGTATAAATGTTTTCAAAACTCAGATAAGGCAATTTTGCTTGTCATAAAATGATTTTTTACCCAAAATAGTTGTCCAATTTAAGCTGCTCTAAAGCCCAAACTGCAAAAAACAACAGGATAGCCGCGTGCCTTCAAATGCCGATTCAACGAATAATCTACAATCTTTGTGCAGAATTTAGTACTGAGTCTTATAGTCTCAGCATACGAGGTTCACTTACTTTTTGTAGAAACTTGTGTACAGAAAGTGCGATAGGTACTTCTACAGGGTTTTTCAACAGAGACGCTACAAAAGTAGATCGACGGAGACAGCAAACGACGCCATATTTCTTGCCGCTCTTTCGACATTTCTCTTTAGTAAGGTTTGCATTTCATGAAGAAAAAATATACGAGCCAACGAGTCGAAATTATTAAAATTTAATACCGAAATTCAGAGTTAATGGCATCAACGTTAACAGCGCAACGTCCCATTTATGGTCGTCATAATCATCCTAGAAAATCAATAATTGAGCGTTTAGTGGACAAATTTGAATCCACAGGCCCAGTACAAATTGCTGCCGCTGAGGCTTCAGTTGCAGAAAGCCCAAATAAGTAGTGTATCTCACACATCGTTCTCAAGCGTTGGGCATCTCTGTGACGTCGTTGTGGCGAATTTTGTGAAAAGATCTTAAACTACATCCTTGCAAGGTCAAACTGACGGAAGAACTGAAGCCGCTTGACCACCAAAGGCGTCTTATGTTCGTGAATTGGGCTGAGTAACAACTTGAAAATGATTCGATTTTCATCAAAAAATCATCTTCAGCGATGAGGCTCATTTTTTGGTCAATTAACAAAATATGCGGTGTAGTATTGTTACTTTGTAAAGGGTGTCCCAAAATTAACGCAAGATTTGAATTTGCCGCCATTTGTGCAGTGAAGTGTTGGCAACCCTGAAAAAAAAAAGCAATTTGACAGCTAACAGTATAGGGTTATTAAAAATGGAGCGTTACACGAGAGAACAACGTGTCTTCATTATTAAAGAATATTTCAAAAATAGTGAAAGCTTGGCGGCTGCAGTTCGAAAATTTCATACAAAATATGGTCGGAATAGTGTTTTAACTTCGTCAACTGTGAAGAGATTAATTGAAAAATTCATGGAGACTGGATCCGTTGGAGACGCCAAACACACTGGTCGTCCAAAAACAAGCCGTTCAAATGTGAATGTCGAAGCAGTGCGTGAGAGTGTTGCTGACAATCCAGGAACCTCAATTCGACGTCGTGGACAAGAATTGCAAATTTCAAGAACCTTTCTACAGCGTATACTCACCAAAGATCTGTGTCTTCATGCCCATGGACAGAGAAGAGAGTTCGTTGAATGGATTATTGAACATCAACAAATGGACCCTGATTTTTCGAAGCACATTTTCATCTTGATGGCTTTGTCAATCGCCAAAATTGCCGCATTTGGGGTTCGGAGAACCCACATGTGATTGTCGAAAAACAAATGCATCCACAACGCGTGACTGTATGGTGTGGATTTTGGGCTGGAGGCATAATTGGGCCATATTTTTTTGAAAATGATGCTGGTCAAGCAGTGACTGTTACTGGTGCTCGATATCGCGACATGATTACACAGTTCTTTCTGCCAAAATTGGATAATATTGATGTGTCCAATATGTGGTTTCAACAAGACGGTGCCACATGTCATACAGCCCGTGAAACAATTCAATTACTGCATGAGACATTTCCAGGTCGTGTACTCTCTCGTTTCGGTGATTAAAATTGGCCTCCTAGATCGTGTGATTTAACACCATTAGACTTCTTTTTATGGGGTTATTTGAAATCACAAGTCTATGTCAACAAGCCCACAACCACCCGTGCATTAAAGGAGGAGATTCAACGCTGCATCAACAAAATTCAGCCACATTTATGCAGAATGGTCATGGAAAATTTCAACAAAAGAGTGCGCATGTGCATGCAAAGCCGTGGAGGCCATTTGTCCGATGTGTTATTCCATACATAACCCTATCCTATGTACCTTACGAGTCAATAAAAATATAACTATCAAAAGACTAAAAACGGCGTTTTCTATTTAATTCAAATCTTGCGTTAATTTTGGGACACCCTTTATTAATATTGAGTTATAATTATAATCTTTAAAAAAGTCGACACTGAATAAATATGAAAAGAAAATGGAAATAATAAAATTATTCTACGTGAGCAATCAAGCAAAATAGATGTTTATTTAACGACACTACATTGGCGACGAGGATTACAAGAAAAAAAAGCAATATAAAATATATTTATGTACATATATACAGTGCCGCTCACTTGAATAGCGCCCCCATTATGCAATATGTAACTGCATAGAATTCGGGTCTTTGAGTTAGTATACCGTTGCAATATTTTTATATTTTAATTATCTCTTAAATTGCGCTTTCTGTGAGCGAATTCATACATTGGAAATGTTCCGTTAAATATGGTTTTTGTTAACTTTATTAGAACTACTGTGAAAAACGTGGTTTTATTTAGGTTCACTTGAATAGCACCACCCCCTATATTATCAGTTTTCGTGTGGATTACAAGCCATGTAGTTATTAAAAAATATTTTTCGATTTCTTTTGGTCATTTTTAAGATAATTCCAGTCAAAATGGGTCGTGGTAAATCATTGGCAGAGAACGGGAAATCTTAAATTAAAGCTTACCGCGAGTGTGGCCTGTCTATTCACCAAATAGCTAAAAAAACGCAACGAAGCCGCAAAGTTATATCCGCATTTTTACGGAACGAGTCCAACTATGGTAAAAATATGAAAGGGCGAACGTCTAGTTTCGTTAGCGCTGCTGACAAAAGAGCAATCCTGCGACTCACGTCAAATTCGCATGATTCTGCCTCCAAAATAAGAGAAAAAAGTGGTGTCAAAGCAAGTGTATTTACCGTAAAGCAGGTTATTTCCAATGCTACACACTTAAAAAGATTAAAGCTTAAGAAAAAACCGCCACTTAACCCGTCCCGTAAAGAGCAACGCCTCAGTTTCTGTCGTGCTAACATGACATGGAGTAAGGAATGGTACCGTGTTGTTTTCTCTGACGAAAAAAAAATTAATTTAGAGGGGCCTGATGGATTTGACTATTACTTCCATGATTTGCAGAAAGAGAAACATCATTTAGATCGTTTACACAGTCGAGTGGGTGGTGTTATGGTTTGGGGAGCCATTACTTACTTATGGAACTTTGGAGTTGCAGTTTCTGACTCCCCGTATGAATGCGCAATCATACATTGGGGGACTCGATAAAAAAATTGTTTGGTGACTTGTCATGGAAATTGCAGCAGGATAACGCATCCATCCACAATGCCAGAGTAGTAAAACTATTTCTAGAGCTCCAAAATGTCTCATTGTTAGATTATCCACCATATTCGCCAGACCTAAACATTATCGAAAATGTTTGGGGGTGGCTTTTTCGAAAATTATATGAATCTGGGAAACAATATGGTGGTAAAGATGAGCTAATAGAAGCCATTAAGTGTAGCTGGGCCTCGATTTCACTGTTCTATATCAAAAACTTGTATGATTCCCTACCGAACAGGATGTATGATGTTATTTATAATCAAGGAGGGATCACCCATTACTAATTTTTGTTTTTATTCATAAAATGAATGTTAATAATTGTGTTCCTTATAATTTAAAATTGTTTAAAAGTTTGAAAATATTAATAAATTAATTTAAAATGAAGAGGTGCTATTCAAGTGAAGTAAAATTTGATTCCATCTCATTCTTCTTTAAAATGTATATAAAAATAACCACTATAAATATACATTCCACTCTTTCCCTTTTTTTACAGAACTTAATAAACTTGATTTTAAAGAAAAAAAAAAGAGTCATTTTCATTACTTGTTTTAAAGATATTGAGCTTTAAACTTGAATTAAAGGGGGGGGGGTGCTATTCAAGTGAGCGGCACTGTATATTGATTCATAATAGATAAAAAAAAAAAAATAATCGAAATAAAGAAGAAAAAAAAAACATTAGTTTATTTAATTGACTCAAATTTATTTGAGCAGCTTAAATGCTGATTTTAAAAAAAAAAAGTTGATTTGAATTGTGGTTGTGGATGCTTAAATGCAGAAAATAGTTATAAAAGTCCCATTCAATTTGCTTAAATGCAGTGTCAGAATTTTAGTTTGTTTTTGACTCAAATTTGTTTGAGCAGCTTAAATGCTGAAAAAAGAGAGAAAAATAAAAGAAAATAGATACAGGTCTGTCAGAATAAAAATAATTTTTTTTTTCAAGATTCAGTTCGACCATTAGGTCTTCATATCCAAGAATTCGATTACTCCCTACATACCAATAATGTTGGAATCGAGTGGCATTTATGATGAAAATTAGAAACAAGACCTTCTACTACATTATGCTGGTTCAAAAGTCCAAATCTTAACTGCTACTTTACCAGAATATTCAGCAAGTGGAACATTTGGACCATTGGCAAATGTTGAACAATATGTTCTGTACATGACTGAATATGAAAAAACTGTAGCCAAATTGAATGCTTTCTTCCTACCAAAAACAAATACTACATATGAACGACATATATTTCGACAGATAAAACAAAAACTTGACGAAAATTTTGATATTTTTACAATACGATTACGAATACAAGCTGAACGATGTGTCGAAGAAAATATTAAGGATCAAATCATTCAAAATTGTCGATTAGCTATTCTTCGGAGAGATTTGCTTAAACGAGGTGATACCAGTCTCGAAGAAATCCTCCAAGTTGCCAAAGTTTTCGAAACAGTAGCGCAACAAGAGAAATCATTTGATCTGGATAAGCCTCAACCTCAAATCGAGGATATGAACAAAATAAATTCTTTGGCTTGGAAAACAAAACAACAATACCAATCAAATGACTCAAAACAAATTGAATGTAATCGGTGTGGATATCATGGTCATCTTGGAAATGATGAAAAATGTCCTGCTCAAAGGAAGTTATGTAGTAAATGTGGTGGTCGAGACCATTTTGCCAGGAAATTCCGTTCACGCAAACGAATGCGTCAATTTGAAGGTCATGATGCATCCTTCAGAAAAGTGTCAAAAACTGAAGAAATACTAGAAAATGCAAATACAAGACCAAAAAAGAGGCTGGGATGGGACCCACACTGATAACTTCCCATCCCGTCTATCGATTTGTCTTGCTTAAAAGTTTGTCCAAATGTATAAATTCTTACCAAATTTGCGTTCTATTTTTTGTAGATTTTATTTTTTTTATGAAAAAACGGACTGTTGGATTTTTATAAAAAAATTATTGAATATAAAAAACAATATTTTCTGTGAAATAAAATAAGTTTGAAGCCAATATTTTTAATTTTTGAAAAGCTATTTGAGCCGAAAATCAATTTTTACCAACTTTTATTAATTTTTTTGTTCAGGTTTTTATTTTTTGTAAAAAAACTGTCAATTCGATTTTTCTCAAAATTTTTCCTAATGTTGAAAACAATATTTCTTATAACTTAAAATAAGTTAGAAGCCATAATCTCAAATTTTTGAAAAGATATTTAAGTCGAAAATCAATTTTTACCAACTTTTGTTAATTTTTTTTTCGGTTTTTAATTTTTTGTAAAAAAACTGTCAATTCTATTTTTTTCAAAATTTTACTGAATGTTGAAAACAACATTTTTTGAAAGATAAAAGTAGTTTAAAGCCAATATCTCAAAGTCTTGAAAAGATATTTGAGTCAAAACTCAATTTTTACCAACTTTTTTTTTATTTTTTTTTTAGGTTATTATTTTTTGTAAAAAAACTGTCAATTCGATTTTTCTCAAAATTTTATCAGATGTCAAAAACATTATTCTTCATTGCACAAAATTGTTTTGGAAATGAAATCATATTTTAGTCGTAAAATTTTCGAAGTGACAAATTTTTTTTTTCAGTTTTTTTGATTTATAAAAAAAACCGTTAATTGAATTTTTTTCCAAAAATATAATTGTTTTGTATCACGTTACAATATATAATATAAAATTTAATTCAAGTCTCTAGCATCATTGGCTCATGAGATATTTAGGGTTAACCAAAATTTTCACCTTTTTTTTAAACTGCTATGGTAAAAAAACCACCCACGCAATTTTCTTGAGAGCAATTTCTGCATCTTTCTGCCTTATTATCTGTATAACAAAATTTATTTGAAGTCGAAACCTCTTCTGGTTCTTGAGCTATGGACGACGAAAAAAACGTCGCGAACGTACGGACGTACGGACGTACGTACACACGCACGCACAGACATCTTTCTAAAAATCTTTTATTTCGACTCTAGGGACCTTGAAACGTCGAGAAATGTCAAAATTTTCAATTTGTCAAATCGGACCCATTACAATAACTTCCTATGGGAAGTTAAAAATATACGAGCCAACAACGAGTCGAAATTATTAAAATTTAATACCGAAATTCAGAGTTAATGGCATCAACGTTAACAGCGCAACGTTCAATTTATGGTCGTCATAATCATCCTAGAAAATCAATAATTGAGCGTTTAGTGGACAAATTTGAATCCACAGGCACAGTACAAATTGCTGCCGCTGAGGCTTCAGTTGCAGAAAGCCCAAATGTGTAGTGTATCTCACACATCGTTCTCAAGCGTTGGACATCTCTGTGACGTCGTTGTGGCGAATTTTGTGAAAAGATCTTAGACTACATCCTTGCAAGGTCAAACTGACAGAAGAACTGAAGCCGCTTGACCACCAAAGGCGTCTTATGTTCGTGAATTGGGCTGAGTAACAACTTGAAAATGATTCGATTTTCATCGAAAAATCATCTTCAGCGATGAGGCTCATTTTTTGGTCAATTAACAAAATATGCGGTGTAGTATTGTTACTTTGTAAAGGGTGTCCCAAAATTAACGCAAGATTTGAATTTGCCGCCATTTGTGCAGTGAAGTGTTGGCAACCCTGAAAAAAAAGCAATTTGACAGATAACAGTATAGGGTTATTAAAAATGGAGCGTTACACGAGAGAATAACGTGTCTTCATTATTAAAGAATATTTCAAAAATAGTGAAAGCTTGGCGGCTGCAGTTCGAAAATTTCATACAAAATATGGTCGGAATAGTGTTTTAACTTCGTCAACTGTGAAGAGATTAATTGAAAAATTCATGGAGACTGGATCTGTTGGAGACGCCAAACACACTGGTCGTCTAAAAACAAGCCGTTCAAATGTGAATGTCGAAGCAGTGCGTGAGAGTGTTGCTGACAATCCAGGAACCTCAATTCGACGTCGTGGACAAGAATTGCAAATTTCAAGAACCTCTCTACAGCGTATACTCACCAAAGATCTGTGTCTTCATGCTTACAAAATACAATTAACACAACAATTGAAGCCTAATGACCATGGACAGAGAAGAGAGTTCGTTGAATGGATTATTGAACATCAACAAATGGACCCTGATTTTTCGAGCAAAATCATCCTAAGCGATGAAGCACATTTTCATCTTGATGGCTTTGTCAATCGCCAAAATTGCCGCATTTGGGGTTCGGAGAACCCACATGTGATTGTCGAAAAACAAATGCATCCACAACGCGTGACTGTATGGTGTGGATTTTGGGCTGGAGGCATAATTGGGCCATATTTTTTTGAAAATGATGCTGGTCAAGCAGTGACTGTTACTGGTGCTCGATATCGCGACATGATTACACAGTTCTTTCTGCCAAAATTGGATGATATTGATGTGTCCAATATGTGGTTTCAACAAGACGGTGCCACATGTCATACAGCCCGTGAAACAATTCAATTACTGCATGAGACATTTCCAGGTCGTGTACTCTCTCGTTTCGGTGATCAAAATTGGCCTCCTAGATCGTGTGATTTAACACCATTAGACTTCTTTTTATGGGGTTATTTGAAATCACAAGTCTATGTCAACAAGCCCACAACCACCCGTGCATTAAAGGAGGAGATTCAACGCTGCATCAACAAAATTCAGCCACATTTATGCAGAATGGTCATGGAAAATTTCAACAAAAGAGTGCGCATGTGCATGCAAAGCCGTGGAGGCCATTTGTCCGATGTGTTATTCCATACATAACCCTATCCTATGTACCTTACGAGTCAATAAAAATATAACTATCAAAAGACTAAAAACGGCGTTTTCTATTTAATTCAAATCTTGCGTTAATTTTGGGACACCCTTTATTAATATTGAGTTATAATTATAATCTTTAAAAAAGTCGACACTGAATAAATATGAAAAGAAAATGGAAATAATAAAATTATTCTACGTGAGCAATCAAGCAAAATAGATGTTTATTTAACGACACTACATTGGCGACGAGGATTACAAGAAAAAAAAGCAATATAAAATATATTTATGTACATATATACAGTGCCGCTCACTTGAATAGCGCCCCCATTATGCAATATGTAACTGCATAGAATTCGGGTCTTTGAGTTAGTATACCGTTGCAATATTTTTATATTTTAATTATCTCTTAAATTGCGCTTTCTGTGAGCGAATTCATACATTGGAAATGTTCCGTTAAATATGGTTTTTGTTAACTTTATTAGAACTACTGTGAAAAACGTGGTTTTATTTAGGTTCACTTGAATAGCACCACCCCCTATATTATCAGTTTTCGTGTGGATTACAAGCCATGTAGTTATTAAAAAATATTTTTCGATTTCTTTTGGTCATTTTTAAGATAATTCCAGTCAAAATGGGTCGTGGTAAATCATTGGCAGAGAACGGGAAATCTTAAATTAAAGCTTACCGCGAGTGTGGCCTGTCTATTCACCAAATAGCTAAAAAAACGCAACGAAGCCGCAAAGTTATATCCGCATTTTTACGGAACGAGTCCAACTATGGTAAAAATATGAAAGGGCGAACGTCTAGTTTCGTTAGCGCTGCTGACAAAAGAGCAATCCTGCGACTCACGTCAAATTCGCATGATTCTGCCTCCAAAATAAGAGAAAAAAGTGGTGTCAAAGCAAGTGTATTTACCGTAAAGCAGGTTATTTCCAATGCTACACACTTAAAAAGATTAAAGCTTAAGAAAAAACCGCCACTTAACCCGTCCCGTAAAGAGCAACGCCTCAGTTTCTGTCGTGCTAACATGACATGGAGTAAGGAATGGTACCGTGTTGTTTTCTCTGACGAAAAAAAAATTAATTTAGAGGGGCCTGATGGATTTGACTATTACTTCCATGATTTGCAGAAAGAGAAACATCATTTAGATCGTTTACACAGTCGAGTGGGTGGTGTTATGGTTTGGGGAGCCATTACTTACTTATGGAACTTTGGAGTTGCAGTTTCTGACTCCCCGTATGAATGCGCAATCATACATTGGGGGACTCGATAAAAAAATTGTTTGGTGACTTGTCATGGAAATTGCAGCAGGATAACGCATCCATCCACAATGCCAGAGTAGTAAAACTATTTCTAGAGCTCCAAAATGTCTCATTGTTAGATTATCCACCATATTCGCCAGACCTAAACATTATCGAAAATGTTTGGGGGTGGCTTTTTCGAAAATTATATGAATCTGGGAAACAATATGGTGGTAAAGATGAGCTAATAGAAGCCATTAAGTGTAGCTGGGCCTCGATTTCACTGTTCTATATCAAAAACTTGTATGATTCCCTACCGAACAGGATGTATGATGTTATTTATAATCAAGGAGGGATCACCCATTACTAATTTTTGTTTTTATTCATAAAATGAATGTTAATAATTGTGTTCCTTATAATTTAAAATTGTTTAAAAGTTTGAAAATATTAATAAATTAATTTAAAATGAAGAGGTGCTATTCAAGTGAAGTAAAATTTGATTCCATCTCATTCTTCTTTAAAATGTATATAAAAATAACCACTATAAATATACATTCCACTCTTTCCCTTTTTTTACAGAACTTAATAAACTTGATTTTAAAGAAAAAAAAAAGAGTCATTTTCATTACTTGTTTTAAAGATATTGAGCTTTAAACTTGAATTAAAGGGGGGGGGGGTGCTATTCAAGTGAGCGGCACTGTATATTGATTCATAATAGATAAAAAAAAAAAAATAATCGAAATAAAGAAGAAAAAAAAAACATTAGTTTATTTAATTGACTCAAATTTATTTGAGCAGCTTAAATGCTGATTTTAAAAAAAAAAAGTTGATTTGAATTGTGGTTGTGGATGCTTAAATGCAGAAAATAGTTATAAAAGTCCCATTCAATTTGCTTAAATGCAGTGTCAGAATTTTAGTTTGTTTTTGACTCAAATTTGTTTGAGCAGCTTAAATGCTGAAAAAAGAGAGAAAAATAAAAGAAAATAGATACAGGTCTGTCAGAATAAAAATAATTTTTTTTTTCAAGATTCAGTTCGACCATTAGGTCTTCATATCCAAGAATTCGATTACTCCCTACATACCAATAATGTTGGAATCGAGTGGCATTTATGATGAAAATTAGAAACAAGACCTTCTACTACATTATGCTGGTTCAAAAGTCCAAATCTTAACTGCTACTTTACCAGAATATTCAGCAAGTGGAACATTTGGACCATTGGCAAATGTTGAACAATATGTTCTGTACATGACTGAATATGAAAAAACTGTAGCCAAATTGAATGCTTTCTTCCTACCAAAAACAAATACTACATATGAACGACATATATTTCGACAGATAAAACAAAAACTTGACGAAAATTTTGATATTTTTACAATACGATTACGAATACAAGCTGAACGATGTGTCGAAGAAAATATTAAGGATCAAATCATTCAAAATTGTCGATTAGCTATTCTTCGGAGAGATTTGCTTAAACGAGGTGATACCAGTCTCGAAGAAATCCTCCAAGTTGCCAAAGTTTTCGAAACAGTAGCGCAACAAGAGAAATCATTTGATCTGGATAAGCCTCAACCTCAAATCGAGGATATGAACAAAATAAATTCTTTGGCTTGGAAAACAAAACAACAATACCAATCAAATGACTCAAAACAAATTGAATGTAATCGGTGTGGATATCATGGTCATCTTGGAAATGATGAAAAATGTCCTGCTCAAAGGAAGTTATGTAGTAAATGTGGTGGTCGAGACCATTTTGCCAGGAAATTCCGTTCACGCAAACGAATGCGTCAATTTGAAGGTCATGATGCATCCTTCAGAAAAGTGTCAAAAACTGAAGAAATACTAGAAAATGCAAATACAAGACCAAAAAAGAGGCTGGGATGGGACCCACACTGATAACTTCCCATCCCGTCTATCGATTTGTCTTGCTTAAAAGTTTGTCCAAATGTATAAATTCTTACCAAATTTGCGTTCTATTTTTTGTAGATTTTATTTTTTTTATGAAAAAACGGACTGTTGGATTTTTATAAAAAAATTATTGAATATAAAAAACAATATTTTCTGTGAAATAAAATAAGTTTGAAGCCAATATTTTTAATTTTTGAAAAGCTATTTGAGCCGAAAATCAATTTTTACCAACTTTTATTAATTTTTTTGTTCAGGTTTTTATTTTTTGTAAAAAAACTGTCAATTCGATTTTTCTCAAAATTTTTCCTAATGTTGAAAACAATATTTCTTATAACTTAAAATAAGTTAGAAGCCATAATCTCAAATTTTTGAAAAGATATTTAAGTCGAAAATCAATTTTTACCAACTTTTGTTAATTTTTTTTTCGGTTTTTAATTTTTTGTAAAAAAACTGTCAATTCTATTTTTTTCAAAATTTTACTGAATGTTGAAAACAACATTTTTTGAAAGATAAAAGTAGTTTAAAGCCAATATCTCAAAGTCTTGAAAAGATATTTGAGTCAAAACTCAATTTTTACCAACTTTTTTTTTATTTTTTTTTTAGGTTATTATTTTTTGTAAAAAAACTGTCAATTCGATTTTTCTCAAAATTTTATCAGATGTCAAAAACATTATTCTTCATTGCACAAAATTGTTTTGGAAATGAAATCATATTTTAGTCGTAAAATTTTCGAAGTGACAAATTTTTTTTTTCAGTTTTTTTGATTTATAAAAAAAACCGTTAATTGAATTTTTTTCCAAAAATATAATTGTTTTGTATCACGTTACAATATATAATATAAAATTTAATTCAAGTCTCTAGCATCATTGGCTCATGAGATATTTAGGGTTAACCAAAATTTTCACCTTTTTTTTAAACTGCTATGGTAAAAAAACCACCCACGCAATTTTCTTGAGAGCAATTTCTGCATCTTTCTGCCTTATTATCTGTATAACAAAATTTATTTGAAGTCGAAACCTCTTCTGGTTCTTGAGCTATGGACGACGAAAAAAACGTCGCGAACGTACGGACGTACGGACGTACGTACACACGCACGCACAGACATCTTTCTAAAAATCTTTTATTTCGACTCTAGGGACCTTGAAACGTCGAGAAATGTCAAAATTTTCAATTTGTCAAATCGGACCCATTACAATAACTTCCTATGGGAAGTTAAAAATATACGAGCCAACAACGAGTCGAAATTATTAAAATTTAATACCGAAATTCAGAGTTAATGGCATCAACGTTAACAGCGCAACGTTCAATTTATGGTCGTCATAATCATCCTAGAAAATCAATAATTGAGCGTTTAGTGGACAAATTTGAATCCACAGGCCCAGTACAAATTGCTGCCGCTGAGGCTTCAGTTGCAGAAAGCCCAAATAAGTAGTGTATCTCACACATCGTTCTCAAGCGTTGGGCATCTCTGTGACGTCGTTGTGGCGAATTTTGTGAAAAGATCTTAAACTACATCCTTGCAAGGTCAAACTGACGGAAGAACTGAAGCCGCTTGACCACCAAAGGCGTCTTATGTTCGTGAATTGGGCTGAGTAACAACTTGAAAATGATTCGATTTTCATCAAAAAATCATCTTCAGCGATGAGGCTCATTTTTTGGTCAATTAACAAAATATGCGGTGTAGTATTGTTACTTTGTAAAGGGTGTCCCAAAATTAACGCAAGATTTGAATTTGCCGCCATTTGTGCAGTGAAGTGTTGGCAACCCTGAAAAAAAAAAGCAATTTGACAGCTAACAGTATAGGGTTATTAAAAATGGAGCGTTACACGAGAGAACAACGTGTCTTCATTATTAAAGAATATTTCAAAAATAGTGAAAGCTTGGCGGCTGCAGTTCGAAAATTTCATACAAAATATGGTCGGAATAGTGTTTTAACTTCGTCAACTGTGAAGAGATTAATTGAAAAATTCATGGAGACTGGATCCGTTGGAGACGCCAAACACACTGGTCGTCCAAAAACAAGCCGTTCAAATGTGAATGTCGAAGCAGTGCGTGAGAGTGTTGCTGACAATCCAGGAACCTCAATTCGACGTCGTGGACAAGAATTGCAAATTTCAAGAACCTTTCTACAGCGTATACTCACCAAAGATCTGTGTCTTCATGCCCATGGACAGAGAAGAGAGTTCGTTGAATGGATTATTGAACATCAACAAATGGACCCTGATTTTTCGAAGCACATTTTCATCTTGATGGCTTTGTCAATCGCCAAAATTGCCGCATTTGGGGTTCGGAGAACCCACATGTGATTGTCGAAAAACAAATGCATCCACAACGCGTGACTGTATGGTGTGGATTTTGGGCTGGAGGCATAATTGGGCCATATTTTTTTGAAAATGATGCTGGTCAAGCAGTGACTGTTACTGGTGCTCGATATCGCGACATGATTACACAGTTCTTTCTGCCAAAATTGGATAATATTGATGTGTCCAATATGTGGTTTCAACAAGACGGTGCCACATGTCATACAGCCCGTGAAACAATTCAATTACTGCATGAGACATTTCCAGGTCGTGTACTCTCTCGTTTCGGTGATTAAAATTGGCCTCCTAGATCGTGTGATTTAACACCATTAGACTTCTTTTTATGGGGTTATTTGAAATCACAAGTCTATGTCAACAAGCCCACAACCACCCGTGCATTAAAGGAGGAGATTCAACGCTGCATCAACAAAATTCAGCCACATTTATGCAGAATGGTCATGGAAAATTTCAACAAAAGAGTGCGCATGTGCATGCAAAGCCGTGGAGGCCATTTGTCCGATGTGTTATTCCATACATAACCCTATCCTATGTACCTTACGAGTCAATAAAAATATAACTATCAAAAGACTAAAAACGGCGTTTTCTATTTAATTCAAATCTTGCGTTAATTTTGGGACACCCTTTATTAATATTGAGTTATAATTATAATCTTTAAAAAAGTCGACACTGAATAAATATGAAAAGAAAATGGAAATAATAAAATTATTCTACGTGAGCAATCAAGCAAAATAGATGTTTATTTAACGACACTACATTGGCGACGAGGATTACAAGAAAAAACAAAAGCAATATAAAATATATTTATGTACATATATACAGTGCCGCTCACTTGAATAGCGCCCCCATTATGCAATATGTAACTGCATAGAATTCGGGTCTTTGAGTTAGTATACCGTTGCAATATTTTTATATTTTAATTATCTCTTAAATTGCGCTTTCTGTGAGCGAATTCATACATTGGAAATGTTCCGTTAAATATGGTTTTTGTTAACTTTATTAGAACTACTGTGAAAAACGTGGTTTTATTTAGGTTCACTTGAATAGCACCACCCCCTATATTATCAGTTTTCGTGTGGATTACAAGCCATGTAGTTATTAAAAAATATTTTTCGATTTCTTTTGGTCATTTTTAAGATAATTTCAGTCAAAATGGGTCGTGGTAAATCATTGGCAGAGAACGGGAAATCTAAAATTAAAGCTTACCGCGAGTGTGGCCTGTCTATTCACCAAATAGCTAAAAAAACGCAACGAAGCCGCAAAGTTATATCCACATTTTTACGGAACGAGTCCAACTATGGTAAAAATATGAAAGGGCGAACGTCTAGTTTCGTTAGCGCTGCTGACAAAAGAGCAATCCGGCGACTCACGCCAAATTCGCATGATTCTGCCTCCAAAATAAGAGAAAAAAGTGGTGTCAAAGCAAGTGTATTTACCGTAAAGCAGGTTATTTCCAATGCTACACACTTAAAAAGATTAAAGCTTAAGAAAAAACCGCCACTTAACCCGTCCCGTAAAGAGCAACGCCTCAGTTTCTGTCGTGCTAACATAACATGGAGTAAGGAATAGTACCGTGTTGTTTTCTCTGACGAAAAAAAAAATTAATTTAGAGGGGCCTGATGGATTTGACTATTACTTCCATGATTTGCAGAATGAGAAACATCATTTAGATCGTTTACACAGCCGAGTGGGTGGTGTTATGGTTTGGGGAGCCATTACTTACTTATGGAACTTTGGAGTTGCAGTTTCCGACTCCTCGTATGAATGCGCAATCATACATTGGGGGACTCGAGGAGGTTTTTCCTTCGATAAACAAATTGTTTGGTGACTTGTCATGGAAATTGCAGCAGGATAACGCATCCATCCACAATGCCAGAGTAGTAAAACTATTTCTAGAGCTCCAAAATGTCTCATTGTTAGATTATCCACCATATTCGCCAGACCTAAACATTATCGAAAATGTTTGGGGGTGGCTAACTCGACAATTATATGAATCTGGGAAACAATATGGTGGTAAAGATGAGCTAATAGAAGCCATTAAGTGTAGCTGGGCCTCGATTTCACTGTTCTATATCAAAAACTTGTATGATTCCCTACCGAACAGGATGTATGATGTTATTTATAATCAAGGAGGGATCACCCATTACTAATTTTTGTTTTTATTCATAAAATGAATGTTTATAATTGTGTTCCTTATAATTTAAAATTGTTTAAAAGTTTGAAAATATTAATAAATTAATTTAAAATGAAGAGGTGCTATTCAAGTGAACTAAAATTTGATTCCAATTTTTTGAGTCTCATCTCTTTAAAATGTATATAAAAATAACCACTATAAATATACATTCCACTCTTTCCCTTTTTTTACAGAACTTAATAAACTTGATTTAAAAGAAAAAAAAAGAGTCATTTTCATTACTTGTTTTAAAGATATTGAGCTTTAAACTTGAATTAAAGTGGGGGTCCTATTCAAGTGAGCGGCACTGTATATTCATTCATAATAGATAAAAAAAAAGAAAGAAGGACAAACAAAAAAAAATAAAAAGGACAAAATAATCGAAATAAAGAAGAAAAAAAAACATTAGTTTATTTAATTGACTCAAGTTTATTTGAGCAGCTTAAATGCTGATTTAAAAAAAAAAAGTTGATTTGAATTGTGGCTGTGGATGCTTAAATGCAGAAAATAGTTATAAAAGTCCCATTCAATTTGCTTAAATGCAGTGTCAGAATTTTAGTTTGTTTTTGACTCAAATTTGTTTGAGCAGCTTAAATGCTGAAAAAAGAGCGAAAAATAAAAGAAAATAGATACAGGTCTGTCAGAATAAAAATACATTTTTTTTGTTCAAGAATCAATTCGACCATTAGGTCTTCATATCCAAGAATTCGATTACTCCCTACATACCAATAATGTTTGAATCGAGTGGCAGAAGTGGTTACGATCATTTGAAACAATGATCAGAGCAAGTCGCATTTATGATGAAAATTGGAAACAAGACCTTCTACTACATTATGCTGGTTCAAAAGTCCAAATCTTAACTGCTACTTTACCAGAATATTCAGCAAGTGGAACATTTGGACCATTGGCAAATGTTGAACAATATGTTCTGTACATGACTGAATATGAAAAAACTGTAGCCAAATTGAATGCTTTCTTCCTACCAAAAACAAATACTACATATGAACGACATATATTTCGACAGATAAAACAAAAACTTGACGAAAATTTTGATATTTTTACAATACGATTACGAATACAAGCTGAACGATGTGTCGAAGAAAATATTAAGGATCAAATCATTCAAAATTGTCGATTAGCTATTCTTCGGAGAGATTTGCTTAAACGAGGTGATACCAGTCTCGAAGAAATCCTCCAAGTTGCCAAAGTTTTCGAAACAGTAGCGCAACAAGAGAAATCATTTGATCTGGATAAGCCTCAACCTCAAATCGAGGATATGAACAAAATAAATTCTTTGGCTTGGAAAACAAAACAACAATACCAATCAAATGACTCAAAACAAATTGAATGTAATCGGTGTGGATATCATGGTCATCTTGGAAATGATGAAAAATGTCCTGCTCGAGGGAAGTTATGTAGTAAATGTGGTGGTCGAGACCATTTTGCCAGGAAATGCCGTTCACGCAAACGAATGCGTCAATTTGAAGGTCGTGATGCTTCCTTCAGAAAAGTGTCAAAAACTGAAGAAATACTAGAAAATGCAAATACAAGACCAAATAATGAGTACGTGAAGCATATCACCATGGAAAAGGATGAATATGTCTTCAATGTTAGTGAAGTGTGTGAAGTTAATTGCAAAATTGAAGGAGTGATGGTGACTGCTGTAATTGATTCAGGTTCAAAGTACAATTTGATGAGCCAGCAGATGTGGGAGACTCTGAAAACAAACAATATTGTAACAAACCAACGGAAGGAAACAGGAAAAGTTTTTAAAGCATATGGTGGACATGAATTACCTTTAATTGGTGCATTTGCGGCTGAACTAGAATTATCAGGAAAACATAATAGTGACTTTTACGTGATTCAAGGTGAAGGTAAACTTCTTATCGGACGAAATACAGCCACTCAAATTGGTATTTTGAAAATTGATATAGTCAAGCATATCAATGAAAAGAAGATTGAACCTGTTGGAAAAATAAAGGGAATCTTGATAGATATTTCAATAAAGAAGGATATTTTGCCAGTCATACAACCATATCGTAGAATTCCAGTGGCTTTAGAAAAAAAAGTTGATCTAAAATTAGATGAACTTCTTTCGCAAGATATAATTGAAAAACTAAATAGACCAGCAAAATGGATTTCTTCAGTCGTGGTTGTGCCAAAAGGAGACGATATTCGCTTGTGCATTGATATGCGTCGTGCAAATGAAGCGATTGAACGCGAAAATTACCCACTTCCTACAATAGAAGATTTTTTACTACACCTTGGAAAAGGAAAACTCTTTTCAAAACTTGACGTAAAAAACGCATTTCATCAGATTGAAATATCGGAGGAGTCAAGAGAAATCACCATCTTTATTACTCGAAGAGGGTTATTTCGTTATAGGCGATTGATGTTTGGCATAGTGTGTGCCCCTGAACTTTTCCAAAAAAAACCATGGAGCAGATATTAAGTGGATGTGATGGATGTTTCGTTTTTATTGATGACATATTGGTATTTCGTGCAGATAAAAAAGAGCATGACTCTCGGTTGTCACTGGTTCAATCAACACTGGAAGAAAATAATGTAACTCTTAATCAGGAAAAATTTATTTTTGGAGTGGAAGAGTTGATTTTTTTAGGCCATCGTTTGACAAAAGCAGGAATTTTTCCCCATTTAGACAAACTAGAAACTATTCGTCGGTTTCGCGAGCCAACGAACGCAGAAGAAGTACGGAGTTTTTTGGGTCTGGTTAACTATGTTGGCAAGTTCATTCCAAATCTTGCAACCACAACTGATCCACTCCGATTTACAACTAAAAAGGGTCAGAAATTTGTTTGGAAAACTGAACAGCAAAAATCATTTGACAAACTTAAGGAATGTATGTCCAATGAGTTGACACTAGGATACTATGATGTCAATGATCGAACGCAATTGATTGCAGATGCTAGTCCTATAGGACTAGGAGCTGTATTAATACAAATTAATGATGCAGGACCACGAGTGATTTCCTATGCTAGCAAATGTTTATCGGATACTGAGAAACGTTACGCTCAGACTGAAAAAGAAGCACTAGCTTTGGTTTGGGCTACGGTTAGGTTAGGTTAGGTTAAAGTGGCTGTTGGTTTGGGACGACCAACACACTTAGACCAAAGTATGGTCCGTTGTGATACCACATGGATCAGTTAATCAGCTTAACTCGTTGAACCAATTGGAGCTTCGAATGAAGCGTAGGAGACAAGTAATGTCTGAATTTTTTAGATCACTGGTATCGTTAAAGTAGTAGTCTCCAAGGTGGATTCTACGTCTTTGTGATAAGGCAGGGCATGTGCACAGAAGATGAGAGATTGTCTCCTCTTCTTCTTCGTCCATGCAACTCCTACAAAAATCATTTGCAGGGGCTCCAAGTCAAATAGCATGCCTTCATTAAGCAGTGCCCAGTCAGGACACCTATAACGTAGCTAATGTGCAATCTACTCAGAGAGATTAATTGTTTTGAGCGCTTGGTGCTAAGATTAGGCCAAATTCGTTTAGTCGCTACACAGGTGGTGGTGTTATTCCACCTGAAGTTTGTTTTCTCTATGGTATCTTGCTTTAGCATGAGTTTACATGTAGCTAAGGGGATACCTACGCTAGCATTATAAGCCAGCAGAGGTAAAGTTGTTCCGCTTTTTGCAAGTTCGTCAGCTTTGCAATTTCCTGGAATGTCTCTATGGCCCGGCACCCAGAGAAGGTGAATGTTGAACTGTGTAGCCATCTCCGAAAGAGATGATCGACAATTTAGGGCTGTTAGTGAATTTGTAGAGACAGAGTCTAAGGATTTTAACGCAGCTTGGCTATCCGAGAAGATGCGTATATCATTAGTTGATATAACGTTTTCTCTAAGCCAGGATAGGACTTCTTTTATAGCCAGGATTTCAGCTTGGATCACGCTACAATGATCGGGTAGACGAAAGGAGAGACTTAAGTTAAGTCTATCTGAGTATACGCCACCACCAACCCCATCCTCCGTTTTTGATCCGTCTGTATAAAAGTTTATAGGACCATCGTTCAAAAATGATGTATTCTCCCAAGAAGACCTGGGAGGTATAGTCACCTTGAAGCTATAGTTATTAAACTGAGGATGGGATATGGTGTAGTCAATATTACTACTTATAGTTCTGAACGAGTTCAAAATAGTGGTGTGGCCAATTCCATTATTGATCCACAGAGAGGAGGCTTGAAGCCGTATGGCAGTGTTAGCGGCCGTTTGCTTGCTGAAAAAGTCCAGCGGTGTTAGATGGAACAGAACATCTAGTGAAGTGGAGGGGGTGGAGCGAAGTGCTCCTCCCATACACAGGCAGGCTGTTCGTTGGACTTTGCTGAGTTTATCGCGGTTTGTCGGTGTATCTAGCGCCGTCCACCATACCACTACTCCATAAGTAAGGATCGGTCTTATGACCGACATGTATAGCCAGTGTGTAATGCGGGGCTGTAGGCCCCATTTATTACCCATGACCTTTTTACAGGAGAACAGGGCTACTGTGGCCTTGTTTATTCTCTCTTGAATATTAGGTTTCCAACTTAATTTCTTATCTAAAATGAGACCCAAGTATTTTGCTTGATCAGAGAATTTAAGTGGTACACCGTTTATGAGGGGAGGGTCAATGTATGGAACTTTGTATTTCCTTGTGAAGAGGACAAGGTCTGTTTTTTGTGGGTTAACGCCTAGTTCACACCGATTAGCCCATCTGGTGAGCTTATTTAAAGCGTTTTGTAAGAGTTCTTTTAGTATATTGGGATGTTTACCCGTTACTGCAATAGCTACATCGTCCGCATAGGCAAACACTCTGTATCCCTCTCTTTCTAGAGTAGTTAGTAATTCATTTATTACTAAGTTCCAGAGGAGAGGGGATAGGACACCACCTTGTGGCGTACCTCTGCTGACACCCCTTTGTGTAGTAAAATCGCCCAGTTTTGAATTGATAATCCTGCTTATCAGCATCTGATTAATCAATTCGCTGATCGACTTATCTACCTTCAGAGATGTCAATACACGTGCAATTGCAGATGTGTCGACATTGTTAAATGCACCTTCTATGTCTATGAAGGCAACTAAGGTGTACTCTTTATGATGGAGGGAATATTCGATTGTACGTACTATACTGTGTAGAGCCGTTTCAACTGATTTCCCTTTGTTGTAGGCATGTTGAGCCTTTGAAAGGAGGGACTTATCAATACTTGCCCTTAAGTGAATATCGATCAAACGCTCAAAAGTTTTGAGAAGGAATGATGATAAGCTGATAGGTCTTAAGTCTTTAGGGTTTACATGACTGGATTTTCCAGCTTTTGGAATAAAGACAACTTTAACTTGTCTCCAAGACATCGGGATGTATGCCAAATTAAGGCAACCCTTGAAGATGTTTTCTAGGATGGGTTGGTTTGGGCTACAGAACGATTTCATTTTTATTTGTTTGGTCGGGAATTCGAATTAGTTACAGATCACAAACCACTAGAAGTGATTTTTGGAACAAAATCAAGACCTTGCGCGAGAATTGAACGCTGGGTTTTGAGATTAATGTCTTACAAATATAAGGTCATTTATAGACCAGGAAAATCGAATATAGCTGATCCATTATCACGACTGACCATTTGCAAAGATCACAGTATAAAGTCATTCGATGAACAAACAGACAATTATGTTAACTTGGTTTTATCAAATGCCACTCCGGTTGCAATCAAACTGGTGGATATAGAGCAAAAATCGATTCAAAATGATACGATACAAAGAGTTAAGGCAGCACTTCGGGAAAATATTTGGACAGGAAAGGCGTTAGAATTCAAAATTTTTGCAACTGAGTTCTGTTTTTCGGATGAGATATTATTACGTGGAACAGGTATTGTTATGCCAAAAGCATTACGAAGTCAAACACTTCATTTGGCACACGAGCGGTCATCCCGGAATCACACTAATGAAGCAAAGATTACGGTCAAAAGTTTGGTGGCCAAAAATGGATATGGATGTTGAGGCAAGAGTTAAACAGTGTCCAGGATGTTTGATGGTGTCTGCGCAATCAGCACCAGAACCAATAAAACAGCTACCATCAGAACCATGGCAGCACATTTTGTTTTTCTATTTGACTATTAAAGTCGTTATAGTGAGATTGAAATCATGAAGACAATTGATTCCACGGAAAAAATCAAACGGCTTCAAACTATATTTGCACGATTTGGACTTCCACTGTCTATTACCGCCGATAATGGAAGGCAATCTTCAAGTGACGAATTACGAAGCTATTGTAATTCAAACAACATACAGTTGATCAATACCACACCATACTGGCCACAGCAGAATGGAGAAGTTGAGTGACAAAATCGGTCGATCCTCAAAAGGCTGATTATCAGTCAAAACACTGGCGGAAATTGGATAAATGATTTGAACGAATATTTACTTATGTACCGTTCAACCCCACACTCCACGACACAGAAAACACCGTCCCAAATGCTTTTCGGACGTAACATAAGAGATAAGCTGCCGAGCATACACCAACCAATAGAAATTGATGAAGAGACCGCTGAAAAAGACAAAGAAAAGAAATAGAAAGAAAAGTTATATGCAGACAAGCGGAGACGGGCTAGAGAAAGCGATATAGAAGAAGGAGACGAAGTTTTCGTAAAACGAATAATAAAAACAAACAAATTGGCATCAAACTTTGAACCAGAGCCGTATAAAGTTCTTTCGAGAAAAGGTGTTGAAGTTGTCATTTTGTCAAAAGAAACAGGTAGGACTTATCGTCGAAATGTTTCTCACTTAAAGAAGTTGGAAAGTACAGCAGAATTGAAATCGATTGATAACTCAACTAATGTAACAGATATTAATGGGAGCGTTCAGTTACCAGTTCAACCGTCAGAAAATAGAGCAACAACTGGAATTCGAAGATCAAGCAGACTGCTATTGAAGTAGAATTTGAAATGATTACGAAACGTTAGTTTCAAATGCATTTATGTTTAACAACTAATACTAAAAAAAAAAAAAAAAAAAAAAGGAAGGAAAGGAAAGGAAAGGAAAGGCAAAACTATTGTAGTATTGTTACTTTGTATTAATATTGAGTGAAAATGGAAATAATAAAATTATTCTACGTGAGCAAACAAGCAAAATAGATGTTTATTTAACGACACTACATGCGGTATTGTTCAGGCAGCAGCAATCCATATGTACACCATGAGTCATCATTGCATTTCGAAAAAATTGCGGTTTGCTGTGGTTTATGGGCTCTAGGCGTCATTGGACCGTACTTCTTTCGTGATGATCAAGACCGGCACGTTACTGTGAATGGGGATCGCTCCCGTTCAATGATAACCGAATATTTTTGGCCCCAATCGGATGATATGGAATTGGAAGAATGTAGTTCCAATACGACGCAACGGTGCCACAAGCCACACAGCAAATGTCACAATCAATTTATTGGAAGACAATTTTGGAGAACGTGTTATTTCACGAAATGGTCCAGTCACTTGGCTTCTTCGGTCGTGCGATTTGACGCCGTTAGACTATTTCCTATGGGGCTACGTCAAGTCTATGGTCTATGCCAATAAGCCAGCGACAATTGATGAACTTCGTACGAATACCGAGCGTGAAATTGCAGCAGTATCGGCCGATTTATGCTTGAAAACTATCGAAAATTGGGTTAATCGTCTGGACTGCTGCAAGTGTGCCCGTGTTGGCCATGCAAAAGAAATCGAGATCCATACATAATGGCTTTGAACGTTCTCTCACAGGAAGAAAGAATTGCAGTGATATCCAAAACCGTTTTTGTTTTATTTAAAAAAAAAAACTTTTGTAGCGCTCTTATTGAAAACCCCAAAATTTTATTAATGATTCGCGACTTATTTCAACCATAAGGCGATTAAATTCGTACCGGCGCGGCGGCGGGGGTACTGACTTTCTGTCAAGATTTGCATTGGGAAATAGTTGCAATTTCAAAATACCCTAAATGATTAAAAAACAAACCACTAAAAAAAAATTTTTTGTGATGGTGAGAGCTACTGACTAGACGTGATTAAGCAGGCGGGCAGTTTATCTTGTGTTTTTCTCCAATAATTAAGTTCCCAAACTCGACAATTTTCTACTTAAACATTCTACAAGTGGTAATTTGAATAAAACCAGTGAAAAAAACACCATATTGTCAATTATAAATACAAAAAATTGCAAATCAAATTAAAAGAAAAATTCTTATTTCTTTCTTTTTTGTATGAGTTGCTAAGCTATATAATTCCTTTGTCTCTCTTCGAACTTAAAAAAACAAAAAAAAAAAAAAAAATCAAACATCTAACTTGGTTGCATTTATGTCTAGTCGAAACGATTATAAAGTCAGCAAACGAACCCGCGCATCAGACGCCGCCGTGACAAAACTTAGATCAAGCTCACATAACTCACCTCGAACTTCGCCTCAGCAATCTTCAAAAAGAAAAATCAGATGTAAACAACATAAATTCTTCTTTTTCTGTTCTTAAATCTGAGCTTTCTAACGCAAAAAATGAACTAGAGCAAAATAAACATAAGCTGTCTTTAATGGACACCGAGCTCGCCGACGCGTCAGCAATGATAAACAATCTTGATAATAAACTAGTAGCCAGTGATGCAGTGATATTTGGTGTACCGCATATTCCCGATGAAAACCTAAAAACGCACTTTAATCATTTATGTATGTCACACATTGATATCAAACCAATGGTTTTGATTGATATATTTCGCACTCGCCCGAAAAAAAAACACTGATAATACAGTTATAATCATTGAATTTAAATCCCCGTATGAGAAAAATTTCCTCCTAACTTCAATCGCAAAACACATAAAAGACAATAAAATGCAACTCTGTCTCAAAGACATCGGACTTGAATCAACTTCAAAAATTTTTATTCGCGAGTCTTTATCACAAAAAAATAATTATTTAGTTCGCCATGCAATTCAACTTAAGAAACAAAACAAAATTGCTGCGGTGTTTACCGTCCGCGGTCGAGTATACGTCAAACGAGAGATGTCAGATGCCAAAGGAATATGTGTCGATAATACAGAAGACCTCGATGGAATTGCCAGCCTAACTCTTCATGAGAATTGAAACTTTGCTTCTTATTTATTTACTAATATTTTTTTTTCTTCTTCTTTTTTTTTCACTTATATCATATATTTGATTATTATTACTATTATTTTTTTTGTTATATCAATAATTTCATTCATTCTTTCGTTTTCTCTTTTTTTTTTTTTTTCTCTTTTTAAAAAAATTTAATAAAAATAAATTTTGTGCTACATCACACCTCACTATTATATCTATTTCTTTATTAGATATTTCTCTGATTTTTGAAGGTGACTACGTGGTCCTTAATCTATTTTATTTTATTTATTTTTTTTTTTGCTATGGAAATAATTGATAATGGAGAAGTTTTCTTTGATCGTAGCAATGATGGGGTTTTGAGGTCGATGGTAAAAATTTTAAATAATCAAATGGCAGGCCTTCGGTTGTGTCACTTAAACGCACAAAGTTTATTTTGTAAAATTGATGAATTTAGGGATGTTTGTGGAGGTTCTGATACCGATATCATTTGTGTCTCTGAAACTTGGTTTCTGGATTCAAATAATGATTCAATGTATAGCTTGGGTAATTTTAAGATATATCGAGCCGATAGATATGGGAGAAGAAGTGGCGGAGTGGCAGTATATGTACGCAAAAATTTAACCTGTAAAGTGATTTGTAAGTCTGAAGCGGATAGTGCGATGGAATACATTTTTATTAACATAATTGCTGGTGACAGTTCTTTAACAATTGGCGTTGTTTATAGACCAAATGACGGGGTTTCACTAACCCCATTGCTTACACTTTTGGAAAGTATTTCTTTGCAATCCTCTAAAATGATCGTCTGTGGTGATTTTAATAGCAATCTTCTTTCTGACAACGTTCTTGTTTGTGAAATGAGAACATTTAATTTGTTTCCAGTTAATACCACCTACGCCACGCATTTTGTAGGAAGATCGCAAACACTTTTGGATGTCTTCTTTGTAAGTTATATCAACGATGTGATACATTATGACCAGTTGTCAGCACCAGCTTTCTCAAACCACGATCTCATTTACTTAGCGTTCGATTTTAGGATGCACCGTCTGGAAACCGAATTTGAGTACCGAGATTTTAGAAGAGTGGATTATTCTCGTCTGGAACAAAATATTCAAAGTATTGAATGGGAAAGTGTTTACTATCTACCATCTCCCAATGCTCAATTAGAATATCTGAATTCAAATATTTTAAATCTGTTTGACAATTTCGTTCCAGTTAGAACAAGGAAAATCAACCAACGTCCTTGGTTTTCTAATGAAATTTTGGAATTGATAATATTCATCCAATTTTCGTAAAGGCCATTTTACCATATATTTTGCCCTATTTAACGCACCTTTTTAATACTATTTTAATGACTGGTATTTTTCCAAAAGTGTGGAAACAAGCTAAAATTTTGCCCATTCCTAAAGGAAGCAATATGAAAGAGCATAGACCGATTTCTATACTCCCTTACTTGTCCAAAGTTTTCGAGAGAGTCTTACAAAAACAACTCAATGCTTATCTAAGAGCTCAAAATATCTTGTCCCCTATGCAATTCGGTTTTCGTCAGCAGCATAGTTGCACCACAGCTGTTATAAATGTAGTTGAACAAATTAGATTGGCCTTAGACGATGATCTTGTAACGTTTTTAGTACTGCTCGATTACTCCAAAGCCTTCGACACGGTGGATCATTATAATTTATGTTACAAACTCTCTTGCCAATATGGTGTATCATCATCTGCTGTTCATTTAATAAAAACGTATTTGCAAGGACGAGAGCAAGCAGTCTCTGTAAACAATAAATTTTCGTGCTTTCTTCCCACAGTTAGAGGTGTTCCCCAGGGTTCTATTTTGGGACCCCTTCTCTTCTCGTTATATATTAATGAACTTCCAGCTAAGATCTCGGGGTGTTCCATTCAAATGTATGCTGATGACGTTCAATTGTTTAGAAGCTGTCCTCTCGGGCTAATCAACGATTGCGCACATATAATTTACAATGATCTCGCTGAAATACTTAGTTGGTCACAAGATAATGGACTTTTCCTTAATCCACTCAAGTCGAAATGCATAGTGATAAGTAAAAAAGTGCTTGATCTAGACTATTTCCCAAGTATCATCTTGAATGGTACACCAATCGCATATACATCCAGCGCAAGAAATCTAGGTATGTTGTTTAATAGGACGCTGACTTGGGACAGCCATATAAATGCGGCCGTGGGTAAGGTTTATGGAATCCTTAGAATGTTGTGGTCATCACTTCATTACACGCCTTTAAATACTCGGATGATGCTAGCCAAAACTATAGTAGTTCCGGTATTGACATATGGTTGCGAAATCTACTGCAACTGCGATGCCGTCAGTAGGAGAAAATTGAATGTAGCCTTTAATAATACAACACGCTACATATTTGGCTTGCGTCGGTTTGATCGTATATCAAATTTTTCGATTAAAATCTACGATATGTCCTTCGATCATCTTATTCGGTATAGAACTCTTCTCTTACTCTTTAATATAATTCAAACACAACAACCTTGTAGTTTGTTTAATAGAATACGGTTCAGCTCCTCAAACAGATCCCAAGCGCTAGTATTCCCTCGGTTTACTTGTCGGACCTCAGAGCAACAATTTTTCATCTGTGCTATACGTCTTTGGAACCTCCTTCCAAGAAATGTAAGAAGAATTAATGTCGAATCACAGTTTCGTAGAGAGCTTCGAAGTTACTTTCAAAATGCGTAATTTTGCACTTTCTTTTTATTTTTGTTAAAATTGTCTTACAAAAAGAATCTAACAAGTGAGATGTATGTATAAAATATTAATAGAGTTAACAGTTTCAGCATGGAAAACTTAAAAAAAAAAAGAGGAAAAAAAAAAAGAAAAAAAAAATAAAAAAGAAAAAAAACATACAAAACAAAAAAAAACAAAAAAAAAATGTGCCTTATGAAATATTTTCAATTTTAATGTTAAACAAATTTTTATTTTTATTTTATGAAGTAGCTTATCTCCATTTATTTAAATTTATTATTAGCAAAACACTAATTTATAAGATTTTTTTTTTCTTACTGTGTTTATGCATTCAATAAAAATATATTATTATTATTATTATTATTAAAAGGCCCACCCTGTATATGCTTTAATTAACAAAAAACTTGTAAATTTCGTAGGTTCATGTTTTTAATGAATTAATATTTCCATCAAATTCCTAAATATACAACCATTTAAAGAATTAAAGACATTCTTAACAAATTACTTCGTCGTTCCTTACTTCAAATCAAATCTCCTCTAATAAGCCCCTAAATATATATTTTTAGTGCCCACTTCCATACAAATTTATGTTAATTTAAATAGCGGACAATTCTAAAGGCCTTTCATTCTTATTTAGCTTTAAATTTCAATGGCTTTTCTCTTTCATCCATTCAAACTAAAATTGTAAGCAAAATAATATTTTGTGTTTTGAATTCTTCCAAAAGATTCATATCTTCGTGAAACCGACAGAATGCGGCTTTCAAACCTTGAAACCACAAAGCCGTTGGTAATTTATGAAATATATGTATGTACATTTAACTGTAAACATGTAGAAATAGGATATTTATTTTAATATTCAGATGATGTGATATATTTATGGTGATATAGGCACCTGTCGAGTTATACGAAAATCATACCATTTTCAAAATAATTTCACATCGCATCCGGACAAACCACATGAACAAAAAAAGATTGTTAAATATTTTTATTTCCCCGCAACTGACACTAGGTGCGAATATAATTTGAATGGATCGGATGTGCTCTTGGGAAATCTCATGCGTGTTTTCAACTGGTAAATACGTACTATGTACGAGTATGTTTATACTAACCAACAGCAGAGGATATTCAGTTCAGTCAAACATGGTTTTTACATTATCAGGACAATGCACTTGGATGCATTTGGAGAAATTCATAGCACCGAATACGACGGAAGCGATGTGTTCGATTTTTTTCAAGTCGATGCTCATATCAAGGAGGTGGTGGGTAGTGTAATAGATTACATTCAATTCTCATAAAATCCTTTAAAATATACATAGATAAACCTTGTTGTATATGTAGTACATATGAACATAGGTGATAAGGATCTATGAGGTTAATTATCTTGCTTTGTTTACTATGCACACATTCATGTTGTACACTTGGCCTTCAACATCATTAAATGAGTAGGTAGGCTAGGCACACTCGTGAGAATAAAGTATCCCTTGCCTGTAACTTGTATGCCATTTTGAAGGATCCACTTGGTTTATGTGATGTCCCAACACATCGTTTTAATTGGATTTCAATATTCACAACTTGAAGAAAACAAACAAGCCAAAAATTTATAGTTTGTATATCTAAAGCGTTTTGTCATTATTTTTCTCAGTTCAGAATCAAATAGAGGTCACTATGCCGGTCACGGTCATATATTATACACTTTATGCTTCCAGAGCAATCTTATGAAAAATTTAGTTCCATCACAAGTGGGATTATATTTTCTTCTAACTTGAGATTGAGAGGTTTTATTTTCATTGAAATTCCAGTGAAGCAACATACCTGGGCTAACTGCTGTAATTAATCGAAACACTCGTTCATCGTCGTTGGTCGTTTCACATGCATTTGGTTTTGTTTGTCGAGCTTTTGCTTTTAGGACATTCATACATATTATATACAGAGTAGAAGTCTAGCTATGGGTATTCGGTACTCTTATGCTGCCGAAAAGCAATCAGCATTCAGAAGCAAGTGTATGAGCATACAAAATGTTAGCATGACTTTCTGCAAACTTAGGTTTACGTTAAAGTCAATGTAGACTGCTCTCAGCCAAGCCAGACAATTACATACTTACTCGCATGGTTTGAGCTTTTTATTTTTTTTTTAAGCATCAGGTACATGTGAAGGGTTGTTAACAAAATGGCGGTGGTGGTTTAAATTACCTACACAAAATGGAGGTCATTTGAAATGAGGTGAATTAAGTGGATGTGATGAGATCTTGTTGGATAGAACCTACACCTACCTATTGAAGGCTACATAGCTACTAGAGGAAAATAATGCGATGACATGAGCGCAACAGTAGCTCTATATTAAAATGCACATGAGAAATTTGTATAGCCATCTACATTGAATCACGTATTTTTCATATGAACAATATTATTATGGAGGACATACATATAGGTAGGTCGGTAATGTAGGATACTTGGTGGTTTTAAACGTTCGGCCAATGTGGAAAGCGTTATAAAATGAAGGTACTTATACGTGCAACCTAATTACTACGTTCTGCCAAGAGGAATGTGCTGATGGTGGTGTAGTTCGGAATTTTTCGATGGCGAAATAAACCAAAGAGATATACACTTGAAAAAGAGCATTACATATGTATATTGGATGAAATGTTTTTAATTGCATTAAAGAAGATTATTTATTTTTGTTGAACTATATTTGTTTTTTTAATAAAAACTCATGACTACAAATAGTTTGTTTTAGGTTCAATATCAGTGTTGAATTTTTTAGTAGGAATACCATAATCAAGAGCGAAGCAGACAAAAAATTAATCAATTGTGACCTTACGTCTTTATAAGCAGAAGAATTTAAACAAAATCGAAAATCCATTTCGTTTCAAATTTAAATACCTACTATATAAAAAAAAGTCGGGTTTTCCTTCCTGACGCTATAACTCCAGAACGCACAAACCAATTTCCACGGTTTTGTGAGGTTTATAGCAGACAAAATTCAGGAAAAATTTCAACAGAAAAGCGGTGAACTCCGTTTAGCTTCCCATAGAAAGCTATTATTTTTTGACATTTCAAGGGCCCTATATTCTAAACCAAAGCTTACTTTTGGGAACCTTTTTTAGTCAACCATATCTCTAGAAACGTCAGAGATATCGACTTCAAATAACATATGAAATCTACAATGAGGGAATTATTCTGATTGAGAATCAATCCTTGACTATTGCAAACAAATTGAAGTAGGTATGAAAAATCGACTGATGCACGATGCATTGAACCAAGAATTAAATCGAGAGCTGCAATACAATGTTGATACATTCCAGGAATTCGTTCGAAATAATGTGCCGTTGCTGAATGAACAGCAAAAACAAGTATACGAAACATTAATGCAAGCAGTGGCCAATAATACTGGTGGTCTATTCTTCCTGGACGCACCTGGAGGAACAGGGAAAACATTTGTCATTTCATTGATTTTGGTCACTTTTCAATCAAGATGTGACATATGTAGCTTTGGCGTTAGCATCATCTGGGATTGCAGCAACTCTTCTAGATGGCGGTCGTACTCCACATTCTGCGCTTAAGTTGCCACTAAATTTAAACACAATTGATACTCCAACATGCAATATTTTCCGATCCAGTGCAATGGGAAAATTGTTGATGCAATGCAAGCTCATTGTTTGGGATAAGTGCACAATGGCATATAAGAAATCACTTGAAGCACTTAACTTTACACTGAAGGATCTTCGACGAAGTAACAACATCTTTGGCGGCTTGATGATATTGTTGGCAGGCGATTTCAGGCAGACGTTGCCAGTTATTCCACGTGGAACGCCTGCAGATGCATTGAATGCTTGCCTGAAGGCATCACTTTTGTGGAATAACGTAAAAACATTATCGCTAAAAACTAATATGAGAGTTCAACTTCAAAATTATCAAAGTACTGCAATTAGCTCTTATTGAAAATGTTTTCCCAAACATTAGTGAGAATTATCAGAATTATGCTTGGTTAAATCAACGAGCAATTCTCGCCGCAAAGAATAATGATGTAGACGCACTGAATTTCACCATTCAATCAAAAATCGCTGGTGATTTGGTGACACACAAATCCGTTGATTCCATAACAAATCCTGATGATGTAGTAAATTATTCAACGGAGTTTTTGAGCTCTCTGGAAATACCAGGATTTCCACCACATAACTTTCAACTCAAAGTTGGTTGAATTATTATGATATTGCGTAATTTGAATCCACCGCGACTTTGTAACGGTACTCGACTTGCGGTGAAAAGACTTATGCCGAATTTGATTGAGGCAACTATTATTAACGGAAAGTACGCAGGTGAAAATGTATGTATTCCTCGGATACCAATGATTCCGACTGATATTCCGTTTGACTTCAAACGATTGCAATTTCCGGTTCGCCTTTCGTTCGCAAAGACAATTAACAAGTCGCAAGGCCAATCGCTTAGTGTTTGCGGGATAAATTTAGAAAATCATTGTTTTTCACATGGGCAGCTATACGTTGCGTGTTCACGAGTTGGGAAACCATCCGCTTTGTTTGTGTTAACTTCAGACCAAAAAACAAAAAATGTGGTTAACCAAAGAGCACTTCAATAAAACGGATAATTTTCGGACAAGTATAACGCTTCGATTCAGTATTTACTTTGGATTCACTTTCATTTTTTACTTAGAGAAGTTCAACTAAATTACACTTCATTTTTGTAATCGAAATTAATTTATTACTGTTGTGAAATAAAATAAAATTTTTCCTTTTCAAATATAAAACAAAAAAAGAGGCTGGGATGCGACCCACACTGATAACTTCCCATCCCGTCTATCGATTTGTCTTGCTTAAAAGTTTGTCTAAATGTATCAATTCTTGCCAAATTTGCATTCTATTTTTTGTAGATTTTATTTTTTTTATGAAAAAACGGACTGTTGGATTTTTATAAAAAAATTACTGAATATAAAAAACAATATTTTCTGTGAAATAAAATAAGTTTGAAGCCAATATTTTTAATTTTTGAAAAGCTATTTGAGCCGAAAATCAATTTTTACCAACTTTTATTAATTTTTTTGTTTAGGTTTTTATTTTTTGTAAAAAAAACTGTCAGTTCGATTTTTCTCAAAATTTTTCCTAATGTTGAAAACAATATTTCTTATAAGTTAAAATTAGTAAGAAGCCATAATCTCAAATTTTTGAAAAGATATTTAAGTCGAAAATCAATTTTTACCAACTTTTGTTAATTTTTTTTTCGGTTTTTAATTTTTTGTAAAAAAACTGTCAATTCTATTTCTTTCAAAATTTTACTGAATGTTGAAAACAACATTTTTTGAAAGATAAAAGTAGTTTAAAGCCAATATCTCAAAGTCTTGAAAAGATATTTGAGTCAAAACTCAATTTTTACCAACTTTTTTTTTATTTTTTTTTAGGTTATTATTTTTTGTAAAAAAACTGTCCATTCGATTTTCCTCAAAATTTTATCAGATGTCAGAAACATTATTCTTCATTGCACAAAATTGTTTTGGAAATGAAATCATATTTTAGTCGTACAATTTTCGAAGTGACAAATTTTTTTTTCAGTTTTTTTGATTTATAAAAAAAACCGTTAATTGAATTTTTTTCCAAAAATATAATTGTTTTGTACCACGTTACAATATATAATATAAAATTTAATTCAAGTCTCTAGCGTCATTGGTTCATGAGATATTTAGGGTTAACCAAAATTTTCACCTTTTTTTTAAACTGCTATGGTAAAAAAACCACCCACGCAATTTTCTTGAGAGCCCTTTCTGCATCTTTCTGCCTTATTATCTGTATAACAAAATTTATTTGAAGTCGATATCTCTTCTGGTTCTTGAGCTATGGACGACGAAAAAAACGTCGCGAACGTACGGACGTACGGACGTACGGACGTACAGACGTACGGACGTACGTACACACGCACGCACAGACATCTTTCTAAAAATCTTTTATTTCGACTCTAGGGACCTTGAAACGTCGAGAAATGTCAAAATTTTCAATTTGTCAAATCGGACCCATTACAATAACTTCCTTTGGGAAGTTAAAAAAATAATTTTTCTTCATCTTTTAATCCCCAAACGAAATGTTACAAGAAACTAAGCCATCTGGTGGCGAAACGGAGTTCGCCGGGTTTGCTAGTAAGCTTATAAATATGCATATTAGGTACCGCAACAGTTTGTAGAGAACCAGGACCTGGTGACTTACAACTCTTAACCTTTCACAGGGATAGAGGGGACCTACTATTTTGTATTTCGAATCTAAACGGATTATTTGTGAAAGCATGACAAGAATTACTCCTGGAGGATTTGTCAATTCAGGCAGGAATTGAACCCAAGACCACTGCAATGACAGTCTTAGTTTTAGTTTTAGTTTTATTTCATCAATCAGATTACAATCTTATAGACTAGATACTAATACAAAATATAATATAATTGTTGGTGGAAATATATTAATATAAATAAATAAATATTACTAAAAATTACATTTTTATTTATAATTTACAATTAATAAATACAACTTAATGATAAAAAAAAGATTAAGTCTTAAATTTGTTTAGGAGTTTACAGTTTAAATATTATTTAAAACATATTTTTTAAATGATTCTCTCGAAACATCAAGATTAAAATCAATCCTATTGCAAATTAAATTCACTTCTCTTGTGCAACGCGTAATGGGTTCATTCCTGACATACTCGTAATTTGTACGATGAAAGTGATCATAAAAATGAAACCGGTAGCGTGTAGTTCTAGAGGGTGTGTTTACACAATTAACTAGTCTTCGTAGAGGAGGACAATTGATATGAAATGTTACGATGTCTCTTATAAACATTACTGAAAAATAAGACCTACGATCATAAAGAGATTGCATACCAAATAATAAACATCGAGTATAATAAGAAGGCCTTACAATCTTCCAGTTTAGCTTATAAAATGCATACCTCTTAAAATGTTTCTGAACTTTTTCAATTCTGTCTATTGAATTATTGTAATAAGGGTTCCAAATAATGCTACAATATTCAAGAACTAACCTTACCAGTGAATTTTACAGAGACTTTAAGGTATATGAATCTGAGAATTCCTTGGTGTTTTTGTTTTTAAGAAACCAAGCATTTAATTTGCTCTGTTTATGATATATTCATTTATTTATTTATTTATTTATTTACATCTACAAGGAATTTACAGCTAACAGATTACGACTAAAGAATTCTTACAATAATGACAATAATTGATGTTTTTTAAACAATATCTATATACAGTATTAAAAAATAAATAAAAGCAAAACACTTTCCTTAAAACAATCTCTCGAAGTACTTAAGTCAACATAATGGCAAACTTTATTGAAATTAATGATAGCTCTAGAGACCGGTTCATTAAAACCATAGTTTGTTCTGTGAAACTGTTCATAAAGCAAATCTACTGATCTAAAGGATCTTAGCAGCGCGTAGATAGGTATTATCGAAAGAAGGTGAGGGCATCTTACGTGGTAGCATAATACATCCCTCACAAGCATTACATCATGAATGTTTCGTCTTGATTCAAGAGACTTAATACCCAACAAAAGACATCTTGCTCTGTAATCTGGTGAAAAATTCCAATTCATTTTATAAAATATAAATTTTGTGAAACGCCTTTGGACTTTTTCAATTCGATCAGAATAAGGGCTAAAAGTTGGGTTCCATATAACATCTGCATATTCTAATGCAGACCTAACAAGTGATGTATAAAGCGACAATAAAGCAAAAGGGTCACTAAAATCAACTCAATTTCGCTTAATAAAGCCAACAAGTGAATTAGCTCTGCTGACAATATAGTCAATATGACTTTTAAAAGAAAAATTTGAACTTAGAATTATGCCAAGGTCTTTGGTTTTTACCACTCGAGAAAGTGTATTAGCCTCTATTAAATAATTAAAATGAATAGATGTTTTAGATTTGAAGAATGTGATGATATTACATTTTTTTATGTTTAGATTTAAACTGTTAGCAGTACACCAATTCGCAATTAGGTTAATATCAGATTGTAAGAGGTGGCAATCGTCAACACATTTGATCTTCAAAAATAATTTCAAGTCATCAGCATATAAAAGGCACTTAGAGAATTTTACAGTTGACGCAATGTCATTAATAAAAATATTAAAGAGCAGAGGACCCAAATGACTAGGGACGCCAGAAGTGCATGAAATAGATTTTAAAAGAGAGCTATCAATGATAACTTTTTGCGACCTGCCCGTTAGGTAAGATGAAATCCAACTTAAAAACTTAGAATGGAAAGCAAAGATTTCCAGTTTTTACACCAGAATGTTGTGATTCACAGAATCAAAAGCTTTGCTAAAATCTGTATAAATCGCAACTACCTGATACTTATCTTCTATTAAATTTATAATATATCTTGAAAATAGTGCCATATTGGTTGTAGTGGATCGCCCAGATATAAAACCGTGTTGGAATTCAGATATAGATTCCTTGGTTAAGAATTCAATTTTGTTTTTTACAATACTTTCAAACAATTTAGGTATTGCTGAGAGCTTAGAGATACCTCTATAATTTTCTATCATATTCTTAGATCCAGATTTATGAATTGGAACTAGGTATGAGGTTTTCCATGTATTGAGAAAGACTCATTCGGATAGGGACTTATTAAAAATACAAACAAGAGGAATACAAAGTGCTGAAGCACAAAGTTTGAGAAATATAGCAGGGATTCCATCAGCTCCAGAATTAAATGTTGGTTTTAATGCTTTAAGTCCTGGTCGCACTTCAGAACTACTTAGCTTTAAATCACCAATATCAACCTTACTTGGTATATTGGGAAAGGTTAGGTTAGGTTGAACGGGCTGACGGTTGATGTTGTTACCATCACACTTAGATCAGTGTAGATCCATTGTGGTACCCCGAAGTGTTGAAACTTCCTGAAAAGATATAAAAACCTATGAATCATGTGGTTCGTTAAACCATTTAGAGGTCTTGACAAAGTTTAGTAAGCTTTTGCCTGGCAGTTCTGATAGTTCCTCCAGTTCATTAAAGAAGAAGTTGCCTAGAGTTTTCTTCCTAGCAAGACAGAGTGAAGGACAGTGTCAGAGAAAATGAGCAGTGTCTTCATGCTCGTTTTCATCACCACAGCCTCTACAAAGGTCATCAGTACTGAGCCCCATCTTCTTCTTATGGTAGCCGGGTAGGTTGTGACCTGTAATGATGCCGATGAGGGATCTAAGGGAGGGCTTATTTAGAGTTAAGATCCAGTCGGATCTTTTCTTATCGTATCTAGGCCATATCTTCCTGGTGTTAACACAGGTTTCTAGCAGATTCCATCTGTCATTGGATTTTTGAATGATAGTTTTACTGACGTTATGTTTCAGTTCAAATAACGGTATCCCTATATGGTGGTCTATCCGAAAGGGTTCCAGTGTGGAGCCCTCCCTAGCAAGTTCATCCGCCTTTTCGTTGCCTGGTACATCACTGTGGCCAGGAACCCAGCAGAGTCTTACGTTATGCTGTGTGCCAAGAACCTTTAGCTCTTCGCGACAGCAAGAGACAAGCTTTGACTTGATTTGGGTGGCAGAGATAGCTTTTATTGCTGCTTGGCTATCAATGAAAAAAGTGATGTCCGCGTGTGATATCGCCATCATGGATATATGTTTAGCAGCGTTTTTCACTGCCAAGATCTCAGCTTGGAAGACGCTGCTATAGTCGGGGAGCCTGAATGCTTTGGCAAGGTTGAGGCTTTCAGAGTAAAATCCCGCACCTACTCTACTATCCATTTTAGAGCCATCAGTGTAGATGGTAATGGTTGAGTCGTTGGTGTAGGGCTCACTATTTACCCAATCTAGTCCATTGGGGAACCTAGTACTAAAGGATTTGTTGAAATCTAAGTAGGGGCTCATATAATCTGTGCAGATATTTTTGTCTAGTTTGCCAGATGTTAGTTTGACTGAGCCTGAGGGCGCTGTATGCGGCTGATTCTTGAACGAATAGGTCTATTGGGGGGAGATTGAGGATCGTTTCTAGACCTGCAGTTGGGGTCGTCCTCATCGCACCACTAGTACAGATAGAAGCCATTCTCTGTACTTTGGTAAGTGTTTTTTGATTCGTGGATTTCTCCAACGCTTTCCACCAAACCAAGCTGCCATAAGTTAGAATCGGTCTGACTATGGCAGTGTACATCCACATTACCATTTTGGGGTTCGGTCCCCAATTTCTACCCAGAATCTTGTTACATGAGTAGAGTGCGATTGTATATTGGTATATTGGGAAAACATGAATGGTTAATAATATCAGGAGTTGAGTATAGCGATTGGAAGAAGTTTGCAAATAATTCAAGAATAGAATCAATATTTGACCCTTCGGTATCCTTATAGGACATATTTTTGGGAAATCCATTTGATTTTCTTTTCGTATTGACAAACGACCAGAATGAGTTACAATCGTTCTTAATATTACTCTCTATATTCATGATGTAACTCTTGTGAAGGAACTTATTAAGTGTGAAAAAATCTTTACGTAGTTTACTAAAATAAGCATAATTTAACTCACTTTTTGATTGCTTGTATTTGTTAAAAGTTTTACGTTTAGCGTTTTTTAGGTTAGATAATTGCTTATTGTACCACGGAAGCTTTGGTTGTGTATTTGATTTTGATTTACGAGCACAAGGTATAAATTTAGAAAAACCTTCAAATATTATAGAAGAAAAGCGGAGATACATTTTTTTCAAGATTTAAATTTAGAAATTCATTGGACCAATTAAACTTAATTAGAAAATTATTCAATTCAATAAAATTTGCCTTCTTGAAGTTAAAACTTGTTGAATGATAATTAGAAATTGGACTAGAAAAAAATATACATTTCAATTTCAATAAATAATTCTTCATGGTGTATAGATTCATTTAAGAGAGAAAAAGGAACATTTGAAACTCTAGAACTTAAGAGATCATTACAAATAAAGACCAATTCTAATATTTTATTTAAAGAATTATGAATTCCATTAATTTGAATAGGATTTAATGCATACAGAGAATCAATAAAAATAAATTCATAATCGTTTATGAAATTACTAGCTATCAACATTTTATCACAATCAGACCAATTCCATTCTATATTTGATAGATTGAAATCGCCGAGAACACATACATTATCAAATTCTGAGCAGTTATTATTAATATATTATATATTCATAACATGTTTTTCATAAATATTTAAATTACTTCTTGGAGCAATATAACCAACTATAAAGTAAAAAGAAATATTTTGAGTTGTATATAAATTAATTGAAATACAAATTTGTTCCAAATTAGATTGAGGCAAAGTAACTTCTTTACAAGTAAATGAAGAACGGACAGCAACAATTATTCCACCTCCACGCTCTGTTGCAGACTTACATCTGTCAAGTCTGTAGACGTTGAATAGACGAGAATCAAACAGCTCAGATGAAGATATATCGGAATGCAACCACGTTTCAACAATAATAATTATATCGTAATCCATGTGACTGGAGTTATTGAACAGATTTGATACTTTTGTACGAATGCCACTAGCATTATGGTAGTATACATTAAGTGATGTTTTATTAAGTTTTGTGCGTTGCGCATTCAGGGATGAGCATGATGGATGAAGAATAAGGCTTGAGGACTTCAGTGAGTCCTCAGATCTTGCTAGTTTTTTGGCTTGAACGAGAAAGGGCGAATCTTGACACCATTTGGCCATGTCGACATAGATTTTCTTAGATGCTTCAAATGGAATAGCAATCTTGAAATTAACAAAATTCAGCTTTCGTTCGTAATCCGCCCAATTTACACCTTGAGCTTATAAAATTTCAAAAACGATTGGCATTTAATTTGAGGTCACATTCAATAGAAAAAATGTAATTTCGATATAAGAATTTATTGAGAATATCTAATTCTCGTTGAAGATTGAAGATTAAGATAGTTTGTGCGAAGTTAAGAATTACTTTTATCAGATAAAATATTTTGATCGTTAGTTACTTTCTTTAGATATTGGTAGAAATGAATATTTCAATCAATAGCTATATGATGAATTGAATTTGCAATAACTGGGAAACTACACTTATCAATACAAATATGAAAATCATTATCAACAAAAATCAAATCAAGAATTCGATAAAGACTATTATACTGCGAATTGATTGGGATTAAATTATATTGACCAAAAAAGTCTATGACTGTACAATCTATTTCAGTTGAAAACATTAAAGGGAATTAAACACTTGTCTTCGGAATCAAACGTCCATTCAACATTACTAAGATTAAAATCTCCTGTAAATAATACATGTTGTAAAAATTTAAGATTTTCTAAAATTGATTTCGAGTTATTTTAATGAATATTATAATAATCTAAATTACTCTTTGGAGGAATATAGCTTACAAAAACAAATAATTCAGATTCACCTGTTTTTATACAAACAATAAGTTGATCAATATCAAGGTCTGAAATAGTGGAGTTTGATTCTAATTCAACTAGCCTACATGCCAGAGTGGAACTCTCCAGAGCACTTCCTCAGCTAGATCTTGCCACTGTCGATACCAACTATTTTGAACTTGCATCGCTTTTGACGACCCGTGAATCACTCATTTTAAAAACATTAAGCAAGAAGTCCGCTTGCAACTTTAATGTTTTTTACAAACAAAGGAAAGAGACTCGCTTCCAGCATTATAACGTAGTTTAGCGTATTTTTCGGCAAATGGAATATTCTTTTTATAAAGTTCGGAAGGAGTTTTTTAACCGTATTGTACTTTTTACATCCCCATACCTGCGATCCATAAGACTTTAAACTAGCTACTATACGCTATACACTTATTGATGAGGCATTTTTCCTTCAAGTATTTCTCCATATTAAAATTATTTGTAACAGTAATTTCAAGGTGTTTGATGCATTACGTCCACCACCACTTCTAATAATCACAATCTTCTATTTATCGATATTTACTATTAAATTCCATAGCTGACAATACTGGTAAACCCTATAAACCCTGTAAATCATGAGCTGCAGAGTTTCCGAAGAATGCGCAAACATGACTATATCGTCTGCGAACAGAAGTGCCTTAAGCAAGCAGTCTAAAAGGTCTTCTATAAATAGTGCAAACAAAGTAGGACTTAATGTACAACCTTGTCTTACTCCCGATGGGTTTTCAAACCAGTCTGAGAGTTATTTACCTGTCCATACAGCCGTCCTGGTTCCTCTATATATGTACATAGGTGCTCAAGAACGCGACCAAACTTCAATGATATCCCAAGACTTTGCAGCTTATAGAATAGTGCACCTCGATGTATTGTATCAAAACCTGCTTTAAAATCGATAATACATAACAATACAAAACATAAATACATACAGCTTTTTCATTTCTTTCAAGAAATTATCTGCCAATCTCCTGAATATAAAAATGTTCTCTATTGCTGAATATCCTGTTCTAAATCAAATCTGGAACTCCCTCAACAAGTTTCCGGTCTCAATCCAACTAACAAAACGCTATCATCGTTGTAAATATCTTTTAAAATGCCTTTAAAAAGGAAATCCCTCTGTAGTTAACTGCATCGATCCTTTTTTGTGGATTTGGAATATAATAGTATCTCGAAATTCATCTGGAGACAGTTCTCCCTCCAAAACTGTATTACAAAATTTTAAAAGGTGTTTTTTGAGCATGAGAGTCCCATACCTAAAAAATTCAACTGGAATACCATTCAAACCATCTTCAAGCATCTCCAGCGTTTCTTCCAACTCGGTAAATGTAAATGCACAGTCCAGAGAGTCGACTACGAATCCAGGTGCTGCGAATTGCCACTTTATCGGCGTTACTTCAGGATTTAAAAGATCCTTGAAATAGGAATGCAATACATTTAAAGCCAGTTTTATGTGGAGTTTTTACAAGATGCTAATCGGACTGCTTGTTTTTCAGTGTATAACTTTTTTTTAGTCTTACAAAGCTTTTTAAACTTCTTATTGGCCTATAGGGTTCTTAGCCCTTAAATAAAATCCTTGGGTGGAGTTACGGAAAATCCTCAACCACGCAAAAGATGTTTTTCGACCTTTTTTGACATTCTTCGTCAAACCAGGGTTTTTTTTCTTGTATTTCCTTTGTTTTGGCTGAGTCCTTCTTGTGGGTATGAGGTTTTCACAATCCGTTCTAAGGAAAAGCCCTCGATTTGCAGTGATTGGAGTTGCAAGTCTAGAGATCGTCGATACTCCTGAGCCTTAGCCTCTTTCTTTCTTTCTTCTTTGAATTTACATTGTCACAACAACAGAAAGGTGGTCTGCGCTTAGTGACTTACAATTCTCAAACATTTTCGTGCAAATACTGTCAGGAATGAAGAGGACCTTTAATTTTTTAAACCAAATCGATACGGCTTATCTGAGAAGCACTTTCTATGGGAAGACTTAATTTTTGGAGGACTTGTCAATTGCTTTCGCCCAAAATTCTAATTTTTGCTGTGGTCGGTTACTTCTGCAAAATAATTTGAATGATTTTATAGCTGCTCGGCTACAAGATAAGATGGAAGAAGTTATGCCTGAAACATGAAAATGCTTGAGTAGAAGTATAGGGTGTTGTTTTTAGACGTGTGTTTTTGAATAAGAAATAAAATACATTTAATTTAATGTTATGGCCGAGAATAAAGCTTTATTATCAAGATAAGAATTTGCCATTATGTTTTAAAAATGATTTCGGGCAAGTGACTACCGCGGCTGGCTTGAATCAATTCCAACCGAGAGTTTCAAGTTCAAGTTTCGACCACTTTTTTGCAGTAATTAGCGCCATATGTAAGCAATAACGTGACGAATATTCTTTTCCAAGGCGTCAATCGTCTCAGGCTTCACAGACAAGTGACTTCACATAACCCCACATAAAAATAGTCCAGCGGTGTTGAATCACACGATCTTGGAAGTCACGACGACGATAATACGCTCATCAAAAGTTTCTTTTAAATAATACATTGCGTTAACCGAACTTTTATTTTTGTTATTAGTTTTCAAACCAACTAGGAAAAAAGTATTGCCAGATTGAAAACCACATGTGTAAAAAAAAACACCCTTTAGAAGGAGAGATACAAATTAAAACTGTCAGAGTACACATCTGCACTAACCAACCGTACGTCATGGGTTTTAGATCCGGCAGGGTAAAAATGAATCGATTTATTTTCTAAAAATGATTTCTTCTTTCAGGTTCAGTTTCAAACTCTAAACTGACTGAAAATCTTACATCTTTTTTCAGGCATTTACGTATAATTTGTTTACTTTCCGAAAGGTCTAATATTATAATAGTTTTTGATAAACAACTATGTTTTACCGGCCCTTTTTGGCAATAATACTTCGAGCAGTAAATTTTCTGAAAATAATACTATAGACAGTTAATGAATTTTGCGAAAATATAGAATATAGAAATAGAATACCAGTCACTATAAAACGTACCTAAATACCTATTTTATCAATTATACTATTTTACATTTTCAATATTGTGCTTCAGAAGGTAAGGTATAGACATTGTTTGGAATTCAAGATGTGTCTTATATATGTAAATCGTTTAACCTGTCCTAGAAAATTTTAATTGGATTCAAGATAAATAAAAGCACATACAATGTAACATCTGCTTTTGTCTTTGAACCATCAATGCTGTTAGCAATTTCTATCTAAAGATAGGTAAATTTTATTTTCATTTAGCATTCAGTCGCACGTTTCTTGTGTAGAAATAGTTACCCAAAATACCATTAAGTCTATCACAGTCATAAACATTTCAGTTTGTATTGTGCTTTGATCAAACATATTATTCTGCAATTGAGAATTTCTATAGTTTATACAAAGAAAAAAAAATAATAATGTATTCTTATGGCAGCTCTTAAAATGAAGTAAACTCCTCTGAACATAACAGTGCCTAATTACATCTTTTATTTTAATTTTAAGATCAATGGCTTGTCCACTTCGTTCATTATAAAACTTCAAGGTTACCCTTAATGCATTCACACGGAAAACATCTAGAAATTTGCCCTAAATTAGAAAGAAAAAAGGCACACACTTGCTCCTTTAAGGGTTAGGTATTGTAGTCAGAGAGACCTGGGTCCTATTTCATAAACATTGACAGGTGACAATTCTACAAATTTGTCACACTTATGTGACAAGTTTTCATTGCATAACGTTTTGACAGGTGACATATTTGTCAGTTAAATACAACGACAATTTTGTCGTGACAATTTTGTCATTGTCAAAGTATGACAATTTTGTCGTGAGCATTATCATCATCCATCATTTGAAATGGTGCATGTTCACTTTCCAAACAATTTTTCAAGTTATGCAGTACTGTACAAGTCAAAATAACCTTGCATGTAGTTGCTGGTGGCAATCTCAAATAGTAAAGGCAAGGAAATTTTTCCTTCAGAATGCCCAATACATTTCCTACAAGCCTCCTCGTTTTCTTATGTGCCCTCAAAAATCTTAATAATGCTTCAGATTGGTCAACATGGTGTGGAATAATTGGTGTTATCAGCCAACTTTTTCTTCCATAACCGCTGTCTCCTAATATTATAGCATTTGGAAATGGCCTCCATCCATTCTCCCAGCGTCGTGCTAATGAGCTATTCCTTAAAACCTTAGCATCGTGAACGGATCCAGGCCAGCGTACAGAAACATAAAAAAACTCCAAATTTGGGCCGCATACCAACATGGCATTAATTGAGTGGTCACCATTTCTATCAACAAATGCTGACTCATTATCAGTTGGTGCATCAATTCTTATTAATGACCCATCAACAAGAAAAATTACCAAAATGTCTAAAACGTGTAGGTATAGATAAAATATTTTCCGAAGGCCAGCGGATTTCTTCCCCCATTAGTTTATCTACCGTCAGATTGCAAAATATTTTGACGCAGCGTTTCTTTTAGAAACACCCTGTCCATCAGCAACTACATGGTACTGAGCTCAACTTCCAAGCCAGTGTAAAGCACATAAAATTTGGGTCTTAGCATCAAGAGCATGGTTTCTTTTTGTGGTATGCTGGAGGTGCAGACCGGTTTTTAACAAAATATATTCTGCTGTTGTTTTGCAGACGCGAAATTTTTCCTTAAATTGATAATCACTTAGTGAAGCGAAATTATTGTTTATCCTTTGTCTAAAAACTCGAGGGTGGCGTACCTCGCTTTCGTCGTCACTTTCAGTTGAAAACATTATATCAAAATAAAATTGTCACCTTACGACCGAAACTCAATTGCCTGTCACAATTGTCAACTATATACTCACAAAATTGTAATTTGTACTATTTTTTCTGTTTCATAAAAAAATTGTCACAACAAATTTGTCGGGGAATTTGTGACAATTTTCAAAAACATCCCTGACAATTGATTGTCATGACAATTTTTTCATGATCCGAAATCTTGACAACTTTGTAAAATTGTCAGGGAATTTTACAAAGTTGTCAATTTTTTTATGGGACCGAATTTATACAATTGTCAGGATTGTCATTTACAAATTGTCACCTGTCGCACCTGTCAATATTTATGAAATAGGGCCCAGGCCGTTTGTCAAAACAGATGCATGTATTGTTGTTCTTATTTTGAACATCATTATCGAAACCTTAGGTTTGTGAGAAAGGCTTTAGAACCACAGATTTTAAATATTAATGTCAGTTTTTATTATTAGAGGCACTACCTCTTCTAAGGAATTTCAAAACCTCGAACTTGCATTCCGCCAATAGCTCAAGAATGATTACTCACCAATTTTGTATCAAATAACCCGCAGTTTTCCTGCAATTATTTGAAATTTACAAACACAATGTTTAATCAAAATCGATAAAGCGGTTTAGAAGACAATTTTAAAAATGAACTCTTTGAATGGAAATTGTAGCTTATTGAATTAAAGAGCATGGACAGACCTCAAGAACGACATGCATGACAAAATCTACCTCCTCATCGTAATGAAGTGATATCCGTTTTGATTAGAATCCTAATTTTTATCCACACTAAGCCAATACCAATTGTCTTTGCTAAATAGCTTGTATAAAAATAAATAAAACCACAAACCAAAAAAGCAAAAAAGCAAAGTCCTCTTCTGATGGCCCTTTTTATATATACAATACCCAGTTATAAAAACTGATCTACTGGATTAATTAAAACAATCACAACTTTAACTAACACAACACTGACTGTGCTGCCAGTCAGCAGTATGACATGTAAATTATGTCCTTTGATACTCCTTATAGTCGTTCAAGTGTCATTAATGTGCCACTCGAGAGGGAGTCTCATTTCGTATAATTCCCGTATTAACATTGTCGCGGAAGTAATGAAAACTCTTTTGTTGTAAAGTTCTCTCCGCATTTTCCTTCAGTTAGAGGAAACAGTTGTGCTTCCTTAGTCGGTAGTCGGTAGATGGTATGGTGTGCTAGCTGTTAGTCTGGAATTATATCTACTTGTATGTATGTGTATAAGGTAAAGATGTACATATGTATGTTTGTTCGTGAAGCAGCATTATTTTCTGACTGATGAAGGACATCCGCCGTAATAGGGATTATCTGTCTCTTATTATATGAATATTATGATTAGAGGTCTGAGAGACTTTTGTCCTTTCTTATAGTCCTTAATGAGGGCATTACTTATCATTAGGTTTGAAATTTGATTTGATAGTTATGGTGGTTACCATTCGCTTATATTTTTTCCACTGTAATTTATAAGTATTAGCTTTGCACTACTTCTTTTCTTTTAACAGAAACTTTTGATACTCGTACATTTTTTCCAAAGTATATACAGGGTGGCCCATATTAAATTTTATAATTTCAAACGCGTCGCAAAAATGAACTAGAAGTTTTACAGAGATGGTAACACTACGTCTTGATGGTCCAGGATATGCCATTTTGTCTGGTACAGTCGATTAGTCATCATGTTTCGTTATAAATAAATACATTAGGTAGCGCAATTGTTCATTGAGAACGAGGGCCTATAGTGACTTACAACTCTCAACCATTCCTGTGTGCGAGTAAAGTTGTCAGGGATGGAGGGGACCTACAGTTTTAAGCCGAATCCGAATTTGAGAAAGCACTTTTCATGACAAGAATTACTCTTGGAGGATTTGTCAATACCTCGCAAGAGGCAGTAGCCTTGAAAACTTTTTTTTAAATTAAGGTAGCACAGGCAGGGATTGAACCCAAGACCTCTGGCGTGACAGCCGTACACACTAACCACCACACCACGGGTAGTACATCATGTTTCATTAGAATGAGAAAAATTGTGCATTTTAGAAATAAGACCTAAGCAAGATCGGTTTTTATAGCACCCTGTATCTCTTGAAATTTCAAATACATAATTGAGGAGGACCATATCGAGACACCAAAAAAAATTGCGGAAAAAGTGTCCAAAGAGGTTAATCTCCAGTACATGTGACTAAGTTTGGCCGCCACGCACGCCCGACTGTTTTGTGTGTCGAAAACCTAAAATATACACTTCGTGTCACATGAATAGGGACAAGTTTTTTTCGTTTTTTATTTGACAATATTTTTCTTACTTGGCAAAATTCGAGCTTACCGGGATCTCAGCAAAACCATCCGTTTTATAGCCAGCAAAATTAGAAGAAGGTCAAATGTTGTAAACAACTACCTTAAGGACCCAGAGAGGTATGGACAAAAACCACAAAGATAGAATCAAGAAAGCGACATCATTTAAGGAAAGGCGAGCGATAGTGAGATCTGCTTTCCATTAATAAATCAAGGTAGAAGCTGGGATAAATACTAGTAGATCGCCTGTTGCTCGGGTTATACAGAAGGCAGATCATATACGACAGCAAAATGTGAAGAAAAAACCACGATTAAATGCTGCACGCATGAGCCAACGCAACGCCTTAATTAAGCATCAAATCACTACAGGTCTGGAATCGAGCTTGACATACCATCATCTTTTTAAATTTAATTTGGACGGGTCTGATGGACATAGCTGCTATTTTCATGATTTAAGAAAGGGAGAAATCTATATTGAAAAACGGTACAGCAAATGAGTTGGTGTGTAAATTTTTGGGGGCAATCACCTATTACGGGACCGTGAAGCTGGATTTTGAAAGCTCTAAAATGACGGCAATCACTTACAAATCGATTCTGGCGCCCATGTTCCGAATTTCGTTCGAAAGTGATTGAAATCACTTTTCAATTTCACGTGAAATGAAATTGCATGTTCTTCAATTCGATTGATTTCGAAAACTTCGAAATTGCTTCGAACTGTCAGAACTGAAGGATCATCCATTTCTGAAGTAAAATGTTTGCTGTTTTGAAGATGGATGCAATATTATTGACAATTTTAAGTGAAAAAAGGAAGCAGAATTCAAGAGAAAAAATAATAATACTAATCTTGCGAGACAAATCAAATATATTGGATTTACCTAACACAATGTATGTAAGTGTGTGAAAATTATGTAGAATTGTTCTGATAAATAAAGTAAATTCTTGATTTTCTCTTTTATGCTTTCATTGTAGTTTTAGACGCTTTTTTATATGTTCTAAGGGAGATAGAACCTTTTATAATACCTTCGATTCAAAAACTTGCTGCAACCCTCCCATTTCTAGCAGAAGGAAGCTATCAAAGATCAATTCACAGAAATAAAAAATGTGATTTGAATGCGTTCAAAAAATGAAACAAACCGAAATACAGGACATGTTCGAAAATTTAATTCACAAAATGAGGCTGGGATGCGACCCACACTGAAAACTTCCCATCCCGTCTGTCGATTTGTCTTGCTTCAAAGTTTGTAGGTTTTCGTGTTGGGTTAAAAAAGTTGTCAGTTGAATTATTCTTAAAAATTTTAAAATTACCAACAATATTTTTCATATAAAGAAATAGTTTAGTTTGAAAATCTAGTTTTGTTAAATAGATTTTTAGTGAAAAACAAATTTTTACCAATTTTAGTAGCATTTCTTAAATTTTTACTAATAAGATGAATTAAATTAATTTGAGAGATATCAAGAACCGAACATCAATTTTTACCAAATTTGCGTACTATTTCTTGTAGATTTTATTTTTTTATGAAAAAATGGACTGTTGGATTTTTATAAAAAACCACTGAATATCGAAAACAATATTTTCTGTGAAATAAAAAAGTTTGAAGACAATATTTTTTAATTTTTGAAAAGCTATTTGAGTCGAAAGTAAATTTTTACCAAGTATTGTTTTTTTTGTTAGGTTTTTATTTTTTGTAAAAAAACTGTCAATTAGATTTTTATCAAAATTTTACTGAATGTTGAAAACAATTTTTTTTTAAAGATAAAAGCCAATATCTCAAAGTTTTGAAAAGATATTTGCGTCGAAAATCAATTTTTACCAACTTTTGTTAAATTTTCTTTTAAGTTTTTATTTTTTGTAAAAAAAACTGTCAATTCGATTTTTCTCAAAATTTCACTGCATGTTCACAACATTATTTTTCAAAAGATAAAAGTAGTTAAAACCCAATATCTCAAATTCTTAAAAAGATATTTGAGTCGAAAATCAATTTTTACCAGCTTTTATTAATTTTTTTTGTTTAGGTTTTTATTTTTTGTAAAAAAACTGTTAATTCGATTTTTCTCAAAATTTTTCCGAATGTTGAAAACAATAATTCTTATAAGTTAAAATTCGTTGGAAGCCATAATCTCAAAATTTTTGAAAAGATATTTGAGTCGAAAATCAATTTTTACCAACTTTTGTTAAATTTTCTTTTAAGATTTTATTTTTTGTAAGAAAACTATCAATTCGATTTTTTTCAAAATTTTACTGAATGTTGAAAACAATATTTTTTGAAAGATAAAAGTAGTTAAAAGCCAATATCTCAAAGTTTTGAAAAGATATTTGAGTCGAAATTCAATTTTTACCAACTTTGAGTAATGTTTTTTTAGGTTTTTATTTTTTATAAAAAAACTATCAATTCGATTTTTCTCAAAATTTTACCAGATGTCAAAAACATTATTCTTCGTTGCACAAAATTGTTTTGGAGATAAAATCATTTTGTATTCGTAAAATTTTCGAGGTGACAAATTTTTTTTTTTAGTTTTTTTTTGATTTATAAAAAACTGTTAAGCGGATTTTTTTCAAAAAATATACTTGTTTGGTATCACGTTACTATATATTATATAAAATTTAATTCAAGTCTCTAGCATTTTTGGTTCGTAAGATATTAAGGGTTAACCAAAATTTTCACCTTTTTTTTAAACTGCTATGGTAAAAAAAACCACCCACGCAATTTTCTTGAGAGCCCTTTCTGCATCTTTCTGCCTTATTATCTGTATAACAAAATTTATTTGAAGTCGATACCTCTTCTGGTTCTTGAGCTACGTCGCGAACGTACGGACATACGTACACACGCACGCAAAGACATCTTTCTAAAAATCTTTTATTTCGACTCTAGGGACCTTGAAACGTCGAGAAGTGTCAAAATTTTCAATTTGACAAATCGGACCCATTACAATAACTTCCTATGGGAAGTTAATAACAAATTGTGGAACACCCAAATTCACTTTCGCAATAAGTGAAATGCAGAACATGGGCATGGAACGAGTTTTTCCGCAGTTTTCTGAATTATTTAGTGAACAGCGATGAATTTTCCAACAAGATAATGCACCAATACATAATGGATTTAGGGGTAAAATGTGAGCATATTATCATGACCCCCATATTCTCTCGACCTGAACGTCATTGAAAATGTGTGGGGACGATGGCTTTCAAGAAAAGTCTAAGAAGGAGGAATGCAGTACCAGGGAAATTTAGATCTTTTCCTATAATTTAGAATTACCCTAAGGGTTATTAATACCCTTAACATATTTAATATTAATCACAGTAGGAGCTATAGGAAAATAGAGAAGGATTTAAGAAGAGATACCGGTTTACATTGGTCTTTAGGATGTGAATATCAAAATGGCAGGGAAAAACATTCCGTAAAGCATTCCATATTCTCAATGTGCGGTTAAAAAAATTATCTCTTTACTTGACAGTGCGTCCGAAGTTGAGCATAAAAGTAAACTGATGAGCAATTCTTAAAGTGCCAACATTTCATAGTTTTTACTTAACTTTATTTTTTATTCAACTTTCGTTTACAGTTTTCATTAACGAAGCATTTGAAACAAGGGATTTTAAATTGACATACCTTGTAAGAGATTATTTTTTAAATGTCTTTAAAAATAATCAAACACTACATTTTTCGGTCTGAAGCACCTTCTCTTTAACATTGGAAAAACTTATACTTAATGTCCTATGAGATTACTAAGTCAAAAAACGCAAGTCTACATCTTCCTACATTCATATACAATCTACACTCTACAGTGTTGGTCTTTTTTATTTTATTTGCATTTATGTATATACTATTTTGAATAAAAATGTTGTCTTTTTAGTATACATGTGTTATGACAGTATTTTATAGTAGTTTATGTATGACCTCTAGACTTGAGAATATATTGTGTATTTATTGTAGCTGCTGGGTAAATTATACCTTTAATAAACATAACATAAATATTACGAGTATAAGACAGAATCACAAGAGACCCTTTTTGTGCCCCAAAACAAATACACTTTAACTCGTGTTTAATTAATTCTCTTAGACTTTCTCTGAATTCTTTTAACCTTGGAAACATTTTTTTGCAGTCCCGTCTGTAGACTAAGAGTTCGAAATCCACGACGTCAAGGCCCAATTGTATATGCATTATCAGTTTGTATTGAATGAAAGAGGCTGGGATGCGAACCACACTGATAACTTCCCATCCCGTCTGTCGATTTGTTTGAAGGTTGTTTGTAGGTTCAATTATTCTTAAAAATTTCAAAATTACCAACAATATTTTTCATATAATGAAATAGTTTAGTTTCAAAATTTAGTTTTGTTAAGTAGATTATTAGTCGAAAACAAATTTGTGAATTCGCATTCCTTAAATTTTTTTATTTCTTATATAAACAAATACAAATTGGATGAATGAAATGAATTTGAGAGATATCGGGAACAGAACATCAATTTTTACAAAATTTGCGTACTATTTTTTGTAGATTTTATTTTTTATGAAAAAACGGACTGTTGGATTTTTATAAAAAAAATTACTGAATATCGAAAACCATATTTTCTGTGAGATAAAACAAGTTTGAAGCCAATATTTATAATTTTTGAAAAGATATTTGAGTCGAAAGTAAATTTTTACTAAGTTTTAGTATTGTTTTTTTTTTTTTTTTTTTTTTTTTTTTTTTTTTTTTTTTGTCTGATCACAAGGGACAAGCTACAATGGGCTCTCAACAGCTTCAAACCATTTAAATCTGCAGGACCAGATGGAATAATACCAGCCGAGCTACAAAAGACTTCTGACATAATTGCACCAATCCTTGAGGCAATTTTTACCAGCTGTCTTTACCTGGTCCATGTTCCCTCGGCATGGCGAGAAGTTAAAGTTGTTTTTATACCCAAGGCAGGTAAATGCTCGCAAGTTAATCCTAAAGATCTACGACCTATAAGTCTATCATCATTCCTTCTTAAGACCTTGGAAAGATTGATTGATATCCATTTAAGGGCAAGTATTGATACAAGACTTCTGTCTTCGTCTCAACATGCCTACTGTAAAGGTAAATCGGTGGAAACAGCGTTACACACCTTAGTACGCACCGTCGAATATTCCCTCCATCATAAAGAGTTCACTATGGTTGCTTTCCTTGACATCGAAGGTGCCTTTAACAACGTGGACACATCTGCAATCACATCTGCACTAACATCTCTAAATGTAGAGAGTTCGCTTCGGGAGTTAATTCATTTAATGCTTACTAGCAGGATAATTAACTCAAAACTGGGCAACTCTTCTGGCAGACGATTCGTTAGTAGAGGGACACCGCAAGGTGGTGTTCTATCCCCTCTCCTCTGGAACCTAGTGGTGAATGAAATCCTAACTGGTCTGGATGCGGAGGGTTTCAGAGTGATAGCATATGCGGACGACGTTGCTATAGCAGTTTCAGGAAAGCATCTTAACACGTTAAAAGAACTCATACAAAATGCCTTAGATAGACTAATACTTTGGGCTGATCGGTGTGGACTGGGTGTTAACCCACACAAAACCGATTTGGTCTTATTTTCGAGGAGATACAAAATTCCATTTGTCAACCCTCCCCATATTAAAGGAATCCAATTAAAATTCTCAGACGAGGCTAAATACCTGGGTCTTGTCTTAGATAAAAAACTAAATTGGAAACGCAACGTAGAGGAAAGAGTCAAAAAAGCTACTGTAGCTCTCTTTTCTTGCAAAAAAGCCATCGGTAATAAATGGGGCTTGCAACCCAGAATCACGCATTGGCTATACACATCGGTAATCAGACCGATTTTAATGTACGGTGTGGCAGTATGGTGGACTGCTTTAGAAAAAGGTATAAACCGAGATAAAGTAAATAAAGTCCAACGTTCAGCTTGCCTATGTTTAAGTGGATCGCTTCGCACGACCCCATCTGCGGCACTGGACACCTTACTCTACCTAACACCTCTTGACATCTTTAGCAAACAAATAGCTGCAAGTTCTGCTATTCGCCTCAAAGCTTCGTCGCAGTGGACTAACAACAACATTGGCCACTCCGTTATTCTTAGTTATTTAGAATCAATCCCAAAGCACACAGACTACACCATCCCCCAACTACAATTCAACAGAAATTTCCAGATTTCTATACCTCCCAGATCTTTTTGGGAGGATAGGACATTCCTGGAAGACGAGTCAATCCACTTCTATACAGATGGATCAAAAACAAAAGAAGGGGTTGGTGGAGGTGTGTACTCTGAACGACTGAAATTAAGTCTCTCATTCCGCCTTCATAATCATTGTAGCGTGTTCCAGGCGGAACTTTTGGCGATAAATGAAGTCTTGTCCTGGCTTAAAGAAAACGTGATATCGACATCTGATATCCGTATTTTCTCAGATAGTCAGGCCGCTATTAAATCTCTGGATTCTGTCTCTACAAACTCTATAACAGTCCAGAACTGTCGATCATCTCTAATGGAGATGGCACAACAGTTTAATATTCACCTTTGCTGGGTGCCGGGCCATAGAGACATTCCAGGTAACTGTAAGGCAGATGAACTCGCCAGGAACGGTACAATACAGCCCATTCTACCACGTTTGGCACGTACTGGCATACCAATCGCTACTTGTAAACTGTTGCTAATGCAAGACGCTGCGAGGAGGGCAGGCACCAGGTGGAACAATATCACCACGTGTCAAGTCACAAAAAACATCTGGCCAACACTGGATTTAAAACGTTCAAGGTGCTTGCTCTCTCTAAGCAGATCGCATATAAGCTCGATAATAGGTGTCATAACCGGACACTGTCTAATAGGAAAGCACGCCATAAGATTAGGCGTATTCTCAAATGACTTCTGCAGAAGCTGTATGGACGAGGAAGAGGAAGAAACAGTTCTTCATCTTCTCTGCACATGCCCTGCTCTGGCTCGAAAACGCAAGAATTACCTAGGAGAATTCTTCTTTAACGATCTAAACGATCTAAATCATATCGGCATAAGCAGCCTCTCACGTTTCGTAAGAGACTCAAACTGGTTCCATTGAGCTTAGGAAGAAACCTCAAGATTCATGTGGTATCACAATGGGCCATCAAACTGGCCTAAGTGTGTCCGTTTTCATCTTGGACAGCCACTTCAACCTAACCTAACCTAGTATTGTTTTTTTTTAGGTTTTTATTTTTTGTAAAAAGACTGCCAATTCGATTTTTCTTAAAATTTTACCGAATATTGAAAACAATATTGCTTATAACGAAAAATTAGTTTAAATCCAATATCTTAAAGTCTTGAAAAGATATTTGAGTCGAAAATCAATTTTTACAAACTTTTATTAATTTTTATTTAGTTTTTATTTTTTTGTAAAAAAAACTGTCAATTCGATTTTTCTCAAAATTTTACTGAATGTTGAAAACAATATTTTTTAAAATATAAAATTTGTTGGAAGTCATAATTTTAAATTTTCGAAAAGATATTTAAGTCGAAAATCAATTTTTACCAATTTTAAGTAATTTTTTTATACATTTTTATTTTTTATAAAAAAAACGGTCAATTCGATTTTTCTCAAAACTGTACCAGATCTTAAAAACATAATTCTTCGTTGCACAAAATTGTTTTGGAGATAAAATCGTTTTTTGCTCGTAAATTTTTCGAGGTAAATAATATTTTTTTTTTCAGTTTTTTCGATTTATAAAAAACCGTTAATTGGATATTTTTCCAAAAATATATTTGTTTGGTATCACGTTACAATATATAATATAAAATTTAATTCAAGTCAAGTGAGATATTTAGGGTTAACCAACATTTTCACCTTTTTTTTAAACTGCTATGGTAAAAAACCTACCACGCAATTTTCTTGAGAGCCCTTTCTGCATCTTTCTGCCTTATTATCTGTATAACAAAATTTATTTGAAGTCGATATCTCTTCTGGTTCTTGACGAAAAAAACGTCGCGAACGTACGGACGTACGGACATACGGACGTACGGACATACGGACGTACGGACATACGGACGTACGGATATACGGACGTACGAACGTACATACGTAAACACGCACGCACAGACATCTTTTCAAACAAAAAAAAATTTCGACTCTAGGGATCTTGAAACCTCGAAAAATGTCAAAATTTTCAATTTTACAAATCGGACCCATTACATTAACTTCCTATGGGAAGTTAATACGCGTCAATATTACAAAAAGCTTTAAAAACATCAGGTCTGCATGTGTTAGGGTTCTTAACAAAATGTTTAGTTGGTATTTATTATAAAAATAGACAAAATCTACATTATCCCAACTAATTAAAGGATACATAATGAAAAAATGATAAATCTATTGAGACTTCAAGATAAGAACTAAAATCAAAAATAAAACCACTAATTGACGACTAAATTTCAAGGTAAGAGCTTTAAAGACGTTCTACAGAATGTTATTTCCAGGTTGTTATCAATACACAGAAGAACAACGAACTTAAAACTGTAATAACTAAGTAACGACTAATTAATGACAAATTAAACACCTAATAACAGTTTAATGTTGTTTTGCTAAGTTAAGTCTAATTCTTATATACTGCACTTTTTTAAGCAGGTAGTTAAAGATTTTTGATGAATCCGTGGCATAATGAGAATTGTGTAGGACTATCATGCAAAAAGGTCAGGGTTCAATCCCTCCAAGGATAATATTCTTGTCATGATTCGTCATTAAAATGGTTGGAACCCTCAAGTATCTGGTACTTTAGCCTGCCACCGAAAAATGTATTTATTTATTTTCAACTAAACGATTTTACACAGTAAAATTTAAAATCTTTAAGCGCCTTGATTATTATATAAGACAGTCCTGCATTTATGTATATACATAGATATGTATGTAGGCCCCAATAGACATCTCTCTGTTCTTTATCTTTTTTCTATATTTTCAAAGGACATACAAATAATTCTATATACATATATACTTGATTTCATTAGATGATGACAACGGTTAAATCCAAACACGAGAACAAAGACAAAATATTAATGTCTTTCGACACTGAAGAACAAGAACATCTTTGCTTTGTTGTTTGAAAATTATTGACTTATAGGCCATTATTTTAAATAGGTCAGGTACATATTTCCAAATGACATTATACCCATTAATTTGTTTGTAACAAAATATTTTGCAGGCCATCAATTTAAATGAAGATGAAATTTCTAAGCTTTGTCGTTTTAGTTTTTCAATTTCTAAATGGATACACCTTGACAACTGCTTCTTTTATAAATAGGTTTCCATGAAGGCCCATTCATGGAGATTTATTTGAAAAATTATGGCCAGAGAATAAATTGCATCTATATATTTATTTATTATATGCACAGCACAGTGATTTATGGAAATATATCTCAATAATTTTGGTGAAGTGAAAGATGTAAAAATGGAAGAAAAGTATCAATTTAACATGCAATGTTAGTCACGCAAATTTCTCATCAAAATCAAGTAACAAATTGAATTAAAAGTATTTACACCAGATCTAACTATATTGAGAGAATTATACGATTTACAGTTATGAAGTGTATATAAATAGGTTTTTTGATTTGCAAAATGATTACAGGCATAAGTAGATACATATATGTACATATATATGTGTTAGAGTTGGTAAATAATGATTACTTTTCGTAATTAATTTCAACTTTTATTACATTATTTCATTTCAATTACAAGTAAATGTAATTAAAGTAATGTGCATTTTAATTACTTGTAATTGTATTTAAAAATGTATACATTTCAATTACTTGTAATTGAAAATTATTATGCGTTTATTAAAGTTTTTGAGGGAAAGAAATTTTAAATAACAGTCAAGGTAAGTGATTTCCGTATTTATTTATTATTTTCATGTAACACATATAAAATAAATTACCATTTTAGAAAATTGGGGAGAGTACGATAACTTTGGCGACAAAATTTAATGACGGATTTGTATAGAACAGTTAAAAACAAGCATTTTGTTATTAGAGGGGGGTCTATCTCCCCCCGTTTAGGCGGTAGGGGCAGTTTAAAAAAATATGTACATGTCTCGAAACCAAAAATTATTTTTATATCTCGTCTGGACCCAGTTACAACGCCAGAAGATATAACTTCCCACTTAGTGTCTACCAAGAGCATACCTTGCAGCTCATCCATAAGGTGTACTAAGATCAGTAAACCAAATAGCTTTGTTTCTTTTTTTAAATTAATAACGAATCCCACGTTCTTCGATTCTATTTGCAACACAAATATATGGCCCGCAGAGACTTTAGTCAAAGAATTTACACAAGGTCAAAAACAAGGTGTTTCTTTGAAAACCAAGTCAAAAAACTTAACAGGCTTGCGCTTTTCTACCAAAACGTAAGGGGACTTCGTAGCAAGACTGCTGACATTTTCCTTAACTCCCAATCATTTCCACACGACGTATTCGTTTTGACAGAAACTTGGCTTAATTCAAGCTTTTCTGACACAGAACTTTTCAGTCAAGAGTTCGAAGTTTACAGAAACGATCGTCATGTTGGTAATGCAAAGGATTTAGGTGGAGGTGTTCTCATAGCGGTAGAAAATACATATTTCTCTTCTTCTATATCTTTTCCATTTGAATTATCAATTGAACTGGTATGTGTAAAGATAATGGTACAGACTAAGACTATTTTCATTTTAAACGTCTACATTCCTCCAAAGAGTTTGGAGTCTGTTTATAACGATCTCTCCTTGGCATTAGACTTTCTTATAAATTTGTCCAGCTCTGACAACAATATTTTACTTCTAGGTAAATTTAATTTACCACACATTGACTGGATTCCATCCGAAGACGATACCTGCCTTGAAACCTCTCCTTCTTCTTCACAATTGGAACTATCTCTTCTCGATAAAGTCCTTCTTACTGACTTACAGCAAACAAGCTGTATTAAAAACTCAAAAAATCGAATTCTCGATTTAGTCTTTTCTTCTGACGCTATTAGTACTCTTGTTCTAGAATCTAGATCAGGAATTACTAATATTGATAAATATCACCCCCCTTTGGACATTTCTTTTGACTTAAGTAATCACCTTACTGAACACAGTAATTTTCTAACATTGACGAAGCAGTTTCAACTTTTTATAAGATCCTTAATTATTGTTTGGAAAAAAATGTACCTTTAAAGAAATCAAAAAATACAAACTTTAGCCACCCTTTGTACACGAAAGAATTGCGTTTACTGCTTAACAAAAGAAATAAGGCATGGAAAATGTATCTCAAAACTCTTTCTCCAACCAACTTCTCTTTCTATGTTGAACTCTTTAACCAATTTAAGTCTCTTTCTAATTTTTTATAAGCTAGCTATGTTACTGATATGGGCTACTCTTTGAAAGAGAATCCTAAAAAATTTTGGAAACTTGTAAACCTAAAGAAAAAATCAGATGGCTTTCCAGTTAACTTCACTTACAAGAACCTTTCATTAAATAAAACTGTTGATATCTGTAACGCTTTCGCAACAAATTTCCGTGAGTCATTTGTTAATAACCCTGAAGAAGTTGATGAAGTATATTTTCATAATCTTCACTTTTTTTCGCAAACTAGCTGTAGTCACATACCTGTGCTACAGAGTACGGTCCTTGATCTTTTATCCGCGTTAAATGATGACTGTTCAGCCGGTTCCGATGGTATTCCCCCTATAGTTTTAAAAAAGTGTAGTAATGCTTTAGTTGAACCACTTACGTTCTTATTTAAACTTTCTCTAAAAACAGGCAAATTTACCAATATATGGAAAGAGTCATTTCTAACACCAATTTTCAAGAAAGGTAACAAGGCGGATATAAGCAACTACAGGCCCATTGCAAAGCTGTCTTGCATTCCTAAAGTGTTTGAACAAGTTGTATGTGAAAGTGTAGCATTTTTTAGTAAGAATCTCATTTGCGAACAGCAACATGGTTTTGTGAGGAAAAGATCAACCGTTACTAATCTCCTCACATTCTCAAACATATGTTCAAACGCTTTAGAACAAGGTCATGAAGTTGACTGTGTATACACTGACTTTTCTAAAGCTTTTGACCAACTTAGCCACGGAATTATTTTATTTAAACTTAAAGCTCTTGGTTTTCAACCATTTTTCTTAGCTTGGATCAAATCATACCTTGAAAACAGATCCTATGAGGTAAAATTTAGAAATTGTCTTTCTGAACCTTTTGTTGCTCAATCTGGTGTTCCCCAGGAAAGCCATCTTGGCCCTTTTCTGTTCATCCTGTCTATTAACGATGTATCGTCATGTCTACGCTCAAGTGAAGTACTCATTTTTGCTGACGATATGAAGATTTTTAAAATAATAAAGTCCATCAATGATCGTATTCTTTTAAAAGCCGACATTGATAGTTTCACATTTTGGTGTGAGAAAAATAGCCTTGCCCTCAACCCTTTAAAATGCCAGACGATAACTTTTACTAAAAAACGAATCATTAGTGTATTTGATTATTGTATATCACAGCAAAAACTCTGTCGCGTCTCCACAATTAAAGATTTAGGTGTTAATTTTTGTTCCAACTTAGAATTTACATATCACATTAATTTGATTGTTAATAAAGCAAGTTCTATGCTTGGTTTTATAAAACGCTGGGCAAAGGAGTTCAATGATCCCTATATAACTCTTTCTTTGTATAATTGCCATGTTCCGTCCTCATCTTGAATATGCTTCGCAGGTGTGGACTCCCTATTACGAAATTCATAAGAAACGTATTGAATCAATTCAACATAATTTCATTCGCTTTGCCCTAAAGGGTCTTCCTTGGGATGATCCTTATGATCTGCCTCCCTATGAACATCGCATTCAGCTTCTTCAAATGCAATCTTTCCATCAAAGGCGTGTTAATAATGACTTAGTATTTTTTCATCAACTCATTAATGGTGAAATTGATGCACCTTATTTACTATCTTGTGTACATTTGAATTACCGAAGCGGAACTCATCACCTGCGTACATTTGATTTTATACATATTGACTTCCATAGAACTAACTATGGGAAGAATAATGCATTAACTCGAATGAGCATTTTATATAACTTAAACTGTTCATCGATAGATTTAAATTTAAATAAGGTGGGATTAAAATCATTGTTTAGAACCAGAGCTCCACTATCGTAAACGTCTTTATTTTATTTTTTGTACTGTAATAATTCCTGTTAAATGTTAATAATTATTATGTTTTGTATTTTGTGCGTGTGTTAGGCTATAATTGTATTATTTTCTTACTAACAACTAACACATGCACTTATGATGAGCCTCTGATCGTAGTTTGACGCTTGCTATAAGCTTACTACTTTCTGAAAATTCTGAAGTGTAAAAAAAAATTAAATGGAAAAAAAAATAATTAAAAAATAACGGTAATACTTATAATTAAGTATTATACCTTTTTTTAAAGCCAACACTTTTGTCTATTACCTTGTTTTTAAATCAAGTCAAAACTATGCATAGTTTTTGAAAAAAATTGTTTTAAAGTCAAAATTTGTGATAAAAAAAAGTTAAAAAAAAAGGTTTAAGGTGTAATTTGTCAAAACTTTCAGATTATCTACTATTTTTTTTTTTATAATTCATTGCTCTTATTTGTTTTTGATCAAAAACTGAAAACTAGATGACTTTATGTCTTCTAGTTCTTGAGAAAATTGAAAGTTACAAAAAAAAAATATTTTAATTAAATTACTTTTTCCTTGCTAACGTAGTCTTATTTTGATAGTAATAATCGAATATGGATTAAGATACACCTAGGTAAAATTAATTTTTCTTAAATCCAGCTTATTTAAATGCAAAAGAAACTTTGCATGCACCCCATCTTGCACCCACCGCACCTTGCACCCTCCCCACCTTGCACGCACTCCAACTTGCACCCACCCCAAATCCTATAGTGTTCCCAAGCAGGGGGGTTGCAGGGGGGTTGCAGGGGCAGCATGCCCCCCCTTACAGATCCCACTGTTGCAAAAACCCAAACTCGCGCACACCTGACTGTTACATACACCCAAACCACGCATTACGCATACGCAAATACCATTATTACTATCAAAATAAGACCACTCAAGCAAAAAAAAAGAATTAAATTAAAATAGTAGTTGTGGTTATTTTCAATTTTCTCAAAAACTAAAAGACATAAAATCATCTAGTTTTCAGGTTTTGATCAAAAACAAATAAGAGCAATAAATTCTGAAATAAAAACAATGGTAGATAATCTTGAAGTATTGAAAAAGTTACACTTTAAACCTTTTTTTTAACTTTTTTTACTCAAATTTTGAGTTTAAAATTAATTTTTTCAAAAACTACGCATAGTTTTGACTTGATTTAAAAACTGGCTAATAGAACAGAATGATTGGCTTTAAAAAAATGTATACAACTTAATTGTAAGTATCACCGTTATTTTTTAATTTTTTTTTTTTTCATTTTAAATAATAATTTTTTTAAATTGCCCCTCCCGCCTAAATGGGGAGAGATAGAGCCCCCTCCCATAGTAAAAAATGCTTGTATTAAGACCCTCTACCAAAAACCTTTATTATATCTTGGCGCCAAAGTTATCGTACTCGTGCCAGAAAATTTGGTAATATCGCGTAAGTTGTATGTAATGAAAATAATATTTAATTACTTGTTTGGAAAAAGTAATCATTTTTGCTTTTTTCGTAATGATGAATTACTTTTGATTTAAATTACATTTACATATTAGGTTAGGTTAAAGTGGCTGTTGGTTGGGACATCCAACACACTTAGACCAAAGTATGGTCCATTGTGACACCACATGGATCAGATAATCAGCTTAACTCGTTGAACCAATTGGAGCTTCGAATAAAGCGTAGGAGACAAGTAATGTTTGAATTTTTTAGATCGCTGGTATCGTTAAAGTAGTAGTCTCCAAGGTGGATTCTACGTCTGTGTGATAAAGCAGGGCATGTGCACAGAAGATGAGAGATTGTCTCCTCTTCTTCTTCGTCCATGCAACTCCTACAAAAATCATTTGCAGGGGCTCCAAGTCGAATAGCATGCCTTCCTATTAAGCAGTGCCCAGTCAGGACACCTATAACGTAGCTAATGTGCAATCTACTCAGAGAGATTAATTGTTTTGAGCGCCTGGCGCTAAGATTAGGCCAAATTAGTTTTGTTGCGACACAGGTGGTGGTGTTATTCCACCTGAGGTTTGTTTTCTCTATGATATCTTGCTTTAGCATGAGTTTACATGTAGCTAAGGGGATACCTATGCTAGCATTGTGAGCCAGCAGAGGTAAAGTTGTTCCGCTTTTGCAAGTTCGTCAGCTTTGCAATTTCCTGGAATGTCTCTATGGCCCGGCCGGCACCCAGAAAAGGTGAATGTTGAACTGTGTATCCATCTCCGTAAGAGATGATCGACAGTTTAGGGCTGTTAGTGAATTTGTGGAGACAGAGTCTAGGGACTTTAACGCAGCTTGGCTATCCGAGAAGATGCGTATATCATTAGTTGATATAACGTTTTCTCTAAGCCAGGATAGGACCTTTTATAGCCAGGATTTCAGCTTGGAACACGCTACAATGATCGGGTAGACGAAAGGAGAGACTTAAGTTTAGTCTATCTGAGTATACGCCTCCACCAACCCCATCCTCCGTTTTTGATCCGTCCGTATAGAAGTTTATAGGACCATCGTTCAAAAATGATGTATTCTCCCAAAAAGACCTGGGAGGTATAGTCACTTTGAAGCTATAGTTATTAAACTGAGGATGGGGTATGGTGTAGTCAATATTACTGTTTATAGTTCTGAACGAGTTCAAAATAGTGGTGGGGCCAATTCCATTATTGATCCACAGAGAGGAGGCTTGAAACCGTATGGCAGTGTTAGCGGCTGTTTGCTTGCTGAAAATGTCCAGCGGTGTTAGATGGAACAGAACATCTAGTGAGGCGGAGGGGGTGGAGCGAAGTGCTCCTCCCATACACAGGCAGGCTGTTCGTTGGACTTTGCTGAGTACATTTACATATTTAATTATATTATTAGTAATTGATGCTTTTCAATTACTCTTCATTAGTAATTTAAATTATTTAATTACATTTTAAAGTAATTGAAAAAGTCTATGGAGATTTCGAATACAAGTAATTTTAATTTGCTTTCTACAAATTATTTATTTTTAGTAAAAAGGTAGTAATTAAATTTTTTTTTAAATGGTACTAGATATCTTCGTTGCATTAAATTATTCTGTAGAAAATATAATTTATTGTTCGTAAAATATTTGTCTACAGGTCTTTGATTTATTAAGTACAACTGTCAGTTGTTTTTTTTTTTAGATTCACATTTAATTGTGTATAAAATTACAATTAAAAAAATATTAGCCAAGTGTCGCTAAAGGAACGTTTGCAGCACCATGTAATACTTATAAAATTTTCACACATTTACGACTGTGGACCTTCGGTAACTTCACGAAATGTTTGAAAATCTAGAGTTGTTAAATCATAAGATTTTGGAGGCCAATTATAATCACCGTCTCGGGAAATAAAACGGTCAGAAAATCTTTCTTTTAAAAGAACGAATTGTGAACTGTGACTGTGAACGCTTTCGAAGTGAATTTTAAATATTTTAGTATTTTTGAAAGTGTACTTTGTTCCAATTACAATAGTTGAGTAGTTTTTACTTGTTAAATTTTCAAATATGACAGCTTAAAAAAATGACAACTGTCCAAATAGCAGGCTATTCAAAATGAAATCATAAAATTCAGGTGGAAAGAAATTTTATTTTCGAATTATTTTAACTATATTTGGTAGCTGTCAATTGATCAATTTGCTTCAATTCTGAAATGGCGAAAATATACATGAGCGCAGATTAATCCGCCTGGAGGGGGGGTGGTATCGTAGGGGTCACGACCACCCCAAATGAAAATAAAATTTGTATTTTATTGCTTTAAACTTAAGTTGCTAAAAGTACTACTTTTAACTGACTGGACCAAGAATCAGAAATCCGTCCCTATTCCAATTCATCAACTTTTGACCAATAAACTATCCAGGGTAGGTTATGTGAGCCATAAAGCTTACACAGTTTAGTTGTTTAACACTTTGACTGCGGCATGGTTTGACCTGAGTGCTTCCTCTATGCTGACATTTTTTTTTGTCAAAAAGGTTCCTTTTACTCTACTTTACTTATGTATATCAGTGCTTAATTTTACTAAAATTTTGTTTTTTAACTATAAAAACGATTGTCGCGTAGTCGACGTCAGCATCATAGTATGGCGTTTTTCGCGGATGCGGGGTGTGCGGAGGCATTGGATCGAAGTGGTCAGTAATAAACAAGTTGTCGAACAAGATGCGTCGACATCCGCCGCATAGAACAAATACGATTTGTCGATGACGCGTCGAAATCCGCAGTCAAAGTGTTAAGTAAAGTTTTAATCTTAAGATTTGTTAGTAATTTAACGATATTCACTAAAAAGCGGTTTGCTGATAAAAACAACTAAAATCTTTCCTTTTACACAAAAAATCTTTAGTTATGGTTTAAATTATTTTTACAAGATCTTTTCTGAGAGAATGAGCAAATGTTCAGATTCTTTAAATTCCTGAAACTCGTCTTCAATTCCTTCTTATTTTATTTTGACGCACATACAAATAGTGTAAGGCTTCCTTAAAGTGTTTTTTCTTTCAAAATTGATTTTCTATAAAATACAAACACTCTTAAGATCTTAAAAAATTAAACGAATCTTTCTTTTTGAAGTGATTTTGCTTTGGATACTCTAAAGTGCCTTGCACATGAGCAACGAACTGCGAACTGCGAACTGTGGATGTTCGCATATTTTGACTTTTCTTTCACATGAGCTTTTATTTCTATTCGCATCGCAGGTAGCGACGAATTGTCAACTTGACCCAGGGATGTTTACTCAGAGAAAATTTATTTTCAACACATTAGTGTTGGTTAAACATCGATAGTTTCCACTTTTGATAGTATCGATAGTTTTGGAAAACACTATCGATACTATCGATACTATCGATGGTTTTACTAAATATCTTAAAAAGTATTAAAAAGGCTTTTCTATTAGGTACACATTTTTTGAATAATAAAAAACGGTTGAAAATCTGAATATGTATTTGAATTTCAAACTTATTTAAGCAACTAGAAATGTAAAATTTAACTTGCTTTTTAAGGCATTTTTTTGAAAAAAAAACACGATGTATTATTGTAATCCAAAAAAAAAACAGTTCGGTACGGCCTGACGAATACCACTTTATTTTTTTGGTTAATGTGGCAAGCTGGCAAGCTTCCCAAAGATGCCAAACAATTTGAAAAAAATTTAAACATTTGAACCATCAGTTCACGAGTTTTTCGGTCACAAGACAACATTTTTTATGAATGAAAAATGAATTTAGCTTTTAAGGCAAATGATATAAAAATCAAGAGTGCTTATTTTAAATTAGTTTATTAAACAAAAAATAGTAACATATGATGACAATGACAACTTACAAAATTATAATTTGGTGGTTCCCCAAACCAAAAATCATAAATTGAAATGATGAGACATGAAGATTTTCAATAGATTTCCAGTGCTGTATGAGTTGAAAATTAAACAGCGGTGTTCAGAAAAATAGCCTTGTGGTAAAATAATTTGGAAGTATTGAAACTATCGATAGTGTGTTCGATAGTTTTTAGAAACTATCGATGAACGCGATAGTTTTTTACTATCGATAGACTATCGATGTTTAACCAACACTACAGCACATCCCTGTGCTTATTAACTCGAAAGATCTTTCACACAAAAACAAAACAAGAGTGGTATAATTTTGAGGTTAATTTGAGCGCGAACAATTTATTCGTTGAAGTGTGGATGTTATGTGGAACGCGAATAGAGTTTGATAGTTCGCAGCGACAACACTGCGATTCGTTACTACCAAATTGTTTTTACAAAATTCTCTTGTTTTAGAGAACAAAATGCAAATTTTATTATTCTAATATTAGTGTCAATTGGTTTCTTATAATTTAAAAGTGTTTTTGTGTGGAATTGACTTTTTGATATATGTAAAATCACGTTTGTTCGTCCATTCGCAGTTCGCAGTTCGTTGCTCATGTGCAAGGCACTTAAGTGCAAACAAACGTGATTTTACACATTTCAAAAAGTCAATTCCAAACAAAAACACATCTAAAGTATAAGAAACCAATTGACAATAATATTAGGATAATAAAATTTGCATTTTGTTCTCTAAAACAAGACAATTTTGTAAAAACAATTTGTTAGTAACGAAATGCAGTGTGGTTGCTACGAACTGTCAAACTCTATTCGCGTTTCACATACCATCCACACTGCAACGAATAAATTGTTTGCGCTCAACTTAACCTCAAAATTATACCACTCTTGTTTTGTTTTTGTGTGAAAGATCATGGCTGAGGAAAATATGGAGAAAAGGGTTGACAATTCGTAGCTGTCTGCGAATAGAAATAAAGCTCATGGGAAAGAAAAGTCAAAATATGCGAACATTCACAGTTCGCAGTTCGCAGTTCGTAGCTCATGTGCAAGATGCTCTAGAACGGAGATTTAAACACGAATTTCAAGAATATAAATGTCCCAAAAACAACAAAAGTGACAATTCCGCCAAATTAATGGCTAATTGAAAAACAATAAACGTTTCATATCTACATATTAACTTAATATAAAAGCTTTTAATCTCTTGAAAACTGAAGTAAAAAAAGAAATTCTTTTAATTCGCTTAAGTTTCTTCCACACTTATTTATTTACCTTAATTTGTTTTTATTTAATTTTTAGAGAAACTGTGCAACTTAATGCACATATTTTCTTAAATTTAAGAACCAAACATTTTTCTCTCTACAATTTGTAAGATTTGTTAACTCCTTAAAGATCAAAATATTTTCAAAAGGTTCACGCAAAACAGTAATTTTTAAGAATTTGTTTTCTTGCAACAGCACCAACCTACGAGTAAGCAGAATGATAATGATAGCAATAAAAGACTCCCAAAAATTAAATTCGAAAAAATACGTCAAAAAAAGACCAAATTCTTCATAACAGATTTTGTTTTATTTTCCTACGAAAATACAATTTCTGGGGAACTTTCTCATTGTCTGGGTTTCTGCAACTATATTTTTGTAGCGTTCTTCATATTTATAGAAATATCGATAAGAACAAAATATATTATTTTTGGAAAAAAGCTACGTTTTAGCACAATTTCTTACATATCTGCGAGAAATGCACCAAAAACTCTCTATAAACTATTTATGACATATTTAAAATCCAGTTGGAATCTTGGAATGCTTTAATATGTAGGGAGTCGTCCAAATTAAATAGTTAGACCATATCTTTCTGGACAACAGTGTTCTAAAATAATCTAAAAACTAAAGTTGTCTCTTTACCCCTTGAAATATGCAAATATACGGTTAAGAAGATACACATTATGTTATTTAAATATTGTCAGCCTCCTTTCGAGAAAATTAAAGAACATTATTAAGCGGTGCTCAAAAGCTCATCTTTATGTTAAGTGCTTGACCACCACCCCCTCTCCCCTCATTGAAAGCCTGTATCTGCCTTTAACACAGATGATTCTTTTCACTGTCGAATTAGTGTTTAACAGAATTATTTATTCCTATTTTAAATAAGAGTTTTATATAACTTCCAATTTTTCCAGAAAAATACATACAAAATTCAATTTCAAACTTCAAAAACTTCTAAACAAACATTAAGAAACAACATTTTAAACGATTTAGTAAGTAATTAAGTTAGAAAGATGATTTATTTAAATTTAAACAATTTTAGCATCTTACTATCCCTTAATAGGTATTTAACTTAAGCTAAATACACAAAATTCCTTTTTTTGACTTAAGTAATTTGCTTATCTATGAGCTACGGACATTTTAAAATGAATAGAACCTTTTCTCAGAACAATTTTGTTTGCTTTGTTTTTTTTCACGAAGTTCCACTGTTCGACGGCAATCAGTATTAGAAAAAGATTACAAATTTTAAATATACATATGTATGTAGTTGGTTAACTGTTAAATAAATTGAAAGCTACGCCTTTAACAAAAGTATGTACATAGACAAAATTTAAAATTAAACAATTTTTTGGATAGGAATTCAGGAAAGTTTTAAAATGTTTCTAAAATATTTGTTATAAAAACCAAGGTTACCACATTGGTCATCTGTGACCAAATTTGGTCATTATTTTGTCACTTGGTCAAATGGTAATTTTTTATTCCATTTTGTCATATTTTTCGGAAACGAAAAAAGATGTTTGATAATTTGAGTAACGAAAACGTTCTTTTAACATAGGTACTCACTTGACTAAACAGAAACAACGGTTAAACTCACTTAACTCATTTAAGCAACTTTGTGTAGATAATAACTTTATTAAAAATATAAACTCTTGATCTGAATTAGACTTAGGGAACAGAGAGAATTATCTACGCATTACACAAGCCGTAAAAACTCTCGAAATCGCAATTATTGTAAAAACTTAAAAACTTGTTTTTATATTTCGTCATCTTTATTTGTATTAATCTAATTTAATTAAGTATGTTAGAGATTTTGTGAGTTTATTTGTACGTAGGTAATTAAAAAATAAATAACATCTGCATAATATGGAAAATATGTTAAACAAAATGTGATTATGTTGGTCAATTTACCTACAAGTGGTCATTTTTATTTTCAAATTTGGACACAAACTTTTTTTTTTCAACAATTAGTGTTACTGTATTACGCCCGCTCTGCCTAAAACTAGGTACACCAAAAATATTTTTGTTTGTCTAGGCACAATAAAAACTTCTTTTATACCTATAACAAGGTTTATTGTTCTAGAAAATAACTAAGCTTCCTAAGCACATACTTACTTTAAGTCACAAAAAATACATTTCATTACCTACATTAAAAATAATACATATTTATTTTCATAAGATGATTTTGAAAGCCTAAAGGTTATGTGGAATACAACCGCGGCAAGTTTTAATATGTGGAGTATATTCTCCAATCTACATTTTTATAAATGTAAAAAGGCCTTAGTTAAACTATGTACGTATGTTATGTAGGTACATAAATCGGACCAAAAATAATGTTAATTTATTTATTATTTATAAATTCCATCCAAGTTAATTTCAAAACAAATGTAAAAGAAATCTTCTGTCACTATCCCCTTCCAAATAGATTTCGATAGCGAGACGAATGCGAATTGCGATTGCGAAGCCTAAAGGTAGTAAATGTTTTCCCGCTCTTAAATTCCAGAACAATACACAAGCAGCAAAAATATTTATTCGCAAAGATATAAGAGCGAACATCTGTCAGGGTTCAGCATCAGCAGGCTTCAGGGAGTGCTACTGCTAAGCTAAGCACACACAAGAACAACAACAAAACACACAACAGAGAGATGAAAAAATCTAGCACGACGCCCAAATGTCCATATCTGATGTCAAACCCCATTCAAGTTGACCTCAAAACACATCAAACAACAAATCTGAGAAAATAAAAACATACCTTGAATGGCTTTTTGTTATCAGCATCCATTTCGTTAGTAATTTTGATAGATTTATTCGCGAAACTTCACAAAATACACTTGTCACAAAAGATTCCACACAATTCTATTTTATTTCTGTCAAATCTGACACTTCTCGATTTTTTTTCTCTCTTTGTTATACTTTTTTGTTCTTTACAAATTCCTTCTCACACAGTCTTAACAACACAAGGTGTACGTGTAGTGTGTAGATTATAGGAAGAAAAAGAACTGCACTCACCAAATAAAAGTCTCGATTAACACACCCGAATATTCCGCCGGTTGAATATCGAATGAATCCAGACCAAATCGTGCAATGCCAATATAAACTGCAACTTTAAAGCTTTTTTTCCAGACTAAACTACATAAGACCAAAGCTTTTGAACTTCAGCAAAGAACTTTAATGAGAGAATTTCAGCTCTTTTTCTACTATATAAGTATAACAACGAATTAAAGAGAAATCTAAAGTCTGTACTGTTGTACAAGGAGTGTACAGTACAGTGTACTGTACACAGTACTATACTATACACATAACAACAACATTTATATAGAAACTTGCTTTTGCTTAAAGGTGCCAAAAATATGGGTGAAAAACCTGGGGGGTGGTTCCGCAAGAAGATTATTGTCATGGGTGTAAAAGGGTATATACCTACCCGTTCGTCGCACGTCTTTACCAGCTCTTTGGGTTTGTCCTCGTCTTCATCTTGAGGCTTGAGCGATACGAAAATCAATGAAGAAATTTCTTCTTTAAGTTTGGTTTTTGTAAGACTTGTTTTCACTTTAAGAACATAATGTACTTATAGCTTTATGATGTACGAGTATATTCATCTATGTATGTATGTAGGTACCTACGTTAAGACATTTTAGGGGCAAAATAGTTCTTCGAACATTCCAGGAATGTTCGTTTATCTGTCTGCAAGCAATTCAGAATCATGAAAAATCGAGAATTGTTGTTTTGTTCGTGTATTTTAATCCATTTTAGTATCCCCCTGAATGGGAAATTAAGCTAAAGGGAATGACCTAGCTATTGTTTTATGGACGGAAGGGTGAGGGGTGCGGACGGGGGGAAAAGTTTTCAATTCGATTTCTATGTTTTAAATGTAAGAAGTCTCAGAAGAGGATACTTAAGCTGGTTCAAGTACTTGATATTTTGTTTTCATAGGAAGGGTGTTTGTTGTGTAGTTTCGTGTTTGTCCTCTTTTTGTTTATGACAGTCTTTATGGTCTTTCTATTTATTTTTTAAAGAGGATGAACTACCTATTTGGCATTGCATAGAGAGGCGGTGAAGTAGGAATATAGATAAGAAGTGGAGTAGTTAGGTACTTAGTTTAACTTGCATTTTTGTTTAATTGGATGAACTGATGGAGTCGCGTAACTAGAGGATTTTGAAAAGGAGCTTTAGCAATAGATAGATTAAACAAAAGTATCCTATAATTCTGAGCTCTTTTGGAAAATTATGTAGGTATTTTGCAATAAATCTTCTTATAAAAATTAAGTCTATATTTTTCTTTATAACTTTAACTATTAAGGTATAACATTGGCTGAGTAAAGATTAAGCCATTATTAGAAATGCAACGACCATCTAAAGTGATTAAGCCAATTTTCAGGTAGGATATTTCCATATGCTGATTTTTTGCGTTTGTGCTTCGAAAAATCAAAGAATGATTGTTGAAAAGCCTTTTTATCCTCAACGTTTCAAGCTTTGGTGCGATTTTTAGGTTGGAATAGGTGACGTGATTAGAACTTCCTTATGAATGTAAACAAGCTCCGGTGTTATTTGTAAATGTGTTGCGATACCGAGCTATGATTAATTTAATGGCTCAAATCGGAAGAAATTTAAATGGACGAAGTTTACTATCATACCCCCACAAGCAACGAAACAAAACAATTGCAATTTTACAAAAAGAGGCTGGGATACGACCCACACTGTTAACTTCCCATCCCGTTCTGTCGATTTGTCTGCTTAAAAGGTTTGTAGGTTTTCGTGTTTTGTTAAAAAAGTTATAAGTTAAATTGTTCTAAAAAATTTAAAAATATTCAACAATATTTTGCATAATGGTGAAATAGTTTAGGTAATTTCAAAATCTATCTACGAGATTTTTAGTCGTTTACGTTGGCTCTTCTGGGATGATACATCCAACTTGCCTCTTTATGTCGATCGATTAAAACTTATAGTCGGTCCGATTTGTCAAATTGAAAATTTTGACATTTCTCGACGTTTCAAGGTCCCTAGAGGCGAAATAAAAGATTTTAAGAAAGATGTCTGTGCGTGCGTGTGTACGTACGTCCGTACCGTCTGTACGTTCGCGACGTTGTACGTTGTGCAACGAAGAATAATGTTTTTGACATCTGATAAAATTTTGAGAAAAATCTAACTGACAGTTTTTTTACAAAAAATAAAAGCCTAAAAAAAAATTAATAAAAGTTGGTAAAAAATGATTTTCGACTCAAATATCTTTTCAAAACATTGAGATATTGGCTTTAAACTACTTTTATCTTTCAAAAAATATTGTTGTCAACTTTCAGTAAAATTTTGAAAAAAATCGAATTGACAGTTTTTTTACAAAAACTTAAGAACCGAAAAAAAAATTTAAAAAAAGTTGGTAAAAATTGGTTTTCGACGTCCATACATAAATATTTTTTTTTTTTTTAAATTTGAGACATTGGCTTCAAACTAATTTTATCTTGTAAGAAATATTGTTTTCAACATTCGATAAAATTTTGAGAAAAATCGAATTGACAGTTTTTTTTACAAAAAATAAAAACCTAAAAAAAAAACAATACTAAAATTTGGTAAAAATTTACTTTCGACTCAAATAGCTTTTCAAAAAATAAAAATATTGGCTTCAAACTTATTTTATTTCACAGAAAATATTGTTTTCGATATTCAGTAACTTTTTTTTAAAAAATCCAACAGTCCGTTTTTTTATAAAAAAAATTAAAATCTACAAAAAATAGTACTCAAATTTGGTAAAAATTGATACATATGGACAAACTTTTAAGCAAGACAAATCGACAGACGGGATGGGAAGTTATCAATGAGGGTCGCATCCCAGCCTCTTTTTTTAATTTAAGACAGACATCGTTAACAGATAAGACGAAGAGTAGGGGCCAAGGTGACTACCAGAAATGGCATGTATGGGACTGGAGACTGAGTTACGGAAGAAGACTCTTTAAGTTCTATTCTCAAGGTAGGAACTTATCCAGTTAATAAATAAAGATGGAAAACCTAGGGCTCTAAGTTTGAGATAAATTATCTCATGAGATATTTTATCAAAGGCCTTGGTGTAATCAGTGTATACAACATCAACTTCATTGTCATTCTCGAGGGTTGATAAAACTTTGGATACAAATTCTATTAAGTTAGTCGTAGTGGATCTTCCTTTAAGAAAACCATGGAAATAAAAATAATCATAAACTAAGCTTTCAAAAAGTTTTGAGATGCATGAAAGTTTAGCAATAGGTTTTATAATCGTTAATTTTAGTTTTATTGCCTTGCTTATAAATCGGAAATATAAATGAATTTGTCCATATATGAGGAAAAACACCTTGAGAAAAAGAGAGTTCAAAGAGTGTTTGACAAAGAATGCATACCTACATTTTTTTAGAAAAACTCATGGGACGCCATTGTATCCAGGGCTTAAGTTTTCTTTGAGGCTTACAATTTTGGCAAGTATACTATTTCTCCACTTATTTGTAAAAGATGAATGAGGGGTTTGAGTGCAACCATCTAAATAACTAAAGTAGTGAGGACCAGGATTATTCTGTTCTGATTACGTTTTTATTGTAACTTATTAAGCTTTCTTCCTTAAACAACACCCATTGATCTCTTAAGAAATGCTCGTTTATCGAAGCATTAAAATGAAACCTCCTATTGCTGTATTATCCAAATATGGAATTCGCTAATTTGGAACAAGATGGCGTAACTTTTCCTCAATTACCAGAGCCCACAATGTAGTCAACTTGAGTCTTCATTTAATAGTGTCAATGGGTTCCTGATCAGTTATCCTATATTTTATTAAATATACAATGTTTTCTAAACACCTATTTATGAAGGTCTGCACTTTTCTGGTAATCGTTGCTGTTATTTTCTGCATAATTATGATTCGACGTTTGCGCTGAACAGTCGTTACTTTGTCTTCAAGCTGAAAGAGTTGTTCCACCGAACAACTACACCGAAAATATCCCAAACGTAGCCTTTTATTTCCAGATACGGCTAAAAATATCTTTTTCGATTCTGCCTCCATCCTTGTTGTTATTGTCTGCGTTATCTATTGCTTTCAAGTATGTTGTCATCTTCAATGCTTCCAGCAGCACATCACTGATCACCAATAAGAATAGAATTGGTGAAAGTATGCACCCTTACTGGCTCTACTTTTAAGTTCTGTTCAGTGAGGATTTTTCTAGATCAGAACAGCACAGTTTCGTGAGAAACGTCAGATCAAGTTAGAACAAAACGTCAGTTGTCAAAAAAAAAAAAAATTGCAAATTGTGTGAATTTTTCGTTTCTCGCTTATTTTTTTCATTTTTTGTGTTTATACTGTGAAAAATATTATTAAAAATTATTGAAATGGAAAATCAAGTGATTGCTAAGATAATATTAAATGAAAATGTTAGTGGTTCAGACACCGATAGTGATTTTTCGTCGGATTCCTCTTCAGATGATTTAAATGAAAGTGTGACGAATGTTATTACCTATTCTTTGATGAAATGTAAAAGAAATTGCATTGAAAGTTATTTGCAAGAAGTTGTTCCAACCTACTCCGAGAAAGAGTTCGTCACTCACTTCCGGGTAAGAAGTGAACTCTTCAAAATATTGGTCGACAAATTTTCAACTTCTGAAGAGTACCTTAAATTGGAACAGCGGAAAACGTTTTCGGCAGAAGTACACTTAGCTCTATTCCTGTGGTTTTCAGGTAGGCTTATTGTTCTCCAAAGCAAAAAATTGTTCCTTCTTAACTTCTCACTAAATCTCATTTCATTAAACCTTTCTGTAGGGCATGAGGCTTGCTCATTTCGAGACATTTGGGATAGATTCAATTTTGCCTTGGGGACTGTCTCGACTATCATAAAGAGAGTAATCTACTTCCTTAGTAACCTTTGCAAATCATCTATAAAATGGCCAAACGATGAAAGGAAATCCTTAACTGCTCAGTGGCTGCAAAATAAGACAGGAATGTATGGAGTTATTGGTATGAAATAAACTTTTTTTTACTATTGTATTGTGTCTAACAGTTTTTGTGTTTTCAGGTGTAATTGATGGTACACACATTCGAATTGACCCTCCTAAGCATGGGAAAAATGATTACATTGACAGAAAGAACATAACGAGTGTTTGCCTACAAGCTATATGTGACAAAAGGAAGAAGTTCATTGACATTTTTGTTGGCCATCCAGGTTCCGTCCATGACAACAGAGTCTATGAAAATTCAACCATCTATAATCAGCTACCAAATCGATGTGGAACCTTTTATCTCTTAGGCGATTCGGCGTATGCATGTTCGCAGTACATGATCACACCGTATCGTGACAATGATCGTTTAACGTCGCGGCAAAAATTTTTCAATCGAAAGCTTAGATCTGGCCGAATTGTAATAGAGCATTCTTTCGGCATTTTGAAACAAGGATTTCGGCAGCTCTATTAATGCAAATTGAGAGGGATGAAAAAACTGTGCCATTTTGTAAGAGCCTGCATTGTTCTTCACAACATGTGTAATGACGATGAGTTTACAATTGAAATTGAGCAGGAACCTGTAGAAGAAAACCAACAGGAATACAATGCACACGAGCAGGCGCAAGGAGCAACCCGCCGCAATACTTTATGTGACGAAGTATATTCCTATTTTAATTGAGATATTATTCAAAAAGTCAAAGTCTTTCTTGTTTTATAAAATCACTTTATTGACTACTTTGGCTATTATATTATTTAATTGACTTTACATTTGGTATTTGTTTTACAATTACATTTATTAATCGATACATTAATTATTACATTATTGTTACAAAAACATTTACATTATAAAAAACATTACAATTATAAAAACAGTTTACATTAAAAACAATAATAAATATAACAGATAATAATAAACATTACAATAATAAATAAAAACAGTCTTTACTAATTATTCTTTGATTCGAACAGCTTTTCGACAAATTTTTCTTTTTGCTCTCGACTTTTTTTTAATTCCTCTGTTCTTTCCCTGTATGCTTTTAGTTTCTCTCTCCTGTATTCCTTCCTTTGTTGGCTATTTTCTATAAATTGCTGCCTCCACTTTGACAGCTCACCAGCAATCGTTTCCGCCCTTTTAATTTTTTTCGGTGGTGGGCCGTCTTCGGTGTACCCAGTGAAATCTGCTTCTGGTTGGGTTTCATCTGGGTCAGGCACAGCATCATTCGATTCATCGACTTGGACGGGTGTTGGATTATCTAATTAAAAATTGTGTTCGTATAAATATAAGATATTCTATTTAAAATTTACTTAAGAATACCTGGATTAATTCCTGATTGTTTGAGGATTTCTTTTCTTGAAACCCCACTGTCGATGGTGCTCCCCAACAAATATGCTGGAGCGTTCGATGGGCCGTTCAGCAACACATCTGCTAGTTCTCTGAAATATTTAAATATTTTGTTACAACTTTTGCCACACAAACTTTTATTTAATTTACTTACTTTTCATATGGACATGTCGCTCGATCATTCCCAGTTTTTTTGTTTTGTAGCATTTTATTTTTAAATGCTCTCTCTCCAAACTCTTCCACTTCCCTTCCACTTGAAGTTAGTTGTTGCCTGCTCGTTCATTTTCTCGGCAATTTGTTCCCAAAGCTTCTATTTTGTTTTAAGCGCAACATTTTTGCCAAGTTTAGGGTACAATTCCCTGTAAATTGAAATAAGGAGCAGACAGTCTCCATCCAGCCAAACGGCCTTCTGGCTCTGTCGCTCCTCTGAAGCATGCACAGATGTTGACTGCTCTCTAACTTCATTGTCTTGGAGAACGACTGGCGGGATGGGCACGAAATCTTGCTCACCTATTAAAGAGTTTTGAAACACCTGGCTTCGAAAATCTTCATCTATAAATTATAACATTTTATTAATTTTAATACAATAGAAATATTATGTTTCATTTTAACCTCTTTCGATATTCAAGCGCGTATTTGGTGAACACTGCACAACCACAGTCTTTCCTTCCTCCGATGTTAATTCAATTTGATGCATTTTTTTTAATTTATTTTATAATTATTTAATTAAACAAATTGGCAAAATAACTTTATTTTAATTTTTTTAAATCACGAGAAAAAAAACACAAAGCACAGCCAAATCAAAACGTAAACAAAAAAATGACAACTTCGATTTTGACATTTCTCACGATTCTGTTCTAACCTGATCTGACTCAAAAGCAAGAACAGAAAATCCTGTTCTAAACTGTTCTAGGTTTGTCAATGAACTGGAAAGTAGAACAGTTCAGCACAGAAAAAACCTCAATGAACAGCAAAAAGCTGTACTTTTCTGTCTAGAACAGTCCAGCACAGCGTCACAGAACAGACTTTTAATTTCAAACAGTTCTGACAACTTTACCTCCATACAGTGAAACGTGACATTTGGACCTATCAAAAGGCGCTTTTAGAAATGAGTTTATCCGGGATACCCCTCTTTTGCAAAGCAACCCAGATAAACTCCCTGTTAACGATGTCAAAAGCTTTCTCAAATTCGATGAACATCAGCTAGAGTGATGATCGACATTTAATCCACATTTTCGATGATGATCCGCCATGCAGGAGAATCCTGTCCGAAATCCTGCTTGTTCAGCGTCAAATGTTGGTTCCGGATTTTCTCTGACGCGTTCTAAGACAATCTTCGCTACTATTTTGGCGACTGCAGGCATAACGCACTTCATCAGGTCTTGCTCTATTTGTTTTTCAGTGCTTTTATCGTGGTACTTGGGTATCTCTTCCTTACTGGTGCGGTGCGTAATGGAGAAATTTTCAAAACGGGCAACTCAGAAGATTCCGTTGCACTTTGCTGTCCAATACATTGTTTAAAACCAAAGCAAAATCTTTCGTCCACCTTTTAAGCTCCTGGGTCAATTGGATCTTGTTAGGGTGTAGGCCCAAGTCCCGACGAAAAATTCGCCAATTTGAAGTCTGCGAAAGGCCGAGTTCTTGTGAACAACAAGGAATAGACTGCCTCGGGTTCTGCTGTACAATTTCACGGACCGCGGCGATGTTCTCGGCCGATCTTGCGTTCTTGATCTTGAACGTACGGGTGTTGGCTGATTGTTTACTGAACCGTTCGTCTCAAATGTGGCCACCAAACGTTGAAGTGTCGAGTGTAAAGGCCACCACGTCTACCGTAAAATGGGCACAACTCGCGCAACGTTTGCGTTAATGAACACTCATTTTGATAATAAAATTTTATCATTTGAATGATGCCATGATGATTTGGCATAAACAACTGATTAATAAACAAAAGACTTGACAGATGTCACCAAAACAAAATGGCCGCCGCGGGACGCCAAGATTTACCCGCACCAATTGAAAAACCCTTTATTAAAATTTGTACGCTGATGCTAGCGTTTTTCCTTACAACGAAATGCTGATAGTTGTTATTTACATATGAAAAAGTCTTCCAAATTTGACAACACTTCATTGTTATTATAAACAATATACAATGTTTTCTAAACACCTATTTATGAAGGTCCGCACTTTTCTGGTAATCGTTGCTGTTATTTTCTGCATAATTATGATTCGACGTTTGCGCTGAACAGTCGTTACTTTGTCTTCAAGCTGAAAGAGTTGTTCCACCGAACAACTACACCGAAAATATCCCAAACGTAGCCTTTTATTTCCAGATACGGCTAAAAATATCTTTTTCGATTCTGCCTCCATCCTTGTTGTTATTGTCTGCGTTATCTATTGCTTTCAAGTATGTTGTCATCTTCAATGCTTCCAGCAGCACATCACTGATCACCAATAAGAATAGAATTGGTGAAAGTATGCACCCTTACTGGCTCTACTTTTAAGTTCTGTTCAGTGAGGATTTTTCTAGATCAGAACAGCACAGTTTCGTGAGAAACGTCAGATCAAGTTAGAACAAAACGTCAGTTGTCAAAAAAAAAAAAATTGCAAATTGTGTGAATTTTTCGTTTCTCGCTTATTTTTTTTTCATTTTTTGTGTTTATACTGTGAAAAATATTATTAAAAATTATTGAAATGGAAAATCAAGTGATTGCTAAGATAATATTAAATGAAAATGTTAGTGGTTCAGACACCGATAGTGATTTTTCGTCGGATTCCTCTTCAGATGATTTAAATGAAAGTGTGACGAATGTTATTACCTATTCTTTGATGAAATGTAAAAGAAATTGCATTGAAAGTTATTTGCAAGAAGTTGTTCCAACCTACTCCGAGAAAGAGTTCGTCACTCACTTCCGGGTAAGAAGTGAACTCTTCAAAATATTGGTCGACAAATTTTCAACTTCTGAAGAGTACCTTAAATTGGAACAGCGGAAAACGTTTTCGGCAGAAGTACACTTAGCTCTATTCCTGTGGTTTTCAGGTAGGCTTATTGTTCTCCAAAGCAAAAAATTGTTCCTTCTTAACTTCTCACTAAATCTCATTTCATTAAACCTTTCTGTAGGGCATGAGGCTTGCTCATTTCGAGACATTTGGGATAGATTCAATTTTGCCTTGGGGACTGTCTCGACTATCATAAAGAGAGTAATCTACTTCCTTAGTAACCTTTGCAAATCATCTATAAAATGGCCAAACGATGAAAGGAAATCCTTAACTGCTCAGTGGCTGCAAAATAAGACAGGAATGTATGGAGTTATTGGTATGAAATAAACTTTTTTTTACTATTGTATTGTGTCTAACAGTTTTTGTGTTTTCAGGTGTAATTGATGGTACACACATTCGAATTGACCCTCCTAAGCATGGGAAAAATGATTACATTGACAGAAAGAACATAACGAGTGTTTGCCTACAAGCTATATGTGACAAAAGGAAGAAGTTCATTGACATTTTTGTTGGCCATCCAGGTTCCGTCCATGACAACAGAGTCTATGAAAATTCAACCATCTATAATCAGCTACCAAATCGATGTGGAACCTTTTATCTCTTAGGCGATTCGGCGTATGCATGTTCGCAGTACATGATCACACCGTATCGTGACAATGATCGTTTAACGTCGCGGCAAAAATTTTTCAATCGAAAGCTTAGATCTGGCCGAATTGTAATAGAGCATTCTTTCGGCATTTTGAAACAAGGATTTCGGCAGCTCTATTAATGCAAATTGAGAGGGATGAAAAAACTGTGCCATTTTGTAAGAGCCTGCATTGTTCTTCACAACATGTGTAATGACGATGAGTTTACAATTGAAATTGAGCAGGAACCTGTAGAAGAAAACCAACAGGAATACAATGCACACGAGCAGGCGCAAGGAGCAACCCGCCGCAATACTTTATGTGACGAAGTATATTCCTATTTTAATTGAGATATTATTCAAAAAGTCAAAGTCTTTCTTGTTTTATAAAATCACTTTATTGACTACTTTGGCTATTATATTATTTAATTGACTTTACATTTGGTATTTGTTTTACAATTACATTTATTAATCGATACATTAATTATTACATTATTGTTACAAAAACATTTACATTATAAAAAACATTACAATTATAAAAACAGTTTACATTAAAAACAATAATAAATATAACAGATAATAATAAACATTACAATAATAAATAAAAACAGTCTTTACTAATTATTCTTTGATTCGAACAGCTTTTCGACAAATTTTTCTTTTTGCTCTCGACTTTTTTTTAATTCCTCTGTTCTTTCCCTGTATGCTTTTAGTTTCTCTCTCCTGTATTCCTTCCTTTGTTGGCTATTTTCTATAAATTGCTGCCTCCACTTTGACAGCTCACCAGCAATCGTTTCCGCCCTTTTAATTTTTTTCGGTGGTGGGCCGTCTTCGGTGTACCCAGTGAAATCTGCTTCTGGTTGGGTTTCATCTGGGTCAGGCACAGCATCATTCGATTCATCGACTTGGACGGGTGTTGGATTATCTAATTAAAAATTGTGTTCGTATAAATATAAGATATTCTATTTAAAATTTACTTAAGAATACCTGGATTAATTCCTGATTGTTTGAGGATTTCTTTTCTTGAAACCCCACTGTCGATGGTGCTCCCCAACAAATATGCTGGAGCGTTCGATGGGCCGTTCAGCAACACATCTGCTAGTTCTCTGAAATATTTAAATATTTTGTTACAACTTTTGCCACACAAACTTTTATTTAATTTACTTACTTTTCATATGGACATGTCGCTCGATCATTCCCAGTTTTTTTGTTTTGTAGCATTTTATTTTTAAATGCTCTCTCTCCAAACTCTTCCACTTCCCTTCCACTTGAAGTTAGTTGTTGCCTGCTCGTTCATTTTCTCGGCAATTTGTTCCCAAAGCTTCTATTTTGTTTTAAGCGCAACATTTTTGCCAAGTTTAGGGTACAATTCCCTGTAAATTGAAATAAGGAGCAGACAGTCTCCATCCAGCCAAACGGCCTTCTGGCTCTGTCGCTCCTCTGAAGCATGCACAGATGTTGACTGCTCTCTAACTTCATTGTCTTGGAGAACGACTGGCGGGATGGGCACGAAATCTTGCTCACCTATTAAAGAGTTTTGAAACACCTGGCTTCGAAAATCTTCATCTATAAATTATAACATTTTATTAATTTTAATACAATAGAAATATTATGTTTCATTTTAACCTCTTTCGATATTCAAGCGCGTATTTGGTGAACACTGCACAACCACAGTCTTTCCTTCCTCCGATGTTAATTCAATTTGATGCATTTTTTTTAATTTATTTTATAATTATTTAATTAAACAAATTGGCAAAATAACTTTATTTTAATTTTTTTAAATCACGAGAAAAAAAACACAAAGCACAGCCAAATCAAAACGTAAACAAAAAAATGACAACTTCGATTTTGACATTTCTCACGATTCTGTTCTAACCTGATCTGACTCAAAAGCAAGAACAGAAAATCCTGTTCTAAACTGTTCTAGGTTTGTCAATGAACTGGAAAGTAGAACAGTTCAGCACAGAAAAAACCTCAATGAACAGCAAAAAGCTGTACTTTTCTGTCTAGAACAGTCCAGCACAGCGTCACAGAACAGACTTTTAATTTCAAACAGTTCTGACAACTTTACCTCCATACAGTGAAACGTGACATTTGGACCTATCAAAAGGCGCTTTTAGAAATGAGTTTATCCGGGATACCCCTCTTTTGCAAAGCAACCCAGATAAACTCCCTGTTAACGATGTCAAAAGCTTTCTCAAATTCGATGAACATCAGCTAGAGTGATGATCGACATTTAATCCACATTTTCGATGATGATCCGCCATGCAGGAGAATCCTGTCCGAAATCCTGCTTGTTCAGCGTCAAATGTTGGTTCCGGATTTTCTCTGACGCGTTCTAAGACAATCTTCGCTACTATTTTGGCGACTGCAGGCATAACGCACTTCATCAGGTCTTGCTCTATTTGTTTTTCAGTGCTTTTATCGTGGTACTTGGGTATCTCTTCCTTACTGGTGCGGTGCGTAATGGAGAAATTTTCAAAACGGGCAACTCAGAAGATTCCGTTGCACTTTGCTGTCCAATACATTGTTTAAAACCAAAGCAAAATCTTTCGTCCACCTTTTGAGCTCCTGGGTCAATTGGATCTTGTTAGGGTGTAGGCCCAAGTCCCGACGAAAAATTCGCCAATTTGAAGTCTGCGAAAGGCCGAGTTCTTGTGAACAACAAGGAATAGACTGCCTCGGGTTCTGCTGTACAATTTCACGGACCGCGGCGATGTTCTCGGCCGATCTTGCGTTCTTGATCTTGAACGTACGGGTGTTGGCTGATTTTTTACTGAACCGTTCGTCTCAAATGTGGCCACCAAACGTTGAAGTGTCGAGTGTAAAGGCCACCACGTCTACCGTAAAATGGGCACAACGCGCGCAAGGTTTGCGTTAATGAACACTCATTTTGATAATAAAATTTTATCATTTGAATGATGCCATGATGATTTGGCATAAACAACTGATTAATAAACAAAAGACTTGACAGATGTCACCAAAACAAAATGGCCGCCGCGGGACGCCAAGATTTACCCGCACCAATTGAAAAACCCTTTATTAAAATTTGTACGCTGATGCTAGCGTTTTTCCTTACAACAAAATGCTAATAGTAGTTATTTATGAAAAAGTCTTCCAAATTTGATAACACTTCATTGTTATTATAAAATAATTCCTTCAAATTATCCCTTTGGCAGTCAACGCACCCAACAAATTGACGTTGTTTTACTCCGCAATCTTATCGTATAATTATGTATATGCGCAGTTTTGTTTATGTATTCATGTAAATACCAACATATAATCCTATACGTATATATAAAATACAAAAATTCAATCCTTATATTAAACAAAAAACCCTACAAAAATAGTGCCCTTAAAGCAATTTTAGCAGTCAGAGCCCTACGGTTAAGTACACCATAGTCTACAAGAACTCATTTTATTATTCTTCTCCATGAGAAAACATTTAACTCTTTTATTGTCTGGACAATAAAATTTTAACCAAAACTCATTCAACCAAAAACACGTCCTCTATTCTCTATATTCCACCCCCTCAATTATCCCTCTCTTCATTTTTAAAGAACAAACATAAAAACAAAGGTGCCCATCGACACCAAAGGACATTGCTTCCACATGCCTGCTTTTTGTATCTATCACAAACGTGCCCACAAACGTGCCCTCATCCATAAATCTTCTTGGGTAAATGGCCCTTTCATCAATGGATAGCATAACATCATATACATATGCATAACTTACATATTTATGTAGGCACGGAATAAAAACCTTGCTTTACCTACTAACTCCTCGTCTTAGCTGGTTAATTGCCAAAGGATCTTTTTTTCAATTTGCAACACAAAAACCTCACAAAGTGAAGCCCACTATGTGTAATGTACATATAGATGTATGTACATAGGTGGAATTGCATTTATAAGCAACGAGGGAACAGGGAATAGGTATATTTTGAAAGGATGCCAAAGTCCCTTGCACTTTACCTAAAGGTTTTTTTTCACGTTTTCTTTTTGGCAGGATAGAACATTCTAAAAAAAGAGGGCGTGGTTGTTTTATGTTGCACAGACAAACTGTTCCTTCTTTTCAAAATTCAAAAAGAAAGCAAACTTCAATCTCAATAACTCCCTTTGAAAGTTAATCCTTTTGCCAGATAACCTACAAAAATCTCTTTACAAAAATGTTCTTTTGTCTCTTACTTTATGTGTGTGTGTGAGTGTATTATATTTTGTTTTATTTCAACTAAAAATAAAGTTCCAAGGATAAAACATAACGCAAAGGAACTTCTTCATTCAGCAAACATGAAACAGAAAAATATGTTTGCATTTCATAAGTAAACACAGATTACAGTTATGCTGACTAAACATTCACGGACACTACCAAACAAAAATGACGACACAAAAGCGTATCCTTAAAAAAATGTGAAACTAGGTCAAATTGCATTGCTTCTTTAGGGGGTGTGGGGGGTGTGTGTATAAGAACTTTGACGTGGGGATGTGATGTTGAAACATCCAGTTCATTCTCTATGGGGTTAAAGTGAAATACGTAACTAGCTTCGTCCTAGTGACGTAGTCACTCGCTCGCTCGCTCGATTTGGGTGCAACACACTGGTCTCCGTGTAAAACGTCCATGTAAACGATTATGTCCTCGAGTATATAATGTGCCATTAGGTCGTTCACCCAAACCTAAAGCTCTTTGGGGCTCTCTCTTTTTATCGTGCCATAACCGTAAAGACTGATAACAAACAAGGACTCTGTCAAATAACTATACGAATACGACTACGACGACGGCCAACACCCCTATGGAACGGAGTTGGGGATTATTATAATATACATAGGTACATATATCTACCAAAAATGGAATTTAACACCTTTCTAAGCAGGTTTATTGATGTACGCGGATTTTTGAAGTCTTGAACTGTACTACTTTAGGGTTGTAAAATGGATTTAAAATTTGTGTCATTTAGTGCATTATAAGATAGGGTAAGACAAGTGCTAAAAATAGAACTGGTGTATTCTTTTTTTCAAAACAGAGCAAATACAACCTCATGCTTAATAATTCAAAACTAGGTACATATAGGTTTGTCTCTATACATGTAGCTATGCTATGAAGCTATATGATAGATAAATAGAGTGCCTTGAAAAGTGAAGAGAGATCCTAGAGTTTATGTTTTTAAGAGCGCTTAAAAAGCTTTCTGGTTGTTATTTTTATTTCTATATAAATATACATAGAGAACTAAAAAAAGCTCTATCCAAAAACTATTCTCATTTTTGAGCTGCATTTCAGAGACTCAAACTCAACTGGTTTGAAAAAGCTGACACACATAAGAATTAAAGAATTGAATCCCACTGTTTGTATTTTCGTCATTTTGTCTGATGGTCTCTGGAGGCAATGCGCAAAGCCAACGGGTTTAAACTTTATATTAATACTGCCATTTGAATTTTGTTTGTTTTTGGCTCCGGGGCGTATGCGCACTTTTTCAGTTTAAGTCATTTCTTATGGAGCAGCGTTTTGTTTCGAGGTAAGAAAACACGTTTGTTGTTTTGATTTCAATTTATATTTTGAATACCTAATGAAGAAGTAAGAAAAGGGGGTTTTGAAATAATGCTCAGCTAAAATGAAGGTAGAGAAAAAAAGTCCCTAGTTTTTATACTTATGTTTACATCTGTGTCTGGTTCATGTCATTGAAAATTAAAACCTATAAAAAAATTAAGGGTGGTTTGATTTTGATTAAAACACAATTTATTTAAGTTTAATTAAGTAATTATTGTTATTTCTTTCGTCACGAGTACGTTAACTTTGGCGCCAAGAAATAATAACGGTTTTTGGTGGAGGGAATACAAGCATTTTTTACTATGGGAGGGGGTCTATCTGCCCCCGTTCAGGCGGTAGGGGCAATTTAAAAAAATTATTATTTATTTAAAAAATAACGGTGATACTTACAATTAAGTTTTATACATTTTTTTAAAGCCAACATTCTGTTTTATTAGCCAGTTTTTAATTCAAGTCAAAACTGTGCATAGTTTTTGAAAAATTTAATTTTAAACTCAAAATTTGAGTAAAAAAAGTTAAAAAAAAAAGTGTAATTTCTCAATACTTCAAGATTATCTACCATTGTTTTTATTTCAGAATTTATTGCTCTTATTTGTTTTTGATCAAAAACTGAAAACTAGATGATTTTATGTCTTTTAGTTTTTGAGAAAATTAAAAATAACCACAACTACTATTTTAATTTAATTTTTTTTTTTGCTTGAGTGGTCTTATTTTGATAGTAACAATGGTAGGTGCGAGTTTGGGTGTATGCAACAGTAATGTGTGTGCGAATTTGGGTGTATGCAATAGTGGGATCTGTAAGGGGAGACATGCTGCCCCCCTGCTTGGGAACACTATAGGATTTGGGGTATGTGCAAGTTAGTGTGCGTGCAAGGTGGGGAGGGGCAAGGTTCGGTGGGTGCAAGATGGGGTGCATGCAAAGTTTCTTTTACATTTAAATAAGCTGGATTTAAGAAAAATGAATTTACCCTAGGTGTATCTTATCGATAATTACTATCAAAATAAGACTACGTTAATACTTAAGCAAGGAAAAAGTAATTTAATTAAAATATTTATTTTGGTAATTTTCAATTTTCTCAAGAACTAGAAGACATAAAGTCATTTAATTTTCAGTTTTTGATCAAAAATAAATAAGAGCAATGAATTCTAAAAAAAAAAACAGTAAATAATTTGAAAGTTCTTAAAAACTACACTTTAAACCTTTTTTTTGAATTTTTTTTTGCATACATTTTTAGCTTAAAACAATTTTTTTCAAAAACAATGCATAGTTTTGACTTGATTTAAAAACAAGCTAATAGACAAAAATGTTGGCTTTAAAAAAAGGTATAATACTTAGTTGTAAGTATTACCGTTATTTTTTAATTATTTTTTTCCATTTAATGTACATAGAGAGATAGACCCCCCTACCATAGTAAAAAATGCTTGTTTTTAGCTGTTCTATACAAATCCGTCATTAAACTTTGTCGCCAAAGTTATCGTACTCTCCCCTTTCTTTCGATAATGATAATGTTGGTACGGTTAAATTATGTATGGAACAAAATATCGACGGCACACTTTTATCCTATGATCCAAATTTTCGATGACACTGAAGCATAATTTTAAGTTTAGTTTAGTTTATTAGTCAATCAGAAAACTCTTACAGACTAGAAATAACAATTTTTTAAATAAATGCGAAAAACAAGATTGAAATACATAATGCATATGAAATTTAAATTGGACAAGTTTTCATTCAAAAGGTGATCTTTAGACGAATGTACAAATTTAAATGGAAAATGCCTGATGGATTTGATTGAGGATTTTGGGTTTTTTATCTTGAATGGGACCTCCATAAGTGATAGTGCTGGCAATTTTACGTTTATTTCCAATCAAGGTTGCTCTGTAATCGATTACTGCTTAGTCAAAGGGGATTGGCTTGACATTGTGAAAGATTTCGAGGTTTTACCGGCTAATTATTCAACTCACCTCCCCATTTGTGTGTCGTGTGAGTTCAAAACCCAAGAATGCAATATCCGACGTCGAAATGTAAATGGTTGCAACAGACTACGTTGGATTAGAAATAAATCGGATGTTTATAAGAGAAACTTAAACCAGCATTCAATTAATATCACAAATCAGGCTATAAACACAATTGACGAAGCAACAGATTTGATATTGAGCACTATTAGAGAGTCAACAATTACCTATTCAAATAATAGAGGAAGCGTTTTTAAATCTAGTTGGTATGACGAGGAATGTAGGAGAAGTAGAGAAAAATCTTTCAAGTTTTTGAAACTTTTTAGGAAAACGAATAATTTGGCTTTCAAATCCTTGTATTTGCAGTCAAATAAAGCGTTTAAAAATCTATGCAGCCGTAAAAAACAACTTTTTCTCAACAACTCTGCATTAAATCTTGTATAGAGCAGAGATCCTAGAGTGTTTTGGGCTAATGTACGTATTCTAAGTGGGCGCAATAAGTCGCCTGTTATTTGCATTAGTGCCGATCGAATGGCATCATATTTCGAAACACTTCTACTGGCGGATCCAAATCAAATATCTATAAGCTTTGCGTTACCGTTTATTCACATTGAAGAGTTAGATGCTCCATTCTCCATGCATGAACTGCTTATTGCATTAAATAAAATGAAAGACAGCAAAGCTCCGGGTTTAGATGGCATCCCAGCTGAGTTTTACAAAAATGCCAGCTCACAATTTCTTGAACATATTTTAGTTTTGTTTAATAGAATTTTTGACAAGGAAGATATCCCAAATTCTTTCCCGTCTTCATCCATCTCTGCAATTTTTAAAAAGGGTGACTCAAACCTTCCTGAAAACTACATGGGAATTTCTGTCCTTAGTTCACTGCGGAAGCTATTCACTCGAATTCTTTACCTAAGACTTGCTAGTTGGGCTGAAAGAATTAATAAAATAAGCTGTTTCCAAGCTGGGTTTCGTGCTAATCTCTCCACAGTTGACCAAATCTTTACTCTCACTAGTGTTGCTAGACGCTTTATAGAGAAGAAAACAAATCTTTATGCATTTTTCGTTGATTTTAAAGCAGCCTTCGATACCATCAACCGAAGCTCATTATTATTTAAACTTTCATGTATCGGTTTATCAACAGAATTTATAAAAATTTATGAGCAACTTCTCTCAAATACGACTGCTGTGGTTAAAAATGGCATGAACACGTCGAAACAATTTAGGTCAGAAACAGGTGTACCACAGGGTTGCATTTTGAGTCCCTTGGTTTTCTCGCTTTTTATAAATGACATTGAAGATAATATACCAGGTGGTGTTGTTTTTGGTGATCTAGTTATCAAGGTGCTCCTTTATGCGGATGATCTTGTTATTTTAACTGATAATCCTGTGACGCTTCAACTCCAAATTAACAAGTTAAAACAATATTGTGATTTGTGGGACCTTCAAATAAATACTGCGAAGTCTAAGATCATGATATTCAGACACCATAATCGCAGTGCACGTAATGACCGTTCTTGGAACTTGAGCGGTTCAAATATAGAAGTAGTGAAGGAATTCTAATATCTAGGTTTCACAATAACACACAATCTGAACTTTCGAAGGCATATAAGAGATAAATTGACAGCAGCAAAAGCAGCTATTAACTGTATGTGGTCCAACTTTTTCAATAACAAAAATATAGATCCGGCTTCGAAATTTAAAGTGTTTGATGCAACCGTTAAAAGCTGCCTTTGCTATGGAAATGAAGTTTATGGCTACATGCAATTAGACGAAATAGAAACTATCCAAAGATATTTCTTCAAGCGAATCTTTAGACTCCCATAGTCCCATCTAATACCCCCAATTATGCCATACACGTTGAGTCGGGACTACCACCAATTTTTTTAAAGAATCTAAAAGCGAATGCAGACTATATAATCAAAGTCATGCAAAGATCTAACAACAATTTGCAGAAAAGGATTCTCCTAACAGCGTTACGCTGCAGATGCACACCTTTTAAAGATTGGAGTGAGTTGGCCTCAGAACATAACTTTCCTTTGACGTTTTGTTTGGATAATCTAGATTCGTGGAGGAATGAACTTTACGATTGTATTTCTGTTATAGATGACAACATTTTTCAGACATTTCTCAATCGGGCAAGGGAGTCCCAATCTAGATCATTATACAGTAAACTTAATTTCTCTTTGGGGGAAGCAAACTATTTTCGAACCGAGTTCACTTTTGTTGAGATAAGTCCGATATTTAAGGTTCGCACGGAGATGCTTGAGCTTAACTATAGACCTCACAGAAATGATATAAATCCTAACTGTACATTATGTAACCTCAATCAAATTGAAAATGTTTTCCACTTCCTAGCGTTATGTCCGATCTTACAAGAGATCCGGCGTTTCTATTTCAATAAGAGCTTCCTTTCGTTTGAGGACTGTCTTGCAGTTTTGAATGGTGAGGGTGGTTAGAAACTTCTTATCCGTTTTTTCTCTGAAGCTGTTGCGTATAGAAATTCATTCGTGGACCTCTTATGAAATGTTCAGTCTAATACAATTTTGTTTTAGCTAAACTAAAAGCCCGTTTCACTGTTGATATTGAAAGTCTTTTACTGCTCTTCACTTATTGATGTACTATCTAAATATCAATGATTAAAACCTAAAAAGTTACCAATAGGCTTAACTATACTAAACTAATATTTATTTCAAGATTATATATGTTAGTAGTTTTTGTTTTCGCTAAACTAAAAGCCTGTAACATTTGTTATTATTAAATCAATTAAATCGTTCAATCTGGCATACTTAATCATAATCAGTATCTTAATCTTAATTTATTTTGTAAATTGTTAATTTTTATTATATAACAGCTAAAAATAACTTCTCTCTCAATGTTTAAAATTCAGATATAACCGGCAGACGGCTTAATAGCCATGCTTGTAAATCTTTAAAATGTAATTGAGCCTGTATTTTTGTGAAGAAAAAATAAAGATAACAATAATAATAATAATAATAATAATAAATTTAAATTAACAAATAGCAATAATGAAAATTTATTTAAATACTGAAATTTACAGATACAAATTAGGTCCGTTCGCGTACTTTCTGCACCAAAATTCGTAAAAAGAGATATTTTAAAGAGTGGGGGTAAAATTCTCTCACCAAAAAAAAACTACAAAAAAGTAAGGGAACGGGAAAACAACAAATTTTTCACACAATATTACTGTCTTGTTGCTGTTCTTTGAAAATTTGTTTTTAAATTTTATAACTGGCAGCAAAAGCGAGCAATTTATTTAATTTATTTGAATTTCTATCAAATTTGACAATTTTCACAAATCAGCCCAAAGAAATTTCTTGGGCTAAAATTCGTAGGTTGGGGAAATATTTTACTCTCTCGTGAGCGCTCTCTTTTACGAAAAACTACGAAATTTTTGAGTACGCGAACAGGATTTGGTTGGTTAAATTTCGTATTTTTTCGTAAAATTGGACTGTTTTAGGAGGGTACGCGAACGGACCTATTATATAGTATTCAATAATAGAAATAAAATTTTATGTTTAAAAGTCTCTCTTGAGCAATTTTCAAAAAAATCTACGTTTTGACAAATTGAGTTTACCGTCTTGATGCTACGAGATATTGGTTCATTATAACCATAATTTGTCCGATGAAATTGTAGGTACATAAAATAAAAAAGTGGAACGAGTAACTCTTGGGGGAATATGAAAACCAATTTTTTCTAACAGAAATGAGCATTCGATTCGATATGTGAGAATGTCCCGAACAAACATAATTGAAAAGAACTTCCTGCGAAGCTCGAGAGTATTAATCCCAATTAATAAACATCGACTACTGTAACTGGGCGTTTTTAGATTCCAATTAAGTTTGGAGATAGCATACCTTTTTGCACCTTTTTTGCACTTTCTCGATTCTAATTACTGCCGTTAAATAATATGGGTTCCAAACTACAGAACAATACTCTACATACCATAGAGAAAAAAAGACTGCGTAACGTAAAAATTTTTGAAAATTCACGGGCATTTCTTTTTATGAACCCTAGCATAGAGTTCGATTTACTTACTGAAAAATCAATGTACGATTTAAATGTTAATTTATCATCCAGGATAACACCTAGATCTTTTTTTTGAATGACTCGTTGCAGAGTTTCATCTTGCAAACCGTAGCGAAAATGAATGATATCTTTTTTCCTGGAGCAGGAAAGAACTTGGCATTTGGATACGTTCAAATGCAGAGAATTTAATTCACACCATTCGAAGAGTCTAGAAAAATCGTCTCAAAGAAGGATACAATCATGACAAGTATCTATTTTTCTGTAAAGCTTTAAGTCATCAGCGTATAAAAGGCACTGAGAATTTGTAAAAATCTCAGAAATATCATTAATAAATAAAAGAAATAACAGAGGGCCGATGTGGCTTCCTTGCGGAACTCCTGGAGGCACTCGATCTGTTAAATAAGATTATATCCACTTAGGGAGGTTCGAGTGAAATCCTAGGCATCCAAGTTTATGAAGAACTTATTTCTTTTATTAAAGTCGATAAGTCAAGTTCATAGTCGCTGCTAAATATAATTTAAATTTGAATTGTTTTCATTAAAATTAATTCATGAAACTTTTACAATATTGAAATTGGAAGCATTAAAACAATAAATAAATTGAAGTTTTTCCGTTTAAAGTGTTCGTTTGTTCGTGAAACGAAAAATGAGTTTCGACTGCGTCGACTGTAGTCGACCGGTAAAAACGGGAGATAAATCTCTAGTGTGTAGTGGCTCTTGCGGTGCATTTTATCATTTAAAGTGTCTTAAATTGAAGCAATATGATCCTGATTTGATAAACGAAAGGCCAGATATTCATTTCATATGTGGAAAGTGTTTAAAAGATTTTAAATCACTTGACAAAATTGTGAAAGAGTTAAAAGAATCTGTTCAACTCTTAAAGAAAATAACGGAAGAAAAAAACATAGAAAAAGGTGTTGAAATACAAAAACAAAAGTCGTATGCAGAAGCCGCGAAGTCTACTGTTATCGTGAAGCCAAAAGACAGGCAAGACATAAACAAAACAAAAAGTGACGTCAAAGATAATATAAAACCTTCTGAGCTGTCAATAAATTTTAATAATATTAGTGAGAAGAAAGATGGATCGATATCGATTATTTGTTTGGATGAAAAATATCGTGAAAATTTATGCAAAGAAGTGAATTCAAAATTAAATGAAAAATATATTATTGATAGCCCAAAGCTCACAGTGCCGCAAATTCTTTTAACGGGTATGAGTGAAATGTATGAAACAAGTGAGATAGAAGCAGCTTTGAAAAGCCAAAACAATTTGAAAGGAGAGGTAAAATGTGTGAAGTGTTACCGTGGTATAAAAAATACGAAAGTATTCAACGCAATTATTGTACTAGAAGAAGAAGACTATATAAAAGTTATGAAAGAAGGAAAAGTGTGTGTAAATTGGGATAGATGTAGAATTTTTGAATACATTTCAATAAGAAAGTGTTATAATTACTGGGGCTTTAAACATATTGCAAGCAAGTGTAAAAATGCAGTCGCATGTGCGAAATGTGGTCAAAATCACGATACCAAAGAATGCAAATCAGAAGAAGTGAAGTGTGTAAATTGTGTTAGGTCAAATAAGTTGTATGGCTTAAAATATGATGGCAATCACGATTGTAGGGACACGGTTTGTCCAGTTTATTTAAAACAAATTGAAATTGAGAAAAAACGGGCTTCTTATTAGCAACCAAAGTTTTTGAATTGTGCCTACTTTAATATTCAAGCATTAACACGTAACTTTTGTGAACTTGAAACTATTTTGTGTGAACAAAAATTTGATTTAGTGGCACTATCGGAAACACACCTCACCGACCAAATCGAAACAAGTGAATTAAACATTAACAATTATGAACTTTTAAGATGTGACAGTATCTCTAGATACACAGGTGGTGTTAGTATCTATATGAAGAAAGGAATACGATTTGATACTCCGAAGCTAATGCAGTTTCAATACGAACATTGGTGGATGAGTGTAAATATAACTGCCAAGGGTTTTCCAATCACAATCATAGTTTTATATAACTCACCAATTGCATCGTGTCGAGTATTTTGTGATAGATTTGCAGATATGCTAGAAGAGTTAAATGAAAACGCGAAAGACTTTATAATTGTCGGTGATTTTAATATAGATTGGTTAGATAAAAACTTTACATATCAAAAAGAAATTCAAAGAATTATTTATGAAAATACAGCTTCACAAATCGAACATAGCCTTACTCGAATAACTCCAAGTTCTAAAACGTTAATAGATTATGTAGTTACAAATTCGTGCTTAGTTTCCACAGAAAGGAATAGTGAATTAAAAATTACTGATCATGAAACAATAATAGTGAAATTGAAATCGAAAGAAAAAAATAAAGTTAAATTGCCACAAAAAACCTTTAAGTTCATGAAGTACAACAAAGATGCGTTTATAAATGACATCAGACAAAGTCAGTTAAGAAACATATGTTTTCCACTCGTTGATGTACATTATTTAAGTAATCTTTTTTAAGTGAAATGTTAAGAATCGTAAATAACTATGTTGAGACAAAAGTGGTTAACGAAAACTCGGTAGAGTGGTTTAATGATAATTTGAGAAACTTAAAAAGAGAAAAGATAGCTTGTTACCATAGAGCCTTACTAACAGAAGAAATTAGTGATTGGGAGTCTTATAAGCGGACGCGAAATCGGTATAAAAAAGAATTAGTAAAAAGCAAAGGACTTTTCGTTCAAAATAAAATTCTTATGCAATCGGACCAAAAAGCTATGTGGAGAACCTTAAAAAAATACGTGTTGGGATCAACAAGAGTTGAAATTGAAGAGAACATTATTTTTAATGGAGTAGTGATTAATAATTCAAAAGTGATCGCGGATGAATTCAATACTTTTTTTATTAATAGTGTATCAGAAATAAAGGGGAGAGTACGATAACTTTGGCGCCGAGATATAATAACGATTTTTGGTAGAGGGGCTTAATACAAGCATTTTTTACTATGGGAGGGGGGGTCTATCTCCCCCCGTTTAGGCGGTAGGGGCAATTTAAAAAAACATGTACTTTAAATGGAAAAAAAATAATTTAAAAATAAAGGTAATACTTACAATTAAGTATTATACCTTTTTTTTAAAGCCAACACTTGTGTCTAGTAGCTTGTTTTTAAATCAAGTCAAAACTATGCATAGTTTTCGAAAAAAACTGTTTTAAACTTAAAATTTGGTCAAAAAAAAAGTTAAAAATATGGTTTAGAGTGTAATATTTCAAAACTTTTAGATTATCTACAATTTTTTTTTAGAATACATTACTCTTATTTATTTTTGATCAAAAACTGAAAACTAGATGACTTTATGTCTTCTAGTTCTTGAGAAAATTGAAAGTTACCAAAAAAAAATATATAGTCTTATTTTGATAGTAATAATCGAATATGGATTAAGATACACCTAGGGTAAATTAATTTTTCTTAAATCCAGCTTATTTAAATGCAAAAGAAACTTTGCATGCACCCCATCTTGCACCCACCGCACCTTGCACCCTCCCCACCTTGCACACACACCAACTTGCACCCACCCCAAATCCTATAGTGTGCCCAAGCAGGGGGGTTTCAGGGGGGCAGCATGCCCCCCCTTATAGATGCCACAGTTGCATACACCCACACTCGCGCACACCTTACTGTTGCATACACCCAAACACGCATTACGCATACGCAAATACCTTTATTACTATCAAAATAAGACCACTCAAGCAAAAAAAAAAGAATTAAATTAAAATAGTAGTTGTGGTTATTTTCAATTTTCTCAAAAACGAAAAGACATACAATCATCTAGTTTTCAGTTTTTGATCAAAAACAAATAAAAGCAATAAGTTCTGAAATAAAAACAATGGTAGATAATCTTGAAGTATTGAAAAAGTTACACTTTAAACCTTTTTTTAACTTTTTTTACTCAAATTTTGAGTTTAAAATTAAATTTTTATTTTCAATTTTCTCAAAAACTAAAAGACATAAAATCATCTAGTTTTCAGTTTTTGATCAAAAACAAATAAGAGCAATAAGTTCTGAAATAAAAACAATGGTAGATAATCTTGAAGTATTGAAAAAGTTACACTTTAAACCTTTTTTTAACTTTTTGTACTCAAATTTTGAGTTTAAAATTAAATTTTTCAAAAACTACGCATAGTTTTGACTTGATTTAAAAACTGGCTAATAGAACAGAGTGTTGGCTTTAAAAGAATGTATACAACTTAATTGTAAGTATCACCGTTATTTTTTAATTATTTTTTTCCACTTTAAATAATGACTTTTTAAATTGCCCCTCCCGCCTAAACGGGGGGAGATAGACACCCCCCTCCCATAGTAAAAAATGCTTGTATTAAGACCCTCTACCAAAAACCGTTATTATATCTCGGCGCCAAAGTTATCGTACTCGTGCCGAAATAAATCAGTCAATTGAGGTTATTCAATATGTTAATCAAATTGATGAATATCCGTGTCGCTTTAAATTCAGTCCTGTGAACAATTCTGATTTATCTGAAGTATTGACATCAATGAAACAGAAAAAAGATTTTAATTATATGAGTCCAAAGATGTTTTTGGGTGCATTTGGAGAAATAGAGGACGTTCTTACGGAAATTGTAAATAAATCTTTACTCTCAGGATGTTTTCCAAGCTCATGGAAGGAATCGTTGGTCTCACCAATACAAAAAGTGAAAGGCTCAAGGCGGTGTGAAGAATATCGACCAGTAAACGCATTGCCATTGTACGAAAAACTTATAGAAAAAATTGTTAAAATTCAACTGCAAAAATACATAGACAACAACAATATCTTAATCGAAAGTCAGTTTGGATTTAGAAGTCACCATTCCTGTGAATCTGCATTAAACTATGTTCTTATAAATTGGCAGCAGGATCTACCATTATTGTAGTGTTCTTGGACCTAAAGCGGGCTTTTGAAACGATCGACAGAGGTATATTAATACAAAAGTTGAAGCAGTATGGTATCCGAGAAAAAGAAATTCAGTGGTTCAAATCATACCTTGATCAGAGAACTCAGAGAACATCAGTGAATGGGAAACTTTCGGAGATAACTCAAACGCTTTTGGGAGTGCCTCAGGGCTCAATACTTGGGCCAGTTTTGTTCCTACTATACATAAATGATGTATGCAAAGTTTTGAAGCATTGTAAAATAGTCATGTTTGCCGATGATGCCATAATATACATCGTGGGTAGAGATGTGTCAGCTTTAACTCAGCAACTACAAGAAGATCTCGACAGCATAAGCATCTGGTTCAAAGCTAACAAGCTGAAGACAAATGTTCAAAAAACGAAGGCGATGATATTTAAAACGCAGTGCAATATAGACTTAAGTATAGACAATGAAAACATAGAACAAGTAGATCAAATAAAATACTTAGGTGTGATAATAGATCAGAATTTAAAGTTCGATAAACATGTGGACTATATTGTTAAAAAAATATCCAAAAAAGTGCAATTTTTTCGAAGAATCAAAAGTAAATTAGATTTCAATGCATCTATTAGAGTATATAATGTTATAATAAAACCACATTTTGAATATTGTTCATCTGTATTATTTCTGTTAAGTCAAAGTAACATATATAGACTACAAAAACTCCAAAACAAATCAATGCGAATAATATTAAATTGTAATCGTTATACAAGTATTTTAAATATGTTAAATCGACTAGAGTGGTTAAGCGTCAAACAACAGTTAGTAGTAGATGTTCTATTGTTTGTTCAAAAAATGAGAATGGGAGATTTGCCTAGCTATTTTAGTGATTTAGTTAGATATGTGGGTGAAGTCCAACCATATCAATTGCGAAATGTAAATAATTTGCGACTTCCTAATTATAGAAATACAATAACACAAAACAGTGTAATATACAAAGGCTTTCAAATTTTTAATTCCTTGCCAGAAGATGTTAAAATGGAAACAAATTTTAATATATATAAGCGCAATGTAAATGAATTTGTCAAAACTAATTTTTAAGTTACATAATAATTGTTTTATAAAGTAGCTTAATTTATATTTACTATAAATGCTAAATAAATCAAAATCAAATCAAAAATCAAATCAAAGAAGAAGCTTGTGGCTTACTCTATCAAAGGCTTTAGCAAAGTCCGTAAAGATAGTATCAATTCTGGAGTTTTTCTCAAAGTTTGATAGAACATAATTGACAAAAATTGTAAGATTTGTTGAAGTAGACCTTCCTTTTATAAATCCGTGTTGGTAAATTGATATATGCTCACGCACAACAAAGAATATCTTGTCGGAAATTATTTTTTCGAAAAGCTTGGGTATAGTTGAGATCTTACAAATTGGTCTATAATTTGAAATATCTTGTTTGGAACCCGCTTTAAAGATAGGATTTAGGAATGATACTTTCCATTCATTCAGAAATAATCCATTTTGAAGAGAAATATTAAATAATATTGATAATGGTTCTGCTAGAGAAGCAGCTGCATTTTTTAGCAGAAATGGTGATAATCCATGAGGTCCAGGAGACTTGGAGTCATCAATTCCCTTCAAAGAATTTAAAACTTCCGCTTTGCTAACATGAAGGTAGCCAAGACTAAATCTTTGAGGAACAGTTGGCAGATATTGAGACGGAATGTCAAAAGCATAAACTGATTTGAAGTATCTCGCAAACAAATCACAAATTTCAGAAATGTTACTTGTCGAAGAACCCAAATAACTCATACAGCACGGAAACCCTGTAGTTTTTCGTTTAGAGTTTATAAATTTCCAAAATTGACTACTATCATCCTTAATTTTAGCCTCAGCTTAAGATATATATTCTTTATAAAGAGTAAGATTTAGACTGTTGAAATCACGCTGGAAGGAGAGATACAAATTACGCAGAACAGAATCTTTTGTCTTACTTTTATATTCTTTGTTTTTTTGAGATAGCCTTTTATTGAACCAAATTGAATTTGAATTACAAAAAACTTTCCTTTTTGGAACAAATCTTACAACTGTGCTATTAATAACACGTTTAAAAAAGTTATAAGCAGCATTAAGGTTAGGCTGATTCATCATATCACCCCAAGAAAATGAGCCTAGATACGCGTTAACTGCACCAAAGTCGGCATTTTTATAACAATGAACAAATTTTGTATTATCTTTCCGATTTCTTTTTATAAAACTGTAAAAAAGTCTGCTACCAGTGCTTCGATCTCAGTTGTGATATTAAATGGAACTAAATTTTGAGGTTCTATCCCGTTAATGTGCCGAATTAGCTCATCCTTTAGCTCTTGAATTGTGAATGACTTGAAATGGTCAAGATGCTTTAGTTCCTGAGCCAATTGCACTTTATAAGCGTGTAAATTCAAATTGAGTTAGTCTAAAATTGAGAAATGTCAAATGAAATGCAGAAAAAAACTTGACGTTTAGGTGTGTGGTTCACATTCAACATCTGTCCTTAAAATTTAACCACCCTTTAAATAAAACTCCTGACGTGCTGGGACCAATAAGAAACCCCTGGTTTGATGAGGAATGTCGGCAGGCAAATGCAGCCAAACAACAGGCACACAAAGTGGCGCTGCATAGAAAAACGAAAGCTGCTCACGAACTCTTTGAGCAGAAGAGGAGAGAGGAACACCGGCTTCTCAGAAGGAAAAGAGAGAGAATGAACAGCGTGCGGTCGAAGATGTTGAGAGATTCAAAAGCAAAAATGAAGTTTGAAGTTTTATGAGCAGGAAACATCATAGTGGAACCGCAGTCAATGCGGAGGCTTTGGAAGGATCACATCTGAAGACTGTATAACAGCAACAAAGAACCGAATTCCGCTGTCAGGCAGGATGACCCATTCAACATTGAGGACGAAAGCCAGCAATCCCGTCTTCCCGACTTTGACGAAGCAAAGATTGCCATATCTAAGTTGAAGTCTAATAAAGCCGCTGGAGAAGATGGCTTGAATGCCGAGCTCATAAAAGAAGTTGAAGATAATTTGGTTAGGAGCATGCACCAACTTATGTATCTGTAAGATATGGTCAGAAGAAAGCATGCCCATTGAATGGAAAATCAGTATTATTTGTCCATTTCTGAAAAAGGAGATCCTAACTGCACCAACTATAAAGGCATCAGTCTATACTTAAAATCGCTTACAAAATCTTTTCTGCCGTAAAATGTGAACGTCTAAAGCACATCGTCAACAACCTGATAGGTTCTTATCAGTGTGGTTTGACCAGAAATGTCAACAGTCGGTTAAATATTCACATTACGGCAGATCCTGGAAAAAAAACCCAAAAACATCAAATCGACACCCACCATCTTTTCATTGATTTCAAGGCCGCATATGACAGCATCTACAGGGACGAGCTGTATTATAGAGCCATGTCTAGTTTTGTCATCCCTGCCAAACTCATCTGTTTGTGCAGGATGACCATGGAGAATTCACGCTGCTCCATAAAGGTTGGAAACAACTTAACAGAACCTTAGGATGTTAAAAAAGGCTTTAGACAAGGTCATGCACTGTCATGCGATTTCTTTAACATCGTACTTGAAAGAATAGTGCAGATCAACACTAAAGGCACTATCTCACAAAAGTCTGTCCAATTATTAGCATATGCTGATGACATTGACATAATTGGAAGAACTCAGCGTGATGTCAATGGGGATTTTGTGAGCATTGAGGCAGAGGCGGCAAAAATGTGTTTAACTGCTAATGATGGCAAAACAAAGTCCATGCTGTCATCAAGAAAGGACCGACAACACCAAAGCCTTGTTTAAATCTCGACACACGTAACTTTGATGTAGATAATGACTTCGTCTACCTAGTCTCCGCTATGAACGCAGAAAACAACACCAGCGCTGATATCAAACGAAGAATAACTCTTGCTAACCGCTGTTTCTTTGGGCTAAGAAAGCAATTGAGTAGCAAAGTTATCTCTCGAGCGACCAAAGTGTCGGTACATAAGACCCTCATCATCCCAGAAGCATAGAATATGACAAAAAAAAGTTCTTCACGTGATCTACGGTCCCGTATGCATACAAGGTGAGTAGAGGAGAAGATGGAACGACAAGCTCTATGGGCTGTACAGTGTCGTAGCCTTAGCCAGAAGGGTAAAAGTCCAACGACTGAGATGGCTGGGACACGTAGAGAGCATGGAAACCAATGCTCCAGCCCGGAAAGTCTTCGAATCCACGCCCACAGGACAGAGCAGTAGAAGAAGACTGCAGATCAGGTGGCGCGCACTAGTGGAAAGGGACCTCACCCAACTTGGAGCGCGAAACTGAAGACACCTAAAGACTCGCGGTTGCATCCGCTCGCGATCCTTTCCTACTACCAACTGACTCATTCTACCTTTACCTTTTCTTCTTTGTCTGCTGTCTTGTAAGTGTTAGTACTTTCGTCGTTGTTATATACTGTCGTCGTTGTTATTTGCAGTTGTTGCTATCATATACCGTCGTTGTCCAGTCAAACATCCTACATGTATCAATTTTTACCAAATTTGCGTACTATTTTTTGTAGATTTTATTTTTTTATGAAAAAACGGACTGTTGGATTTTTATATCGAATGATATATGAATATCGAAAACAATATTTTCTGTGAAACAAAATAGGTTTGAAGCCAATATTTGTAATTTTTGAAAAGCTATTTGAGTCGAAAGTAAATTTTTACCAAGTTTTAGTATTGTTTTTTTTTAGGTTTTTATTTTTTGTAAAAAAACTGTCAATTCGATTTTTCTCAAAATTGTTCCTAATGTTGAAAACAATATTTCTTATAAGTTAAAATTAGTTAGAAGCCATTATCTCAAAGTTTTGAAAAGATATTTGAGTCGAAAATCAATTTTTACCAACTTTTATTAATTTTTTTTAGGTTTTTATTTTTTGTAAAAAAAACTTTCAATTAGATTTTTCTCAAAATTTTTTAAGATGTCAAAAAACATTATTCTTCGTTGCACAAAATTGTTTTGGAGATGAAATCATATTTTAGTTGTAAAATTTTCGAGGTGACAATTTTTTTTTTTCAGTTGTTTTGATTTATAAAAAACCGTTACCTAATTGTTTTTTTTCCAAAAATATACTTGTTTTGTACCACGTTACAATATATAATATACAATTTATTTCAAGTCTCTAGCGTCATTGGGTCATGAGAATTTAGGTTTAACCAAAATGCTCACCTTTTTTTAAATTGCTTTGGTAAAAAAAACACCTTTCTGCATCTTTCTGCCTTATTATCTGTATAACAAAGTTAAAAATTCTCGAAAACGAAAAAATCTTTAAGTGGTACCAAAATTTTGCTTGTAAAATATCATTATTCAGGGTTATCAAATTTGAACTTTCTTTGGTAAACGGAAGAAATTCTTAACTGCTTCAATCCATTGAGCTATAAATTTTGCGTAAGTAGCCAAGAAATTGGCCACCTAGTTACTTTATTAAGTCGTTTGCTTTTTGTTACAATGTCCATTTTCCCAACTTCTTTTCTAAAAACTCGTAAAAATAATTTAAATTTTAATATCGAAATCTCAAATTCGATATTAGTTAAACATCTGAAGTAAAAGTCCTTAAAATATTCTTTCATAAAGTTTTGTATATATTTAACTACTAGATTTAATATTTAAAGTTTTGCTTATTTCAATCACATGGCATGATAATACTTAAGAGTTCTGCGCACCCAGTTTGTGCTGATAGTAAACTACATCATCTATATTTTTGTTTAGTTCTAAACACCAGAGTTACAGTATATACTATGTATGTAGTTCCAAATTGTAAAATGTTTTTGTTTTATAATTGTTGCTTACATAATAACTAACATATAAGTTTACAAATCTAGATAAGACGGTTTCCGTTTGCAGTTATCTTTTTGTTTTCAAATGTATGTATATTTATCTTAAGAGTGCTGAAGGTTTTGATATAGGTATCATATTGTATTTTTCTTTTTGTTGAAATACGAGAAAGACTCATATCCTTAAATAGGTAGGTAGTAGGTACACACAACATTGACAATAGTTTCATTTTGGTTTTTCTTTTTCTCCCCCGAACACAAATTGAGCAATTTATTTTGTAAAATCCATCTTAATCGTCGTTTAAAATCCTTACAAAATACTACACGAGCTCTTTTCCCTAAACGGATTTACTTTTTGGCTGGAGAAGCCACTTAACAGGCAATCTTCATTTTCATGTTCCGACACATATTTTATCATTAAGGTGCTTGCCTCTGAAACTGACATCCGCGGTATGCCAGCTTCACGCTGGAGCTGCTCATTTATGGCGCGCTGCTGCTGTAAGTTTGCGGCCATTATATCTAGAATGGCAGTCTCGGAGAGTCCTATGTTGATGGATTTTCTTTGCGGCAGATTGTGGCTGGAAAGGTACTGATGGTGGGTGAGTAAATTGTTGAATAAAATCTCTGCAAATTGTAAAGATAAAATTATTAAAATTAATTTAAATAGTAAATCAAATTAAATCAAATTATACTTGCAGGAGCGTTTTAATTTGATTTTGTTCTTAAAACAGCCTGTAAATATGCAAAATTAGGTTAATGGGGTAAACTTCAAAATGAATTTTTATTGATTTTTGTTTAAATTGAACTCTAACAGAGGGCGGTTGTGTTCTGAAAAAGATAAGATATATCGGTTGGATAAACTTACAGGGTGATACAGCATTGCACAAAGCGTGTGTTATAAATGAATTTAAATCGAGTAAAAGCACTATTTATGCAATGAGATAAATTTACACTTTGCAGTGTAATTCGACTAGAAGTTTGCATAAACGGCTCTGAATAAATGAACCAAATGTGTTGTCCACCCACTTGATAGGAGTGATTGGACTTTATTCAGTCAATTGGATATCAAGATTTTCAAATTATTAAATTGATTTGAACAACCTTGTACATAAATTCCCACGGCTATACACGGAACATTTACATACTACATATGTATATACGGAATGGTAGTTTATACTTATTCTTATACAAAACCTCCTTAAAATGATTCCACCTTTTAAGCTATGCTTGCCCTCTTGTAGGTTTGGTGGAAAAATTATAATTAATTTTCAAATGTCATCTGTTGTTTCTTTACTGCAAAAAGCTTTTTTTGTCAAAGAAACTAAGGACATCTATTACTATAAAGTTTTACAAAATACAAAAATTAAGTTAAAAGGTTTCTTCATATTTCCGCTGAACTAGCAGAAAGGCTAGTAGCGTTAACTTGGGGTCTCCATTGAACATTTCCGATGACAGGACTATCGGCCTGTCATCAGATAATCCAATAGAGACCAACAATTTAACATCCAGTCAATTATCCGGTCATCGCAGTTTGGATTTTTCGATCGGATCAAAATCCTGTCATCAAATTTGACGTTTGTGTTGTATGTAGTGGTGAGCGTCCATTTTCCACAGTCTTTTTTCGTTTCAATTGTCGTCGAGTGCGGTCATACCTACATATTTTGTATACCTTTTAAGTAAGCAAAATGAATTAAAGAAAAGTGAAATATATTTAATTTCTAATATTGTTGTTGTTACTACATATTCAGCCCTATTGTGAGTTTCACGTGAACAAGATTCCACCCGAAAAAAATCCCTTTTTTCAATTCGCCTATTGTGAGTTTCGGGCGAAAAAAAATCATGTTCGAAAGATTTCCCTTATTGGGAGCACTCAGTTCGGGCGGAATGAAATGTCATTTCGCTCTAAAATTTCCACTTAGTTTTTAGAGGTGAACAGAAGAACAACAAATTTTACAATGTATAAGTTATTTATATTAATTTTAGTTGCAAAAAAGCAAAATAACTTTATTATTTGTATCTATATCTAAGGACCAAATCAATAAATGCAAATCAAAGCGATATGGTGCTAAACAAGATGCAGAAAAATCCTGAAATCGCAAAAGGTTTTGTCAAAAAAAGTAAAGAAAAAATAAATGCATTTTGGAATCAGATTACACTTGAGCTTAATAGCGCTGGGCCTTCAATCAAGACTGAATTCGAATGGAAGAAGGTAAGGTTTCAATTTAATTCACATTGCTGAAGACTGAACAAAAAAAAAAACATTCTAATTAGGCTTGGACCGACCAAAAACGCTACGTGAGGATAAAGGCTGCTACAAACAAAATAACGGAAAGAGGAACAGAAGGTGGACCTAATAGGACACTGAAATTCTCACCTGCTGAAGAAGCCATCTTCCAGTTTGTTTGTTTCTTCAAAATATTTTGGGTTAAATCTACCCAAAAAGAGAAGTTTCGAAAATATGGAAAATGAAATTCAAATTGAAGAATTTGAAAATGATGAACAACATAACCAACAGAGTGCTGATGTTATAACCTATTCACTTTCTGATCCTATTCCAGTCGTACCTGCAACGATTCTTGCTTCAACCAGTCAAACAACCAAAAAGTTGTTATGGAGGAACTTCAAACGCATAAAGAACTTTGTGACAAAGTGGGTGAAGCATTATCCATCATGAAAGATCATAACAACAATATACAAAATTGTATAAAAAAAACTTTACATTTTCTTTTTATTGTAAATTATAAATTACTTCTTTTTATTAATCCTTGACGGTGTCAAAACAAAAATACAATTCACTAGGGTTGTTCATTTTCTAGACACGAATACTCACATACCAAAACATGAACAGGGAAATTTTGAATATCCACTTGCGCAAATAGGTTTTTAGTGGTGATAAATTGATTGGGGTGGTTTTAAAAGTGTCTTGTCGTACGCAGTTTAACAGGAAATTGCGGTCCTACATAAATTTCATTGCGTTTTTAAGTTCAACAAGAAATATAGGTTCAGATTTCATTCTCTGTTTTAATCAGAGATGAGGAAATTTATTGCGAACTCAGTTTGCTGAACACGACAATTATTCGAACTGTCAGTTCTGATTCGAAGTGAAATTCTATTCGGGCGAAACTAACAATAGCTTTTCAAATTCCGGGCGAACAAAAATATTTCGGGTGAATGATTTTCCGGGCGAAACTCACAATAAGGCTGATTACTTACCTGTTTCAGTTACAATGAACGATTGGCGACTAACCACCACCGGTAACACGCTGAATTTGATTAAGATGTATAAAACAAAAGAATGTTTGTGGAATTTTAAAAGCAGTATATACAAAAGGAACGACTTAAAAAGAAAAGCATGGGAAGAGATAGCGGAGCAGTTTAATAAGGATCCAGTCGACAAAAAGAAAAAAATCAAATACTTACGAGTAGCGTATGTTAACGAAAAATAATATTGATAATTCTAAGAAATCCGGCGAGGGAATCGAAGATGTATACGAGACACATCTATTTTATTTTAAAGCGTTCAGTTTTGTAGACAATATAATTGTCACAAGAGGAACGCAAACAAATTTGTCTCTAGTGAGTATAGTTACATATATAAAAACTGTAGGTACACATTATAAAGTAGCGATAATTGTAACACGATTTCCCAACATTTTCGTTTTTGCATATTCATGTTTTTGGCATGAGTGGGACAATATCTTATTTTTCAAACTGAAAAAAACTCATTAATTACCTATATTTTTATTTATAAGATGACACATTGGAGCCAGCCGAGGAGGTAACAGAAGATGTAAGGAAATCAGTAAGGAATGAGTAAATTTATTCTCCTTCAACTCTAGCAACAACTAAAACCTCATCTGAACGAAGAGAAAAGCAAAGTGGACCACGTCGCAATGCTTCAAGAAGCTTACAAATTGATGATGCCATATAGCCTCAATATTAAACACAACTGTTTCAGAGCCTGGTAATAGTTGTTTCTTTAAAAAAAAAGTTGATACACGATGTAAATACGATGTATTTGGTAGTAGTGTCGCGAGTCAGCTGACAGATTTGTGACCTACTGAGGCAGCAGTGGCTATGGCAGATGTACAGACAGTGCTTTCACACCATACAATTCGTTCATTGTCTAAAGCTTAGTGTACACGATTGCCAGGTCTGACAATCATTATCAGATCTGCAAACGTCTGACAATGTGTGAAAATGAGCTGACAATGAGCTGAAAATTTTAATTTGTGTGTACACGGTTTGCAGATATCTACAAACATCTGCAAATCTGTTGCCAAATATTTGTCTGATAATGTAGACAAACTAATTTGGCCAAATAGCTAGCAATAGATTTGCAAACATTTGTAGATTTTCTGCCAACCGTGTACACACCGAATCAAATTTTGGATCTGCAAATTTATTTTCAGCTTAAGAAGACATCGTCATAGTCATCTACAGCACCGACAACATCTCTTTATAGTTCTTCTGCAACACTGCCATCATCGCTTTCCAGTTCTGTTGAGTGATACGATCCTTTGCAAAGTGCCATGTTAGACTACTCAAACATATACATACAATGAATTCATAGAATATTCAATTAGTGATTAAATAAGTGATAAACTTTGTTATCATGAAATAAAATAGTTTCATTATGTGAGCATAAAATAAATCCATCTATGAGTTCAACAGAAATCAAAAAAAAAACTTGTTATATACTTTAACTTCTTTTTATTTTCGCCCACTGGTATGGTACATCACCCTCAGATACACAAAACACAATACATTTTAAGATTGTCACAAATTTTGCACGAAAATTTATAAATAGAAACGTTTTGTTGTGCAACACTTTGGGGTTCTAAGCGCGCCACTGATTCTGGAAAATTTATATGTTGATGTTCTTCTGGAGGCTTTTTTATTGAAGCTGAAATATAACTATGCAGCATACAACACGTTTTTACGACAACCGACATCGCAATTATTTACTAACACTTCCATTGGTCTATGAACATTTCTGAACCTAGAAACAAGCCTTCCAAAAGCCATTTTGACCGACATTCTTGCTCTACTTACTATAACTAAAGACTTCCTGTGGGGTGGAAAGATTGGCCTTATTTCCAAATCCCTTCATTAGGTTTGTGTCGAGGCCAAATATGTAGGGGTAAGAGCATCCTGGCCCTTGAGTTGAGAAGGATCGGGGATATTCACCTTTCCAGATTTAAGCGCTTGGTATAAGGTGCTGTTTTTAAATATAAGGGGGTCGTTTGATCTTCCATTTCCACCGACGTTAATATATATAAATTTTCCATGATCGTCCACAACAGCCAGAAGGACAATGCTGAAGAAACCCTTGTAATTAAAGAAGTCCGATCCGGAGTCTGCGGGTGCTTTAATTCGGAAGTGCTTGCCTTCGATAGCACAGAGGGTATGAGGAAAGTCCCATATGTTTTCGAATTCTTGGGCCATCTCAAGCCATTCGTGATGTGAGACAGGACACTAAAACAATATAATGTTATCAGAACGCTCAAATTCACTTTCGCCGTATGAAATTATAATAACTAAATTTAAAAACTAACCTTCAAATACGATTGTAGCGACTGCCTAGAACGGCGATGGTGCGGCTGGAGGAACCGTCGGCAAACCGAGGCGTCTTCAGCGCGTAAGTGAGATCTAAAATGAAAAGAAAATAAAAGATTTATTTATTTAAATGAAAAATAGAAGTAAGTAATCGTTTACTTACGATATTTATACTCGTTGCCGGTCGGAGACGTGGGTTCATTCCCACTGAAAAATCCTGGGCGGCCGCCATCACGTCTCTAGTTTGCATAAGAACTTCGGCAAGCAAGGCGTCGTCGGCGCTATGAAATGACCTGAAACAAAAAAGGAAACAAATACAATAAAATTAAAATAACACCCGTATGAAGGTGTACCTACGATATTTTGGCTTCTTGCCGAATCAAGAACGCCCCGAGCGTTGCACACCGTCGGCAAACCGAGCCTTCTTCAACGTAAAGTAAGTAAAGTGAGTTCCGGAGTAAGCCACGGTATTTCTACTCAAACGCCCGACTTGAAACGTGGGTTCTTCCCCACTGAACAGTGGGGAGAGGCCGCCACCACCGTCACCGGTTCACTCTTTCGGCAAGCGAGGCGTCGTCGGCGCTATTAAAATGACCTGAAACGGAAAGGACAATAATGTATGTAAATTAACACATATATGAATGTGTACTCACGATATTGTTGCTCCTTGCCGAACCAAGAACGTCCTGAGAGTCGCACTCCGTCGGCAAACTGAGGCGTCTTCAGTGTAAGGTAAATAAAGTGAGTAATCCGGCGTTTACTCACGATATTTTTACTCGTTGCCAGGCTGAGACGTGGGTTCTCCACCAACGAACAGCTATGAGCGGCCGTCGTAACGTCTCTGGTTTTCATAAAAACTTCGGCAAGCAAGGCGTCGTCGGCGCTATAAAGATGACCTGAAACGAAAAGAAAACAAATACAATGCATATAAAATAACACACATACGGAGGTGTACCTACGATATTTTGGCTTCTTGCCGAATCAAGAACACCCCGACCGTCGTACACCGTCGGCAAACTGAGCTTTCTTCAGCGTAAAGTAAGTAAAGTGAGCCACGGTATTTCTACCCGTTGCCCGGTTGGAACGTGGGTTCTTCCCCACTGAACAGTGGGGAGCGGCCGCCACCACCGTCTCCAGTTCACACTTTTGGCAAGCGAGGCGTCGTCGGCGCGATGAAAATGACCTGAAACGAAAGATCAACATTGTAGGTAAAATAACACACATATGAATGGTACTTACGATATTGTTGCTCCTTGCCGGCCAAGAACGTCCTGAGCGTCACACCCCGTCGGCAACTGAGGCGTCTTCAGCGCGGAGGAAAGATCTAGAAATGAAAAATAAAAGAAATTAAACAAATAAATGAAAAAAGTAAGCAATCATAGGTTTACTTACGATTTTGTTTACTCGTTGCCTGGCTTAGATAGGCGATGTTGACCTAGGTGTGAACGCAATTCTTGGATTAGCTGAAAATAAAACAAAAAGAATGTTAATGAGTAATTCTTTACACTTACTACCTAATCCGTTAGGCGAATTTTGTTGTTTTTTGTTGTTTACTTACCTCGTTGTAGTTGCTGCCGGCTCCATTGATAGAAAAATACAAATGGCTGTAAGTAAAGGAAACAGTGACGACAAACAATTGGAAAGCCTTCCTGGAAAGTCTTCCTGGAAGGATATCTGGAATAGGAAGTTCTAAAAGGTTAAGGGAGATGTGCAATAGGAGTTGTTGTGACGAGTAGGTTAGAGTGTTTGTTTTTGTGGTTAACTTAAGATTTGAGAATGTGAAATGGTAATGTGAGTTGCAAGTGATTTAAGGATGTGAATGTTGAAAATTAAGAGATGTTTGTTTTAATGTTATGCTGTGCAGTTTATTAGTGTTTTTATAATTTTTGTTTGTGTTTTACATGTATGTACATAAGTTTAGAAAAATATAGTGACAAAAAAAAATAGGTGACAACAATACAAAATGACTAACGTAATGATAACATAAATAATGATATTATTTATTCAAAGCAACAATAACAAATGTGACGAACGCGAATAAATAGAGATTTTGACAAAAGAACTGAAAAGAATTACACAAATTTTATTTGTTATGGACTGGACGAACGCCGACCGTGGTGAGATCGGACGTGTATACAGCGGTGGGATGTTTCAGCCAGCGAACAGGCTAAAGCAACTGCGGCGGCTTAAGAATTATCGCGGATATGACAAAGCATTAATGAAAAGGAACAAAGAAACGATTACAAACAAGGTCTGTGAAAGTTTTTTGTTAAGTTTAGAGGACATTTGAAGATCGATAGTCGTGCGGTAATGAAGTAGACAAAAGTTGTTTGAAGGAACAAAGGATCTTTAAAGTGTTTCGAAACAGTTGTGCCCAAGGAATTTGGAATTAAGTCCTGTTAACTTTTGAACGTTTTTAAGGAAATAAAAAGGGTGAGTGCGCTAGGTCCTTAATAAAGTGGTGATAGTTTCGGAAAACATAACTAATTCGTGTGTTTTGTGTGTGTTTTTTATTGGTGATACAGGGTGGAAATTCTGTCAACGAAGACGCACGAGTAGCCAAAGATAGCCGTGGTACTGAGGCAGTTAGGCCCAGAAATAGAGCGAGCATATCGCCCGTGAGTCTCCGGGTGCCAAGTAAGGTTGTTTAAAAAAAAAGTTATCGGTAAAGCAGGTTTTAACGTAATGTTAAATTAGGTGCCGGCGGCAAGCCGCAGAAAGACACCCCTTTTTTTTTTTTTTTCTTTTCGGGTTTTTTTTCTGTCCTATATAAACATATAGTTCTTCTTTGTGGTTCGAACGAAAAGTTTTGAGGAGCCAAATCATTTCGAAGTCGGAGCCAATTTTGGCTGAAGATATAACCATTCGCACGACATATCGTAAAGAGTGCTGCTACGCACGACGGCCGAAGTCGCTCCAAACGAAGTTCCATTAGCTTTATTCAGTAAATCTAACAAAAAAAAAAAAAGGGTTCTTCAACTCCAGCAAGAACCCCCTTCAAGAGCGTCGAGAGCGCGGGGTTGGCGAAGCGACGCGCAAGAGCGTACGGAGCGTTTTTTTTTTTTTATATATATATACATTTTTCTTTGTGTTGCAATTTAATTCGTCAAGCGAAATCTAAACATCCATTTTGAGAGTTTTACTTATATATTAATTAAAGTTACTGTCTTAATTTTTAAAATTTTTGCGTGCCACAAAAGAGTGTGGAAAAGATTTATACCGGCAATTTGATAAGAATCCGTGGAGGGAATTCTTTCCAATCTCGCTCGTGGGAAGCAAGATTTTGCCCCTACGTACGAACCGCATATAGAGCTCTATCTGTAGGTAGGATACTAAGGGTGTTCGCTTTGTCCTCATTGGTGTGAATTGATACACCGTTCCATTAATTGCGAGATCTTTGGGGAGGGTTTGGTTTACCAAGGAAATCCGGTATATTTTCCAGATTTTTTTTTTGGTATTTTAATATATTTATAATGTTTTTGATTATTGTTTAAAAAAACCATTTTTATATTATAATTTCTTAAAATTTTTGATTTTATTATTATATTCAAATAATTTAAAATACATGTCCATGTTTATTGTTTAATCAAATTGATTTTTAATGTATACAATCAAATTTCGCTTTCGCTTGTTGTGCATCAATAAATGATCATTTTTGATGATTTTTTTTATATCGAACAAATCATATTTTGGTGATTTTTTCTGTGATTTTTGTGGTTGAGCGATAGCTCAATGGAGTTTTGAAGTTTTATTCTAGGGGGTGATTAAAGGTAAGCTCATTTTAGAACTTTCTTCCGCGCTGAAGGCGCCGCAGTATGCCAACGGTTCCTCCAACCGCACCAGCAGCCTTAACACGATACATGAAGGGCATCGTAAATGGTACCAATCGGCTTATAGTCTTCCTTAAAACTCGGGTAAGAAATTCTAAGGATCTGTACGAATCACCTGTTCCAATGTATTTTAACGATATGGCCAGACGATTCCTTGCCGTAATGGCGTAACGCATTTTTGTGTCCATTTTTTTATATCAACTTCAACCTGTTAAAATTGTTTAAAAATATTTATGTACCTATATTCATTAATTCATTAATTCAATGTTATCTTAACTAGGCACAGAACAGCTTCAAAGCTGTCGACCGACATCCTACAAAAATTCTTATAGCCTGCACCGTCCTCCCATAGTAAGTCCTTGAGCATCCAAATCGTGAAGTTCCCTTACTTCGAGAAATGGATTCACCCAAAATCTGTGTTTTCTTTTATCCTCTTGAGTAGTTAGCTGTTGTAGTTCCTCCAGCTTCTTAACCAGCATTAATTTTTTTAAAAGGGCTAATTTTTGTTTACTCAAAGGCATTTTTTTGTTTATATAATTTGTTTGAAATTTAAATTTTTAAAAAACAACAACTACCGACACAAAAGGTAAAAAAAAACATTGGATTGCGGAAGAGAAGTTGGATTGGATTTTACTCTTGTGGAGCCTCAGGGTAAAAAATAGATGACACCAACGTGAAGTTGGCTGCTAGCAGTCCATGTCTAGTAGGTCCATGAGTTAGAAAATTGAAGAGTAGTTGTTTTGTTTTCCTTTGTTATGTTTTTATATAGTCGATAAAGTGTCAGTTTATATAGAAGTATAAAATCCAACCATATGCATGAATGCTCCTAAGAAATAGTTGAGCCAATTGTTGAATAGTTAGTAGAAAACATATATAAAAAAAGAGGCTGGGATGCGACCCACACTGATAACTTCCCATCCCGTCTATCGATTTGTCTTGCTTAAAAGTTTGTCTAAATGTATCAATTCTTACCAAATTTGCGTTCTATTTTTTGTAGATTTTATTTTTTTTATGAAAAAACGGACTGTTGGATTTTTATAAAAAAATTACTGAATATAAAAAACAATATTTTCTGTGAAATAAAATAAGTTTGAAGCCAATATTTTTAATTTTTGAAAAGCTATTTGAGCCGAAAATCAATTTTTACCAACTTTTATTAATTTTTTTGTTAAGGTTTTTATTTTTTGTAAAAAAACTGTCAATTCGATTTTTCTCAAAATTGTTCCTAATGTTGAAAACAATATTTCTTATAAGTTAAAATTAGTTAGAAGCCATAATCTCAAATTTTTGAAAAGATATTTAAGTCGAAAATCAATTTTTACCAACTTTTGTTAAATTTTTTTTTCGGTTTTTAATTTTTTGTAAAAAAACTGTCAATTCTATTTTTTTCAAAATTTTACTGAATGTTGAACAATATTTTTTGAAAGATTAAAGTAGTTTAAAGCCAATATCTCCAAGTCTTGAAAAGATATTTGAGTCAAAACTCAATTTTTACCAACTTTTTTTTTATTTTTTTTTAGGTTATTATTTTTTGTAAAAAAACTGTCAATTCGATTTTTCTCAAAATTTTATCAGATGTCAAAAACATTATTCTTCGTTGCACACAATTGTTTTGGAGATGAAATCATATTTTAGTCGTAAAATTTTCGAAGTGACAAATTTTTTTTTTCAGTTTTTTTGATTTATAAAAAAAAACCGTTATTTGAATTTTTTTCCAAATATATAATTGTTTTGTATCACGTTACAATATATAACATAAAATTTAATTCAAGTCTCTAGCGTCATTGGTTCATGAGATATTTAGGGTTAACCAAAATTTTCACCTTTTTTTTAAACTGCTATGGTAAAAAAAACCACCCACGCAATTTTCTTGAGAGCCCTTTCTGCATCTTTCTGCCTTATTATCTGTATAACAAAATTTATTTGAAGTCGATATCTCTTCTGGTTCTTGAGCTATGGACGACGAAAAAACGTCGCGAACGTACGGACGTACGGACGTACGTACACACGCACGCACAGACATCTTTCTAAAAATCTTTTATTTCGACTCTAGGGGCCTTGAAACGTCGAGAAATGTCAAAATTTTCAATTTGTCAAATCGGACCCATTACAATAACTTCCTATGGGAAGATAAAAAATAATTAAGACATTTTTTCCAATCATAAAGAATAACCACCCTATACAAAGTTACTATTGTTTTTTTATCCTTCAGTATAAGAAAACTGAAATTCAAGATGGTTACTAAAAATAGAAAGAGAAAAAGATACTAATTGAATTTTCATCTGTCAAACTCATCAAAAAACGCAAATCTTCTTTGGGTGTGTATCGTTTTTTAGTATAATTTTCTTCCAATTCTTTATTTTATTCGAAAAAAGGTTCATTTCATTTACAAAATTTGCTTAAAATTATTTATTCAGCACATAAAAACAATTTTTTCAGCACACATAATTACTTCTTGCCCCCCATCCGATCCGCTAATCACAAAAATAAAGTTTCTTTAAAATATAAAACAAAAAACTTTCCATCATAGGACTATCAGAGACTGCAGTAATGGACGTAATGTCATCAACACTCCAGCAACAGCGTATGAATGTGGAACAATTGAGACGGGAGGCCGCCATCGAACGCCAGACCATTTCAGAGTCGTGCGCCAAGATGATGAAGTACATCACCGAGCACGAGCAGGAAGATCACCTGCTGACTGGATTCTCCAGCCAAAAGGTGAATCCTTTCCGTGAGAAGAGTTCCTGCATTGTGCTTTAAATTATGCAAAGCGTAAAGATGGCCGCTCCAGCAGCTGGCTATAAATATGATTCATCTAAATATCACGTCGCTCATTTCATATGAAATATAAATATAAAATTTATATATATATATAAATGTCGTAATTGTCAATGACCTGCTAAACTAGAAAAGAAGTAAAACTAACTAATTTTTAACACGGCTGATTCATTGGATCTTGCCTAATATTTGTATTAATTGCTACTATTATGGAAAATATATATATTTCGTTTTAATTGTGAGTAATTCAAATTGTATGTTTTTCTACTCATGCTAAGAGTTTTCGTCCTTCCCGCTTCGATTAGTGAATATGAATTATGTACCTAATTACATTTCGCATGAATAATGAATTAGTAATAAAATAATCTTATGTATCAGTCGTTTAGTTCACAAGTTTTGGCCAACGAAGTTGTATTTTGTTTATTAGATGGTGAATAGGGTTCCATAACAACATCAAATCGTATTTTACCACCTTTAAATATAAATATAAGATAACTTGCTGCTTTTCAATAATTAACTGATGAAATAACCGCTAACATCATCCCTTATACATTTAACTTTTTTATAGGATATGCTAAGAAATAGGCAACAGAAGTTGGCTCAGAAAGAAGTTTTTTCTTCTGAAACGTTTATAAATCTAACACTTAACATTGGTGTATTAAAAAATCCCTGTAATGAGCTACAAAGTTAATATTTGAAGCGTTTAACTGTAATTTACATTCCAATGGTTGTAAAGCGAAGTATTAAGAAGGGAGAGAAAAATCACACACCGGCAAAATTTAAATTTTTTGGTCGGATCTAAATTCATATCAACTTTCCATTGTTAAAATAAATATGTAAATTTGAGGATTTTGACCTTTTCTGTGTTCCATTAGGCGAAATTCAAAAATTAATTCAGTTTTAGTTTCCAACTATATAACCATTTCTAATTTTAATTTTACAAATTAAAACATAAGTACCTAAAAGTTAGTTTCAAATGTTGACGCATTAAAAATAAACCTCAACTAAATAATAAAGTCCAATAAAACGTTACTCCGAAATGTTTGATTATTTCGTTACACGAAATACCAGGGTACGAAAATTTGTTTGCATGCAGCTAAATCGCCGGTTACAATTGCTTTTATTAAACTCCTTATAATCTATTATAAATGTAGACATTTTGAAAAATTTAATCTTACTACCAAAATTTCGGATTTAAGTGATCATGGGTAAGGTGGTATTCATAAGAAAAAAGAACGCAACCTATTAATCACGCGGAAATTATTGTTTTTCTTTGAAAATTCCTTAAAATTAATTTATTTTTAGCTTTCAGTGACATCCTTGATAGAAATTTATTTCATACGAACTAACAAAAACGTCTTTAATGAGTTTAACACATACACTTCATGTCACTTGGATAGGGACAACCTTTTTTTGCCAATATTTCTTAAACCCTTAAATTTTTTTTTGGAAAAACCAAAACGTGGAATGAATGACGTATACACTGCCGGTCATAAGGTTAGAAGCAGGCATTTTCGAGAAGTAAAATTGATATTTCTCCCGTTACATGATGGATTAGAAAAAAACAACAATGGTAAATGAGGGACTATTTTGTTAACAACAAAATATAAAATTTGGACATAGGAGAGATTTAGCTTACGGAACTTTTATGACAAATTGTTAATTGAGTCATGAAAATGCGAAAATAAATTGGGTCATTAGATTAGAAGCAGTGAATAAATCAACGTTGTTTTGTGAAATGCATATATTTTTTTTTCGGAAAAACGGTACAATTTATAAATTAATTGTTCTCGATTGAGTGTTAACAGAAATGGTCAACAAAAAATGTTTGACAGGGGAGGAAAGGGCAAGAATAGATGTTTATTGCTCTAAAGGTCTTTAATGCTTTGCTATAGCCCGAAAAGTAAATCGAAATGATCATTGTGCAAGTAATTATTTAAAAAACCATCGTCTTACTCTAGAAATTATAAAAAAAAAACACTTCCTCTGCCTTTAGACTTCGCGAAATGCGGAGTATCCTTAGAATAGCGTCAAATTCAGCTTTATCGGCAGCTAAAAATAGGCAAAAAGCTAATGTTAAGGCCAGCTTATCCACTGTTAAATACACGATTCGCCATGCTAAACACTTAAAGCACCTGAAGCTTGAGAAAAAAACTTTATGACGTAAGGAAGAAGCAACGCTTGTGTTTCGCGAAAGATCACATGAGCTGGGATGTGCAAAATGGAATGACCGCAAATGATTGGAGGAAGGTTATTTTTTCCGACGAAAAATTTAACCAGCCCTATCATGAATTCCATCGTAATGGGAAATTTTTACGAATCCCGAAAAACTGTATCATGAAATCCGTTCGTAGTGGAAAATCTCATACAATTTTGCATTACGAATGGATTTCATGATACAGTTTTTCGGGATTCGTTAAAATTTCCGATTACGATGGAATTCATGATAGGGCTGAACATAGATGGGCCAGATGGTTATAATTATTATTTCCATCACCTGAGGAAAGAGTAGTGATTTTTAAACCGTCACCATAGCAAAAAAAGGAGGCGTTTTCGTCTGGAGCTCAATTTTATTGTATAGCGCTATAGACTTGGTAGTCCAAGATACCAAATGACTAGGAAAGCATACAAAGCCTTCCTGGAATAAGTATTTCCCATTATTAGCGAGCTTTTTGGACTAATTCCATAGATTGTTCAGCAGGAAAACTCTCACATATACATAGCCCGAGTGGTAAAATCCCTTATTGCAAACCAAAACTTCCACTTGCTGCCTTGGCCACCATATTCCTCGGACCTTAAAATATTTGAAAATGTGTGCTTAGACGTAAGGTACATGAAGGAGGAGAGCAATACGGTGACAAGGAAGCGCTAATTCATGGTATCAAATTGGCGTGGAGTGAGATTTCTTAAGTCTACTTGGAATCTCTTTATAAATCCTTAAAAGGTAGAATTTTTGAAGTTATTTTGAAGGCTGGTGGTAGCACACATTATTAAAAACCTAATGGAAAACTAAAAACCATAACAAAGTACAAATACTTGCATTTTATTTCTATTTATTTGATGTGCTTCTAATTTAATGACCCGATTTTCGAATATTCTTAACTCAATTAACAATTTGCCATGAAAATTGTTGTTGTTAACAAAATGGTCCCTCATTTACCATAGTTGTTTTTTTTCTAATCCATCATGTAACGGGAGAAATATCGTTTTTACTTTACGCCTGCTTCTAACCTTATGGCCGGGAGTGTATATACATATACATAAGTTTATATTGCAAGCAAACATTTTTGGATTGGGTTGATAAATACAAGTTTTATGACGGTTTTTCCAAAGAAGATCATAAAAAGTACCTGTTTTTGTGTGTCACATGGATAAGGAAAAGATCTAAATTTACCTATTAGCGTATTTTAAATCAGATAAAATGATACTCTGATTGTTTGGGAGCTAAGTACGCGTATTAAATTGATAGAATCAAGAAGTATGGGTAGAGGTAAGAGTCTTAACCAAAGAGGAAATAGGCCAAATTCAAACTTACCGGGATCTCGGCAAAGCCAGAAAAATTAGAAGAAGTTCAAATGTTGTATACAACTACCTAAAGGACCCAGAGAGGCATGGAAAAAACCACAAAGGGAAGAGTCAAGAAAGCCACAGGAATCGAGCTCGGAATTCCGTGTCGTCTTTTCCGATGAAAAAAAAAATAATTTGGACAGACCTGATGGATATAGCTGCTATTTTCATAATTTAAGAAAGAAAGAAATTTATCTTGAAGAACGGCACGGCTAAGGAGGAGGTGTAATGGAATGGGGAGCAATCACCTATTACGGGACCGTGGAGCTGAATTTTCAAAGATCTACAATGACGTCAATCACTTACAAATCGATTCTGGAAAGAAATTTTCCGCAGTTTTCTAAATTATTTGGTGGACAACGATGGACTTTCCAACAAGATAATGCACCAATACATACCACACGGACAACAAAAGCCCCTGGATTCGGGGGCAAAATATGAGCCTATTACCATGGCCCCCATATTCTCCTGACCTGAACATCATGGAAAACGTGTAGGAATGGCTTTCAAGAAAAGTCTACAAGAAGGAAGGCAATACCAATAAAACCGAAGAGACTATTGAAGCCATAAAACGGACCTGGACCCAAATTTCACTTAATTATCTGACAGCACTCTATGAAACCATACACGACAGGTTACTTTAAGTAATTGACGAGACATGTTAATCCATTCAATAAAACCATGTATTTACCAAACCATAAAATGTTTGCTATTTTCTTTACTTTAAAGGGTCTTACAGGTAAATTTAGATCTTGTCCCTATCCATGTGACCCAAAAAACAGCTACTTTGTATGGCTTTCTTCGGAAAAACGCCATAAAACTTGTATTTATCAACTTAATCCATACATTTTTGCTTGCAATATAAACTTTATACATACCTCATTCATTCCCCAAATCTAAGGCTTTAAGAAATATTTGCAAATAAAAAACGAAAAAAAAAACTTGTCCCTATCCATGTCAGATGAAGTGTAAATTCCACAAAAGTGGTGGTTTTCCATAAGAAAAAGTAATGCAACCTATTCATGATATGATAATTTTTGTTTAAAGATTTTCTTTGAAAATTCACCAAAAGTTCGCACACTGGCCTTTGGTAGATAATTTCTTTCATTGGAACCAACAAGAGCATTTTTAATGAGTTTAAGTATCTAACTATTCAAAAAAAAGAACGTTTTCTTACAATCATTAAAGAACTCATGCCGATTACAGAATCCGATAATAAATCCGATTTTTTTCGGAGTGGATTTTCGACATTTTTACTATGACAGAAATGTCAACATTAAAATGTAATTTCATTCGTAGTACACTCGGTTTCTGTAATCAATTTTATAATTTCTAATATTTTTGTACTTTTTGCAAACATTTTGGTACAAGGTTTCAAATAATAGGTAAGGGAAACTAATGAATGTTTATTTGGGCGACTTTTCATTACGATAGCACGAATTTCGGTCTGATTTTTTTTACAGTTAGGTAGGGGTCTCAATAGAACACGTTTTAAATATTAAGGCGAGGAAACACCTTTAAGTCATAGAAAAAAATATTTTCTTTTTCGGACTTAACCCTACTTTTTTTATATTTCATTTTTGAGCCTAAAACAAGTTTTTTTTTGAATTGATAGCACGGCGTACTAACAGCTAGGTATGTAAAGGGGCATGCTGCCCCCTGCAACCCCCCTGCTTGGGATCACTATAGGATTTGGGGTGGATGCGAGTTTGGGTATATGCAAAGTACTTTTTGCATTTGAGCACTAAAATCAAAGAAATTCCCAACAAAAAAAAAAGCAAGTATGGCAAACACTGAACAAAAAACAGGGAAGAAATGTCAAAATCAACCACTTTTGCGTGTTTTGTATTAAAAAAAGTGAACTTTAAAAAATAATTTAAAATAGAAATAAATGTTTCCTCGCTCTAAAATTGCTATAGTTACAAAATTTTGAAAAATAAGGTTTTCTTAAGAAATCAAATGGCGTTTATATTTTTAAAAACTAATGTGCGCCCAACAAAAGGTCTTTAGAAAAATAAAAACTTCTGTAGGCTTCTCATCAACCTTCACCACATTGTAAAAAATCCGTCTTGTTAAACCTATGACAGAAGTTCGTTACCCTCTTATTTATTTGCACATATCTATCAAATAAAAAAAACCACGAGTCGAAATTCGTGCTGTCGTAAAGGAAAGTTGAGCCGAAAATATAGTTCTTCTAGAGAGTAATAGTACGTTTCCACCAACAAATAATCTGAGATTTAAGGCAAGTGATTTAAAATAAATCATGAGGTGTTTCCACCAAAGAAAAGGAGATTAATTTGACGTTTGGTTAATGTCATAACAACCAAACTTCAAATCATTCTCCTTTCGAAAAGAAAAAAAAAATATGTATTTGTTCACTCATCATCTGTAAGTACCTAATTAGTTTTATTATATTCTTGTACATATTTATTATTTTTGTATACTTACATTTTATTTCGTCTGTGATTTCTTGAAAGTTGTTTATTGTTTTGAATTTGAGTCATATGGAAGTGAGACAGATAGTTTTTGTTTACATTTCCATCTGTCAATAAACGAAATTGGCGTTTAAATGGGTCGGTGTTGTGTTCTTGAATATGAATTGATAAAAACAATAATTTAAAATATAAAAAAAATCCACTTTATTTAACAATATAATTAGGTAGTACACTTGAAAATTACTACCACTTGACTCTTCGAATCCTGATGTCTGTTTTTTAACGGCCTTTTATACCTGGTTGCTGGTGGTTGTTATAGGAGGCATCGGTCGGTGATTGCTTTTTGGTGCTGCCAAATGTTCGTAACGTAATTACTTTTTAACAAAAACACTCCATTACTAATAGAGTGTTTTTGCTTTTTAATTATTATTTGGTGCTGCCAAATACTATAAAAGTAATTGAAATCTTCATTTGGGGAGATTAAAAAATCTTCGAGATTTCAAGGAGATTTGTGACAAATCTAGCTAAATCTCGGTTTAGTGCCCGGTGGAAACGTAGTATATAAGCATACATATTTGTAAAGAAACTTTTAATCTCAAACCTTTTGTCTGTCGAGACCGTGCAGAATCGTTCCTGGCTCATTCAGACCGAAGTTATTTTCAAAGAGCGAAACTCTCAACTCAACAGATCTTTTATTTTGTGTTCAAAAAGTTTTTTTTTTTTTAATTTGCAAAATTAAACTGACCTTCACAATATTTTACGTTTTGACATCTTGTCCCGAGCTCGCCACTGCTGTTAACGTCACGTATATTTCAGTGCAGTCTTTCTTCTACCTCGTACTCGTATCAAACGTCATGTGTCAGATGGTTTTCTTTTTCTCTATTTTTGTGTGACGTACATTATACTTTCAACAATATAATTAAAATTTTCATTTAAGTATTGTGGTTTAAATAAAATTTCGTCTTTCAATAACTTCATCTTTCTCGTCAGTAAACTTTAAAAGTCCAACACATTATCTTATTGCTTAAAAAATAAAATCATGTCATCTGATGGATGCAATATCATCGAGCACTACCAAAAAGCCATCAAGAAAGCACGAAACGATGAAAGCAAACTATTGCATTGTATTAGAAAACTAGACGCCCTGCCAATTACAATTGATCATTTGCAAAGGACTGGGGTGGGAAAAACAGTCAATTCCTTGCGAAAGTATAATGGAGAAGTTGGTGATGCGGCGAAAATACTTGTGGCTAAATGGAAGACGATGGTTTCCACTGGGGAAGTCCCTTCGTCGTCATCACCAGAAAAACACCAAAACGGATATGGCAGTGTTGCTGCAGCTCCAGTTCCAGTTCCAGTTGCGGCTGCAGCTGCTGTTGTAGCAAGAGAGTACTCACCCAAAAACAACCATATTGAAATTAAGGAAAGTGAAGCGCGTCTAACAAGTAATGGTAAGCATAAGGAAGAAAAACGGAACTCAGAGAACCATAAAGATTCAAATCATAGAATTAAAGACATCCAAAGCAAACACACTAATAATCATCACGAAAGCAGCAGAAGTAGTAGTAGTAAGTCTAATGGTAAGGATAAAAGCCACAAATCATCCTCAAGACATGCCGAAAAATCGAGTTCGAGTTCATCTAAGTCCTCTTCTAGTAAGAGTTCATCTAAGCGACACCGCGAAGAAGATTCTACCAGCAAGTCACACAAAAGAGAAAGAGAAAGAGATACGAGTGTTCCCAACGGAACACCCGAGCCATCTGGCTCATCGTTGTCAAAGCAAACTACTGATGAAGTGGCAACGGAAAAACATCAATCCAAAGCAAAGAAACCGAAACTTATTGTCAATGATGGCATAGATAGTACTATGGGTGCAAGTTTTTCCGATGCTCTGGGCATGTGTGGTATAGGAGGAAGCTCAAAGAAGAACAAAAAGCTCCAGAAGATTACAGAATCCTCGAAGCAAGTTGTGGAAACACCAGCACGCTCTTCAAAACCAGCTGCCGAAAAGGAAAGCAAACACACTGCCGACCTAATACCCGAAGCTTTGAAGACATCACCCAAAACTAAGCTTGATATATCACTCAATCTGCCCATAGCGTCATCAGTTAAAATTTCAGACAACTACAAACCCTCTCCTATTAACCAAAATGTCATGAATTGCATTTATCCTTCATCGATGCCAGAGAAGCCGTCGTCTTCCAATTACAATAATCTGAACATTGGCATTACTTCAAAAACTATGCGCACCAAGGTCTACTCAGGTGTTAAGACGGGCGCTCTATTATCAGTTCCATCTCTCTTCGATATTTGCATTAGAGTTTTGCAAAAGAACATCGATGCTCTGGAATACACTGGAGGAGTGCCCTTCGATGTCCTGCGGCCAGTTTTGGAACGAACTACGCCTCAGCAGCTATTGAATTTTGAAGACTACAACGCTTATTTGTTAGAAGACACCGATGTTCTGTGGCAACAGCATGTTGGACGACACTTTCGTGGAAAGATGAGGGAAGAAGGAGAAACTTGGCGAGAAATGTTTTTGCGGTGCGAGGACGAAAAGGAACGACGGCTGAATATTCTCACTAAAAATATTAAAATATCTCAAAAGCAGAGCGCACTTCCAATAAAGAAGACACGCTTAGCATATGTAGACAATGTGGTCAAACCACCACGTAATGTCCAACGCAAGCAGGAACTTTACGGGACAAATGATAAATTAATAGCATCACCTGCAGCAAGAGTGGCTGCTTTATCGTCTGCGTCACATAATACTGTTGTAGCTGGAGATCCTCGATTAAAAATTGGAAGAGATTTGGTTGCTGCAGCCAATAGTAATCCATTAAAGATTAAAAAGGCCCCCCTAATGGCTAAGACATTGCAATTTATTAAAAAAACTTATAAAAGATAAAAACAAACAATTGATAAAATAAAATGGTCTTAACAAATAGAATGTTATATTTTTTATTATTAGATGAATCAATCCTTAAACTCTTAATCCTTAAATTATTTTCAATTAAAATATTCCTTTTTCCATCATTTAATGACAACCACTTTTAATTAAAGGAAAATGTGTTTATTTTTGATCAAAGAAACTTGTGCGAGTTTTAATTAAAATATACACAACGTTAATCAAATTTTAATTAATTGGACAATATATAATAATATTATACTCTGATACAAATTGATAGGACAAGGTCCTAATGCTTGTGTGAAGAAATGAGTTAATATCTATTTTAGTACTAATTCTAGGACTAGTATTGGTCGTTACGTTATGACTACATGATGAAATTGGCCGGTATTGTTTTTTAAGTGGGCAGATAAAGAACAATAAATATTGAGTATGACTAATTTCAAAACAACAGAATATGACGAAAGTATGTACATATGTACATATGTAACTGGCTTAAACAAATTCTTTAAGTAAAAGAAAGACTGTTCCCAATTCTCAACAATTTATGGTTCCTTGCATAATCCAATCATAAGTTAATTGAAGTTTTCCAAAAAGAATGTTATTAAAACAAAACCATTTAAAAATGGGAACCATCTTTAGCAAAACATAAAAAGAATTAGTGTTGGAAAAATATAACAAACTTTAAGTTTGATATCTAAAAATTGAATATAATTTTTGCTATAAATTCTTATCCTAATATAAATTTGCTATCCTTTGTTGTAAAATTTTCACTTATGGCACTTTTTTACTTTTCTTGCTAACGTACCTAGTTAACTAGTTTTTAGTTTAAGTACATGCTTTCAGATTAAATCTAATTCATTCAAAGTTTGTTACAAACTTAATTTTCCTCTAAGTCTCTCCCCATTCACAATCGGCCATTAAACTGGCCTAAGTGTGTCCGTTTCCATCTTGGACAGCCACTATAACCTCCCTCCATTGGTACACAATTGTCAAGTTTGTAAGGACAACAATTTTGTATCCTACTTAGTATACAAAATTTAAGATTTTACCAGTTAAAAAAAGTTCAGATAATAAGGATTACAGATCCATCACAAATTTTTGTTATTTAAGGGTCTTGAAAAGTTATTACAGAAACGAATCAAATTATACATAAATAAAAAAATAATGTTCCCTTTAAGAATAAAGTTAGAGCAAGTCAAAGTTCATTTAGAATTTATTTCATAACAAATCGCAAATTCGAAAAGAAAATGAAAACGAGCCTCACACATTCTTTTTGGGAGACCGTAGTTTTAAGAAGTCAACCAAAATTCTAAAATCGGATTATTAAAACAAAATGTAGTTGAAATTTAACTTCAACATTTTTACACGAGTCTTGTCTTAAATGTTGTCCATTATTTTAATGCTTCACAGAATAGTGTAATAGCCATTTCTTTTTTTCTGCTTATGGGGAGAAGAAAACCCTGAAAAGACGGTACAATTTCATGCGGTTACATGTACCGCTCCTTAAGCATTTAAACATAATAGTCTCCTTAATGTTAATCAGTATATCCCTGAACACAACTTCAAAATTTTCGTTGTCTAGTTGTAATAATGAATGTGGAATTCCTTACCACACTCTGTTATTCCCTGTTAATGTAATATTCAGAATTTCAAAACCAATGAGTAACGACACCCCTGTATACACCATTCTTCTCGTTCTTATGGTCACATATCAATTTTAGTACACATAAAGCTCCTTATACATATTTAAAAAGTAACAATTTTCAAATGAAAAGGTTAATTCCAACTGATTTGTTAATCAAACAATGCAGTGCTGATGGTGTTGCTTACAAACACCAAAAATCCAAACCGATTCTATCGACTTATTTAAATGTTTTGTTTCAATTTTTCGGGACTCATTCTTAAAGTCCTCTAATCTTTGGAATGCTAATCTTAATCTTTAAATCAATATTACGCTCTATGTATTTATAAATCTAGACTTATATTTAAGAGAAGGCTAACTCCATACTTAAATTTTGTATCGATATTTTTTTTACAAAATTTGAAACACAATCTACATATTTCCAATTTTTTTAGATACATCCAGAGACTATACCTACATAAAATTACAATTTTGTAACTATTAAACTATTAAACAATATTTTTAACCATCCTCTATTAAAAATCAAAACACATATTATTTTATTTGTGAGTGTTCTTTATTTCGTGTTGCATTGTTCTTACATTGGTTTGGAAGTTGTTTCATTCCAAAAACGACTTCCAACACCTCAGTTATTAATACAAAATAATTAAATGAGTAAATGTGAAGAAAGATGTTAAGCGATTTTAAAAAGAAAAGGATTTTATAAAAAAAAACACAAAGGAAATGCGTAGAATTAGATTAAAACAAAAATATGAAGAATGATGATTAACTTAACTCTCGTCATCACTACCACCACCTTGCCTTGGTGGTTTTGGTCCGCCGGCTCTCTTCGCCATGATTATTTGATCGACCTTGAGGATTGTTGTAGCAGCACCGACTGCATACTTGATGCCCCAGTATTTCGATTGGTACAAGTCCAATACCTTGGTTTTGGTCACATCAACGGTGTCTACTTGTTCGGCGTCGATGTTGAATCCCTGGTTGGGGCCGTTTTCTTTGTGAGCGAGATAGAGCTTGTTAATGGTCTCTGTGCCATTAACACCACTGTTTTCTGCCAAAGCCTTAGGGAACACTTCTAGGGCAGTTGCGAATTTACGAACGGCGTACTGTTCAAGGCCGGGAAGGGTATCAGCATACTCTGCGAGTTGGATAGCCAATTCAATTTCTGTTGCACCAGCTCCAGGAACATAGCGACCATCACGGGTAAGACCCTTAAAGTTATTCACTCCATCATCGATGGCACGTTCGATGTCGTCCATAAAGTTGTCGGTAGCTCCACGGATTACAATGGTTGCAATACGAGAATCGACACCTTCATTGCGGAAGGAAACTACAACGGTGTCGCCCAGCTCTTCAATGCAAACCTTATCACAGTAACCGAGCTCTTCTTGAGTGGGAGCAGTCAACCTGGGGAGGACTACACCATTGACAGCTCTGCTCAGACGACGAAGGTCGAATTTGGAATTGAGGCGGACAGCCATGAGGCCATATTTGTTGATGTAATGCAAGGCCATGTCTCCGACCTTGCCTCCAGCGACAATAACCTTCACTCCTGCATCTGCCAAGGATTTGATTTGCTTCTCAAGCAGGTTCTCTTCTCCACTGCTGAATTTCATGAGTTCATCGGCGGATTTAATGAGGACTGTTCCCTTGGTTTCGGTTTGGATGATATCCACGGGGCATGAGAATATGGCCACCTTCGCCTTCTCAACACTACTGACCTCACCCTCAACCTGACGCTTGAATACCATTCCTCGGAGTACCTCGGATTTGCTCAAACCACTACCAAGGATCTTGCAAACTCGAATGTTGTCAACATTGAAGGTGCTCTGTTCTGGCAGGATCGAAACACACGCCTTGGCGATGAGTTCGGTGATAAATTCCTCTTGCCCATACTGTTTGGACATCACTGCTGATGTCAGACAGTCCTTGACCTTTTGAACATCGCGGAAGTCTTCGATTTTGTGACAAACTAATTTGGGAAGGATCTCCAATGCCTTGTCCATGGCCTTTTCGTAACCGTCAGCAATTTCACTTGTGGTGATTCCCAAACGCAGCAGCTCTTCAGCACCCTCGAGGAGGGCACCAGCAAAGATGACCACAAAATTGGTACCGTCGCCGACTTCGGCGTCTTGCATCTGGCTGGCCATAACCATCAATTTGGCAGCTGGATGCTCAACATCCAACTCACGCATGATCGTACCAGCATCAGAGGTGACGAATTGCTTCTCGATGTGGTTGATGACCATCTTGTTCATGCCGTTGGGCCCGTAGGCGGAACACATTGTCTGTGCGAATTCCTTGCAAGCCGAAATATTACGATAGATGGCTTCTTCAAGGCCAGAGTACATCTAAAATAAACAAAAAAGAGTCTCATGAAATTTAGTCTCCATATTTCCAGAAAAAAAAACCTAAAAAATGAGATGACTCAACGACTGTCGGCACCCCCAACATTTGTCTAGCTCATCTTCTCACGAGGCACGAGATACAATTCTTTTAATATTTGTCCGTTTCAAAAGGAAACTCGATCTTTTTAATTGAATTATACAAATATTTCACTTACACGAGCTCCTTCCTTTAACATTTGGGATACACCCGGTGCTTTTGGTACAGATAAAGCCATTTTTTCTCACAGATTTTATTCTACTTTCTTCGTAATAAAACTTTTCACACAAAAACTCGCGTACAAGCAGAAGAACAGAGGAATGGCGAATGGAGGTTTTTCTAACCTAAACTCGTGTGTTTTTGACAGTGGGTGTATTCACAATAGAGCTGTCAAAAACATTCTTGTCAAGAATGGAATCTTCTCGATGGGAGTTTTATTGTTCCCACTATTAGGATCATTCATTTCGATGGTGTACGACGTCCTTAAGAATTTAACAATAAAAGTATGTGATGACTTTAAATTGCTAAAACTCATTTAAAATGGTTTTGCCATATTTCAAAACTGCCAATTTACGAGCATTTTTGAATATAAATTCATTGCCATACTAGATATGGACAGCAAGTTGACTAATTCTCATACAAACCCCACCTTAAAAATGATTCCACCTCTTTAGCTATGATTGTCCGCTTGTAGTTTTTTCAGAAACAATTATAATAAATTTTGCAACTAACATCTATTATAAAGTTTGACAAAATAAACAAAATATAAAAAGTCAAGTTCAAGAGTTTCTCCATATTTCCGTTGAACCTACAGAGGAGCTAGTAGCGTTAAGAAATAGATGACACCAACGCGAAGTTAACAACAAGCAGTCTATCTAGAAAATCAATGATTCTGTAATTAATTAGGTAAACTTTGCTTTGTATTAAAGACAAAGCTTAACTTTTGTTACGAAAATGGTTGCTGTTACTTTAGATAGTTAACTGTCACTTAACTATGCTGTTGGGTACTTCATCCACCCAATTACTTACTTGACACATTAACTTCTAGTTAGACTTACCGAGTTTATGAGAAGTGTATCTGCTGATTAGGTTAGGTTAGGTTAGGTTGAGGGGCTGACAGTTGATGTCTTTACCGTCACACTTAGATCAACACAGATCCATTGTGATACCCATGAGTATTGCTACTCAAGCTAATAAGAAAAACCTATGTGTTCAGTAAGTCAAGCCATTTAGAGGCTTTGACGAAGTTCAGAATGTTAGTACCTGGCGTACTAGAGAGTTCTTTTAAATCCCCGAAGAAATAGTTGCCAAGCAGTTTCTTCCTTTGATGGGAGAGTGCGGGACAGTGACACAGAAAGTGCGAAGTATCTTCATGCACCTCCTCGTCACCGCATCCTCTGCATAGATCATCTGAGCTGATTCTCATCTTTTTCATATGATAACCTAACAGATTATGTCCGGTGATTATGCTTACAAGAGATCGAAGTGATCCCTTTTGTAGCTGCATAATTCTTTCCGTTCTTTGTTTGTTAAAACAGGGCCAGATCTTTCTTGTAGTGCCGCAGGTGTCAAGAAGGTTCCACCTTTCATCGGCCTTAATTGTTATTCTTTTTGAGATTTCCTGTTTTAAATAACAGGTAGGGATGCTAACTAGCTGAGCTTGGCTTACGTCAAGAATTGACCCTAATCTTGCTAATTCATCGGCTTTCTCGTTGCCTACTATATCGCTGTGGCCTGGGACCCAGCAGAGTCTAATGTTGTGCTGTGCGCCAAGAACCTTAAGCTCTTCGCGGCAGCATGAAACAAGCTTCGATTTTACCTCAGTTGCAGTAATCGCTTTTATTGCCGCTTGGCTGTCAATGTAAAAGGTGATATCAGCTCGTGGTATCGCCATCATTGATACCTTTTTAGCAGCTGTTGTCACTGCCAGGACCTCCGCTTGGAAGACGCTGCTGTGGTTTGGAAGCCTATTAAGCGAGGCGGTCAACTTGAGAGATTCAGAATAGAAGCCTGCCCCTACACCAGTGTCCGTTTTAGAGCCATCAGTATCATCGAGAAAGAACTAATAGAGAGAACCAACTTCGACGGTTTTTCTCTTTTTGCCTACAAGCTATGATTTGTATTTGCATATGTAGTAACTCCATATAAAAAAAATGTGGGGAACAAATACTTATACAAGTTTGTGCACATACTCACCACGAAAGACAAAAAACTTTTCTCTCTTTTCTCTCTGCTCACCACCTTTTAAAAATGGCGACCACCTTTGAAAAATGGCGGATATAGTCAGCTGTTCAGAGGTGTTCAAAGAAAATTCAAAATTGTGTATGAACAACTTTTTGGTACTCTCATTGTGTTCGTTTGATATGAATATCATTCGAATATGAAGTGAAATTAATTACTCTTGTTAGGTGCCAGAACAATGAAGATTTAGAAACAATTCTAAATTACGCATTTAGATAAGTATTAGTTAGTTATTTGAAGCCAGTTTTAATCATTAAGTAGGTAAAACAAATTAGGTGGTGCAACAGTCCAATGAGAATTAGGACCTAGAAACATAAAACTCTGAAAGCACTACTACTATTATTTGTATTATTAGCTGAGTTTATGCGTTTAATTTTCGCTCCGACCGTTGAAAGATGCAAAAAAACTCAGATTTGTTTCAATTTTCAGAGTTTATCGACTTAATTTTGTCGATGCGAGAGTTGCAGGAACATTGAAAACGAGAGTTACAGAATGTAAACATGGAACATTGAAAACATTTTTATATACTCATCTCTTTTTTCCATTCCTATTTTATTTGTGTGTACTCGTTGTTTATTTCCTTTACATTACTCACGACATTTCCAAAATCCTGAAAATAAGTGATTTAAGTAGACACTAAATAAAAAGACCGTCAACTTGTTACTTCTGTTACCAATTTTCATTGCATAAGATTTGTGAATAGGTGATAAGCTATTCTTACTGCCTTCCACTAAGCTAGTGTGTTGCTTTTAAAGGCTTAACTACATAAGCTGGGTCAGTGGTTTTGTGAAAAGAATATACAAATTTGTTCTTCAACAAAAATTTAAGTCATATGCATCATTTTTATAAGTTTTCCAGTTCTAACTATTTATATATTATCTTTCAGTTATATAGCAACAAGGAAAAATATGTGAGGGAAAGTTCTAACTACAGTTTTTCTGAAAGTGCATTGTGGCTTATTCATAGATGTTTGCTAAACTTTTTAGGCTATTCATAAATAAATGCAAATCAAAGTTAAGGGCTAAACCTGAATAACTATAAACAATGAAAATGCTGTGTTCAAGTAGTTATTATCGCAGCCAAATTTCATAATTGATTATTTTGGTGTATAAAAAAGCTGAAAGAGTAATTCATGACAAATAAATGTTACTAAGTTCCAGAAAATATCGATTGATACCGCAATTGCAGAAGATGTGGATATTTTATATAAATATTCCTGGTAAACTGTAGAACTTTATTATTTCCGTCTTTTATAATTCAATGTAAAATAATTCAATGCAGTATATTTTAGATAATACAGTAGTTAAGTTAGTAGTTAAGGCATTACTATTGAAATAAACATAACATATGTTCATTTATAAAAAACATGTACTCGTTCAAATATACAAATTAAGTCTAGTCTAAAAAACCTTAACCTTGTTATACTCTTTCTGCACACATCCTTTTTTGTTTTGGTTGTTAATGCCATCTATCTGTAACTCAGAGAAGGTTGTTAATGCCATCTATCTTTAACTCAGAGAAAGAGGAGAGAAAAACAAATTCACCACGAACTACCGGTATAACTTCTTCCGGTATTTATTGACAAACAAATATGTTTTCCTAGAATTAATTTGAATTATAGGAGTATTTTTGTAGATATAAAAACGACAAGATGTTAGTAAAATTAAAGAAAGAAATTCATGAGAATTACAAAAATATTATAATGAGACTTTAAAAAACATAGCCTTCAATAAACAAAAATGAGAAATGTCGCATTTCCCGGAAGTGATGTTTTTTTGTGTACTCTTTTCCGAGGTGAAAACATGTATACACCGATACGAATTCAACACGTTATAAAAAATGAGAGTAAGAGGTTTCGAAGAGACGGAGACGAGGAAATTTGGTTCTCTCATTTAGTTTTTTCTCTCTGTCAGTATAGATAGCTGCTATTGACGACTCACTGGAGTATGGTATATTATCTATCCATTCCTCTCTGCTTTTGATGGCAGCTTGGAATGGTTTATGAAAATCAAGTACGGGTATTTTATAGTCTGCTGTATTACTATGACCCATAATTTTATGAAGGATCTGGGCGTGTCCTATGGAACTGTTTATCCAGACTTTAGTTTGACTAAGTCTCAGGACACTTTTGGCCGCAGATTCTTGAACAAAGAGGTCTAGGGGAATCAAATGAAGTATAACTTCCAGTCCCGCAGTTGGAGTGGATCTCATTGCTCCCGTAATGCCAGTGCACGCAAGTCTTTGAACTTTTGTTAAAGTTTTCAGGTTCGTGCTCTTTTCTAAAGCTTTCCACCATACCAAATTACCATAGGTTAGTATTGGTCTAATTATTGCCGAACACATCCATCTGATAATTTTAGGGTTTGGTCCCCAGGTTTTCCCGAAAATTCTATTGCAGGAGTAAAAGGCAATCGATGCCTTTTTGAATCTATCTTTAGTGTTCAGACCCCAGTTTAGTTTTTTATCTAAGATCACACCGAGGTACTTTGCGTGGTCGGAGATTTTAAGAGAGCAGCCTTCGATTGAAGGAATTTTAAAATCAGGTATTTTACGCTTGTTAGTAAATAGCACTAGTTCTGTTTTAGCTGGATTAACTGTCAGCCCACAGTTCCTAGTTCTTTTGCTTACAAACGAGAGGGCGTATTCGGTTGGTTCACTGATAGTGGGTAGGAACTTGCCAGTCGCTAGTAATGCAAGATCATCAGCGTAGGCTATTATCTTTACTCCAATTGATTTCAATTTAGAGAGTATACCGTTCATGACAAGAATCCAAAGTAGCGGTGAGAGAACTCCACCCTGAGGGGTGCCTCTGGATGTGGTTACTCTCACCCTTTCTTCCGCTAGCTCAGAGTTAATTTGTCTCTTTCGGAGCATACTCATTATCCACTGTGTTATTACTTTTTCGACTTTGTGGTCGTCCAAGGCTTGCTTCACTGTTTCGTTCTTCACGTTATTGAAGGCTCCCTCAATATCCAAGAACGTTGCAAGGGTGTATTCCTTGTCATTCAGTGATTTTTCTATGACGCTGACAACATTGTGCAATGCTGTTTCAACGCTTTTTCCTTTAATGTAGGCATGTTGAAATTCCGATATACAGTCCGGTTTCAGGGTGCTTCGGATGTGTATATCAATTAGCCTTTCAAAAGTTTTCAAAATAAACGATGTTAGACTAATGGGTCTATAGTCTTTGGCCTCCGTATGGCTAGGTTTACCAGCCTTAGGGATGAAAACTACCTTTACCTCACGCCACGATAAGGGAACATACCCCCATTTAAGGCTATTATTGAAGATGCTAATTAGGTGTGGGATGATAAGGTTTATGCATTTCTGAAGCATCATAGGGAAGATTCCGTCTAGACCAGGGGATTTGTACGGGGAAAAGGAGTGAATGGCCCATTTTATCCTTTCTTCCGTTATAATATCCGATGGTACTAGGGTTTCTGTATGAGACTCTGTTTCTGGACTGCGGATATCAGCTACGCAGCCAGGAAAGTGAGTATTCACAAGGAGCTCAAGCGTTTCGGATTCAGTCCAGCTGCCTGTAGGTTTTTTGAGGGATCCTAGAGCGACTGAATCCTTGGTCAGAATTTTCCTGAGTCTTGCTGATACATTTGTACTTTCTATTTCGTCGCAGAAGGCCATCCATGAGCTACGTTTTGCCCGTTGAGTTTCGACCTTGAAAATACGTTGACTGGCCTTATAATGTTCCCAATCAGCTTCTTTCCTAGTTCTTTTGGCGACGTTGAAAAGTCTTCTAGTTTCTTTTCTTAAGTTGCCTATTTCAGTGGTCCACCAGGGTGGTTTTTTCCTACCTTTTTCCATATGATTAATGGGACAACTTTTTTCTAAAGCGCTATTCAGAACAACTGAGTTTTTCTGACGCAATATCTATATCAGAGGGTTCTTGAATTAGAAGTGTGTCCGGGTTTTGAATCCCCTGTCCTACTTCCCTGCAGAATATATTCTAGTTGGTTTTCCTGAAGTTCCTAAAGGGTTTTGGAGTTGCTACTTCATTGTGTATCAAGAACCCTATCAGATTATGGTCTGAGAATGATTCCTCTTTAAGAACATTCCATTGATCTATTACTAGTGTGCTTGAGTTATTGGTTAGGGTAGCGGCAAGCACTTCTTTTCTATTTTTAGTTACAAAAGTGGGTTCGTTACCTCTGTTTGCTACTAAAAGATTGTGGTCTAGTATAAATTCAAAAAGAGACTCACCTCTGTTGTTGATGTCGGTACTACCCCATTGAGTATGATGTGAGTTTGTATCACAGCCTAGTACCACGTCCCATCCCTCAGAGGCAGCTTTCTCTACAAGCTGGCTTGTGATATTAGCGGGAGGCCCTTCTTGTCCGTCATGCGGCATATAGCACGATGCCAGGATCAGTGGTGGGAGTCCCTTCCTCTCTATTTTCACAGCACATTGGTCTGGATCACTGTAATTTGCTAAAAGAAAGAGATTAAACTTCTTCCTGGCTAAAATACAAGATCTTATATTACTATTAGCTACTTGTGTGGCTTTGTATAGTGTAAAGTCTGATGTGTGTAGTCCTCTAATTCTGCCACCTGAAATCCAGGGTTCTTGAATTAGGGCTACTTCCCAAAATGTAGACAAGATTGGAGCTGGCGGCTTTACTATGATGAAGATTAATTTGAATCAATTTCATGCTCATATTTTGTTACTTACTTGTTTTGGTTTGTTTGTTATTAGCCGCAGTTTGCACCGGTTTATGCCGATGCGTACCTTGAATCCTATTTTCCGCAAAAGGGGTATAGATTTGTGGCTAAGTTGCACCACCACTTCTGTACCTTCTTCCGTTCTTTCTCCCATCTCTATTACTTTCCAGCTCTGACTTAGCTGTTCCGTATTTAGAGATTGGAGATATCGTTCTACGCGATCTCGGGGTATCGCGGGACCTTTGATCGTCATTCTGGCCTTAGGTTTGACGAAGTCGCTGATTTCGTTCGGACCGACCAAGCGGAGATCAGCGTTGGGCAAGGGAGCTATCGTTCTCTTGACGAAGTCCTGCAGGAAAACGAGGGTATTGTCGTCCTCGCACGTCAGAACTTTGAACCCATGGATGGTTTTGAGGTTCCCAAAGAGTGGTGGTGGCCTGCTATTAACGATAGCATCGTTAACCTCATCCAGGATTCTCATTTCCAATAATTGCCATTGGTCTTCTGAGAGTTTTCTCGAGGGATTGCCGAAATCCGCAATGGCGAATTTGCGCGCCTCTAACGTCTCTTCTGTAGCCAAGGTCTTTTTTCTTTTCTGCAGGGGTGATCTTTTCGTGGGCGAAAGTGTATCATCCTGCCTTGTTCTTTTGGACGTTTTTGCCACTGAATCAGGGTCCAGGGGAGGCACATGGCCCACCATCTCCTTCTCCTTCATCAGGTTCTTAGTCCCTATATTTTTGTTTTTGTTCGTTGCTGTCAGTGTCTTAAGGTTACGTGTAGCGTTTTCGAGCACTATCTTATCCCTTGCCGTTAAGGAGTCCGGATCTTTGTTGGATAGGCGTCGAATTGTCCGTTCAGTGTTGCGTATTCTCCTATGTAGTATTCTGTCTACGGTGAGAGTTTTGGTAGTCTTTTTCTCGATCACCGTTTTTGTCGTCCTAGTACTTAGTGAAGTTACGTCCATGACACCGCTGCTTGACGAAGGTGAAGGGGTTATGCTAGAGCTGCATTCGGGGACATGGCCCCTTGTACTGCTTTCACAAGCAACCTCCAGATTCTTCTCCTTCGAGACCGTTTTACCATCCTCCAAGCCCGTTGTTGCACTTGGCCCCTTACTGGGTCTGGTGGGTGTAGACGGCCTCGAAGGTTGCAACGGCGTCTGTTCCCTAGTCGGGGGTGCAACTGAAGGGGTCGTTCCTTTCCTGTACCCATGTTCTGTAACTATCGCATCGATAAAATTCTTCGAGAAACGGTGAGAATCGGTACAAAAATCAATTTATCGCATCATCGGGTTTCTGTATCTTTTGACAGTCGATAACTTTATCGACTGAAACAAACGGAACAGAAATACTGGAAAAATGTGATAAAATGGGTTTCTGTATCTTTGAAAGTCGATAAGTTTATCGATTTAAATGTCAGAACTTATCACTTACCATCAAGCAGGCGAATAGAAACAAAATAAAATGTCTGAAGCTAAAAAGGTAAACAAATAAATAAATAGTAAAAAGTTCTATTTTGTACATTATTTTATTCAAATTTTATAATTTAGAGATCCTCCCGAGTTACCGGTGGCCAGAAGACCACTTTAATAGAATTTATGGCCGAAAACAAGCCCTTTGCAAGAGGACAATTCTCAAGCGTAAATTCTAGGAAAAATAACGGCGAGACGTGGGAGACCTTAAGCGCACAGCTAAATGCTCAAGGACCTATAATGAAAACTGTTGAGCAATGGAAAAAGGTATATGTACATAATATACATATACAAAAACAAAGTCAGCACCAATTTTGGTGTTGATCTTGTTTCGAGGACAAAGTTTTTAATTTTTTGTTTTTGTTTTAGTGCTGGACAGACATCAAATCGTCCGTTAAAAAACAAGCCAGCGAGCAAAGAAAGTTCATGAATAAAACTGGTGGTGGGAGCGTAGTGGACGGACCTCGATCACTCAGTGACATGGACGAAAAAGTGTTGTCCATTATAACAATTGATGCCGTTGATGGGGATGGTTCAACCCCTGAATTGGGAGTAGAAGAAGCACCTAATGACTACGATGTAAATACCTACAATTTATTCATTATTAAATTGAATTCTAATCTATTTTCTTATGTATAGGATCTAGAAATTGAACTTGATGAAGACGAGGACCCTAAACCTCCAAAAGTAAAAAAGACCCAAAATATTGGGTATGCAAATGGTTTGGAGGAAGCAAGGGCCATGCAAAGCTCCGTCGAACAAAAGCTCGACGAAATTTTAAAGATAACAAGGGAAATTCTGGATTTCTTAAAAAAAAGTGAATATTAGCTATAACTAACTCTTTCCATGTGATTTGTTTTTTTTTTTTAAGTGTACATATTTATTTTATTGTTTGTATGTTTTATGAAGTTTATTTATTTTATTGGATTTATTATTTTTTTTTTTAAGAATGTTTTTTTTTTATTATTTTGTTTAAATAAAAATAGCACATATTTATAGACTTGCACTTCGTTTTTCATTTATTAACAAAACATTGGCACATTTGCTCTTTTTTCTGTTTCCAACAGCTTGCTTATTAACATTGGTTGCGTATATAACTTCTCAACAGGTTAAGTTAACATTTTTAATATTTTTTGTATTTTCACTATGTATATCTAGTTGGTTTTCTGAGTCATATGACAGGAAGTCAATGGATCTATCATGGCAAATTGAGAGTAAAACTGATGCATCAATTTGGTTCTTTGCTTCAAAGATCGGTTTTCAAATCTGTTACCCAACTAGCTGCTTTTGTTCATTTTGTTTCAAAAAAAGTAAAATGTACATACGTATTTTAATTGTAATAAAAATATTAGACATATCTGTGAATTTTTGTATTATTTGTCTTTCTTTGCGCTAACCCTATAACTATGGATCATATTATATACTCATACAAATGCACTTTTCAAAAACCACTTCTCCTATTTCGATACTTATTACAGAGTTTTTGAGCTTCAATTTAAATTTTCTTCAAAAAGTTTTTCAAATTAAAAGGAAAATTTCGAAAATTTTCCAACTAAATGGTGTTCCACCATTTTCATAAAACATTCATATGAGTTAGAACAAAAATTAAAAAAAAAATCTTATAAAACTAATTTCGGCATTTTTAATTTTTCAACCGAACGCCGAAATTAGTTTTTGTATGACAATTTTTCGGGATCTCAGTTCAATTTGAAAATGGTTTCCAAAACCACTTTAAAGACTTCAAACGAAACTCAGAAAGGTTTCCATTATCCAAATAAAGAAAGTCTTTTGAAAATGCCAGCTTGGTATATCCAACAACTTCAAGAATTTCATATGATTTTTTCATGAAATTCTTGAAAGTAGCTGGATATGAATTTTTTTTAAATTTTGGGTTTTTTTCAAAATTGTTTTAATTACCACCCAGAAGACTCAAATCAATACTCGGAACCGTTGGAATCAACAAAAAGAAGCAAATCATTTGCAAATGCCAGCTTGGTATATCCAACAACTTTAAGAATTTCATGAAAAAATCATTTGAAATTCTTGAAGTTGTTGGATATACCAAGCTGGCATTTGCAAATGACCAGCTTCTTTTGAATGATTGAAACGCTTCTGAGTCTTAATTTAGATCCTATACGTGGTACTAAAATCCATTTTCGATTCTAGAAGAAATTACAAAAAAATTCCATATAGGAATAGTTTTGTCATTTCATATACAATCCTTGAGCATGAGGAAACTATTTTCATATGATTTTTTTTTGAAATATTTGTTGAAATTAAAAATTGTTTTTGAAATTCAGCATAACACTTAATTTGTGACTCAGAAGCGTTTGAATTATCCAAATCGAGCAAGTACTTTTCGAGTGACATTGTTTTCCAACTAACACTTATAAGAATTTCAGTGAAATTTCAATGTCACTCGAAAAGTACTTGCTCGATTTGGATAATTCAAACGCTTCTGAGTCACAAATTAAGTGTTTTGCTGAATTTCAAAAACAATTTTTAATTTCAACAAATATTTCAAAAAAAAATCATATGAAAATAGTTTCCTCATGCTCAAGGATTGTATATGAAATGACAAAACTATTCCTATATGGAATTTTTTTGTAATTTCTTCTAGAATCGAAAATGGATTTTAGTACCACGTATAGGATCTAAATTAAGACTCAGAAGCGTTTCAATTATCCAAGAAAAGCGATTGGTTTTAAAATGACATGTACATATCAAAAACTTACAAGAACTTGAAGAGAAAATAATACGAAATCAATGATGATTTTCTATAATTTGTTTTTTTTTTATTAAGTAATTTTTAAAATAGTGTTTGCTTAGTAATATTTTCACATATTAATTAAAATTTCTTTTGATGCGGTCTCGAATCACCGTGGCTGCTCGTTGATGGGCTGAAGCATTTTCGTGGAAAGAGCTTTCATCTCCACCATCATTTTCGTCTTCAAAATGTTCCTCTTCTAAAAGGCCGTGCCTTAATCGAAAGTTATGCAGCACACAGCATGCATTAATTATTCTTCCTGCTGCTTGCGGAGAATAGCATAATCCCAATTTAAGGCACCGGAACACAGATTTTAAAACTCCGTTGAGCCTTTCGACACAGATGCGTGCTCTTGAATGAATTAAGTTGTATGATCTCTCATCAACAGCAGAAGAAGAGCGGTATGGTGTCATGAGATAAGGGCGAAGTGGATAGCCAGAATCACCTATGTACATAATTAAAAAAAAAATTTAAAATTGTAGTGTAAGCGCCTTGTGAAACATAATTGCTTACCTAACAGCCAAGAGCTGTGTTCCCCCGGTTCACAAGCTTCATATCGTCGTTCAAGCAAAGACTTCACTTGAGATCCATCCCATATATAGGAATCATGTGAGGATCCTCCAAACTTTGCTATCACACTTAGAATTCTCAGGTTGAAGTCACATACCTAAAAGCAATTTTCATTAAAACTAAGATTTTAGGTCCTAAGAATATATTTACCAACTGGACATTCTTCGAGTGGTATCCTTTTCTGTTGAGGTAGCATGCTTCGATTTCAATGTTTGGTTTTTGGATCCTCACATGGGTGCAGTCAACAGCCCCAATAACTCCGGGAAATCCGGTCTCATTGAAAAATCTAATAATAATTTACATATAATAATAAGTTCAAAAATATTTTTCAAATTTACCTTTGCTTTATTGAATCGTATTCCTCTTCTCTGGGGAATTTTATCCACTTGCCTGCTAGCTTGTCCTGAAGTATTTTGGATACTTCGGCTACAATGCGGGACACCATAGTTCGGCTCATTGCTGCTGAAAAGTCCTGCCCAACGTCCCTTTGGTAGGACCCAGACGCAAAAAAATGCAGTGCAGCACAGATACGAATAGGGATGGGAATAAAGGTTGTCCTCTGTCCCTGCCGCATATGTGGACGCATTTCTTCGACGAGAACGCGAGCTGCATCCCGACTAAGTCGGTACAACTCCCGAAATCGCTCTTCCGGCATTTCAAATGGGTTGGTATTATCCCGAAGTCTTCTCCTGTGTATACGCATTCTGTTGCGTCGTTGGTCCATTTCCGACAATAAAATTATTGCAAACATAGTTATATTTTATATATTAATCTTTCTTCACTTTTATTCAAACTCAATTATTTTAGAACTTTCTTTTTTTTTGTATTTGACAGAAGATTGACAGTTCAACTTATCGCCTTCCAATGGATATTCCAGTCAGAATAGTTTGGAAATTGAACTTATCGCGTTCAGTTACAGAAACCCGATTTTTTCCAGAAGCGATAACTGAGGAATGAGTCGTTTCATTTTTTAACGATGCGAAAAGTTATCGCCTGAGTTACAGAACATCAGTAGATTGAATTATATCAATCGGCGGATTGGGCGGTCCCATCAGCGCACCCATGTCAGTGTTTCCTTTGGAATTCGCTTCCCCCGATGTTTGGGCATGTGGCCCCCCCATCATAAGAGGCTCGTTCTTTAGGAAAGCACGAGCGTTGAAAAGTCTTATCTGTTCGTTTGTCGTCAATTCCTCCCATTTCCTTTTCCCTAGTCGTTTGATTGTCTTCTTACAGTTGGAGATTCTACTCCGAACTGAAGTGGTAGACAATCATGAGAGGGTAGAACTAGCATTTGAACATGTGTCGTTGTCGTCTAGTGTTCCGATGCTAACTCCATCCTCTACACCGAGGTTGGAAAAAGGAGTGAGAAGAAGGTCTTCTTCAAAAACACTCTAGTAAAGATATAAATCCTCGGTAGCCATATTGGTTTGCCTTCAAACTAAACCGGAAACGGACCTGATAAAACAATTCTTAGTGTGCGTGAAAACACGTACCCTAAGACACAACTAATCAGTTCCGGTCCGAATCGAATTGTTGTTGGATTTCACATTTATTCATGGACATCATGTCAAAATTACAAATACAACAATGTAAACAAATGGGTTTTGGAGGGTGATACGTACGAAGGATTTATATCTTCATTGGAGTGTTTTTGGTCTTCTTCCTCCTGTGTAATGTTCGTTACTGTCGTCTCTGTAGTTTTGTCCTTATGTACGTTCTTGTCTGTCACTGGCGACTTCTCCCCTCTTACTGTTAGAGAGGCAAAGCCCGGGCCGGCAGCCGTGACTTCTGTCGACGTTTCAGCGTATATCCCCGCTGGTTTTTCGTTCTTTTGTTGTGTACTGTTCATGGTTTTTCGTCTTTTGGGTTTCTCTTGGTTTGCCTAAAGATCTCAGCTGGCCAGCTGAGGACTTAAGAAATAAAAGTCTACAGCTGATCAGCTGAGAATTTTAAGCGTAAGCCTCCCCACCACTGCAAGGTGGAAACCCCAGAGGAGGTGCTGATTAGGTTCCAAGTAGCTTAATTGTGACTACTTTTATATTGTGATACAGATCTAAAAGGTGTTAAATCATCAGATATCGTTGGACAATTTCAATAATTTTTGAAGAGTTCATCGTGCCATTTTTAGTAATGGCGTAGTTTTTACATGTCAAAATCTGACAGTCTAAAAAAAAAGCCAATCAAAATGAAATTTCTTATTGGAAAAGCCTTTATAACTAAAACCAAATTTTGTCGCGTTCATGTAAAATAATGAAAAACGAGTAAGTTCCGTGTTGTCGGGGTGTTATGTTATGAAACGTTCACGATAGATATGTCCAACAACAAAAATACAACTGACACATCGACTATCAGCCACCAAGTAAGAGAAGAGCCAAACCAAACCAACCAGAACCAGAACAAAACCAACAAATGTCAATAATCCGCATTGCAGGTTCTGTGCTACGAGGAGTTAAAATTATTAAAAATATGAGTTCCCTAGAGATTATTTCAAAAAACAATCAACAGAATGAGAAGATTATAAATTCTCTTCAAGCTGAGGTGACTTAAAAGATCTAAATCATCAACACTATGTCGATTCTACCATCTCATTTCAGTTTACTGCCGTTCAACGTGAGTTAATTGCCCGAAAAAAGCAACAATTGCTCCAGGAAAATGCAGACTTAAGGAATCGTATCGCTAAGACTCTGGCAGAGCTTGTTCGATTAGAAACTCAAAATGGTAAAAAGCAAATAGGTATCCCTGGGGCTAGATCATTCTGCACACAAGCCACGGATGTCCCAGTGGCACCTACCCCAACATCTGCCAAAGTCGAAGAAAGTAAAGATGCTGCTAAAATTGCTCCGAAAGAAAAGAAAACAAAAAAAGAAAAGCCAGCTAAAGCTGTTGCAGCTCCATCTTCAGCTCCTGCTACCGAACTTCCCATCGATGTTGGTCGTCTTGATTTGCGTGTTGGCAAAATTGTCGAAGTAGGACGTCATCCGGATGCCGACAGCTTGTATCTCGAGAAGATCGATTGTGGAGAAGCTCAACCCAGAACTGTGGTATCAGGCCTAGTTAAGTTTGTTCCCTTGGAAGAAATGCAAAATCGCTCTGTTGTGGTTCTGTGCAATTTAAAACCAGCCAAAATGCGTGGCGTAACGTCCGAGGCAATGGTAATGTGTGCATCTACACCAGACAAAGTTGAGGTGCTCAGTCCCCCTGAGGGATCCGTTCCTGGAGATCTTGTCCATTGTGAAGGTTTTACCCGCAACCCTGATGCACAATTGAATCCCAAAAAGAAAGTCTTTGAAACATGCGCACCTGATCTTAAGACTAACGATAATTTAGTTGCTTGTTTCCAGGGAGCAGCGTTGCATGTCCCTGGCAAGGGTAATGTTGTCGCTCAGACCTTGAAGAATGTCAATGTTAAGTAAAATTCTTTTATCTATGGATAGATTTAAATAAATAATGCTCACTAACTTGTTTATTTTTTGTTTTGGAAACTCTTCCACTTCATATGTAGATATAACTAATTGATCATTTCATTTCCTAGGGAATATTATAGAGCTTTTATCTTGGCTGAGTAGTATTGTTGTCAAACTTTCAGACAACTAAATAAAAAAACTTAAAGCTTCTTACAACGTTACAAATATGTACTTTTATTAATTTAATTTTATAAAAGAAAAGATAATTTGCCAGTTGGCTTAAATTTTAGTTTTTTGCTCTCCTCAAATTCAAATTCCGTGTTGCCTTCGACGCCGCCGTTATTCAAATGCAGTATTATAAAATTAAGTCCGTTATCCGCAAATTACATATGTAAGTAAATAGACACATATTTGCGAATGTATTGGTAAGGAATCGAAAATGGCAGAGACGAACGGAAGTAAAATAAAAATGGTAAACTAATACTCCTGTCAAATACTGGCCGTAGCCAGGCAAAATATTTCTAAGTGGTTATATTCAGTGCTCTCGAGGTTTTTCTGACATTCTCCCCCTCGGTACATTTCTCTAGGCTTCTCACAAATGTACCTCTTCCTTCGCTGATATATTTAACTTAGCAAGCTTTACTGAAGGTCTTTGGTAGATTCCGGATTCGGTTTGTACGGTTGCACTGCGTACCTGACCGTCTTTAGTGGCGTTGACCTTTATGATTCTTCCCTTTTGCCATTGGTTGCGAGGGCTCCTCTCATCAATTACTAGTACGATGTCTCCAACTGCTAATGGTTCAGTCTGCATGTCCCACTTTTCTCGCCTAGTTAGTGTAGGTAGATACTCGGCGATCCAACGTTTCCAAAAATGTCTCGCGTGAAGCTGTGACATAAGCAGATTTGATTTAAGTAGCTTTGTATCATCATTGAAGTTGCCAAGTGGTATCATCCCTCCAGGTGACTGACGAAGGAAATGGTTAGGTGTTATGGCTTCGGACTGTTCGCTGTCGAGTGGTAGATAGGTTAGTGGTCGAGAGTTGATCATGTCCTCAACCTCCATCAAAAAACTTCGAAAAAGCTCATCGTTAGGTTTATATGATGTGACGTTGCTCACTGCGTATAAGGCGATCTTAACAGATTTTATAAGTCTTTCACAACATCCATTCATGTGAGGTGATGCTGGAGGATGAAAATGCCATTCCAGTTCTGAATTCACAAACTTTTCCGCAATAAGTTGATGATCGACTGATTTTAAGCTAGTTTTTAGTAATTTTTCAGCTCCGATAAAGTTGGTACCTCGGTCGCTAAACATTTTTCTCACTGACCCTCTTCGACATAAAAAGTTCCTGTAGCAAAGTATAAATGAGTCAGCGCTGCAACTGTAGGCAATTTCAATGTGGATAGCTCTAGTTACCAGACATGTAAATAGACAGATCCACCTCTTTTCTACTTTTCGGCCATTTACAATTTCAAATGGGCCTCCATAGTCCACTGCAGTGTTAGAAAAGGGAGGTGTAAATGCTTCAACTCGTACTTCTGGTAAAACCGCCATTTCAGGTGGAGTAGAATTGGCCATTCTTATCTTGCAACGGTTACAAAGTTTTCTAGCTCGTTTTAAAACCTGTCTTATTCTCGGAATATAGTACTTTTTTCTTAATTGATTCACCACCGTTTCATGATTAACATGACGGAATATTTCGTGATAGTTTCGTACCAGCAGCAACGTCCCATGATGATCATGTGGAAGAATTATTGGCCGCCTCGAGTTAAAGCTTAAACAACTTGCGTTGTCTAGACGGCTTAGTGATCTCATCACTCTATTTTCATCCAAATATGGTTTCATTGAGAATATGTTACTGGCACTATGGGGACGTTTCTTTTTTGATATAAGGTTTTCGGGCTTTGAAAGATAATTAACTTCAGAAGACAACCCCTCAAGTTGAATTATTCTGAAAATCACACGTTCTGCTCGCTGATACTCTTGTGATGAAAGGGAATCGTTTCCTCTTGTCTTACCCCCTAGGGCATCTATGTATCTGCAGACAAATGCCGTAACTCTTAACATCTTGTTCCAATTCTCAAATCTTTTTATTGAAATCACTGGCTCTGTTGTTTGATGTAATGTTTCGACAGCTGTATGATGGCGTTCCTGATGTAAAGATATATCTTCAGGCCATTCTAATTCGGATTCATAAAGAAACTGCGGTGCTTGCATCCAACGATCAGTCATGTTCAATGATGGTCCCTTTTTCCACTTAGTCGCGTCATCTGCTGGATTCATTTCTGACGGCACGTATCTCCAGTTGGCGATGTTAGATATCTCTTGCACTTCTGCTATTCTGAAGGCTACGAATTGCCCTTTCACTGATTTTGCATCGGTTCTTAACCAGCTTAGAACTGTTACTGAATCCGACCAGAACACCACGCGATGAATACGGATCGCTAGAGATTGACGAATGCTATTGGCGAATCTTGCCCCAATCAATGCAGCAACTAATTCCAGTCGTGGAATCGACATAAGTTTAATGGGCGCTACTTTTGTTTTTGAACCTAACAATGAACAAGTAATATTATCTTTTGACTGTACGCGAAGGTATGCCACTGTAGCACTACAAGTGTTACTAGCATCGACAAAGATGTGAAGTTCTGTTTCTGCGAGATCCCATGTTGATTCAGCTAAGTAACATCTTGGAATGAGGACTGATTCAACTTGCTTCAATTCCTTTAACCATCGAAGCCAGCTTTCATGATGATCGTCTTCAATTTCATCATCCCAATGAACTCCAGATCGCCAAACCCCTTGCATGAGAACCTTCAAGTAGCTGGTGAAGTGACCTATTAAGCCTAAAGGATCGAAAATGGACATCATCACCCGTAATACTTCTCGTTTTGTTGGTTTACGATCACCGCTAAGAACGTCTTTGTTGCCTTTGTTAAACTTTAAGGAATATGTAAGTGAATCAGTTTTGGTATCCCACCACATTCCTAATACTTTTTCGGTATAATAAACAGCTTCCTTATCTAGGTCAAAATTGTCACTAACCTCCAAAGATTCTTCTCCTAAGGCAGCCATCACTTCTCTTGAGTTAGATTTCCACTTCCTGATGTGGAATCCTCCGGCTGTATGAATCATTTTGACATCTTTGGCTAGTGCAATTGCCTCTTCTGGTGTTCTTAGACTATCGAGTAAGTCGTCTACATAATGATTCTTGATGATCGCTTCAACTGCTCTTGGATAATCTTTTTCATATTTTTTGGCATTTAGGTTTTTGACAAACTGAGCGCTACTCGGTGAACACGTCGCTCCGAATGTCATAACTTGTGTGATGTATACGGCTTCTCCATTTCCGTCATCCCATAAAAATCTGCAGGCATGTTGGTCTTCAGGTAAAATTTTGATCTGATGAAACATTTCAGAAATGTCTCCACTAATAGCGACTGCATTCTCCCTGAATCTCATAAGAATGCCTAGTAGTGATGGAAGCTCATCGGGACCTTTAAGTAAAAGTGAGTTTAATGATACTCCATTTACTTTCGCCGCTGCATCCCATACCACTCTCAATCTTTCAGGCTTGTTCGGGTTAACCACTGGAAACAATGGAAGATACCAAATTCGCTTGTGGTTTTGTCGTAACTCTTCAGCGGACAGCTTGCGGACGTATCCTTTCTTGATGTAATCATCGATTTGATTTTGCATATCGCTTTTCAGTTTTGGATTCTTCTGCAGCCTATGATTCAGTGACAAAAGTCTGAACTTGGCCATGGGTCTACTGTCTGGAAGTACAGGATCATCGTATCGCCAAAGTAAGCCGGTTTCGAAACGATTTTTATCGAATTTTGTTGTCTCTTCCATTATCATCTTAGCACGACTTTCCTCTTTAGATATCAGGTCATATGTTGGTATTTTTACTCCCAAACTATCCACGGAGAAGAAATGCCTCATCATCTCGTCCAAGTTTTCATCGTCTGGCTGTGAATACTCTTCAATGTGGTAATTTATATTCTGGCTTTTGGATGAGCTACTTGAACCAAACACTGACCATCCCAGCCTACACTTTGTTGCCACAGGATCATTCCACTCAGCTAGTCGAGTCCTACTAGGAACAGCAAGATGCCAATCGCTTAGGCCTATCATTATCCTTGGTTGTTCTTGAATATAAGAATTAACTGGAAGCCCACGTAGATGAGGATGTACTCTGGCAAGGTCATCATATTTTAGGGTTTGCCTTGGTAAACCTAGCTCCTTTATTGTATGAGCAACAGGTATTTCGAATTCCTTGGCACCTTCGTACACCCCTGAAATAACCATCGAGACCTTAGTAGTATCCTCCTGTCGACGTACGCCTGCTGTCCATTTAAGGTGCAATACAACTTTAGGTCCATTTAATCCCAGTTCATTTGCAACACTTTCTTCTATTCTTGTTCCACTAGAACCACCATCAAGGAACGCCAATGTAGTAACCCTTTTGTCACCCTTACGAAGTGTGACTGGTATATACTGGAACTGAAAACAGTCACCCTCATTGGTATGACTGTTCTGTGATGTTACTACTATTGGTGTGGTACTGATGACATCTTGATGCATTAACGGATGATGTTTTCTCGTACAACCGGTGAAACTACATTTGACTGCCTTCTTACATACAAAGGGATATTTAATTGCATGGGCAGTCAAACACTGGCGACAGAGTCTTAACTCCTTAACTTTTTCCCACCTGGCTAAAGAAGACATTTGTTTAAAAACATCACATGCCTCTAGACTCTTACACTGGCTTGCACATACTAAACAGGTTGAATATGGTTTAGCTTGGACGTGAACATTGACCCTACTCTTGCTATTCGACTTTTCGTTATGAACAACTTCCCTCCTACTAATACTTAACTCAGAAATTGGAAGTACTTCATACACCTTTTTTGCTTCCAACTCTAACCAGGAACCGAACGCAATAACACCTTTAACTTCCCTGTCCATAGAGAACGTAGCCCACTTCATCTTCATATCGTTTGTAAGTTTCTTGAGTAACTCTTTAAGAAGAAGTGGGTTATCATACTGGCTCGCGAGTCCCGAAGCCTTCATCACCGCATTGAGATTTGTTACGGCAGTGGAAAACTCTAGGATGGATTCTAATTTATCGGGTTTGACTACAGAAAGTTTAGCGAATTTTTCTAATTGACTTTCTAAAATTACGTTTGGTTGGCCAAACGCTATTTCTAAAGATTTTATAATTTGTGGTACACACGATGGCTCTGCTAATTGGCCGGAAACCAGGTTCCGTGCCCTTCCTTTTAGCGCTTGTTGGAGACGCATAAGATTTTCGTCAATGCTGTAACCACAAGCTTGAGTGGACTGGTCGAACATTCTCTTGAAGAGTGGCCACTCCTCAGGATTGCCAGTAAAGGTTGGAAGTTCCCTATAAACCTTCCTGGCAGCCAATTCCCTCTGGCTCAGTGGTGTTGGAAGTTCAAATACGGTTGGTTGATGCATTGGTGTAGGTATTCGCTTAAAAGCAGTCGTAGATGATGGTTTGAAAGCAGGTGCCGATGGGTTCATAACTTGGTTCCTACTACTACGGATGGGCACCTCGTCGTTGATCCATCCTACATCGTCCTCGCTTTCTGTCATTTCGTCAATAAGTTCTTCTTGGCGTTTCAAAAGTTCTTGCTCTTTTTGTAGATTGTCTCGCTGTTCCCTTAGTATGTCACGTCGTTGTTGAATAAGATTCAGACGCAAATTTCTTTGTGTTGACGAACTGCTTATGGAGGACAGTGAACGTCTATCCGATTCATTGTGTAAGCTTGTCGTACCAACAGAAACTAACCTGGGCTCAGGAAGCGGAGCACCCTGGCTATCTACAAATGATCCTTTCAAATTTATGTAATCCTCTTTAAACCCTAACCATTTCTTATAAGAATTATTTATAACTGTTTTACGTTTTTTCTCAAGAACATTTTTTTCTACTACCTTCATCTGATCTATTAGTTTTATATGTAGTGCATCAATTTTCCTCAGATTTAATATTGAGCACTCCTCGCAAAACCACTTAGAAATAATTTCTGCCTGACTACGACTTATATCTACACAAATATAGTGATACCAATGTTTACATACCCCGTCGCAGAACACCATTTCCTGGTTATACCCTTCTCCACAAATCCTGCACTTTGCTGGATTCCTTCTGGCCTTTGGTGTCTTATTTCGTGGCGCCTGATGGTGTTGCTGCTCCTGCTGCGGCTGATGTTGTTGCAGCTCCTGGTTCTGCTGATGTTGTTGCAGCTCCTTGAGCTGCTGGTGTTGTTGCAGCTCGTTTTGGTCATCATCTTGAATTGGGTGGCCTGCCTCATTATCATTTCCTTGAGACACAGGCGGTGGCGTTCTATTGATGGGCATATTTTCGAGCACGAATTTATTCAAATAAAATTTAAGAATGTTGTCAAACTTTCAGACAACTAAATAAAAAAACTTAAAGCTTCTTACAACGTTACAAATATGTACTTTTATTAATTTAATTTTATAAAAGAAAAGATAATTTGCCAGTTGGCTTAAATTTTAGTTTTTTGCTCTCCTCAAATTCAAATTCCGTGTTGCCTTCGACGCCGCCGTTATTCAAATGCAGTATTATAAAATTAAGTCCGTTATCCGCAAATTACATATGTAAGTAAATAGACACATATTTGCGAATGTATTGGTAAGGAATCGAAAATGGCAGAGACGAACGGAAGTAAAATAAAAATGGTAAACTAATACTCCTGTCAAATACTGGCCGTAGCCAGGCAAAATATTTCTAAGTGGTTATATTCAGTGCTCTCGAGGTTTTTCTGACAAGTATCATCCTCAAAAAGAACTTCCGCCTTATTAGGGGGCACAATCAGCCTCTAAAGAGGTAGTGCCAAGCCAAGTTCTTTTGATCTATAACTGTGCTTCAGTACGAAAAATGTTCAGAAAGTTGAAATAATATACATACAAAGGGATATACAACACATATATAGAGTATTTCTTAAAGGGGGCGTAATATCCACCTACTTTCCCAGAACTACTGATTGTTGTTGAAATTGAAGAAAAAATAAAAATCAACGAAGTTTCTATTAAAATAATTTTATTAAAACATTCACTTTACAAACAACTAAAAACTTTATAAACCATGTGAATTATTCCAAATAACCTTTGTACAAATATCTGGGAAGAGTTCTCTTGACTTCAGCTACTAATATAGGATTTGAAAACATTTTTAACCTATACTCTTGTGATTCTATAATTTTGTCCAACTCAAATGTATCATCATTAAAACAAGCTATAAATGGCAAATATGTTACCGCCATGAATGTTTCTAAAAAGAAGTTAGTTATTCAACTTGTAAGTATTTAAATTATTAATTGTTATTAAATTAATTACCAAACGCTCGATATTTGATTAAATCAATTTGTAAATCAGCCATTTTTGGTATATCACCTTTGAATCCAAATTTCTTTAGAGAATCGTTAAAGATGTTAAAGTAATAATAAATCATTTCATCGCGTTTATTCCACCTTGTATCTCCATCCATCAACATATAAGTTGAATTCATGATGTCTGTTACTGCTGGACCATAATAACATGTTTGGAAGTCAAGCTTATATGAAAAATTAATTATAAAATTAACATAAAATGAAAGCATATTTCGAGACAATTCCGAACCAGCATTAAATCATCCAATTCTCCAGATTCTTTGTGTTTAAACATCATATTTTTCATATGAAAATCTCCATGATTTAAAACAAATAAAGCTTTATCACCACGTTTATACGCATGCCATATATTGACACAATTTTGAAGTAGAGTTTTATCTAATTTCTCAAATAACGGTATATATGTCTTAAGCTCATCGTCACAAACTAAAGTTTTGTCGATGAAAGTTCTAACTGCATTTTTAAATACTTCAATTTTATTCATGTCAATGGTGAAAGTGCCTTCATTGTAGTTGGTTACTGCTTCTGGTTCCTTTGAAAGAAAGAAAATAATTAAATTCAGTTTTAGAGAACCTAAAAACCAGTAATTTAAAGCTGTGTTATTGAAACCTATCATAGAACATTTTAATAGTTAATCCTTGTTACATTAAGTCTAATGTTAAGCATGACTAACTAACCTCTTTTGCTAGAATATAACTAACAGCATGCCATTTAGCGATTTTCATTAAAGCTCTTTTAACTTCTTCCTCATTTGGCATACGGTTCTTTAAAGTTGAGAATCCCTTAACCACCAAATCTTCAAAAACTATTATCTCATGAGGTTTCATTGCAGCATAATAAACTCTTTTAAAAATAAAATCATTAATTACTTTTAATTTTGTTTGAATTTAACACAATTGAAACCTACTTTGCTCCCAGTATCGTATCATCACCGTATTTTCGTAAAATCGCTTCCATTTTCGGTAAAGTTTCCGAATACATCCGTATTTCAGTTCGAAAGAGAAATGTATCCGACAGCATATCCTTTTTAGGACTATCATTCTCTGGCATTGTTTTTACCACCAACGACAATGGTATGTTTTTATTTTTCGAATTATTATATTGAATTTTTGTCCGATACATAACACTTCCATAGTGATCGTTATTTACAGTAGCCGGCGTAATGTCTAATGATAAGACCTTGAGAGTAGAACAAAATAATCATATTATTAATTCACTGTTTATTGCATAATGCCATCACTTATAGAATTTAATCAAACACATAGAGAGAAATTTGTATTCAAGGCTTTGGCATCTCTTTTCTTTGTATTTTATTTCGACTGTTAATGGCGAGACTTTAAAAAGATTCAATTACTTTAATTCGATCGTCCTTTTCGTAGTCCTTTAAGATTTTTTCAATAAAATCTTTATTTAACCAATCTGGACTAATAAGTTCGTATTTATTAAATTTGTCTGTCATTATAAAAGATGTGAAATGTGCGTTGTGTGTTCTGTTCAACAGAAACAAGTTAAGCCAACTAACTAAATATTTCCAATTGCAGCAAATAAAATATTCGTTGTTTTGAGTGGAGGGTTGTATTTGCTATAGAAGTAGGTATATATGTTTACTATCTTTGTAAGATAATTATCTTAAATAAAAACAACTTTAATTAAAAGCAACTTTTCTAGATTATTAACGTTATGAAATTGAATTTTGTTATAATATATATTTCACAATAATCTACATAGACTTGCAGAAATTCAAGAAATTTTTGGTTGCATTATATTTTGTAACAAGTTCTATATTGTTATAATTCGAATACAAAACTATATTCGTGGTCTAGCTACTACCCTGAAATCCAAGTTAGCAGCTTTAAGAACTTATTTTAAATATACAAAATATCCTAGAAAACCCCTTAACACCGTAGTGAAAAGTATATTAAATGATAATAGAGGCGTACAGTTTTAAGATACATACAGTGTTGGCCACAACAAAAACAACTTTAATTGCCTTGAGTATTAAATAACTAAAAAACAAATTTAGGATTCAATTATTGTATATTTTTGTTTTTAAAATTTAAATAAATATTTACAGTTTCTAATGGAAAATAAAATATAGTTGTTTTGTAATAGTTCATTAAATATAGCACAATTAGTACAATTATGTAGTTAAATATTAGGCTGGTAAAACAAAAACAACTTTTTAGAAATATGTACTTATATTATTTTAGTCTTACTAAAATATTGCTTTTATTTGGTAGCAAAGCCTTTGTTTTTAATCACTTCAATACGTCTTCGAAGCATGGATTCAATTAAATTTCTTATAATGCTGTGTGGGACACTTTACCAAGCTAATTTAATTTGATCAAACATATCGTTTTTATTTATGCAATTAATCCTTATATTATCATCGATCTACAATTTCCCATAGATTTTCTATGGGGTGAGATATGGGGACTGTGCTGGCCATTGTAACACTTCAATCCGGTTTTCTTGAAACCACGTCTTAAAGTGGACTCGTCCGAAAAGAGTAAGTTCCTCCTTTTTCTAACGGTCCAGTTAATGTGGTCATGAGCAAAAATTTATCTCGCCACCTTGTTTTTGATTGAAATAAAAGGCTTTTTACAGCTTTGAAAGTTTTAGTCCACCATCAACAGCTCGTCTCCGAATTGTTCTCACGCTTACGTTAAGTTCGAGTTGAGTTCTTATTTCTCTAGATGTAATAAAAGGATCGTTTTTAATTGATTTTATCCTCTCATTGTTGTTGTTTTTCTTGGTCTGCCACCTCGATGAACCGTTTGGAATGACTTTTTGGGTTTGTAAAATTTTATTAATCGGCAAATCATTGATTTTGAAATGGAATATTTTTCCGATATTTTACACTTTACTTCAATTGAAGTAAATCTACTTCTTTTTTTCAAATACATTAAAAATCTACTTCCTACTTCGCACCATCATCAAAATATTAAAATCTACTTCATTTTTAAGATCTGTATTTCTACCTACTTCAATTTTAATAAAAATAGACTGAATCTACTCCTTTTTTCTCCTTATCACTCCTTATCAAAAATCGCTTGACTATTTGCATTTGCGGTGAGGTTCAATTTTATGTAATGTATTCTAGTTTAACCCTTTTGTCATTTGTCAAAAATCGATAATTCGAATTTTTTCAAAAACAAACAGATAGATTTTTTTTTTATTCTTGCTAAAATTTGTGTTCTTAGTTTGTCTTTTTCTAATATAAAAAAATATTTTTGTATTGCTCCAGAAGGGTAACCCAGATAGAACCGTTATTTTGTTTTTAAGTTTTCTCAAGAACTAAACTATTTTTTTTCTGCCAAAAATTTCATTGTTTTTTATTTTAATTTAAAAATAAATATTATTTTTTTTTCGAAATTTGATATCTTGAAAGTGGGTCATCATTTTTTACAAAATTGAAATGCAAGGCGTCTAATAACATGTTCAAAACTATATACCAAAAATATTTTTAAACTAAAATTCATAAACGATTTTCAAATAGAAAATTTAAAAAAAAATAAGGTTTTTTGTGAAATCAAATGGCTTTTACATTTTCGAAAACAAACTTTTTTGCAGGTACATTTTAATTCTTAAAATACAGAAAATAGTTTTAAAAAGACTTTTTTATATCCATGAGCGAGATAATGCGAACCAGTCGTGCATTTTATTTCTTTTTTGTTTGTTATTGTTATTTGTGTTAAGTTGTGCTCTAGAGTTATTTTGGATTTGATTTTTTGTTTTCAATATGAAAAGACATTTTCAAGTTGTCCAAAAACAAAGATAAAAGTTATTATTGTTATTATTTTTATTGTACTATTTGTACTAGAATGTCAGCTTGTTAGACTTGACCATTCCTTTTAATTTCATTGAATGTTTTTGAACAACAACAACAACTTAAAGGTGCTACCACTCATTGTTTTTGGCTGGAGAGATAAAGATAAGATAAGATAAGATAAGATAAGATAAGATAAGATAAGATAAGATAAGATAAGATAAGATAAGATAAGATAAGATAAGATAAGATAAGATAAGATAAGATAAGATAAGATAAGATAAGATAAGATAAGATAAGATAAGATAAGATAAGATAAGATAAGATAAGATAAGATAAGATAAGATAAGATAAGATAAGATAAGATAAGATAAGATAAGATAAGATAAGATAAGATAAGATAAGATAAGATAAGATAAGATAAGATAAGATAAGATAAGATAAGATAAGATAAGATAAGATAAGATAAGATAAGATAAGATAAGATAAGATAAGATAAGATAAGATAAGATAAGATAAGATAAGATAAGATAAGATAAGATAAGATAAGATAAGATAAGATAAGATAAGATAAGATAAGATAAGATAAGATAAGATAAGATAAGATAAGATAAGATAAGATAAGATAAGATAAGATAAGATAAGATAAGATAAGATAAGATAAGATAAGATAAGATAAGATAAGATAAGATAAGATAAGATAAGATAAGATAAGATAAGATAAGATAAGATAAGATAAGATAAGATAAGATAAGATAAGATAAGATAAGATAAGATAAGATAAGATAAGATAAGATAAGATAAGATAAGATAAGATAAGATAAGATAAGATAAGATAAGATAAGATAAGATAAGATAAGATAAGATAAGATAAGATAAGATAAGATAAGATAAGATAAGATAAGATAAGATAAGATAAGATAAGATAAGATAAGATAAGATAAGATAAGATAAGATAAGATAAGATAAGATAAGATAAGATAAGATAAGATAAGATAAGATAAGATAAGATAAGATAAGATAAGATAAGATAAGATAAGATAAGATAAGATAAGATAAGATAAGATAAGATAAGATAAGATAAGATAAGATAAGATAAGATAAGATAAGATAAGATAAGATAAGATAAGATAAGATAAGATAAGATAAGATAAGATAAGATAAGATAAGATAAGATAAGATAAGATAAGATAAGATAAGATAAGATAAGATAAGATAAGATAAGATAAGATAAGATAAGATAAGATAAGATAAGATAAGATAAGATAAGATAAGATAAGATAAGATAAGATAAGATAAGATAAGATAAGATAAGATAAGATAAGATAAGATAAGATAAGATAAGATAAGATAAGATAAGATAAGATAAGATAAGATAAGATAAGATAAGATAAGATAAGATAAGATAAGATAAGATAAGATAAGATAAGATAAGATAAGATAAGATAAGATAAGATAAGATAAGATAAGATAAGATAAGATAAGATAAGATAAGATAAGATAAGATAAGATAAGATAAGATAAGATAAGATAAGATAAGATAAGATAAGATAAGATAAGATAAGATAAGATAAGATAAGATAAGATAAGATAAGATAAGATAAGATAAGATAAGATAAGATAAGATAAGATAAGATAAGATAAGATAAGATAAGATAAGATAAGATAAGATAAGATAAGATAAGATAAGATAAGATAAGATAAGATAAGATAAGATAAGATAAGATAAGATAAGATAAGATAAGATAAGATAAGATAAGATAAGATAAGATAAGATAAGATAAGATAAGATAAGATAAGATAAGATAAGATAAGATAAGATAAGATAAGATAAGATAAGATAAGATAAGATAAGATAAGATAAGATAAGATAAGATAAGATAAGATAAGATAAGATAAGATAAGATAAGATAAGATAAGATAAGATAAGATAAGATAAGATAAGATAAGATAAGATAAGATAAGATAAGATAAGATAAGATAAGATAAGATAAGATAAGATAAGATAAGATAAGATAAGATAAGATAAGATAAGATAAGATAAGATAAGATAAGATAAGATAAGATAAGATAAGATAAGATAAGATAAGATAAGATAAGATAAGATAAGATAAGATAAGATAAGATAAGATAAGATAAGATAAGATAAGATAAGATAAGATAAGATAAGATAAGATAAGATAAGATAAGATAAGATAAGATAAGATAAGATAAGATAAGATAAGATAAGATAAGATAAGATAAGATAAGATAAGATAAGATAAGATAAGATAAGATAAGATAAGATAAGATAAGATAAGATAAGATAAGATAAGATAAGATAAGATAAGATAAGATAAGATAAGATAAGATAAGATAAGATAAGATAAGATAAGATAAGATAAGATAAGATAAGATAAGATAAGATAAGATAAGATAAGATAAGATAAGATAAGATAAGATAAGATAAGATAAGATAAGATAAGATAAGATAAGATAAGATAAGATAAGATAAGATAAGATAAGATAAGATAAGATAAGATAAGATAAGATAAGATAAGATAAGATAAGATAAGATAAGATAAGATAAGATAAGATAAGATAAGATAAGATAAGATAAGATAAGATAAGATAAGATAAGATAAGATAAGATAAGATAAGATAAGATAAGATAAGATAAGATAAGATAAGATAAGATAAGATAAGATAAGATAAGATAAGATAAGATAAGATAAGATAAGATAAGATAAGATAAGATAAGATAAGATAAGATAAGATAAGATAAGATAAGATAAGATAAGATAAGATAAGATAAGATAAGATAAGATAAGATAAGATAAGATAAGATAAGATAAGATAAGATAAGATAAGATAAGATAAGATAAGATAAGATAAGATAAGATAAGATAAGATAAGATAAGATAAGATAAGATAAGATAAGATAAGATAAGATAAGATAAGATAAGATAAGATAAGATAAGATAAGATAAGATAAGATAAGATAAGATAAGATAAGATAAGATAAGATAAGATAAGATAAGATAAGATAAGATAAGATAAAAGGTTTGTTGATGTACTGAAATTGTATTACAATTACGATAACTATTTCTTGAAGAACTCGTCCTTTGCAATCAAAACATGCTAAGGTCATTTCATTTGACCAACACGAGCCCAATCTTTTCGTTTTCGTTGCCAATAATCAAGAATTAATTTAAGAAATGTTACATTAACATATTGAATTATATGATATGAAGGCTTAAATAATTCTAGTTTTTTTTTTTAATTTTTTCATTGAAATAATGTAATTTAAAAATATGTAGAATAATATGAAAAAGTTAATTTTTGAAATCTACTTCCATTTTTCTCAATTTACTTCACTTCTTTCCTAACATCGGTCGCATTCACAAAGCTAGTGGCTACGTAGTCAAAATTCAACTAGCTTTGTGAATGCAAAATTGCACTACAAAGCTAGTCAATCCGGAACTGTCATATTAATGACAAATACATACATACATATAAAATAAGAAACATTTGTGTTTTCAGAACTTTAAATAGTTTTTTTTTTTTTTTGTCTTTTTAAATTCAATAAAACAAAATAGAAGACATAATATTATTGATTTATATTTGTATTTTAATACCGAAAGATTCATTTCATTTTGAATTCTTGTGTCCTTACCGAGCAGCTGATTGTGAAACGTCAAAACCAGTGTGCACTAACTTTGTAGCTGAAAATTTTACACTACGTCGGAGGCAGAGAGAAAAAACTAAATGAGAGAACCAAATTTCCTCGTCTCCGTCTCTTCGAAACCTCTTACTCTCATTTTTTATAGCGTGTTGAATTCGTATCGGTGTATACATGTTTTCACCTCGGAAAAGAGTACACAAAAAAAACATCACTTCCGGGAAATGCGACATTTCTCATTTTTGTTTATTGATAGCCAAGAAGGCTATGTTTTTTAAAGTCTCATTGTCATTATAATATTTTTGTAATTCTCATGAATTTCTTTCTTTAATTTTACTAACATCTTGTCGTTTTTATATCTACAAAAATACTCCTATAATTTAAATTAATTCTAGGAAAACATCTTCTACCTGAGCGTCGAACTTGTCGAGTTGTAGAAGCTGAGTAAGGTCAATGATTCTCGGGAATTATTTCTCCAGAAGAGTCCTGAAACCAAAGGTCGCTCGCCCCCTCCCCTTCCCAATCCTTTACCCCCACCTCCGTCAGCTCTGTGCTATTATGCTGGCTGACGTCTCCTTATCCCTTGACTGTATGGTATATAACTGTCTGTCAATGCCTAGTTTCCTTCCTGGGACGCTTATGGCTTAATTGCTGTTCGTCTCTCCTTTTCCAAAACATATCCTTCCCTTAGACTTCCCAATTGGGCTGGATCTAAGGTGTTATACGACCCGTGCCGATGATCGGCCAGGCTGAGGGCCCAATTAAAAAACTAGCTCAGTCGCTAACGGAGTATCCGGATACCTGGCGACCTCCGGATTAACTAGCCTTATCTGTATACACGGATCTCTGTACAGATGGACCACCCCTTATCCGCTACTCGTGGGATTCTAATGATACAAACAAAACAAGCAAAACAAAATCAAAATCAAAAGACCGTACCGGCCAGCAGTACGACGGCAAAGTTGTCTGCTGCTCATCCCTCTTCCACTGGTGCTGACATGGCTGTGGACACTCACAGCCCTGTTGTCGCCAGTGGAATATCGGATAATCAGGTAATATTACCTTCTTCCTGTAGTGAGGCAGTTGTGAAGAACGGCTCCTCTACTACCACAGAGAGTAAACCTCTCAACTCTTCTACACCGCGAGTCGGAGATAGTAGGGCTATGGTGCCAGGTCCTTCTACCTCCAAAGCAAATAATCCCAAAGAAGGTCCTGGGGGAGATGGGCGTAAGCTCAGACCCTCCAAGGCCTACTACAGGGACATGCGTAATGCTAAGAGGATTCTCCAGACGTTTGGTGAACAACTAGGCGCTGGAGGAAACTCTCAGCATGACGCCAAGATAAAATGGGCCAAGAATTTCCTGGCCAAAAATAATTTGAAGACCAGCCAAGACTCAACGTCGAAGCGACAAAGGTCTATGGAAGGTAGTGTTTCACTACCTAAACGCCCCAAAGTGCTAAACACCAGCACTTCTCTTGACCCTCGCAAAGCAAAAATGTCCTTCAGTGACGTTCTGAAGGACAAAATGGTAGTCGCGATTATCGACAAAAGTGATGTAGATGGCACGATCTCTGCCGAGAACTGGACATTGGCCAAAGGACAGCTGGCCTTCAGTTTTGTCGAGATCATGTCTGACAATCCGGGACCACCGCCCATCACAAAAGATGGCGGTTGGCATCAGGGACACATCAAGTTGATGGTCTGTGATGATCAGAGGTCGTGCGACCTACTGACGCTGGCGGTCAGCCGACTTGGAGAGGTCTGGCCTGGTGCTAAGCTGGAGGTTGTAGCAAAGGAGGATATTCCTTGCAGACCAAGAGCTCGCATCACGGTTCCGGCCATATTCAAGGAAGCAGACCACGTATTGAAGGTAATCCGGCTCTCCAATCCAACCCTTCCTACTCACAACTGGAAGGTTGCGAAATTGGAGGATCCAAAGGGACCCTACAAGGGTGCAATTGTAATCATCAATGCAGAGTCTCTTTCTCCTCTGGCGCAATCAAAAGGTGTGATTAGGTTTGGGTTTGATGAAATTACGCTGAGGGTCTATAAAAAAGATGGGGTCGAAATCTGAAAAGAACAAATTGGCCAAAATACAAGAGAACGTTAAATAGTTTAGTAAAACCTGAACTTTTTAATACTCCCTCCAACATTGAAGATCTTGACGACAAAGTCAATAATCTAACATTAGCCCTAAACAAAGCTCTAGATACTGCATGCCCTCTTATACAAGTAAGAGGTAAAAAGAAGCCACACTGGTGAAACTCAGGGCTGGATCCACTTCGAAAAGAATGCAGAAAACTCTTTAACAGAGCGAAAGCTTCTAGAGACATGTCAGACTGGGATTCATATAAAGAATCACTGAAGATTTATAAAAAGAACTGAGGAAAACCAAACGATCGTCTTGGAGAAACTTCTGTAGCAACGTGGAAGATTGCTCCGAAGCATCCAGGCTGCGCAAAATCCTCTCCAAAAATCCAATCATGCCAAGCTGCTTGAAAAACGCCTCTGGCCTCTGGACCAATTCAAGCGAAGAATCGCTCAACTTGCTACTAGACGTTCACTTTCCTGGTAGCTCTAATATTATTAATAACATTGCACCTAATAATGGTGATAATATATTACATACCCCACAAGGTCTAGTCACTAGGGAAAAACTCAAATGGGCTATTAACAGCTTTAAGCCATATAAATCTGCTGGTCCGGATGGTGTAATTCCAGCCGAACTGCAAGAAAATGCAAGTTTTCTAATACCCATCCTAGAAAACATCTTCAAGGGATGCCTTGAATTGGCATACATCCCGATGTCTTGGAGACAAGTTAAAGTTGTTTTTATCCCAAAAGCCGGAAAATCCAGCCACGTTAACCCTAAAGACCTAAGACCTATCAGCTTTATCATCATTCCTTCTCAAAACTTTTGAACGTTTGATCGATATCCACTTAAGGGCAAGTATTGATAAGTCCCTCCTTTCAAAGGCTCAACACGCCTACAACAAAGGGAAATCAGTTGAAACGGCTCTACACAGTATAGTACGTACAATCGAATATTCCCTCCATCATAAAGAGTACACCTTAGTTGCCTTCTTAGATATAGAAGGTGCATTTAACAATGTCGACACATCTGCAATTGCACGTGTATTGACATCTCTAAAGGTAGATAAGTCGATCAGCGAATTGATTAATCAAATGCTGATAAGCAGGATTATCAATTCAAAACTGGGCGATTTTACTACACAAAGGGGTGTCAGTAGAGGTACGCCACAAGGTGGTGTCCTATCCCCTCTCCTCTGGAACTTAGTAATAAATGAATTACTAATTACTCTAGAAAGAGAGGGATACAGAGTGTTTGCCTATGCGGACGATGTTGCTATTGCGGTAACGGGTAAACATCCCAATATACTAAAAGACCTCTTACAAAACGCTTTAAATAAGCTCACCAGATGGGCTTCTCGGTGTGGACTAGGCGTTAACCCACAAAAAACCGACCTTGTCCTCTTCACAAGGAAATACAAAGTCCCACACATTGACCCTCCCCTCATAAACGGTGTACCACTTAAATTCTCTGAACAAGCAAAATGCTTGGGTCTCATTTTAGATAAGAAATTAAGTTGGAAACCTAATATTCAAGAGAGAATAAACAAGGCCACAGTAGCCCTGTTCTCTTGTAAAAAGGCCATTGGTAATAAATGGGGCCTACAGCCTCGCATTACACACTGGCTATACATCTCGGTCATAAGACCGATCCTTACTTATGGAGTAGTGGTATGGTGGACGGCGCTAGATACAGCGACAAATCGCGATAAACTCAGCAAAGTCCAACGAACAGCCTGCCTGTGTATGGGAGGAGCACTTCGCTCCACCCCCTCCGCTTCACTAGATGTTCTGTTCCATCTAATACCGCTGGACTATTTCAGCAAGCAAACGGCCGCTAACACTGCCATACGGCTTCAAGCCTCCTCTCTGTGGATCAATAATGGAATTGGCCACACATCTATTTTGAACTCGTTCAGAACTATAAGTAGTAATATTGACTACACCATACCCCATCCTCAGTTTAATAACTATAGCTTCAAAGTGACTATACCTCCCAGGTCTTCTTGGGAGAATACATCATTTTTGAACGATGGTCCTATAAACTTTTATACAGACGGATCAAAAACGGAGGATGGGGTCGGTGGAGGCGTATACTCAGATGGACTAAACTTAAGTCTCTCCTTTCGTCTACCCGATCATTGTAGCGTGTTCCAAGCTGAAATCCTGGCTATAAAAGAAGTCATATCCTGGCTTAGAGAAAACGTTATATCAACTAATGATATACGCATCTTCTCGGATAGCCAAGCTGCATTAAAGTCCCTAGACTCTGTCTCCACAAACTCATTAACAGCCCTAAATTGTCGATCATCTCTTACGGAGATGGCTACACAGTTCAACATTCACCTTCTCTGGGTGCCGGGCCATAGAGACATTCCAGGAAATTGCAAAGCTGACGAACTTGCAAAAAGCGGAACAACTTTACCTCTGCTGGCTCATAATGCTAACATAGGTATCCCTCTAGCTACATGTAAACTTATGCTAAAGCAAGATACCATAGAGAAAACAAACCTCAGGTGGAATAACACCACCACCTGTGTCGCAACAAAACTAATTTGGCCCATTCTTAGCGCCAGGCGCTCAAAACAATTAATCTCTCTGAGTAGATTGCACATTAGCTACGTTATAGGTGTCCTGACTGGGCACTGCTTAATAGGAAGGCATGCTATTCGACTTGGAGCCCCTGCAAATGATTTTTGTAGGAGTTGCATGGACGAAGAAGAAGAGGAGACAATCTCTCATCTTCTGTGCACATGCCCTGCCTTATCACACAGACGTAGAATCCACCTTGGAGACTACTACTTTAACGATACCAGCGATCTAAAAAATTCAGACATTACTAGTCTCCTACGCTTTATTCGAAGCTCCAATTGGTTCAACGAGTTAAGCTGATTAACTGATCCATGTGGTATCACAATGGACCATACTTTGGTCTAAGTGTGTTGGATGTCCCAACCAACAGCCACTTTAACCTAACCTAACCTAGGAAAACATTTTTGTTTGTCAATAAATACCGGAAGAAGTTATACCGGTAGTTCGTGGTGAATTTGTTTTTCTCTTCTTTCTCTGAGTTACAGATAGATGGCATTAACAACCTTCTCTGAGTTACAGATAGATGGCATTAACAACCAAAACAAGAAAGGATGTGTGCAGAAAGAGTATAACAAGGTTAAGGTTTTTTAGACTAGACTTAATTTGTATATTTGAACGAGTACATGTTTTTTATAAATGAACATATGTTATGTTTATTTCAATAGTAATGCCTTAACTACTAACTTAACTACTGTATTATCTAAAATATACTGCATTGAATTATTTTACATTGAATTATAAAAGACGGAAATAATAAAGTTCTACAGTTTACCAGGAATATTTATATAAAATATCCACATCTTCTGCAATTGCGGTATCAATCGATATTTTCTGGAACTTAGTAACATTTATTTGTCATGAATTACTCTTTCAGCTTTTTTATACACCAAAATAATCAATTATGAAATTTGGCTGCGATAATAACTACTTGAACACAGCATTTTCATTGTTTATAGTTATTCAGGTTTAGCCCTTAACTTTGATTTGCATTTATTTATGAATAGCCTAAAAAGTTTAGCAAACATCTATGAATAAGCCACAATGCACTTTCAGAAAAACTGTAGTTAGAACTTTCCCTCACATATTTTTCCTTGTTGCTATATAACTGAAAGATAATATATAAATAGTTAGAACTGGAAAACTTATAAAAATGATGCATATGACTTAAATTTTTGTTGAAGAACAAATTTGTATATTCTTTTCACAAAACCACTGACCCAGCTTATGTAGTTAAGCCTTTAAAAGCAACACACTAGCTTAGTGGAAGGCAGTAAGAATAGCTTATCACCTATTCACAAATCTTATGCAATGAAAATTGGCAGAAGTAACAAGTTGACGGTCTTTTTATTTAGTCTCTACTTAAATCACTTATTTTCAGCATTTTGGAAATGTCGCGTCGTGAGTAATGTAAAGAAAATTAACAACGAGTATAAACAAATAAAATAGGAATGGAAAAAAGAGATGAGTATATAAAAATGTTTTCAATGTTCCATGTTTACATTCTGTAACTCTCGTTTTCAATGTTCCTGCAACTCTCACATCAACAAAATTAAGTCGATAAACTCTGAAAATTGAAACAAATCTGAGTTTTTTTTTGCATCTTTCAACGGTCTGAGCGAAAATTAAACCCATAAACGCAGCTAATAATACAAATAATAGTTGTAGTGCTTTCAGAGTTTTATGTTTCTAGGTCCTAATTCTCATTGGACTGTTGCACCACCTAATTTATTTTACTTACTTAATGATTAAAACTGGCTTCAAATAACTAACTAATACTTATCTAAATGCGTAATTTAGAATTGTTTCTAAATCTTCATTGTTCTGGCACCTAACAAGAGTAATTAATTTCACTTTATATTCGAATGATATTACTCTCAAACGAACACAATGAGAGTACCAAAAAGTTGTTCATACACAATTTTGAATTTTCTTTGAACACCTCTGAACAGCTGACTACATCCGCCATTTTTCAAAGGTGGTCGCCATTTTTAAAAGGTGGTGAGCAGAGAGAAAAGAGAGAAAAGTTTTTTCTCTTTCGTGGTGAGTATGTGCACAAACTTGCATAAGTATTTGTTCCCCACATTTTTTTTATATGGAGTTACTACATATGCAAGTTGGTGGCCAAATCATAGCTTGTAGGCAAAAAGAGAAAAACCGTCGAAGTTGGTTCTCTCTATTAGTTCTTTCTCGATGACGTAGCCACTAGCTTTCTGAATGCGACCACCTACTTCCACTTTTTTTTTGAGAAGTGGTAACGCTATTGCCAACACCTTTAAAATGAACAATGGATTTTGTAGTTAAAGGACTAACCTTACTCTATCAATAAGAAAAAGAGAGATGGCAATAAAATGTTGCTTTTGTTTTGACCAATAAAAAATTGGGTTAAGTGTCCTACTTATGTCATATTTAAATGGACCGTTATGAAAACTATTTTCTCCTGTTGTCTATTTAGAACTACATACATAATGTCATTGACATACTATACATGGACTGCTAGTAGCCAACTTCACGATGGTTCCACTTTTAACGGACAAAACACTAGCGCAAAGAGCACTATGCGGAAAAATTGTGTAACATTTATGACACTTGACATTTTACCTTCTTTCTTTTTTTCTCACATGTTTATTTATTTTGTGTTGTATTTTGTGAAAACAAGTTAGTAGTGATAAATTACAATTAAAATAAAAAGAAAAGAAATACCTAGGATATTAAAACAAGAAATAGTGTTTAAAAAAATATATAAAAATGAAAAAATGTTCAATTCTAGGATGCATTTCGCATCAATTGAACAGATATGTGGCTTTGTTTTTGTCAGTATATTTTTAAGGAATTTATGATCCTAGCTAAAATCATGTTTTTTTACCACTATTTAGACTGGTTCGTAAAGGCGTAATCAGAGAAGACTGGAAACGAGCTATTGAATCCCTCAATGGCCAGGTGATAGATTCAAGTCGACCGCTCCAGAACTTTTTAATCTGTGATCTTCACTTCGAAACAAAATTTATTAAAACGCTTGGGACTAACAAACGTCTCACAGAGGATGCAGTTCCAACTCTCTTCCCTAGCATTTATAACATGGTGGAACAAATGTAAGATTAATCATTTATTCAAAACAAATTCAACCTAAAATTGTCTAATTACAGAAAAGAAAAAGTTCAAGACGATCAGATAGATAACTTTGACGAAGCTTGTTGCAGGATGGAACAGATGTAATATAATTCAGTTTTCATTACAAATTCTACATAATTTTTTACTTTTAGGATTGAACCACCAATCGATGAAGTTCAAGATCATCCAACTGATGACTTTGCAGAAGCACCCATCAAAAACGAGCAAACTGCAAATAACTTTGATGAAAGGTACTTTTTATATCTGGAAATTTATATAAAAATCCAGACTGGAACAATGTTGATGCTATTGTATAAAACACTCCGAATATAGTTAGTTATTCCCGCTTTATTAGTAGTAGTAGTAGTATTAACACCCGTCTGTTCACGGTGGCGGCGGCGTTTGCGAGCCTAGTAGTAACTAGTAACATAGTATAAGTAATGGTAGAGCGGAATGTATAGGAAAAAATGTTAACAAAAAAAATATTTGAAATCACTATACATACCGCTTCGTCATTTCAAAACTATTCACTTAATTTTAGTAATTTAAATGGTTATAATATCATATATAGGTTTACTAACTTACTCTGGAAGCTATTTTAATTTTAATCAATTATTTAAAAAAATTCCATACAAAAAGTATTAAATCAATTTTTATCAATTTTGTAAAAAAAGACGAAACTCTTTTTGTATAAACTGTTTTAAAAATATTTCTTTGTTTTTAAAAATGGAATTAAACGCTTTTTATCTTTTTATAGGTATAGCGATATTATCACTTATTCGCCCGAACAAGACGATGTAATTTTAAATGAAGCTATGTTGGCTGAAAGGTAATAATTTTATTGTAGTTAAAAAAAATAATATTATATTCTATTTTCCATCTGTTTGTAGCCGTAAACGGAGGTTTGAGGAAGAGACGGCTACGCCCAGAACGTTGAAACGTAAATGTTTGCGTTACAAGCAATTATATGCTAAAAAAAACAACAAGCTTAAGGCATCAAGGCGCAAGCTAAAGAGGAAAGAGATGAAAATTCAATCTTTAGAATCCTTGCTTGATGACCTTCAAAAAAGAAATCTCATTTCGGAGAACTGTTCGCAGATCCTTCAGGTATTTACCAAAAAATTTAGATTTTTTTATTTCAATATTTTTTTAATTAAATATTTTCTATGTATATACATATATATATACCTGCATTTACATATATTACATTCAGAAGACATTCCACCCAATCGCACTGCACAAATCAGGATCGAAAAATTGAATGTTTTCGTTTAGTGAACCGTTGAGAACGAATGAACCAGTCTTGTTAAGTAAATTAGATCGGTTTGGTTTTGTTTGAATTTAACTTTGAAATTTAATTTTAGTCTCTTCTTAAAAAAAGAGTTATAAATACGTTTTTACTTTAAAGTGAGTTTTATTATAAGAATTAACATTGAATAAACAAAGGATTACTAAATAATATTTTCATTTCGTAGTTAAAATAGTATAGTTTTCGTCACTTATTATTTTTTTCAACTGGGCCAGTACTTTCGTCGTCGACAATGAATTGACTGAACTGATTGCATTTTCCATTTTGCTGCTCGTCGTCATCTTTGATTCCAATCTCTCCTCTTTTCTTTTTAAAAGTCTAAGTATATGTTGGAATTTCCACAACAAATCTTATTCTTAATGCACGGTCTATGGTGTTTACAAAGGTAGACTAGGTTTTTTTTCCTTAATTTTAAGTAGCTCGTAAGAAAAAAAATGATAATTTCTTTATTTTTTCAATTTTCCAATAAAAACAAATAGCAATTAAAATGATAAAAATACTATCTTATAGGCCGAAAGGCATTAGTTTTATCCACGCAAAACTGGTGGTATCACAAATGATTTTGCACAGATACGAACACCAAGATCTTTGGTGAGTATCCGAGGAATGTTTTCGATGAAACCGCCACCTGTTATATGTGCCAAGGCTTTTATTATGCCCTTTGAGAGAAGGGGAGCTTTAGCATTCACGTAAATCTCCGTTGGAGCTAATAATTCTTCACCTAAAATGAGTAAAAAGATAAAGATATACTCTCAATAGTTTAGTTTTTTATATGGATTCCTCTTTACCAAAAGTCTTTCCACTAAATGGTGCGATGTCAAAAAAGGTTACTCCAGCAACTTTCATTACTTCATGAACTAAACTAAAACCATTGCTATGAACCCCACTAGACGGTAAACCAATAATAGAATGTCCTTCGCATTCCTTCTTGGAAGGATTCGATCACTTTCTGCAATTCCAAGCGAGAATTCAGCGAGATCGTATGCATTGGGTTCGTATAGAAGGGGAACTTCAACAGAATGTATGTCTGAAATAAGAAAAAAGATTTAAAAACCATGGTTCTGCAGTAGTGGCCATAACTCCATTGGATTCGTTAAGGTACACATCGCCACCAGCAAAACCACCTCCACCACCTCCGGTATTACAGCCTCCACCCCCACCACCAAAACCACCTTGGCCATGGTTATTTACTGGGCCATTATGGCTCTCCTGTCCTTCAGCGTAACAAGAAAGCCCTCCACGACCGCCTTGCAATAGAGCGGCTCCATATCGAGGGCTAAGTGCTGTGTCTTCTTTTGCTCTCCAACCACCACCGGGACCGGCTGTTTTTTGGCTTATACTTTCTCCGTGTATTTGTCCTGATGCACCTGGTCTTGCTGGATTTGGTGGCTGTCCATGTTGGAAATCTTCGTCAATATATCTTCCGATTCCAAGACCTCCACCGCCACCAGCGGCAATCAATGGTACTGCCTCATTTTTGGCGGAGTTTAACTGTAATTTAAAACAACATAATTTAAAGCCTCTTGAAGTAAAATGGGCTGATTAAAGTCAACTTACCAGAAACACAAAAGATCCACCTCCACCTCCCCCGGCTCCATTTTCAATGACTATGTTCTTCACCATATACGCTTTAGAATTAAAGCTGTATCTACTTAAATCATCGTTTATCTCACTATCGGACCGACAACCCTCATCTTTGAAATTCAACGATTTTATGCAAGCGTTTTCACCTTGTTGTCCAACCAATATGTACAGCTCTTCATTTTTATGCAGTTCTAGAACTGACACAGCCATTGCACCTCTTGAAGATCCAACTCCCCCTGAACCTAGCCCTCCACTAGCACCCTTAGCAATAATTCTATAATAAAATTAAAGGATTAACCTCTTCAAATAAAAGATAATAATTTTGTTTACACTTACGTGTAATGACCTTCGTTTGGAACCTTCCATTTCTGCATGCCTTTGTATGTGCTTTGATCTTCTATAACTCGAACTTCTTTTAAAACATGTGACTTATTATGTTGTTTGTAAAACGCTTCGCATTGTGAAGCTGTCGGTCCTATCATACCCCGTGTATCGCAGGTAGTAAGTTCCATATCTGAAAATAATCGTGCTTAGTAGATAGTCCTACAATTATTTTTAAAAATAATTTAAATTTTTACAGGGCTTATATTCAAAATCTGTATGCGATGGACTTTTCATATTGTACCGCACGTCCCAATAGTCGTAACCATTTAAATGCTCCTTCGGTATATTAAGGCCAAAACATTCTGGGCTTAAGGAAAAATCATCCATTGCAACATCCGAAAAAATCCTCATACCCATTCGAGCTTCAAATTGGAGATAGTATCTAAAAAAGGCAAACAATGTTAATTTTATGTTGCTATATGTATTTAAGGGTTAATAACTTACTTTGAAGTTATGTTTGGGAGAACATATTCTGATCGCAACCAATCTATGCCTTGATTTTTTGTACTCCACCAAAGAGTCGTTGTTATGTTTTCCTTCTCCTTCATTTCAACTACGGAAAGGTTTATGCTTCCAGGATTTTTACCAAACTGATGAATATAAAACCGAACAACGCAGGAGTTACGATATGGTGAATTGGCATCACCATGAACCATAGGTGGTGGGTTGAAAGTCTTACTAATCATGATGGCATTACTAGCAAAACCTATAAGTGATCCTTTTTCTGAATTGTTTATGTGTTGATTCATATCGACTAGCATGTAATATCCGGTTGAGTTGAGTAAATGCTGATAGGTGTGATCGCTATCTGGTCCAGTGTCATGTGTTGGTGATGATCCTGTGTAACGCAATGACAATGATGCAGATGGACCTAAATTAATAAGTAATACCAACTGTTGAATTAAGTTTTGTTTCTTGGGATATTTTAATTTTAGTTCCACAGCCATCTGTACCCATTATCAATATTGGGTCTTTAAAAGTCTTGCGAAATCGTGTAAGTCGTTTACCTCCGTGTTGTAAACAATTCAGCTTTTTGCAATCTCTTGCTCTTATCTGCTTCAATGTCAGTGCCACGCATTTGAATACTTCAATTAAGTTTTCTTTATTATTCTTTGATTTCAATTCATTGTTCAGAGCTAATCCATAATTTAAGATTTTACTTGTTCTGGTAGATTTTATGGCACTGATTTTGCCAATCAAACTGGCGCATGAGATTTTCTGCCATTCAGTGCATTCTTTGGATACAACGAAAACCATTCCAAAGCCACAGTTAAAGTTTTTCAATAGGGTATTTTCACATATTTCCAGCTGTGATGTGAGCTATCCATAAACTTCATTCACGAGGTCAATTGCCATCACCATTGACATACTATACATGGACTGCTAGTGGTGTGAATTTTCCATACAATATTTGAATAAGAATGGTTCCACTTCAAATTAGCTACACTAGCCCTTTCAGGCACAGTGGCAAAAAAAGTTATGAAATATTTAGCGACATCTGTTTTTATTTAGTTGAGATAAGCTTTTTCTCACATAGAAAGTATTGACATCTAGCATAATTTGTTGAAGACAAACGATGCCATGTTTTTTTATTTATGTTATTGAAAAATTTTGACAGTTCGTGCAAAATGAAGCAGAAAGCAGAAGCTGGCTGTGCGCTGTGAGTATTTTGTTTAATTTATGTATATTTTTTAAAATAAAACATTTTAAATTTCCATTTCCAGGGGTACCACTCTGTGTGACATGTCCCAGATAACAAAGCGTGGAGAAATTTTAGTCCGGATGATCCGGCATACGAACGAAACGCGGCTGGGACAATTTGTTAGGAATTATTCCAGGGGGTTCCTCCACACCTGTGCTCCCGAAATCAGTTTGTGATGACGCTATCATGGATTTCGATGGCCTTATTGCTGCCCAAACTTCTTTGGGAACAGCTGCTATCATCGTTATGGATAAATCAACCGATATCATCAAAGCTATTGCCCGCTTGATATCTTTCTACAAACATGAAAGTTGTGGACAGTGTACTCCATGTCGCGAGGGTATTGGTTGGATGAACAAAATTATGGCTCGGTACTAAATAATTTGATTAAATTAAGATTTAATGGAAAAAATAATAATATGATCATTTCTTAGTTTCGTCGCTGGAAATGCTCAGCCATCCGAGATTGATATGTTGTGGGAAATTTCTAAACAAATTGAAGGCACACTATTTGCGCCCTTGGTGATGGTGCAGCTTGGCCAGTACAAGGTTTGTTAAGTTATATATTTTTGTTTCTATTTCTCAACCCTTTCTTTTTGTAATTTAGGTCTCATAAGGCATTTTAGACCCGAAATCGAGGCAAGAATGAAGCAACATGCAGGAAAATCAGCTGCTAAGGCTTAAGATATTGACATTGTATTAAAGAAAATAAATTGCTGTTGTTTTTGCTTAAAGTCTTAATAATTCATTAATTAATTGTGTGTTGTAAGCAATGCCATCATTTGATTATAATGCGTATTGTTAATATTAAAACTTAAGGTATTTAGATATCAGAGAAAGAGATAGGAAAAGGGGATCTAATTCCTGTGCATGTGCAGTTGGTTGAGAAGTTCTTAAACAATTTATACTTTTTGTGGTTTTAAATGGTGGCTATCACAAATAAAATTATGCTCTGGATCTTTTCCAGCTTTGAAAAATAGGAATTTGAATAGTGTCCCATTTTCTTAAGGGACAACTCTACATTTTTTTAATTTCTCTTAAACTCTTGAATCTTGAGATCGTGTTCGGCTGCGTGTTAGGCGGCAAGATGGTGCAGTCGGGTGGCTCACCGTGCATCACACATCCCCCCTTATGCGAAACAATGGCTATTTGGTGTTATCAGATTTTTTTTTCACTATAAATAATAAAAAGCATTTTCAGACTAGGCAAACATTTAAAAAACCTAGCCTTCCTTTTTGTCATCATATTTTTTTCTATGAAAGTGTAATTTTTAGAAGAATGAAATAACTCCTAATAAGGACTTAATTTATTTCTCTACTGTTTGTATATTTTATATCATGTGATATCTTCTTACAATAACAAATTCAAGCAAACTTAACATTGATAATGATAAGAAACCTAAGAATTAGAACTTCTTTCCCGTGAATCTAATTCTAACATTGTATGGAAAATATTAGGTTTCATTTCATCTTTTTTAGTAGGAGTTATTACGTTAGGATTTATTGTATATAGCCTTATTTTAAAACCCAGATTATTTTATAACTCAGGCTATTTTGTTACAGTTTATTTTATACACCCATGTTATTTTAAAACCCAGGTTAACCCTGGGTATTTTAAAACCAATTTTATTTTGTAGTCTAGGCTACTTTGTAATTCAGGTTATTTAATAACAGAACTTATTTTCCACCCTGGTTATTTTTTAACCTGGATTATTTTATAACCTTCGTTATATTATTTATCTTGATAATTTTAAAACCTAGGTTATATTATTTGCTCTGATTATTTTATTACCCTGATTATTTTACAACCCACTTTTATTGTAGTACCCAGTTTACTTACTTTAATTTTTTATAAAACATTCTCATTGTGGAACTGTATGAAAATCACGTTAACGAACCACTCAGAAACAATTTGAATTAACCCCTTACCAAGACGGGAAAAGGAAAGTTACAAACCATTAATCTTCGAGTGCCAGTGTTACATTTTTCTTTGAATGAGTTTCCGGTATAATGTGTCCCTGAGGTATGGGTTAAGATGAACTGCGTTCACATTGCCCACAAAAGCATTCCGTTCTGGAAAAATATGTTCAAATAAAATACAATTCGCATACCTAGTCTAAAGAAAATCATTTTTCGTTTGACACTTTATTTATTAAAATTGGTTTAGTGTGAAAGCCGGAAAAGGGAAATGAAATAATATGTACATATGTATGTATATGATTAATAGAAATAGCAGTTTATATATATCCCATCGAATTGTAAAAATGTAGGCACTTATCATATTAAGCGGGTGGCTCTTACTAAAGGTGTATCAATTATAGATTGCATTTCTTCTTTGTACCGTTGATTTACGTCGAATAGTATCTCAGTTTGGAGTTCTTTTTCCTGTTTCCAAACAAGGGTACATAGAGATATTGTTTCTTAGTTTCCATGTGATGGTGCTTTGGTAATCGATTGGCACTCAAGGACGCGGATCATCTGGTTGTTCCATGGAGCTTATTTTAACAAGCGGCGATGATCGTTCTTGCGGCGGGGCAACATAAAACACTTGCATATCTGTTAAGTCATACAGCACAAGATGTCCATCGGCTAAGCCTACAGCTAAACCCAATACAAGAATGTTTAGAAAATTAGTTCGTTCTTCAATACAAATAAATATTGTTTGTTACCTTCAAGTTGAATGCCAAAACGAACTCCTTCCTGTTGGCAATGTTGAAAGTGTCGATGCAGATGCAGCAAGGTCATGCAATAATCCACAATGTGACAAGGTACAACTGAAATGCCTGCATCCTTCTTCGAAGCCGGTACATCGACGATGTTGCGTAAACTAAGATCCACAAGCAATACACTGCCTCTATCAGTGCCCACAGCCAAACACCTATCCATATTTTGCAAAATAGTATGCTGAGAGACCTCATGACTTATAAACCGGCAACAAGTTATTTATGTTTTAAATCAATGCAACAAATAACTGTTGACTCTTCTACAGAATACAACACGACAAGACCTCAAGGACTGTCGACATATTGGATTCCAATTGCAATCAGTGTATCCTTCATGTATGGCATTTGGATTTCCGAAACGCATGTTATGATGCAAACACCAAACCTACATAAAACAAGTCGTATACCAAAAATTAAATATTTATTTATGTATGCTTAAATTATGACACTGTCTCATACCCATTGCTGGCATCAAAATCGAATTTAGATATGGACTGACCGGTTCGCAGTGAGGTAATGCAGAGGCGCGTGCCGTTGGTAAGCCATCCCCATTGTCGATTTTATTATTCCACCAAATATATCACGATCACCTTGTTTTATTGATAAATAATAACTACATATTAATGCGTATATAACAATTTAAAAGGCAAGTTATTTTTTTTATATTTACCGAAATTTTCTTCAGGGCTTGAGGGTTCTTGGACGAGACATTCAGAAAATCGAACTTCTTTCTTTGTAATCAAATGAGGTTCAAATAGATCCATAATTTGCGTCTTTTTCTATCAAAACAATAACATAAACTCTTGTTAATTTTTATAAATAATCTAATAACGATAGTATTTTATTATTTTATACGAAAATAAAATTCAAACGCGCGAATATCATTCGGTTTTCGGTCCTTGACCAAAAATTTTTTGGAAAATTGTTTCGTTGTTGTGTTTGTGTCAAGTTCAAGTGTCATAAATGTTACACAATTTTTCCGCATAGCCCTCTTTGCGCTAGTGTTTTGTCCGTTAAAAGTGGAACCATCGTGAAGTTGGCTACTAGCAGTCCATGTATAGTATGTCAATGGCCATCACGCTGCAACAGCACCAGCACCAGCAACAGCAACAACAGTAGCAGAATCAGCAGCAGCATGGCAGTGGAGCGCTATTGCGAGCGCACGCGTTTAAAGTAAACTCCTCTGCGTTTACGTTTGAGCTGCGCATATGTACGTATGTATGTATGTATAGCTTTGTGGCTAAAAGATAAACAAATGTTTTAAGTTAAAATGTACTCTTTTGTTAAGTGAGGCGAGGGCTTCGGTTTAATTAGCCTTCACTGGTAGTTTCGTAGAGATACATACCTATACCCGGCCGTTCCGTTGTGTTAATTAGAGGTGGTTAGAAGTTGTGTGGTAGTTTTTACTGTGAATTGAAATTTAAAATGTTTTATTTTGAAAAATATACATAAATTAAACAAAATACTCACAGCGCAAATCCAGCTTCTGCTTCATTTTTGTACGAACTGTCAAAATAACAAAAAAAAAAAAACATGGCATCGTTTGTCTTCAACAAATTATGCTAGATGTCGATACTTTCTATGTCGGAAAAAGCTAAAAAAAACTAAATAAAAACAGATGTCGCTAAAAATTTCATAACTTTTTTTGCCACTGTCCCTGAAAGGGCTAGTGTAGCTAATTTGAAGTGGAACCATTTAAATTCAAATTTTGTATGGAAAATTCACACCACTAGCAGTCCATGTATAGTATGTCAATGCATAATGTATTAAATTTTGGAAAAAAATTAACATGATTTGTTTAAGATATTACTTTTTGAATGACATAAAGATGGAGGTAGTTTTAGTTGTTAATGTTTTGGCCAACACTGTATTTCTTAAAAAAAATAAATTGATTTGTCTAGTGTCGGAAAATAATCAAATATGCTTAAACACTGAATGTTCTAAAAAACGATGATATATGTAGAACTGTTGAGCCTAAAATCATTTACAAATATTTTAAGCTTTCAAAACTGTCAGGTCATAAAACAAGACTATGTCAATATTTTTATGGGAGGACATGAGGTTTTAGATTTCACTTTATGTCCGTTTCCTTCTTTGATTTCTCCGACTTACTGCAGTGCTGGCTTTGATTTTATTCATCTAGTTACAAAAACCATTTATTCTGATGTCATACTGGGAAGGAATGTGGGTTTAATTATCACGTACATAATATCATAATTGTTTATCAACTTTAAAATTTTGCGGTTGAACTTAGATTGTGCAACTTCGGACTAAAAGACGTTGTGTATTTTTATAGAATAGATATTTATGATTTTATGATAAGGTGTCAGCTCTGGCTTTTTTAAGGTATGATCTGATTAACATCGTTTTCATGCAAAATATCCAACATAAGGAATTTAGAAGTATTAATTCTGATTTATTAGAGGAAGATCTATGAAGTTTTAACTGGAATTCAATTTACTACCTACCAACGTCTAATCAGAAATTTAACTTCTTATATGAAGTTATCTTAACACTCTTTGATAGACACGCTTTGAATTTTTCATTAAAAGCTGCACTGGAAATACAAAACATTGGTTTTCATATGAAATTCACCAAATGATACCAAAACGTGACTTTGGCAAATAAACACTGTAAAAGCTTTCGTTTATCGGAGCACTTACAATGTGTATCATTTTGATCGTAAGCAAGCGGTTATTACAATTCGCTCCGCAAAGCGGCAAATATTCTTCAACAGGTTAAGTTTCATTTTGCTGAGCGGATGAAGTCTATGAAATATTCTTCGTCATATACGAGTCTCTAAAAATAAAAATAGCTGTGTAAATGAAACAGTTGCAAATTAATTCAACAAAAAATGTACCTATTTCTATATCATCAACTCATCTCGTTTGACCCAGCACAATATTTACATCGAGAAATAAAGAATTTTCGAATGATGATTTCAGTTTTCGATCAGTGGATTGCACGGAAGTAGTTGAAAGTTTATTAGTTGTAAAATGTTTGTCCTACCATACATAACTCATATCTTCAATACCATATGTACATATTGACTTCAGGTGAATACTCTACACACAGCAATAAATATTAGCAAAATAAACCTTTTCCAAGAAACTGATTGGTATTACCTTTTCTATCTAATTGTTTGAATGAACTTTACAAAGCAAATTACTCTATACCTTGATCCTCTGAACACACTTATACCTAAACAAAACAATCTGGTTTTTGAAAAGGACAGTTGCATAACAGCATTGCTATGGTTGTAAAATAGTTAACCTCTCCATTTTGTGTGAAAAAAAATGTATCGAACCTTTCATTTTTCAAATACTGCTGTTAAACTTATTCATAGGTACGAGTAAACAGGTCGGAAACAGTCGGTTTAACTAAAAAACGTTGTCTCTGATCTTCTTCTAATTTGACAAGGTGTACCGCAGGGTTCAATTCTTGGACCGCTTTTATTTTTGTGGGCATGTTAATGATTTACTATCTCTAATCAGATACTGTTCTATATAAATGTTTTATATTAAAACTAGCTACCCTCTTGGGCTTATAGAACATGCTGTATATTGTATTAACGAAGATTTCGAAACATTTCGCGTTGGTCTCAAGAAAATAGCCTTTTATTGAACCCCAAAATATCAGTTTGTCGTCGTTATGTCGAAAAAATGTAATTTCTTTTTTTAAGGAACACAATCGTTCAATCTTTTATAACAGTATTAAACCCGAGGCCTACTCTACATTTTGTTCTGAAAGAGAAAATTTAAAGAAAATAATGTTTACTATTCTTATTTGCTAAAAATATGATTGTAATCTTCTATCTTTCGAAAGCAAATCTTTGTCAAACACAAAAGCGAAAATCAACTAATTGTTCGTATAAAATACGTAAACTTAATCATTCTGTCCTATATATGTACATATAACTAAACTTACTTTTAATTTATTCACTTGAGAATAAATCTTTTCGTTCTCCATGATATTTTCTTCAGAATTAAAAACTACACACAATTTTCTTAAAAAATATATACATTTATTATCTGGTATTTAAAAGAAGCTCATGTAAACATCTATTGAGAAATGGGAAATTTTAAATAAAAACAGGCCGCAAGCATCAAATGATCTGAGCCATTATCTACGTTTGGCAGAAATCCAATTTGTTTGCATTGTTTTACTGTGGGCAAATTATAGATGGACATTAACTTCAATGCTGCAGTTTTATGCTTTGGTTTCTCTGGATCGTCTAGGCTGTAAAATAAATGATCGATAGCCAACCATTTGCCTTGAAATATCGAGCCATATGCCACCCCTTCGAAATGGTTGTAAGCCGAACGCAGATTTAATGCGTGAGTCAATGTTCCAGTCGAAAAAAGATTCGAATCTTTCGGAGGGTTGTCCTTGATCTGAATCTGAAGGGAAATGTTCAAATTTCAAGATCATTTGTTTTGTAATCAAATTAACCTACATTTTGCGGGTTGTTCTTGTAGTTGCTCTCAACAGAGTCAATATGTTGACAACTATCGGTAATGCCTAATTTTTCGGATATAAATGTCTTTCCAGTTGGTGGAGAACCAGAACCCCCAGATGAGGTGAGAGATGTCCTCGTAAGTCTTTCATAGCAAAGTTTCCCAGTGTTTATTAATTCAAAAGGAGCAGAATTAGCATCGAAATTAAAATCTCCCGTGAGAATAATTGGCATCCGACGCGATTTGCCAGGCTTAACAATCGAGTGTCGATCCAGTTCTGCCAACAAAACCATTATCTGCGCCAGCCGCACGTCCTGACGTCTCGGATTGAAGAGCAGGTGTGTTGTACTAACCAGTAAATTGGCCTTTTTCTCTGATTTACATTTAAATTTGGCAATAAGCGCAATGTTATGCCGATCCAAAAGCTAACGAAGGAGAAGGTTCAATTTATTAGCTCATTTTCATCATCGTCTCCAGAACTCACTTGAATGTCAGGTCGATAAAATTCCACAACATCCCACAAAACAAGTTCGAAGAGATTGGTGTTGTAAATTATGGCACATCCATCAGTTTTGACACCAGTCTTCTTTTGAAATATGCAAGACATTGAAGGTAACCGGGATTGGATGCTAGACTTGATGTCCTCCAAGTGGTCCTCCTGTACTTCCTGAAGGCAGATTATATCAGGTCGCTGTTCAACTATTTTTTCCTTCAATCGATCCAAACGATAATTCCATTGAAGGTAGTTTTTTCTCGAACGTGTGTACAGTTCCAGGTGACCGAGAAGAAGATCTTGTGCAAGAATGTTGTAGGAAACAATTTTGAATGGCACTCCTGGTTCTTGGGCGCCAGGCTTATCAGGCGAAATATTCTTCCAATTGCGATATCCAGTGCTGGCATTTGTCTATGGTGACAGAAGTGTAATATTAAGATTTCAATAAAGTCTAAGGATCCCCCCCGAGAACTTACAGACAAATATTCATGGTTGACTCGATTATGAGGCCACATTTTGTTGAATGGAACTGGTGGTTCATTAATCAAACAGTATAGATTCCTGTGTTGATTTGTGCTGCAGGTGGTTTGTCGGGATAGTGTGCAGTGATTGTTAAATATTGCGGGAATTTTTTGGAGACGTTTCAAAAGGGGATTCATGAAGGTGAAAACCTATAGCAACACACAAAAAAACACCAACAAAACCAAAAACACTCTATAACTACAGTGTTTTTTGAACAAAATATTGAACTGTAAATGGCAAATTAAATAGACAGACAGTAAAAGAAACGATAAAGACAACAAAATAAAAATGTCAACAAAGTCCAATGGAAATGAACATATCCCAAAGCATGTTCAGAAAAATGAAAGCTCTACTTTTAAGGGGCCAGTTTACAATAAACATTTCCTGATTTGAATTGAAATCCATCGAGGAATTTTTCTGTCACAAATCTGTCTTTGGAATTTATGTTGTATTGAAACACAAATTAGTGCAACGACTATTTGTTTATTCTTTAAATTATTGTATGTAGTAAGATGGTTCTTAGATGGCGAGATAAAATTGTGTAAACAGACAGAAGCAAGATGTCACCAGGGGTGGAATCATGTAAGGTGATTTGTGATAGTTGACAGTCACAATCAACAAATTCGGTCTGTGTAAGGTGATAGTCATCTGTGACAATCACAATTTTGTGATTATTTCCCGTGACAGCTATTTAGGTGTCACTTTCATATGAAATTGACTTTATTTTCTTTTATTGTCTGTTGCGTCTAGTCAAAATGAATGTGTTCGTGTCTTATCTTAGAAGAAAGAAAGCTGAGATATTCCCCAAGAAAATCAGCACAGATTGTAAATGTCTGTGCTGCTCTTCACAATGCTGCAAGCATACAGTTCCAATTCCACAAGCAGTATTGACAGCATCACCATCTGAAAATTCAAATAACCAGCAAGCTGAAAGTGCAAGGAATGAAGGAGCAAGAACCGGAAACAGAATCAGGGATGACCTATGGGCAAAGCGTCCAAGACTTTAAAGAAAAGAAACAAAATAAATGTAAATGTATCATACATAGATACATACATATATTTTTTATCAAAATAATATAAACAAAATCAACAAAAAAAACTTCATTAAAACAAAAACATCACAAATTCACATCATGGATTTGAATCTTATAATAAATATATGTATGTATATGTATGTTTATATGAAATATATATTTATCTATTTTGAACACATTATGTAGGTAAGTAATTATTAAAATAAAATTGTGCCGGCTCATTTCTTTCTTAACTCCCAGACTCGGATCTCATTGACTGCTTTGGCCAGCTCCAACTCCATTCTTTTTAGTTGGAGTTCTTCTTTTTTCAGTGCATTTGTACACTCTTTTTCCTTTTGCTTTTCCTAGCATAGCAACTTTACACAATCTTTCAATTCAATTATTGAAGTGTTGACTGTTTGGAGTTCCTTCCAGTTGCTTTCGGCTAGAAGCGTATTCTCCTCGACTATTTTTGGTGGCTTGTTGCGTTTGGAAGTAGACGCTGGGATCGGCGTTGATTCCAATGCCACATCCACTGGCTCGGAAAGAAGTTCTGTTAGAACATTATTTAACTCTGCAAATAAAAAAAATCATAAATTAACACTGAAACTAAAATTTCTGAAAACTCACCATGTTCATTGCATCCGAAACTGGATACTCCACACGTTCCCTCAACTGCTGCTTTGATACCACTTGCTTGGATTATTACCTCGTCGACACTGTCCAACGCTTTTTCTGTGAAAGGTCCTGCTCCCGTTTGTGCGATTGATATTTTATTTGCAATTCATTTTTTTGCGTTGTATTTTCGAATGGTCCAAATCTGTGCAATATAAACAATGAGAGGACACCAATCAATTAAATATAAATACCTACCCTTTTCAACTCTGCTATTGATTGTGTAGGAGGCCCATTCTCGTTAACATTCGAGTGAGCTTCTCCCACTGGATTCTCTGTGAATATCTTGAATTTATACTGTTTCCCGAAAAGGATTTGGCCAAATCGGGATATTTTTCCATATAGTTAGTCAGAAATTGAATTTTAAATTGATTTGTTGATAAAAATTTTATATTTTTTAACAATTATAGTCTAGTAAACAGTAATGTACATAAATGTTTACTTACATTTTTATTGAAATTAATTCCATTTTAGGAACACACAACGTCTAGAAGATACAAAACACAAACCAATTTGCCGGCAGATCAAAAATAAATCAAATGTCAAAGTTTTTCTTCTAAAGTGATACCAAATTTAAGAAATATTTTGGTGATCAGATTACACAGACGAATAAATTCTTTTGATCACATTTGATTGTCACAAATGTGACAGTCACAAATCACATTACATGATTCCACCCCAGTTATCGTCCTATTAGTAAGCTCTTAACGATTCCGAAGTTATTTGAGAAAATCGTTTATAATAAATTAACTTTTATGATCAAAGATCTTATTTTGCCGTTTCAAAATGGTTTTGTGCCTTGAAGATCGACGGTAACTTATCTGTTACTGTTATTTACACTGATTTTTCTAAAGCTTTCGATAGAGTCAATCACGAAATTTGAATAGCTAAACTATCGGTTTTAGGTTTTCATTCAAATTTTTTGTTATGGTTGGAATCTTATTTGGTAGGTCGAAGCCAATACGTCAACATACATTCGTCTTTATCACTTCCAATATCTGTAATCTCTGGCGTTCCCATTTTTCCTCTCAACATTAAATATTCTCTTTGTCTTATGTTTGCTGACGACATTAAATTTAAATTGACATCTGATTGATGCTGTCATATGGAACCCGCACAATTCTCTGCATTCTAATCGACTTGAATCCAAAACAAACGATTTACTAGAATAGCAGTATGTAGATTAAAATGGAATATTCGAATGCCTTCATACGGTACAAGATGTAATCCTCTTGACTTTCAACAATTAAAAACTCGAAGATGATACAACAATACTTTAAGTTGATAAAATTATTTGTCCCTTCCTTAATTAAATATTTATCCTGTTGGTTAGCTTATAAGTATTTAACTAATTGTAAAACACAGCATGTTGTTACTATCTTGTCTATTTTCAATTATTCAATTCAATCAATGTGATTATCGCCAAGCTTTTCGTCTTTGTAAGGTATTCCAGTTCCAAAAAAAATTGTCAAAATTCAAAATGGTTCACGTTTTTGTTGTGACAGCTTTGTACATTAAATCTATAGTATTATCATGGAGCTGTTTTTATAAAGTTATATATAAAAGTTAAGTAAAATGTTTGAAAAGTTAATGTCACCGTTGCCGCTAGGTGCCGCCCCCGTAAAAATGCGCGATGACAGCACTTTAGATTTTATATACAAAGGTGACAGCTATTTAGCTATTACTTACAAACTACAAATTGGTTATTTTTACTGTCATTTATCAACCTATTAGTAGGACTGTCATGCCAGAGGTCTTGGGTTCGATCCCTGCCTGTGTCATCTAAAGTTTTTTTCACAGGTACTGCCTCTTGCGAGAAATTGACAAATCCTCTAAGAGTAATTCTTGTCATGAAAAGTGCTTTCTCAAATTAGCCTTTCGGATTCGACTTAAAACTGTAGGTCCCTTCCATTCCTGACAACATTACTCGCACAGAGGAATGGTTGAGAGTTGTAAGTCACTAAGCCTTACTTCTCAACGGGCTGTTGCGCCACATAATTTATTTATTTTTATTTATCAACCTAAACCATTTAACCCCTGAAACGAAATCCAACTCGAGCGATTACTTACTTTGGAACACAGTTCTAAATATTCCCAATATTATTCTTTTTCTTCTTGCTGTCAAATTTTTTAAAAAATCTTTTACGTATTTTTCCCCCAACACGACACGAAAAATTGACATATCAGCAAAATAGGGATATTTTCCAATTTTTCTTCACACACTTCTCATCTCAAGGAAAATTGACAATGGCCGTCAACTTGTGTAAATGGTAATTTAGGGATTTAAGAAATTGTTCTTTTTAATTATTTTAATTAGAGAAAAAGTTATAAAACATAAAAATTCCAATTGTGAATAAGTTATTGGACTTTGCCATTGCTTGCAATTGCAGAATTTATCAAGTTTAAAGTTTAAACAATTGCCATTTAGAGTTTAGTCTAAAGATTAGAAAGAAGAAAAGAAAACACATTCTACCAGGAAAAAGCCGAAAAAATGAGTTCCAACAACAGCAGCACCAGCAGAAAGGAAACCGAAAGAACCAAGTTGATTCAGGAGAAGTGTCAAACGCTCCTGACTCAGATGCTTCGGGATGAGGACAATAAATATTGCGTGGATTGCGATGCAAAAGGTATTTAATTTTTTCTAACAAGATTAAAGTTTGATAAAAGGTTTTTGGTGTTGTTGTTTGGTTTTAGATGAGAGGGGCGTATCACCCGAAGACACATATTGAATCGATTCCATTGTTGGTAGTCAAGCAAAGAAGCTGCAAATGGGCTTCCTTTTGATTCATAGTTTCTTGTATATCTTTGTTTTTCTTGAGCTCGGTTCTTTTTTTTATCGAAATTGGATAGTTGAGATAATTAATATTTTTCTTGTCCTCTTATCGCTAGATAGTTTACTGTTTCTGTCAAGACTCTTTGAGTTATCTGATTATGATAACTAAACACGCAAACTTTGTCATTTCAGCAGTCATTCTTTATTTGTTTTTACTGCGGTTTTTCAGAGGGGCAAATACATATACATATGTAATATGATTTTGATCCCAAAAACAATGTTTTTGCTTTTTAGTATTCAAAGGGAAGTATAATTTTGTAACTTATTGTAATTTAATCAATAACTATATACAATCTTTTCGAATGTCTATGCTCCTTTTAAGTTTCCTTAAATACATACAAACAATGTCTTATGAGATTATTTGATTGACTTTAACATTATTGAAAATTCCTTCCTGTTGCGTTAAGTTTTGGTGGTCTGAATAGCTTTAATTTTGGTTTTTACATTTTCCTATATTGGCTATTTGGTTGTTGAAGTTAAAAATCAATAGGCACTCGTATTCTGTTCATGGAGCTATGGAGTTGTTAACAAATAAGTGACCGTTAATCGTTCCATTTAGGTAAATTTGTCTTACTAACCATTCATATTATTTTAATTAAAACTTGTTCATGTTTCTCACGGTCCAATTTTGAAATTATCGAACTATTGATTTATCGTTTCGACACATAAATCATCATCATCGTTGTCACCAGATTCTGGTCTGGTTGAGTATCGTGTAAAACTAACGTTTGATAAATTGATAGTCTCTTTGGGTATAGCGGTGTCAATGATGTTTATAGAAAATGCTAGAGAAAATAATAGTCAAAATAACTATCAACAAATCAACATCCCAATCGCTGGCCTTTATCATCCAGCTGTGCATCCTAAGGATTAACATTCATGTTCATAGAAAGAATATATCCCTAGCGACGTAAAATTGTATTTATAATGTTATCGATACCTTGAGTTGCTAAGGTGGCAACCTATAGTTGTCACTTCAGAGCAAAATTATGTTTTATTTGACACCGTGATCCAAAAATGCATCAAAAATTACCCGATACGGCCGGAATTAGATTGACACTATTTTCCATCTTAATTCGTCAGTTTATATTTCTGTGAATTTTGTCAGTATTTTTCGTCGGAGCCTTCAAAAATCGAGGAATTTGTATGGAAAAATTTGTTTATGTTTCTGAGAACACGACCATGGGCAGCTTCAGACGACACAAAGGATTTCAAAGTAAGGCATGTTTCTAGTATTTAGCATTAAATTGTCTTCCAATTAAGGCAACTTTATTGGAAATTTGACAGACAACATAAGTGATTTCATTTGCAGTCAACTTCATTCTTTAAAATAAATTTTGACCAAGGCAACTAATTAGTTTTTCAAGTGTCATGAATATAAAATTCAGAACTTTACTTCACAAATTTCTACCTCAAGTTCATAGTGATACAAAAACTACCAAAAACATTATTGTTCTTCAAAACACTCCTCAGGTAAGCTACAAGTCCATCACGATCTGTATTTTGTATTGTAAGAAAATATTACTTATTTCTTTTCCAAATTGACAAGCAACCCTTTTACAGAAAATATTAAATGAAGTTGTACAGAAAATAAATAAATTATTGAGTAATAAAGTTCAGCTCTCAGTTGAATGAAAAAACCATGATCGACTGTCATTTTGACAGAAGTAGACTTGACTTGATAGTTAGGGACATTTTTCTTGACTAACTTTCCATTAAAGTTGCCTTAATTGGAAGGGAATTTTTTGGCAGCTGGCCAATCAGGTACTAGAAACTTGCCTTACTTTCAAGTCCCTTATGTAATCTGAACCTGCCTAATAAAAATCTCCCTAACTATCAAGTCAAGTCTACTTATGTCAAAATGACAGTTGATCATTCAAGTGAAATCTGAACTTTATTAATCTATGATTTTTATGATGGACTTATAGCTTGCCTGAGAAGTGTTTTGTAATCAATAATGTTTTTGGTAAACTGAAATTAGAGGTTAATGAAGTAAAGTTCGGAGTTTGAAATGTATAACACTTGAAAAACTGACTAGTTGTTTTACGTTCTAATAATGCAGTTGACTGCAAATAAAGTCCCTTATGTCGTCTGAACCTGATCAATCTTTGAGATCTTAGAAATACTAATGAGAAAATCGTCTCGAAATTGTCATGTGTTCTTTCTTTCTGATGTTCTTTCTCCTCTGTCCTTCAGTCATCTCTTGCTAGTTATAGCAGCTAAGGTGCAATGTTTCTACATTACATTACTTACATTTATGTGCGGAGTAGTGTGAAATGTTGTAATATTTACGTATGTTATGGGTAATTGAGGTATTTTTAATTTTTTCAAATTTAAAATTCTATCATTTGCTGACGTTTAAACATTTTTGAAGTATTTTTTGTAACATATCTGAGATTTTCTCTACTTCAAAAGTGCCCTTAATCAAAAGATGAAAAAAACCAACATTTTCATAGATATTTTTCACGTTTTACTATCGGTACCACCTTTTAATAAACGATGTTTTTTTTGTTTTTTCTTCATTTGTAAACACAAACAAATCAGAAGATTTTCCTGCTAAGATATATACGGTAGTGACGTAGACTTCAGTGCAAATATGATTACTAATATAATTTGTTTGGGAATGAAAACCTAACCTAAGGCTAAATCATGGTTCGATTCGAGCTGCAAAGAGGTTATCAAGGAGAAAGAGATAAGCTTCCGGTGTTTTAGAGCCAACCCAACTGAGGAGAATCGGAAAAGGTTTAAGCAAGCCAGGAAGGCCGGCAACGCCCATATTCGAAGGACCAAATTTTTGCATGACCAAAAATTACGGAAAAAAATTCTGCAATGTCCCAAAAGCAGTTCCTTTTTTTGTTGTCAATGACACTCCTTAAATAAGCTCTATTGCTAAAGCTAACTTGTTTGCAAGGCAGTCCGCAGAAAATTCCACCTTACCAGATAATGTCATGGCTCCCCCAGTTCTGGAAAGCGTAGATGATTATATGGGACCAATCTTTTTTCGTAATCGAACTGTGGCGAGAGTTTTTAAAGATATAAGCTTTTCGATTTATCCTATTCTTCGGGGCTCGTTTCGAGTAGTTGGAAAACTGCATTTGCGAATCTAACGCCCCTTGTTTCTAAGGTCATGGAAACGATGCGCTGATTAATTATCAGCTTTTTTTTTTTTACACTTCAGAATTTTCAGAAAGTAGTAAGCTTATAGCAAGCGTCAAACTACGATCAGAGGCTCATCATAAGTGCATGTGTTAGTTGTTAGTAGGAAAATAATACAATTATAGCCTAACACACGCACAAAATACAAAACATAATAATTTATTAACATTTAACAGGAATTATTACAGTACAAAAAATAAAATAAAGACGTTTACGATAGTGGAGCACTGGTTCTAAACAATGATTTTAATCCCACCTTATTTAAATTTAAATCTATCGATGAACAGTTTAAGTTATATAAAATGCTCATTCGACTTAATGCTTTATTCTTCCCATAGTTAGTTCTATGGAAGTCAATATGTATAAAATCAAATGTACGCAGGTGATGAGTTCCGCTTCGGTAATTCAAATGTACACAAGATAGTAAATAAGGTGCATCAATTTCACCATTAATGAGTTGATGAAAAAATACTAAGTCATTATTAACACGCCTTTGATGGAGAGATTGCATTTGAAGAAGCTGAATACGATGTTCATAGGGAGGCAGATCATAAGGATCATCCCAAGGAAGACCCTTTAGGGCAAAGCGAATGAAATTATGTTGAATTGATTCAATACGTTTCTTATGAATTTCGTAATAGGGAGTCCACACCTGCGAAGCATATTCAAGATGAGGACGAACATCGCAATTATACAAAGAAAGAGTTACATAGGGATCATTGAACTCCTTTGCCCAGCGTTTTATAAAACCAAGCATAGAACTTGCTTTATTAACAATCAAATTAATGTGATATGTAAATTCTAAGTTGGAACAGAAATTAACACCTAAATCTTTAATTGTGGAGACGCGACAGAGTTTTTGCTGTGATATACAATAATCAAATACACTAACGATTCGTTTTTTAGTAAAAGTTATCGTCTGGCATTTTAAAGGGTTGTCGGCTTGTAAAAGAATACGATCATTGATGGACTTTATTATTTTAAAAATCTTCATATCGTCAGCAAAAATGAGTACTTCACTTCAGCGTAGACATGACGATACATCGTTAATAGACAGGATGAACAGAAAAGGGCCAAGATGGCTTCCCTGGGGAACAACAGATTGAGCAACAAAAGGTTCAGAAAGACAATTTCTAAATTTTACCTCATAGGATCTGTTTTCAAGGTATGATTTGATCCAAGCTAAGAAAAATGGTGGAAAACCAAGAGCTTTAAGTTTAAATAAAATAATTCCGTGGCTAAGTTGGTCAAAAGCTTTAGAAAAGTCAGTGTATACACAGTCAACTTCATGACCTTGTTCTAAAGCGTTTGAACATACATATGTTTGAGAATGTGAGGAGATTAGTAACGGTTGATCTTTTTCTCACAAAACCATGTTGCTGTTCGCAAATGAGATTCTTACTAAAAAATGCTACACTTTCACAAACAACTTGTTCAAACACTTTAGGAATGCAAGACAGCTTTGCAATGGGCCTGTAGTTGCTTATATCCGCCTTGTTACCTTTCTTGAAAATTGGTGTTAGAAATGACTCTTTCCATATATTGGGAAATTTGCCTGTTTTTAGAGAAAGTTTAAATAAGAACGTAATCGGTTCAACTAAAGCATTACTACACTTTTTTAAAACTATCGGGGGAATACCATCGGGACCGGCTGAACAGTCATCATTTAACGCGGATAAAAGATCAAGGACCGTACTCTGTAGCACAGGTATGTGACTACAGCTAGTTTGCGAAAAGGAGTGAAGATTATGAAAATATACTTCATCAACTTCTTCAGGGTTATTAACAAATGACTCACGGAAATTTGTTGCGAAAGCGTTACAGATATCAACAGTTTTATTTAATGAAAGGTTCTTGTAAGTGAAGTTAACTGGAAAGCCATCTGATTTTTTCTTTAGGTTTACAAGTTTCCAAAAATTTTTAGGATTCTCTTTCAAAGAGGTTCCCATATCAGTAACATAGCTAGCATATAAAAAATTAGAAAGAGACTTAAATTGGTTAAAGAGTTCAACATAGAAAGAGAAGTTGGTTGGAGACAGAGTTTTGAGATACATTTTCCATGCCTTATTTCTTTTGTTACGCAGTAAACGCAATTCTTTCGTGTACCAAGGGTAGCTAAAGTTTGTATTTTTTGATTTCTTTAAAGGTACATTTTTTTCCAAACAATAATTAAGGATCTTATAAAAAGTTGAAACTGCTTCGTCAATGTTAGAAAATGCTAATGTATCAGCAATTCCAGAAATGGTTAAATCTTCAGACAACAGCTGGAAATTAGCTCTTCTGAAGTCAAAATTATATAAGCAATCAAAGGAATTACTGTGTTCAGTAAGGTGATTACTTAAGTCAAAAAAAATGTCCAAAGGGGGGTGATATTTATCAATATTAGTAATTCCTGATCTAGATTCTAGAACAAGAGTACTAATAGCGTCAGAAGAAAAGACTAAATCGAGAATTCGATTTTTTGAGTTTTTAATACAGCTTGTTTGCTGTAAGTCAGTAAGAAGGACTTTATCGAGAAGAGATAGTTCCAATTGTGAAGAAGAAGGAGAGGCTTCAAGGCAGGATTCGTCTTCGGATGGAATCCAGTCAATGTGTGGTAAATTAAAATCACCTAGAAGTAAAATATTGTTGTCAGAGCTGGACAAATTTATAAGAAAGTCTAATGCCAAGGAGAGATCGTTATAAACAGACTCCAAACTCTTTGGAGGAATGTAGACGTTTAAAATGAAAATAGTCTTAGTCTGTACCATTATCTTTACACATACCAGTTCAATTGATAATTCAAATGGAAAAGATATAGAAGAAGAGAAATATGTATTTTTTACCGCTATGAGAACTCCTCCACCTAAATCCTTTGCATTACCAACATGACGATCGTTTCTGTAAACTTCGAACTCTTGACTGAAAAGTTCTGTGTCAGAAAAGCTTGAATTAAGCCAAGTTTCTGTCAAAACGAATACGTCGTGTGGAAATGATTGGGAGTTAAGGAAAATGTCAGCAGTCTTGCTACGAAGTCCCCTTACGTTTTGGTAGAAAAGCGCAAGCCTGTTAAGTTTTTTGACTTGGTTTTCAAAGAAACACCTTGTTTTTGACCTTGTGTAAATTCTTTAAGCTTAAGAAATATCTTGAGGAACGTAAGCTTCTTAATGACCAGCAATACGGATTTCGTAGCAATAGGCCCACTGGTGATCTCATGGTTCATCTTACGGAACTGTGGAATAAATCTTTACATCGTTTTGGAGAAAGTAAGATTATTGCACTTGATATTTCAAAGGCATTTGATAAAGTCTGGCATCTTGCTCTCTTATCGAAAATGCTTGCTTTTGGTGTTGACGAATATCTTCTTCGTTGGATTACAAATTTTCTTTCGAACCTATCAACCATTTTGAACGGATTCAAGTCTGAAACCCATAAAATAAATGCTGGTGTGCTTCAGGACTCCGTTTTGTCTCCGATCATTTTCCTCATTTTTATAAATGACCTCCTGTCTGCTACTTCTAATCCAATACATTGTTTCGCTGACGATAGCATTCTTAGCTTTTCATATTTGTTTCCAGACTCACAATCCTCTTCTTGGGATGTAGCAAAATATGATTAGCTCATTAAATTCCGATATACGAGTACACAGCATTGTACAATGGGGAATAAAAAACCGTGTGGATTCGAAAACCCAATGCTGTCTGGTGTCGTTAAAGCGAGAAATACCCTCTTTGCCACGAAACTGAAAATCTCGACATCCTCGGAATGTGCATCAGCAACCTTCTTTTTTGGAGCAATCGCATATGCGATGTCACCAAAAATGCCGCAAGATGTCTAGGTTTTTTTTTTTGGCACGATGAAAGACATTTTTCTCTCCGTCTGATTTGGCTACAATCTACAAAACTTATGTATGGAAATCTGAAACTTGAATATAACTCTCATCTCTGCGCTGGTGCTCCAGTAACTTATTTAAGCCTCTTGGACATTATTCAAAGAAGAGCTTTTAAAATGATTGGTGACATTAACATCATCAACTCGATTACATTTAAATTTGAATGGCATGTCTGTTGGTTGATATCATCGGGTTACATGAAATCAAAACGTCTTGACCTTAAAATTTTAGAATTTACGATTTAAAATATTGTCATCGATAACTTAAGACTTTAAGCTTTTTAACCGTGAACCTTGTCCCTCCTCGCACATTTTTGGTTTGTTAATATTACGAAGCGTAAAGTTAGGTTTTTCTATTCATTCATTTCTTTTTCACACCTTACTGCTTGTCTTTTCACAGCAAGAATATACATTTCCGTACATTTTTACATTTTTTTTTTGTCAAAAGACTGTTGGATTATTTTATCGTTTTGTAGAAACGATTGGAGGTTTTTGATGGGAGGATACAATTTTGTACAAGTCTTATAAGCAAACAATTTGCTTATATTTTCTTTATGCCAAAATTAAACATACATACATACATATGTATATTTCCATTAATATTCATGAAAAACCGTTTTTGAGATTATATCAAAACATATTTTAAAGATAACCAAAAAAAATACCTCAAAATTCATTTACATATGTACATATGTATGTATCTTTTATTTTAAAAATTTCATTTCGCTATAATGACCTCATTTTTTTTTTCATTCAAATTTATATCAATTTTAGGTATTTCCCTTAATGTCTAATAATTCTATAATTTAAACAATGGAAAATTTCATTGTTTTTCATAAAAACGTAAAAATAGAGCCTTTGAATTTATAAAAAAAGAAATAAGTAATAGTTCTTTACAATACAAAATACAAATTGTGATGGACTTGTACCTTGCTTGAGGCGTGTTTTGTAGACAATTATGTTTTTGATAGCTTTTGTACGATGAACTGTAGGTAGGAGTTAGTAAAGTAAAGTTCCAAGTTTCAAATGTATGACACTTCTCAAACTAACTTGAAAAACTAACGCAGTTGACTGCAAATGAAGTTCCCTTATGTTGTCTGAACCTGCCCACTGTAAAAGTAACCGTTTGTCAGAGAGCTTATTTTCACAAAATGAATATAAGTCCTATCACTCAAATTTGTATTCATATTAGACGTGAAGTGATTTATTATTTGAATGCAAATTAAAAACAACGATTAACGACTTTTTGAGTCATAAACTAAAAATAAACTTAAGTTCTACGAACACCTAAGAGTCACTAAATATTTCGACAGCTATTTGTTATGGAACTCAACAAAGAGTCTGTTCCAATAATTTTTTGTTTTGTTTAAACACCTTTTTATCATACTCTAAAATTGTTTAAGCTTTTTTTGTTAACTGTTCTCATCAATCCTAGGTTAAAGTGAAGCAAAATAATGATACTAATCTATTTTCATGTATCCACCCAAACATGGTTATTTTTCTTTGACGAATTTTATAAATACTTTTCTATTCTTCTTACTTGTCTTATGTCTTCTTCTTTGTTGGCTTAGTTGTTTTGAATGTCTATTTTTGTATTCATTGTATATTATACATACATTTAAAAATAAACATTTTGTAATTCTTCTAATTAAAGGTCCTCGTTGGGCATCATGGAATCTAGGAGTTTTTCTATGCATTCGTTGTGCAGGAATTCATCGTAATCTGGGTGTGCATATATCACGTGTTAAGTCTGTTAATCTCGATACTTGGACACCGGAACAAGTGATATCGCTACAACAGATGGGCAATTCGCGTGCTCGTGCCGTCTACGAGGCCCAATTGCCTGACGGATTTCGCCGTCCCCAAACGGATAACGCCCTTGAGAGTTTCATTCGTGCCAAATACGAGCACAAGAAGTACTTAGCTCGCGAATGGGTACCACCGTCTCCACCAAAAGTTGATTGGGCAAAGGAAATCGACGAGGAACTTGAGCGACAAAAACGTAAGAAGAAAGCAGCACAAGCTGGTTCTGCATTGGGCATCGGAATTGTTGGTGGGGGAAGTGATAAAAAGACAACATTGTCGTCTGCACAGAAAACACCTCTTCCCGCTCCCTTGCCAAAACCCAAGCCCTCAAATAGTCCAAAGTCAAATCGAATAAGCGAATCTTCTACAAACTCGAACCACAACAGCTCATTGACTGGTGCGGGGACTTCCGATCTCTTGGGTTTAGCATCACCCACTAAACCAATTTCCGGACTCGTTAACTTAAATAATGACTCACATAACGATACGTTTAGCGGTTTTCTAAGTGCTGCCCCAGTGGCTGCTTCAAACACACATAATTCCTCTATGAGTGGAAACATTGATTCTGGTGCTGGAGTGGGATCAAATTCGCTTGCTAAAGAAGAGGAGGATTTCTTTAGTCAAACAACTTCGCTTGGCATTAGTGGTGAGAAGGACAAAGCCGGTAAGTTGACAAAGGACAGTATATTAGCCCTCTACGGGGCTGCACCCTCAACAAATCCACAGTCAAATCTGGGCGGTGGTCAGTTCAACAGCAATCCTCTGGGTAGTGCATTCAATGGAAACTTGGCGCAAAACAAACCATTTCCAGCGTTACTTGTCAACCCGAACGCAAATACAGGTGGCATGGGAATGCCTCCAGGTCTGATGGGTCCATCGCAAGCACAGTTTATGACACCACCGAATTCAGCCAGTATGTATAATGCGCCTGTGATGACCGCTCCAGCAGCATTCACTTCACCAGCAGGCGGAGGTATGTCCTACCATCCACAGATGATGGGAGTTCAAACGACTGGCTTTGCTCAGTTCCCACCAATGCAGGCAACATACCCTGCCGCAGGCGGAGCCCCCGGTATGTACGCAGCATTTGGCTCAGCTCCAAGTGGAGGAGGTGCTGGTGGCATCATGGCCACAGGGCAGGGCCTTATGCAAATGCAAAATCCTGCACTTAATCAGGGATTAATGGGCATGCAAATGAACGGACCAATGGTGCAGCCTACGGCAACGGCAGCTACCTCAAACCTGAGTCAACAATTTGGTAATCTTAATATTGGTAATGTTTGGCAATAAAAGCCGTTATCCCCTTATGAGTCCTTTATTTCTCAGAATATAAAGCATTATGCTCCTTAAAATAAATATCTCTTCTTCTGTGTAAATTGTGATGTTTTATAATTGAAACAAGGTCTGTGTTCGATGTACAATGGGCTCTAAACATATTTTTAGGCATATTTCCAAAAAAAAAAAAAACAAAAACAAAAATTACAATATTCAAACTTCCAAAAATGAAACTATTCTCATCCTATTTTGATTTTATTATTATTTGCAGTATTGTTAAAATAAATTAAATTAAAGTCGTCGATGTAAAGTAAGGTGTGCTTAGTAATAAAACTTTAAGAGCTAACCGCCACATATCTCCCAAATACAAAAACAATAAATAAAAATGTCCCACTGTTAAAATCGATACAAAATTATTACAGATATCTTTTTTGCTCATTAATTTCTTTAAAAGAATTTATATTAAATAAATAATAGATCTACTTAAACAAAATAACACTTAAAACAAAAGTTGTAACGATAACGAATATGTGGACGTAAATTGATGAAAACGTATTTTGGACGGAGGAAATTCAAATTTAAACAAAATATGAAAAAATAAAAGTAAAATGATGAAAGCATAAAATTATGTATTAGTTATAAATAAATATATATAAAAATATAAAATAATAAATAAGAATATAATTTCAATTTGAAATAAACACGTGTAAAGTAAGAATATATTGTTTAATTTTTATTTGTATCTGTGCGATTGATTGCGCTTAACAATTTGATTATTAAAACACATACATATGCAACGGTGGAAAACTTGTAGGTATAAAACCGATTAACTAAATCATTGGGCAGGTTCAGACGCCATAAAGAATTTAAAGTAGTATCTGATTGGCTAGCTGCCAAAAATTGCCTTCCAATTGGATTTAATTGGAAAATTTACTGGAAAGTTAGTCAAGGGAAATCTCCCTAACCATCAATAGGCAGGTTCAGACAGTATAAGGACGTCCTTTGCAGTCAACTGCATTTTTTTAACGTACATTTTCACCAAGGCCGCTAGTTACTTTTTCAAGTTTCGTAAATTTCAAACTTGGAACTTTACTTCAAAATCTCGACCTTCATTTCATCGTACATTATTGTCTTCAAAACATTCCTGAGCTACAAGCTACAAGTCCATCACAATTTGTATTTTGTATTAGGTATAAAGAAATATTACTTACTTCTTTTCCAAATTGACAAGAAACCCTTGTACCGAAAACATTAAATAAAGTTTTGCAGATGATAAATAAATCATAGTGTAATAAAGTTTAGCTTTCAGTTAAATCAAAAAACCTGATCAACTGTCATTTTGATAGAAGTAGACTTGACTTAGGGGCCGGTTATACGAGTAGCTATCAGTAAAATCCATCAGTAAAATTTGAAACAGGAGGAATCTGAAACGTTTTACTGATGAGCGTTCAGTAAATTTACGCCATTAAATTAAATGTCACTTTGAGGCTTCGCGCCTCAGACTATTTTTTTTAATTTTTACTGTTGCTTTCATCAGTAAAATTTTAAATGATGTGATCGGAACAGTAAAAAATTGGAACACCAACAGTAAAACGAAATGGATTTTTTTTTGGCTTTTGGCAGTTCAGTAAAATGAAATTTCATCATTAAAAAAATTAAAATGGATTTATAAATTAAATAAAACTTTAAATCCATTGTTTCTTTTTGAAAAAAATACTTGAATATAGGATTCATCTTATTGCATCAATCTTTTGTTAGAAATAAATCTGTAACATGTTCAAAAACTAAAAACAAAAATTTTACTGATGGATTTTACTGATAACTATAACCGGCCCCTTAAGGTGCGTGTCCATTTAAGAGTACTTCTGCTAGTTAAATCTCGAGAGCAACTTTCGGGAGACTGTCCATTTGCGAGCCAAATTTTAGAAGTTTTGCTATTGCGAGCTCTCTGCTAAAATATTGAGAGTTTTCTTGCTGAGAGTACTCTCATAATCGTGTCCACTTGATAGGTCTGTAGGTTTTCGTGTTTTGTTAAAAAAATTGTTAGTTGAATTATTCTAAAAGATTTAAAAATTACCAATAACATTTTGCATTTGATGAAATAATTTGATTTCAAAATCTGTTTTTGTAAACGAGAATTTTAGTCGAAAAAATGTGTTTACCAAATATATAAATGTGTTTAAATAAATAAATAAATACAAATTGGATGAATGAATCTAATTTAAATTCAATATCTTCAATTGTTCACGAGATATCGAGAACCGAACATCAATTTTTACCAAATTTGCGTACTATTTTTTGTAGATTTTTTTTTTTTTGAAAATATGGATTTTTATTTAAAAAAAAACTACAGAACATCGAAAACAATATTTTCTGTGAATTAAAAAAACTTTGAAGACAATATTTTTAATTTTTAAAAAGCTATTTGAGTCAAAAGTAAATTTTTACCAAGTTTTAGTATTGTTTTTTTTAGGTTCTTATTTTTTGTAAACAAAAACTGTCAATTAGATTTTTCTCAAAATTTAACTGAATGTTGAAAACAATATTTCTTATAAGTTAAAATTATTTGCAAGCCATAATCTCAAATTTTTAAAAAGATATTTGTGTCGGAAATGAATTTTTACCAACTTTTTTTAAATTTTCTTTTAAGTTTCTATTTTTTGTTAAAAAACTATCAATTCGATTTTTCTCAAAATTTTACCGAATGTTGAAAACAATATTTCTTATAAAATAAAATAAGTTGGAAGCCATAACCTCAAATGTTTGCAAAGTTATTTGAGTCAAAATTCAATTTGTAACAACTTTGAGTAATGTTTTTTTTTAGGTTTTTATTTTTTATAAAACAAACTGTCAATTCGATTTTTCTCAAAATTTGTTAAAAAAATATGTTAAAAACGTTATTCTTCGTTGCACCAAATTGTTTTAGAGATAAAATCATTTTTTATTCGTACAATTTTCGAGGTGACAAATTTTGTTTCAGTTTTTTTTTGTTGATTTATAAAAAAACCGTTAATTGGATTTTTTTCATAAAATATACTTGTTTGGTATAACGTTACAATATATAAATAATATTTAATTCAATTCTCTAGCATTTTTGGTTCGTGAGATATTTGGGATTAACCAACATTTTTACCTTTTATTTAAACTGCTATGGTAAAAAAAACACCCACTCAATTTTCTTGAGATCCCTTTCTTCATCTTTCTGCATTATTATTTGTATATTTATTTGAAGTCGATATCTTTACTAGTTCTTGAGCTATGGACTCTAGGGATCTTGAAACGTCGAGAAATGGCAAAATTTTCAATTTGACTAATCGGACCCAGTACAATAACTTCCTATGGGAAGGTAAAAATGTATTTTCAAATCAAATTTATATGAAAAAAAGACATAGTTTCCACTGCTTTGCCATGTTTACTCTCGCTCGACAGCTACTCGCAAAATACGAACTGTGTTGGTATTCGGAGAGCTTATCTCGGATAGTGGTAAACACATGTGTCCACTTGCGAGTGACTTTCAAAAAGATCGAATGTCGAGAGTAATTAGTCAACTCTCCGCGAGCTAGTCTTCAGACTATGTCCACTTGCGAGATCGCTATCGAGAGCAGCTCTAGAGCGACTCGCAGCACGTTTACTCTCAAATGGACACGCACCTAGGGAGATTTTTTTTGACAGGTTCAGCCGACGACGTAAAGGTGCGTGTCCATTTGAGAGTAAACGTGCTGCGAGTCGCTCTCAAGCTGCTCTCGAGAGCGATCTCGCAAGTGGACATAGTCTGGAGAGTAGCTCGCGGAGAGTTGACTAATTACTCTCGACATTCGATCTTTTTGAAAGTCACTCGCAAGTGGACACATGTGTTTACCACTATCCGAGATAAGCTCTCAGAATACCAACACAGTTCGTATTTTGCGAGTAGCTGTCGAGAGTAAACATGGCAAAGCAGTGAAAACTATGTCTTTTTTTCATATAAATTTGATTTGAAAATACATTTTTACCTTCCCATAGGAAGTTATTGTAATGGGTCCAATTAGTCAAATTGAAAATTTTGTCATTTCTCGACGTTTCAAGATCCCTAGAGTCGAAATAAAAGATTTTTAGAAAGATGCCTGTGAGTGCGTATGTACGTACGTTCGTACGTCCTTACGTCTGTACGTCCGTACGTTCGCGACGTTTTTTCGTCGTCCATAACTCAAGAACTAGTAAAGATATCGACTTCAAATAAATATACAAATAATAATACAGAAAGATGCAGATAGGGATCTCAAGAAAATTGAGTGGGTGGTTTTTTTTTACCATAGCAGTTTAAATAAAAGGTGAAAATGTTGGTTAACCCCAAATACCTCACGAACCAAAAACGCTAGAGAATTGAATTAAATATTATATTATATATTGTAACGTTATACCAAACAAGTATATTTTATGAAAAAAATCCAATTAACGGTTTTTTTATAAATCAAAAAAAAAAAAACTGAAAAAAAATTTGTCACCTCGAAAATTGTACGAATAAAAAATGATTTTATCTCCAAAACAATTTGGTGCAACGAAGAATAACGTTTTTAACATATTTTTTTAACAAATTTTGAGAAAAATCGAATTGACAGTTTGTTTTATAAAAAATAAAAACCTAAAAAAAACATTACTCAAAGTTGTTACAAATTGAATTTTGACTCAAATAACTTTGCAAACATTTGAGGTTATGGCTTCCAACTTATTTTGTTTTATAAGAAATATTGTTTTCAACATTCGGTAAAATTTTGAGAAAAATCGAATTGACAGAGTTTTTTAACAAAAAATTGAAACTTAAAAGAAAATTTAACAAAAGTTGGTAAAAATTCATTTCCGACACAAATATCTTTTTAAAAATTTGAGATTATGGCTTGCAAATAATTTTAACTTATAAGAAATATTGTTTTCAACATTCATTTTCTGTAGTTTTTTTTTAATAAAAATCAATATTTTCAAAAAAAAAAAAAAATCTACAAAAAATAGTACGCAAATTTGGTAAAAATTGATGTTCGGTTCTCGATATCTCGTGAACAATAGAAGATATTGACTTTAAATTAGATTCATTCATCTAATTTGTATTTATTTATTTAAGAAATAAATTTTTTTAACAAATGCTACTAAAATTGGTAAACAAATTTTTTCGACTAAAAATCTCGTTTACAAAAACAGATTTTGAAATCAAATTATTTCATCAAATGCAAAATGGTGTTTGGTAATTTTTAAATCTTTTAGAATAATTCAACTAACAAATTTTTTAACAAAATACGAAAACCTACAGACCTTTTAAGCAAGGCAAATCGACAGACGGGATGGGAAGTTATCAGTGTGGATAAAATACATGTCCAACTGATAATATGCTAGCAGAAGAAATCTATCAAGTGGACACGATTATGAGAGTACTCTCAGCAAGAAAACTCTCAATATTCTAGCAGAGCTCGCGATAGCAAAACTTCTAAAATTTGGCTCGCAAATGGACAGTCTCCCGAGAGTTGCTCTCGAGATTTAACTAGCAGAAGTACTCTCAAATGGACACGCACCTTAAGGGACTTGAAAGTAAGGCAAGTTTCTAGCATCTGATTGGCCAGCTGCCAAAAAATTGCCGTCCAATTAAGGCAACTTTATTGGAAAGTTGATTGCAAACTTAGTCAAAAAAAATCTAACTATCAAGTCAAGTCAACTTCTGTCAAAAGGACAATTGATCATGCATTTTAATTCAACTAAAAGCTGAACTTCATTACTCAATGATTTATTTATTTTCTGCACAACTTCATTTAATACTTTCTGTAAAAAGGTTCCTTGTAAATTTGGAAAAGAAATAAGTAATATTTCTTTAAAATACAAAATACAAATCGTGATGGACATGTATCTTGTCTGAGGTGAGAAATGTTTCGTAGAAAATAATGATTTTGGTAGTTTTTGTACTATGAACTTGAAGTAGAGGTTTGTGAAGTAAAGTTCTGAATTTTAAATTCATGACACTTGGAAAACTAACTAGTTGACTTGGTAAAATTTACGTTCACAAAATGAAGTTGACTGCAAATGAAGTCCCTTATGTTGTCTGAACCTGCCCATTGTTGGTACTATATGTAAAAGATAGTCAAGTGAAGTTCGGAATTTGGAATTAATTACATCTTAAACATTAACTAGATGCCGTGGTCTTCTTCAAAGAACGCAGTTGATTGCAATTTAAGTCAATTATGTTGTCTGAAACTGACCATTGTGTCTTCTCAATCACAATGTGCATGAGAATTTTTGGCTGCAGAATGCATACACAACTAGCGGACTTATCAAACTTTGTCTCACCCGTATTTAACGCTTTCAGATAGTTCCAATTTCAATATGATTTATTTGAATGGAATCGAAATCAGCAGAGACCGATGTGATGCATAAAGATTGGCTTGGAGCTGAATTTGTGGGATTTGAATTTACTCTTGTGAAAATGAAATCTTTAAAATTGCGATCAGCTTAGCACAATGTATAACGCCATATATCGCGTAGTTGAATTGACCGCTCAAATTGACATCTATTATTTGTTATCACGTTAACTTCGCCTTTGATTGTTTTTATCTTAAAAACGAATTTTTCAACTTAACATCGTTCAAAACTGTACAAATTATATGAAAAAATACAAAATTTCTTCATTCAAATTTGAATTTTTAGATTTTTCTCTAAGATTTTATTTTTCTTCATTCGAAACGCCATTCGGGAACAAATGCACAGTAGTCTTATCATAGAGCTGTTATTTTATACATTCGCCGTAGCCATACCATATGGCGTTGCGATCATAGTACTATAGATTTTGTATATACTTAGGGGCCGGTTTTAGTTTGGCAGCGAGTACAGCCATAAGACTCAACGCCTCATCTCAGTGGACCAACAACAATGTTGGGCACTCCATCATTCTGAACCTCTTTGGTTCTATACCAAAGTACATAGACTACACTATCCCAAAACCCCAATTTGGTAAAAACTTCCAGGTATCCATTCCATCCAGGGATGAATGGGAAGATAAAAAACTCCTGGATGACCAAAGCATCCATTTTTATACAGATGGATCCAAGACAAATGAGGGAGTTGGTAGTGGTATGTACTCAGAAAAGCTTAATCTAAGCATCTCATTCCGCCTCCCTAATCATTGTAGCGTCTTCCAAGCGGAAATTTTAGCGATAAAGAGGTTCTCTCCTGGCTAAGAGAAAACGTGATATCAACTTCTGATATACGCATCTTCTCTGACAGTCAGGCTGCTATCAAGTCTCTTGACGGTGTCTCAACCAACTCTCTAACGGCCCTCGATTGTCGATCATCTCTTATGGAGATGGCGCAGCAATTTAACATTCACCTATGCTGGGTGCCGGGCCACAGAGACATCGCAGGAAATTGTAGAGCCGATGAACTCGCTAAAAATGGAACCGTCATACCTATTTCACCTGAAAGGGAGAAGATAGGTATACCGATAGCTACATGTAAACTTCTGCTAAAAGAAAAAGCTTTCGAGATAGCAATTTACCAACATGCGCAGCCACAAAACTAATATGGCCTTCATTGGACCTAAAGCGCTCTAAAGACTTGTTATCCCAAAGCAGACTTCATATTAGCTCCCTAATAGGTGTCCTTACGGGACACTGTCTTATAGGCAGACACGCAATACGACTTGGTGTAGCCTCAAATGACTTCTGCAGGAGCTGCATGGACGAGGAAGAAGAAGAATCAATCTCTCACCTCCTCTGCACCTGCCCTGCTCTTTCACGAAGACGCAAACTTCATCTGGGAGAATACTCTTTTGATGATCCCAGTGAACTAGCTAAAAAGGATATCAGATATCTCCTTCGCTTTATAAAAAGCTCAAAATGGTTCGACTAGTGGGAAGTAATTCTCTAGATTCATGTGGTATCACAATGGGCCTTTCTTCTGGCCTAAGTGTGTGGTTTTTGTATCCACATTGCATTGCATTTTTTTTACTGCTGCTTTCATCAGTAAAATTTTTAATGATGTGATCGAAACAGTAAAAAATTGGAACACCAACAGTAAAACGAAATGGATTTTTTTTTGGCTTTTGGCAGTCAGCTGTTCAGTAAAATTAAATTTCATCATTAAAAAAATTAAAATGGATTTATAAATTAAATAAAACTTTAAATGCATTGTTTTTTTTGAAAAAAATACTTGAATATAGAATTCATCTTATTGCAACAATCATTTGCTAGAAATAAATCAGTAACATGTTCAAAAACTAAAAACAAAAATTTTACTGATGGATTTTACTGATGGCTATAACCGGCCCCTTAAGAAATAATTGGGGAAATGTATAAGTAAAAGTATTAATGTTTTGTTTTTCTTTATTTTTATTTAATCTTGTTTTAAATCTGTCTTTACTTTTGTTGTTAATGTCACTTTAAAGTCAGCAATCAATTATTTGATCTTATAATATTAATTAACCAATAAAGAATATAGTATTCCATACATATTTTGACAGATCTGCGGATACATTGGTCGCATTCACAAAGCTAGCGACTACGTAGTCAAGGGATTCTGATTGGCTAAATCCAACTACAAAAGTAGTTGAAATTTCCCCTCTGACGTAGTTTAAAAAATTCGACTACAAAGTTAGTGGAGCTGATTTTTACGTTTCACAACCAGCTGCTCGGTAAAGACACACGAATTCAAAATGAAATAAATCGTTCAGTATTTAAATACAAATATAAATCATTCAAATTGTGTCTTAAATTTGATTTTATTGAATTTAAAAACACAAAAGATAAACTAAAGTTATCAAATCAAAAATGGTTCTTTTTTTATATATTTGCATTTGTCAATAATATGACAGTTTCGGATTGACTAGTTTTGTAGTGTAGTTTTGCATTCAAAAAGCTAGTTGAATTTTGACTACGTAGCCACGAGCTTTGTGAATGCGACCATTTTCTTGAAAATGAAAACCTTTATTATCCACTGAAGCTGTCAAAAAATTAATAATTAAGCTAATTTTGACACTAAAAAAGTGAAAAATAATACATCAAAAAATGTATACGAAATATTTAAAAAAATAAATAGTACAAATTTAATCGACTTTTACTTTTTTTAAAACGCCATAAAATAAACATGTGCATATTTGTATTTTTCTTACGAATTCAACGAAATTATTCTACTCTTAATAATATATCTACTCAACGAACACGTCCATTACATTTCAACTAAACTCAACCAACTTCACTGTGATGAATTCACAATAGACTTATTATAAATCCACCCGATAACAAAAATTCTGTCTAGCTTAGCTTGTCCTTGTGAACAGTTCGTTTTCAGACGTTGCTCAACCAAGTTCCGCGCTGAGGATATTTAAAACCCGTGTGAAATTTTCTTAAGGGCGTTCCATTTGCATAAAAATTGTGTGTGTGAATTTATTGTTAATTGAATTATTAAACTATAAAATATTGTTGCTTTTTCAAGTGAACTAAATTTAATTGAATTTTTTATTAAAAAAAGAAAATACTTCAGTGAAAAATTGTGTTCTTTTGCCTATTGGAGTAAGTGAGAAAGGGTAAGTGATTATTTGTTAAAATATTAATTTTATATTCAGCTGTACTACTCATTCGCATAGAAAGCATAGGAGTATGTAACAATGTTTGTCCTCTTTTTGATGGAGTAAAAGAGACGCATGAAGAAAAACTAGATTTTGATTTAAAAAGTGAAAAAAAAAACAACATAACCAGTATTGCCAATGTATGTTTATGTGATTGTCTTGTCGTGCACTTTTTTTGCTAGGAAATGCAGTTTTCGTGAAATGAACTTGAAAGAGAGTTGGAGAGAGAGAGAGAGGAGAGAAAGACTCAGCGTTGCCAAGACAAAAATTTACTAAAAAAATTTTGATTAAACTTTCAAATTCAATTTTGGCTTTGACCATAGGCCACACCGCACACGACAATATCATGAAACTGTAACTTAAATTAAATTGAAGAAAAAACAACAACATTTATTAAACGTTTGTAAAGGTTGTAGGTTAAAAAATGTGTTCCATAGTCGAACTAATTTGTATTGGCTAATTGTAAAACAGCCTTAAATTAAGACAGTTCTATAAATTACTATTATTATTTTTGTGTTTTAATGTTTGTAGGAGAATTGGCCTGAGACCAAGACCAAAAGGGCTACATACATATGTAGGTATTTGAAAACGTTAAAAAAGTTCTCCTTTGGGAAGTGTGGTACTTGGAAGTTGATGTGTGAAATTAAGTGAACCGTTTATTTAATATTATAGGTAGGTACACGTTTTTTATAGAATTATATCTTTAATAATTTGTATTTACTTTTTATCAAACTGAATAACTACGTACACACAATGTACATACGGTTTTCTTGTGTACCTCTAAGTTTTTATTTGTTCTCTGAGAACACCGTTTTAAGCAAATCATATCAGTTTAGTGTTAAAATTGGTTGTTTTATACCTACATAGTTGATGGTTGGTGGGGTTGAAAATGAGATGTTGGGAAGCGGTAGTGTAGGGTTGGTTAAGTACGAGTATTTAGACAAGGCATTGAGTTGAAGCTGTTTCAAACCACGTGAAAGTGCAAATTATGAATATTTGTCACAGACTAATTTAAAGCAAGTCAGTAGAGGATTAAGACTTTGGAGGCCTAAGGCATGTCTAGATCAAACAAATACGTTTGCATATACAGCTATGGCCAAAATAATAAGAACACTCAACACGATTGGCTACTTTTATTTGATGTTATACGTTTGTTTTGTGTTGAATAAATATACCTATGTATGTATTATATTTTGAGAGGATAGTTTATTATGTTAACTTTAAATTCCAACAGTTATTACAGGGAATTATCAATTTATTTATTATTTTAAACCGAAAATTATTAATTTAATATAAAAAACCTGGCCATAAAAATAAGAACACTTTGACAAAATAGTAAATAAACACCGTTTTAATATTTAAATTTTTTTTTTTAATTTTTTTTTTATTTAATTGCTTAGTACTTAGTTAGTGACAGAGGTTGTTCGACGACTCATAGAGCCTACAAATCTTTGGTATATTTCAGGTGGGATTGATTGATCGGATAAGTTTCCTTGGTCATTGTTCCATCAATGAGAAATACTGGACCTACTCCCCACTAAGAAAAACAAACCCATATCATCAGACTTCCACCTCCATGTTTCACAGTCGGCTTGGTGTATAGTGGATTGTACGCTTCACCTTTTAGGCGACGAACAAAATGTTTTCCATCCATTCCAAAGAGGTTGATTTTTGTTCCGTCACTCCACAACACATTTCGCCACTGTTTTACCTCTTTCAATGGATCATAGAGCATGTGAAACTCTCCGGATTGTCCTGGAGCTTATTGCCACAGCAGTCTCATGAGTTAGGTCACGTGACGACATAAAAGGATTTTCCTTAGCTTTTCTTACTAAGGCCCTTTTGTCTTTTTCTGACAATTTTGATGGGCGACCTCTAGTTTCAATAGTTTTTCTTGGTTGTAACGCTTGAAAAACCATTGTAGAGGAGCATTTGATTATTCTGGCAATACTCCTAACTGACTCACCCTGCTCACGCAACACCAAAATAGTTTGACGCTGAGATTCCGAGCAATGCTTATTTTTTCCCATAATGTTCTTCAATAAAATACAATTATTTTAGTTATAAGTAATTAATTAATGGGACTTTATTATTTACCTATTTTGTTTTCCTGTGAAGTCTTAATTGCAAAACTTTTAAACTTGATTGTTCTTATTTTTTTGGCCAGACAGATATAGCACCGTGAACAAATGAATTGCAACTGAACGCATTGTTCTTTGTTTTAATTAATAAAAAATATATACATATAACTGAAGAGAATAAAAAGAACAGTTATTTTACAACAGTTGTTGTTTACTTCTCTAAAATGAAAGCGTTACTTTTTGTTGTTTTATTCAAACGTTGTAACTGTTCTTATTATTTTGGCCATAGCTGTACGTTTAAAATGTCTTAATAGACTATAGCTAATTGTCTAGAATGGCAAGTGTGTAGCCAGGTCATCAAAAATATTTATTGAAATTATTAGGGATGTGATTGGGTTATACAGGGTTATCCATTTTGCTGTTTCGAAAGTAAACGTAATTAATAGGTACCTACACATAAAATATATTTTTTTTATTATAAAGTTTGAACGTTGACATTATGTGTGAAACATTACATCATTTAAATGACCGCTACGCGAATTGTTGCAAGCATCGATTCTTTCGAAGTTATTTTCGACCATTTTTTGAAACATATTGGGCGGTATCTCAACCATAACTTGACGAATGTTCGTTTTTAAGTGTTCAAGGGTTAAAGGTTTATCAGCATAACCACGACCTTTCGCGTAGCCTCACAAAAAAAAATCTAGCGGTGTAAAATCGCACGTTCTTGGTGGGCAGTTGATATCGGCACGACGAGAAATTACGCGGCTTGCTTGAGGTAAGGTCTAATCACACTTTCGGAGTCCGGACCGAAGAAAGAGCGCACCAAACAGTGTCTTCTTGTGGATGTAATGGCCTCTCTTCAATTACTTGAGGATTTTAAGAACACCAAATACAAACATTTCAATTATTAACATACCCACCGAGTGATAAATGTGCTTACTCGCTGAAGAAAATTTTGTTGGCCTGTTTGCAGCCTGTTGTACAAGCACTCATTCGACGTATCAACGACATTGTCAATGGTCAGGTGGCTTCAGTTGTTGTGTGAGCTAGACTTTATATGGATGTACATAACGTACTTAACATTTGGTGAATATTGCAACACATCCCATAAAATCTTCTGAAGTCGAATTGGTGTAGTTGTTGATCCAAATGCTAAATACGCCAAAAGACTCATATTTCCTGAGAACGACGAGGAATCGACACATTCGGGTCTTAGGCCGAGTTAGTTTTATTCAAAATTAATGAATGTAACCCGTGACATGGTGGTTAGTGCGTTGGACTGTCAGGCCAGAGGTCTTGGGTTCAATCCCTGCTTATGTCATCTTATGTTTTTTCTCGGGTACTGCCTCTTGCGAGGAATCGACAATACTCGCACACAGGAATAGTTGAGAGTTGTAAGCCACTAGGCCCTAGTTCTCAATGGACTGTTGCGCCACTTTATTTATTTAATGAACTTAAAATTTTTTTTTAATTGTTCAGATTTCTTTTTCCATTTAGAAGCAAAAATGAAAATGAGCTTTAAATCAACAACGCAGGTAGATAAGGATTACTTAAGTTTGAAAATGAGACCTTTTAAAAATCCGTCAATTATTTTTAACTAAGAGTTAGTTTCAACGTTAAATAAATTTGAAACATAAGCAATTTTCACTTACCTAGGTGATCAAAATGGAAGGGTAGGTGTACCAGTACCCGGTGACTAACAATTATTCAAGCAATTCACAATTAGTTATTTAATTTTGTTCAGACTTATTTTACAATTCAAAATTTGACAGATTGTTGAGGAGACAAAAATGAAACATAATATTCAATGAAATGTAAAAAGGTTTATTCCTTGGATTTCCATGTGATTGGGAAGAGCAAAGTTAAAAATTAATTTTTAGTCCTTATGACATTTGTAGTAAAAATAATAAAATTTGTTCGTTAATTGTTTACACCTATGTGGGGTACTTTTGAAAATTCACTAAGTTACGAACTTTTCATGAATAGAATAAAATGAATAAATTGTGTGGTGCAACAGCTCGTAGAGAAGCAGGGCTTAGTGACTTACAGCTCTCAACTATACCCGTGTGTCACGGATAGAGGGTATCCACAATTTTGAATCCGAACCCGAACGGCTTATTTGAGAAAGCACCTTTCATGACAAGAGTTAATCTTATTGGATTTGTCAAACAGTGCCCGTAAAAAACCTTGAAGTTGCACAGGCAGGGTTTGACCTCTAGCACAACAAACCTACGCCACTTTTAACACTTTTTAACTTAATAAAATAAGGAGGTCGGGTACTAGATCAAAGTATATTTCAATTAATTTTATAAAAGTAATAACTTTCAAATATTTTGTATTTGTTAAAACCTATATAATAGAAAATAAATAAAAAGTATTTATAATTCTTATGAAATAAACAGAATTTATGTTTTACTTTAAAGGTCGGGCGCTGATACATTTAACCTATGTACATACCTACTTAAGTACCCATCCAAGTTATGTAATATAGGTAGTATAGTATTTTATCAAATAAGAACATATTTTTAAAACGTTAGCTATTTCTAATAACTTCTAAAAAGTGATTAAAGATTAAGTGACCAGAGTTTTGCAAACAAAAAGAAATTGCTTCAATTTATGTACATAATGTTAATGTTTTCTTCAATATTGATTTTTGATGCCCTTTAACCTTTAAGTTTAAACAATTAAAAATACAAATGAGTGCTGTGACATTTGACCTCAAAAGTTTTTATATTGTTGCGCCAGCAAACCTATAGTTAAAACTATTTAATTATAAATTCTGTTATTCCACCTCCGATTTCAAACACCACCAACTTGGTATTGTGTTTTTGATGAAGGTAAAACTCGCAAACACGCTACGTTATTTTCTCCTCAATCCACTCTCTAAAATAAATAAATAAATAAATGAGTAAATAAAAATGTAAACGAGGTGGTCATAATTATTCTGTTGCGGAAGTTTGTAATTACATTTAAAGATTTTCTACAACCTAGAACCCAAGAATCAGCTTTGTTGCAAGTATAGTTTCTTGCATGAAAAATTCAAAATTCTAAAAAACATCCACCAAACCAATGTTATCGAATCTTAGTGTGGAGGGTAGTTAAGAAAATGTTCCTCTACTTCTAGTTAGGTGATTTCATTGTGCTTCTCCCAATTGAGTTTGCTTTAATAGAGAGTAGGTGGGTATTGCACTTATTTTGATTTAAATTGCTTGCTTTTCTTCGTTGTTGTAAATACGGAGTGTCTGCCTGATTTTGTAATGAGGGTGTACCTATGTACATAACACCAAAGACGAGTACGACGACGATGACGACTATAGAAAAGACGAAAAGACGACTGACGATGGCGATGACGACAGCGACGACGACGACGACGGCGGCGGTGCTTTGGTGTTTTTCTTCCTTCTCTGGGCATTCTTCAATGACCTTGTAGTTTAATATACCCTTGGGGATAATTTATTTTTGTTTTATCGTTGGATGGGTTTTTACTTGGTTAAAATGTGCTCTTGGTTGTATTGAGGGTTGAGGCTGAGAATCTTGGATGAGGAGCATTTATATGTAAAGAGGCATCCAGCCGAATGAATGTCCCTTAATTAATTTGTAGGTTTTTGTGGCGGGCAGATCCTTATTTTTTGCAAGTTTTGCTTTTGATGAGACCAGCTTATAAAAAGGGAAAGGTAACGAAAAAGATAAAATGTTTTTATTTTTATGTTTTCTTTTTGTAAGTAGCAGGCATCATCGGTGTGGAATTGATGCCTGTTGGTGAGTCAGTTTTTTTTTTTCTGTACATATGCTTTAGGAATAAAGACAAATAATAAAATAATTTATAAGCCAATTAAAAGCTATGTTTCATGGAAATACATAGTATCGTATTTTAAGAGCTGACCGAGAGCATTAAGGGAGATAAGTACAATTTAAAGGATGGTAATTATTTTGATGTATTGCAAGTCACGCAATTGATTTTATTAGATATCTGTTTAAAATGTATTTATTATTATTTATGTATACTTAAATGGTAAGGAAAGTTGAGCACGAATTATCGATTTGATATGATTTTAAAGCGCTGTTTATAATACCAATTTAAAAAATTGAAAAATGTACAAGTAGGGGACTTTTCTATGTTAAGATATGTTTGCTTATCGTGAATATTATTCAACTGTATTTCGGAGTCCCTTGAATCAAGTTGACGTTAATTTGATTACGCTACAAATATAAATAAATTTATATCATAGAAACTTAATGAAACAAAAAAACATTACCACACAGAAACCCTTATTTCCAATGTGAAAAGGTAAATACACATTTTTAGTGTTCTTTAATTTTGTTTGTCGTTGAAAATAGTTGCTGCAATTAATGAAGAAAATACACGAATCAGATGAACATCAAAATAGCAGGGTAAGATTTTAAGGAACGTCTTAATCATAAATACTCCATTTACCAAGATCGGAATCTTTCGTACGTTTCACTCTCCAAAGCCCGTTTGTTTACATTGTTGTACCTATTTGTAATTTTGACAATTAGTCCATGAATAGATGTGAAAACAAACAAAAAAAACGATGCCGTGGGCTGGCGGCTTGTTGAGTAGTCTGCAGAATTTCAAACACAGCTAAACCTCCTGTTTGTAGATTTTGAGAAGGCCTTTGACCGAGTTAACCGAGAATGTATATGGAGATCACTTCTTGGGAGAAGAATTCCGCCAAAAATTGTTGCCATTATAAAAGAGTCCTACAACAATGCAAGGTGTTTCGTGTTGCATAATGGGCAGCTATCCGACTCTTTCGAAGTGCGTCAGGGTGTGAGACAAGGGGATGTTTTATCGCCAATACTTTTTCTGCTGTTGATAGATGATGTTCTGACGGCCAGCGTCGGTACAACTGAGAGGCAAGATATTCAATGGAAAACGTTTGAAAGGCTTAGCCATTTAGACTATGCCGACGATATATGTATGTCTCATGGCAAATAACATCAGTCGGCTGAAAGAGATGTGTCAAACTTAACGGGTGAAAGGAAAATCGTGCGGTCTTAAAATAAATAGCAAAAAAGGCAAAAATAATGCTAACAGGCCCCCTTACACAACATCGTATTATTCTGCATCTCACGCCTGTTGAAGAGGTCGAACAATTTAATTACCTCGGAAGTATTGTATCAGCAAATGGTGCTACGGATCTGGACGTAAAAAGCAGAATAAATAAAGCTCGCGTTGCCTTTGGTGCTCTGTCCCAAATTTGGAAATCCAGTCAAGTCTCCTTACGCACTAAACTGAGATTCTTCGAATCCAATGTGAAATCCGTGCTATTGTATGCTTGTGAAACATGGAAAGTCTCGGCCACCATCTCGAGAAAATCGCAGGCTTTTGTGAACCACTGTCTGCGTCACATCCTTAAAATTCGGTGGCCACAAACAATATCTAACCAGGAATTGTGGCGTAGAAAAGGTCAGAGGCGCTTGGACATCGACATCAGAAAGTGGATTGGTCACACACTGAGGAAACCAAACAATGATATTGCGAAGCAGTCCTTTGAATGGAATCCTCAGTGGTCACGGCGGGTTGGAAGACCAAGAACAACATGGAAAACTACAGTGCTATCGGAAGCTAACTCCCAGAGAAAGACGTGGCCACAGTTAAGGTATCTAGCTGCAGATCGAGAAGGATGGAGACGTTTTGTTGACGCCCTATGCCACGTACGGGGTTAGAGGACCTGATGATGATGGGCTGGCGGCACTTTTCAAAGCAAAAACAAAATGAGGAGGTTAATAAGTTTTTTTTTTCAGGTTTTTCTTTTTACTTTTTTCGATGAAAAAGTCAGTTTTAAGCTTTAATTTTGCAGTCATTTTGTTGATAGCGAACCAATGTACATTTTTGTCTTGAAAAAAAAAGCATGTTCAACATCAGTTTATTATAATTAATTCACTTATTTAGAGTAATCACTACGAAATTCTTTAAATTTCATAATTAACCTCGGATTTTTGTATTAAAGATGCGTTCGAAGAACCATCAAGGGTACGAGCGCAATTTATTAAATTCTAATACATTTTCGTTAATGAACGGCCCAAATATTTTTTTTTTGCAAGTAATTAAAATCTGTATCAATTTAATTAATCCAAGTATATTTATAGTTTGTGTTTAATGAAGTGGACAGCACCAAGAGCACTTCGAAAAATCGGCTTGACATCGGCCGTTAAGCAAAAAAAGGCAGCACTTTCAGCAAAAAATGTGTCAGCGTGCCTAAAGTTTTGCAGAAAACACAAAAAATGGACCGCAGATGACTGGAAACGGTTGGTTGAAACCAAAATTAACCGTTTCCAGTCATCTGCGGTCAATTTTTTGTGTTTTCTGCAAAACTTTAGGCACGCTGAAACATTTTTTGCTGAAAGTGCTGCCTTTTTTTGCTTAACGGCCGATGTCAAGCCGATTCTCCGAACGGCTCTTCGTGCTGTCCACTTACTTACGGTTTTGTTTATACCCTTCATCAACTTTTTAAAACAAAAATTAGCATTAATAGCAGCCAATTATTTCATAGCATATTTAATTGTTCACATTGTGAAATGTCTAGAAATTTTCATATGCTACAAAATTCGTAATTTTATGCGTAAACATAGAAGATAACATTATTTTGTCAAGAAGTATGTATTTTGGCGCGTTTACCGGTTTTTTTCTATTGGGTGTTCGCGTGTTCGGTTTCCCCATACTGGAATAAAAAGTTACTTAATTCTATTAATTACACTCATTTAGTTGGTATTGTGTGTAACCATTTTGCCTACTTCTATTCCTTAAAGATGCTTTACACAAAGCAACTTATTTTTAAAACATAGTTCCCTAAAATTTGTATTCCAAAATCTAACTGCAAACAAAATTCTAACTCTAAGATAGTCCCTTAAAAAGAAATTTCGCAATATTTCTGCAACAAACAAAACTAATATTTGGTCTTGAAATTATCGAACTGCTTAAATGATGAAAATACTAATCTAATTGAGGGATCTGAACTAGCTAAAGTTGGCAATGGAACTTCACAAGTATGCTTCTCCTAGCATTTTCTGTACAAAAAAATACGGAGGCACCCGCCTATTGTTTCCACTTGAACTACTAACGTCGCGTCGCCAAAAATATGCTCTAAGCAAACTACAGCTGAAAAAATTGTCTGTTTTGTTGTTTTACAAATTATTGAGTTATACTTTTGTCCATTTACAATTATACTTAACCAGTTGCAGCGCATGTTGCGTTCGCAAATAATTTAAGTAAACAAAGTACAGCACTAATAAATCATTAAATTTGTATTTGGTCAATTTTATTTTGTTTAATATACATTTACAACATTTATTTGGATTGAAATTAAAAAGCTATACAAATCTTCCAATTTAAGACCATGTCAGCGCTTCAGATTCTGTTGGTTAGGATTGTTTAGTTTTTGAACGAGGCCATGAAACATTCAAAATGAAGCATTTAGATAGGGCTGAGGACTAAAATGAAGCATATTGACGGGCCTGAGGACTAATCATTTCACGCACACTTCACATTTAGTCCTCAGTAGCTTGTAGGCAAACCGAAATGTCAGTCTGAGATTCCCATCTTGTTGAATGGAGTATTTTTGGTCTTAATGTTCTTAGATCATGTTGCGTTTTTTGTTTCATCTTTTAAAAGGCTTGATGAAAGATATGATAAGACATCAACGACGCGACGTCTAATGACATCGAAACATCGGCGAGTAATAAGTCTCTTTTAGAATGTTCATTGTACAGCCTTAGAAGAATTTGTGTTTTTTTATTCCTCTGGTCGAAGTTTCAAGGCCAGCCAGTGCTAAAATAATGCATCTTCTCGCTTCGCCACACCTACACGGTACACGTGAGGTCACTTTCCACTTGTGCGCGCCACCTGATCCGCGGTCTTCCTCTACTGCGCTGTCCTAAGGGCGTGGATTGGAAGACTTTCCGGGCCGTTGCATTGGTTTCCATGCGCTCTACGTGACTCAGCCATATCAGTCCTTGGACTTTTATCCTCCTCGCTTAGTCTACGTCGCTGTACAGCCGGTACAGCTTGTCGTTCCATCTTCTCCTCTACTCTCACATTTTATTATACGAGGCAGTGTATCACGAGGAGAACTTTTCTCTCGAAACGACCCAGGGTGCTTTCATCCGCTTTTGTCATAGTCCGTGCTTCTGCACCGTATGGACGGAGATGATGAGGGTCTTATATGACGACACTTTGGTATCTCGAGAAAGGTCTTTGCTACTCAATTGCTTTCTTAGCCCAAAGACACAGCGGTTAGCAAGAGTAATTCTTCGTTTGATCTTAGCGCTGGTGTTGTTTTCTGTGTTCAAAGCGGAGTATTGGTAGAGAAATTCCTTAACTACTTTAAAGTTACGTCTGTCGATGGTGAAGTTTTGACCGAGACTTCGGTGTTGTAGGCCCTTTCTTGATGACAGCATGTACTTTGTTTTACCCTCATTAACCGTTAAACCCATTTTCGCCGCGTCTGACTCGATGCTCGCAAAAGCCCCATTGACATCACACTGAGTTCTTCCGATTATATCAATATCATCAGCATATACTTGTAATTGGACGGACTTTTGAAAGATAGAAGATAGTGCCTCTAGTGGTGACGTGGGAGCTCTGCACTATTCTTTCAAAGACGATGTTGAGGAAATCGCATGACCTTGTCTAAAGCCTTTTTTGACTTCGAAATGTTCTGTTAAATTGTTTCCAACCTTTATGGAGCAGCGCGAATTCTCCATGGTTATCCTGCACCAAACGGATGAGTTTGGCAGGGATGCCAAAACTAGACATGGCTCACTGTAGATGCTGTCATATGCGGTCTTAAAATCGATGAAACGATGGTGCGTGTCGATTTGATGTTTTTGGTTTTTTTTCCAGGATCTGACGTAATGTGAATATTTGATCGAGTGTGGACTTTCCTGGTCTAAAACCACACTGATAAGGACGTATCAAGTTGTTGACGATAGGCTTTAGACGTTCGCATATTACGGTGAGAAGATTTTGTAAGCGATGTTAATTATTTCCTTTTTGGTTTAGTTTAGTTTAAACTTCGATCAAACTTAATGTTCTTAGAAAAAACTGCCAAACTTCTTTTTTATTCAAAGCTAGTGATACCACTTTTCAAGAACTTCTAATTCCGTAGTAATTTCTTTTGTATGACGAGATCAATGATACTTTTTGTCAGGGTTCGTTCTCTGCACCTTTTACGTCGGGACCTGTAATAAGTTTGATTAACTTTTATTCATTCATTTATAGTTTTTTCAAAGTTTGAATCACATTACCGAAAACTTTGAACTTAATTTTGTTTTATATATTATGTGAATATTAAAACCTTCAATTTTAAAAAGGTATAAAGAAGTTTTCTTTAAACTTTCCACGTGTAAAGCAAAACATTTATTTTAGATTTTCATTTTTAATATTAAAAGTTAAATGTTTGAGCAAGTTATTGTTTAAATGTATTTTGAAATATAATAATTTCTATTATTCTTGTAACAATATTCAAGGAAAAAAGTTGTTTACATTTTGGGACAAAATATTTTCTTCAGATAGCTTTCTTATCAATATAACATCAAAAAACCAATGTTTTTCTTTATTATACTAACACCAATCTATATAAAGTAAGTAGGCAGTTAAACCTACTACCTATTTGATATATTGGTATTTAAAATTCCTCACTATAATTCAATAATATTCTTATGAATATTTATTAATTTATTTTTGAAATAGCTTTAATTTTCTATCGTGGTATTCCCTAAACGACAGGTATGACTAATGAGGTTTGTGTAAATCAATTCCTGTATCCGAATAACGTTCCAACTCGAAATGCCTGATGATTCCTTATCAGGTTATATACATACATAAATACATATTTCGGGTAGTTTCCCTAATTAAATGTTCTGACGTTATAATGGCTTCATTCTGCAGGCAGCTATCGTTATCGTTATTATTATAATAATTATACACATTGTAGATAGATATATGCATGTATAAATGTTCGCTGAACTTATATGAACACAATATGTATGCGGTATAACATTATTAAATTTGGATAAAGTTTTGATTTAAGTGTGGAACAGGGAAAACATATTGATTTACTTTGTAATCATTAAATTAGATCCTCTCCTAAATATTAAAGTACAGATAATAGTAATCAATCATGTATAAAATCTAATATCATTTAATAAAATAGGATAACTTTAAAGAAGAGACACTTTTAAGCTTTGGTTGTTGTTCTAGCGCTTTAGAACTTTTTTTTTTAGAACAATTATAGTATTGTTGATATACAGACTTGGACATTTAATGGTTTATTTTTCAATCATAGGCTATTTTCATTCTGGAATGCTGTTTAATGCTTCAAATTATGAAAAGTTAATATCATACCACCACAGATCGAAATAAGCCGCTTAACGTTTTAAATAAGTTGGAAACTATTAAAAACTTAATGTGAATGCTATACAGTTTAAACAATGCCTTGTACCCACCACGCCTGCTGTACGCAAAGGTCTGCAAAAAGTCCTCGAACAACAGTCAAGGTGAACGGCTGCTGAAACCGAAAGTGTGATACTCAATCCATTTATTTCAACAGATCAACATTAAACGTATTAGCCCTTGAGTAAATCATTGACAAGGTAAAATTCACTTAGCAATTGAAGGCGCACGTCCATCCGCTTTCTTATGTTATCTCAGTAAGAGTCCCAGAGCAGCTTGAATTGGACAACGATTAAAAAAATACTCTTCTGACAAGGCGCATTTTATCTCGGCAGCTAAGCTGACAAACATATACATATATATATATGATGGAAAAAATAATAGAAACAAGTGTCTTCATCATTTTCGATGCACAATATTTTTTTTAGCAATTACAGCTGTGGACAACTAATTAGAAACATTACTTGCTTCTCATTTCCACATTCACTTTGTCATGTGTGACTAGAATAGCGGTATCCTAAACGGTGTAATGCAAGCGTTATTACATAATTGTTTGAAAAAGCATCATTTGTGCATAAGTCTTTGCATAGTTCACAACAAAATCAAGGTAGAGTGTAAAAAGTGTTCGTTTCAACTGGTCAACAGAAACAGTTTAACTAGATTTGATTTGGGTGAAATAAAAATAATCTTTTTATTTTGCATTGGTATGTAGAAAATTCTGAATTGTCTGCAAACGTTTTTAAAGAATAATTTTTAAATTTTGGAGGTAATTGTAATGGGAAAATAAAAGAGTTGTGATCCTCCTACAAGGAAAGCGATTCTTGAGCTTTGGAAGCTTAAAATATCCTATAGAGCAATTGAATCTCAAATAAACTGTTATGTAAAGAAAGTTTTTAATACAATTAAGCATTTTCAAAACTTCAGGACTGCTGAAAATGTACCTCGTAAAAAACGGGCCCGTAAGACAAGCTGCCAAATGGATCGAGCAATTAGTAGGCTGGCCAAAAAAGACCCAAAAATAAGCTCCACAGAGATACAACGCCAACTCTCGGTTGCATTCGATGTCCCGATAGGCCCACGCACAATCAGAAGAAGATTGGTGGAGGTTGGGTTACGTGGTCGTATTTCTCGAAAGAAACCATTAGTAACCGCAAGGCAACGTAAACTAAGAATAGAGTTCGCAAGATCACACGCCAACTGGACAACAAACGAATGGAAGTACAGTATCGGACAAAACATTTGCAACTAAAAATGAAAGTAAGCATTTTCTCAAAAAAATTAAAATTTTATTCAGAATCAAAACAGTCGTGATATATTATTAATACTGTGTATTCAAAGTTATTAAAAATATATAACACACAAAAAAATAAAACTTTTAGTAACTTAACGTTTAATTTTATCAAGTAACTTCAAATTCACCCGCGACAAAACAATTGCAACTTCAAAAGGAAAGATATAAACATTATAAAATAATCAATATTTAGTAGCGAATCCTTTGTTTTTGACAACTGCCTTGCATCTTCTTGGCATGGATTCAATTAAATTTTGAATGATGTTTGGTGGAACTTCATTCCAAGCCGTTTGTACTCTTTTAAAAAAATCTTCCGCATTTTTAACATTTTCCCGATTAATTTTCCGTTTGACGATTTCCCAAAGGTTTTCAATCGGGTTTAAGTCGGGTGACTGTGGTGGCCAATTCATAACAGTGATGTTGTGATCATTAAGCCAGGTTTTAACCAGTCTCGACGTGTGCTTTGGGTCGTTGTCCTGCTGGAAGACCCAACGCAATGGCATTTCCCATTCTGCATATGGCAACATAACGTCCACTAAAATATTTTTGTAGACATGTTGGTCCATTATTCCGTTTATGCGATGCAATGGGCCTAAGCCAGCAGCAGAAAAGCAACCCCACACCATTACATTTCCACCGCCGTGCTTGAGAGTTTTTATGCAATAACGTGACTCAAATCTCTTGCCACGTGGTCTTCTTACGTAAGATATTCCGTCACTTCCCATAATATTGAATTTGGATTCGTCACTGAAAAGGACTCGACTCCATTTCTGCTTGTCCCAAGAAAGATGTTCCTTAGCAAACTGCATTCTTTTTTTCTGGTTTCGGAACGAAATTAAAGGTTTCTTAGAAGGCCGATAACAGCTCAAATCAGCAGCCGCCAACCGACGAGATACTGTTCTAGTGCTTACATTTAATTGGAACTCCTGTACCAATTTTGAGGCAGATATGAAGGGCTCTTTTTTTACCTTTCTTATGAGCATAGCATCCGTTCGAAGACTTGTTTTACGTGGTCGACCACCGCGATGCACAACAGACACTTCTTTTGTTTTCAGATAACGGCTTATAATTCGTGACACCGACGATTTATTTACATTAAATTTTATTGAAATGTTTTTTTGTGAAATGCTCGAATTAAAATCGTCTACAATTTGCTGTCTTAACGGATCTCCAAATTTATTAGGTGCCATTATTTCCTAATTTTATATTGAAATTGAAACCGATATCCGATATGTAAATAAATTACAGCAACTCCGCTTTCAGGTCACGACCTTCAGACAATTGGTACATAAATGCAATGCAATTTTATAATTCGACAAAATAGAACGATGTAACTGTTAATAATTCAGTTAAACAGTGATGACACTTTAGTTGCAATTGTTTTGTCGCAGGTGAATTTGAAGTTACTTGATACAATTAAACGTTAAGTTACCAAAAGTTTTTTTTTTTTTTTTGTGTTATATATTTTTAATAACTTTGAATACACAGTATTAATAATATATCGCGATTGTTTTGATTTTGAATACAATTTTAATTTTTTTAAGAAAATGCTTACTTTCATTTCTAGTTGCAAATGTTTTGTCCGATACTGTACATAGTGTGGAGTGACGAAACCAAAATAAATAGGATGAGCCAAGGAACAGCGTTCCACCCTAAATATGTTTTGCAAGTAATTAAGCAAACCAAAAAAAAAAAATACAGATACTGCTTTAAAAGTGAATTCAATTTGTGTTTCTAATTAGCTGTCCACAGCTGTAAGTTTTCTGTCGTTAGTTTTCTTCTTTATTTTAATCGTACGTAATAGTGCTCTCAAATGACAGAATTGTTTTGTGGAAACAACTTTTTGTTTTCGCTTAACGGTAAAAAGTTTGAGGCCAATGATGATTTCGCCTGGAAAAAATAATAGAAACAGGCTACTTTAACTGTTATTCTTACGTAAGGGTCTGTTTTTAATTTATGCAAATAGGCCGGCTTTTTGAGTTTGTTTATTAGTTTGTTAGATATTTTATTTTCGATACTAAACAACATTTTTAAAAGTCATCTATAATTTTAATTAATATGGTTCGTGGATTATATTATAGTTCCTTTGAACGCGAAGTGATGAAAAAACTAAGACAAGCTGGAAAAACAATTCCTGAAATTCCAAAAACCTTAAACTGTTCTAAGAAAAAAGTATTTGAAACTTTACATTCACGCCTAAAGAAGAAAGAAAATGAAGAAAATGATAATTTTATTCGCGTTTTTATACACTATTGGTAAAAAGAAACCATTTCTTTCTTTAAGAGAACTCAAAAATGAATGAAACGGACCAGTGACAGCTAGAACAAGAAGAAACCTACTAAAAGATGCAAGTCTTCCTGGTAGAAGTTCACAAAAAGTGCCGTTTTTGAGCAAGAAAAACATTATACAAAGGCTTGCCTTTGCAAACATACACATCGTTCTAATTGGAATAAAGTTTTGTTGTCGGATGAAAAGAAGATCAATTTGTTTGGTTCCGATGGATACATTTATTGTGAGTAGGCTTGAGAACAAGGAATTTAACCCAAAATACACAAAGAAGACAGTGAAACACGTTGGTGGAATAAAATGATTTGGAGGTGCTTTTCAGCGTCTGGTGTTGTTCCAATATTTTGAATCAAGGATAAGATGTGCGTTGTGGATTATGTCCATATCTTAAATTCAGTCATGCTACCATTAACTGAAGAGGATGTGCCAATTTAATGGGAGTAGTTTAAGCAGGATAATGACCCGAAGCACCCCTCAAAGTTGGCTCATAAATACTTACAACAAAACAAAACCAATGTTATGGAAGGGCCATCACAATCCCCCGGCCTAAACCCAATTGAACACTTAATCGGCAGCATCTTAAAACGAAGGACCGGAGATTGTAAAACCAAAAAGAAAGACGAGTTCTGGTCGAAAATTCAAAGGGAGTGGTACTCCATATCCGTTGATACATGTGCCGAATTGGTGAATTCGATGGGGGCGAACAGTAGAAGCAGTTATTAATAAAGAAGGGTGCCACTACAAAATACTCAAAGAATTTGAAATACTTTTACCGTTAAGTTACTTTCTCGCTACAAAAAGAGTACCATTCTAATTTTGTTTCTATTATTTTTTCCAGGATGAAACAACACAATAATAACTATATTAAATTTAAATTAGGTGGCGCAACAGTCCGTAGAGAACCAGGGCCTAGTGACTTACAACTCTCAACCATTCCTGTGTGCGAGTAATGTTGTCAGAAATGGAGGGGACCTACAATTTATATGCCGAATCCGAACGGCTAATTTTGAGAAAGCACTTTTTCATGACAAGAATTACTCTTGGAGAATTTGTCAATTCCTCGCATGAGGCAGTACCCGTGAAAACTCTTTTTTTTTAATTAAGGTGGCACAGGCAGGGATTGAACCCAAGACCTCTCGCATGACAGTCCAACGCACTAACCATCATGCCACGGGTACTACCACAATAATAACTATTATACTTTTTATTAGTGTCCGACCGAAGATCGAATTATTAGGCTGAAAGAAAATCTTCGGCCGAAGCCTAAGGTTGAAAAAAGTTAAGAATTCTCCTTTACGATGCGCCAAAGTTGTCAGGCAATATTAAAAAATTGAAATTTTGTTCGGCGCCTACTATGATGGCACACATGTGTTCTGAAATTTTTGATTGCAATCTTTTCTTCGGTATTGAAAAATTGAAACTTTTTCCGGCGCCTAGAACAATGCTCGATATAATAAACAGATTCTTCGTCTTCGAAGAAGACCGGCCGAAGCCGAAGGTTTGGCCGAATGTTGTTCTTTTGGTCGAATTTCGGCCGAACCGAAGGCCGAAGCTTCGGTCGGACACTACTTTTTATCATTATTTCCCATTATTACATTTTTAAAAAAATTGTTGCATTTAAACAATACAATATTAAGAATCTATCTGTGTAATTTATATTTTCCTACTCTTCACAAATACCTTTTTATTTGTTAAAAAGAATGAACACAAAGCTTGTTTTTATAATTTTTTCCATTACTGTATATATACAGTGGCGAGCACATGTGGATACATAATTCTCAAATTTTACTTTGGGATACCACAAAATGCGCAAAAATATAGTTAGCACGGTAATTTTTTTTTAATTGGTTCTTTATTTTCCTTAGAAACTATAAAAATAAAAACTTTTTGCAAAACTTACATCCAAAATAAACATTTAATTCAAATTATGAAAAATAAGGATGTATCCACTTTTGCACGTTTCAGGAAGTCGTTTTTTTTCTTAGCTGGCAATGCTAATTTATGAGTGTAAGAAAACAAAAATTTACAGTTATTCTTACTGTTATGCAACTCATCAAAGCAAACCACATTTCGATTAAAAGTAATTAGTTTCTGTAAATATTTTCTGCGGTTCAGTGCAAAAAAAAGTATTCAGCCCTATCGCGAACAAAATTCCACCGGAGTTTTTTCCCATTTTGGGAAAGTTGCTATCGTGAATGATCTTCGAAAAGAGGGAAAAATATTTCTTTTGGCAAATAGCTATCGTGAATAATTTTTTCCAGGGAACTTTTTTCTCATTTGAGTGCGAAAATTTCCGCAAGTTGGTTGTCGGGGAAAAACTTGTAACGCGGCAAAATGTAAGAATTTGTTTATAAAAATGTGAAATTAAATAATAAAAAAATATTTTTTTAAGGTCTAACTCAACAAACAAAAATCAGCTTGACGTCCTCGTTGGTTTAATGGAAAAATTTCCAGATATTGCTACGGGGTACACAAAAAAAACAAAAGAAGAGGTTCACGATATTTGGAAGACAGTCGAAAACGAATTAAATTGCATCGGTCCTCCAAAGAAATCTAGTTTTGAGTGGAAGAGAGTAAGCATTTAAAAACGACAATAATCAATTATTTTATTCATAATAAAGTGTTTTTGTGTATGCTGCGTCAGGTTTGGAGCGACAAGAAAAAGTATGTAAAAAAGAAAATGTCTGAAAACATTAAATTCAAGAGTGCAACAGGAGGCGGACCCAGCAAAGAATATAAGTTCTCGAACTTAGAACAATCTATTATACAAATTTGTGCAATAAGTGAGTCTGTGGAAGGCCACTCTGATTATAAACGTTTTGGACTGCCTTCCTGTTCTAAAAAGCGAAAGCTGGAACCTCCTTGTGACGGGGAATTGAATGTAAACAACTCTCATTTGAAAAAGGACCAAGAAGATAATTCAGCGAAAGAACTAGATGCAATTTTCGAAAGTTTGATTGAGGAAGATGACACTGCGTGCAATGTTTTGAACGAAGCATTGGATGATAATTGCATTGGCGAGAAAACGCCCAAGAGGTCAAATAAAAGTTTCCCCAAAGTAAAAAATTCCGTTGAGTTTCTTCAGAAGGAGTTAAGTTTGCAGGAAAAAATGTATGTACAAGTTCGTGAAGCTGTCTTAATAATGAAAAATCACCAAAATGAAATTCAAGCTAGTGTCAAAAAGATTTATCGTTCGATTGATCGAATTCACGACCAACAGAAACTGCTTCTTAAGGAAACAAAACGTCATAACCTGGAGATGGAAAAAATCCGCAAGCATGAAATCGAACAAAAATTAAATCTCAAGCAGAAAGTTCTAGACATTGAACTTGCAAAGCTTGAAAAGTATTAGTATCTGAATCAACATACTAACCGACAGTTCCTCAAAGATAAATTTTGATTACAAATGAATTCTAAGACTTTATTTTTTATGAATATACGTATTTATTTTTATTTATTTGTTTAAAAGTACTTTTGTTTATGTTTTTAATAAATGTTAATAAACCTATTTAAAGAGAGTTCCCTATTTCTCTTCGAATGCGTTGGGCTTCAGTCATGTATTCTGAGCTGCTTAAAGTCGTAAATGCAAAGATGTTTTCATCTTCTTGTAGACCAGGTGCAATTTGAATATCAGTGTCAGCCTTAAAGTGTATGCACATATTATGCAAGGCACAACAAACATTAATGATTGTGATTGCTTTCCTTGGATGATAATGTAACTCTCTTGCGCCCAGCAAACATCTCCACCTTTGCTTTAGCACGCCGTTTGTCCTCTCGATAATATTTCTGGTTTTAGAATGAGCATCATTAAATTTACTTTCAGGTGTTCCTGTCTCTGGTGTTCTATGTGGAGTTAAGAGCCAAGGTTCTAATGGGTATCCGGCGTCTCCTAGGAGAATCAAAAATACAGGAATTGAACAAAAAGGCGATTAAAGCTTACCCAACAGCCATGTGTTTCTCTCACCATTCAAATACTGTTGCTCCATCCATGTTCTTAGTTCACTCCCGTTCCATACCAGAGAGTCATGACATGCACCAGGGTGGGTAGCATCCACAAATTTAATTTGCATTTCATCGTCGCAAACCTACGAATGATTAATTTGTTTTCAAAATTCAGTGTAAATATAGATTTAATACTTACAAGCATAACATTTAAGCTAAAATATCCTTTACGATTGTAGTGTAGATGCTTGTTTTCTTTAGGGGCAATAATCCGAATGTGCGTTCCGTCTATGCATCCTACTACTCCAGGTATATTGTTTTTTTCATAAAATCGTAACTTGGTACGTCGTTTTTGTTCAGCAGTTGTTTGTGAAAGAATCCATGTTGCACAAAGCTTAGCTTCAAAAATTTGAAGTACTTCTGAAAGAACTTCTGAAAAGGAAGACTGTGCTAAGCCAACTTCGTAGTCTTTTGCTACACCTTTTTGGTACGCTCCTTCAGCGAAAAAGCGCAAGCATGCGCTTAGCTTCACAACAGGGGGTACTGCAAATGATTTTTTGGATTCTGGTAACGACTCTATCAAGGTATCAAGCAGACACCTAAACATTGGCTTGTTAACGCGATAGTATTGATGAAATCTTAAGGATAAAAATGAATAATTATGAGTTGGAACTTCGATTGCGGAGATACTTACATGGATTCTGGTAACTCAAGAGGGTTTGAGATATCCCTCAAGTATCTTCTGAAAGATATTTGCCTATTTCTCTCATCTTGCATTACATCTTCGATTGCTACCACAAAACCAATATTATTTATCATTTTAATTGATATTTTCTTCCTTTAAGGACACAAAACAATTTTTTTTTACAAAAAATACACGATTTGGTGCTGTCAAGATAACTTCGAAATTGATTTAAACAGTTAAAGGTTGGTATGAATTGTTTCGTGGGAAAAAATATTTCTTGGGAGATTCCCGATGGGAAACTTTTTTCCCGGGTAACATTTTATTTCCGGGGAAAAAAAGTTCCCATTATATTGGCGATAGGGCTGATTTTAACAACAATGAGGAAAATTTCGGAAAATCAAATTATTGAAATGACATTAAAAAGTTATTCAGCTAGAAAAATAGCAAAAAAAATTAAAAATTTGTCATTGAGCAGTGCTTCAAGTTCGAAAAAGACGTAATATCAGCTCGCCTGAGGTGAAAAAATCGCGGCCGACATTGCTTTCCGATCGAGATGCCCGAGCTATGGGGCGGATGGTGATAACTAGGCAAGTAAGAGTGCCAAAATAAGCTACAACAGCTTTAAACAAAACCGTAAGTGAGTGGACAGCACGAAGAGCACTTCGGAGAATCGGCTTGACATCGGCCGCTAAGCAAAAAAAAGGCAGCACTTTCAGCAAAAAAATGTGTCAGAGCACCTAAAGTTTTGCAGAAAACACAAACAAATGGACCGCAGATGACTGAAAAAGGGTTATTTGGTGCAACCAAAATTAACTATATTTTTGCGCATTTTGTGGTATCCCAAAGTAAAATTTGAGAATTATGTATCCACATGTGCTCGCCACTGTATACATTATATATTGTATATATATAAATTTGCCGCATCTTATGCTCGGTATAATAGAACTCGCACGTTATTTTTGAGAAGCCAATGCATCAGCACAGTGACAGTTTGGTTTAAATTGTGGAATGGTGGCATCATTGAACTATTTATCAAATAAAATAGTCTGGGAACTACGGTGGGCCTTGCTAAAGTTTAAGATTTGTGTTAAGACGACCTCTAGTGCATACAGGATGGCGCATCACGTTACGCAGGCCATGTCTCAATCAATCTTTTGCACACTACGTTACCAAATTGTCCGTGATGGACCGATGTTAGACCAAAATCATGGAAGCAATCCGAAATTGATAAAAATATCTGTGAAAAGCCTATTGTAGTTTCTTAGCAAACAGTATCCGTGTTGACTTACACCGCGCCGTTTAAATAGTCTGGCAAACTGAAGCTGGATTTATATTTTAAATTCGAAATGCATCAAGGGTTGCCCTAAAATTTTGAACGGTTTCTTTTCAATAAGTGGTTTTTTTTTCGTATTCCATATATAGTAAAGTGAGAAATTGTCAACAAAACGATTCGCAGTAGTCCGGTTTTTATCTTTGAAAGTTGATACAACTGAATATTTGCCAGAATAATTTATCAAAAAATTCCAAACAAAAAAAATAGCGAAATTCAGACCATTGGTGAAATCGTGTAAGCTGATTTTTGATAGTTGACTATCAAAATCAAGAAAATATGTCTGTGTAATGTGAAAGTCGATTTCAAAGTTTTAACCAAACAATTTGACATAAAATAAAAACTTCAAGAAGTGGGTTTGTTCGTAGACTACTACATTAATATGTGGTGTTGAAGCGAGCTTGAAGCTCTCCTAAATTCTTTATATACCTGAATCGAGTGGAAATGAGCTTGATTTGCTCGATTCCGGTCGGGGATCGGAAATTTGTGAAGAAAATCCTGTGTGGAGGAGTTGGTTTTACAGATAATGCGTTATGGTCTGTTTATTTGCATGTTTGTGTACAAAAAATATAGTTTTGTTTTAATCAAATTAAAAAAAAAATTGCACATGGAGTAGGAAGCATACATATTTTTATATGGTGCTGAACTATTCAGTTTTTCATTGTTTAACACGAATCAAACTATCTCACTTGCACTTCATAAGAAACATCGAAACACCATTTGCATTTTAGAAAGTGCTGACAAACTTAATCATTTTTAAATCTTCTTGTTCGGTGGAAACACCAAAAAAGATTTATTTAATCTAAACTAAACTGAGATAAACCTTTGGTGGAAACATAGCAAAACAAAATAAGACCAGTTAGTCCATTTTCACTTACAAAACTAAATATTATCAACAGTAATAGATTGATTTTTTTCCCCAAAGGAAAACACACATGATTCCAAATGCACAACTACTCAACGAACACAGCCATCGAAATACAAATGCAATATCAATCGTACCAACATTTGAGAACGCAATCACATAAGATCAATTCGAGGCTCTTATAAATGTCAAAAACCTATCCATAGTGAGATTCTATTCTAACTTTTATCGGTGTTATTCATACTATGGATATTGTTTTTGTTATTCATGTAAAATCCTATACTATATTATGGATAGATTTGCCAACAAAACACGGGTAGTGCTAAACATGTTATATCGAGTTAAGGAAATGTCATTTTGTTTGAGCTTTGAAATGTATATTTCTCAAAATTTTTCTAAAAGAAACTAAAAAGGTGGCAGAATTATATAGGATATATGTATTGTGCATATGTATGTACATAATTCCAGATACACTTCACTTTCTTTTGGCCCGATGAGTCTTGCTTCATCTCCTTACCCAGGATGCTGCCATCGTTTAATTGAGAATTAACGTTGTTCAGTGTTAAAATTTCACCATCAGTAGCAGCCGCCAAAAACCCAAAAACAACTTCGAGGTAATTTTAACTTTTAATTATGCGAAAATGACACAACGTGATAGCAAAAACAACAACAAAAAAAGCAGTTACTACTTTTGTGTGTGTCACATGGATTGCCCATTAAAATTTCGATTTGAAATACTAAAACAGTGGGTGGAGTTTTTCAAATGCGTTGATAAAGTTATACAGTAGGACAGTGTTGTTTAAATGCCGTGCAAAAAATATAACGCGAGTTTTGAAAATTGCTGACATTTAAAAATTCAATTTTAACTTTAACTGTTAATGCCTGTATTTTCTTAATCATGAGCAGTTTTTTTGAAGAATTCTTATTAAAATGAATAAGAAATAAAATTATGTTTATTAAAACTTAAAGAAATAATTCAATGCATTTATTTAAGTGCCGTTCAATGCAAGGTACACTAACGTACATACATATGTACGAAGAAAACTCACAATTTTCAAATGTGTATATTTTGAGCACTAATTACTTACACAAATTAGTGTGTCACGGAGATGCTCACTCCTCGCCCTCCACATTGTGAATTAAAAGAAAAAACAATAACGTCTTAAATTTTGAGGTCATACTTATAGAAGTTGTATCCATTTATATTTATGCCAACTTTTAAATGAGCTTATTCCACCGTGTATCATCGTCATCGTTGTAGTCCACTGAACACATAGACTCCTGGCTAAATGCCAATTTAAAGCTTCACAGAAAACTCTAAAGAGAAACAACCACTTCCATGCACTAGGTACACAAAGAGCGCCAGAACGATTTCAATCTCTTTCCAATTCCATGGTGGGTGGCATTGAATCAGCAATTCTACCAGTAAAAGAAAAAAGTCCACAACCCAAAACAAATAAAAATAAAACAGTAGTAATAATTGTCAAAGCCATTTCCTTGACTCATATCAAAGAAAAGCCCAATTTCAGAAAGCAAGATGAAAACTGTTTTCGCTTAAAGGTCAATAGAAAGAAAACAGCAAGAATAACAAAAAAAAAATAAAAACAATAATAATGTGGAATCTCGAGAAATGTCAAAGCCCAATACATCGCACCTGTAAAGTATACTGGACACAAACTTACATATGTACGTGTTCGATCCCCTAAGTTTTGAAACAACAAAGTCTTCCAACATTTTCCAGATACACATTCGAAAAAGAGTATCTTACCTATGTATGTACTGTTCAGTGTTCATATTTTAAGGAAACAGAACGATTTCGTGCATGAAAATTTAACGCCTCATGAAGCGAAATAGAATTTAATTATTTCCTGGCGGGTGGAAATGAAACAATCCATTCTCCACACCTTTTTGGAGGTCACAAATAACCATTTAGATTAACTTAAAAGAAAGCGCATGCAGCATTGTTCAGTGTGCAGTCGACGTTTGTAGATAGCTGGGTTCTACACAATTTTTGATATACAGAGTTGAAAGCATTTCTCATCGTATTCTCAAAAATATACAAAGTACAACACAACAAAATGTGTATGATTGCGTCATAAATAAAAAGAAATATTTAACCACCAACAGCAAACAAGCAACATAAGTGTATAGAAATTGCTGGAGGGGCGGCGGTGAGATGTGTTAGAGATGGATAAGATGGTCGAGCATGGGGACGGATGGACGGACAGACGCACGAACTCACTGGTGGACATTTAGAGCTTTGTTTTTCTTCATAATGGTGTATCGAAAAAGAAGGCAGGAAAAACTGTGCCATATAACATATTTAATAGCCCTCTTACACGAATCAAAGGAAGCAAACACAAAACTCTATGGAAAAGGCCACAGCTCTAGCGCTCTGCTCTACTCTATTCACTGCGCTCTACTTCACAATTTGCGTACTTATTTTCATCCGTTGAGTTCAGCATGAAGATGGAATGGAACAAACAGAACAAGCAATACAAAAACAAAAATAAAAACAAAAATAAAAATAAAAACAAGAAACGATAATGAAGATTATTTTTTGCCCCCAAAGCAATTCGGTGGCGAACAAGAGTGTTGCCACATTTAAGTTTAAAATTAAAAATAAAATTATTATCTCGTGTGTTTATGTTAAATGTTTTTAAAGCATTTATAGGTGTAAACAATTTAACAACCCTACTTTCGTCGTATTTCCTTATTAACGAATACGCGGCGAAGCGAAAATAGTTCTTCCTATATGCCAGTGATTTGACACTTTTGGTTTGACTTTTTCTTCCTATATTCCAGTGATTTGACAGCTTTCCACAAATTTTGTTTTGTTTTAATTGAGTTTGTGAAATTTGCGATGATTTATTCAAAATTTTATATTTTATTATGGATTGTGGATAAATTATAAGAAAATTAAAATAAAGTTCAGGAAGACTTCAGTGCGCAGGTCATTTACTTCTCGAAAAATCCTTAGGGCCCTTTCACACCAAACGAATCCGAATCAATCAGAATCATTCGAATCAAGTTGAATCTGATTGACCAAGATTCGGCTTCGAGCGCTCCGTTTAAATGTGAAGGGATTCTTTTCCCGCCTTCAGACCGGACGAATCTGGTTCAATCAGGTTTGATTCGAGGTCGCACTTGATTCAACCTGTCAGATTCCTCGTCAATCAATCAATCAACCATACGAGATGGACGTGGAGTTATTAATTTTAAAAGTTAAAGAAAATAGTGCGATTTATGACGCATGATGATTTTTATAGATTCAGGTTGATTCAGCTGGTGTGAAAGAGTGGAGATGACGAATCAGATTCAACTTGATTCGGAATGATTCTGATTGCTTCGGATTCGTTTGGTGTGAAAGTGCCCTTAGGGTCCGGCCACGCAATGAGCGACGCAAAAAAATTAGAACACATAAGATCGTATGGAGGTGGCCACATAAACCCTAAGCGACTGAGCGATTTTTTAAGCGACAGATCTGTTTTAATTTTTCAGTCGATCGCTGAGCGACGTAGATAAAAGATGTGTACAATAAATACTGGAAGTTTAATTTCAGCTGTCCAAAGCCGCCCAGTGCTATGGCAGGACACCCACAAAGATTGAAAAAATAAAAACAGGCTGGGATGCGACCCACACTGATAATTTTCCATCCCGTCTGTCGATTTGTCTTGCTAAAAAGGATTGTAGGTTTTCGTGTTTTGTCGAAAGTAAATTTTTTCCAAGTTTTAGTATTGTTTTTTTTTTTTTTTTTTTTTTAAGTATTTTTCTCAAAATTTTACTGAATATTGAAAATAATATTTTTTTTAAAAGATAAAATTAATTCAAAGCCAATATCTTAAATTTTTAAAAAGATATTTGAGCCGAAAATTAATTTTTACCAACTTTAGTTAATTGACTTTTAGGGTTTTATTTTTTGTAAACAAAACCGTCAATTCGATTTTTCTCAAAATTTTACCAGATGTTGAAAACGTTCTTCTTCGTTGTACAAAATTGTTTTGGAGATAAAATCATTTTTTTTTTGTAAAATATTCGAGGTGGCAAATTTTTTTTTTAATTTTTTTTTTTAATTTATAAAAAAAAAACCGTTTATTGGAATATTTTCCAAAAATATATTTGTTTGGTATCATATCATACAAAATTTAATTCAAGTCTCTAGCATTGGTTCGTGAGATATTTCGGGTTAACCAAAATGTTCACCTTTTTTTTAAATTGCGAGTCCTTTCTCCATCTTTCTGCATTATTATCTGTATAACAAAATTTATTTGAAGTCGATATCTCTACTATTTCTTTAGCTATGAACGACGAAAAAAACGTCGCGAACGTACGGACACGATACAAACGTACGTACACACGCACACACAGACATCTCTCTAAAAATTTTTATTAGATTCTAGGGACCTTGAAACGTTGAGAAATGTCAAAATTTTCAATTCGACAAATCGGACCCATTACAATAACTTTCTATGGGAAGTTAAAAATGTCACCGATAAAGAATGGGAAAAAGTAGGACAAATTTGTAGTTGTTTTGGTAAGTTTTTATTTATTTAATCTTAAATTACAAATAGTGTTTTTGTTCAAAAGATGGTACTGACATACGACAATATTGCCAAAATCGATCTGGAAATCTGCGAAGATTTAGATATAAATGATGAAATTCACCATAATTTTACATTTCACGATTTATGGGGTGTACACCAAATCTACGGATTCTCGATCTTATTAAAGATCTATAAATATGAACGCGACTTTTAACTAGTAAGTTGGACTTGACGATGGCATTTTTCCAACTAATCGCTCAGCGACGACGTGTCGTTTAGTAAATGGCCACCCATCGCTCAGATTGGTCTCTCAGCGACTCGTCGCTCATTACGTGGCCGGACCCTTAGGTGTAAATTGTATCGTAGGCGAGACGTGGGGCGCAGATAAGGATTCCCAAAACTTATGGGCGGGCAACTGTATGACATCAGCTGTCAATCGGGATGAATGATTATTGATGAATTCACATTGTCATAGTTCATTTATGGAGGTAATGGTTTTAAGCTATCTATCAGCTCTACATTGTAGTCAAACTACACTGAGTTACAAAAAAAATGGCGCAGTCATACCTTTTGATGTGTTGTTGTTATTTTGATAATATACCGCTTTATTTCTGCAGATATATTAGGTGTCTCAAAGCCTTCGAGATCGTCACCAAACAGCGCGGTGGTTGAAGTGTCTGACAGACTTAAATCAGTGCTTGTGATCACTTTGAATGCTTTAACGGTGGGGCGGCGGCGCGGCGGCGTTTAATTGAGATTGATCTGGTCGTATACCAAGAGTGAATGGCATTTGCTCGCCTTCACCAAGATTAAACCGAGGCCGACATAGATCTCTTCACTGATAAGTCCAGGTTTCGTCTTCGATTACCAGACGGTAATTCGGACAAAAATGCGGAGAAGATCAGTCAACATTTTCCATAGCCATTCTGCATAGATGTGGCTGAATTTGGTTGATGCAACGTTGAATCTCCTCTGCATGGCCGTGGTCTTGTTTAAATATCCCCATACAAATTATTCTAATGGTATTACACCATCTAGGAGGCCAATTCTGATCATTGAAAGAAGAAAATACACGATTTGGAAATGCCGTCTTGTTGCAACACAATATCATCCAACTTTGGCAAAAGGAGCAGTTCATGTCGCAATATCTATCACCCGTAACAGTCTGCTTGGCCAGAATCATTTTCAAAAAAACAGTGACACGTTGTGGACGCATTTGTTTTTGGACAATCACACGTGGGTTCTCAAAACCCCAAAAGCGGAAATTTTTGCGATTAACATACCCATTAAGGTTAAAATGTGTTTCGCTTCTCGACCACATTTTGTATACAATTTTCGAACTGCGGACGAGAAGCTTTTCATTATTTTTGAAATATTGTTCAATTTTTCTAAGCTTAAACTGTCAGCTATTTGAAGGTTGTCTACACTTTAAATGGCACAAAATTTAAATTTTGCTTTCATTGGACACGCTTTATAAGTAATGCACAGCATTTAATTTTTAAATCTCTTATTACATACCTCAAACCATGCGGAGAGTACAATAACTCAGGCGACAAAGTTAAATGACGGATTTGTATAGAACAGAAGAAGAAGCATTTTTTACTATGGGAGGGGGGTCTATCTCCCCGCGTTTAGGCGGTAGGGCCAATATAAAAAATATGAACGTCAAATAGAAAAAAAAAATGATTAAAAAATATTGGTAATACTTACAACTAAGTTTTATGCATTTTTTAAGCCAACACTTTTGTCTTCTTCGCTTGTTTTTAATTCAATTGAAAAATATGCCCAATTTTTGAAAAAAAAAAAAAATGTTTTAAACTCAAAATTTGGGCAAAATTTAAAAACATAAAATCATCTAGTTTTCAGTTTTTGACCAAAAGCAAATAAAAGCAATAAATTCTAAAATAAAAAAAAATATTAGATAATCCTGAAGTATTGAAAAATTACACTTAACCTTTTTTTAACTTTTTTTTACTCAAATTTTGAGTTTAAAATTAAATTTTTCAAAAACCATACATAGTTTTGACTTGATTTAAAAACTGGCTAATAGAACAGGATGTTGGCTTTAAAAAAATGTATAATACTTAATTGTAAATATTACCATTATTTTTTTAAATATTTGTTTTTCATTTTAAGTAATAATGAAACGGGGGCAGAAAGCACTCCCCCTACCTTAGTAAAAAAATCTAGTTTTTAACTGTTCTTAAAAAATCCGTTATAATATTTTGTCGCCTGAGTTATCGTACTGTTGCCTCAAACCTTTTTATCTTAACTATTATCATGTACCTATGTAGGTACTTCCAGAAATAACCTATTGACCGTTCCATTGTTTTGTATTAAATAGAAACATGGCAACACTTCTCACTCATGCTCCTTCGTTTTACTATTCTCACACAAAAATGTGTAGGCACTTCAATAAATGAGACGATAGAGGAGGAGGAGGAGGGAGTCATGTAGTCATATAGCTTAAGCGTAACAAATTGTGAGTCAGAGATAATTTAGTAGGCAAATCATTCAAGCGTCAGTCACAGTCATCATTATCATCATCATTAACATCTTCGTTATTGTCGTAGTCGTCGAAGATCGTTGTGAAGTCAGCCATCCCCATTTGTCGATTTATAGACACTCGTACCACCATAGATACATAGTATGCCTCTGCCTCAACCATCCATGCATATCGTTTAGTTGTTGTTAATCTTCATTTCGTCATTATCTCGAATTGAGAATTTCAAAATCTAGATTCAACTTAATATACATACCTACCTATCTACGATATATCCACCATCAAATAAAGCTTAGGCAGAAACAACATCCAATATATTAATGTGTGGGCTTGATATTATTAGTTATATGAGAGTATGACTTTACTTTAATAAATCATTTTAATTGTTTCATCTCTCATCTGCTGTTATCAACATTTTAGTGATTGTGATAATTTTTCTGTTTTTAGATGAAGAAATTTTATGCTATTTTAAGAAAACATTTGACGTAGCTAAGTTTACAATAGCATCAAAGCACACATTCTCTCTCCCAAAGTGTAGGTAGGTATGCAGGTACATACCTACTTGGACAAACTGCAGAACAATATATGTATACATATGAACATAGGTTGGTATGTACATAGGTATAATATAATACAGCTTGAAAAGCTTCCCAAAGAGCCATTTGATAAAAATAAAGAGGGTTTTGCGGTCGATTGAAGGTGACGGAGGGAATGGGGAACAAATAAAATTTAACAAGAGAACATAACAAGCTAAAAACAAAACTGAAAATGTGTTGTGTTGTGTGGCATAAAAGTCATCACTAAAATAGAAAAAACTTTAATATGTAGGTACGAGTGAGTAGATATAAGGTTTGGAAGTGAAGAGGTCTTGGGGTTTCTTATATATGTAGGTAGTAGGTAGCTTTAGGTATAGGTGAATTTGGATAGGTTGGTCACTCTCTTTCTAATGGTAAAAAGTTGTTTTATGATTTTTTTCTGCGGTCATCATCGGTCAGTGTAACATAGAAAATGAGAAAATAAATTGCAAAAGTAAAATGAAAAAACAAAAAAAATAAACAACACACAGTTAACGAACGCTCTTGAAAGAATCGAAGAGGGAAGGAGGGTGAGAGAAGTAACGTCAAACACAGCGCACAGTGGGATAGAATTTGTTGTAAAGTTGCAACAAATAAGACATTTGGTATTTATCTATTAACATTTTTGTACACATATTTTTATCGTCTGTTAAATTGATTTTAGCTTTTTTGCTCTATGGGGATTTTAATAAAATTTGATGTCGACTAATTTTCCACGGAAAATTTCATTCCCAAAAAATGTTTCTAGTTATCGTGAAATTCGTTTGGAAAAATGTTTACCCACAGAAAAACATGGAAAAATAAAATCATTTTCAGATATGGGTGATTATACAAAAGTTGGGTAACTTTTGAGGATATTTTGTTTACGATAGTTTTTAAATCAAACTTCTATAAATTCGGGTGTATATGATAGCTAATCTAATTAATATATTGTTCCCAATCGGGCCAGTCACTTTTTTGAGTACATTGTAAGATATTTAAAAATTTCAGAATTTGACTGCCAGAGGACTGACGAGTATACACAGTTTTGAAAGTATTATAATGAAATTTAATACAAATTAGTAAAAATCTTTTAGGATTTAATAATGATCACTTAAAATCACTTAGTAACAATTAAAAATAATTATTAATATGTAATACTAGGAGAAAATACTACATCAGTTTTCAAAACAGACTTTTGACATTTAACGTAACGTTATTCACTTATCTTTTACTACTTTCACATAGTTTTACTAAATATTTCAAAGTAATCAACAAACAAAATCTAACAATATTCATCTTAAAAGTATTAATGATCAAGAAATGAAGAACAATACAAATTTACCTGACACAGAACTGACGCCACACTACTGACGAAAAAGGCGAAATTTGAGATTATAATCTGGACTAATGTTTTTTTATGTAATTTCAAATATCAACAAACTACATTTTAACCAATCAAAATCTAATACGAATAAATAAAAATAAACTTTAGATTAACAAAAAAATAACGACTCACCATAAAACTGACGTGTTGACTGACAGCACGTGTATAGACAACAAACATAACCCAAACTCTGGTACAGTTATGGTGGCCGTCAAATTGTGCGACCCGCAACTAACTTTATTACCAATATTAAAATTCAAAGTGGGATTTGACGTTGAGTCGGCGATATTTCGCACGAATTTAAAATTTAAATAACACACAAGAAACTGACGAATAAAACTGAACACAAAATTTCTTATTTTTTTTAAATAAAGTGGAGGGCACTGCATTATGAAAGTTGTTGTATATATTAAACTATATACATCGCAGATTGTATTAAATTAATAAGTTTTCTCAAATCAATGATAATGTTTAATAGACAGTCACTTAATGGTTGGTTTTCAGGGTTGTGACATGCCAGAGGACTGACGTTTTAAGAACTAATTGTGTTTTTTTAATAACTTGTATTCAAAATGAAGAACTGAAATTGGGTGACTAAATGAAGGTCTTTCCATTGTTTTAAAATAAATTGCAATCTCAATAAAATATAATCAGACTTTGTATATGTATATTGGTTGATGACATCGAGTTACCCAACTTTTGTATAATCACCCATATCTATTTCGAATTGTATGTAGTGTAATCAATGGATCACAATTACAAAAATAAAATTTAATTTAAACTTTCCTGTGCAGCAGAACAAAATATCCCAAATAAATTCCCCATCAATTTAAAGGAAAATATATTGGGCGCGTTTATTTCAACTGAATTGCATAAAATTGTCCTTTTCGATATTCAGGTTCACAACAAACGAAATAATTTAATTGTTTTATATTGCCAATAAGATTGCTTAGGTTTGAACTATGTTTAATTTCGGCAGTCTTCAATAATTTTTTTTTAATTAAAAATCAAAAAAAAAAAACTACAAAATCCCTCCACCTTAAAACACTGTTTTGACAGTAATATTTCTAGTTGTTTGGAATACATTTAGTTTTGTTGAATCGAATTTTTAAATTTTACAATTTTAAGTTTTTAAATACATAGCATAAAATTTGTATTACATGCGGTGTAAGAGGAAGAAATAAAAACAAAATTAGGTCAAATTACCTTTTTAATTCATCTTGTTTCTGATTTATCAAGAATTACAGAATAAAAAAGAGTAAATTCAGAAACGTCAAATTTGTGTGCAGTGATTTGGCATCACTGCTTTTTTGCGATGCTGCCGAGGTGATGCTGACCGGCTATTTGTTTGACTTTAAACAAATTTTCTTTCATTCATTTGATGATGATGACGTTCTTTTATTAAAAAAAATTAATTTATTAAAAACTCAAAACAATCTTAAATATCAATTTAATAAATATTTTAGTATTTTTATTCAACTTGAAAGCTTACACAGTAAGATACAATATCTTATAAACTAGTGAACGCTAAATAAGAGTTTTCATGGAAAGCTACAGTATTAACGTTGCGTTGAAATTTCAGATGAATATATACAATTCAAAAAAAAAAGATAATTAATTCAATCAGTTGTTTCAAAATAAAGTTTAAGTTCTTTTTTCATTTTTATAGTGCTATTCATTCTTCTTATGTCTCTGGGCAATGAATTCCATATTTGAGTTGAGTGTGCAAAAAAATGACGTTCGGCAGCTAAACAGTTAAGACGAGGGAGAATCAAGTGGTTATTTCTACTTGATAGGAATTGTAGTTCATTAAATAGATCTACATGTTGACTAGTTAAAAGGATATCCGTAAACAAGACCATAGCGCGAAAATTCATGAAGTTGTCGATTGTCATATTGAGTAATTTTGGGGCAAATACATATCTTACGGTGCTGTTGAAGGCTACCTTAACTTTCCTTTTACTTACATAATCCAGATTACCGAACAATTCACAACCATATGCCAGCAGCGTAAGAACTAGACTTTTGGCGAGCATCAAACGTACATATATTAGTAGGAATGAAGTTTTGTGTTTAACATAGCGCACGGAGAACACCATAAGTTTTGCTAACTGTATAACTTACATGATCCTTCCATGACAAATTTCTATTAAAAATAACCCCAAGCTTCTTAGCCGACTGTACAAATTCTATTGAAGAATCGTTTAAGGTAATCGGAGGAAAATAGGAGAGGTCATGAATATTATTAGATACTATTAAACACTTAGACTTTTTGGGATTAAGTATTAGATCAAAGTTTTGTGGCCAATGTACGATTCTTGCTAAATCTTCATTTATACAGGTTGAAAAGTGTTCGATAAGCCCCAAAGGACAACTAACATACATCTGAACATCATCCGAATACATGCGGATAGAGCGGTGTTGGATAACTGAAGGAAGTTCATTTATATGGAGTGAAAATAATAGTGGTCCCCGAATTGATCCCTGGGGAACTCCACTAACGAGTGGTAAGAAATTGGACTGAACTTTGTTTAATTCAACCGCTTGCTGTCGACCTGCAGTTAACGAGAATTTGTATGACCGAAAAAGTTTTGAACACAATTTTGTGTGGTTAACCATGTCGAACGCCTTAGAAAAGTCAAGTAGAATCAAAAAAGTTACCTTATCTTCATCAATTGCTTTTCTTATATGTTCAGAAACACTTATAAGAGCCGTAATACAGTTGTTTTTCTCCCAAAAACCAAATTGCTTAAGTGTGAGTAAGTTCTCACGTTCTAGAAATACACTCATTTGCTTCTGCATAATTCGTTCAAAAACCTTAGACAAAAATGGTACTATTTAAACTTGAGTTGAACTTATTAGAATATAATTGAGATTTAGCTCTCCGAATTTCAAGAACAGTTTTATTCCTCAAAGCACGGTAGATACTATATATCTCCATCAGTCGAAATCTTTTACAACGGGCATATCCCAGATCACGTTGCTTTATTAAATCCCGAATCGTATTTGTAAACCAGGGTTTATTGCGTGGTATGACATGTTTTGTTTTAAAAGGAACATGTTTGTCATAGAGACTTAAGATGTTGTCGTTGAGAAACTGAACCTGCTCATGAGTTGATGAAGTAAAGAAAATGCTTCTCCAATCAATACTATGCACATCTTGTTCGAGCAAAGAATAGTTAATGTTTTTGAAATTCCGATACTCAAAAACTTTGGTTGGGCTAACGACTTGAAAGTCAAAAATTAAAAAGATCAGATCATGCTTTGAATATGTCGGTGCAGAGAGCTGGTTATAAAAAACAACATTATTTATATCACTTACAAGAAAAAGATCGAGTTAAGTAGGCTCATAATTTGAAAAGTGAGTTGGAACAGTTGTATTCACTGAATTTAAGTTTAATGTGAGAAGTTTTCGCTCAACAAATTGCAATTTAAATCACCGCAGATAACAGTTTTTGCGTATGAGATTGATATTTGTTCAATGAGTGTTATAAGGGATGAGATACAAATGTTCCTATTGGGGCGATATACTGTACCGATAAGCATCTTTTCCAGATCATTACACAACTCAAGTAAAATTAAGTCAATTTCACTATCATCCTTAGATAAACATTTCACCATACATTTAATGCCTTCTTTTATGTAGACTGCAACACCCCCACCTCTACAACGATTTCTGTCAGACCTAAACATTTTATAACCGACGAGAGAACATAGTAAATCAATATGTTCAGGCGACAACCAAGTTTCGGATATACAAATAACGTCAACCTTAGATTCTTCGAAGGTATCACGAAATTGATCAATTTTTGGCAACAAGCTTTGGGCATTTATGTGGCAAACACGAATACCACTTTCTTGTGCACTCAAAACGTGTATCATAGTGCGTAAGTCTTTGATACCCATTGCAATTATTGAAATGAAGTTTAAATGAAAATAAAACTGAAAAAGAACGTAAAAACTACAAAAATAAGTTGAAATGTAATTAAGAAAATTAAAAATTGAATTACGTTAGCAAAAAAACAAAATTCAAATTTAATTTAATATTTCATATTAAATTGCTTACTTTTCGATTTTCATCTCCTTATTTCTAAATAAGAACTAATCACTTTCTCGGCTTGATGCTGTTTTGTTTAGTTTTTGCTCATCTGTTTATGAATCGTTGCAATAATGAACAGTTGACGTGAAAAGTGATGACGAAATTCGCGTTTGTGAATGTTTGACTTTGAACGTTTGGGTATCATTACTGCAGTGATGCGTTTATGTATTCAAATATTTATACAATTCACAAACGTCAAATTTGTTGGTAGTGATTATGCATCACTGCTTTTTTGCCATGCTAATCGTTGCTCAGCTGATTACGATGCGATGCTGATTAACAAAAAGTCTTACGTTTAAAAACAACTTTTGCTTTGTGATGGATGTGATACTAATAAAAACTCTCATTGTAATTAAAATCTGGAGCCACAATTTTTATCTCCTCTAGAACTTTTATCCACAATACTGACTTTGATTTTCTGCCGGCAATAAATTCACCTTCATATTTTAATCTAGTTCCTATTAATAGTTTAATTTGTGCGGTGGTAAAATATTCCCTGAAATTCATCAAATTAATTAATTTATAAACAATTTAGAATTTGATTAAATTTTTTTCATTGTCTTTTTCCGCCATTTTTGCTCCAAATCCCGTCCGCATCAACAACTTATCAAGAAAACTCTTGATGCTTGTTTTGTTTATATTTGCGCATCAGTTTATCGAACTTTGCAAAAATGAACAATTGACATTTTAAATGATGCCAATTATTTGCGTTTATGAACGTGCTACGGGGATGATCGCAAATCATCTCTGCAGTTATGCGTTTGTGAATTTACACTACCTTTTCCGAGGAGTCGGCAAAGACCACGATGTAGGCCTTGCCCGGTCAATATTTCCGAAAGTATTGTCCAACTTCGTTCTATACTACAAATAATAAAATTGTGTTTATTTACGAGTATCAAACCAATTTCAATTGAACTGTCTTACCTTAATTTCTCCATCAAAATAAATGCGGAAAAATTATAGAGAAACAACAAATTTTCCATGGAAACATTGTTTACAATAGTAATAAATTCCTAGGGGAATTTCGAACATCATTCACGATACGAATTTTTCGAAAGTGGGAAAAATTTCCAGGGAAATATCCTTCGCGATAGGGCCCATTATTATGCAACAATTCCGCAGTTAACAGACTTACATATGACACTTCAAGTAATGAATTTTTAAACAAAATTGTATAAGAAATTTAACTTAAACTGAAAGGTATTCATTTTGATTTATCCGCTGTTTGGACAGCATTCACTTTTAAAACTGTTATCTTTTGACATTTAACAATCGATTTTTTGTTTAGGTAGTAATTTTTTTATCAACTCTTCCACTGTGCGGCGCGTTATGTATAGAATACAGAAAAGTAAAATTGTTTATTGCTACGGTTTGTTGTTTAGTCGTGAAGTAAAGTCAACGTATTTTTATTATCATTAATATTTGTTTATGACGGATTACGAAATGTGCATAGTGCAGAGCGTCCTCATAAAAACAAAACAACAGACATATGATGGCAAGCTGTAGGGTTGATGAGTTGAGGGAGCTTACAAAAGAAAGGGGAACTTTTGCAGTTTTTATTACAATTCACGACAAATAAAAATCATGTTTTCGAATCAGAATCACAAAGCAACGAGGAATGAATTGGATAGGTTCTTATCAGGTTTTTATTTAAGTTTTTGTTTTTCTCTATACCTCTATACCTATACTTAGATTTTTGGTAACCCATATGCCTTCCTACCTGAACTTAAAGATGAAACAAGTTCTGAATAGGTACCTTCATACATACATAATATTTTGTTTTTTAGTTTGTGTTTTTCTTGTTCAAGTTTCAATGTCAAAGCGATTTGCTTTGAAAATAAAGAGAAGGAAGAAAACCAAAGCAAAAGTAGAAACTTTTATGTTGCCGTTGAAATATTCGTCAAGGGAGGATTCTATTTTGCTTTTGGGTTATTTGGTTTCTTTAAATTATTGATTAACTTCGTTTTTATTTAAAATTGTCCTTATTGTCAGGAAAATGGAATGGAAAGTTCTTCTGTTGGTTTACCTTTTTTTAATAAGAAACAAATTATTTTTAACATAAAATAATTAAGAACTTTTAGTCAATTTTTGGGTCGTAACCTGGTTTAAGTTAATTATGGTTTTGTTAATGTATTTTTAGAGTAAAAAAAAAAAAAACACGTTATTTAAATATTTTTGATATTTATTAAATTTCGCGATGAAGAAAATTTGTGAGAGTTTAGCTTTTAAGTGTGTTGTGTTCGGGTTTTGTGTTAAATTAAGACTTTAGTCCGTTATGTACCTAGTTAGTTAACATTATGCGGCGGGAAAAGTAAAACATAAGCTTTTTAATTGTTTTTAAATGTATAATTTTCGTATCAGTAAACATTTCTCAGTCAAGTGTTGTTTAATATCGTCATGGGGGTTGAATGTTAAGAGCCCCCGTAGACTGCAGACTTTTTATCGGCCGATAGTTTGGTCGGCTTCTTAATCAGTATGGAGAGGAATGCATATGCGCACACTACAGCGATTCAGTATCGGCCGATAAAAAAGTTTGATAGGCTACCCGATTACATTCAAACTAATCTGTCGGCCAACTATCGCAGTGCTGGTCACACTTTATTGTATTGTCAATTATTTAAATAACGGGATTTCTAAAAAAAATATAACATGTTACTTGCATCTAATGGTCTTTCATTTTCATATAAGAGACTTTTAGCTTGAAGTTATACTCTACTTTTCCCGGTGAACACACATTATTTCAAAATCTCTGAATATAGAGTGTTCATAAAAATAGCAGTGCCTTTGATTTTATAATTAAAAAGTTAAACATTCATTTTTTTTTTATTTTTCGGTAAGTAAATATTTTACTTTTTAAAGTTTTAAGTATTTGTAACATACTAGCATATACAAAATTAATAAATATTAGCTCAGAAATAAACAATGGGACGGTCAAAACACTGCACCGAAAAAATTCGAAAACTAATTAGAAAACTGCGTTTGGAGGGGAAAACGTATCAAAATGTTCAAGGCACCCTAAGCTTTTTAGCAAAAATGGTCAGTAACGCCTTAAAATGGCAAAATAAACCGGAAACGCGAGTCCCAAAAAGAATGACAACTGAAAGAACTGACAGAAAAAAGACATCTTTTGGAAGCGAAGTTACCAGCAAGAAGTCCACGCAAGCTACCATTCTTGACGAAAAGACAAGTGGCAAAAACCATAGAGATTGGCCAAAAGAGAAATGAGGGAATATTCTGTGGAGCGATGAAAGCAAAGTCGTCCTTTTTGGGTCCAAGGGTCGTCGACAATATATGAAAAGACCCAAAAATGCAGCAAATGATCCACGGTATACGGTGTGATATGGGCTTGTCTTTCATATTACAGGGTCGAGCCTATTTATCCCCTCGGGGGTACAATGGATGCAACCGAGTATGTGAAAATTCTCGAGGATGTTATTTTACCCTATGCTAGGGTGTCCATAACGTGTTTGAAAAAAAAGAGAACATTTTCAAAAATTCAAACTTCTACTGTTATACTCCCCCGCTCACCTCACCATCATCCAAATAAAAGATATGATCAAATGTTCGTTTCATAAAAATATCCTTATATTTATAAAAGAAGCATTAACTACAAACTAATAAAAAGAGGCTGGGATGCGACCCACACTGATAACTTCCCATCCCGTCTATCGATTTGTCTTGCTTAAAAGTTTGTCTAAATGTATCAATTCTTGCCAAATTTGCGTTCTATTTTTTGTAGATTTTATTTTTTTATGAAAAAACGGACTGTTGGATTTTTATAAAAAAATTACTGAATATAAAAAACAATATTTTCTGTGAAATAAAATAAGTTTGAAGCCAATATTTTTAATTTTTAAAAAAGCTATTTGAGCCGAAAATCAATTTTTACCAACTTTTATTAATTTTTTTGTTTAGGTTTTTATTTTTTGTAAAATAACTGTCAGTTCGATTTTTCTCAAAATTTTTCCTAATGTTGAAAACAATATTTCTTATAAGTTAAAATTAGTTAGAAGCCATAATCTCAAATTTTTGAAAAGATATTTAAGTCAAAACTCAATTTTTACCAACTTTTTTTTTATTTTTTTTAGGTTATTATTTTTTGTAAAAAAACTGTCAATTCGATTTTTCTCAAAATTTTATCAGATGTCAAAAACATTCTTCATTGCACAAAATTGTTTTGGAAATGAAATCATATTTTAGTCGTAAAATTTTCGAAGTGACAAATTTTTTTTTCAGTTTTTTTGATTTATAAAAAAACCGTTAATTGATTTTTTTTCCAAAAATATAATTGTTTTGTATCACGTTACAATCTATAATATAAAATTTAATTCCAGTCTCTAGCGTCATTGGTTCATGAGATATTTAGGGTTAACCAAAATGTTCACCTTTTTTTTAAACTGCTATGGTAAAAAAACCACCCACGCAATTTTCTTGAGAGCCCTTTCTGCATCTTTCTTCCTTATTATCTGTATAACAAAATTTATTTGAAGTCGATATCTCTTCTGGTTCTTGAGCTATGGACGACGAAAAAAACGTCGCGAACGTACGGACGTACGGACGTACAGACGTACGGACGTACGTACACACGCACGCACAGACATCTTTCTAAAAATCTTTTATTTCGACTCTAGGGACCTTGAAACGTCGAGAAATGTCAAAATTTTCAATTTGTCAAATCGGACCCATTACAATAACTTCCTATGGGAAGTTAATAATAAATTGCAATAAATAATAATGATTAGTAGAACTTAAATAAAAATTAATTCAAAATATTGCTGAATTCAAGTAGATAATTATTGAGATATATATTTCAAGTAGATTATTTTACATAAATATGTTAATTTTCTTCCTCATCTGAGGATGTATCATACTTTTGGGAGCCTCGAATTTGATGTAGATATTTTTTTTTTTTCATTTAAAAAGGTATCATAAAACTTATTGCACTTTAATCTTTTAAGTTGTAGGCAACTACTAGAATCGACTTGATTGTTCCTACTTTTAAACGATCCCGTTCCGATATCGTCTTCAAATCCTTTTTAATTAAATTATTAAGAATCGATTTTGTAGCTAGAGGAATAAAATGTTGATCATATCTGTTCTTTAAAATAGTTTGAAGAGAATCTAAAACCATGGATACTTCTAATAGGGAATTGTTTTCCTTTTCTAATTCTATGGCTTTTTCATTAAACATGAAAGCAAGTGAATGTACAATATACAAAATAGCTTCAGATAAATCAGATTGAAAAAATGTTTTTAAAAGAACAGGACAGTTTATGTTGGATAAAAAATAAGCTTTCAAAGCAGGATACACTTAAAGGATTCTATTAATCGCTGGAAACAAAGACAGCCATCTGGTGGTACAGTGACGAAGCAACTCTTTGTGCTCTACTTCAAGCGAGGCGCAAAAGTCTTTTAGAAAATATATCGAAGCCATATTTAGCTGCGTTTGAAACTATATGGACAGGACAACCAATTCCAATTAATTCTTTCCCTATTGAGGATTTAAGTCTGTAAAATATGTTATCTACACCTCCAAAATTTGTATTACAGTTATCTGCAGAAAATGAAATGCATTTTTTTTCAATGGCAAACCTTTTTAAAGTTTGCAAAAGAAAATTGGAAATAGTTTCCCAATTTTCGCTACTAAGTTTGTTCAAATGAATTAATTTGGTCTGAACACCAACTTCTTTTTTAAAATACTGTATTAAAATCGGCAATATTTTAATATTGCCATGGTTACTTCCATCGGTAGATATTGACAAAAACGGTGTTTCACTAACGGCGTGGCGGTTAAAACATACAATACAAAAGGGAGCTATGAAATGCTTTTGAATTGATCTTGTTTTTGTATGTGCTGACGAAAGGCGTTTTGCGACTTCCGAGTCGTTAAAGATTTCCTTAAATAATTTAGTCGAGCAATCTGTAGACCGAAAACTGAAGTGGTGTTTGAGTGCATGAAAAGCAAAAGCACCCTCTGCAGCGGCTATTTTGTCATCTAGTTTTGTAAATCTCGGGATGAATGCCGATGTAATTTTATTTGAAGTTTCGAACCAAGGTTCTTTGATGGATAATGAATAGGTAGGTTCGTATTGCAATGCTTTATTTTAGTGGACACTACAAAGTTTTTTTTAATGAAAAGGGAGTAAGATTACTATTTTTCAGGCACCAACATAACATTTATAAAAAAGAGGACAAAAAAGAGAACATAAATAAAAAAGAGTACAAAAAAAGAATTTGATGGAAAAAGAAAGAATAAGAAAGATCGGAGTCCAAAAAGAGAACATGTTCTCTTTAAAAGAGATGTTCTGGAAACCCTACCCTATGCTGAAGAGGAAATGCCGTTGGTTTGACTACTTTGACATGCACTTCTATTTTTATGAACAGCGATGTATGTATTTAAAAAACGGTTTTTACTGTGACAAAGCTAACGGTAAAAAACCGATAATAGTTATTTTCTGTTATTATAAATACAATATTTTAGTTTGTTATTAGATGTTTATTGAAATATATTATAACGTTGATATTGAAAGCCTTTTTGTTTTATTTGGAGAGCACTGCTATTTTTATGAACACAACTGTAGATATTCCATGGGGACAATAGTAAAAAAAAAATGTCCCTTTTTCCTATTCAAAAATTTGGAATGCTTATAATATCGAATAAAAGCCATAGAATTTACATGTAAAATTTAGTTCCTAGGGGACATTGGCTTTCATTTCAATAGGCCAAATTCGATCCTACAAATTCACTTAAAAAGTTATAAGTTCATTTATTCTTACTACTAAAATGGTGATTCACGCGTAGTAACTTTTCGCGCATTACACTTTGATTATGGTCGGTAATATTGAGGTAACATCCTAGCAACCAAAATCATTCGATTTGACATCTTAAATTTAATTATGTAAGGCTATGTAAAAGAACGTATGTTTGATGAACAATTCCCGAACTCTAAACGAATTAAAAACCAATATTACTAAAGATATGTTTGAAATGTGCAAACAAAGTATACATAGTTTAAAATTCGCATGCTGCAAATCTTTCAGAGGCGTCCATTTGAATGATGTAATTTTTTAACACTTAATAGCCAAGTCCAAACTATGTACGTACAGCTATGAACAAAGAAATAGCACACTTGTGATGTTTTTTTTATGAATATTAGTTTTATTTTATACTTATGAACTCAAACATTTTCATTTTTATTTCAGGACCTCTTACAACTAATAGGGCTTCATCTTAATATAAATTTAAAATTATAAGCTATAAATTAGATTTTTAAAATTATTTTAATTTGTGGTGACGTTATTTCTTGTGGAAAAAGAAATAGCACACATTTCTAGAATTGTAAAAAAATCAATCTCAATCAATCAGCGAAAATGTATAATTATAATTTCAAATTTAACATTATTACCAAGTTAATACTCCTTTGGTATACTACGATTTTTCAAAGTTTCCTAGCACCTTCTTGATAAACTTTTAACTTATTGTTGGTATCTACTCTGTGGAATAGAGTACCATGCTTCCTTGATACCGGTGCAAAGATGTTTCGAATTTTTGATCTTCTTCCGCCCAATCTTAACCTTAACATCATTCCAAAGATGTTCTATGAGGTTAAGATCGGGACTTTGAGCTGGCCAGTTCAATACATCAATTTGTTCGCCTAAAAGCCAAACTTTGACAATGTTTGATGCATGTTTGGGACCATGATATTCTTAAGAAATAATAATTAATAATAAAGCTAACTTGCAAAGCTGTTCGCCGAAAATTCCACCTTACTAGATAGTGTCATGGCTCCACCATTTCTTGAACGCGTAAATGATTCTATGGGACCAATCTTTGTTCGTACTTTTACTGTGGCGAGAGTTCTTAAATAAATGCTGGTGTGCCCCAGGGCTCCGTTTTGTCTCCGACCCTTTTCCTCATTTTCATAAATTATCTCCTGGGGTGCCAGCACGTAACTTGATACATCCGAGTTTAGTCGATACAATCGAGCATTGGCAGCACATATTTTGGTTCAATCGAGTGTCCTCGATTGTTTCGCCAGATTTGGCAGTATACAAACTTCAAATTGACGTTTGAAACAAAAGTTTTCACTCGACATAAATTAGTTATCGTCGGCAGTAATTTTTGTATGAGAAAAATGGAAAAACAGAATAATATGTCAATAAAGAAAAAACAGACTGAGATTTTGACCAATTTTATGAGTTCTCGCGTTGATTTAGCGAGGGGAATTCTTAAAACTGCCCTTAAACTGGTCTTAAAATAGGAATATGAGTACCATCAACGCAGCCCACTATTCCCGGTAGTTTAAATTTCCTATAATAATACTCCTTGCTGTCTCCAAATTAAGAGCTATCAAATTTAATCCATTTCGGACAAAACTTATCTTCCAGGAGACTCGACGTTCGGCGAAAGAACTTGGAAACTGTTGCCTGTGCCATACTTAGCAACACATTATTTGTTCTAACATTGGTTTGGTAACACCCACTGGCTAGGAGATTTAATGTTGCACAAAGCTGTAGAACTGGTGGAACTGATGTTCTTCTTCTATCTTCTGGAAGATCTAACGAGCTGAGTATCGTGTGAAAACATTCCTTGTTGACTCTAAACTGCTGCACAAAGCTAAAAAAAAATTGTTTTTCAAATGTTATGCATACGTACATGATCTTTCTGTTCTTTTTGAATATTTACTCATTTTCACTCAATTCGAATGAATTCCTATTATCTCTCAAATATCTTCTTTTGATTTTAGCACAATACACTTCTTCGACTTCAGAATGAACTAATTTCAAAGAAAACTTATTTGACATATCATTTTATAGTTCACAATGACTTTTTTAAGTAAGTCACAATGGAACTCATCTCAAATTACGTGCTGTCAAAAATAATTTTTTTCTAGTTGATCGACGATCGACAATCTTCGATTGTATCAAGTTAATGCTGGCACCCCTGACTGCTACTTCTAATCCAATACATTGCATTGACGAAAGCAATCTTAGCTTTTCATATTCGTTTCCAGACTAACAACCTTCCTCTTGGGATGTGTAACTGCGACGGTAAAATATGATTGGCTCATTAAATTCCGACCTACACAGCATTGTACAAAGGGGAATACAAAACCCTTTTTTACCGTTATTTTAACGGATTATGCTCCCCCGCGCTTCAAGGAATGCCCATCAGTTTACACTTGAGCTCAACTTCGGCCGTACTATGAAGTACAGAGATTAATTTTTTAGCCGTACTATGCAAATGTGTATCTTTCCCTATCATTGTAATGTTCAGGATTTCAAAATCAATAATACACCGATACCTCCTCCTATACAACCCTTCCCTCTTTTTCTAATGCGCACATTGTCTTTGGAATATTAAATTTATACAAAACCCTTTTGGTGTCCGCTAATTATAAACAAAAAAAAAAAAGAATATTGAGATACGAGAATTTATCCATTCTGCCATGAAAATGCTCCCCAAACCATCAAGTTGCCCCTCCGTGTTTCACAGTCTTAAGAGTTTACCTGTGATTGTATGATTGCCACTTTGGGCGTTGAACAAATGTTTTCCCATCTGGACCAATTTGATTAACCGTAGACCTACGTTTAAAAAAAACGACTAATTCTACGTTGATGGGTCGTTTTCGACCCTACTAGATTTTAATAAGGTATTTACACAAAAAATTAATATTTCTTAAAACCGAAACTTTTTTAATGATATTTTATTAGAAATATATAATATGTACATATATACATGTTCTTACTACTATTTTATTCAGCACTTTCCACACATTGAACACACACGTTACGATTGTGTTTGCTTTTACAAACATTCTTGCCGCATCCACAGCAAACAAGCTCCGTTTTGTTGTTCTTTATTGTTGAATTTTCTTCAACACAAATGAAACACCTACCACGCTTTTTTGGCTGGGGAGAAGAAAATCTTTGCTTTTTGGCAACTGGATTGAAATTTTCACTTTCATTGTTGATAGTTGCCTGAAGAGTAAGCGAACATGAAGCGCGAGGTGGTCTTGATCTGTTGCGTATATAGTTTTTAGTCAACTCAACACCTAGGTCGTGCAAAAATTTTTTCCGGCTTTGCTTGCCACGAGATGTCTGATACTCGGGATCGATTTGAGTAAAAATTATAAAAGCATTCAATGCTGATATGTCTATAATGTTCGAAAATACGCACATTGGCCAACGATTAGTTTTTCGTTTTGCACTAAAGCCGGATAGCATTTTATCGGCATTGTCAACACCACCTTTTGTTTTGTTATAAAATTGTATAATTTCCGGCATCATTTTGGGTTCAGGTCCTAGTTCAAGACTGTGGTGCATAGTGCTTTGTACCACTGTGCATTTATTTTTCTTACTCATGTACGAAACAAGTGTAGTGGAATCCGTGAATGCGAAAGTTGATTGAAATAGTGGTCGTTTTTTTTCTAATAAAAGTTTCGGTGGTATACTTCTTTTATTTTTTCGCATAGTGCCGACCATGGTCAGATTCTTCTGGAGCAATTTTTGCCCAAGTTGGTATGAAGAAAAAAAGTTATCCATGGTGATATTGTGGCCCTTCAATCCTTCGACTAGGTCTAGAACCACGCGCTCACCTTGATTTTTTTCAGCTTCACCACCAACTGGTTTTCCTAGGTACGGCTGAATCCTCCAAACGTATGATGTTTCAGCGCAAGTGCAAGCCCAAAACTTCAAGCCATATTTTTCTGGCTTGTTAGGCATGTACTGCCTAAAGGAACATCTGCCATGGAAACCTAGTAGCTGTTCATCCACCGTAACACATGGTGATGGGTTGTAAAATAAAGGAAGCAATTCAACCCATTTGTCCCATAGATTGTGAATAGGGGCAAATTTATCAATTGCTGTCATTTGATTTTGTCTGCGGCTGGTTGGATCGTCAAAACGTAGAACTTTCGTAATGTATTGGAAGGTTTCTTTAGACATAATAGCTCTGAAAATGGGCCGCCCGAAATTGGCGTCAAACAAGTCCTCAATGCGCTCTGTTTTCGATCTGCAAAAAACCAAATCCGTTCAAAAAACAAAACTACTTTTCAACCGATATGGAACAACTTACTTGTAAACACCTGCAAGAATCAAAACTCCAATATATGCATAAAGCATATCTTCGTTCATGGTTTTGTGTTTGTCTCCAAACTTAGAGCGCCCAAAGTTATTTGTATTTTCTATAATAATTTTTTCAACATGAGGTGGAAAAAATAATAAAAATGAATCCATCAATACATGAACTCGGGCAATAGCGTAGCGAGTAACACCCGGTTTCATTGCTATCACATTCTCGGAACGGGCTCGGGCCACTAAAAACACAATCTAAAAACGAATGGACCGAAGAAATGTAAATATGCTTACCAGGTGGAGTCAATGGAACTGGGCTCCAAATGGTGTTGTCCTTCGAAACAAGCAAACGATCACTATTCGTGGAATCCACAGGTGCTTCTTCACTTTCGTCATCGGTTTCACTTGATTCATTTTCATACTCCTCAGGAACAAAATCTTCATCACTACCCGAAGAAAACTCTTCATCACTTGAACAACCACTGGACATTTTAACGTTTTATTATTTGATTGAATATATAAGTAAGTATAATAAAATTCAGTCCCTTTTTCAATGTACTCGAAAAGAAATGTCCACACACAATACGAAAACATATGACGGGTCGAAAACGACCCAATATAAAAAAAAAGACCCAAATTCAAAAAAAGCAATGCCATCTTAGATTTAAATTAATTTGGCGGTTAGATTTCGATTTAAAACTGTACAAGCAACAAAGTCATGGAGAGATAGCTTAAAATAATTATTAGTTTTTAAAATATCTGAAAATAAAAAAAAACTTGGGTCGAAAACGACCCCAACGTAGGTCTACGGTTAACTTTGGTTTCGTCAAGGCAATCTCTTCCAAAACTGCCTTTTTTTTTGTTAAGGATCTTAGCATAAGTTAAACGAGCTTTTATATTCTTGAGCAGCATCGTTGAGTCTTCTTCTTTCTTATCAGTCTGTTTGAAACATCAACACCAAATTCTTCATTTACTTCCGCCATAATGTCTCGAGATGACTTAAAAGGGTTACATTTGCACTTTCTAACAATGGCTTTGTCAATTCGTAACGAAGTTTTGCAGGGTGGTGGCTTACGAATTTTATTTTCTGTTGTAACGAAATGTCCAAACAATCGAAAATTTAATCAAACAATGTCAACTGGACAATAGTGATGTATGTATATAAGGCAATGCTGATGCTTCGCAATACTGCACGCAGTGAAACGCTGAAGTCACCATGTCAGCGTTTATTTAGCCGTTCAACACGCACTATTATTCCGATCGACATCAATAGTCTGAAACCTAAAATTGTACCAAACATCCCATATGAACTAAAAAAAGCACGCTTGAAACAAAAAAGAAAATGCGGACCTACATAGTAAACCAAGAGAACCTTTTAAAATTGGTGATAGAGTGAGAATTCAAACTGGACATCGAAAATGGAGCCCTGCTAGAGTTGTTGAAAATACAGAGCATCCTCGATCTGTTATGGTCAAAACAACTAACGGTACTAAACTAAGAAGAAATAACCATCACTTAAGGAAAACAAAAGGTTTTAATCCGGATACAGATGATGAAGGCTCCGATTTTCCAGAATTTGAAAAAGAAACAGAAATAGTTCAAAACAAAAGTGCAGAAACAACAAATTCCCAAAACATAGAGGAACATAATACTTATTTATCATCAACATGTGAAAGGTCTACAAATTCAAATGATCAAGATGACTCTTTTCAAAGAACAAAAAGAGGTCGCATAAGCAGACCACCAGAACGATTTGATCCAGCTAAATATTAATGTAATTCTATATTACTTGTACATACTAACATGTATAACAGTTTGTTATTTTCGTTATTTGTTACTTTTCTTTAAAACCTTTTATTTGAATTATTTATTATTTTTTTTTAATATCTGTTAATATTGTCTTTCTTTATTTATTATTACCTACTTTGGCTTAGCAAATTACCGCATATTACCAGGTATATGTATGTATTCAAAAAAAAAAGAAAAAAGAAAGATGTCGTATAAACAACCTTATAATTATTTGTCAGTTTAATTTTTAATAAAAACTCATTCAATTACTAGATATCAAACAATAAACATATCTTTTATTTGGTACTCGATACTACAATGTATTCATGAAACTTCTTACATGCAAATTTAATCGCCATTGCTTCTTTTTCAATTTGTGGATAGTTTTGTTGTGTATTAGAAAAAGCTCTTGTTGCATATGCTACAGGTTGACCGTCTTAAAGTAAACATGCACCCATTCCTTTAGAAGACGCGTCAACTGATAATTTCACGCTTTTGTTTACATCGTAATACTTAAGCACCGGAGTAGTTGAAATCATCTTCTTAAGTTTATTAACAGCTTCTTCTTGTTCAGCATCCCAAAACCACTCAACATCTTTATGAAGTAACTTACGCAATGGTTCAGTTAGTTTCGACAAATTTGAAATTAATTTTCCTAGGTAGTTAACCATACCCAAAAAACGTTGTAATTCTTTAATGTTTGTTGGAGATTTTAACTGTTTAATTGCTTCAACCTTGTCTGCATCAACGTCATATCCATTTGATGTAAAGATATGACCCAAAAATTTCATACGTTTTTTTTTTTTTCGTATTCGCACTTATTTTCATTTAGTTTGAATCCAGCTTTCTTTAAAGTATCTTTTACTCTTTTTGTAATATCTCGTAACTGTTCTTTACTTTCAGAGTAAATGATAATATCGTCCATTGCAATTTCACAGTTTTCAATACCACTTAATGTTTGATTCATAACTTCTGAAAATATTTCTGGAGCTGAACTTATTCCGAATGGTAATCGCAGATATCTATATCTTCCCCAAGGTGTTGAAAATGTTAGATACATTGACTTTTTTTCACTGACCTTAAGTTGCTAAAAACCTTTTTGACAATCCATCTTCGTAAACCATTTTGCTTTACCTATTCTTGCTGTAATTTCTTCTACTGTCCTTAGTGGATAGTGTCTACGCTTGATATTTTTATTCAATTCAGTGGGATCCATGCAAATTCTAATTTTATCACTTTTCTGAACAATAATCATAGGGCTTACTGCTGGTGTTGGGTCTGTAACTTTTTGAATGACGCCTAATTTTTCCATATTCTCTAGCTCAATTTTAACTTTGTCTCTTAAGGTATGTGGTATTCGGCGCTGTGGAATAATTTTGAATTTAGGATTGTCAATAAAATCAATATCATATTCGAAAGCAGTACAACAGCCCAATTTTGCATCTTCATTATTGTATAGACTCTTAGTATGAAATCCAACTTTTCACACATTTTTCTTCACAAAATAAGTAATGGTTACAATATTTGTACAATTGTACAGCATGAGCTGAGTTCGCTTAGCCCTTATCTACATATTCGAAAGTAGTGTTTGGTTTGTCTTGTTTTTCATAAAAAACACCCATGCCTAGTGAAGTATCAGAGTCGTTAAAATTATTTAAGTTCTCTTCAACGATTTTAAAAAGTATTTTTTGTATTTTATCATTTTTCGTTTTACATAAAATTTGTGCTTCGCCAATAACTTTGATCGAATCATTATTGTAGGCTATCAAACGTTTCGTGGCTGACTTTTTGATTGTGGCATTTACATTCAGCGCCTGTATCTAATTTAAGAATAAGTTTCTTATTGCCAACACTTAATGCTTCTGACCATTTGTGCTCATCGTTTAATGCATCGACTTTCATTTTGATTGAACTTATGGTATATTCAGAATCATCACTCTCATCGCTGTCATTAGTGGTTTTATCATTATGAGACTGACTTAATTTTTTTATTCTGTTCACTTTTTTGGCAGAAGTGTTCCATTTTGTATTTTTTCTTGTTGCAGGTTCATCTTGTTTAGATTTTGACCGACACATTTGTTTGAAGTGTCCTTTGAAACCACATTTGCTGCAGACTTTGTTAAAAGCAGGGCAGCTTTTTAATCCATGGAATTTACCACATCGTTTGCAATCAAAGTCTTCATTCTTAACAGTATATATTTTGGACGACGTCGTATGCTCTAAGGTTTTCATTTCTTTTGCAGCTCTTTCAGCTGATCTACACATTTTTTTGGCATTTTCTAGTGTTAGTTCTTCCGCAGTCCAAAGTTTTTGTTTAAGATCTTGGTTTGAGACGCCTAAGACGATTTGATCCAAAACGAATTCATCAATTTGTTTCGAGTCGTAGGAGCATTTTTGAATTTGAGTTTGCACTCGATGAAGAAAATCTTCAAAACATTCTCCTGATTGTTGTTTTGTTTTATGGAAAATGTATCGTTCATAGGTCTTATTTTTTGGTGGCGCAAACTGTGCGGCTAATAATTTTTTTATTTGTATTGATTTCTTTTTATCTTCTGCAGTTGCATTTATATTATTCAAATGTTTCAGTGCGTCTCGACCAAGAGAAGATAGTATAGTTGCAGCTTGAATAGCTTCGTCTTTTTTGGATAGTTCAATCGCTGTGGAATAGTTTTCGTACAACTCTATCCAGTCATTCCATTCTTGAGACATATCTAGTTCATTATTTATGATCAAGGGCTTCGGAGGTTTGAGCGACATGTTTATTTTAAAAGATTGGTTTTGGTTTTGATTCAATTCTATTTTTATTTTTGATTCAATTCTATTTATTTATTTTTAATCTGACACCATGTAGTATCGAGTACCAAATAAAAGATATGTTTATTGTTTGATATCTAATAATTGAATGAGTTTTTATTAAATATTAAACTGACAAATAATTATAAGGTTGTTTATACGACACAACTAGTCTATCGATTTTCGTCCTTCAAACATTTTAACTCTAAATTTGCTGACATTTAATGGAAAATACAATCAATAAGTTCAACCCATCCGCACTAAACACAAACCACTAAACTTGACCAAACACAACGTATTTATGTAGGTATGTATGTCTACCAATTCCATTCTCGTTTATATGCAAATTCCTGAAGTTTATTTTAATCAGAATTCAAAATTAACATTGAACTGTATGACCGTAAAGTTTTACTTGAAAACTGTTGGTTTGCTCGGTCATATAAAAGATAAAATCGTTGTAAACAAACACACGATGAAAATGACGACGACGTTGAAGACGACGACGACGACTATGATGATGATGAGGATGACGATGAGGAAAGCGTAAATGTTAAATTCGAATAAAATATGAGAGCGTTGGGGGAGGTTTATTCAGTGAGCTCTGAATCTGATCAAAAACATGTGTATATTTTTATACCAATACATATTACGTACACCTATGTTATGTATATCGAGTGTGTGTAAAACATATACAAGCACTTAAATATTGTAACAGAAAGAGAATATGATACGTTCTGTACAGCTGTGGTCATATAATTAAGCAACTGAAATTAAAGTTATATGCGTTGAGTTGCGTGTTAATTGTAATCGAAATTTTATCTGTCAATAAAGTTAGTGTGTTTTTTCTATTAACGGTGAAAATGGGTCGCAAAATAAAAGCATTTCGAGAATCAGGCCTAAGCCAACGACTTATAGCGAATAGAATTAAAAGAAGTCAAAATTTGGTAGGAAGTTACTTGCGAAATATCCAAAATTATGGAAAAAACATGAAAGAAGGAACTTATACGGCCACATCAATGGCTGATAGACGTGCTATCATCAGAGCAGCTTCTAATTCGCATGATTCAGCGTCAGAAATAAAAATATAAACCGGTGTCAATTGCAGTTTAGCTACGGTAAAACGGGTTATTATAAGTGCTTCTCATTAGAAATGAAAAAAAAAATCAGAAAAAACACCACTTAGCGAATCTAGGAAAGAAATTCGTCTCCAATTCTGTAAGAAATACATGTCGTAGAAGTCAGAGTGGCAAAAAGTGATTTTTTCAAATGAGAAAAAGTTTAATTTAGAGGGCCCTGACGGCTATAATTATTACTTGCATGACCTTCGAAAAGATTAGCATTATTTAAGTCGGCTGCATAGCTGTGAAGGCAGTGTTATGATGTGAAGAGCTATTTCCATCTACGGAGCCTTGGAGCTCCAATGTGTCGCATCGAGAATAATTGCAAATTCTTATAAAGGTGTGCTAGACAAGGTCTTCCCACTGATTTCTGACCTGTTTGGACGAATATTGCGGACATTCCAACATTATAATGCCCCTATCCATACAGCGAGGACAGTAAGGCAGTTGATTGAGAGTCAAAATGTGGAGATGCTGGTGTGGCCTCCATACTTCCCTGACCTTAACATAATATTGAATGTGTGGGGACTTCTCTCACGTAAAGTATACGAGTCAGGGAGGCAATTCTAAGACAAAAAGTCATAAATCGCAGCCATTAAAAAAGCCTGGTCAGAAATTTCGCTTCAAAACCTGGAAAAATTGTATAGTTCCATTCCAAATCGAATTAAAAGAGGTGGCAACACTCATTATTAACTTCTGTAAAATAATCATACAATACAAAAGGGTAAAATAAATCTTTGAATTCAAATAATTTGTATTGTTTTATTCCATTTCATCCGTTGAACATATTCAGATGAGCCAAAAAATGGTTGTTTTTCATATTTTATAAACTCCAATGGACACATAATTAGGCCTTCTTTTATAAGGAACTTTGAGTCAATGGTGATCCAGGGGGGGGGGGGGAGGGGGTTGTTACATTTCTGCGTGAAATTCACCGAAAACCCTCTAAACTATTGTGTTTTAGCTCTTAAATATGTCATATTTAGAAAACTGTTGGAACCTTGGAATGCTTTTATATGTAGGGAGTCGTCCAAATTAAAAAGTTAGACCATATCTGGCTAGACAACAGTGTTTTAAAATAAATTTAAGCTGTGAGTAAAACTCGTCTATATGTTAATTGTGTGACACCCCCCCCCCCCCTTAAAAGTCTCGATCCGGCTTTTCTGAAGACATTTTTGCGCGTAATGATGTTTTCAGTTAATTATTAATTTCAAGACATATTGTGCCGAAATTTATACCAATGTCAAGAAGGTATTCATTTTGCTAAACGTTGTGACTTTTTTGTTCTTAGAAAGTGTTTTTATGCGGCTTACTTTCCTGTAGTAAATCCTTAAAAGTTTTTCAATATTTGACGATATAAAGAATTTTGTGATTTTTCTGTCACATGGAGTTGAGCTCAAAATTTACTCAAAACCAATAAACAGATAATTCGAAAATATACCAATTGAAACCGATGAAGGAATTAATTAAATAAGCACAATTCTGAAAAAAAAAAATGTTTTTATTCGATTTGTGGCATAATTATATGACCACAACTGTATGTTTAACCTATTCCATATAGGCATATACATGCACATGTACCACACATATTAACAATTTATTATAAAGATAAGATACATTTGATGTAATTGAATTGCGTGACTTGTCATCCTCTAAATGTGTGCATACGTAATGTTTTTTGATTTAAAAATGTCTACATTAAAATGTTGATTATAGGTATTTTGAAATTTTGTTAATAAAATATAGTTTGTTTATCATTTTCATCATATTAAACGCTTTGAGAAAGAATAAAACTTGAAAATGTATAAATTTTCAATAAATTGTTTATGTGTTGTTTAGTTAATTTATATTTTTGTTTTATGAAAAATGATTCTTTGGATAGGTTGTTGATATTTGCTTTAAAACCAAGTCGGACGCGTAGTGGTTTCTTTTCAAATCAATGGTAATTTTGACACTGACAGCTGTTTCTTGTTCGAAATCATAACAAAATATCAGTATCATACCACCAATGAAGGAAATATGTTTGAACAATGTTGGGAAATATTGAATACTTGTTTTTAAAGTGAGTGCTGTTTAGCCTAACGAGTATGTGTTTTGAAACAAAGTTTTGACCGAAATGATGAAGTATTCTCTGCACCCAAAGTATAGAATGTGGCTACTGCAGAGTGTTAGGCTCAATTCAATTGACTGATTAAATGTGAACGACACGAAGATCCGCTTTGTTATCGCTTCGCAGTTTGGGCCATTGAGCAGCTTGGATAATGATTTTGAAGAGGCGCATTTTCTTCTCAACGGCTACGTCATTGTCGATAAGCCAATAAGACTACACAAAAGTCACAGTTTGGTTTGGATTATAGAGTGGTGGTATCATTGGATCAGTTTTAAAAAAAAGTATGGTAACTGCTTTTCGGTCAATGATGGGAGTTACAGAGCCATGTTAACTAAGATTTTTGTCGCCATATTCGATCTTTTGCTCAACAAACTTGCAAATCGTGCTTGATCGTCTTGAAGATGTCAATCGGCACCCTCTAAGCTTCCGTGTGATCTCTTTGGACCTTTTTGTTTGTAGGGAATCGTGAAGGAGAGTATTATACACTAATAATTCTCACTTGAAATGTCAATGGGAATGTTTGTTCCTATTATACATGGAAATATTTTAGTTTTCTTTGTATTTTTGAAAAAGTTTTTAGCTCGCCCTTTATAGAGATTCATTCTTCAGCCGCACTAGGCGAATGCTTTACCACACTCTCTTCATGAATTTAAAAGCATATTTTAATCCCTCTTTTTATAATACTCGCACTGTGTCTTTAAATGAAAATGATTTTCTACTTGACAGTACTTCGAACGGTGCGGACATGTTCAAAATTTTCACATAAAAATGATAAGAATATATTTTATTAACATAAATAAATAATATGTATTCCTATTTTGTGAAATATCGATTTTTCTAATTTCTTAATCAAATCAAGGTAGAAAGCTTGTACAAATTTTGAAATATTTAGTGGCAAAATTCACGTTGGGTCGCTGCCACCCCCTAGCTCCTCTACAATTGATCAATTAGGAGAACAAATAAGCGAAATTGTTAGATCATCTGCTTCCCGTATTAGTAGTCCCAAGCAGCTGCAAACCAGAAATAAATAGTTTGATTCCGAATGTATGAGGCTCAGAAAAAAATCTTTCGCTTTCCTTAAGTTATTTAGAAGATTTAATTTAGACCACTTTAAGTCTGCATATCTGGAAGCTAACAAAATATACAAACAGGTCTGCGAGGCTAAATTACACACTTAATTTAGCGACCAGCTTAGAAAGGTGTAAGGATTCAAAGAATTGTTGGTATAATGCACGGAAGTTGGGTGGAAACAATCGTATGCCTTCAAGTGTATTACAAGCTGAAGTTCTGGCATCCCATTTCCGATCCTTGTTGACATGTCAAGATGACTTGCATTCGTTTCATTACGCTTGCCCAGACACAGCCGATGATTTGCTTGATTCTGTAATAGTCCTTGATGAACTGGAACTTGCTCTTTTTAATATGAAAAACAATAAGTCCCCAGGAATTGATGGCATTCCCGTTGAATTTCTAAAAAAAACTCATCTTTAGAATACAAGCAATATCTTCTTTCTTTTTACAACAACTTGTACGATTCCGCTTGCGTTCCCACTAGTTTTAATAAAGCTGTTATATTTTCAATATTTAAAAAAGATGATGCTAGCTTACCTCAGAGTTACAGAGGTGTTTCAATATTAAATTCCATTAGAAAAGTATTTGCTAGAATCCTATATACAAAAGACTTATCAATTGGGTTGAATCAAACAATCGCTTAAGTATGTTTCAAGCTGGTTTTCGTGAGGGCTTTTTAACTGTTGGCCATATGTTTGCTTTATCGAGTATTGCTAACAAATTTATCCAAAAGAAAAAGAAGATGTATGCTTGCTTTATTGACTTAAAAGCTGCATTTGATACCGTCAATCGACAAGCTCTCATTTACAAAATGGCCTCACTTGGTGTATCTAGAAAATTTCTAAATATCTACGAAAATTTTGTATTTAAAACTTATGCGACAGTTTGGGATGGGGCCGAGATTTCCAATTGGTTTCAAACGACTGCAGGTGTTCCCCAAGGTTGTATCCTCAGCCCAATCTTGTTTGCCTTTTATATTGATGATATTTCAGATAATTTACTCGGTGGAGTTTGTTTTTCTGATATTCGTATAAAAGTACTTCTTTACGCTAATGACTTGGTTATGCTAGCGGATAACCCATCTTCTCTCCAGCTACAAACCAATAGAGTCCAAACGTACTGAAATAACTGGGACCTTAAAATAAACTCGGAGAAAACAAAGATAATGGTATGTGAGTCACGGAGTTGTAGAAGGTTGAGAGAAGAAAGGTGGTTCCTTAACAACCAACCTATTTAAATAGTACAGGAATTCAAATATCTGGGAGTGTTGATGTCTGCTAACAGTAGCTTCAATAAACATATTCAGCATAAGAGTAAAGAAGCTTAAGTAGCTCTCAACATAATGTGGCCAACTTTCTTCTCAAATAAAGACATACAGCCTTATTACGGTTGTCAAAGATCAATTAATTGACAATTGAAACATTTTGTCAATTAATTGATACATTGGTACGAGTATTATGAACGCAAGTTGATCATTTTTTGATTCATTGTGAACAAAGATCAAAAATCTATTGTGAATAGTGCTTATTTACTTTTGACGTTTCAATTTCATTTACAATTTTTCAACGGACTGCTTTTGTTTCGTGTGACGAATTTTATTTTGGTTGATTTGGATTAAAAATGTAAGTAGTTTGCAATAAATTAATGGTGCTATTCAATTTTAAGTGTTTTCTTTACGTAGGAGTAAAATTGTAAGTAACAAAAATCAGCTCGCCAGATTGGTAGAACGGATGGAAGAGAACCCAGACTTCGCTTCCACTTTGGCTTCCAATTGGAAGTTATTGTAATTGTGGGAAAATGTTTTTGTCTTAAACATCTTGAGGGCAAACGGTGAGTCTGATTTGGGGCTGATTTTTTTTATTTTACGCACAGTGTTTTTCGGCTTGAACATTTTGAGAACAAATAATGATATCGAGTCCAAGCTTATTTTATTCTGCCACATAGAAGTTGTTTTTAAAGAAAAAAGCTGCAAACAATTATTCTAATACATATTTTTGTCTCGAAAGCATACAAATCTTTTGTCTTCACTAGATTACATATATTGAACACCTGATAATGTGGTCGGGGTTCTTGAATTTCGAGGGCGTTAATGAGAAGTTTCCGGAGCCTCTTTTTAATTTACTTTTTACATGAATCTTAAAATCGAATCCCTTATTCGGTTGCCTTCATTGAATGATGTGTCTGCAGAATCTATAATATCAATGGTTCCAACAATACTATCGGGTTCTTCTGCTACTAATTCAGGGTTTTCCACTCTATACTTGATACAAATATTGTGCAGAGCTGCACATACATTTATGATTTGCGTTGCCTTTTTGGAAGTGTAGTGTAGTTCTCGTGCTAGAAGGGTGCATCTAAATTTGCTTTTTAACAAGCCAATGATATTGCGACCCTGTGCATGCTTCCTGTTGAAATTTGCCCGAACTGAACTTTCTTCGGCATTGCGGTATTGTGTCATTAAATACGGTGATAGAGGATACCCTCCGTCTCCTATAACATGTGCATAGAGATACAATGTAATTACAAATTAACATGAATCATAATTTTTACCAAGAATTCGAAAGTCAGTACGGCCACTACGGTAGTCCTCCTCTAATTTTGCTTTCAACGAGGACATTTTCCATATATTGGCATCGTGTGACGATCCTGGATTTTTCGCATTAATATACCTGATGCCCATTAAGTGGTCACACACCTTTAAAACAGAACAGAACAGTTAGTAGAATACCTATTGAAATGAAGGAAAGCTTACAAGCATAGTATTGATGCTATAGAATCCTTTCCTGTTGTAGTATACATGTCTAAGATCTTTATTCGGACCAATAATTTTGACATCAGTCCTGTCGATATCACCAATAACGTTTGAAATACTGCTCTTTTGAAAAAAGTATATTTTGGCCTGGCGTTCTTCTTCTTGTGAATAGTTAAATTTTATCCATTTATGACAAATATTTGTTTCCAAGACATTTAAAACTTCTTTCAAAACAACTGAAACCGTTGGTTGCGCCATACCAATGTTAAAATCGTTCCCAACACTCAACTGGTAGCTTCCCTGCGCAAGGAATCTTAAGACAGCTGCAAATTTTAGTATGTTTGGGATGGATTGTTGTCTTTTCGTTGGTTTTAACTTGTCGTTGATATCTAAAAATACATTTCGAAAGTCTAAAGTTTTGAATGAATCTAAAAACGAGCCAAATTAGATTTTGTAATGTAACTCAAAAAGATCTTTTATCTACACACATATGTTCAGCCAAATCCATCGGATTTAAAGCATTGCGTAGTTTTTTTCGAATCTTTGCTTGCTCCAAAGTATTTTCTTCTTCAAATTTCATTTTCACCGAAAAATAGTTCAATAGTAGACATGCTTTTGGCTTTCGCAATCTGAAAAATATTTTATCAACAAGGAATTTGTGATTGACTGAAAATTTGATAATCAACAAATATTTTGACAACCATAATACCAAGACTATCAATTTGAATCATTCGCAATAGATCTAATTTCTGAAGAGCGTTCACAGTTTATCAAAAGTATTGATTGCTGACAACGATAATACCAATTCATAAATTTCATTGAAAAATGTCAACTAGCGTATTGATAATTGACAACCGTAATAGGGCTGATAGACTTAGGATCTAAATACCGAGTTTTCCAAGCAACCATTAACACTTGCTTGTCTTACGGTATTCAGGTTTTTGGTCACACCTATTTTGAAGAACTTGAGTTGATACAATGTATTTTTTTCAAAAGATTATTTCGATTACCTAGTTCGACTCTAACCTATGTAATTCATGTTGAGTCTGGAATTGCGCCGATTTATGTTAAAATATTGAAATTGCATGAAGGATTTTTAACAAGATGATGAGTAAACCATGTTCGAATCTTCACACATCTCTCATGAAGGTTCTTCTGCGAACAGAATCATCGCCATTTAAGGAATGGACTCAACTTGCCCGGTTGCATAATGTTTATCTTGAACTGACTGAGTTTAACATAGATAATTGGCAAAATATCTTTTCGAATGTTATCGCAAAAGTTGATGAAAATATATATCTTCAACATCTAAATAGAGCATCATCATCCTCAACAAGAGAAATTTACAGAAATCTAAGCCACTCCTTAAATACTAATGTTACAAATTATTTCAATAATAGACTTTCTGCGAGAGCTATATGTAGGTACAATTTTTAGAGCAATGGTTAAAATATTGAACTTGAATTATATTCCGCATCGGTCAGATCTACCTCTCCTTTGCAATTATTGTAAAAAAAATGAGCTATTTGCCTGATACTACACGGAAAGAAGTGTAGAATATTTATGACAATGCTAGTAATATGGCCTGGAGACCCATACTAAAAAAGTATCTGTGACATTCCTACATTGTCTTGCAACAACTCCTATAAGTATGGGATTATGTACTATACTGTATGGTAACACAATCTTTGCTTGTAACACATGGGCGCATAGTACGTTTGACGAGACAGCATTGCCTTCAGCCTCATATTGTACCGGAGATGTCGCAATGCTACTAGTTTTTCCCGCGATAATTTATGGCGTAATAATCAATAGTGCATGGGTATAACTGCTGCATCGATATACGAGGTGTGGCAATTAAGTTCCGGGAATTTGTCAATAAAAAACGAAAAAATGAAGTTTTAGGACAAATTTTACTATCGACATTCACAATAATCTCCCTTTAACTCTACACAACGATTCCAACGTTTCTCCCATGATTGGAAGCACCCTTGGTAGTCCTCCGAAGTTAGCCCGTTTAGCACCACGGTTAGAGCTTCTTGGACCTTCTGTACGCCGCCATGATGAGTTCGCTTGAGGTGCAACTTCATCTTGGGGAATAGAAAAAAGACGCAGGGAGCATTATCGGGCCTATAGGGTGGGTGAAGCAACGTTGGGATGCCTTTTTTTTGCCAAAAACTCTTGCACAACGAACGAGGAATGGGCCGGTGCATTATCGTGATGCAAGATCCAGCCATCCTTGGTGAGTTCGGGTTGCACACACATCTTGCGAACCGTTTCTTTGTTGATGTTTAACTCATAAGACAATGCACGAATGCTTAGGCGACGGTCAGACGTGTTGAACATGCGCAAACGATCAACATTCGCGTCGCTACGAGAGGTGACGGGAGCTCCTTCACGTGGATCGTCTTCCACCGATTCACGCCCTTCCTTGAACCGCTTCGCCCATTCAAACACGCGTTTTTGACATGCTATCGTCTCCATAGACAACCTGCAATTTTCGGAGGATTTCCGAGGGTTTTTCGCCAGATTTCACTAAAAATTGAATCACAACACGTTGCTTGTAATGTACGTCACACATTTTCACTACGCCACTAAAAAAGTTACTTGCAAAAAATACGCATAAAACGCAAACTAAACGTGCTATATACTTCAACTTTGAACTCTAACTAAAAGGAAGATCACCTTCTTAGACAGATGATAACAAATGAAAAAGTGTTGCCACTTTTTAAATTATAACTAAATTCCCAGATCTTAATTGCCACACCTCGTATTTCTACAATAATTTAAAAAAAAAAAACAAAAATAAACGTGCTTACTTGTAAAACGAAAGTTGATTATAAATAATAAACAATATAAAAACAGTCCGAGTGAAATTTAAACGATTATTTTTGTTAATTTTTTTGAAATTGTAAATACATACTCAGATTGAATCAAATATATTGAGTTAACTCGACTGGAAATGGTAAAACATTCCAAAACGTTGGATTTGATACTAATTGATTATTAAAAAAAAATACTGTTATAAATTTCTGTTGCATAATGATTAGAATCAGAAATAAATCAAAAATATTGTTCATTTTAATTACATCTTCTACTTTTTCATTCTTTTTCTTGTACACAGTAATATTTAATTACTTTGAAATAATCGCAATGTACAGTACGTTCTCGATTATCGCAACTAATTAAAACAAGGATGGTTGCAATGACCGAAGTTGTTGCAATAACCGAGTAAATATTTTTGTAGGAAAATCAGAAAACCAACACTTATTTAATGCAACATGAATAAGAAACAAAACTAAAATAAGTTAATTCATTATAAGATATAAAAGTAGTTCCATAAGTACACACATAAATATGTTTACATTATTATTATTTTTGGAAAAAAATTGACTTTTTGGAAGTTTAGATTTTTTAAAATCGCCATTTCTCGAAGTTTTTAAAGACTCAAAATTTGTACATTAGGGTCTGAATTCTATTTTGTTTGTACCTAAAAGACACAAAAAACGTATAAAAAAGACATACCTGTGGCCGGTTAAATTTTATTACCCCAGGCACAAATTTCGAATGAAACCATTGTTGAAAGAATGCTAATGTCATCCAAGCATTTTTATTTGCCTCGTATACAACGGGCATGTGGTCAAAATTTTTAAATGATCTTGGGTTTACAGATTTATCGATGACAAATAACTTAACTTTTTGTAAACCGGATGCGTTGGTGCAGGCGAGAAACGTGATTCTCTCTTTGCTTGTCTTTCGGCCAGGAGCAGTCGATTCCTTAAAAGTTACAAGGGTTTTGTTGAACATACATAAGTCGGTAGAATAATCCAGACTCATCGGCGTTATAGATTTGATTGGGAGTCAAATCCAGCTCTCTGACTTTTTCCTTAAATTTAATCAAGAATGGATCTACAAGCTGCTGTTTGTTTGAAAGTTTTTCTCCACAAATTTTTAACAGGCGAATTCCGTGTCTTTTCTTAAAATTTGTCATCCAACCATTAAAAGATCCTGGCCTCTCTTTAATTTTTTTAGGACATCGCTGGATTACAGACCCACACGACCTGTAGGTTAGGACACTGAAGTCGTCAATAAAAAATGTCAATCTGTTAATTAAGGAGAACTACAGGTTATCAATTAACAAGTACTGGGACCGCAAGATCCGGTCAGTTAATTCCAGTGACCCTAGTTTGTTCCCGAAAATCAACAAGATATTCAGGAAAAAGAACGACAATGACCTTCCGTGTCTGAAACTCCAAAGAACTGAAGAGAACAGAGACGTACTCATGACAGCGCAAATAGATCCAGAAGAAGCCATCTTTGACGATGACTTTTACATAATTGAAGATCCGAAGGAAAAAGTGGAGGCGGTGGGAGCTGCTTTCCAGCAAGTGTACAAGGTGAATGTTAGCATTCGCCCCAACCACGACCTGGAAAGCAGAGCCCTACTTAATCACTTTTACCTTCGAAATGATATAACACATTGGCGATCTGAGAACCGTGGTTTTATGCGGTTCGATGACGATTCCTTGGCAAATGCCATAATCGCCGAGCAAACGGGACCAAGTCCCTTGTTAGTGACGAAGATTGAGCTTCAGCTCATCTTCAACTCAATAAAAAATAAAAAGTCAGCAGGTGTCGATGGTATATCCAACGTTGTACTAAGACATTTACCGATGGAGGCAATTGACATTTACACCACACTCTTCAATAATGCACTGAATAATGCATATTATCCAGTGCATTGGAAGACCGCTGTGGTTCATCCTCTCCCGAAAAAGGGAAAGGACAACTCCAACCCGTCAAATCTTCGGTCGATAAGTCTTCTTCCGAGCATCAGCAAAGTTTTCGAAAAAATCATTAATAGGGCTCTGACTAAGTGGGCTGCGGACAGCAAAATAATTCCGGATAAACAGTTCGGGTTCAAGGCGGGTCATGACACAATTCATGCTGCGTCTAAACTCGTTTCTGATATCCAATGGAATAAAACAAAACAACAATGCACAGGTGCTGTTCTGGTTGATTTGGAAAAGGCCTTTGACACCGTATGGTTAGAGGGTCTTTACCTAAAACTGAGCAGGCTTGGCATTAGCAAGCCATTGTTGTATATACTTTATGATATGCTTAACGGTAGAAAGTTTGTTGTCAAAAGTGGCAATGTAACTTCTACCACAACATTCTTAATTAAAAATGGTCTTTAACAGGGAGCGGTGAATTCGCCGATTCTCTTCAGCATTTACACCAGCGATCTGATAGGTAGTCTTACAAAGGCAATTGCGTACGCCGACGATCTTATTGCGTACAGAACGGCCCGAAAGGTTGAGGTTATTAGAATTCTCTTGCAGCGTGATTTCGACAAGATTCAGCGATATTGCGACGACTGGAAACTGAAAATAAATGTCCATAAGTCGGAGACAATTCTGTTCCGGACTCCGTTGGCTAGGGCCACGAGGGATACGTCCAAGAATTGGCGCAAGATGGTTATCGTTGATCTTCATGGGCGGCCATTAGCGAGCAAAAGTGTAGTGAAGTACCTCGGTATCTGGTTAGATCAGTATTTATATTTCGACAGACATATAAATGCTGCTCTGACCAGGGTCAGAGGAGCCTTCGCTCTGACGAAACGGCTGTTTTACAGAAGTCGGCTTGACCCCAGAGTGAAGGTAATTTGCTACATGGCCCTCATACGGCCGATGATCGTTTATGGTTGTCCTGTGTGGTTCAACGTTGCCCCTTCCCAGATGGAGAAGTTTCAGGTGTTCGAGCGGCAGTGTTTACGACGCTGTACCGGCTTATATCGAACAGCCGAATCTTCTTACGTGTATTACTATTCCAACGAGGTCCTATACAACGGGGCTCGAATCAAACTCGTTCGAGGTCACATTGCAAGAGCTATGTCTTCGACCAACAATTTAATTTTCGGGGCGTTCTATCCGAACGACGAGTATTTTGAAAGTGCACGCTTGAGCGGCTTCATTCCACCAGAGGCATTCCTCTTTTTAGATAGATGCGGTCTGATACAGGATAGATTGGCAGTTCCGTTAATCTACCACGTCAGACGACGAACCGTGGATAGGCGACTCCTGTACAATCGGGACGTCATGGCACAAGGCGGAGCAGAGCTCCTTCGGTTCAGTAGGGCTGTGTCCGAAAGGGACCGAACTGATAGGGTGAAGCAGGAGAGCCAGTTTTGGTGGCTTCAATCGGCACTTGATAGTGAGTAGTCGGGATTGGGTTTTAAGCCTTGGCCGGCTTACACACTTGTTTTATAGTTTTAGGGTTTAGTTTTAAGTAGAATAGGCATGGGGCACAAAAAAAAACATACAAAAAAAAATACAAAACAGGAAAAATACAAAAAAAAACAAAAAAAAAAATTAAAAAAAAACATGGAATATTAAAAAAAAAAAATAAAAAAAAAGACAAAATATGAACAACAAAAAACGTTAGATAGTTAGATTTGCTGCTGTGGTTGTTCTTGTTTTAAGTAGTTTATAGGTAGAATAGGTAGTTTTAGTTAGCTTTAAGTTTTATATTAAGGACCTTATTTTAAGTAGTTTTTAAGTAAAATAAAAAAGGATATTGATATTAGTTTTTTCTAAATTTTCTAATGAAGACAAAAATAAATAAAATGAATTGAAGTTAAATAGATCTTAGGGCCGAAAGGCATTAGCATTAAGTATTATTGTTTAACTTAGAGTGTCCGTATGGGACCAGTAAGTTAGTTGTAAGTTATAGATAATTAGGCTAGTTTTATGAATTTTTGTCTAGCTTTAAGATAGTCTTAAGAATGAAATAATAAAAATGAATTTGGGAAAAAAAGGACATCGCTGGAAATTGGCAGATTTTGCTTTCTTTGATTCAGCTTGTGTTTTTTCGAAACACATTTTGCATTGTATAGATACATAAATGTACATTCATACAACTTCATCGTACCCATTACTCAAAAGTAGCGGTAAAATAACTGCCGACACAAAGTGTAACGCAACAGAAAAAAAAAAACAAAAATACCAAGGAACTTGTGCAAATAAGGATATGCATAGAAAAACAAAAGTTGCACTTATCGAGTCAATTGCTTTTGAAGAGTTGCGATTACTTACTTACTTACTTAAGGTGGCGCTACAGTCCTGTGTGAACTAGGGCCTCACCCAACAAACTTCTCCATCTAGCTCGGTCCCTAGCTAGATGTCTCCAGTTTCGCGCTCCGAGTTGGGTGAGGTCACCTTCCACTTGTGCGCGCCACCTGATTCGCGGTCTTCCTCTACTGCGCTGTCCTGTGGGTGTGGATTCGAAGACTTTCCGGGCCGGAGCATTGGTTTCCATGCGCTCTACGTGACCTAGCCATCTTAGTCGTTGGACTTTTACCCTTCTTGCTAAGTCTACGTCGCTGTACAGCCCGTACAGCTCGTCGTTCCATCTTCTCCTCCACTCCCCTTCGATGCATACGGGACCGTAGATCACACGAAGAATCTTTCTCTCGAAACGACCCAAGGTGCTTTCATCCGCTTTTGTCAAAGTCCATGCTTCTGCACCGTATAGCAGGACGGGGATGATAAGGGTCTTATATAGCGACACTTTGGTCCTTCGAGAGAGAATTTTTCCACTCAATTGCTTTCTTAACCCAAAGAAACAGCGGTTAGCAAGAGTTATTCTTCGTTTGATATCAGCGCTGGTGTTGTTTTCTGCGTTCATAGCGGAGACTAGGTAGACGAAGTCCTTGACTACCTCAAAGTTACGTCTGTCGATGGTGACGTTTTGACCAAGACGTCGGTGTTGTAGGTCCTTTCTTGATGACAGCATGTACTTTGTTTTGCCCTCATTAACCGTTAAACCCATTTTTGCCGCCTCTGCCTCAATACTCACAAAAGCCCCATTGACATCACGCTGAGTTCTTCCGATTATGTCAATGTCATCAGCATATGCTAGTAATTGGACAGACTTTTGAAAGATAGTGCCTCTGGTGTTGACGTGTGAGCTTTGCACTATTCTTTCAAGTACGATGTTAAAAAAATCACATGACAGCGCATCACCTTGTCTAAAACCTTTTTTGACATCGAAAGGTTCAGTTAAGTTGTTTCCAACCTTTATGGAGCAGCGTGAATTCTCCATGGTCATCCTGCACAAACGGACGAGTTTGGCAGGGATGCCAAAACTAGACATGGCTCTATACAGTTCGTCCCTGTAGATACTGTCATATGCGGCCTTGAAATCGATGAAAAGATGGTGGGTGTCGATTTGGTCGATTCTTGGGTTTTTTCCAGGATCTGCCGTAATGTGAATATTTGATCGACTGTGGACTTTCCTGGTCTAAAACCACACTGATAAGGACCTATCAGGTTGTTGACGATGGGCTTTAGACGTTCATATATTACGGCAGAGAGGATTTTATAAGCGATGTTAAGTAGACTGATTCCTCTATAATTGGTGCAGTTTAGAGGGTCTCCTTTTTTCAGGATCGGGCAAACAATACTGAGGTTCCATTCATCGGGCATGCTTTCTTCCGACCATATCTTACAGATAAGTTGGTGCATGCTCCTAACCAACTTATCTCCAGCTGCTTTAAAGAGCTCGGCATTCAAGCCATCCGCTCCAGCGGCTTTGTTAGACTTCAGCTTAGATATAGCAATCTTTACTTCGTCTAAGTCGGGAGGACGGGATTGTTGGCTTTCGTCGTCTATGTTGAATGGATCATCCTGCCTGACAGCGGAATTCGGTTCGTCGTCGCCGTTATACAGTCTGCAGAAGTGGTCCTTCCATATCCTCAGCATTGACTGCGGTTCCACTATGATGTTTCCACTTTCGTCTTTGCAGCCTTCGGTTCTAGGTTTATGTACTTGTGAATTTCGTTTCACCTGTTCATAAAACTTTCGAACTTCGTTTCTGCTTTTAAACCTCTCAACATCTTCGACCGCACGCTTCTCATGCTCTCTCTTTTTCCTTCTGAGAAGTCGGTGTTCCTCTCGCCTCTTCTGCTCATAGAGCTCATGAGCAGCTCTCGTCCTTTTATGCAGCGCCGCCTTGCGTGCCTGTTGTTTGGCTGCATTTGCCTGCCGACATTCCTCATCAAACCAGGGGTTCCTTGTTGGTGGTCGCTTGAAACCCAGCACGTCAGAGGCGGCTTCTCTGAGTGCGTCTTGGCAATGTTGCCACTGGTTTTCTATACATTGTGTTGGCGGCACACAACTTCGAGAGAGGTTACTTGTAACTCGGTCGGAGAAGGATTTGGCGATCTCTTGCGATTGTAGCCGTTCGACGTTGTACCTTCTCCCAACATCTCCCTGTTTTGCCTTGGGAAGAGTTGCGATTACCGCGTCAATAATGATAAAAATTCAGCTGTTGCGAAAATCGAGGAGTTGCGTGAATCGAGAGAGTTGCGTTAATCGAGAACGTACTGTATTTCTTTCCGTTTACAAGAAATTCGAAGGCTCTATTTTCAACATAGTGTCCTCTCTAGAGAAAAATGTTTGGTGTAATGAACGGATCCGTTGGGTGGACAAATCTCTTCATGTTCTGTGACCATGCTTTAAATTATCGAAGAAGCTTTTCAACCTTTTAATTTGTTTTCTTTTTTTAATTCTGTTTTTCTAAAAATATAAATTTACAATTTTCTTAAACAGTTTATAATATGAATTTATAAAAACTTAAACTAAAACGCAAAAATCAATAGTTATCAAAAGATCATTTATTTTTTTCTGTTTTGAGCGAATGTAAAACAATAAATTATATTTTTTTTTAAAACTAGAAATCTAATGAAAACCTACTATAACCAACTATTTATTTTCAATTCAGCATTCAATTTTAACGTGAATATATTTTTGGTATGAACAATTTAAGTTAAATTTGTATGTGTTCATTTGAAAAATCAAAAACAAATCCGTTTTCAACTTTCAAGAGAATTAACCAATTTTTTTATTATTTTATTTCAGGAAATCAAAATTAAACATTTTTCTGGGTAAGTAATTTAAAATTCCTTTTAATAAACTAGTATATTATGGGTTCTGATAGTGTTTTTAGATATGCATAGACAAAAATTAAAATTGATGTTATTATTTAACTTATTTAGGTACTTTTGGTAGGTTTATTTCAATTAATATTTCTGAACGTGTTGTTGAAGTTTAAGTGCCTATTAAATAATGAAAATAATGAAAAAGTACCCTTCTCAATGTGCAGTTAATAGATATGCGTGATATACATTATTAATATATTAGATATTACATATAAAATTCATGAACAAAATTGATATTAGTCATGCAATAGTTTGAATTATCCTTCCAAATAATCTCACTGATCATTTTTATACATATCAAAAAATGTAACGAAAATCATATTGTATTTTCTCATCCCTCACAACTTGACAGACACACATTTTGACAAGTGTAAAATTATGAAAATTGTTTGGATTGATTATAAGTATAGAGTTTCCCAATAATAGATTTCATTTGATATTAGATACCTGAGCTATTTTTTCGATATTGTCAAGGAGCTTTACGCTATCCTTTTGCGCAAAAACGAATTAAGATAGGGAACTTTTTGAGTACCGGATACTTTTGTCTTGCATTCCATACACCCCGAAATCCTATCCTAAGTATGCCATCAACTTATTTTTTAGTTGGCCCCAAAGAAAACATTTAAAAATGATAAATCATCAAGAGCTCGAGATTTGATCAACTCTACGATGAGTAACAAAGTCAGGAAACTTTTCTACCAATGTAAAATGTTCAGCATTTTTGTAGTTAAGACGTGGATTTTACAGCTTCAAAAGAAACAGATGCCAAAATAGTGAAATAAATACATATCAAATTAATCTCTTTTCTATAAATTTGAAATCCGATTAAATTCTATTCGTAGCTGGATTTCGGGTGTTGATCAAAAGATTATATCCCAAATATTAATAATTGGTGGTGTTATCGATTGCATCGAAGTTCCCAATACTTACAAAGTGTATCATAGCTTTAATAAATAGTCACAAAATTTTAGCATACGAGGTGTGATGAAAAATTAAGGTGACTTTTTATTTTCATAAAAAAATATTCATTCATTTATCCAAAATTATGTTATCCCCTTCAAAATAATCCCCCTCTGATACAATGCACTTGTGCCAGCGCTTTTTCCAGTCGTCAAAACACTTCTGAAATTAACTTTTGGTTATTACATTGATCTCCTTCAGCGATGCAGCCTTAATCTCCTCAATCTTCGTCCGTTCATGGGCCTTTTCAATAATTATGGGCCTGGTAAATACGGTGGCTGAGGCATGATGGAAGTACTGCTTTTGGCCAAAAAACTACTTACTAATAACGACTTGTGCACAGGCACATTTCCAGCCGTTTTTTTCTTATTGATTTACGCAAACGCCGCATAACTCCAAGGTAATACTCCTTGTTTACCGTACGCCCTTGTGGTAGGAATTCTTGATGCACAACGCCATGGTAATGAAAGAGCAAAACCTTTACTTTTGAACTAACTTAGCGTGACTTTTTCAGTCTTTGCTTTCCTGGACTCTTCCATTGAGATGATTGGGCTTTGGTTTCGACGTCATAACCACATACGCATGATTTATCACCAGGTTTAACCCTTTTGAGCATATCAGGATCATCATTGACGTCGTTCAACATGTCTTGGGCAATGTTCATGCGGTGCTGTTTCCGATCAAAATTAAGCAATTTTGGAACGAATTTCGCTGATACAAGAAAAATTCGCCAAATACATAAAAACAAAACATGTTATATAGTCAAAACCGTGAACATTATGATCGTGATATGTGTGCCAAAAAAAAAAAATTAAATTAGAGTGTACTTCGCATTTTTTACTTTTTATGAATGAATTGTTTGTCAATCTTGAAGCGATTCTTCCAGAACCATAAATTATTATTGTATTTGTCAATTTCTAATGTCAAAAAAACCCAGTTAATGAAAAAACTCGTATAAGAACCTTTTGGCAATATGAGACAGCCAACTGAATTCTTAAGGAACTTTCGAGCTGTAAAGAGGGTATTGGGATCAACGATATACATACGTTTCCCGTACGAGTCCTTCTGTTCTTGAGAGCGAAAACGATTTTATGGGACGAATCTTCTTTTGCACTCGTGGAGTTGCAAGATTACTACAAGAGCTTGACATACACAAATCCGCTGGTCCGGATAGTATCCCCACTATTGTTATGAAGAGATGTACTTCAACGCTGGCAAAACCACTGCGGAAGCTTTTCAATATTTTCTACTGTACATGTCTCTTTCCGAGTGGATGAAAATCAGTATTTGTCCAGCCTGTCCCAAAAAAGGCGAATCCTCCTCCCCCCTAACTATCGTCCGATTGCACTTACGTCCCTTCTTTCCAAGCATATAGTCCAGTCAAGGAATGAGGTGTAGAGTGCGTGAGCAGGTAACTAAGCGATTCCTTCAGAAACTTGTTCAGGGGGCTTAGGTTGTTAACATACCAAAAGTCCTGACTCCTAGGTGATGAGTTGGGTGAGGAGGGGGGGGGGATTGTAAAGGTACGAATTTTGGGTTTTTCGCTTATATCTCGAAAACGGTGCATCGGAGAGAAATATTTTTAGAGAATAAAATGGAGTTCTTAAAATTATCTAAAACTTTTATATCATATGTTTTTTTCTAATTCCTAACCGTTTTCGAGCTATAATCTCGGAAAAAGTTGAAATTTACAAAAAAAATCAATTTACGTCAAAATATTCATAAACATTGCATCATATTGTCTAAACCTATTCATAAACGAAAAGTATGAATAGGAAAGAAGTTGTAGATTTTTAAATTCCCTTTTAGAATATATGTATGTATATACATATGCTGATTAATGTCCAACCCGCCTAAAGTTACAGCTATTTTAAAGCTTGTATAGCATTTTGCAATTTTCAGAAAATAAGTTTGTACGAGTATATCATAACATATATGGTCACTTATAAGCAAGTTATTAAATAAAGTAGAAAAATAATGATGATGACAAATTTCACACTTTATTCTACAGATAGTTTCGTTACACCAATACAATAATAATTGTAAGCCCCATTGTTCTCAATATATTCCTAATGTTTTACTCTCAACTTTAAAAGTAATCAAATTTCAATCCTCTTTGAACTTGAGGGCCCAGGCAATGATTGTTCTTCCATGGCATCTTCTTCCTCAGTAGCGGGTGGCTCTTGCTGAATGGGCTCTACATCGTCTTCATCGTCCCCATCGTCAACAGGCACACTGTTCAGGCACTTCCCTTGACAGTGGAGGCACGCTGCAGAACAGGTGAGCATCGCTTTTCGGCTGCCACATTTTCAATTACACAATCCTTGGTGGAGCGGCAAAATATAGTTTCAGAAGAACCTCTGGTGCTGGTAGATTTTCCATTGTAATTGCCACCAGGGTGTCTCCTACACGTTTCCACCCCCAATCTTATGCAGAAGCTCTGGAATCTTGGATGTGATTGGGACGAGGAAGTTCCAGCCCACATCAAAAAGAGTTGGGAAGCTTTTCAGCTAAAACTCCCAACCATAGAAAAGGTGCAAATTCCGCGATAGAATCGAATGAGCCCATCAAATCAAGCAACCGAGTTGCATGGCTTTTGCGATGCTTCAACCAAAGCATATGGAGCAGTGGTTTATGTGCGAGTATTAGATAACAAAGGAGATATCCACAATAACTTACTTCTAGCAAAGACGAAGATTGCTCCGAGCAAGCGGACGATCACGTTACCTCGTCTTACATTTCTATTCATTCTGGATATGGAATGGATAAATTTCTGATGCTTTTTTTGATATCGTTCCGAAAAAGTCTAATAAGCATTTAAAGTCGTGGATTACGTATAGTTTGCTTAAAAAAGTGAAGTATAAAAACAAATTAAGAAAAGTGTTTAAAACGCAACAGAAGTCAGATTTTAAAAACTAAATATAATAAAATTTGTGTTGAATTAAAGAAGGAAATTCCTATTTTTCGTTAAAAACAAATTCAATCTAGCTGAAGGAAATATTAGAAATGAATGGAAAATAGTGAATAGTATACTTAATAAATCGCAAAAAACAACCATCTGTTGTCAATGTTAATGGTCGTGTAGTCTCAGATAAAATTGCAATTGCTAATGCATTCAATGAATACTTTTCAACGATTTCACTTAATCTACAAGCTAGTTCTAGTCACCCATCTTATACACTTTGTAGTCCATTCAGTAATGAACCTTCTCAAAGCCAAAGTTTTGTGTTTGAGCCTATAACTAGTTTAGAGATTCTGAAGTTAATTGGCACTTTAAAAACTTCAAACTCTTCTGGTTATGATGGTATTTCAAATGTATGTTTGAAAAATGTAGCATGTTTTATAATTGATGTTTTGGCACATATCTTTAGCAAAAGTATTTTTTCTGGAGTATTTCCGGTTGCTGTTAAATGTGCCAATATCTTGCCACTTTTCAAGAAAGGAGCAACTAATGATCTGGGTAACTATAGGCCTATATCACTATTGCCCTCGATAAGTAAGATTTTTGAAATTGGGCAAACTCATACTCAAAATATGTCATCAAATCCTCATCTGATCGTTTGCTTATACATATCCGCTGAAAGAGCAATGTTAGGTCAACTACTACCTATCGTGAACTTTTATCGATGAGCTGACAGAAGATATTGGCAATGCCCGATCCTTGCGCGATAAGTTTACGTCTGCAAATGTCAAGTAAACTACTGAATTCATAGCCCTTTTACCTACTCGAACAGCATCATAGCATGTTATCGTGGCATCTCCGACAACTCCACTCGAAATTGACATGATTTGAGAGGTTTCTGGGAAGGGAGGATGAGCATCAAACCACTGATTGAGTTTGGCAATGTCTTCTGCATCTTGCGAGCCTGTCCAATGTCCTTGTGTTGTTCAGTTGAAGTGAATGTGACTCCAGCAAACTCTTCAAGCGAAGTGCATATCTCATGAAAATACACGAACAAAGGTTGTGGGTTAAGAATATGTTATACAAACTAATTTTCTGAAAATTGCAAAATGCTATACAAGTTTTAAAATAGCTGTAACTTTAGGCGGGTTGGACATTAATCAGCATATGTATATACATATATTCTAAAAGGGAATTTAAAAATCTACAACTTCTTTCCTATTCATACTTTTCGTTTATGAACAGGTTTAGACAATATGATGCAATGATTATGAATATTTTGACGTAAATTGATTTTTTTTGTAAATTTCAACTTTTTCCGAGGGTATAGCTCGAAAACGGTTAGGAATTAGAAAAAAACATATGATATAAAAGTTTTAGATAATTTTAAGAACTCCATTCTATTCTCTAAAAATATTTCTCTCCGATGCACCGTTTTCGAGATATAAGCGAAAAACCCAAAATTCGTACCTCCATTTTAGCTCCGACTTTCTTCCTCATTTTCATAAATGACCTCCCACCCCTAATCCAGAAAACAGATAAACTTTCAGTACTCGGTATGTGTATTTCTTATGGAATGATCATATATTCGATATCGCTGCTAAGTGCTTGGGATTCCTCCGACGAAGGTGCAAGAAATTTGTCACCTCTTCTGATCTGGCTGTAATTTACAAAGCCTTCATTGGTCCAAAACTTTAATATAACTCACATATTTGGGCAAGTGTCCCTAAAACAAGTTTAAGTCTTTTAGATAGGATCCAAAAAAGAGCTTTGAAAATGATAGGCGATAGAACTATAACCGAAACATCATCTCTCGAACACAGATATTTTTACAAACAATGATCTGTCGAATCAGCCAGTTGTATTCCTCCCCCCTCAAATAATGCAGCCGTAATACTCGCACTTCCAGAAATTCTCATCAGTTTACCCTTGAGCTCAATTTCGCAAGTACTTTTAATTATAGAGATTCTTTTTTAACCGCACATCGAGAATGTTGAATGCTTTATCGAACTCTGTTCTTCCATCCCATTTTAATATTCAAAACCGGTATCGCCTCTTAAGTCCTTCCCTATTTTCCTAACACTCGCACTGTGTTTAAACGTAAACAAAACATGTTAAATGTATTAATAACCCCTTGGGTGCCTGGACATTATACAAAAAATTATGCATATTATGCAATTGAAAATGTCTTAAGATTAATAGGCGCAATTTAATGTTGCCTTTTTTTAATTTAAATTAAATGTTTAAAGGTTTAAGTTTAATTATACATATATTCACCTAATCTACTTTTGTTATCTTTTTGAATTTATTAAAATCCCATTAAAGTATAAAATGTCCATGTTCAATTCATGACTATATTTTCTATATTCTTATATCTTTGGAAATATTTTTTTTTTTTTTTTGTAAACCTCCAACAACGCCCAGAAAAAAAAAACTAAACACAACAAAATAAAACCTTTCAAAATCACTAATTTGGCTTAAACAATTTATTTGCATAATGTTATAGCCAAATAAATTTATTCAATCAATTTCATTCTATTTTTATAGTCTATCCTTTTTTAATATTAAAAAAAAGTCTTCTTTCGTCGCTTCTTTGGCCTCCAAAATAAAAGTTCATCCCATTATTCATATTTCATAGAAATACAAAACATCTGTTCACTTCTTTTTGTGTAGCTTAGTTAAAAACCTTTGGGATTTATAGGGCATTGTGGGGTAAATCTAAATCTTAAACATGCGCATATTATTGGTGTTTTTCAAAAACCACGAGAAAACCAATTTCTTATAGATTACAAACGTCAAGCTATGAAAGGTGTTTAGTTTTAACTAAATAAATAAGTCGATTATTTAAAATATTCTCAGGCTTCGTGTTTCCGACTCTGCGAACGTTCGAAAATTCACACATAAAATTAACTAATTTAAAGTCCTTCTTAAGTTTGCTATATTTTCAAAGTTTATGTAACGAAAAACTGTCATTGGCTTTTTAAAACCAACATACCCAGTCTTACTTTATTCTTACCCTCTTTTTCTTTTTATTTATACTCAACTCTTTTGAGTGTATTATGATTACAAGTCAAGGGATGAAATACAATCCCTCACTAGAGGTTCAAGTTTGCCACTATGTATACAAAAAACGAAAAGAAGAAGAAAAATGAAAAAAAGAAAATACAAAAAAAAAATAGAGAACTAATAAAAACATAAACAAAAGGTAACGAAGAAAGAATAGATGAAACAAAATTCAAGCTGAATAAAGTTAAACATCTTTTAGATTATCTCAATATCGAGTTGAATCTTTTCATCTTTCAGTTTCAGTTTTATTTTTATTTGTATATATTTTATTTTTATATTTGTTTTTCTTGCAAATGAATAATACGAATATATACCATTCAGCTTACCGGAACATCAGGAACGAAACGAACGGAAGATGCTTGATTCTATTATATTTTGTTTTGTTATTTTTGGTATATGTACATATACAATTTATGTACATAAACATAGTTAGGTAATGTACATAGTTTCTTTATAAAATTCAATCGATATCGAAAAGTTTTTATTTACTGATTTATGGAAGGACAGATTTATAGAGATATCCATAAACCTACCTACGTTTCTATACCTCCTTCGATAACTTTCGATACGAACCAAATTTATAAATTGATTTGACAAACTTTGAAGTTGAGGTGTTTTCTGTATTCAATTTCGATAAATTTCTCAAATATCAAGAAACAGGGTGTTATTTTTGTTGTTGTAGATTTATCTTTAAGAAAGTTGTTAATATTTTTTGAGCTTTTCCTTAAAAAAAATATCAGTTAGCAAAGTTTTGAGATAAATGCCTTTAAAAACAAATATTAAAAAAAACTATTTGTCAGAAAAGTTTTAAGATGAACGCCTTTAAAAACAGATATTTAAAGGTCAAACAGTAAATTAAGACCTGTGCCAGAATGTGCCGAATCTTTTGAAATAACCAGGTTCATTTACCAAACTATTCTTCCGCATTTCCAGGAATGCCCATCAATTCACCCTTATAGCTTCAACTCGAACTTACCGTTTAATATGTAGATTGGTTTTGCAGCCGCACATCAAGAATGTAGAATGGTTTCACTTTGTTTTTCCCTCCCATCATAATTCAAAAATTTAAGATCCTTTTCTTAAATAAAGGGTGATTTTTTTGAGGTTAGGATTTTCATGCATTAGTATTTGACAGATCACGCGGGATTTCAGACATGGTGTCAAAGAGAAAGATGCTCAGTATGCTTTGACATTTCATCATGAATAGACTTACTAACGAGCAACGCTTGCAAATCATTGAATTTTATTACCAAAATCAGTGTTCGGTTCGAAATGTGTTTCGCGCTTTTTTATCGACAAATTTTGTTCAGCGATGAGGCTCATTTCTGGTTGAATGGCTACGTAAATAAGCAAAATTGCCGCATTTGGAGTGAAGAGCAACCAGAAGCCGTTCAAGAACTGCCCATGCATCCCGAAAAATGCACTGTTTGGTGTGGTTTGTACGCTGGTGGAATCATTGGACCGTATTTTCTCAAAGATGCTGTTGGACGCAACGTTACGGTGAATGGCGATCGCTATCGTTCAATGCTAACAAACTTTTTTTTGCCAAAAATGGAAGAACTGAACTTGGTTGACATGTGGTTTCAACAAGATGGCGCTACATGCCACACAGCTCGCGATTCTATGGCCATTTTGAGGGAAAACTTCGGAGAACAATTCATCTCAAGGAATGGACCGGTAAGTTGGCCACCAAGATCATGCGATTTGACGCCTTTAGACTATTTTTTGTGGGGCTACGTCAAGTCTAAAGTCTACACAAATAAGCCAGCAACTATTCCAGCTTTGGAAGACAACATTTCCGAAGAAATTCGGGCTATTCCGGCCGAAATGCTCGAAAAAGTTACCCAAAATTGGACGTTCCGAATGGACCACCTAAGACGCAGCCGCGGTCAACATTTAAATGAAATTATCTTCAAAAAGTAAATGTCATGGACCTATCTAACGTTTCAAATAAAGAATCGATGAGATTTTGCAAATTTTATGCGTTTTTTTTTTTTAAAGTTCTCAAGCTCTTAAAAAATCACCCGATACTTCCCTATTTTCCTATCTCCTGAACTCTGTTCAAATATGGTAAAGGTATTAGGTGCCTGTTATAGATTTCTTTAGTTTTCATCATTAAATATTTTGTTTTTAGATTTAAAAGCCATTAGGAGAGTTAAATTGGTTATTTTCGTTGGTTAGTTATAGTTTTACTTTCAATGATCAACTAACCTCAAATGCTTAGTTACAATCACAATAAATAGGGTTATCCATTTTGTGGTTCCAAAAGTAAACGTAAATAAAAGACATATCAAATATATTTCTTAATGATATTTCTTTTTTATCATAAATGCTCAAGAGTTAAAGGTTTATCTGCATAAACACGGTCTTTCGCGTAGCCCCACAAAAAAAAGTACAGAGGTGTCAAATTGCATGATCTTGGTGGTCAGTTGATATCGCCACGACGAGAAATTGTCATTGAAATTAAAATGTCTTTGTCTAGTTGTGTGGCGTATGGCAACGTCTTGTTGAAACCACATATTCTCCAACGCTCCGAAGTGGCAGTCCATCCATCGTACCATCGAACCATCGTCGTTTTCGAAGAAGTAAGGTCCAATCACACCTCCGGACAAAAGAGCGCACCGAATAGTGACTTTTTGTAAATGTAATTGCCTCTCTTCAATTACTTGAGGATTCTCAGAACCCCAAATACGACAATTTTGTTTATTAACATTAACATACCCACCTAATGAGAAATGTGCTTCGTCGCTGAAGAAAATTTTGTTCGAAAAATCGTTCTCCACTGTTTGTTGTTCAAGCACCCATACGACTTATCTACGACGACGTTTTGAATGGTCAGCTGGCTTCAGTTGTTGTGTGAGCTGAACTTTATATGGATGTACATACATACGTGCAGATCCAAAAGCAAAATACGCCATAATGTTCCGTGAAACAGTCCTAATTCTTGAGAATGTCGAAGAATCGACATATTTGGGTCTTCGGCAACACTTTCACTTACAGCAGCAATATTTTCAGTGGTACGAGCGAAATGATGATGCACAAGCCTTACAATATCTGCAACCAATCCAGTCTCTTCAAATTTCTACACAATTTTGCCAATTACTTGCGTAGTTTGCCGATTATGTAAACCATAATCTCCTCTTAAAGCACGATAGTAGGTTTTAACAATTTGTATGCGATGTGCGAAGTTAAGCGATGCATTTCGTAAATGTCAGACTTTTCACTGACAAAAAAAAATGGTTTAACAACTTAATTTGACAGATGTCGAACTCTACCCCTATACTTTTGAAACCGCAAAATGAATCACCCGTGATATTCACGTGCCCCAAAGAAAAAATTCTAGCTAGCGATCACCTCTTCGAGAAATAAAACTGTCAGGAGACTTTTCTTTCTAAATGCCAATTGTTTAGTTGATTGTGTGGCACGTAACTCGATTCCACTGTCTTTTTCCAATAAACACCACCCAAAACTTTACCAAGTGAAACGTTGAAGATGGACAGGTTTTTAACAATCATTCTGGTAGTATTAGACGATTCTGCATATTGACGTAGGGTCCGAAGTAAGCCTCCGAAGTCTCAATACTGAAGATTATTTTTAAATGAAAATCCGTATCTTTTGATACTTTTCAAGGATTGGTTTTGCAGCCGCACATCAAGAATGTAGAATGAACTCTGTTTAAATATGGTAAGGGTATTAAGGTATCAGCGCAGATAAGATGTTTCTGGTGATCAACCGAATTGAGTTCTTCTGTTATCTAAACCGGTTTAATGTCGTCTGAATCAAAGAGATCCCGTTATTTATTGATTTACAAAAATTTTCAATGAAAGCTTTAACGAACCTTGCAAAGAAATTCCGATGATTAGTTTCAATGATGAAAACCATTGATAGCTATAATTGCTTTATTAATAACCCCTTAATAATGTCCATATCTGTTATTAGCCTCCATAAAGCTCGAAAAACCATTTCTTGAATATAGTAATGCAAATTTTTTTGATACTTGAAATACGATTTCCATGCCTATTCTTTTTGTAGAACGTTAAATTTTCTATAAGAATTCGTATCGAAGGCTAAATTTGCAACATGTGCGCACTCATGCAAGACACTTACTTACAATTCAGACCGAGTGTTTTGGTCTTTCAGAGGAGGCATGGTCTTCCTTGCTGTCTTCTTCTATAAATTGTACCGCAAAGAACATTTCGAGCAGATTCTTTTTCAATCATGTCGAAGAAACAGTTGGAGCAAAGAAGCGTGAGACAATTCGACGAGACGGTGTTAAAGCGATCTAAATGAATCAAAGATTTTATTGTTTCCAATCAATCCAGAACAATAATTACCGGAAGTGCATATGTAATAAAAAGTCCTGAAGTTTTAAAAATCTCAGATCTGATAGGTAAACAAAATCAAGAACCCTGCTTCCAGTTAAGTAAATTACACCTTGTAATGCACCCACATAAATAAGGAACAAGGTTAAAACATATTACCATCATCATTTCTCATTTGGAATTTTCATTTTTGAGCAATGTTCCTTACACACAAAATAAAAATGATCCTTTCAAATAATTTAAATAATTTCGTAACCAATATTTTAAGCCAATTACATGTAATTCATCACAAACGAAAAAATAAATAAATAAATATTATTTATGAGGGTTTTAAAGTTATCGAAGGCATTTGTAAATATGATCCAAATATTATTTTTCTGATTCCTTGCAATTATTTATTCAAATTCAAACCAGTTCTTTTTGTTATTCTTAGAAAAGAAGGCGAATCAATTTTTTCAAAAAGGTAAACATAACCTGCTGATGTTTTCTCAAAATATTCAACAAACAAAAACAAAAATCATCTCTGCAAGGGGTGATGTGATGGTGTTGCTTGTTTTTGTCACCTTCAGTGACGGTTCGGTTTTGTCAGATTGGCTGACATTTAAAATTCACGAGAAAATACAAAATAAATGGGTTTATTTGTATAAATTGAAATTGTGTATTTCCTGGAAAAAAAAGATACGTCGTTTTTATTTTTGTTTACCAAAAGGCTTTTGAAGGGACTATTCAGGATTTACTAAGCATAATTTAACAATAACACAGAAAAAGCATGAGCCTGAGAGCTTTTAAACATTTTTTTTTGATCCTTTCGTTCAATAGAATATTCGTTGGCATTTTGGCTGTCATGTCGGTCGGTGGTGGTGGAAACAATGACCTTGATGTTGGTTATGTCACTGAGTATAGTATACATCTCCTATACAGACCCCGCCTTTTCCCGTATCACCATCAATCCAACATATTTGCGCAAAAATCCTTGACCGAATAAAATAAACTTAAATTAATGACTCATCATTTATGCTCTTCTTAACAAAGTACGTACAAGTCAAGCATACACATGAGAAAAGTAGGTGGTTGACTAACGGTTGGTTGACATATGGAAAGCCTGCTGCTATCGTCGTCGTCGTTCGTTGTCGCGTGAGGTGAGAATTTAAGCAGCAAACACATATTTTACTCGTGTGTTACAGTGATGGAAAAAATAATAGAAACAGGCTTTGTCTTCATTCTTTTTTACACATAAAAAAGGTATTTGTAAAGAGTTGGAAAATAAAAACTACACAGATAGGTTAGGTTAGGTTAAAGTGGCTGTTGGTTGGGACATCCAACACACTTAGACCAAAGTATGGTCCATTGTGATACCACATGGATCAGTTAATCAGCTTAACTCGTTGAACCAATTGGAGCTTCGAATGAAGCGTAGGAGACAAGTAATGTCTGAATTTTTTAGATCACTGGTATCGTTAAAGTAGTAGTCTTCAAGGTGGATTCTACGTCTTTGTGATAAGGCAGGGCATGTGCACAGAAGATGAGAGATTGTCTCCTCTTCTTCTTCGTCCATGCAACTCCTACAAAAATCATTTGCAGGGGCTCCAAGTCGAATAGCATGCCTTCCTATTAAGCAGTGCCCAGTCAGGACACCTATAACGTAGCTAATGTGCAATCTACTCAGAGAGATTAATTGTTTTGGGCGCCTGGCGCTAAGAATAGGCCAAATTAGTTTTGTTGCGACACAGGTGGTGGTGTTATTCCACCTGAGGTTTGTTTTCTCTATGGTATCTTGCTTTAGCATAAGTTTACATGTAGCTAGAGGGATACTTATGTTAGCATTATGAGCCAGCAGAGGTAAAGTTGTTCCGCTTTTTGCAAGTTCGTCAGCTTTGCAATTTCCTGGAATGTCTCTATGGCCCGGCACCCAGAGAAGGTGAATGTTGAACTGTGTAGCCATCTCCGTAAGAGGTGATCGACAATTTAGGGCTATTAATGAGTTCGTGGAGACAGAGTCTAGGGACTTTAACGCAGCTTGGCTATCCGAGAAGATATATCATTAGTTGATATAACGTTTTCTCTAAGCCAGGATAGGACTTCTTTTATAGCCAGGATTTCAGCTTGGAACACGCTACAATGATCGGGTAGACGAAAGGAGAGACTTAAGTTTAGTCTATCTGAGTATACGCCTCCACCAACCCCATCCTCCGTTTTTGATCCGTCTGTATAGAAGTTTATAGGACCATCGTTCAAAAAAGATGTATTCTCCCAAGAAGACCTGGGAGGTATAGTCACTTTGAAGCTATAGTTATTAAACTGAGGATGGGGTATGGTGTAGTCAATATTACTGTTTATAGTTCTGAACGAGTTCAAAATAGTGGTGTGGTGTGGCCAATTCCATTATTGATCCACAGAGAGGAGGCTTGAAGCCGTATGGCAGTGTTAGCGGCCGTTTGCTTGCTGAAAAAGTCCAGCGGTATTAGATGGAACAGAACATCTAGTGAAGCGGAGGGGGTGGAGCGAAGTGCTCCTCCCATACACAGGCAGGCTGTTCGTTGGACTTTGCTGAGTTTATCGCGATTTGTCGCTGTATCTAGCGCCGTCCACCATACCGCTACTCCATAAGTAAGGATCGGTCTTATGACCGACGTGTATAGCCAGTGTGTAATGCGGGGCTGTAGGCCCCATTTATTACCAATGGCCTTTTTACAGGAGAACAGGGCTAATGTGGCCTTGTTTATTCTCTCTTGAATATTAGGTTTCCAACTTAATTTCTTATATAAAATGAGACCCAAGTATTTTGCTTGATCAGAGAATTTAAGTGGTACACCGTTTATGAGGGGAGGGTCAATGTGTGGGACTTTGTATTTCCTTGTAAAGAGGACAAGGTCGGTTTTTTGTGGGTTAACGCCTAGTCCACACCGATAAGCCCATCTGGTGAGCTTATTTAAAGCGTTTTGTAAGAGGTCTTTTAGTATATTGGGGTGTTTACCCGTTACCGCAATAGCAACATCGTCCGCATAGGCAAACACTCTGTATCCCTCTCTTTCTAGAGTAATTAGTAATTCATTTATTACTAAGTTCCAGAGGAGAGGGGATAGGACACCACCTTGTGGCGTACCTCTACTGACACCCCTTTGTGTAGTAAAATCGCCCAGTTTTGAATTGATAATCCTGCTTATCAGCATTTGATTAATCAATTCGCTGAATAGGTTTTTTTTAATAATTTATTGCTTAAAAGCAAAATTTTTGTTTAAATATAATAAAAAGAAATAACGTTAAAAAATAGAATTATGATTATTAAATTGTAGCAAAGTATCGAATATAAAACATCTGACAAACTTAAAAACAAACTCAGTGTGCCTTTTTTGAATACAAACAAATCGATCATTACGTTACAATAACAGTTAAAGTAGCTTGTTACTATTATTTTGTCTATACTTTTTGACCGTTAAGTGAAAACAATAAGTTGTTTTTACAAAACAATTCACAATTCAATTCAAATATAGAAAGACTAACGACAAAAGATTTGCTAAAAAAAATATGTATTGTGTACTGAAAATGATGAAGACACGTGTTTCTATTATTTTTTCCAACACTGTATTTTACTCGTGTGTTTTATATTTGTTTGTATGTACCTATTTAAAGTACCTATATGTCTACTTGTATCTGCTCTCTAGCGTGTTCTTTACTAGGCTTTTTGCAGTGTTACCATGATATAAATTTAATTTATCTCTGTACATAATATGTAAATGCCCTTAAAGAAAAATCTTCAAAAGTGAAGAGCTAAAAATGTAATAAAAATATTTTAATCAAAAAACAAATAAAATGACTGTCAATGCAATAAAATTTAATATCTTTAATATCGTAATATTGAAGCTTAAATTTATTTCTTAATTTTCGAATTAATTCAAAATGTTGCTGATTTAACAGTGTTAGCCAAAACAAAAGCAAAATTTTCTCGATTATTAAATAATTAAAAAAACAAATTTAGAATTTAATTATTTTATATTTTTGTTTTTAAAATTTTTAAATAAATATTTTCAGTTTCAAATTGAAAATAAAATAAAAATGTTTTTGTAATAGTTCATTAAATATAGCACAATTAGTACAAATAGTTCAATATTAGGCTGTTCAAAACAAAAACAACTTTTGAAAAATGCATATATTTTTTTAGTCTTACTAAAATATTTCTAGTATTTGGTAGCAAACCCCTTATTTTTAATCACTTTAGCACATCTTTGAGGCATGGATTCAATTGAATTGCTTATAAATACATATGTTGTTTGGGAAACTTTTCCAAGCCAATTTAATTTGATCAAACAGATCGTTTTAATTTTTGCAATTACGCCTTACAATTAGTTGATCTACAATTTCCTAAAGATTTTCTTTGGGGTTGAGATCTGGAACTGTGTTGGTCATTGTAACATGTCAATTTGGTTTTCTTGAAACCACGTCTTAACCGTATTGGACATGTGCTTTGGACATTATATTTTGCAAAATGTCACGGTACATAAAACGATCCATTGTACCATCTTTTTGGTGAATCTTTCCCAGTCTATGCCCTGAAAAACATCCCCACACCATTACGTTACCTCCTCCTCGTTTCACAATAGCTTTGGTGTAACGTGGATTTAGTGCCTCTTTGGCTGGTCTGCAAACAAGGCAAAAACAAACCGAAGCCTTGAATTGAAATTTGGACTCGTCCGAAAAGAGTACGTTCCTCCATTTTATAACGGTTCAGATGATGTGGTCATGAGGAAATTTTAATCTCGGCAGCTTCTTTTTGATGGAAATAAAAGGCTTTTTTGCAGCTTTAAAAGATTTTAGTCTACTATCAACAGCTCGTCTCTGAATTGTTCTCGCTCTTACGTTCAGGTCGGGTTGGGTTCGTATTTCTCTCCATGATATAAAAGGGTCTTTTTTCCTCTCGTTTTGTCGTTTTTCTTGGTCTGTTACCTCATTGAACCGTTTGGAATGACTTTTTGGATGTGTAAAATTTTATTAATCGGCAATAGATAGATTTTGGAATGGAATATTTTTCCGGTATTTTAATTTGACTTATTCTATTTTTATGTTCTTTTATAATTTTTTTCTTTTATTTCGTTACGAGTATTTGTTTCCTGTCACTTTACAAAAGTTAGCTAAGAACACTGATTAGCTTGCCCTAATAATAGATCCAACTGCACTCGTTCGCCAACATCTTTAATATGAGCAATGGATTTTTTGTAGTTAACGGACTAACATTTCTCTATCAATAAGAAAAAAGAGAGATAGCAATAAAATGTTGCTTTTGTTTTGACCAATACAAATTTGGGTTAACTGTCGTACTTATGTATGTCATATTGAAATGGACCGTTATAAAAGCTATATTCTCTTGTGGTTTATTTAAAAGTACATACACAATGTATTAAATTTTGGAAAAAAATTAACATGATTTGTTTAAGTTATTAATTTTTGAATGACATAAAGATATATAGTTAGTTTTAGTTGCTAATGTTTTGGCCAACACTGTATGTCAATGCAATATATTTAATATCGTAATATTGATGCTTAAATTTATTTCTTAATTTTCGAATTTATTCAAAATCTTGCTGACTCACTTACATATGATGTGACGGAGATAAGAAAATGTCACGTGATTGATTACTATCAACATCCATCGTAAGTTCCAGAACATGAATTGCATATAATTAATTTTAGCAATTTTCATTGAAAAAAGAAAAAAAACTTTTTTCTTTTTCTTCGACACCTAACTGTAACTGAAAAGAGGAAGACCAAGACGATCAGCAAAGGTATCTAGCCTATTTTCACCTCGACGTCGACGACGCAACGTAAAAAAATCATTTCCATTTCAATTGAAAGAAAATAGAAAGAGAAAAGCTCTTTGAATAGAGTCAGAAGCAGACTACGAATACGATAACGATGACGTTAATAGCAACAAAAAATGATGAGGAATCTATATCAGTAAGAATTGAAAACATGTCCCAATAAACAGGTTCCGTTGCACGAAATAAGAAAGAATACAAACAAAAATAGGGAAAAAGAACTTCCATTGCATCCAGTATTTTTTTTATTGAATTTTATTTGATTTTCGTTTGATATCGATGCACAGGCAGAGGCAGAAGCACAGGTTAGTGCATCAGGAACCGAAGTGGGAAAATGCATCACAGTAGAATATTTAATCTAAAAAAATGACTAACTTGAGGAAGAGAGTAAAAATAACACGATTTGTGGGGTAGATTACTGACATATGTAAGTATCGGTTTATACTACACTGATCTTCACTTCTTTCCTTCTTGGAAGCAATTGGATCAAAAGAAGTACAAGTAAAATATTAAAAATAAATAGTTTAAATAAAAGTTAAATAAAATATTAATAAACACGTTTTTTTTCTTTGTTCTCATAAAACCATGTTTTATATCATTTTGAAGTTGTTTTGTAGTTTTTCGAATTTGTAAAAAAGGTGTAAACTGGATATTTCTAAAAAAATTGTAAAATTAAACAACATTATCTTACATACTATATTAACAACTTAATGCTGTCTCCTGTCGTTAAAGCTTTACCCACCTCCGATGCCGCTATCTATGAGTGGCACTTGCATCCAGGAAACTAATCGACTTTCAGTACTCGGTATGTGTATTACAGATCACCTCTTCTGGAATGATCACATATTCGATATCGCTGCTAGGTGCTTAGGATTCCTTCGACAGTGCAAGAAATTTGTCACCCCTTCTGATCTGGCTGTAATTTACAAAGCATTCATTCTTGCAAAACTTGAATATAACTCACATATTTGGGCAAGTACCCCTAAAACAAGTTTAAGTCTTTTAGATTTAATCCAAAAAAGAGCTTTGAAAATGATAGGCGATAGATAGAAAGGCCGCAATTTTGCATGCCTTTCGTTGTTTTACAGATATTTTTACAATGTTCTGTCGAATCAGCCAGTTGTATTCCTCCCCCCTCAAACAATTTAGCCGCAATACTCGCAATTCCAGGAATGCTGATCAGTTCACCCTTGAGCTCAATTTTGGCTGTATTGTTAATTATAGAGATTCTTTTTTAACCACTCGAGAATGTGGAATGCTTTAGCAAACTCGTTTTTCCCTCCCATTTTAATATTCAAAATTTTAAGACCGGTTAGACCGTGGTTTTAACTTTGGAAAATTGCTAAATGATTAATTAACCACTCGAGAATGTGGAATGCTTTAGCAAACTCGTTTTTCCCTCCCATTTTAATATTCAAAATTTTAAGACCGGTTAGACCGTGGTTTTAAATTTGGAAAATTGCTAAATGATACTAAGATGAATTTGGTAAATCATCTTTTAAGCTTAAAGGCTTTAACATTTTATTAAATTGTTAAAAAATTTGCGTCCCAATTTATTGCACGATAAAACTAGTTTGAGGCCAATATCTTTAATTGTTGTCAAAGTATTTGAGCCGAAAATCAATCTTAGCAACTTTTGGTTTATTTGGAATTTTATTTTGTATGTACCTAAAAAAACTTGCTCTTTGATTTAACTTAAAATCTTAATATCAAAAACGTTGTTCTTCGAAGCTTAAGCTCAGTTTGGAAGAAATATCGCAATTTTTGTTCACAAAATATTGGAGGTGGCACATGTTTTTTGGATTTATAAACACATTTTTATTAAAATTGCTCAATTTTTTTTTTTTGAAAGTTTGTGCATCTCCCGATTTTATCCGAAATTATTTGTAAAACAACATTTATTTGAAATCCATCAATATTAATAAAATTTACCAATCAATTTAAAATTTGGTATTGTGTAACTTAATTGACTAAATCATTTTCGATTGTAAATGAAATTGATAGGTGTGAATGAGCAAATTTTTTGACGTTTAATATTTCAAACAAAAGATCAATCCAAACCTACAATGGAAAACAAATATTTTATGAAACAAAGGATATTAAGATAATCTTTATGAACTTATTACTCGTTGCTTTTAATTCCATTCCCGTGGGCTTAGACAATTTGAAATTACAGGAAATTGCTTCCATTTTCTTTGCGTCACCACTTTCCCTTTCCAAGTTCCAAATTTTCTCTCATAAGCACAACCAGTTTTATTAATTCCGCTTCATTGCTAATTTTTTTTTAGCCCTTTCGTTGAAAATATAACATTTAATAGATTTTTAATGGTTTAAATAATCAAAAACTTCCATTATACTGCAGCGTCAATGAAAATTTTGTGGTTGTCAAAAGTATTATTAACAAGTAATCAAATTTAGAGCGATTGACACTCGCAATATGATTTTTAATTCATAATGGTTGATTTATATTCATTCACAATAGGGTTTTTCGAAATTATACATACATATGTATATTAAAAATTAATATTCGCAATAGCGTTTTAAGAAAATTGTTCGAAAATTTCAACTTTCAATTCAAAATTGATAATGGCAATAAGGGTGGATAATGGTTATTTTTGACTGTTCTCGAGATATGCCCGATGAAAAAAGGTATTCCTAACGTATGGACGTTATCTCTAGAAACCTCCTATATAGATTCTAGGAACCTTGAAACGTCAAGAAATTTCAACATTTTCAATTCGACAAATCGTATTTCATTGTAAAGAGGAAGAAATGTGTATTTATTTCTAACACAAATTTAATAACTTCTAAAGAGGAAATATCCCACTGTTAGTGAGCATCATCTTCTACACACGCCTATTTTTTAAATGAAGAGGAGTGCATATATAGAGAATACACATTATGTATATTGCAAAACTCTAAATAGCTTAGCTATACGTCAAGAACACCGACCATCATCATCTTAGTTTTCGTGACAGTGAAACGTTCGAATTTTCTAAAGTGAATGTATGTATAGTCATATGAAAACCTATAGTAGTGTAACAGAAATATTTTATTTACCATATCAAAAAAGTGTGACCATTCCTACAGCCTCACAGCCGCATGAACCCTAATATCTTTTGCAATATAAATAAATAAATACTAAAAATCTGCTGTCACCTCAAATTATGATGATGACCATTCATTTCTTTTTTTCAAGTTTAGAATAAAATAAATTAATTATATTTATCTTATCATCCTTCATTTTTCGTCTTCACTTCATTTTGTGACAAAATTTAGGGGTATGGATTGAATAATTGAATTTGAATATTTGTCTTGCATTGAACGTGGTTCTTTTAAAAGAGATTTTTGTTTTGCAAAATTATCTCTTGAATTTTGAAAGCAAAAAGGGCTTTTAACAAAATTTAGTTTTTGGCTATAAATTATTTGTTTGTTTTGTATCTTGAAATAATAATAATTTACCCATCGCAGCCGCCACCGCTCCGCACCACAGTGGTTGGGGTATGTGGCTTAAGTAGATTACAGAAGAAAAGTTTTCGTATATTTTCTAAATATAATATAGGAGCCCACTGTTATCTTAACTATAAGAAAAACTAATTTTATTATTTGACAGCAAAATCAAAAATGTTTTTATCTTGTTATGTAGATTTATGTTAGCATGAAAATGTAGACATTCACAACTGACTTGACTTTAGCTAAACACAAAATAGATATAAATAAAAATGTACTGTTTTATATAAATATATATTTATATTAAATTAATATTCTTTAGACTAGATATTTATTGTCTTTTTAAAAAGCAATGAAAAAGTAGCGAATGACGCTATCGTTTGTATGTATGTATTAATTGTGCATTACAAAACCTGTTAGGAAAATTAGCCTATTTTTGCATTTTGAATCGATTTTAACAGTATTTAAAAAAAAAATACTGGTGTTATTTTTTTAGACGTCTGATATTCAATCTGGCAATACTATTTTGCCGAGTTGATATTTTTGACAGCTGCCACTTACAGCTAGGTTCACAAAATCGACTGAAATTAAATCGAAATTAAAAATCAAGTGAAATTGTTTTCATTTCAAGTGAAATTAAAGCAGAAGAAATATATCACATCAGTCAATAAAAGAATTTGTTCATTTTCATAATGTTATTTATATTTATTATTATTAAAAGAGGCGGGATGCGACCCACATTGATAACCATCCCTTCTGTCGATTTGTCTTGCTTAAAAGGTTTGTAGGTTTTCGTGTTTTGTTAAAAAAAGTTAAATTATTCTAAAAAAAAAAAAAAAAATCACCAACAATATTTTGCATATGATAAAAGAGTTTAATTTCAAAATCTATTTTGGTTAACGAGACTTTTATTCGAAATCTAGTTTTTACCAATTTTAGTAGCATTTCTTAAAAGTTTTTATTCCTAATATAAACAAATACAAATTGGATAAATGAAATTAATTTGAAGTCAATATCTCACGAGATATCGAGAACCGAACATCAATTTTTACTTTTTTTTTTTGTAGATTTTAATTTTTCATGAAAGTTTTGAAAAGATATTTAAGTCGAAAATCAATTTTTACCGACTTTTGTTAATTTTTTTAGGTTTTTAATTTTTGTAAAAAAACTGTCAATTCAATTTTTCTCAAAATGTTACTAAATGTTGACAACAATATTTAAAAAATAAAATAAAATTAGTTTAAAGTCAATTTCTTAAAGTTTTGAAAAGTTATTTGAGTCGAAAATCAATTTTTACTAACTATTATTATTTTTTTTTTAGTTTTTTATTTTTTTGTAAAAAAAACTGTCAATGCGATTTTTTTTTTTCAAAATTTTACCGAATGTTGAAAATAATATGTTTTATAAGAAAAATTAGTTGGAAGACATAATCTCAACTATTTGATAAGTTATTTGAGTCGAAAATCAATTTTTACTAACTTTGAGTAATGTTTTTTTCATGTTTTTATTTTTATAAAAAAAAACTGTGAATTCGATTTTTCTCAAAATTTTACCTGATACAAAAACGTTTTTTTTGTTGCACAAAATTGTTTTGGAGATAAAACCATTTTTTATTCCTGAAATTTTCGAGGTGACAGCATGTTTTTTTTTTTCAGTTTTTTTGATTTATAAAAAAAACCGTTAATTGGATTTTTTTCCAAAAATGTATTTGTTTGGTATCACGTTACAATATATAATATAAAATTTAATTCAAGCCAATTCAATTCAATTAATTTAGCATTAATAAAATATTAGTATGTTGCACATTTGCTGCAGGTTTGCGATTCTATTAGAAGTTAACAAATACGTATCGGTAATGAAATACTTTGGTATCGAAGTATGGTTTCTAAATGTGCCTTGAAAGTTTTTGAAAGAATGTTTTTTAAATGTGTTTTAAATGCTTTGTTCCTTCTTTCAAATACAAAGTCGGAGCTGCAACTTCTCAAGAATAAAAACTTAAGGTCATTTCCTTTACTGTTTTTAAACAATTTCATCTTATCGAATTCAAATCACACCAACTTAATCTGGTCGAATTCAAAACACTTAAAAAATTGCAAGCAACGAAATGAAGAACACGAAAATTTAAAATCGAAATCGATAAAAGTAAATTGCAGATCTTTAATTTTAAATTTAAATCGGTTCAATTCAATTTCATTTAGAGTGAAAGTGAAATGATGTAGAACTTAGCTGTTAATTTATACTCAATTTTGTTTGACATTTTATAATGAATAAGCTTACTCCTGAACAACTTTTGCAAGTCGTGAATTTTTTTTTACCAAATTACACCGCTGGACTATTTTTGTGGGGTAATGTGAAGTCCATTGTCTACGCAGATAAGCCCGAGACGATTAAAGCCTTGGAAGAGAATATTCGGCGCACTATAGCTTACATATACGATACCAATAGTTGTAAAAAGTGATCGAAAATTCGGCTTTTTTTTTTGGAATTTATTCTGTCTTGCCGCGATGGCCAATTGTCCGAAATCATTTTTGTTAGTTTATCTCCTGGCCAAAACATTAAATTTTATGAGTTTTATTTCTTTTTAAAAACCACACGTCTAAAAAACACCATTTTATGCCTGGCATCCGAATGCAAGCATCTAATTGAATAGTGAAGACACTTTAATTGCAGCCAATATTTTAAGTAATGGTAAAATGGTACATTCGGGCGTATATGTAATATTGTGTTTCTAGCAAAGCCAGATCACTGATCTTGATATTGGTACAAATATGAGTCGAAATGAAGCTTCATTGCAATGTAAAAATATCGGCACAAACTAGAAAAAAGTGATTCAAGATTAAGAAAATGAATGGTCACTTTCCCAGGCGTAAACAAGAGGTGTCAAAATGTTATATAAAAACCGTAGACCGATGTCTACTTTCGCGTAAAAACATCTTCATAAAAGTACATGTTTTTTTTGTGGTACGTCAAATATCATGTACTTTTTGCAATTGTACTTTGTACCCTAAGGGGATAGTTATAGTTATCATTGATTTTTATCATTGAACATTTTGTTTGGAGATTTGAAAGCGATTGGAAAACTTTAGTTTGTTATATTCGGTACCAAAATGTAGCTAATAAGCTGTAGGATTCTTTTAACTTATTCAACAATTCTTTTATTTCAGAACGGCTGAAAACGTTCCATTTTCTTTGTATTCATTTACCAGTTTAGGTTTCAACGATTAATTCTAACCTCAAATAAATGATCGCGCAATCAGAAAATGCTTGAGTAGAGTCAAGACATTTTTGTCCCATCACAGGAATTTCCAATTACACATATAACCAACCAAAATAAAAATGAATGTTAAAAGCTATATAGAGACAAATTGTGTTGGAAATGGATTTATTCTCATATGTCAACATCCATAAGCAATACAACGTTTCATATAAATTACTTTGTATAATTTTAACTTGACAAACATTTTCCAAAATCTATTTTCTTTGCAAATTTATTTTCTCCTTATAAATTATTTTGTTCTAAAATATTTTCATTCGTCGTTCAACTAATGTTCAATAAATAACTTATTTCAAATTACTGTGTAACATAATTATTTCTTCTGGAAATATCTTCTTGAAGCGGAACAATATTTCACATAATTATTTCTTCTGGAAATATCTTCTTGAAGCGGAACAATATTTCACAGGTTATGGGCCCAGGACCCAGAGTTCCATTGTGGTTAAACAATTTGAAGATTTTTTAAAAGAAGATTAATTTTTATTGTTGTAATTGAAGGAATTCTTAAGCAAATTAGTTGAATGGCTGCGAGTCCTGCTACGATATATAGTTCTGCACGCATGGAATTGCTGTCTAAGGAGAACTATGACACCTGGAGTATGCAAGCGGAGGCACTTCTCACCAAGAATGATCTTTGGGATTTTGTCAATGGAAATTGTGTTAAGCCCACAGAAGGTGACGATTTGATTGCAATATGGTGTAAACAGGATCGAAAGGCTAGAGCTGACCTGGTTCTGTCCATTCATCCATCAGAACTGAAACAGATTCGTGGATGTGAAACCTCGCGTGAGGTTTGGCTCAAATTGGAGTCAATTTATGCTTCAAAAGGTCCAGCGAGGAAAGCTACGTTATTAAAGCAGTTAATGCTTCAGAAGTTGGACGACGGTGGTGATGAAAGAGAGCATATGGCCAGATTTTTCGATGCAGTAGACAAGCTCGACAGCATGAAGGTCGAAATAAATGGTGATCTATTATCTATAATGCTCCTGTATAGTCTTCCATCTTCATTTGAGAATTTTCGCTGTTCAATAGAGTGTCGAGATGACCTCCCTATTGCTGAAGTCCTTAAAGTTAAAATTATTGAAGAATGCGAAGCACGAAAACAGACAACTAGTGGTGTCGTTATGGCCATGGCTGCTAAAAATGAAAAATTTTCGCATAAGACTCATCATAAAGCTGGAGAAGTATCACAGAAGATTTGGGATAAGAAGATTAAGTGCTTTAAGTGTGGAATTTTAGGACACAAGGCAAATGTTTGTCCTACCAGAAAGTCGAAACCCAAACAGTTTGTGCATAATGCCGATGATTCGTTTGCTGCAAATCATTCAACGGTTGTAGATGAGGGTAACATGGTGTATACGAAAACAAAAAGAGCGTGGATTCTGGACAGTGGGTGTACGTCTCATTTGTGTGGTGATAAGACGCTCTTCGATTCATTGTGCCAAGTACCTAGTGCAAAACTGAATCTTGCAAGTAATGCAACAGCTGAAGTCAAAGCTAGAGGTGTTGTGCATTTATCTGTTGAAAGTGATACAGGTTTTCGTACTATTGCATTCAAGGATACGTTGTTTGTACCAGAATTGCGAACAAATTTGATTTCAGTGGCAAGGCTAACAAACAAAGGACACGAAGTCAAATTTGGGAACGAATGTGCTATTGTTCAAGCTAAGGACGGTTCTGTAAGCATGATTGCCGATAGAAGAGGTGATCTGTACATTGTTCGAGAACGGCCTGAATGTGCTGAAGCGGTGATCCAGCCTGATTGCTCCGAACTGTTGAAGTGGCATGAAAGGTTGGGACATTTGAACAGCAAAGATCTTCTTAAGCTGATTCAAATCGGTGTTGTTCCTGCGATTGATACGAAGAACCATGAGCATTTATTAAAATGTGACGTTTGTTTGAAAGGCAAGATGGTAGCGTTGCCGTTTCCTAAGTTTCGAGAGCCATATCAAGAAATTTTAAAAATCGTTCACTCTGATGTGGTAGGTCCATTTCGGAAGGAGTCTCTTGAGGGAGCAAAATATTTTGTTACCTTTATAGACGAAAGCACGAGGTGGTCAGAAGTTTATTTTCTTAAACAAAAGAGTGGTGTTTTTGAGGCCTTCAAACTCTATCAAAATCTTGTGGAAAGGCAAACTGGAGCTAAGATAAAATGCTTGCAATCAGACAACGGTGGTGAGTACTGTAATTCATATTTTCAAAAATATCTTTCAGATCAAGGTATCGAAAGAAGACTCACAATTCCTCAAACACCTCAACAAAATGGTATAGCTGAGAGGATGAACAGGACACTCATGGACATGGCGAGATGTTTGTTATTGCAGTCTGGATTGAGTGGTGCTTTTTGGTCTCAAGCAGTTGCTACAGCTTGTCACATTAGGAATCGTTGTCCGACAAGTAGTCTGAATGGTGAAATTCCTTTTGTCAAGTGGAATAAGAAGAATCTGCGACTTAACTACCTGAGGAAGTTTGGCTCCAAGGTCTATGTATTGGATAAAAGCACAGGTAAAGACAAACTTGCGTCAAGATCTCTGGAAGGAGTATTTGTTGGATATCCTCGAGAGCGAAAAGGATATCGAGTGTGGTTACCAAACTTACATAAAATTATTTACGCTCGAGACATAAAATTCATCGAAGACACTGTAAAGCTTCCAAATGATGTACCTTCTGATTTGGATGAGCTGTTTGTTTTGTGGCAAGATTCACTTCCATCTGACATTTCAATTAATGAGAATCTTTTGCAGAGTCCATTGAATCCGGAGGTTAATATGGAAGTCAAGGGA